>CM059014.1:18807382-20055559 GCA_030272315.1 Paspalum vaginatum
GAGAACAACCGGTTGAGAGAAGTGCTCAGTTGGATGTATGCTAGAGAGCCCCAACTTAGGATGATCTTGGAGAGCACCAAGAGAGCTGAGGATGATATGAGTGGACTTAGGTTAGGAGAGAGTAGTACTTCGGGTGAGAAGAGGAGTTCCCCAATTAAGCTTAAGACTTCCTCTCCTTAGCCTAGCCCTACTGTTGATGGGGTTTATCCATGAGCCTCTCACAGGCTAAGCTGGATAGAGTAGTGACTGAGATTCTCAAGCCTCCAGTGAGCAAGGAGAGAGTCCAGCAGCCTGTTCCACCTAAGGCTACTCCACCTAAGCCCAAGGCTCAGCCTAAACCCACTCCCAAGAGGCCTGTCTACCACTGTGACTTTTGCCAGCGGAATGGCCACTTGGAGGAGTTTTTCTTCAGGAAGAAGCGAGTTGAGAGGCAAGAGAGAGCCTGGGGGAACCAAGATCAGTTCTACCAGGGTGGTAGGCAGGATCCTCCCTGTCGCGGTGAGATGAGAGACCGCTTTACTGGTGAGATAGGAGGCGGCTTTTAGGCCCGTGTTCCTAGTGGAGAGAGACGCTTTCCCGGTCGAGCTCCTAGTCATGTTCAGCGCGGCCATGGATCTTCTGACGGAGGCTTTGGAGGTAGAGGGTTTGAGAGCTCACGCTTTAGAGGTCGTGGGTACCCAGGTAGACGAGATGCTTACTTTGACTGTGTTTACCCCACTTTTGAGCAGATGGCTCGGCACTGGTTCAGCAGTTACACTAACCCCAATGCCGGACCATTTGCTCACTCCCGCTTTCCTTGATTTTGCAGGATCGAGGCCTGGAGGACATATGGATCATGGACTCCGGTTGCTCTAGGCACATGACAGGGCACCGCAGATGGTTCTCCAGCCTCAACCCCGTGAGCACCAAGGAGTACATCACATTCGGGGATAATGGTCAAGGTAAAGTGTTGGGTGTTGGTTCTGTTGCTCTTTCTGGCAAGCTTTCCCTGAGATAAGTTGCTTTGGTGAGGAATTTGGGGTTCAATTTGGTTTCTGTCTCGCAACTTCTCAAGGAAGGGTTTGAGGTTCCTTTTAAGGAGGGTTCCTCTTGTGTGCTTGATGCTAAGGAAAACCTTGTTTGTCGGATTTTGCCCTATGGGCAGGTTTTTAAGGTTGACCTTGCATCTGTTTTTGGCCCTCCTCTGTGTTTGGTTGCTAGTCCTTCTGCTGATATTTGGAAGTGGCATAGGAGGCTTGGCCATTTGAGTTTTGATCTGCTAGTCAGGTTGAGCTCAATGGATCTGATCCGAGGATTGCCCAATTTGAAAGCAAAAAAGGACTTAGTATGCCACCCCTGTCGTCATGGCAAGATGGTTGCCGCTTCTCATGCACCTGTCAATCAGGTGATGACGTCTTACTCGGGTGAACTACTACATATGGACACGGTTGGTCCTGCTCGGGTACAGTCGGTCAGTGGGAAGTGGTATGTGCTTGTAGTTGTGGATGATTTTTCTCGCTATTTGTGGGAGTTCTTCATGGAATTCAAAGATGAAGCTTTTGATTTTGTTCAGGATCTGGTCTTGAGGTTAAGGGATGAGAGACATAAAGCCATGAGGGCTATCTGCAGCGACAATGGCGGAGAATTTCATAACTCTCATTTCGAAACCTTTTGTCATGACCTTGGTCTTGATCACCAATTCTCATCTCCTTATACCCCACCGTAGAACGGTGTTGTGGAACGAAAGAACCGCACACTTGTAGAGATGGCGCGGACGATGCTTGATGAGCATAGGACTCCGCGGCGCTTTTGGGCTGAGGCTATGAATATGGCCTGTTACATTGCCAACCGTATTTTCCTACGGGCTTTCTTGGGAAAGACTTCATACGAGCTACGGTTTGGTAGGCAGCCTAGCGTAAAGCACCTGCTTGCATTTTGCTGCAGATGCTTTGTGCTCAAAAAGGGGGGGCATTTGGACAAATTTGAATCTCGCTGCTTGGATGGTATTTTTCTTGGGTACGCCTCTAAGCTCTAGAGCATATAGAGTGTGGATCCTTGATACTAGAAAAGTGGTTGAGACCTGTGAAGTTTCCTTTGATGAATCTATGCCTTGCACAACCCCTGCATTTGAGCTTTCAAGTGATGATGAAGAAGGCGCTCCCATCTTTGAAGATGAGGAAGGCGAAGTAGATGCTGGTGATGTAGGAACCACTGCACCGGCTGCAGCTCCTGCCCCCTCTGCTACGAGCTCTGAAGATGAAGGAGGACCCTTGCCTACGGGTTCCTCTCTTGTCTCTTGGTCCTCACGCAAGCAATCTAGCGTAGCCACTTCCACCACAGAAGCTGAATACATTGCTGCTGCTAGTTGCTGCTCCCAGCTGCTTTGGATGAAGTCCACTATGAGCGACTTTGGTCTCAGTTTTAGGAAGATCCCTCTCCTAATAGACTCTACTTCTACAATTTCTGTAGCTAAGAACCCTGTCTTGCACTCCAGAACCAAACACATAGACGTGAGGTTTCACTTCTTGAGAGATCACTACGAGAAGGGAGATATAGACTTGATCCATGTAGAGACTGAGAACCAGTTGGCCGATATCTTTACCAAGCCCTTAGACCTGAGCATATTTGCTCACTTGCGCGAGGAGCTTGGTGTTTGTTACCCCTTTTAGGTTGGGGTAACTTTGGTATAGTTTAGGTTTTGCTTTGCTTTTTCTTTCTTTTCTTTCTTTGTTTCTCTTTGCTTCTCTTGCATTTTGTCTCATACCATGCATTGCATTGTAACATATGCATTTTCACTTTCACTAGCACTAGAGCTCCTCTGGTATGCCAAGTTAGTACTTGCTTGTGCTAGATTGTACAGTTGCTTGCATGATCATGGTTGGCTAAGCTCCTTGAATCTGTCTAATATCTTTTGTGAGCTCAGTCACTTTTGCTTCTTCAAAATCAAAAAACCATGATCACCACTTGACTTGGCTACCTAGCATGTGTAGGAATGTTGAATGCTATGCTATCTTTTCATGCTTGGATATGCTAGTCCTATGCATGTGTTACACTGATGCCTAAGCATTTATGGCACCTTGTTCAAATCTAAAATTTGAATGAATGTGGCTTACAAGTGGTGTCCTATGAGCTAAATTGAAAAGATCCAGGAGGGTTCACTTGTCACACTGATCTAGTTTGAGATAGCTTGCCTTTGCACTTTGGCTTGAACTTGGACTAGGCTATGTATGACCAAAACCTTGTCTTAAGCTTCTGATGGTTTTCTGAACCTAGGCTTGGCATTGGTTGGTAAGAAGTGGCAATGACAAGTGAATAACCCCTGGCACATGATCTGATTTGCTTAAAGTTCAAAATTGCTAAATCTGAAATCTGCAAGTCTCTAAACTGCTTATGGCTTGTTGTAGATACCTTGGTTGAGAGTAACACACCGTGTATGTTTTGCTAGCTTCTTGCTGTTCATGCCTATCTTGCTAGATGCTATTCATGTTGGTGATGCTTTCTTTTCAACAACCTTGGAAAACATGCTCCTCATTTGTATAAGATAGATTCAATTGAGCTTGTTTGCATGCTTCCTTGCCCTCACTTGCTCTGTATGCTAGAACTTGTATTTTCTAGCTTTTCATCCCTGCTGAGCTCTTCGTGGTCCACTTCCTGCATTTCATGGCATATTTTTAGGGGGAGTTGTCCATTTCAGGGGGAGTTGAGTTCTATGAACCCTTGATGTGTCCATTGTCAACAAGGGGGAGAGATGTTGACCCTTGAGGAGAGAAAGATATTGGACCAAGGGGGAAGCCTCTGTAGAGATCTAGTTGAGGGGGAGTTTGAGCTTTGAGCATGCTCTTGCATCGGTGCGTTGAGCCTTTTGCCTCTTTCTGGAGGAGCCGATGCTTTGCCTTAGCATGACTGTGTTGAGCTAGTTTGCCTCTTTCTTGAGGGGTCATGCTTTAGTTTGATCGACTGCGTTGAGCGGTTTCCCTTGTCCTCGGGGGTCGATCTTTGACCTTGTTTTTGTTGTCTCAAATTGCCCTTTTTCTGCCAGTATTTGGTCTTTGGGCATCTTGAGCAACTTCTTCTTTTTCTTCTTTCTTTTCGGTTTTACGTTTTTTTTCTTTTGTCTTTGTTCTATTTCAGGTTACAGGTTGAAGGTGTTGACAATGCACTCATCAAGGGGGAGATTGAGAGCCAATGGACCGGCTCCATTGCCTCTGGAGTGATGAGTGATTGTCAACAGTAGCAAGACCCAGAAGGACTTGGGCACAAGACCTCCGATGGACAGGAGGCCCTCCGATGGACTGGAGGTAGAGGGAAGTCCTCCGAAGGACTGGAGGCACACTCGGCGTCTGTCGGCCATGGGAGTTCGGTATACGGAGGAGCGGCATGGCGACGGCAGGAGTAAGTCCTCCGAAGGACTGCGAGGCTGCCCCGATGGACAGGGGATGCCGGGCGCCACCGCGGTGCTCCAACCCGAATGCGTGGCGCGAAGGTGTGCGAGGGAAGGCTTTGGCGGCTTCGGCTCAAAACCGTCATCCAAGTTACCCAAGCCTTGGTGAGTTGGGTCATGACTCGCCAAGATAGAGAAGATGGGCCAAATCCGGCCCAGGCGGAGACTTCCTAAAGTTTCCTGGTTTCTGACTTCAAAACCAGGGGCGGATCGAGGATTGGACTACTAGCTATGTGGAGAGCATCCGAGGATTGCGTGGAACTTACCAAGATCAATACTTCATCTTGGTCGTCCGCCTCGAAATATCATGTAATCTTTTGTTTGAGTCCTTAGGGTTTGTCTAGCTGTAGGGACCTAAGTGCAAAACTGTCTATATAGCACTCAGGTATAAATAGGTCCAAGGCAGGTCATTAGAGGTACTCTTGGCTGCTAGGATTAGTTTTGACTTGGTGTTTTTCGTCCTTAAGCTTTGAGCTCCATTGTTAGAGAGGTCAGAGTAGGATTAAGCCTCCTAATCTTGAGGGAAGGTGAGGGTGGTTGCTTGGGACGAATTTCTACTTGTATGCTGAATCTTTAGACCCATCTTGGGCACTTAATCGAAGCAAATTCGTGCAGCAACCTTGTGTTCTTCTCCTCCCCCTCTCTCTTTGGTTTTTGGGTTCAATCCTCGCCTTTTTGGGTGCTTTCGTTGGGCAAGCTTGAATCCCTTTCCTTGCTGATGTTCTGGACTTGCTAGGACGTGGAGATCATGACTTAGTTCATCTCAATCCTGCTGGATTGCCACGAGCAAGCCTCTTTTGTGTTTTCCCCTTTCTTGCCCAAGGATGGCCATTTCACAAGATCTGAAATTCCCGCTGATTCCATGGTTACCCTGAGTTAATCTTTTGGGGATAACTTTGAAATAGGGTCCAGATAACCTGTACTAAATTTCGTGAAGTTTGGACAAGGTTTGATAAAGTTTGGATTTGAAAAAGTCTTTTCTGCGACCCTACCGGACCATCCGGCACAGGCCACCGGACAGTCCAGGTTGCACCGGATAGTCCGGTGAGAGGCACTGTCCAGGCTGTGCCACCGGACAGTCCGGCGTCAGGCACCGGATAGTCCGGTCACACCGGACACTCCGGTGTTGGTCACCAGACAGTCCGGTCCTGCCAGGAAGCTGCTGTGTTCTTCCCAGTTTGGTTTTTCCGCTGTGATTTTGATACTGATTTTTGCATTCCTCCCTTAAGACCATTCTCTTTGCTTACTGTGAGTCAGTGAGATGCACCTAGGTGCGGTGAGTGTCTTGTGGTGGTTATTGCAAAATCCGTTGCTCCGCTGTCATTCTTGTTCAGATCTTGAGCTTTTTTGCATTGGTGCGTATCCTCACAGTGGACGGCACCCTTGCACTGCTAGTCACGTATCTGTTCAGTGGACGGTGCTTAGTTTCTGTTTCCACTTGGGGGTTTGTGATTTTGTGATTTCAAGTGCTCCTATTCACCCCCCCTCTAGTCGCACGTCTCGGTCCTACAATAGGTGCTACGGCCAGGGCGGCCAGGGAGTCTAATGCAAGGGTTTTCAATCAACTCCTAATGCAGATGCGCAATCATCAATCAAGATAAGATTAGCTAGGAAATTTATGGTCCCGCCTACCTTTGCTTATTTTCATCCAAACCAACAAACTAAGCTAATGTTAGTTTGCCGGGTTGTGAAGCTTTGCCCTAGGCAACTCCGTGATCACTTGGACAAATCCTCCATCCAAATACCACTTCAAGGGCCTCCAGGTGGTATTTGGGTCTTAGTTGGTCTTTTGGATGCCATTGCTTGAAATAGCTGCACGCACTTTCTTCTTGACCACGTATCTGCAATAAGCGTCACTATATGAATGATATGCATGATGCAGTGGATGAGATGCATGAAGTCCAAGCACACGCACACGCATAAAAACTAGTAAGCCCACTAGACTTGTTTGGTATTTAAACTTAATCCACCAATCTAATCTAGACCTATTTCAAATATCAATCAAAACAGTAGAAATAAAATCTACAAAAATACATTCTGGAACCTACACATGACCAAGATGCTCCTGGATTCTTTTCATGGCATTTATTTAACAAGTTAAGGTCACCTTTCCCTATTATTTATTTTAATATGCCATACTTTGTCTATTTCAAATCACCTACCAAACAGCAAGACAAGTGCACGATATATTTACACAACACCTTTCTGAGCAAAATGCACAACATATAATTTTTGTGGATTTTTCTGACCACATTTTATGTACCATGCATTTACATAGGAATGAAATACACTACCAACATATATAGGGGTAGATCCATCATATGCAGCAAGTGCTAGGGGCAACAGAACTGCATCTGAATACATATTCTAAAACACACTCACTGGCCAAATTTCACAATTTTTGGAGCTCATATACATCACTTTTGCTATTTACCTCATTTTATCAAGCATGCAAGAAATAACGGGCAAAGCAGTCATTTCACACAGCAAGGCCTAACCCACCGTGTAGATCTAATCATAGGCAATCCAACAAAACAAGTTTCAAATTTTTATGATTTTTCTATAATTTTATGGAGCATTTTAAATTCATGTGCCAAATCCGGAAGATAGTTAAATATTACCCTATAAATGGTCATTCCATACACATACATCATACCTATTATGTAGATCTACTTAATAGGAGCACAATGCAACAGATTTTATATTTTTAGGATTTTTAATTGATTTTTAATCGAATTTCCAAGTCCTCAGCTCAAATAATGAATTTAAAACAATAATCCACAGATCCAGGGACCTTTATGTGATTAAACCTAACTTCCAAGGTCCAACACGCAAGATCTACGAGACACATTGAACAACGCGCAGGACAAAAACGTAAAAAGAACAAAATACCGGGGCTAGATCTGAAAATCGCCAGCCCCTTCTTCTACCTCCGGTCAAGGACGAACTACGCGTGGGGAGGGAGAAAGGCGGCGGTCTTCCGGCCACGTGGGGGCCAGACTTGGAGCTGTGGTGGTCCGTGAAGGTGTTCCCGAAGGAGGGGATAGCTTTCCCCAAGATTTTGTTGTGCGAGGAGGTCTAAACGGGTGGGGAACGAGGCGCGAACTGAGGCGGCGGCAGTGCACGCAGTTCGCGGCCGCGGGCTCGATCCACCGAATGGCACGGGGAACGACGCCTCCACCTAGCGCGCCGTGTGGGCTAGGTCAAGGTGGTGCCCATGATGTCAGTCTGGCACGCGGTGAGGTGGTGGATGTGGTGCTCCACGGTGATGTCCATGGCGCTGGGTCATCTCGGTGACCGCGCGTGGAGGGAAGTCGAGGAGCGATGGCGGCAGCCCAGGCCTTGAGGGAAAGGTGGAGCGGGGCCGAGCGTTGGTTGCGCGTGTGGTGCTTCGGAGGGAGGGGCTAGAGATGGTGGTTCTGCGAGCAAAGCTCGAGCTCGAGCTCCACGGCCATGGTGGCCGATGCTCCGCGCGACGAGGAAGAGGCACGGCAGAGGGAGACAAGGACCAAAGAGCGAGAGTGAGAGAGTGTGTGAGCGCAGCACCCTTCGCTTTGCCTAGAGATGAAGCGAAAGAGCGGGGGGCGCGAGGGCAGCGCGGCACCATGGCAGCCTCGGGCAGGCGTTCCACGCCGCGTGGGTGAGCTGGAGCGGGGAAGAAGGAGGGAGGGGGCGCGGTGGGTTGGGTCCATGGACCCGGTGAGACCGACAGGTGGGGCCAAAGGAGGAAGATGAGCATTGGGTTCACGCAACGGGTTTGTGGAAATGGAGGCATGTGGGACCCACTGTTGTTGTCCACTGGCACGGATCCGAGGCGGGCTGACGAGGGGCCCACTTGTCATAGAGACAGAAGAGAAAAGAAAAATCCAAAATAGAAAAGGCCTATTTTACCAGCTGGAGACACATTTGAAACCTGCCATTTTGAATGACTTAGGGGCTAAATTTCGGAAAACTCCAATTACAAAAAATGTTGTACACTTTGTGTTCTACAACTTTGTTATAAACTTTGACACCATGTTATGAGAAAAATATTGATTTAAATTTGAATTGAATTAACTGACCCCAGTTTGACCAACTCTACCCCTCAGTTTAGAAATTCTAAAAGTCTATTTTAGGGCTACTTTAATAAAAGGAGTTTTATACTAAAGTTGTTCAGAATTTCATGATCTACAACTTTATTATACAAAGTTTTGCATGATCATGTATTTGGTTGCTCAAAATTTGAACTTCCTACTCAGGCCTAGTTTGACAGATTTTACTAGAAGACAGAAATTGAGCTAAAACACCATGCAAACCTTTATGCATGTCAATACACAAAATACCAAAGTTGTAAAGCATGAAATTATTTACAAGTTTGCTATAGAAAGTTTAGGCTAGATCACTTTACATTTTGAACTACAAGCACAATTGTATTCAAAGGTTTGGTAAAACTGCAGCCTCAATTTATGTGGAGTATTTCTTGTTTCCAATTTTTGAGTTACCAAACGAAGTCCAATTAATTCATGGTCTGATGCATTTGAAAGGTAATACATTCAATTTCATTTCATACAAAGGAAGATTTTGAAGTTGTATAGTCAAATCGAAAGTAATTTTGGAATGAAATTTTGGGAAAGAGTGCCAACCCTAGACTTAGCAAAATATCTTGAGTGTAGGCTACCCTGGTTCGGTTTGAACTTTTGAGCCCCTTAACATCTGATTTTGAAATTGGTCAAAATAGCAAATTTGAAGGTAACTTCCTGAACTAAAACTTTTGTATTTGATGTCTTGCATGAAAATGTATAAATGTCTAACTACTCCACCAAGCAACGCAAAGTTTTGCATATTCAACTTGAAAATTTTGACTTAGTGGTTTCCTGGCCGGGTTATTGTTCCTCTCTAAGTATGATTAAATCCAAATCCTTGATTAACACTAATCAAATCGTGTGCCAAGGCTTTTGAGATGCCGGGGGCATCACAACCCACCCGCCTTAAAGAAATCTCGTCCCAAGATTTGGATGAGGTACGACTGTATAATCTAGCACGTATTGTAAGGAGTACGTGCATCGTGGTTCGTGCCTTTTCGAGTGCATGTAGCAACACCTAGATTTTTACCTGTTGGCTTTGTCAACTACCTTGTGAAGGGTTCATGCCTCTTTAACACAAGTAGTCACAAAGCGTCATCTATTAAGGCTAGGGTGGTCTCTCTAAGATACTTGACAAGTCGTGCCATATATGAGAGCGAATGAACAGACCATGAAGAGAATGCGGTCGGTGAGCCAGTGACAATGGTAGACGCAAATAAGAGGAGTTACTTCCTGACTTCGATACCAACATTGGAAACATGCCAAGTTCCCGATTTGTCCAATTAGTGAAAGCAAAGTATACATAGTCCGAAATCGAACAGAGCAGAATCTTGTGATTCAAAGGAATGTCATCGGATGTGTTTTTAAGAGACACATTCGTTTTATTTGATAGGGACTGTGTCCACATATAAAATACCAAGTCAACATGTCTTCAAAGAGTAAGATGTGGTGAAGCATAGCACATCTTACTCGTCATGACAAGAAAGTCACAAGGGGGAGAAGATAGGCCGTATTTGCCTAGACAAGGTGATGGTTTGTACGATTTCTTAGCATTGGTCAAGACTGATCAAGAAAAAGGAAGTAGCTGACGTGTTCTTACTAACGAGACAATTGATAATGTTAGTAAGCTCCTTTCTGGGGAAATTTCTAAGAGGAAGAAAACAACTCATAGGGAGATGACGATATGGCAAGAGTCCTAGCCGAGAACGAAAAGCTAGTGTGGAGGATGTTCGTGAGGTACACCCTCAGAGAATAAGGTTCAACGAAGGAATGGAAAATATTGAAGGAGATAGTGAGAACGAAGTTGTCTGTTCCCACCAATCGCTGAAGGCAAGGTCAACAAGGATATGGTTTAATGTGAACGAGTCGTGGGATTGAGGCAGATCAATCCCACAGGTTAAGAAGGCAAGGTGAAACAAGGCAATGGAATGATATGATGAGATGGTGGAAATGAGACTGATCACTTCGACTGAAGCAATGAAAGGGTGTGGATAAGTAGTGGGTGGAGGTTGGCTACTCCCACAACTCAAGAAGGCAAGGTGAGACAAGGCAACGACATGATATAAACAAAGTAGTGGAAATGGAATCGATCACCTCTACGAACCAAGAGTAGCACGATCAAGGAAAGGGATGAAAACCGAATATGAATGTCCCACGATTGAAGCGATGCCACACCTTCGCATGTCTTAATGCCAGCACGAACCTAGTAGGACAACCATGTGACGGCTGTACACACAGGACTCTAGGTTCCATCGAGGCATCCAAGACTGCCTAAGGAGACACCACAACAAGAGTGGCTCAATCATTCCACTTACAGACTCATAATCAATACAAGGTTATGATGAATGAAGAGGAAGTCTGTTGTCACATAAGAGCTTAGAGCACTTGAATCCCAATGTATACAAGGTTCCTTGATTGCATAGTTTTGGAGCAAGGAATTAACGAATAGTGGAATGCTGTGCAAATAAACTAGGATTGCATTGATCACAAAAGGTTGAAGTGCATGAACGGCAAGAGTTTCCATACATGAGAATTACCAAAGTTCGAAGTGCTACCGTAGTAAGACTAGGAGTACATTAACCATGAAAATGAGACACCAGTAAATTTTACAGAGCGGGATACATGGGGTCTGCTTGATCTACGAGAGTCAGGTTCCCTCATTACAAAAGTTTGGCTTGAGCATTACCAAACCAACCGGCACTCAATTAGTACTGCCTAAACGTAAGATTGACATGTCCAGGTCGAAGACTGGTTTCTTCCTTCAGCCATGTCAGTGTAGTGTTAGGCTTCACGTGGGAGATGCCATGGAATAGTAGTCTTTATCTTCCACCAAGTATAAGAACATCGCTAGTTTCGAGGTTGATCTTAGTCGATCTATCCTTGTCTCGAGTATCGCCGTACAAGAATTTAGCAGTGTCGCCTATGGAAATTGAGATGACAGGTAGACCTTGGCTGAGGCTTCTTTTTGATTCATCCTTGTCTTGATGGAGTCCGAGCTTCCCGGAGTCGTTGTAGTAGTTGACGATGCATATGTCAGGATTGATTTGAGGAAATTCGCTTGCAGTTGAATTTGCAGTTTGGGCAATTGTCTTGAAAGCTTCTGGTATCTCAAGGACATGGGCACCATCCCATGGACGCATTGGCCCACAGAAACCTGTAGTTGGATCCCAATTCTTTCCTAGACACATCATCCATAGCTTCATCTTGGCTCCATTCTTGAAACTAGGACTACAGAATCCTCCTGGACCAATACCTAGTTGCCGACACGTACGAACTATCTTGACTTGATCTTCGGGCTTGATGAATCCCTTCAATAGAACCATGCCAGGTCGCAGATGTTGAACTAAAGCCGTGTCAATGGAAGATTCTTCCGCTTTCCTCTTCTTCTCGAGACCTGCAGGTGCTGTTGTTTTAGCCTTCGTGGGCTCGGGGTGATCAGGACATAAGTCAAAGGGCTGCGACATCTGTAGCAGGAAGAATAAGGCTCCCGTAAGTTCAAGGGTTTTGAAAACTTGGTGTGGTCATAGCGTATTCCGCGTTTACGTGCTCAGAAAATATGCCGATAAGTGATTTTATCGCAAGATGATGGCACAAGGCTATACTTCTTTTCTAATGTGTGTAGCTTACAGCTAGACTTCTAAAGGTCGATCAATAGATTCTAAAGATCTCAGGATATGATAGTCGTACGTTAGTCTATACTCTACCTCGATGGTGTGGAAAGTTTTGGTTAGTTCTATTTTGAAATAGTTCAAGTATCCAAAATTTTCAGCTAGCCGAAGTCTGTCCCGATCGGAGGTTCTACTTTACCTGGACTATAGTTTGAAATACAAACTGTTTTGGGCTGAGATTAAATTATCAAAGTTATTCATTTCAAAGTTCCCTACAACATTGGTGTAGAATGTTTCTACCAGTTGTGAGCGGAAAATAGGTAAAACTGCAGATTACTATGTTAAGGTCCAATATGTCCAGATTTGAGCCTTGTTTTAGAAGCGGGTGTTGGGCAGAGTTAGAAACATTTTCAAGACATGGTCAAAATAGGAAACTTATTGCAAACCTCCTGTACTACAACTTTGATGTGATGAGCTTTAGCTAACTTCATACAGACCATGCCCAGACTTCAATTTATACGACTAAGACTGGCTGTCCAAATTTGAAATTCCATCTTAAAGTGATTGTAGAGCATCCTTACAAGCGTTTTAGCAACAAGGTCAATATAGCAAAGTTGTTTGTCTACTTATGAACTACAAATTTCATATAGAAAGTTTTCACTAAAACCCTTTAGATCAATACCAAATCTCAGATTTCTACCAGCAGGTTACAGTGGTGTAGGTTTTTAACTCGATTTTGTTTTAACTTCCACTTCACAATCAATTCATACTTATAGTGGGGGATGTATAGAAAAGCTATCGCAAATTACGAGTGCTACCAGTTTCATATGCCAAGTTCCTACCGATTCCTTTTGCCATGTGAACTATGTATCAAGCAATTGCAACACAAGTATCCATACTATGTGAATCTAGGTACTCTCAAGCAACAAAGAGCAAGGCATAAGAGATAAGGTAAGATTGGATGCCATGATGCAGGATTCGTCCTATTCGGTCTCACATCACACGCCTTATGTATAATTTATATATCTAGCGTGTAATCGGTGACATATATGCACGTCTCTCCCTAATGCAACTAGCCGTTCTCTATTCGTTCTTAATTTCGCACGTAGTTAGTGTACCCGCAGCAAAATGCATGCTCATACCACATCATCACTATCATCATCCATTACCACTCTAATCCTAAAAGTGGCATCCACGAATTTCTTTAAGCTACGTCTGGTGGACGATGCAGTGGCGCCATTTCTCTCAACACACCCAACGTTCCTCCAGTACTGGGGAATTGCTGGGGAGAGAAATGGTGGCCAACAAGATCTAATTATAATTTTGGTCGAAGGAAGAATGATCATGAAACACTCCAATAGCGTGACCACCCCCCTTAAAGAGTTCTGCCCTATCAGTATGAATGCAGGGTTCGCAACAATCCGCAAATCCCAATAGCGTTCCACCAGTAATGGGGATGACTATGGCCGAATTGTTGCTTCCCAAAACGCCGAATATGCATATGAGTTCTATCTAGGTTAGAATGTTAGCAATGTCACCTGGTAATACACTAACATCCTTAATATGGGCATATCGGTACTCTCATTTTTCAAATACTTGAAAAGTGTTTTTGAAACTAGGTTTGTAAATCAAAACTGGATGATATGACTATTGTCTGTGTATGATCGGCTCTGATACCAGCTGTGGCGGAACCGCCGATTTAATCCGGGCTAAGCACACCTGCCACCTCTGTCTTGTAGTGCAATTAGACCGAACTAAACCTAGTCGTCCGTCGAGAGTCATTCGGCTCCCGATATTACCTTTTAACACAGGGACCGACATCATACACATCCAGCCCACGATGGAGCCACAACAGTTACATCATCTCAGGCAGTTGAATATAGCATATATAAACTTATTTTACAAACCGGTTCGAAATAAAAATACAAGTTTCAACATATTACCATACGAAAGGCAAGTTCGAATCAGATAGCAGAAGCGATTTCAAAAACATCTTGTAGCGGAATCAAAAAAAATTTATTAGTAGTCTTCATGCCATGATGATCGAGGTGAGCAGCACTGAGCCCACCGGTACTACCCTCCTCCAAGCACTTGTCCAAATGTCTTCGGTACCCGTGCTCAAAAGGTGGGGGCAAACCCTGAGTACTAATTACTCAGTAGGACTTAATGGAATGGCTTACGGCTGACGCGAAGCTTGCTTACTAACTAGTGGGTCCTTAGCCATTGATTTTTAAGCAGTGGAATATCAACATAAAGTAACAATTTCATCATTTGCACATAACATCATAATAATATCCTGCAGAAATGTAAACAATACAATACAAACATGTAGTATTTAAAACATGAGTAACAGATATAATATGTTCAAGTAGTTACTACGTTGCCCGATAGTGATATTGGCATTCCCACACCTGGTGGGCATCAGCGATTCGAATCGATTTTAATTCCCGACAATAACTATCATGCCAGGGGTATATGCTTACTAGCCATCGCGTTCCCACATATAGCCCCAATCTTAACCTGTCTTGTCCCAACTTCGATTCACTCCCGCCTAGCCCTCGGGTTGTGCCCCCATGGTGAGCCTGCCGACATCTCGGTCACCCCGCCATGAGTACCAAGCTTCCCCAGGCCACCTTTCTCTTAACCAGCCGGTAGGAACGTGTCTCTGTGCTTCGGACGAGCCCAGGAAAGACTTTACCTGTCCCATTTCCCTGTTAAGCACTCTAGCAATGTTATGCCGATCAGCAGATAAACAGCGGACATGCCTTAAAGGAAACGGATGGAGCCAAATAGTACAACAACACACACCCCAAAAATAAAATTATTCTCCGCCCGGTCTCCTTTTAAATCATTAGCATAATTGTTACTTTCTCAATAGTAAATATTTTAGTGAATTTTGAAACCACCTACGCGACGAGTGACTCCTTTCACTCGTGTCTACACGTACCTAGCAATTCTAAGCAACTCGTCCTACGAACTCTAGGTATAGGTGCTACGGCCAGGGCGGCCAAGGAGTCTAATGCAAGGATTTTCAATCAACTCCTAATGCAGATGCGTAATCATCAATCAAGATAAGATTAGCTAGGAAATTTATGGTCCCGCCTACCTTTGCTTATTTTCATCCAAACCAATAAACTAAGCTAATGTTAGTTTGCCGGGTTGTGAAGCTTTGCCCTAGGCAACCCCTTGATCACTTGGACAAATCCTCCATCCAAATACCCCTTCAGGGGCCTCCAGGTGGTATTTGGGTCTTAGTTGGTCTTTTGGACGCCATTGCTTGAAATAGCTCCACGCACTTTCTTCTTGACCACGTATCTGCAATAAGCGTCACTATATGAATGATATGCATGATGCAGTGGATGAGATGCATGAAGTCCAAGCACACACACACGCATAAAAACCAGTAACCCCACTAGACTTGTTTGGTATGTAAACTTAATCCACCAATCTAATCTAGACCTATTTCAAATATCAACCAAAACAGTAGAAATAAAATCTACAAAAATACATTCTGGAACCTACACATGACCAAGATGCTCCTGGATTTTTTTGATGGCATTTATTTACCAAGTTAAGGTCACCTTTCCCTATCATTTATTTTAATATGCGATACTTTGTCTATTTCAAATCACCTACCAAACAGCAAGACAAGTGCACGATATATTTACACAACACCTTTCTGAGCAAAATGCACAACATATAATTTTTGAGGATTTTTCTGACCACATTTTATGTACCATGCATTTACATAGGAATGAAATACACTACAAACATATATAGGGGTAGATCCATCATATGCAGCAAGTGCTAGGGGCAACAGAACTGCATCTGAATACATATTCTAAAACACACTCACTGGCCAAATTTCACAATTTTTGGAGCTCATATACACCACTTTTGCTATTTACCTCATTTTATCATGCATGCAAGTAATAACGGGCAAAACAGTCATTTCACACAGCAAGACCTAACCCACCGTGTAGATCTAATCATAGGCAATCCAACAAAACAAGTTTCGTATTTTTAAGATTTTTCTATAATTTTATGGAGCATTTTAAATTCATGTGCCAAATTCGAAAGATAGTTAAATATTACCCTATAAATGGTCATTCCATACACATACATCATACCTATTATGTAGATCTACTTAATAGGAGCACAATGCAACAGATTTTATATTTTTAGGATTTTTAATTGATTTTTAATCGAATTTCCAAGTCCTCAGCTCAAATAATGAATTTAAAACAATAATCCACAGATCCAGGGACCTTTATGCGATTAAACCTAACTTCCAGGGTCCAACACGCAAGATCTACGAGACACATTGAACAACGCTCAGGACAAAAACGTAAAAAGAACAAAATACCGGGGCTAGATCTGAAAATCGCCAGCCCCTTCTTCTACCTCCGGTCAAGGACGAACTACGCGTGGGGAGGGAGAAAGGCGGCAGTCTTCCGGCCACGTGGGGGCCAGACTTGGAGCTGCGGTGGTCCGTGAAGGTGTTCCCGGAGGAGGGGATAGCTTTCCCTAAGATTTTGTTGTGCGAGGAGGTCTGAACGGGTGGGGAACGAGGCGCGAACTGAGGCGGCGGCAGTGCACGCAGTTCGCGGCCGCGGGCTCGATCCACCGAATGGCACGGGGAACGGCGCCTCCACCTAGCGCGCCGTGTGGGCTAGGTCAAGGTGGTGCCAATGATGTTAGTCTGGCACGCGGTGAGGTGGTGGATGTGGTGCTCCACGGTGATGTCCATGGCGCTGGGGCATCTCGGTGGCCGCGCGTGGAGGGAAGTCGAGGAGCGATGGCGGCAGCCCAGGCCTTGAGAGAAAGGTGGAGCGGGCCCGAGCATTGGTTGCGCGTGTGGTGCTTCAGAGGGAGGGGCCAGAGATGGTGGTTCTGCGAGCAAAGCTCGAGCTCGAGCTCCGCGGCCATGGTGGCCGGTGCTCCGCACGACGAGGAAGAGGCACGGCAGAGGGAGACAAGGACCAGAGAGCGAGAGTGAGAGAGTGTGTGAGTGCAGCACCCTTCGCTTTGCCTAGAGATGAAGCGAGCGAGCGCGGGACGCGAGGGCAGCGCAGGCAGCGCGGCGCCATGGCAGCCTCGGGCAGGCGTTCCACGCCGCGTGGGCGAGCTAGAGCGGGGAAGAAGGAGGGAGGGGGCGCGGTGGGTTGGGTCCATGGACCCAGTGAGACCGACAGGTGGGGCCAAAGGAGGAAGATGAGCATTGGGTTCATGCACCGGGTTCGGGGAGATGGAGGCATGTGGGACCCACTATTGTTGTCCACTGGCGCGGATCCGAGGCGGGCTGACGAGGGGCCCACTTGTCATAGAGATAGAAGAGAAAAGAAAAATCCAAAGTAGAAAAGGCTTGTTTGACCAGTTGGAGACACATTTGAAACCTGCCATTTTGAACGACTTAGGGGTTGAATTTCGGAAAACTCCAATTACAAAAAATGTTGTACACTTTGTGTTCTACAACTTTGTTATAAACTTTGACAACATGTTATGTGGAAAATATTGATTTAAATTTGAATTGGATCAACTGACCCCAGTTTGACCAACTCTACCCCTCAGTTTAGAAATTCTAAAAGTATATTTTAGGGCTACTTTAATACAAGGAGTTTTATACTAAAGTTGTTCAGAATTTCATGATCTACAACTTTATTATACAAAGTTTTGCATGATCATGTATTTGGTTACTCAAAATTTGAACTTCCCTCTCAGGCCTAGTTTGACAGATTTTACTAGAAGACAGAAATTGAGCTAAAACACCATGCAAACCTTTATGCATGTCAATAGACAAAATACAAAGTTGTAAAGCATGAATTTATCTATAAGTTTGCTATAGAAAGTTTAGGCTAGATCACTTTACATTTTGAACTACAAGCACAATTGTATTCAAAGGTTTGGTAAAACTGCAGCCTCAATTTATGTGGAGTATTTCTTGTTTCTAATTTGAGCTACCAAACGAAGTCCAATTAATTCGAGGTTTGATGCATTTGAAAGGTAATACGTTTAATTTCATTTCATACAAAGGAAGATTTTGAAGTTGTATAGTCAAATTGAAAGTAATCTTGGAATGAAATTTTGGGAAAGAGTGCCAACCCTAGACTTAACAAAATTTCTTGAGTGTAAGCTACCCTGGTTCGGTTTGAACTTTTGAGCCCCTTAACATCTGATTTTGAAATTGGTCAAAATAGCAAATTTGAAGGTAACTTCTTGAACTAAAACTTTTGTATTTGATGTCTTGCATGAAAATGTATAAATGTCTAATTACTCCACCAAGCAACGCAAAGTTTTGCATATTCAACTTGAAAATTTTGACTTAGTGGTTTCCAGGCCAGGTTATTGATCCTCTCTAAGCATGATTAAATCCAAATCCTTGATTAACACTAATCAAATCATGTGTCAAGGCTTTTGAGATGCCGGGGGCATCACCAAAGTCCCAGAAAGAGCAAGGACTTAATAGCTCACCAAAGTGTTTGTGAACTACAATTGCAGTTTGGTTGACCAATACATGTTCAACGTATACATGGATGAAGAGAAAGATACACACGTAAACTCCATGTCATGCTTAAATAAATTGGGTCGTTATAGGAAGCCCCGTTTCCTCACCAACGGGGAAAGACCTTGCTTGTGAGAGATAGATGCAGCACCCTAGTGCTCTGAATGGGTGAACATGGCGAACAAGGAAGGGCAGGAAAAGAATCTGGCCGGCCTGGAGGAAGGAGAAAGAGTGGTGTCAGGCAGAACATGAAAGGGCAGTGGTGTTATTTAATTTGGATCTGGATTCGGTGCAGTACCAGTCGCTGACTTGTGGGCCTAGCCCAAGATAGGTCCACACATCAGTGATTGGTACTACATGTTCTGTACCTTTATTTTCCATAAGTTGGATGGAAAATGTTTAAATAATTTGGAGAATATTTAAGATTTATTTTAGTTGCTCTAAATAGTTTTAGTTTAATTATCTAAATAAGTTTGTATTTGTTATCGCCAAAATTTGGCCAATTGATATTTGGGCCAAGTTGGCTAATGGGCCGAGCAGAGCCGATCTGCAGGACAAGAAAATCGGCTGATGGGCTAAGTTTGGTCGCCCAGGAAAAGGGCGATTCTGAGGGGCCTGTGGGCCATGTATCTTATATTTTAGCCTACTTAAAGTTAGTGTTTTGCTAGCTAGAATCAGACTTGACGTCCAAGTCTCTGGACTATAAATATGTACCCATACCTACGTAATAAAATCGACGACATTACTCTTCCTACAACTCGTGTCTCCAACTTCTCTCGGCGCATCGCCACCCCTAACAACTAGGGTTTTCAAGGTAATCATCATGCTGCTCTAATGGTTCTTAGATCCGTTAGGACATTACGGTGTGAGCCACATGGTGAGCCATGTACGGAAGTGTAGAAAATACAGGCATGTCCAAATGACTGTATCCTCTACCATGGTGATTACCGAAAGCTAGAATCTTGTCCAATGTGTAAAGCTTCGCGTTATCAGATCAAACGTGATGACCCTAGGGATGTTAAGGACGAACCTCCAAGGAAGAGAGTGCCTGGTAAGGTGATTTGGTATTTCCCTATGATACCATGTTTGAGGCATTTGTTCAGGAGCAAGGAACATGCTAAGATAATTTGGTAGCACAAATAAATACATAAGCAAGATGATATGTTGAGACACCCACCGATAGGTTGCAATGGAGAAAAATGGATAGAACCTACCCAGAGTTCATAGAGGAAGCAAGAAACATAAGGTTTGGTTTAAGCATGGATGGCATCAATCATTTCAGTGAGATGAGCAGCAGTCATAGCACCTGGCCCATGACTCTATGTATCTACAACCTTCCTCCGTGGTTGTGCGTGAAGTGGAAGTTCATTATTATGCCATCACTTATCCAAGGGGCAAAGCAACCTAGTAATGATATTGATGTCTACCTACAACCATTGGTTGAAGAACTTCCATTGCTATGGACTGAAGGTGTACGTGTGTGGGATGCGCACAAACAATAGGCGTTTGACCTACGGGCATCGTTGTTCATAACTATTAATGACTGGCCTACACTCGCTAACCAGTCTAGACAATCAAACAAGGGATTCAGGGCATGTGTCCATTGCTTGGATGAGATAGACAGCATGTATTTAAAGCATTGTAGGAAGGTTGTGTACGTGGGAGGCCATCGTCGGTTTCTTGGTGGCAAACACCCCGTAAGGAAAAAAGGCAAACATTTCAAAGGCAGGAAGAAAAGCGTGGTAAGCCAATTTACCGTTGTGGAAAGCTTGTATTCAAAATGGTCAAGAGTCTAAAAGTTGTCTTTGGAAAGGGACCCGGTAGTGTACCTATTCCGAATGAAAATGGAAGGCACCCATGTGGAAGAAAAAAATCTATATTTTGGGACCTACCTTATTAGGAAGTACTACATGTCCACCATGCAATTGACGTGATGCACCTCACAAAGAATCTCTGTGTCAACCTACTAGGATTCCTTGGGACGTATGGGAAGAACAAAGATACAATGGAAGCACGAGAGGACATGGCAGCTTTGAAAGGAGAGAAGGACATCATTACTTAGGTCATGCCAACTACACTCTCAGCAAGAATGAGAAGGAGAGCATGTTTGAATGCTTGGACAATATCAAGGTCCCATCTGGATACTTGTCTAATGTGTGGAGGATAATCAAATGTAAGGACAAGAAATTTTTCCACTTGAAGTGTCTTGACTACCATGTGTTGATGACACAACTTCTTTCGGTTGTGCTGAGAGGAATTCTACCCGAAAATGTTACAAAAACAATCACAAAGATGTGTGCATTCCTGAACACGATATCCCAAAAGGTAATTCATCCAGATAACCTAACTAGTCTACAGAATGATGTTGTCCAATGTCTGGTCAACCTAAAGCTAATCTTTCCTCCATCATTTTTTTGATATTATGACATATCTCTTGGTTCACATTGTCAAAGAGATTGGTATTCTTGGACCCGCTTTCCTACACAATATGTTCCCTTTTGAGAGGTACATGGAAGTCCTAAAGAAGTATTATCTCCACTATTGTTCTAGACCCAAAGGTTGCATCTCTAAGGGAAATGGGATAGAGGTGGTTATTGAGTTCTGTACTGACTACATTGATGAGCTGAAGCCAACTGGAGTTCCTTTGTCCCGCTATGAGGGGAGACTAGCAGGTAAGAGCACACTAGGAAAGAAAGTAATACACTACAATGATCATGTTTTATTTGACAAAGCACACTTCACAGTCTTGCAACAATCATCCTTGGTGGCTCCGTACATGGAGGAACATAGAAAGATTCTATGCTCTTAATACTCAGGAAATCTGAGGCCTGGATTACATGTCGTCAAATAGAAAGTTTTGGCTTGTGGTTTAGACAACATCTCATGGGCAACGAGGAGATTGATGACCAACTTGCTTGGTTGGCCAGGGGACCCTCTTCATCAATGCCAACATTCAAAGGATACGAGATAAATGGAAATACATTTTACATGAGACTCCAAGACTAGAAGAGTACCAACCAAAATAGCAGGGTTTGCATAGAAGCCATCGACAAAACTAGGAAAATGACAAATATTATGGTTATATAGATGAGATTTGGGAACTTAACTATGGACCGTTTCTAAATGTGCCTCTATTTCGGTGCAAATGGGTGAAACTGAGTGCAGGCGGTGTTATGATAGACCTAGATTATGGCATGACAATCATGGACCTCAATAACACTGCATACAAGGATGAACCATTCGTCGTAGGCAAAGATGTCACTCAAGTTTTCTATGTCAAGGACATGTCTACTAAACCCAAGAAGAGAACAAGGAAAAATGTTCTGCCAAACGAAGAGCCGAAGCGACACATTGTTCTTCCAGTGAAAAGGAAAATAATGGGAGTGGAGGTCGACACAAGCATCCTGTTAAACAATGAAGAGGCTCCATACATGTGTCGCGATCATAATGAAGGGATTATTCTAAAATAAAAATGTATTAATTTTCAAGAACACGTGTCTTGTATTAATTTTCAAGAACACATGTAATGTATTGTCGGCATTTTATTTTGTATGTTGTTGACGGTCGTTATTGCACTACTTTCGACCATCAACTACCCATGAATATGTAGGAAAATACATCAAAGTGTAGATTAACCCTTGCTACCGACATATCTCCACAAGTTGTGTTGAATATTGAGTGCAGGTGCTAAAACAGCTGAAGTCAGGGAAAGCCTAGGCTGCCCGGCCAGTAGGCCAGGCAGCCTGGCCTTCCCTCAGGCTGCTCGACCTGTCATTATGGCCAAATCATCCCATCTTCAACCTGCATGCACAACAATGCCATGACAACACAATTCAAAGGTGGAAACCCCAAGGCCAACGTGTTAAGTACCAGAAGACCCGCCATCTCTGTGATGCCCTAGGCATCTCCCGAGCATTATCAAGTGCATACTTTGTTTAATTATTTCTCATAAGCATCATTTCATCTCATACTAATGTGCATTTGAGTAAACATGGTGAAAATAGCTAAGTGATGCATTCAGTTTCGCAAAAATGATGCTATAAATGTGAGCATAACTTAAATCCTAGGGAGATTTAGGTAGAACTTCTTATACCAAACTTGTAGGTCTTAAGGTGGTAAACAACTTTGTCAATTAGAGCTTGGATGGAAAATGGGCTTAACTTAGTGCAAAGGGACTTTTGGTGTTACCCAACAAACACACTCCAAATCTGGCTTATTTAGAATTCTTCTTTTTTCTATAACCTAGAGTCCTTTTCATGCAAAGGTCCAATTGGGAAAGTTTTAGTTTATGAAATATTGAACAACTTTGTCAAAAATACTTTTGGGAGAAAATGGCTAGAAATAGGACATTGAAATTATCTAAGGAAAATAGTTCTCAGTCCAAACTGAGGGCTGACAGTTAAATTCAATTTAAATCAAACTTTGAGCCAGAATTTGAATTTGGTGCTTTTGACAAAGTTGTAGATCTCAAAGGGTACAACATTTCATTCAATTGGGCCCTTTTCAAATTCGGCGCGTAAATTGGTCAAATTTGCGAAAATTCAGAAACCTGATCAGCTGGTCAAAGGGATTTTTCCTTTTTCTGAATTTCTTTTCTTTTTCCGTCTCTATGCCAGGTGGGACCCATCCGTCGGGCCGCCCGCGCCAGCGCATTCCACCGGCTCCCTCGCTCCATGCACCCGGTCCATGCACCCTGATCTTCATCCCCGTCCTTGGCCCCACCTGTCAGCCTCACCGGTCCATGGACCTAGCTCACCTGCGCACCTCCCTCTTCTCTCCCCGCCGGACAGCGCGCACGGCGCGCCACCAAGGCGAGGGCGAGGCAGACCCCTTTTTCCCGAACCCTCCTTCACGCGCTCGGCCCTCTCTGCTTTTCCCCGCGCTGCGCCAGTTCACGCCGCCATTGACGGCGAGCTCCGAGCTCGAGCTCGCGCCACTCCCTCCGTCGCTCCCCATGCCTCCCCACCTACCCCGCGACCTTCGCCTCGCTCCCGCGCACCTCACGCCCTAGACCTCGTCGCCGTTCCCCGCCCGGACGCCGAGGTTCGACCTCGCCTCGACGTCGCGCCGCGCCGGTTCACCCTCGGTTCATCTCCGCCGCCCGCCTCGTCCACGCTGTCTCCGCCGTCACCTCCACCCCAAGGTAGAAGCCCCACACGGGGAACACCTTCCCCAACCCGTGTCGCGGCCACGGCGAGCCCCGGCTCGCCGGCGCGCGCGCGCCCCTCCCGCGCGGCCGCGGCCGTCGCGAGGAAGAAGAAGGGGGCCGGGCAAATTTCAGATCCGGCCCCTGCTTTTCCCCTTATTTGCGAATCAGTCCACCGCACTGTACGCTGAGTCTTGTAAATCTTGCGTACTAGCCCCTGGGGTTCCGAAATAATCACAATCTAGCCCCTGGTTCTGTTGTTTTTCATTTTAAATTGATTATTTCGACAGAAACCTTTGAAAAATCCTAGAAAATTCAATAAAAATCAGAAAAATACCAAACCAGTTGCATCGAAATCCTTTTGAATAGATCTGTCTAGGAAATATGATGGTTGAATAGGAAAAGACAGTTTTGCCCCTGTTTTTGTGCAAGCATGAAAAACCTTGATAAATAGGAAATATGGGCAAAATGAACTCCAAAAATTGTGAAATTTGGGCAGAGGCCTTATTATTCTGTGTAGGCTCTGTATAAATTTTGGTAGCTCAAATGTTCACTGTTAATTACCATTTTGCCCCTACATATGACTTTAGCATGGAGATAAATGAGGAAATGTTGTTTATATAGAAATTAGGCTCTAAATAGTTGTATGTATTTTATTTGTGCTCCTTATAGCATAAAGAGCTCACTGTTGAAATGGGATACCAGGCATGTCAAAATTAGTTAGTGTTTTGAAATTGATAAGTTCATGCATGTTTAAATTAATAAATAGAAAATAGAGGTTAAATGGAAGTCAAAACTTCTGAATTTAGGGCAGCAACATAGCTAGTATGACCTAGGCTTAGTATAAGAATTTGGTAGCTTAAATGCTTGCTGTATATTTACTATATTACCCTTACCTAGTAAATTAAGCATATAGTAACAATGAAAAAGAGTTCTAAATAATAGTAAGCACCGGTCTCTTCACTTAAATCGATGCTTTTCAGTCACACACCCCCACGTTGTTTTATGTGACAAGCTAAGCTATCTTAGGTGATGGCTTGTACGATTTCTTAAAACTAAACAAGTTTTATCACGAAAATACATAGTATTATTCAATGACCCTTGATTTCTTGCATTGCACTAATACATGCTCCAATTGCATCATGTCATGCATATAGATTCTGCGAACGAAGAACCACCGCCGAACCAACCCGTCGCGGAGGAGCCCGAGGAGGAGCTGCACCCAGAGCCAGAGGACCAACAACAAGAGCCCGACTTCGCTCAGGAGGCAGCTACTGACTCTAACGAGGAAGGTAGGCAGGACCATAAATTTCCCAGCTAATGTTATCTTAATTGATGATTACGCATCCGCATTAGGAGTTGATTGAAAACCTTTGCATTAGACTCCCTGGCCGCCCTGGCCCTAGCACCTATATATAGAGTTCGTAGGACGAGTTGCCTAGGCTCTACTAGGTACGAGTAGACACGAGTGTGTGGACTCGTCACGTAGGTGTTTTCAAAGTTACAAAAGCTTACAGTTATATCCTTTATTATTGTTGCTCATGAATTAAATGGAGACCGGGCGGAGATTTATTTCAGTATATGCTTTTCATAAGGTTGCACTTTGGACTCCGCCCGAGTCGCATAAGGCCCGTCCGCTGTTCGCCTGCTGTTCGGCATAACATTGCTAGAGTGCTTAACCGGGAAATGGGACCGGTGAAGTCTTACCTGGGTTTGTCCGAAGTTTTCGAGGCTCCGCTCATCCACTTGCTGGAGGCCGATGGGCCCGGGGGCGCTTGTACTCGAGGGAGGGCTGACCCGGTGCGGCCGTGGTATCGCTCCTGAGGGGGCACAACCCGGGGGTTAGGTGAGGGCGCTTTGAATCTTGGGACAAGACAGGTGGAGATGGGGGCTATATGTGGGAACGCGATGGCTAGTAAGCATATACCCCTGGCATGATAGTTATTCCCGGGAATTAAAATCGATTCGAATCGCTGATGCCCACCAGGTGTGGGAATGCTGATAATGCACACGGGCAACGTAGTAACTACTTAAACTCTCGGTGTTTAATACTCATGGTTTTGGAATATCACATGATTGAATTGGGCTGTTTACCTTTCTGCAAGTTACAGTTGTGTTGAAGGCTCTATAAATGATGAAAACTTACTATTCATGTTACACATGTTACTGTTTAAAACTAAAGGCTAAGGATCCACTTGCTAGTAAGCCGCTTCGCGTCAGCCGTAAGCCAAATCCATTAAGACCTACTGAGTAATTAGTACTCAGGGTTTGCCCCCATATTTTGAGCGCAGGTATGGAGTTCATGGTGTGCACATGTGTTGGAGACGGGGCATGCCCTCATTTAGGATGAGGTGAATGAGTGGCACGAGGGCAACATCGGTGGGCTCGATGTTGTTACCTCTAGTGCAAATCTTTTGGTGGTATCATGGTGATCTATAAACTCACATTTCCGCTGCGAGAAACATTCGAACTTGCCACCATATAACTTTATGTTGGACTTGTATTTTATGTAAAAACTGGTTTGTAACTAAGTCTAACTTTATGCTATTCAACTGCCTGTGATGATGTTTCTGTTGTGGCTCCATCGTGAGTCAGATGTGTATGATGTCGGTTCCTCTGGGAAAAGGTAATATCGGGAGTCGAATGACTCTCGACGGACGACCGGGTTTAGTTCGGTCTAATCGCACTGCAAGCCTGAGGTGGCAGGTGTGCTTAGCCCGGATTAAATCGGCGGTTCCGCCACAATCTCATCGATCCAACACTTGGATCGTTGAAGTCAACGATCCAGGGCACTTCAATCCTGTGGCTAAGGAAGAAACACAAGGAGGATCCAATGAACCGGAAGAAATCATAAGATTGTGACCGCCAACAGACCTCTAACCGACTTAGGGAGGCAATATGGAGCATTGGATGCAGAGAGGCGGTGGATTCAGGGGAGGAGCTGGCCGCCCAGCCTCCTTACCAGGCCTCCTGACATGCCAAGTGTCTCCTTCTAGCCGACTTACCTACCCAAACTGACCTACACCATGTATAAATAGCCCCTCCACTCGAGGGGTATAAATAGGTTCCTAGCCTCATTGTGAAGTTTGGAATTGGAGTGAAACACACCATTGTCTAGTCTAGTAGCAATAGGATAGTCCTAGGAGTTAGAGTTGAGTCTGAGTCTTTGCCTCAGGGATTCTAGAGTTAGCTTCGAGTCTTGGTAAAGATCTGGAATCCTTCTATCTTTTGTACACTTACTACTCCAGTATAATATACTTCATTGATCTATCTTTTAGTTATAGTTTACTTTATTTCTTACACTTGCCTAGTGTGGTGTACCATTTTACAGACTAGACCAAGGCTTAGGTTTGTGTTGTTCTCGAGTTACTCAAACCTTGCTAGATTTGTCGGTGCTATAAACATGCCTTAGGCTCTGATCTAAGGTAAAGTTAGCTCTCACCCTCTGTTCAAGGACGAGCTTTAGTGATCAAGTTCTCACTTGATCACTAGCTTAGCGTGCCATCTTACCCACGCAGATTTGGTTGGTAGCCCCTATTGGTGACATCATTACGGAGCCTCCGTAATCAAACCCCGTCATTCGGTAAGCCCGAAAGCCTTAGCCAGTTGCCGTTCGGTTGGCTAACTATCTACCCCCATGCCTCCTCGGTGTAGTCTGTAATTTTGCTTGATGCAAGACCCTAGTTCGTATTTGATCAACTTAATTCAACCGTGAATATTCCTATGCAAAAGTTAAGGAATAGAGTTTGGAGATCTTAATCTCTCTCGTTGTCCTCCCAGATACCTATACCTAGTTGGTGAGCGCTTTGGTTCCTATTTACTCTTCCCACCATACACTATCTTGTTATCTTACCCTCGACGTAAGAATAGCTAGTATTTACCTAAGTTATATAGTACCATTGAAAGTTCAACATTTCATTCCACCTATTTGCCCTTGCTTCCCTATGATTTTTACGATACTCGGAATACCCTGAGTGAAAAAGCTACATCGAATCTCCGCGCGCTTGCGGAGTAAAATCTGTTATGCTAAGAGACGTCAACAAGAAACAACATCCCCACTGGGCCTGAAGTGCAGGTTGGAGAAGGTTTTGAGCTCAAGCCAAGTGTCATCCATATGGTCCAAGCTAGTCCATTTTGTAGATTAGTGTTGGAGGATGCTAACAGCCATCTCCAGCAATTACTAGAGATATGTAGTACTTTCACAATCAAGGGTGCAACCGCCAATGCTGCTTGACTCCGCCTCTTCCCATTTTCACTAGTGAGAAAGGCAAAATAGTTGTTTTACTTAAACCACGCAAACATGGCAACCTGGGAGGCATGCTCAAATGCCTTCCTTGCAAAGTACTTCCCTTTGGGGAAGACGTGCTCACTGAGGAACCGAATCTCGAGCTTCCAATAGCTCGCAGATGAGACGGTGGCGGAGGCATGGGAGAGACTTCAAGAGTACATCGCCGCATGTCCCCACCATGGTATGGAACAGTGGCTAATCATCTAGAATTTCTTCCATGGACTACACCGGTCCATGCAAGAACACCTCGATGTAGCCGCTGGAGGATCCTTCCTGTCCTTGAGTGTCACCGCTGCCCGCACTCTCATCGACAAGATGGCGAGCAACCAAGGATGGAAATAGGAGAGGGCGAAACAATAAGCCCCGTGGTGTCCACCATATTGACGGCACTGACATGCTCGCCACGAAGATGGACCTCCTACTAAAGAAGCTGGAGGATGCTCCTGAAGCTATGCCAGTCCAAGCACAAGATTCTCGCATGACTTGCGAGCATTGTGGGAATACAGGCCATACGGGGAACAACTGGGCTAGGAAATGGATCGGAGGACGTCAACTTCATCAAAAACAATAGCTTCAACAATGGGCCTCGTCCTCAACTAGGTTGGAATTCATGCCCACATCTACCTTTCTCTAGGCCAGGTACTGTCTTCTGGCAGTTCTCAGCAGTTCAATAAAAATCCTTTCAATCAAAGCTGTGAATGATAGTATAAGCAAGAAATTCCATGCCAATAATAGTGTCATTGAATCTTTGTCCTTGCAAATGGAAACTCCTAACAGTGCCATGAAGAACCAGGTAAGCTTTAATAAAATCCTAGAAACACAAATAGCTCAACTTGCTGCCGCTCTGCCTAGTCCTACTTTGGGTAAGCTTCCGAGACAGCTCGAGCCACCCTCAAAGGAACATATCAATGTTGTAACCACTTGGGGTGGAAGGTCTACAAGAACCCCCACACCCTAAGGAAGGAGCAATCAAAACCCACCGAACACGAGGAAGAAGAAGTGGCTAGTGAGCCACAACCGATGAAGGAAGCACCCAAGTCAGCTCCACATGAGTTCTAGACACCACCGTGCTCCCTTTTCCTCAAATGCAGAAAAACACCTCCGTCGATGACCAGTTCGGCAAGTTTATTGAGGTAATAAAAAAATTAAATATCAACATCCCACTTCTAGATGCGATGCAGGTGCCTACGTATGCTATGTACCTAAAGGGCATCCTCAACAACAAGATGCTGCTGCCATCCACAGAAGTCGTGCACCTCACGGAAGAGTGTGGCACTGCTATACTTAACCAGCCGCCACAAAAGAAAAAGGATCTAGGGAACCCAACCATCTCGTGCTCAATCGAGACCCAACACTTCGATCCAGCTCTCTGTGATCTGGGAGCAAGTGTGAGCGTCATGCCAAAGGTAGTCCTTGATAAACTAACACATGC
This sequence comes from Paspalum vaginatum, assembly GCA_030272315.1. Classification (NCBI taxonomy): domain Eukaryota; kingdom Viridiplantae; phylum Streptophyta; class Magnoliopsida; order Poales; family Poaceae; genus Paspalum; species Paspalum vaginatum. The sequence goes on from CM059014.1 coordinate 18,836,840, forward strand.
CACACTTGCCCCTACTATCACGTGCCTGCTACTAGTGGATCAGTCGATTCGCTACCCCGTCAAGATCGCCGAGGATATTCCAGTCAAAATCCAGAACTTCCTCATCCCGGTGGACTTTGCGGTGCTAGATATGGAAATAGAAAATAAAACACCGCTCATTCTCGGGCGACCATTTTTAAGCACCGTTGAGGCCAACATTGATGTCGGAGCTAGAGAAGTTCACCTCAACATCAATGGCAGAATAGAAACGTTCGCCTTCAAGCCGAAGGTCAAACAATGCCAACAGGTGAAAACATTCAAATGTCAAGCACACAGGGAGACGCCGAGACCCAAGATCGAGCTCTCGCCAAGTCAATCAAAAGTGGATCATCTCATCCTAGCAATGGGGAAAGTCCTACTAGATGGAGAAGCCCGCAAGCTCAAAGCCGATCGCAAAGCCAAGTCACTAAGATGTGCCTCGATGGCCAAGCTACCGATAAAGGAAGCAGGAGGTAAAGCTCCTGTCACAAAGGTCACCACCAAAATAACAAATACACCCAAAGAATGGCAAAAGAAAGTAGAAGAAAAGCCAAAAGCCAAGCCAGAAGAAAAGAAGAAAAGTAACACTAAGAAACAGAGGGCTATAGCAAAAAAGAAAATTTGGCGAGCAAAAGTTGCAGCGCAGACAACCCCGAAGTCTTCGTCAAGCGCTGACTCTGAATAAAAGGTATGACTTGCCGTCACCTGAAGGTAAACTGGCATTATCCTCAACTGCATGTTTAATTTTCTGTGCACCTTCAATTCCTTTCAATTTGATTTTCCTTTATACCACTGCATGCTTTAAATTTTAATCTATGCATAAAGTTTGTTTATTTTCATCTCCTATAGTTCAAAAAAAATACAAAATTTTGCGAGGCCGCCTAGCCCCACCTAGGCCGGCCGACCCCCCTTGCACCCCTTATGCACAAGCCTCTCACAAGTAGTGCAAAGCACCAGGTGGCTCGGCCCCCCTGGTGTCTTGCTTCGCTAATGACATGCGCGCACAAAGAGCCAAGGGTGCTAAGCACAAAGTGCCAAGGGGGGCCGCCTGGCCCTCCATCGACGTTGCCCGGCCTTGCCATGCACCGTTCACATCCCATCTCATCAACGCACACACCCACTAGCCTAGGGGGCATAGGCCTCTGGCCCCCCGGCCTCTAGCTCAGGTCGCCCAATGTCACTCCCGGTTTCCAACGAACAAAACCGTGCAAAATATATATGCGCCAGGATCAAGTCTCGCATATACATGACAAATTACGTAGGTACCACAGACACATGTCAAAGATAAAAGCGTATATAACATTTAAACATCTCATTATTACATAGTGACACAAGTATTTAACTCAAAGTGTAGCGTAGCATTACGGAAGCCTAAAACAAAATATAACTAGGGCGCCACAGGGACGTCGACTGGTGAACGAAGCACCAAATACTCATCGTAGTCTTGCACATAATCTTCAGCATCTCCATCAACTGAGCAGCGGTTGGATTTTTCCTCCCAACAAGGAATAAATATAAAGAAGCAAGCGTGAGTATAGCAACTCATACACAACAAATATAACATAAACTATGAGGCTCTAGGTTTAGCTGACAGACTGCATGAGCTTTTAAATTGAACATCTTTATTTAAGGCATGTTTACTATTATTGATTAAAGAACAATTAACCCAAAGATATTGTATAAAGAAGTAAATAACATTTAGTTGATATAATCATCACCATAACCAAAACCAAGATAAACCACTAATCACTAGGAAGGGTCTAGGCCGCTCATAACCGTGAGCACGGCTAACATGTCAGTTTTATACTCTCGAGAGGTTGTACATCTTTACCCACAAGTCATGCGCTACGCTGGGGGTTCATCACACTCCTTAGGTGAGATGACAAGCAAGCACACTACGAAGCCTTTACAAAGATCAGTTTAGCAAGATGTAACCGCTAAGGATTCAGGGTCGCAACGGTGGTGTCCGCCTCACAAAGGGAGAAGCACATACATCACATAAAGCACACTCAACCTAAGGCAGAGCAGCGACCACAGAAGCTAACCTCCCATCTTGCCCCGCTAGGTAAGTTACAACAAACTAACACAATCTAATTAATCAGCTAAGTCCATCCCATTCCGGCCTTATGGTAGCACTTTTGTCCTAGGTGGTCGCTTTGTGAACCGGTCCTTAAGGAGAGAAGCCGCAAAAGCACACGAGCACATTGCTCAAGCATCCCTAAACCATGTTGCTAAAAAGCAGATTATTAAAATGGACATGAACCGCTTCATGGTCAAGCCCGACAATTAATTGCATAGAACCATTAGTCAAAATTAATTAACCAAAAGGACACGAGTTCACGCTTGCACCTAGCACAACATAACCAAATGCATTCCCGAGGGTGATTATCAGGATAAGAGTAGCTAAGGTAATATCCTTATAGTCGTATAAAATTAAATGCACATGCAGTGATTAAAAAAATTTATTGGGTGTTGTTTATGTTATACTTGCCTTCTTCAAAATTTCCTTGCTGCTCCTCAGAGGCTTCTGGAGGCGGTTCTTCAAACTCAACAGGCGGATCAACGTCTACGCACGATCATAGCGCCATATAAGCATCCACATAATCACACATGCAAGCAAACAAGGCAAAAGATAAGAAACAGTACACCATTACATAAAAACAGAATAAAACAATATAAAATTATTCTACACGTCGCTACAAACATGGGAGCACGAAAATCACGAAAACGGATTTAAAACGGAGAAGATTTAAGGTTTTGAAGGTTGCAGGGCTTGGTTGTAAATAATTTTCAAAAACCAGGGTTTAAACTGTTATAATAGGGGCCGGCTACTGTTGGAGAGAGTTGCGGGTTAATTTTCGGGAACATCAGGGGCTACTTTGCTAAAATGTGCTGGCAACGGCAACGTGGCGCTTACTGGTTGGCTGGACCTGATGACACGCGGTGGGCCCTAGGTGGCACGGCGGTGAGGCAGGAGCGCCTCCCGCTCAAGCTGGCGGGACGGCTCCAGGCGCGGGGTCCGTGGTGGAACGGCTCAAGGCCTAGAGCGGAGGCACCTCTCTGCTCTGGCTGAAGCGGGACGCCAATGGTGGGGCCCGAGGTGCCAGTGTGGGAGAGAGAGGTCGGAGGGACCGGTACAGGCAGGCATGCGAGCCGAGGCGGCCGGAGGGGAAACAGAGGGGATGAATGCTCAGCTGAGTTGGAGAAGAAACGTATCGTAGAAGAAATCGGAGAGGCCCTCGCGAAACGGAGACCACCCCGATGGAGAGCTCGACGAGAGGAACGTCATGGTACCCTCGGATTTCGCCGAAGATGAACGGACGCGAAGAAAATCCACGCTGAACGCACGCCAAAGTTGGAGCACCTTCCGAACTTCTTCCTTAGATCTTGGGAGCTAGGGTTGCCGGATTGAAAAATGGAGACCGGTTTGGGAAAGAACGCGATGAGGGGATTCCAATGAATATATATATGCACCGGTTTGGGCCGAGTTAAATTCGACCTCTTTTCGGAATATTCAATTTCGGAGAATAAAATAATTCCAAAAAATCTAGAATCGTTATTCGTGTCCCGAAAAATACTCCGATGGTTCCAAAAATTCCAGAAAAATTCCTAGGAATGTTTTGGCACCCAATGAACTCAAATAAAATTTTTCGAGCTCAAGAAAAGGATCAGAAGAGCTTCGAATAAAAGGAGTTTGCATAGGGAAAATAGGAAAAGCCTCCAGATAAATCCAGAAAATTCCCAGAAACAACTCGACGATAACTAAATATATTTAGAACAGTTTTTCACACACAAATAAAAATATGCATGTCGGCATGAATGCATCAACAAGGTTGACCTATGATATATTTTAATCACTTGCCCAAGCATCCACATAATCACACAGGCAAGCAAACAAGCCAAAAGATAAGAAACAATACATAAAAACAGAATAAAACAATTATAAAATTATTCTACGCATCGCTACGAACACGTGAGCGCAAAAATCACCAAAAACGGATTTAAAACGGAGAAGATACGAGGTTTTGAAGGTTGCAGGGCTTGGTTGTAAATTATTTTCGAAAACCGGGGTTTAAACTGTTAAAACAGGGGCCTGCTACTGTTGGAGAGAGCTGCGGGTTAATTTTCGGGAACAGCAGGCGCTACTTTGCAATAACGTGCTGGCAGCGGCGACGTGGCTCTTATTGGTTGGCTGGACCTGATGACATGCGGTGGGCATCGGAGTTGTGGCTGCAGGAGATCCTGCAGGATACAGTGCGGCCAGATGTAGATCCCGTGTGAGGCACTGGAACACGGGGGACGCTGGCTTGTACCAATGTGGCATTGACACGTGGCCTGGGTAGGGAAGAGCAAAGCGTGGGGCGCGGCTGGGTTCTCTGCGCTCGGTTGGGAGCAGCTCGGGCGGCTTGGTGCATGCGGGAGCAGAGGGGCCCGCTGAGGCCCAGGCACTGCTGTGCGATGTGCGTGAGGCAGGCAGGTGCATGTAGGTCTGCTCCTGCGCGTGTGCAAGTAGGATGGGAGCGGAGTCAAGGGTGTGGGGCCCTAGGTGGCACGGCGGTGAGGCAAGAGCGCCTCGCGCTCAACCTGGCGGGACGGCTCCAGGCGCGAGGCCCGTGGCGGTACGGCGCAAGGCCTAGAGCCGAGGCGCCTCTCATCTCTGGCTGGAGCGAGACACCGATGGTGGCGCCCGGGGTGCCACTGTGGGAGAGAGATGTCGGAGGGACCCGTATAGGCAGGCACGCGAGCCGAGGCGGGTGTAGGGGAATCAGAGGGTATGAATGTTCACTGGAGTTGGAGAAGAAATATAGATATTGGAGAAATCAGAGAGGCCCCCCAGAAACGGAGACCACCCCAATGGAGAGCTCGATGAGACGAATGTCGTGGTACCCTCGGATTTCGCCAAAGATGAAAGGACGCGGAGAAAATCCACGCCGAACGTTCGTTGGAGTTGAAGCAACTTCCGAACTTATTCCTTAGATCTAGGGAGCTAGGGTTGCGTGATTGAAAAACGGAGACCGATTTGGGAAAGAGCGCGACGAGTGGATTCCATATATATTCACCGGTTTGGGCTGAGTTAAATTCAACCTCTTTTCGGAATATTCAATTTCGGGGAATAAAATAATTCCACAAAATCTAGAATCGTTATTCATGTCCCGAAAAATACTCCGATGGTTCCAAAAATTCCAGAAAAATTCCTAGGAATGTTTTGGCGCCCAATGAACTCAAATAAAATATTTAGAGCTCTAGAAAAGGATCAGAAGAGCTTTGAATAAAAGGAGTTTGCTTAAGTAAAATAGGAAAAGCCTCTAGATAAATCCGAAAAATTACCAGAAACAACTTGACGATTGCTAAATGCATTTATAACGGTTTTTCACACACAAATAAAAATATGCTTGTCGGCACAAATGCAGCAATAAGGTTGACCTATGATATATTTTAATCACTTGCCCAAATAAAATAAATCATGACATGCAAGGCTAGGCATAATCCTTAGAAAATTAAATAAAGCATATTAATTTTATTTAAACTGCTGAAAGTAAAATTCAGGGTGTTACAAACCTACCCCCCTTAAGAAGAATCTCGCCCCGAGATTTAGGTAGGCTGGTTAGCAAAGAGATCGGGGTAAGCCTCCTTTAATTCATCTTCTCGTTCCCATGTTGCCTCGGCCTCTGTATGGTGACTCCATTGCACTCGGCACATCTTGGTCCTCTTGTTCCTAGTAACCCTTTCTGATGTGTCTAGAATTTTCACGGGATGCTCCGTGTAAGTCAAATCCTCTTGTACGTCTAATCCCTCCAGCGGAGCTTGCTCCTCTGGCACTCTCAAACACTTCTTCAACTGAGAGACATGGAATACATCATGCACACCGGCAAAACTAGAAGGCAACTCCAGGCGGTAAGTGACCTCACCTTTCCTCTCCAATATTTTGAACGGCCCAATATACCTTGGTGCTAATTTTCCCATCATATTAAATCTACGTATTCCGCTTATCGGTGACACCTTCAAATACACATGGTCATTTACTTTAAAAGTCAAATCCCTTCGGCGGACATCAGCACAGCTTCTTTGTCTGGATTGGACAATTCTCAAATTTTCCTGAACTATCTGTACTTGTTGTTCAGCATCCTGGATTATGTCAGGTCCAAATACTTGCTTCTCATCGGTCTGATTCCAAAACAATGGAGTTCTACACCTCTTGCCGTATAATGCTTCAAACGGTGATTTCTTCAGACTGGCCTGATAGCTATTATTATAAGAGAACTCGGCATACGGCAAGCACTTATCCCAACTAGTACCGTACTGTATTGCACATGCTCTCAACATATCCTCCAATATCTGATTAGTCCGTTCTGTCTGCCTGTCGGTTGGTGGATGGTAAGTTGTGCTGAATCTGAGCTTTGTGTCCAACGAATCATGCAATGCTCCCAAAAGCGAGAAGTAAACTGTGAGCCTCTGTCAGATATAATCCTTTTGGGCACACCATGCAAGCATACAATTCTAGAAATATACAGCTCTGCCAACTTTGCACCGGAATAAGTAGTGTTAACTGGTATGAAGTGAGCTACCTTGGTTAAACGATCCACTACTACCCATATGGAATTATAACCCTTCTGTGTACGTGGTAATCCCACAATAAAATCCATAGTGATTTCTTCACACTTCCACTCTGGAACTTTTAACGGCTGCAATAAACCTTCAGGTCTCTGATGTTTGGCTTTCACACTCTAGCAAGTATCACAAATAGCAACATACTAGGCCATGGCACGCTTCATCCCATACCACCAGAATCTCTCCTTCAGATCATAATACATCTTCGTGCTTCCAGGATGAATAGAATAAGCTGTCTCGTGTGCCTCACTCAATATCAACTTCCTGATGCTATCTACATCTGGCACGTAGATCCGATCCTTGTACCATAGAGTTTCCTGTTCATTGTTGATGTCTCTTAGCGTAACAAATTTTACTCCACAAGTGCACGGAGATTCGCTGTAGCCTTTTCACTCAGAGTATTCCAAGTATCGTAAAAACCACAGGGAAGCGGTAGGCCAGAGAGTGTAATTGAATATACTCAAGTCGAAATTATTGTAAACTTGGATAAATTATACCAGCTAGTTGTAACAGGGGTAAACGTGATAAAGATAGGTGTATGGTGGGAGAGGTAAGTCTATCATGTAGGACCGAGACGTGCGACTAGAGGGGGGTGAATAGGAGCACTTGAAATCACAAAATTACAAACCCCCAAGTGGAAACCGAAACTAAGCACCGTCCACTGAACTGATACGTGCCTAGCAGCGCAAGGGTGCCGTCCACTGTGAGGATACGCACCAATGCAAGAAAGCTCAAAATCCGAACAAGAATGACACCGGAGCAACGGATTTTGCAATAACCACCACAAGACACTCACCGCACCTAGGTGCGTCTTACTGACTCGCAGTAAGCAAAGAGAATGGTCATAAGGGAGGAATGCGAAAATCCGTAGCAAAATCATAGCGGAAAAACCAAACTGGGAAGAACACAGCAGCTTCCAAGCAGGACCGGATTGTCCGGTGGCCAACACCGGATAGTCCGGTCTGGTGCCTGACGCTGGACTGTCCGGTGGCACGGCCTGGACAGTGCCTCTCACCGGACTGTCCGGTGGGCACTGCCGGACTATCCGGTGGAACCGGACTGTCCGGTGGCCTCTGCCGGATGGTCCGGTAGGGTCGCAGAAAAGATGATTTCAAATCCTAACTTGATCAGAACTTGTCCAAACTTCATGAAATTTAGCACAGTTTATCTAGACCCTATTTCAAAGTTATTCCCAACAGATCAACTCAAGGTAACCGCGGAATCCACGGGAATTTCAGATCTTGTGAAATAGCCATTCTTGGGCAAGAAAGGGGAAAAGACAAAAGAGGCTTGCTCGTGGCAATCCAGTAGGATTGAGATGAACTATGTCATGATCTCCACGTCCTAGCAAGTCCAGAACATCAGCAAGGAAAGGGATTCAAGCTTGCCCAACAAAAACACCCAAAAAGCAAGGATTGAACCCAAAAACCAAAGAGAGAGGGGGAGGAGAAGAACATAAGGTTGCTGCACGAATTTGCTTCGATTAAGTGCCCAAGATGGGTCTAAAGATTCAGCATACAAGCAGAAATTCGTCCCAAGCAACCACCCTCACCTTCCCTCAAGATTAGGAGGCTAAATCCTACTCTAACCTCCGTAACAATGGAGCTCAAAGCTTAAGGACGAAAATCACCAAGTGAAGACTAATCCTAGGAGCCAAGGGGACCTCTAATGACCTGCCTTGGACCTATTTATACCTGAGTGCTATTTAGACAGTTTTGCACTTAGGTCCCTATAGCTAGACAAACCCTAAGGACTCAAACGAATGATTACAGGATATTTCGGGATGGATGACCACGATGAAGTCTTGATCTTCGTAAGTTCCACGCAATCCTCGGATGCTCTCCACGTGGCCAGTAGTCCAATCCGCGATCCGCCCCCGGTTTTGAAGTCAGAAACCGGGAAACTTTAGGAAGTCTCCGCCTGGGCCGGATTTGGCCCATCTTCTCTATCTTGGCGAGTTGTGGCCCAACTCACCAAGGCTTGGGTAGCTTGGATGACGGTTTTGAGCCGAAGCCGCCAAAGCCTTCCCTCGCACGCCTTCGCGCCACGCATTCGGGTTGGAGCACCGCGGTGGCGCCCGGCATCCCCTGTCCATCGGGGCAGCCTCGCAGTCCTTCGGAGGACTTACTCCTGCCGTCGCCATGCCGCTCCTCCATATACCGAACTCCCATGGCCGACAGACTCCGAGTGTGCCTCCAGTCCTTCGGAGGACTTCCCTCTACCTCCAGTCCATCGGAGGGCCTCCTGTCCATCGGAGGTCTTGTGCCCAAGTCCTTCTGGGTCTTGCTACTGTTGACAATCACTCATCACTCCAGAGGCAATGGAGCCGGTCCATTGGCTCTCATATCAAAGATATCTGTAGAAAAGGTATCGTTGCCTAGGAGGACAACGAGTGAGATAAAGTCGCCAAACTCTAATTCTAATCGGCTGCAAAGGCTATCCGTGAATAACTAAGAAACTCAATTAACTAGCCAGGGTCTTGCGTTGAGCAAAATTCTAGAGTCTCGAGGGTTCCAGGGGTAGATAGTTGGTCCCAAAGGAGAGTCTAGCTAACACCTACGGGCCTCCCGAAGGACGGGCTTGGACTACACAGGCAAACCACACGCTGTCAACGAGTAGGGCTACCAAGCAAAGCTGCGTGGAGAGGATGGCACGCTATAAACGTATTAAAGCGAAGCTTGAACAACGATAGATCGTCCTTGATCAGAGGAGAGGATCTAGCCAGAGCCTAGCGTCTAAGTCTAGGGTTGAGTTATAGCACCAGCAAGAATAACAAGAATTGAATAACAAAGTTAAACACAACCTATGCCTAGCAAGTGTGTAAAAGAAAGGTACACCACACTCGCAGGAGATAGACTTGGAGTAAAATACAACTGAAATTATATTGAAGGTAATCTGAATCCAAAAGATACAAGAGTTTTCCCACAGACTCGAAGATAACTCCGGAGGCTCCGAGGCAAAGCTAGACTCAACTCTAACTCCCAGGACTATCCTAACTACTAAGAGGATAGCATAGCACTCTAAGAAAGAACATAAACTCAACTCCACACTTCTACAAATGAGCTCTCAGGGTCTATTTATAGCCTAGAAAGTGAGGGGGGTATTTATAGACACACTAGGTCGGTAAAGGGGGTAAGTCGGTGGCCAGGCGGCCACCCCCTATGGCTGGGCAGCCATAGGATTCACTGACCTAAGTGATCTGACGCTTGATCTTCCTCCCTCGTGTCGGTTGGCGGTTGAAACAGTTGACGCACGTGAAAAGTGTTGCCGAGGGGTGGCCGGGTGGCCACATGTTTTTCCCCGATTGGCTGCATGTTGGTTCCCTCGGATCATTGACATCACCAATCCTTGTTCCAATACCGTTTAACCCTTGGATATATTGGATGCTCTCTTGCATGGTTGGATCTTCACCATTTTGTGTTTGTTTGCATGTTGGATCGAAGTCGTGGCAACTGAGGTGCTCAGGAGGTTATGCCACCTGGTCGGAGACTGTTTGTGCACTGGAGGGTGGCCGGGCGGCCACACCCCCTGGCCGGGCGGCCATGGTGTTTTCACCATTGTTGCCCATCTTTGATATTTGATCTGTTTTCAACCATTTTGTGAGTATTTTGGTACCTGCATCCAAATATTCATGTACATCTTGTGGAACTCATTAGTTGTAGGGGTTAGTCCAGATATTTCACATGTTTCGCTTCATTTGGTGGGTAATTGACGGTTGATATCATGAGATTACGACCGTCAACACCCCCCCCCAAGCTTAGACCTTTGCTCGTCCTTGAGCAAAGCTAAGACTGACAGCGAATCAGGAGTTGCTACAATATCGAAGATGAAGGAAAGTTCTTATATGCAACTCAACACTCAAACTTTTGCCCCAAGCAGTGAAATGATTGAAGTTTACCTTGTGTACTACCTGTGGTGTATCTTTTTGCTTACCTTGCCTTGGGCGGTTGGGAGACAGAACAACTTTATTGAAAGAGTGATTCTAACTCATTCTTTTTGGATGTCCTTCTCAGGTGTTTTCAAGATTTTCAAAACAAAGAAGCTTCCCCAAGGTACTCTCGATCGCTCAGAAGTGCTTCCTCACCAAGGGCCATGATCTCGGCCAACATTTTCTTACACTAAGGCCTTTGTGGAGCTTTAGGTGGGGAAGAATGTGGCACACTTAGAATTTCTATTTTGCTAAACCAAAGATTGGACCAAAGAGTATACTCTATCATTTCTTCTGTTTGATCACTGGAGTATGTGTGGTGGCACAAGGGTGTCTCCTTCTCTTGATTTTCATCCCTTTGTAGCCTTTTATGGATTTGGAGAGGGTATGGAGCTTTTATTTATTTTTGCCATGCTTGAACTTGCATGCTTTTCTTTTTATCGTGCACTTGCACGCATTTGTTTTTGCCATGCTTTTGTTTTTAGCTCCATACCCTTACTCCTTAAGATTTGAAGGCTAGGGGACTATGAGAAGTATTTGGAGACTTTTTGGTGGATGCAAGGTCTGGAATGGAGCACTTGCATTTGGTTTTTCTCTTTACTCCAGCTACCAACAGAAGATGATATTTCTACTCAATGAGACTCAAAATTTGACAAAGCTCAAAACATGTCTAAGAAGCTCTTTGTAGTAGTTAAAACATATGAAGCATTTTTTGCTCTGGTAGGAATTTTATCCAAGGGGAGCTTAATTTTGTCATTTTCAAAATAAAAACCTGAGATATTCATCTTACTAGGAAGATGAAAGAATCATCCCACATTTAAGTCATATCATGTCTCTCAACAACTTAGGCTTGTTATCACAAATGGCATCCACAAGGTAGGACCTTTGGTTTCCTTCTTTTTATTTACCAACATGGGACTAAGCTAAGCATAAGTTGTCATGCAATAATTAAACTGTTCACTTGATAGAGCAACTATTCATCATTTTCGAAATGAAGCTTAGTATGTGAATTTGTCGTTTAAGCATGGGAGTTATTTGACACTTTTTTTTAACTAACTTAAACTTAAGCAAACTTGAAACTAGAGATACAACGGGCACTACTCTCATGATAGGGCAGAACAAATGTTTGGTGGAACATAGCTGACTTAGGAAAAACACGGAGATGCACAAAGGAGTGGGCTGGCATTGTTACCTTCCATTTGTTGGGTCTCTCCCCCAAGCTTCAACGAAACTCAGTCGGGGTAGAAACCTCTCCAGTTGTAGTACACGAGTTCTGCTCTTGCATGCGTTCTACCGTTGCCCTTGTTTCCAACACCATGTTGTGGGTGGCTCCTTGCTGGTCTTGTATCTGGTTGAGGCTGTCCATCATCCCCAAGGTGCGATGCTCTTGGAGGTCCAATCTATCGAAGAGGGCGTTGAAGTTTCCTCCTTAGCCTTCGTCGGTATACCGTGCAGATCTGGATGGGCCTACACCATAACCATAAGATTGCTCACTTCTAACGTAGTTGTTCATTGGTGTCGAATGTATTGAGGGCACGACGAAGTCCCAAGAGCTATGCCACGAATCTCCCAGGCTCATCCAAGTAGGTGTGCCTCCCTGGTGAGAGGGTCCAGCGCCTGGATGGGCCTAGGCAGGCTCGCCACCTGGCTCATGTGCATCTTCGTGTGCCTTGCGGATTTGCTCTTCTGCTCATCGTCGTTGGGCGCGAGTCATGACTCCAGAGACACTATTTCTTGCTTGTTTGGGTTCAGGCTCCAATCTATCGAAGAGGGCGTTCCACGATGTCAGTGACGCTCGGTTGAGGTAGAACCACTGTTTTGCTTTCCAAACAAGAGAGAATGGGAAGAGACGAAGTTTGACGGCGTCCAGTGATGCTACTTTCATGTTGAATGTGCTGTAGATCTCTAGAAACTGCTGCAAGTGGTTGTTGGCATCTTCTGTGGCCAGTTTGCAGAAAGGGATAGCTTGAACCATATGGATCACTCCCGGCTTGAGTTCGAAGTTCTCCCCCACTTGAACTTCAGCTCCCGTAGGGATGTTGTTGCTCGAGGGAATGGAGAACTCGCGGATAGTCTTTTCAGCCATAGTGGTAACTAGAGTGCTGGTTGAAATGCTTGGTTCTAGATCCCTTGGTACAGGTCTCTGCCCGTGAATAGTCTTTAGACGGACTCTCCTGAGTCTTTTCAGCCATAGTGGTAACTAGAGTGCTGGTTGAAATGCTTGGTTCTAGATCCCTTGCTACAGGTCTCTGCCCGTGAATAGTCTTTAGACGGACTCTCCTGAGCAGTGACTCTGGGTTATTGTGGTAGTTTTTCGGCAGGTCAAAACCTGTCATACACCTCTCTGTTGCAACCACAACAAAACAACAGAGCAAAGTGAGCCTGTTAACAACTAGTGGTAAAACTTATCAAGCATACAGGTTCGAAATGAGGTCTCAATTATCTCTCGGCCAATTGCTTCCCCAGCAACGGCGCCAAAAAAAAAGCTTGTTGATGTCTCTTAGCGTAACATATTTTACTCCGCAAGCGCACGGAGATTCGCTGTAGCTTTTTCACTCAGAGTATTCCGAGTATCATAAAATCCATAGGGAAGCAATAGGCCAGAGAGTGTAATTGAATATACTCAAGTCAAAATTATTGTAAACTTGGATAAATTATACCAGCTAGTAGTAACAGGGGTAAACGTGATAAAGATAGGTGTATGGTGGGAGAGGTAAGTCTATCAAAGATATCCGTAGAAAAGGTATAGTGGCCTGGAAGGACAACGAGTGAGATAAAGTCACCAAACTCTAATTCTAATCGGCTGCAAAGGCTATCCGTGAATAACTAAGAAACTCAATTAACCAGCCAGGGTCTTGCGTCGAGCGAAATTCTAGAGTCTCGAGGGTACTAGGGGTAGATAGTTGGTCCCGAAGGAGAGTCTAGCCAACACCTACGGGCCTCCCGAACGACGGGCTTGGACTACACAAGCACACCACACGCTGTCACTTAGTGGGGCTACCAAGCAAAGCTGCGTGGAGAGGATGGCACGCTATAAACATGTTCAAGCGGAGCTTGAACAATGATAGATAGTCCTTGATCAGAGGAGAGGATCCAGCTAGAGCCTAGCGTCTAAGTCTAGGGTTGAGTTATAGCACCGGCAAGAATAACAAGAATTGAATAACAAAGTTAAACACAACCTATGCCTAGCAAGTGTGAAAAAGAAAGGTACACCACACTCGTAGGAGATAGACTTGGAGTAAAATATAACTGAAATTATATTGAAGGTAATCTGAATCCAAAAGATGCAAGAGTTTTACCATAGACTCGAAGATAACTCTGGAGACTCTGAGGCAAAGCTCGACTTAACTCTAACTCCCAGGACGATCCTAACTACTAAGAGGATAGTGTAGCACTCTAAGATAGAACTTAAACTCAACTCGACACTTCTACAAATGAGCTCTCGGGGTCTATTTATAGCATAGAAAGTGAGGGGGGGTATTTATAGACACACTAGGTCGGTAAAGGGGGTAAGTCGGTGGCCGGGTGGCCTAGGTCGGTGGCCGGGCGGCCACCCCCTATGTCTGGGTGGCCATAGGATTCACCGACCTAAGTGATCCAATGCTTGATCTTGCTCCCTCTTGTCGGTTGGCAGTTGAAACAGTTGACGCACGTGAAAAGTGTTGCCGAGGGGTGGCCGGGCGGCCAAATGTTTTTCCCCGATTGGCTTCATTTTGGTTCCCTCGGATCCTTGACATCACCAATCCTTGTTCCAATACTGTTTGACCCTTGGATATATTGGATGCTCTCTTGCATGGTTGGACCTTCACCATTTTGTGTTTGTTTGCATGTTGGATCGAAGTCGTGGCAACTGAGGTGCTCAGGAGGTTATGCCACCTGGTCGAGGACTGTTTGTGCACTGGAGGGTGGCCGGGCGGCCACACCCCCTAGCCGGGCAGCCATGGTGTTTTCACCATTGTTGCCCATCTTTGATATTTGATCTGTTTTCAACCATTTTGTGAGTATTTTGGTACCTGCATCCAAATATTCATGTACATCTTGTGGAACTCATTATTTGTAGGGGTTAGTATAGATATTTCACATGTTTTGCTTCAATTGGTGGGTAATTGACGGTTGATATCATGAGATTACGACCGTCAACATTCATCTTCTCTGAAGTGGGGCGCCTTGCCCACTTTGAGCAGTTCACGAATCTCCTGCAATTTCTCATCGTTCTTCTGATGTTTTCTTATCTCCTGTTCCAAGGTCAGTTCAGCTTCAAATGTTGCACCTGTGGTATGACATAGGAAACCCAGACTCAGACTTTCAAATTCTTCACATAACTCTTGCGGCATCTGGAATCCCAAAGCCATATTAGCATAACTCTTCTGACTCAAGGCATCTGCCACCACATTAGCGTTGCCAGGATGATAGTGTATTTCCAAGTCATAATCCTTGATTACTTCCAACCATCTGCGCTGCCGCATATTCAACTCACTCTGGGTAAATATGTACTTGAGGCTCTTATGATCGGTGTATATCTCACATCGCTGCCCAAATAAATAGTGTCGCCAGATTTTCAAAGCATGAACCACTGCTGCTAATTCCAAATCATGTGTCGGATAATTCAGCTCATGCTTGCGTAACTGCCGTGAGGCGTAGGCAATTACCTTTCCTTCTTGCATCAAAACACATCCTAGACCTTCTCTCGAAGCATCACAATACACTGTCAATGGCTTTTGTTGATCGGGCAATGTCAACATTGGTGCTGTTGTCAGCCTCTTCTTCAACTCATCAAAAGTTGCTTGCCTCTTGTCTGTCCATTTAAATTCTGCATCTTTTTCGAGCAAAGTTGTCATGGGCTTCGCAACCTTAGAGAAACCCTCAACGAATCTCCGATAATATCTGGCTAAACCCAAGAATCCACGGACCTCTTTCTGTGTTTACGGCACCTTCCATTCAGTTACAGCCATGACCTTGCTTGGATCCATTGCAATTCCTCCTTTGGAGATGATGTGACCAAGAAATGGCACCTCATCAATCCAGAATTCACACTTGCTCAGCTTGGCGTACAGTTTGTGTTCTCTCAATCTCTGAAGAACTAGTTTCAAATGTTCCTCATGTTCTGCCTCAGTCTTGGAATAAATCAGGATGTCATCAATAAAAACCACCACGAACTTGTCCAGATAATCCATAAACACCTTGTTCATTAAATGCATAAAGTAAGCAGGAGCATTGGTCAGACCAAAAGACATTACTGTATACTCATACAAGCCGTATTTAGTGGTGAAGGCAGTCTTGGGAATATCCGAGGGACGAATTTTTAACTGATGATAACCAGATCTCAAGTCAATTTTAGAGAAAACACAAGCACCTTGAAGCTGGTCAAACAAGTCATTAATGTGGGGAAGTGGGTACTTGTTCTTGATGGTGACTTTATTCAAAGCCCGATAATCCACACACATTCACTTAGCCTTCGTATCCTTCTTCTCAACAAGCAAGACTAGAAAAGCCCAAGGAGAGGAACTGGGACGAATAAATCCCTTAGCTAGCAATTCATCTATATTCTTTTTAACCTCATCTTGTTCTATAGGTGCCATCCTATATTGCCTCATTGCTATGGGTGCAGCACCAGGTAAAAGCTCTATTAAAAACTCAATATCCCCGTCAGGTGGCATACCTGGCAACTCATTTGGAAAAACATCTGGGTAATCACATACTACCCGAAAACCATCTATAGGGCTGGCTTCCATGTGATGTAAATACCCAGAAGGACTTGATGCACTAATTTCTACTTTCTGACCATCTGATGCTGTCAAATGAATTGTTCGGCTAGCACAATCAATCCTGACTCCCCAGTTGGTAAGGGTCTCCATACCCAAGATAATATCAATACTCATAGAGTCTATAACTATCAACTTGGTACTGAATTCTACCCCCCTTATTTTTATACCCACTCTGGAACAAATAGAACTGGTGGTTATCTTCCCTCCCGGTGATGCAATTACCATGGGTCTTTTCATAGGACTTATAGGTATGTTGTATTGTTCAGCATATGATCTTGTAATGAAAGAATGTGTAGCACCAGTATCAAAAAGCATAGTAGCAGAATTGGAATTGACTGTGAACATACCGAGAATGACATTGGGAGCTTCTGCTGCAGTCTCTGCCGTCACGTGGTTCACCTTGCCTTGCCATGGCTCCTTGTTCTGCTGGTTCCCATTTGGGCGCCCCTGCTGCTGCTGTGGAGGGTTCTGCTTGGCGCCATGCTGGTTGGACTGCGGCTTCTAGGGGGCAATTGTTGGCATAGTGCCCGCTCTCGCTACAGTTGAAGCAGCTGCGAACCACTAGAATAGTTGCCTGATTAGGGGCAGGAGGATTGGATGGCCCCTGTCGGATAGCTGGGTAGGTAGAGCGTTGATTCTGATTCTGATATCTCTGGCCTTGACCTGTCTGCTATTGCTGACGCTGCTGGTAACCCTGCTGCTGAGGATAGTGCTGCTGTTGCGGGTAGCGGGCACGAGTGTTGCTGTTGGAGGGAGCAGAGTTGAGCTTCCTCTTCCTGTCATCAATCTCCTTGCGCTTTTGCTTAGTGAGTAAAGCATGATCCACTAGATGATTGAAATTATTGAAGGTGTTGTTCATCAGCTGCAACTAGAGTGTGTCATTAAGGCCCTCCAGGAAGTGCTCCTGCTTGTCACTATCCTCTGCAACTTCTGTAGGGGCATAACGGGCAAGCAATAGGAACTTGTCTCAGTACTCTGTCATTGTCATGTTCCCCTGTTTGAGAGAGAGGAACTCCTTCTTCTTCATCTTCATTATGCCCGCAGGCACATGGTGACTCCTGAACCTCTCACAGAACTGAGCAAAGGTGAGACGTTCTCTGTCCCGCTGCCTATAAGACTCCCACTAATCCAAGGCAGCACCATGAAGCTGTCCCACGGCATACAGGACCCTATCTTGATCATTGCACTGAGCGATGTCCAGCTGCTGCTCCACTGCATGGAGCCAATCATCTGCCTGAAGTGGATCAGCAGAATGAGAGAAAGTAGGCGGGTGTCCCTTCAGAAAGTCCCCACGTCTGTCCCTCTGCTGCTGCAGTATGTTGGCATGGACGTGCTGCAAAGCTTGAGCAGTATTGTTGAGAGTAGCCATCATCTGCATCTGTAGGTTGTAGAATTTTTTTGTAGTCAACTGCGGAGGGTTGGGCAGCTGAGCACCATTAGGCTGATTGTTGTCCTCTGGTCCATTGCCTCGGTTCCTGGTGTTAACCATCTGTTTACAGGAGTTGAGATAGTCTAGGTAAATAATTGTTGCATATCTGAGACGATAAACAGAGCTGAGAGATAAAGCTGACACATAAAGTAGAAAGAACAAAAGAATAGATGGCTGCATATATCCCAACAATCTAACTTTATTAATCAATTTATATTGGTCGTCATAGTTGTTTATACTGTAGACAACGCCACAGCTAGACTAGCAATCAAGCAAAGAACCAAATCAAGCATAATTCACCATGACAAGCATTCACACACCAATCTTTTAACTCAAGTTTAACACACCAGACATAACTCGACTCCAAACGACTAGACAAGACGCACTAACGATATCTCACAAAGGTTGCCTAATCCTCATTATGGGAAACACAAGTAGAACCACTTGGATCGCCTGCACGGGTCCTCTTGCGGGGAGGTGACTGGGTTGGATCTACTATGGGTGCCCTGGGGTTGGGGCGTGGCACCCCATCCAGTCACGCTTGGAGCTCGAACACGTCCTTGTTCCGGCGATGAAGCTCATCGGCAGTTCTGTCGAGGAGGGAGCAACTGGCAGCCACGTACTCAAGAAGCGTCTCCAATAGCGGTTTAACGCTTGGAGTTATGCTCTATCTTGTCTCCCCAGATCGGCATTGTGGAAGGTTGCGGTAGCCAGAATGGTGAAGATAGTCATGGAAGTCGTGGCAGATGACTCCCAAAGCCTGACGTGCAGCATCTTCTGTAGCGAACTCCATTGTGTCATGGGCTGCTATGCACTGATGTTGACGTACCATGGTTCCTCCTCCATGGTTGGGGTTGGGCTTCAAGATCTTCGTGCGGGCAGTCCACATAGAGCCGACGACAGGATGTACACCCTCCCGGCACTCATACATGATGTTGTAGGTGGGAAAGTCCAGATAGTCGATGCACTTCCGTAGGAGCGCAGGGAACTTCACTCCAGCACCATCATTCTCATGGGTCTTGTCCATCCAGGCGGGAACCATCCTTGTCTCCACAGCAGCACCCACGAGAGCCTGTCCCACACGAGCTGACATCAGTGCAGGAGCGTCGTCGTCGGCTGAGCTGGTGTAGTAGACACGCTCCTCCGGGTCTTCCTCATCTAAGTCATCACTTAGAATAATCACTTCGTGGTCCTATGGAGGTGGTGTTGGTGCCGGCTGATGTACGAGAGGCTGCTGTTAGGACGCCTAGTGTTCAGGCTGGGGCTCAGGCTGCGATGGCGGCTGGGATGCAGAAGCACGCTGTGGAATGGGCGGCGCGATACAGCGAAGGCTGGTCCTGGTTACCATTGACATCTTCTACCGAGATGACAGCAAAGGTTAAGAGCAGTTCTATATGACAAAAGGAATAAAAAAAATTTCAACATAGGGTTAGCAATTAATCAGTAAGATAAAATAAAGACAAAGCCTTTAAAATCACCAGGCAAGACAAGGGAAGTGAAATCCTTAAACACGACCAGTTCTAACTAGGCTCTCGTCCTATAGTCAACACGGCTCTGGTACCAAAATTTGTCACGCCCGGTTTCCAACGAACAAAACCATGCAAAATATATATGCACTAGGATCAAATCTCTCATATACATGACAAATCACATAGGTACCACAGACACATGTCAAAGATAAAAGCGTATATAACATTTAAACATCTCATTATTACATAGTGACACAAGTCTTTAACTCAGAGTATAGCGTAGCATTGCAGAAGCGTAAAACAAAATATAACTAGGGTGCCACAGGGACGTCGACTGGTGAACGAAGTGCCGTCGTAGTCTTGCACATAATCTTCAGCATCTCCATCAACTAAGCAGCGGTTGGATTTTCCCCCCCAACAAGGAATAAATATAAAGAAGCAAGCGTGTGTATAGCAACTCGTACTCAACAAATATAACATAAACTATGAGGCTCTAGATTTAGCTGACAGACTGCATGAGCTTTTAAATTGAACATATTTATTTAAGGCATGTTTACTATTATTGATTAAAGAACAATTAACCCAAAGATATTGTATAAAGAAGTAAATAACATTTAGTTGAGATAACCATCATCATAACCAAAACCTAGATAAACCACTAATCACTGGGAAGGGTCTGGGCCGCTCATAACCGTGAGCACGGCTAACATGTCAGTTTTACACTCTCGAGAGGTTGTACATCTTTACCCACAAGTCATGCGCTATGCTAGGGGTTCATCACACTCCTTAGGTGAGATGACTAACAAGCACACTACGAAGCCTTTACAAAGACCAGTTTAGTAAGATGTAACCGCTAAGGATTCAGGGTCGCAACGGTGGTGTCCGCCTCTCAAAGGGAGAAGCACATACATCACGTAAAGCACACTCAACCTAAGGCAGAGCAGGGACCACAGAAGCTAACCTCCCCTCTTGCCCCGCAGGTAAGTTACAACAAACTAACACAATCTAATTAATCAGCTAAGTCCATCCCATTGAGGCCTTATGGTAGCACTGTTGTCCCAGGTGGTCGCTTTGTGAACAGATCCTTAAGGAGAGAAGCCGCAAAAGCACACAAGCACATTGCTCAGGCATCCCTAAACCATGTTGCTAAAAAGCAGATTATTAAAATGGACATGAACCCCTTCATGGTCAAGCCCGACAATTAATTGCATAGAACCATTAGTCAAAATTAACTAACCAAAAGGACATGAGTTCGCGCTTGCACCTAGCACAACATAACCAAATGCATTCCTGAGGGTGATTATCAGGATAAGAGTAGCTAAGGTAATATCCTTATAGTCGTATAAAATTAAATGCACATGCAGTGATTAAAAAAATTTATTGGGTGTTGTTTATGTTATACTTGCCTTCTTCAAAATTTCCTTGCTGCTCCTCAGAGGCTTCTGGAGGCGGTTCTTCAAACTCAACAGGCGGATCAACGTCTACGCACGATCATAGCGCCATATAAGCATCCACATAATCACACATGCAAGCAAACAAGGCAAAAGATAAGAAACAGTACACCATTACATAAAAACAGAATAAAACAACTATAAAATTATTCTACGCGTCACTATGAACATGTGAGCGCGAAAATCACCGAAAACGGATTTAAAACGGAGAAGATATGAGGTTTTGGAGGTTGCAGGGCTTGGTTGTAAATTATTTTCGAAAACTGGGGTTTAAACTATTAAAACAGGGGCCTGCTACTGTTGGAGAGAGCTACGCGTTAATTTTTGGGAACAGCAGGAGCTACTTTGCAAAAACGTGCTGGCAGCGGCGACGTGGCGCTTACTGGTTGGCTGGACCTGATGACACACGGTGGGATTTGGAGTTGTGGCCGCAGAAGATCGCGCAGGTTACAGTACGGCCAGATCTAGATCCCGTGCGGGGAGCTGGAACGCGAAACGCTAGCTCAGACCAGTGCGGCGCTGACACGTGGCCTAGTTAGGGAAGAGGAGAGCGTGGGGCGCGGCTGGGCTCTCTGCCCTAGGTTGGGAGCAGCTCGGGCGGCTTGGTGCAGGCTGGGGCAGAGGGGCCCGCTAGGACCTAGGCGCTGCTGTGCGCTGTGCGTGAGGCAGGCAGGTGCATGCAGGTCTGCTTCTGCGCGTGTGCAAGCAGGATGGGAGTTGAGTCAAGGGTGTGGGGCCCTAGGTGGCACGGCGGTGAGGCAGGAGCGCCTTGCGCTCAAGCTGGCGGGACGGCTCCACGCGCGGGGCCCGTGCGGTACGGTGCAAGGCCTAGAGCAGAGGCGCCTTTCGGCTCTGGCTGGAGCGGGATGCCGATGGTGGGGCCCGAGGTGCCACTGTGGGAGAGAGAGGTCGGAGGGACCCGTACAGGCAGGCACGCGAGCCGAGGCGGCAGGAGGGGAAACAGAGGGGATGAATGCTCACCGGAGTTGGAGAAGAAACGTAGATGCAGGAGAAATCGTAGAGGCCCTCGCGAAACGGAGATGACCCCGACGGAGAGCTCGACGAGACAAACGTTGTGGTATCCTCGGATTTCGCCGGAGATGAACGGACGCGGAGAAAATCCACGCCGAACGTTTGCCGCAGTTGGAGCACCTTTCGAACTTCTTCCTTAGATCTAGGGAGCTAGGGTTGCGGGATTAAAAAACGGAGACCGGTTTAGGAAAGAGCGCGACGAGAGGATTCCGATGAATATATATAT
Organism: Paspalum vaginatum; assembly: GCA_030272315.1. NCBI lineage: Eukaryota > Viridiplantae > Streptophyta > Magnoliopsida > Poales > Poaceae > Paspalum > Paspalum vaginatum. The sequence goes on from CM059014.1 coordinate 18,858,767, forward strand.
ATGCACCGGTTTGGGCCGAGTTAAATTCGACCTCTTTTCGGAATATTCAATTTCGGGGAATAAAATAATTCCAAAAAATCTAGAATCGTTATTCGTGTCCCGAAAAATACTCCGATGGTTCCAAAAATTCCAGAAAAATTCCTAGGAATGTTTTGGCACCCAATGAACTCAAATAAAATATTTAGAGCTCAAGAAAAGGATCCGAAGAGCTTCGAATAAAAGGAGTTTGCTTGGAGAAAATAGGAAATGCCTCCAGATAAATCCGGAAAATTCCCAGAAACAACTCGACGATAACTAAACGTATTTAGAATAGTTTTTCACACACAAATAAAAATATGCATGTCGGCATGAATGCATCAACAAGGTTAACCTGTGATATATTTTAATCACTGGCATAGATAAATTAAATCATGACATGCAAAGTTAGGCATAATCCTTAGAAAATTAAATAAAGCATATTAATTTTATTTAAACTGCTGAAAGTAAAATTCAGGGTGTTACACCCAGCCTCCTGCCCAGGCCGCCTGGCCCCTGCTGCCCCTGCATGCTGCTCTCGTGCACCTATAAATAGGCATGCACACTCCCGGTTGCTCCTTGCGCCGCTCATCAACGTGAGCTCTCTCTCTCTCTCCCTCCCTCTAATCACTCTCTTAATTTAAGCACTTAGCTAATTTTAGCACTTAGGAAAATTTGCTCAATAAAATTAGTGCTACACTCTCGTTCTGTTGGACAGGTTGTGGAGGCTCTTCCCCACAAGGACGACTAACCTTTGGACGATTGACTTTCGAACTACTAACTGCTAACACTAATCTTTATCTACTGCTTCCCATTTCTTGTGTCTGTTTTGCAGGATGTCTTCATTTTTTAGGAAAGCCAAGGAGGCCCCCAGCACCACAAGAAAGGGCATACACCTCAAGTTTCCATCTCGCTCCGACTCTCAGAGTGGAAGTTTGAGGACTCTAGGAGCGTCTGTCAGGATGTCCATCACCACTAGCCACCACCAGGACAAGACAACATCATCGCATCCCCAGCCGCAGCTTACGCTTCTAACCATCCACAACATTATGCCATGTGATGATGGCGAGGAGGAGATATTGGAATGCCTTGATCCCAAGCACTTTGGGAGAACAAGGTATTTCGATGCCTTCTTCCTCGCCAACTTCGGCATGCTAGACCAATTCACACAAGCGTTCGAGTACGCGAGGTGGAGTGTTTTTTGGAACATTGATGAAGAAGGGTCCGTCCTTCTGACCAAATTGTTCCTAATGACCCTCCTCATGGAGCGACTCGCCACAGGTACCACCATCCATTTTTGTCTTTTCAATTCAAAGTTTGCCATTTCCCCAAGAAGGCTTAACGATCTCCTAGTGTTCTCCTCAAACTGTTCCCTAGCCGAGGCACCTTCGGGGTATGACCAAACAACCTTTTGGTCGGAAATCTGTGGTGAGGATGTTTTGGGGAAGCACAGCACCACAAAAATACACAATCCTACTCTAAGAATCATGGCCTTCCCTAGGGCTGCTCGGCCTGTCATTATGGCCAAATCATCCCATCTTCAACCTGCATGTACAACAATGCCATGACAACACAATTCCAAGGTGGAAACACCAAGGCCAACGTGTTAAGTACTGGAAGACTGGCCACCTTATCGATCCAACACTTGGATTGGTGAAGTCAGTGATCTAGGGCGCTTCAATCCTACGGCTAAGGAAGAAACACAAGGTGGATTCAATGAACCGGAAGAAAGCACAAGATTGTAACCGCCAAGCGACATCTAACGGACTTAGGGGGGCAATATGGAGCATTGGATGCAGAGAGGCGGTGGATCCAAAGGAGGAGCTAGTAGCTTGGCCTTGGGTGGGGCCACCCGGCATCCTTACCAGGACGCCCGGCATGCCAAGTGTCTCCTTCCAACCTACTTACTTGCCCAAACCTACCTACACCATGTATAAATAGCCCCTCTACTCGAGTGGGTACAAATAGGTCCCTAGGCCTCACTTGTGAAGTGTGGAATTAGAGTGAAACACACCATTGTCTAGTCTAGTAGCAATAGGATAGTCCTAGGAGTTAGAGTTAAGTCTGAGTCTTTGCCTTAGGGATTCTGGAGTTATCTTCGAGTCTTGGTAAAGCCCTTGTATCTTTCTATCTTATGTACTCTTGCTACTTTAGTATAAATACAAATCATTGCTCTATCTTTCAGTTATACTTTACTTTATTTCTTACACTTGCCTAGTGTGGTGTACCTTATTGCACACTAGACCAAGGCTTAGGTTTGTGTTGTTCTCGAGTTCCTCGAATCTTGCTAGACTTGCTAGTGCTATAAACTTGCCTTAGGCTCTGATCTAAGGTTAAGTTAGCTCTCACCCTCTGATCAAGGACGAGCTTTAGTGATCAAGTTCTCACTTGATCACTAGTTTAGCATGGCATCTTACCCACACAGATCTAGTTGGTAGTCCCTATTGGTGACAGCATTAGGGAGTCTCTGTAATCTGACCTCGTTGTTCGGTAAGCCTGTAGGTGTTAGCCAGTTGTTGTTCAGTTGGCCAACTATCTATCGTCTTGCCTCCTCAGTGTAGTTTGTAATTCAACCGCGAATATTCCTATGCTGTAGTTAAGGAATAGAGTTTGGATATCTTAATCTCGCTCGTTGTCCTTCTAGATAGCTATACCTAGTTGCTGACCACTTTGGTTCTTGTTTACTATTCCCACCATACACTATCTTGTTATCTTACCCCCGGTGTAAGAATAGCTGGTATTTATCTAAGTTATATAGTTCCATTGAAAGTTCGACATTTCATTCCACCTATTCGCCCTTGCTTCCCTATGGATTTTTATGATACTCAGAATACTCTGAGTGAAAAAGCTACATTGAATCTCCGTGCACTTGCGGTGTAAACTCTGTTACGCTAACAGATGTCAAAATATGTTAATACTAGTTTAAACAAAAGCCAGACTTAGGATAACATTTATGTAAATTAAGAAGGCATATATACTGCCGAGGGCGGGGAGTTATCAAAATTAATCGTATTAGCATCATGTGGAAATAAACCATGCTCCCTACTGGACCAAATGGGCTAAAAAACTTGGTGCAAGAAAGAAAATAGTATCGGTGACCTTCTAGGCTTGGTACAAAGAAGATGCCTTTGCGCCATTTTTTTTCGAGGTCCTATGAACATATTTAGTACCGGGCCCTCTTACTCCCCAGTACTGAAGACCTTTTAGAATGGGATTTTTACAAGGCCCGATGCTAAATGCCTACCATATATCCTTAATCCTTTCGCAAATTAGCAGTTCACATTTCCTCGATGCCGTCCGCCGCCCCAAAGACCTCCCCGCTCATCCAACTCCGGCCTTGTGCCTCCTCCTCCATCGCTCCTCATCCCCATCGTGGCACGTCCATCGCCATCTCCCCATTACTGCTCATCCCCTACGCCACTGCCTCGATGACCCCACCCCTCTCCCTACTGCCGTCATTGACTCCGCCGCCGCCTCGACGACGCTGCCCCTATCTCTGGTGCTGTCATCGACTCCGCCGAGGACTCGACGGCCTAGATCTTGCAGTTCTTCCCTGACCCCATCCCCATCACGACGACCCCTGTCCTGTGTCAATGAGCTGAGTATTCTCTCCTTTCAATGTTACTATGACATGACTTGTAAGTTTACATTTGGAGCCAATCAAATAGAGATATAGTTTACATTCTGGGCAAATTCGTGTTTTGTAATGATTATATGTTACGGACTTATTCACTGGTTCTACAAAGCAAGCATCAATTAGACTCTAAGAATGTGTAAATTTGCATATAACTTTTAGAGAAAAACCACTCAATTAATAACCTTTGTTTGTATACATATTAGCTTCCATGCGTGGCGAGCGAGATGAAGAGTTTATGGAAGATATCATTAGACAGGGGACGGAAGATAATGCTGAGGAGGAGAGATACCACGACACTGATTCTTACATAGACTATCCCTCCAATGTGGAGGATAATGCCAATCACTCCAATGAAAATTCGTTGGGCAGTAGCTAGGTATAGACATTATATATACTCCTGATAGCCATCCACCTCCCCATCGATGATGTGCATAAGAATTTTGAGTAACACTATCCTTTCTTCTTGATAGCCCACCACCTCCCTAGCAAAGAAAAATAAAAAGCCTGGAGGCCCCACAAAAAAGCAAAACTTTGAGGAGAGATACGAAATCACACATGTGGGAGACGATGGACAACTCTCGAGGCCAGTAAAGCCACCACCAAATTTGTGAACTACAGCAGACAGAAAACTAGCTCATGAAGGTGCTCCTGTTGAATCTGAAGCTGATGTAGAATCTATGGTCCCTCAAGCAGTCCCCAAAGCTCAGAAAGAATTACTATGGAGAGAATTATTGTCCAAGTTCATGTTACCTCAAGCAAGTGAAGAGATAGAGAAGCAATGGGCCCTAAAGAAGATGGCAGTTATCTTTCAAACCTTCAAGACAAAATTGTGGGGCAATTATGTGAAACATGGCCAGGTACCAGACTATGGAAAATACCCAAAGTTAAGAGGGGATTGGGAATTGTTTGTATAGTACAAGGAATCAAAGGCAGCTAGCTCACATTCCGAATAAAATACAGAAATTTCAAAGAAAAGAAAGTACTATCATAAGATGGCTCCCGGTGGTTATAGAAAACCTATTCCAAAATGGAAGAAGATGGAAGCAAAGCTCGAACAACGAAGGGTCAACGTACATATAGCCAATTGGCCCCTATGCTCCAAATGGTCATATTATGGATTCAAAGGAAGTTTGTCAAGTGATGGGACCCTGGTCTATAATGACCAAATAAAGCGGCCAGCAGAAAGGCTTGTTGAGGCCATCGATAAGTCCTCGAAGGGAGAATTATTTTGTGAAAGAGAAAAGGATGAGCTGACATGGGCCCTAGAGAATAGATATCTGTAGGACCGAGATGTGCGACTAGAGGGGGGTGAATAGGAGCACTTGAAAAAACTCAAAATCACGACCCCCAACTTGGTGCACCGAAAGCTCACAAGAACCCACGCTAGACACCGTCCACTGAACAGATACGTGTCTAGGAAGCACAAGGTGCCGTCCACTAAAAGGATACGCACTGGGCGAAAAAGTGCAAGCAACTCAATGACCACAAAGATCGCAAGTCACAACAAGCAACGAAACATGCAATTTCACCACTCGACACTCACCACACTGAAATGCGACTTACTGGAACATAGCGAGCAAAGAGTATGGTCAGATAGTGAGAAAAGCAAGGCCAAAGCAAAAACACAGCGGAAGAACAAAAAACACAAAAATGGCGCAGAAGCAAGAAACACCAAAAGCGAGGTCGAAGCAAAGCACTCAAAGAAAATGTTGGGGCCGAAGGTCCTAGCTCCTAGTGCTTCAGATGATTTGGAATTGTTATGAGTTTTTGGTCTAGATGGAAAAGAACAAGCAGCCATATGTAAGATATGAAGTACAACGGACTTTCCGAAGGAGGAACCGCAGTTCCGCTCCGAAGCTCTCCAAAGGTGACATGAAGCCCCGATCTGAAGCTCAAGGGCGGATGCTGTTCGGAGGAGTTGATGTGATGAGAGTATCAAAGTATGAAGGAACAATTGAAGGAAGTGTCGACAGGCTTTAGGCACCAAGATTACAAGTTTGCGTGCTCGAGTTGGCTTTGGATCGGTAATTACCAAACACACCTTGTATCATGAATAGAAGAGAGATTGCCAAAAGGGTATGCCTGGGGACAATTATGTAAAATCATTGTAAGGTAGACTGCCAGTTGACCCCAACAAATACTAGGGAGACCAACCGACAAGGGCAGGCTTTTGGCTTTGACACTTGAACTCCATGCATTGAACACGACATCAGCCCTAACCGTGATTTCGAAGGTATAATGAATGTCCTCCCTCACGCTACCACATTCTCTTTATGCCTCGGCCTTTTATGTTCTTAATTTCAATACATTCGTAACGGGCAAAGAGCCCCCATTCTTATTGTTATCACTGTTATTGGTTTTATGTTGTGTTGATCTTAAGCACTCCAAAGAGAGAGATCCTTCGTATTTGATGTTGCCCTGTTGTTGTTACATGATGCAATGAAAGGTCCCCAACATTTGGTGCCCACCCGCAGTGTTCCCTCACCACGGCAAAATGAAAACTATAGCAAAACCAAGAAGAATTCCGGGGGGAAGCTCTGGCACAAGATCAGCAAGACACCGAAGATCCTCCTAGGGATAACGAAGCTCGCAGGAGGTCGACCTTGAAAATGAAGAACAAGAAAATGAAGAAACAATGAATCAGCACATTGCAGAGCCACTGAGGAACTCACGTCCGTCCCAGATATTGATGATGAAGAACTTGCTGAGTTGGAGCAAATTAATGAGGCTTTATAGATTAAGAGGTAGAAATTGACAAGGTTAAAGCAGTTGAATTGCTAGATAGAAGAAGCTTCGGATTGCATCCAAGACAACCAGCACAAGAATCAATAGCAGTATGGTCAAGCAAGGCAAAATCATAACCAAAATTCACAAGGGAATTACATCTTCGATGCCACATCACCTCTGTCGCAAGAGTTACAGGCCGCACCTTGGCCAATCGGTTACATACCAACCATGTTACCCAACTACGATGGTCAGTAAAACCCAAAGCAGTTCTAGCTAAGTTACAAAGCAACAATTGCTTCTTTCGGAGGAAACACAGCCGTATTGGCAAAATCATTAGTGATCACATTATAGGGAATTGCTCAAATGTGGTATTCATCTCTGAAGCTTGGATCAGTTCACTCTTGGCAACAGTTAAAAGAGGCTTTAATCACAAACCTTCAAGGTTTTCGTACCCAAGCAATCACATCTCAGACATTGTTTGCGTGTAAACAAGAGCTAGGTGAAGCTCTACAAAGTTACTTCCTAAGGTTCCTGAACATCAAGGCTTAGGCAACATGCATATCTGATGAAGTTGTCATCGATGCTGCAATCAATGGGCTCAAGATCGGCTAATGTGCACAATATTTTGCAAGAAAGCCACCAAAGTCACTAGCTGAATTGCATGAGAAATGAAAGAATTACGCAAAGCAGATAGCGATCTTCGCCTCAGGCAGCAAGATCAGCAAAAATCAAAAGGAATGAATCAGCAGTTCAATAAGCAAAAGAGTCAAGCTTTGGAATGGATGATCTCACCAAATCTTAAAACATGTTCAACATTGAAGAAGAAAAGCCCGAATTCAAGCAAGAATCATGGCCATATCGAGGAGGTCATAGCTTTAGGGGTGGTCGAGGAGGACAAAACTTCAGAGGAAGAAACAATGGGGGAAGGTCACAAAAGACGTTGTTCTGCATATTTTGTGGAGAAGACAAGGGTCACACCACCAAGTACTGTGAGATCAAAATTCAAAAGAAAAAAGAATTGAGCGAATCATTGTCGCAGACTAGTCCGAAGGAAGCAAACTAGGTTCAGCAACATTTTCTATTCAATTACGCAATCCCAAACATCCATGCTCTAACCTATACTTAGAGACAATCTCTCCCACCACCGCCTTCGGGCACACCATCATCTTCAGCTTACAGCCATCAACAAGCTCTACTACCACCACCTTCGGGGCACTTTCCCACTCTCACATATCCCCAGCAGCAAGTGTTACCTCCTCCGCCACTACGTCTGCCACCACAACAGCAGTGGTCTGCTTCGAATTAGTACCATCAGCAAGCCCCACAAAGCTACTCAGTCATGCCCTTGCAACAACAGTCTTTTCAAGAAAAATTAAAAGAGGTTGCTGAAGTGCAAACAGTCAACAACATAGTACCTGCTACAAAGCATATATTCCCTATCATGGGGGGCTCAAGCCTTGAGCATGAGTCTTAAAGACAAAAGAAAGAACATCAAAGGAGAGTTAATCACATCTGAGTGCAATGGCCTCATATCAAAACAAGATGGTCGTACATGCCAATTACCTTTGACCAAGTGACCGTTGGCTGAAGGATTACCCGCACGATGATGCAATGGTCATAAATTGCAATATCGGAGGTTCTGGTAGATAATGGCAGTTCAGCTGACATCCTAATGGCAAAAGCATTCAGGCAAATAAATCTTGGTATCTAGCCCTAGAGCCCGCTACAAATCCATTGTGTGGCTTCGGAGGCAAAAAGAAGTAGAAGCCTTGGGGAAATTAACGTTGCAAGTATCTTTCGGAGAAATCAGCAATCCGAGAACGGAATGTATCACTTTTGATGTTGTGGACAGTTGCTACCCATACAACGCAATTCTTGGCAGAGGAACTCTTAACAATTTTGAAGCTGCGTTACACCCAGTGTATTTAGTTATTGATGAGAACATGATCAATAAGCATATGACCATGGCCCAACAGAAGATGAAGTTTGAAGCCCAATCCAAGTTGAGGTCCAATTTATTCGCGAGACCGGTTCGGACCGCAGGAGTACGCCTCAGTAAAACGGATGTCCAGGCCACATACAGACTCCGTTTCAAGCATTCTACATATCGACGGAAAGCTAAGGAGATAAGCTTTCCAACCTATCTAGTTTAAGGCCCAAATAATACTTGAGTAAACAGGAATCATCGAAACAACACGACGATCAGAATCTGCCAGGGTGCTGCAGGATCGGTTTTTGGGCCCGCTGGTTTTGTACGCCCTAGGGTAGCTCGGCCACCCCCTTGGCCGCCGCCTATACCTCTCTCTTGTATATATTCTATTGCCATCATTAGATTAGATGGGTTTTGCTTAAGAGTATTCTGTCGTGAACAGTTCGCCGTTCGTGTACAGGTTTGTGAAACCCCAACTTGTGCACAAGATTAATCTTGATTGCGTTTATTCCTCGTTCTTGCTTGTGTTCTCTCGGTTGCATTGCAGGAATGATAGCCTTCTTGGCGAGATCGATTGCGCGCGTCACGCGGTCGATAACCATCGGAGCAGTGGTGTAGTGATTGCAAGGATTCGATCGATTGCTCGGAGCCTTCTTCACCAACGTCGAGTTCTCCACCCCTAAACCGACTTATCCATACCTCTCAGAAGATCGGGAACACCTATCAATTCATATTATTTGCTTTGCGGCACTTTTGACATAAAAAAAAGCAAGAAAAAAGGCAAATGCATAAAAATAGCCGCACAAAAAAAAGGAAAAAAGAAAAGAAAAAAATCAGAAATGCTTGCATCCTTTGTGTCCATTGTACTTCAGTGTATCTCTTGCTTTGCTTAAACTAGCCTTGGAGCACGTTAAGGCTAGCAACTTTGACAAGTACTTTGGACATTTATTCAACTTTGCTATCTGATTTCGAATTTTGCTATTCCTTGCTATATATTGTTCCTTCCCAAAGATCTACATATATTCTCTTGAGCAGTATAGGTCGGTCTTGCAATTATCCCATGCTCCAGGTGTGTTATTACCTCTTGGCTGCCGTTGCCTCTTTCAGGTAGCCATCGTATTTTGCGGTGCACAGTAAGAACATTTGCAAGCGCTTGGTAAACGTTTGGAGTGTGAGAGATCCCACTTGTCTACTGTCATTAGATAGGGTTAACTTTGAATTTTTGTGTGTTTTTTTATTTTTTACTAATAATGACAGGTTACACCTCTGTACATGTTGGAGGCATAAAGATGCTTGAGAGTCACACCATTACTGCTGCCCCTTCTCCCATAGGTGACTCTATTCTTAAATCTCCACCTACATATGATGGTTTTAATGCTGTAGAGTATATTAAGTGGGAAAGTGAAATAGATAATATTTTTGCGCAATGTCATATGTGTGAAAGACGAAAGATAAAAAATGCAGCAAGTGTTTTAAAAAATCGTGCTTTAATTTGGTGGAACAATTTACATGTTAATGATAAACCTCACACATGGTCTGATATGAAAATTTTGATGAGAAAACAATTTGATTCTTCATGCCATATTGTTTCTTCTTGTGCGACTAACCTTTTGCAGGATAATGTGAGTTCTCTGCCATAACACCTTTTAAGTTCTCAAATGGTGAAAGCGGAGAACAATCAGTCCAACAATTTATTTCGACTTGCGTTTATCGTAATGAAGAGACATTGTCGAATCATCATTGATGGTGAGACTTGCTGCAACTTTGTTAGTTCTGAGTTGGTTGAGAAACTTTGTTTGGACACAGAACAACACCCATGTCTATATTATGTCCAATGGCCTAATTTCAGTGGTAAGTTTCAGGTAAATAAAATTAGCAAGATTCAATTTTTTCTTGGCAAGTATCATGATAGCGCTTATTTTGATGTTGTGCCTATGGAAACAGCTACTTTGTTATTTGGTAAACCATGGGTACTTGAAAACAATGCTTTGTACGATAATGCTGATAATATATATTCGTTCAAATATAATGGTAGAAAGATCAAGTTGCTTGGTATGAATCCTGATCAAATTTTAGAAATTGAACTTGCGACGGAACAAACTAAGAAGATGGATGCTATTAAAAATGATTTGAGTAATTTTAATGATGACATGCCTTCAGATAAATCTAAGTTACCTTTATTGCAAGACAATTGTACTAATGATTCTTGTGATAAAAAAGAGTTGTGTAATGATACTGCTATTATTTCTGTGCCAATACATGAGAATAAACATGATATTAGTTCTTATAAAACAAATACGTATGCTGAAAATAAGCATTTTCTCCCTATTGCAAGTATGCATGATGAGCTGAACTTGTTATCTTCTTTAAGTACTTTGGGTTATATTGAATTGGATATTCTATGTAATCTAAACTATTTGTTGAAAAAACTTTCGTTCATTGCTGATTTGCCATGGCTTTCTAAAAATACATATCATATTATTGGACGATATAACTATGAAGGAGAATATACGGTACATCGTGTTTATATATGTTCTAATTTTGACTCTCACTTTATCGATAAACATCAAAATCAAGTAAACGGCTGCTGTAAAACTAACCGTATCATGTCGAGATCCCCTTGTTCTTTGTTTATTGTGTTACAACAGGGTAAATTTTAAAAAGGGGAGCAAGGTTGGATCATGTCAAACATGACAACTACTTCCGCAAGCATCAACGACTTTGAGTCAAGGACGACTCAAAAACAAGAAGGGGAGAATGATGAAAACATGATCAATAAGCATATGACCATGGCCCAAGACAAGATGAAGTTTGAAGCCCAATCCGAGTTGAGGTCCAATTTATTCGCGAGACCGGTTCGAACTGCAGGAGTATGCCTCAGTAAAACGGATGTCCATGCCACATACGGACTCCGTTTCAGGCGTTCTACATATCAACGGAAAGCTAAGGAGATAAGCTTTCCAACCCATCTGGTTTCAGGCCCAAATAATATCGGAGTCAACAGTAATCATTGAAACAACACAACGATCAGAATCTACCAAGATGCTGCTGGATCGGTTTTTGGGCCCGCTGTTTTTGTACGCCCTAGGGTTGCTCGGCCACCCCCTTGGCTGCCCCCTATACCTCTCTCTTGTATATATTCTATAGCCATCATTAGATTAGATGGGTTTTGCTTAAGAGTATTATGTCGTGAACAGTTCGCCGTTCGTGTATCCATTTGTGAAACCCCAACTTGTGCACAAGATTAATCTTGATTGCGTTTATTCCTCGTTCTTGCTTGTGTTCTCTCGGTTGCATTGTAGGAACGATAGCCTTCTTGGCGAGGTCGATTGTGCGCGTCACGCGGTCGATAACCATTGGAGCAGTGGTGTAGTGATTGCAAGAATTCGATCGATTGCTCAGAGCCTTCTTCACCAACGTCGAGTTCTCCACCCCTAAACCGACTTATCCATACCTCTCGGAATATCGGTGACCCCTAATTCTCTATCAGTTATGAAGATACCTGCAGACAAAGGAGTAATCTCTGTTTATGGAAGTCAGGAAAATGCCAGAAGGGCTGAAGGAAACTGGTACCCAGGAGACAAAAAAATACATAACCTAGAGGAAGAGAAAGCCAAAGTGCAAAAAAGAGACAGCAATAAAGGAAAAGGCAGAAACAGCAGAACAGCCGAAGCAAGTTGTTCTTGATGAAAATAGACCAGACCAAATAGTGTTGGTAGGAACTCAGCTCTCGGAGTCAAAGGAACAAGAACTAAAATCATTTATTGAATTAAACAAAGATGTGTCTGCCTAGTCAGCAAAAGATCTCTATGGCATAGATCAAAATATCATATAACATGCCTTGATTGTGGATCTGTCCATAAGGCCCAAGAAATAGAAGTTGAGGAAGATGTCAGAAGATAGAGTCGAAGGGTGCAAAATCTGAAGTCAATTGATTGCTCAAAGCTGGGGTTATTAGACACATAGAATATCCAGAATGGTTGGCCAATGTTTTCATGTTGAAAAAGCCAAGTGGAAAATAGCGCATGTGCACATTTATTTTACTGACTTCAATAAAGCATGCCCAAAGGATGAATTTCCTCTTCCGCGCATTGACAGTCTTGTGGATGCAGCGGTGAGCTCTGAAATGATGAGTCTGTTGGATGGATACTCAGGGTACCATCAAATCTAGCTTTGGAGGGACCCAAAACAAGCTTCATCACCCCGGTGGTAGTTTCAATAGAATGACAGCAAAGGTTGTTGGAGGTCAGCTTGGCAGAAATGTGTTGGCTTAAGTTGATGACATCATATTTTGAAGTATCAAAGGGGAAGATCACATTGCAGACCTAAGGGAAACTTTTGTCAACTTAAAAAAAGCAGGGCTCAAGCTGAACCTAGAAAAAAGTATCTTCTGCATTTCAAAAGGAAAGTTTTTGGGATGCTTGGTATCAACAATAGGCATCGAGGTAGATCCCGCAAAAATTGAAGCTATCCTTCGAATGCAACCTCCCACGTCAAAAAATCCATACAAAAGTTGATGGGAAGGCTGGCATCACTCAATAGGTTCATATCTAGATCAGCAGAATGAAGTTTGCCGTTCTTCGAAGTTTTACGTGGAACCAAGCCATTTGCTTGGGCGAGAAACAACAAAAGGCATTCAAAGATCTCATAGAATACTTGGTACAGTTGACAACATTGTCATCACCAAAGCAAGGGGCTCCTTTGTTTCTATATGTCATTGTAGCTCCGACAGTAGTTAGCACTGCTCTCATGCAAGAGAAAGAAGTCGAAGGTCAGAAAAAGCAAAGGCCAATTTACTATGTGTCCGAAGCACTTTTAGCCACGAAGATGAATTATTCAGAAATCGAGAAAGTAATCTATGTTGTTGTCATGGCTTCCAGAAAGCTCAGAGACTATTTTCAGGCATTCAACATTATTGTGCCATCGTCTCAACCACTTAGAGATGTGCTTCGGAATAAAGGGGCAAGTGAAAGAATTGGAAAATGGGCAGCAGAGCTAAACGAGTATGTTATGGATTTTGTGCATAGAACCTCAATTCAATCACAAGCATTGGCAGACTTCATAGCTGAATGGACACCAGCAGGGGACATCATAGAGTTGCCATCCGAAGAGGAAATTTGGTAGGCCCACTATGACGGATCATATACAGCAATGGGGGCTAGAGCAGCCGCGATACTCTGATCACCTTTAGGAGTCAAATCAGCATTTGCAGTAAGGCTTGAGTTCCCAAGCACAAACAATGTTGCAGAGTACGAAGCAGTAATGCTAGGACTGAGGAAGTTGAAGTCACTAGGAGTAAAAAGAGCGGTCTTGATGTCGGACTCTCAAGTTACATCTGAACACATTGAAAAAACCTCAATAGCCAGATAAGAAAGGTTACAAAAATACTTACACACAATTAGAAGGATGGAATCATACTTCGAATGTTTCACAGTGAAAAAGATTCACGGAGATGCAAATGATGAAGTAAATGTGTTAGCTAGAGCAGCTTTGCAAGGAAAACCGTTGCCACCTGATGTGTTCTTCAAAATACTCAGGGCACCTTCAATCAAGTTGCAGGAAAGAGCAATTCTATCAATCTCACCAGTAGCTAGTGAAGATTGAAGATCAGAAATCATAGCTTATCTAACCAACACACATCAGAACGATGATGAAACTTGGCTTGCAAGAATGAGCCAGCGAACCAGACAATACAAATTAGTTGATGGTGAGTTATACAAAGGAGTTTATGCTCCGTTGCTCAAATGCATTGCAAGAGAAGAGGGTAAAGAGTTGATGAAGAAAATACACACAGGAATGTGTGGGGCTCATGTAGGTCTAAGAAAGTTCTTAGGGAAAACTTATAGAATGGGTATTTACTAGCCGAATGCAGCAGCCGATGCCGAAGAGTTGGTTAGAACCTGCGATAATTGTCCAAGAATGGCCAAAAAACAGAAGCAACCAGCATCGTACACTCATTTAACTGAACCAACATGGCTATTGCAAAGATGGGGCACGGATCTTATTGGCCCAATGCCAACTACACAAGGAAACTTGAAATACACCATAGTAGCTATGGAATATTTTGTAGGACCGAGACGTGCGACTAGAGGGGGGGTGAATAGGAGCACTTGAAATCACAAAATCACAAACCCCCAAGTGAAAACAGAAACTAAGCACCGTCCACTGAACAGATACGTGCCTAGCAACACAAGGGTGCCGTCCACTATGAGGATACGCACCAATGCAAGAAAGCTCAAGATCCGAACAAGAGTGACAGCGGAGCAACGGATTTTGCAATAACCGCCACAAGACACTCACCGCACCTAGGTGCGTCTCACTGACTCATAGTAAGCAAAGAGAATGGTCTTAAGGGAGGAATGCAAAATTCCGTAGCAAAATCACAGTGGGAAAACCAACCTGGGAAGAACGCAGCACCTCCCTAGCAGGACCGGACTGTCCGGTGGCCAACACCAGATTGTCCGGTGGGACTGGACTATCCGGTTCCTATTGCTGGACTGTCCTGTGGCACTGCCCAGACAACGCCTCATGCCGGACTGTCCGGTGGGCGCTGCCAGACTATCCGGTGGAACCGGACGGTCCGGTGGCCTCTGCCGGATGGTCCGGTAGGGTCGCAGAAAATATGATTTCAAATCATAACTTGATCAGACCTTGTCCAAACTTCACGAAATTTAGCACAGGTTATCTAGACCCTATTTCAAAGTTATTCCCAACAGATCAACTCAAGGTAACCGCGGAATCAGCGGGAATTTCAGATCTTGTGAAATAGCCATTCTTGGGCAAGAAAGGCGAAAACACAAAAGAGGCTTGCTCGTGGCAATCCAGCAGGATTGAGATGAACTAAGTCATGATCTCCATGTCCTAGCAAGTCCAGAACATCAGCAAGGAAAGGGATTCAAGCTTGCCCAACAAAAACACCCAAAAAGGCAAGGATTGAACCCAAAAACCAAAGGGAGAGGGGGAGGAGAAGAACACAAGGTTGCTGCACGAATTTGCTTCGATTAAGTGCTCAAGATGGGTCTAAAGATTCAGCATACAAGCAGAAATTCGTCCCAAGCAACCACCCTCACCTTTCCTCAACATTAGGAGGCTAAATCCTACTCTAACCTCTCTAACAATGGAGCTCAAGGCTTAAGGACGAAAATCACCAAGTGAAAACTAATCCTAGCAGCCAAGAGGACATCTAATGACCTGTCTTGGACCTATTTATACCCGAGTGCTATTTAGACAGTTTTGCACTTAGGTCCCTACAGCTAGACAAACCCTAAGGACTCAAATGAAAGATTACAGGATATTTTGGGACGGACGACCACGATGAAGTCTTGATCTTCGTAAGTTCCACGCAATCCTCGGATGCTCTCCACGTGGCCAGTAGTCCAATCCGCGATCCGCCCCCGGTTTTGAAGTCAGAAACCGGGAAACTTTAGGAAGTCTCCGCCTAGGCCGGATTTGGCCCATCTTCTCTATCTTGGCGAGTCGTGGCCCAACTCACCAAGGCTTGGGTAGCTTGGGTGACTGTTTTGGGCCGAAGCCGCCAAAGCCTCCCTCGCATGCCTTCGCCCCACGCATTCGGGTTGGAGCACTGCGGTGGCGCCCGGCATCCCCTGTCCATCGGGGTAGCCTCGCAATCCTTCAGAGGACTTACTCCTGCCGTCGTCGTGCTGCTCCTTCGTATACCGAACTCCCATGGCCGATAGACGCCGAGTGTGCCTCCAGTCCTTCGGAGGACTTCCCTCTACCTCCAGTCCATCGGAGGGCCTCCTGTCCATCGGAAGTCTTGTGCCCAAGTCCTTCTGGGTCTTGCTACTGTTGACAATCACTCATCACTCCAGAGGCAATGGAGCCGGTCCATTGGCTCTCATATTTCACCAAGAGGATTGAAGCAAAGGCTCTAACAATAATAACTTTAGCAACAGTGCAACGTTTCTTCTGGCAAAACATAGTGTGTCGCTTCAGCACCCGAAGAGCATTGACAATAGATAATGGGACTCAATTCGATACAGAATCATTGAGAAAATTTTATTACTAGATTGGCACGGGCCTTAACTTTGCTTCAGTAAGGCATCCGGAGTCAAATGGTGTGGTCGAAAGAGCAAGTGGCATAATACTTGCTGGCATAACGAAAAGGCTTATGGGGCTCCCAAAAGGAAAATGGGTAGAAGAAATGATGAAGGTAGTGTGGAGTCACAACACCACAGTTTCAAGAGCCACTGGTTACACTCCATTCAAGTTGTTGTATCGGGAAGAAGCAATGACACCTGAAGAATTAAAACATAAATCTCTAAGAACGACGAAGCTGGAAACTGATCAAGAAGAGCAGTTGGTTCACAAGGATGCAGTCGACTCTATCAGGCTCGAGGCTATGGATAATATACGAAGGTACCAAATGGAGACTAAGAAATGGAGCGATAGAAAGGTAAAGGTCAAAATAATTGAACCAGGCAACTTTGTACTTCGAAGGGTAGCTAATGCAGGTACAGCAGGCAAGCTACAAAGTAAATGGGATGGTCCTTTTTTGGTTAAAGCATCAAATAGGTTAGGGTCATACAAGCTTAAAGAAATGTTCAGAAAAGAAATGCCAAGGTTGTGGAACATAAACGACCTTCAGTGCTATTATCTGTAGGGGTAGATTTTCTTGTTCTATATGTAAAAAAGTCGCAAAACGCACTGCACCCTTTTCCCTTACAGGGGACACCCCAAAGCAAAGGGGCATAAGGTATTTTAACGAGGTAGTTGCATGTAGTCAAGCTTCGAATGAATGAAGAAAAATTTACCCAAAAATGTATCCTTCTCTCTTACATAGCGAAACTTTGGACCGAACTTACAGTTCAGTGCCAAAGGATATAGCTGAAAGATGCATGCAATCAAATAAAGGAAATCACGCGCGCCAAAAGGGCGTAGCCTCATCGGAAATGCGCAGCTTTGATTAAAGTGACCTTCATTGAAAGACTCAAAAGTCAAGATTATGCCACAAAAGTCGGCCAAGGTCGCAGTGGACAATAAAATAGTGCAAGATATTATGAATTGCTTAATGGAAAAAATCATCGGATTCGTTGCTTCGTAAGGAACGACAAAGAGCATCAGATTCCCTCCTCTCGCTAGATACTAGCCGACAGCGCATGGCAGGAACTATAGAACATTGGATTCCATGTTTACACTGTTTGCAGGTCAGATAAATAGTCATATGGCAGTTCATTGGATACTCTTGAGAAACGGACCCGTCACCAGCCGGATGCCACCCTCATCCTACTATAAATAGAAGCATGGTGCACCCTTACTTGGCGCAAACAAAACCCAAGGGTTTCACGGCTCTTACCACCAACAAATACTACTTTGTATAGAATCGACTACCTCCATACCAAAGCTGATCTGCCCTCAATACTTCGTGAGGACTAACGGTTTCAGTCATGAAATCCATAGTAGACAAAGTGTTTCTTCGTATAGGTGTTCCTTGTCACCCGGCATGAAACAATCAAACAATTCAAGTCGTGAGATTCTCCTAGTTTCTTCCCTTCGTCAGGTAGTTCCTGGCTACGGATCAGGCCGTGAGATGCTCTTAATAGAGTTATCTACGGGCTAAATAGGTCACATCGTCGCATTGCCGAGCTACCAGCCTGACATACTCCGAAGTTACATGGCAGCGGCTTTGGCGTCGATATTGCCTAAGATGCGCTAGCACCGATGTGTCAGTGTGCGACCCTCTAGCAACTGCACGCGGGTTTCCACAACCAAGTGTGTCGAAGCAATAGTGAAGTCGTTGGTGTCACTAAGCTGGCTGCTCACCTTCTGACGATATCGCTGATATCGTTGTGAGGTGATAGTGCATCTAAAATTTATACATTTGCAGTATCATTGTATCACGGATAAATCCGTCGTTTGCTTTTTGTATCTGAAGCTTCCTTCAATCCATCAATAAAATTTGCTTGCATCTTATACTTTGAAATTTGTGACTCACTGCACTTTGTACGCAGTACGGTCATGTAATAGGAATATTGCATAGTGTTTAAAAAAGTTGCAGTCACAGCAAGCAAGGTATTTTGAAAGCAGATGCTTCTTATGTTGCATAGCTTCGAAAAAGTTGCAGTCGCATCAAACGGGAAACTTTGAAAAAAATATATCCTTTTTAACCTTCCCCTAAAACAACATCCGCAGCAATTCCATCTATAATGTCATCTATGATGATGTCTAAAATGCAATCCGCATGGTAATGGCTGAGGATGTCCAGTACAAATTCAGAGGGGCTTCGACCCGCATACACAATCATTGTCCCACTAGAGATGTTTGACAACGGTGTCCGGCACCCAGCAAAAACAGAAGTCAAATATTACAGCTTGCATCGTTCAACACGTATGGGCATGGTGTGTGAGGTTAAACCTCCATGTCTCTATCAGTTAGCTTCGAAGCTTCCTCTCGCTTAGGAGCTTCGTCTGTTGACGGAAGCTGTGTCGCCTGAAGGATTTCGGTAGAGGTTCCAACTGCAACAGTACGTGGAGCATCAGTTGTTTGACGACATTCCTTGGCATGCCTTCGAATCACATCTTCAGCCTGCAAAATGCGAACGCCACACGAAGTAGTTAAACTACAAAGAAAAACGAGGGGGCATGAACCTAGAAAAAACACAAGTATTAGCAGTAGTCTACCTCAGATTTGATCTGCAACCCTAGTCTTAAGGCCCTTTTTCCACATCAAATTGTAAACATGTTGTCTAGCGTTTTCACAATCTTGATTGCACCGAAAAACATTGTTGACTGAACACAGCAAAAAGAAAGGTCCGCTGGCCCTACAAACATGGTTGCAACCTATGTTATTGAGTGAAGAAGCAACAGCCTTAGCACCGGCCATGGCGCAATAACCACGGTAGGCATTCATAAGTTCAGGTATCTCCGCAACCTCGTTGTTGGTCTAGTTCAGTGCCCCCATGATATCGCCCGTCTCAAATCTTTGGGTCCGGCAGCGAGTTCCAATGTGGGACACAACTGAATCAACAGTGGTCGTGCAAGAGGAAATCTTTTCAAAAACAGCTTTGTCATATGTCTCCTTCTGTCGAGAAAGAGATTCGAGTTGGGCACGAAGAGCTGTTAGCTCTTCGTCCCTGTCTTTAAGATTTTTGTGGAGTTTTTCCGTTTCTGCCTCGTGCAACTTGGTGGATTTCTCAAGAGACTCGAATGTGTTTTTGGCTTGTTGCCGTGATTCTTTCTCTCGAGCTAGGAGCACCGTGGTTTCCATGGCAGCAGAACGTTGCTTATCTAATCAGCCGAGGGTTTGGAGTTGCTATCTACGAGCTCCTTTACGCTGGTACGTTACAGGACAACTTCGTCCGTTAGCTCCTGTATGGCTTTTTCATGAGCCTCGCGTTCTCTTTTCTCGTTTAGCTCGTGTTGGCGAGCAATGTCGTTAATTCTTTTTCCAAAAGAACCAATCTTTGCATCTGTCGCCGAACCTTCCCATCCTCTTCAGAAGGCATTTTGAAAGAAGCAAACGCTAAACATCAAAATACAACTGAAGTTACACACATATATGTATATATATATATATAGGAAAATTTCATTCTACATTTGCATGTAGCTACCTATGCTAGGCAACCCCGCTGAACCGGCGCCCAGCGCTCACAGAATTACGGACGCACCAGTCTTATCGGATCTGCCATCCGAACCCGTCGAGCACCGTCGTCCGCTCAGCAGAACACGCCAGCCGCCAGGCCGACCGTATACAACGCCATACGTATAAATGTTTCGTCGCTCAGTTTGGCGAGATGAGAGATGAATTTGAATCCACCATTCCGGTTACTGCTGCCGCCCAAGAGTTTGTTGAGATATTTACGGATTATTTGGATAGACCAGTCCAGTTCGAAAGGTCCTCGTCCTCCTATCTTGAGATTCAGTTCTTCCTAGCTTTTCGTGCAGGTGCGTCACCCCTTCAGCTGCCTGGGAAGGTAATATCACAGATCATTTCTTGTGCTAAGATTGTTCCAATCAGTCCGTCCTTGCAGTATTCGATCAATTTTTCACGGCGTTATTATCTATCCCTAGTTCTACAGGGGATTCTTCCTCGCTTTTCCTGTTGGAGTTGTCTCCCCTGCACCTGCCACGATCGGTAACATCGCAGGTGATTTCGTTTAATTGATTTTTCAAGGCGTTTTTCTCTATCCCTGTTGCTACAGCCATACTCTTCTTGTTCAATTGTATTTTCAGGACGTTATTCATTTTCCCAGTGATTGGTCTCAGGCAGATCTTCATTCCTGCGATTGGTTATGGAATTCTGAACAGGTATGCGTTATGTCAATGTTTTATCAACTAAAATGCATCTGTCGGTTCATTTATGTTTGTTGTACTATCCATCCCTACTGTTTCTCTGAAGGTCATTGCTATCTGTCTTAACATTCATTGTATTTGTATGTAGGATGGGAAAAACACCACAATGATTAAATTCTTCTGGCGGCTCAGGATCCAGATCGGCATTTGCAAAAGCTTTACAGCATCCACGGAGCACAAGCTTCAGACGTCGCAATGCATTGAAAAGGAATGGTGCTGAAGCAAAAAAGCAGAACATATCCTCTAGGTGTTCTGCTGGAATTCTTTCTGACCCAGTTCATGACAGCATACTTCCTGCTTCAAACAAATTACAGCATTCAGTCACCATGTAGAAGGAATTTTTCTTGAACCTGCTCTCTTTCAGAAGTAATAAAGCCATAATTCCGGAACCAGTGCGGAACTTCCTATCTTCAGTTTCCAGAAGATGATCGGCATTTCAGCATGCATTCTGCATCGATACATGCATACCTGCTCAATACAATATCTTTAGTATTCAGTTCTCATCTACAAAATTTCTGAGATACTAAACTCTCAATTTCGTGTTTCTTCAAACACTTTTTTTGTTTTCCACTCCTTCAGTCGCTGTAATAATGCAACTGCCTTTACAACAATAATAAGAGGTATGCAATGTTTCGAGTTTTTATCCTTTAAGGTGCGCTCCCTCGTACCATTACCAGTGGAGGTATGAGATCATACTTCCAATGTAACCATCTGATTGTATCTATAGTACTTAATCATGCAGATTGCTTCTCCATGCGCCCCCTATTCCTAAATGATAATGCACCTAAAATAACACAAGTAAAAAGGACGTACCTTTTCATACCTCAATCAGAAACTCCACTGACACAAAAATACGAATTTGTAAACAAACCCCTGATGATCTGTTTAGCTAGTGCCTAGCAATAAATGATTAAGATACAAGCTTTCCCATTACAATCAAGGTATGAGATCAAACATGCTAAGTTATCAGCACATAATCTCATTACGCCTGCAAACCTAAATTTTTTCAACGCCTTGCTCTACCGGCGAAGTTCTGACATCATACCTCTAATGCGATCAGCTGATTATATCTACATATCTTAGTCATGCATAGTGTGTGTTGATGTGTCCCCTGTTCCTAGATGATACTGCACCTAAAACACCACTAGCGAAAAAGAAGAATAAGTATCTCTTCATACCTTAATCGAAAACTCCACTGACGCAAAAACAAGAAATTTTATACAAACCCCAGATAATCATTTTATCTACAGCCTAACAATAAATGAAGAAGATACAAGCTATCCTATTCCAGTCAAGGTATGAGTCCATACAGCCGATGTTATCAGCACTCAATCTCATTACATCTGCAAACCCTAATTTATTCGATGCCTTCCACTACCAGAGAAGGTATGCGATCATACCTCTGGTGAAATCCGCTTATTATACCAACATTTATCTTACTCATGCAGAGTGCTTGTTGGTGCGCCCCCATGTTCCTAAATGATACTACACCTATAACACCACAAGCAAAAAAAATTAAAGATTACCTCTTCATACCTCCAATGAAATCCGCTTATTATATCTTCCTAAATGATACTACACCTATAACACTACAAGCACAAAAAGAAGAGTACCTCTCGTACCTCAAACGTAAATTCCACTCACATAATAACAAGAATTTTAAACAAAACCATGACGATCCTTGTAGCTAGTGCGTAACAGTAAATGAATAAGATTGGCGTGCGGGCCTGATAAACAAATCTGACAAACTGACGGCATGTTCATCAATTGAGAATACAAATAGTATCTCGCCAATACAATTCAACTAAGAAAACAGCCTTGCCAAAAAAAAAACTAAGAAAACAGATCTGACATAGCAACTACAGTGTCCACATACTCCACAACAATTTTATTTTATTCCTAAAACTAATGCGACCATCAACAGATCGCCTAGCCCAAAAACCCTGAACCAAGCTTCTTCTTCAACATATGCCACTTGCAAGTCCTGACGGAGGTATCCCCTCCTACCTCACCACCAGGGCTACCTGGATCCAAATCATCTCCTTCATTGATATGACTGCATGACAAACCAAGCGAACCAGGAGGATTATTCAATCGCCTTGGCATAGAAAAACTGACTGCAACAGAAATTAACAAACAATCCTCTATTCCATACCTTTCAGTAGGGATCATATTCGAAGCCGATTTGTTGGTGCAAAGAATTCCGTAGTGTCCCCGCTCTCCACACTTCTCGCAGATCCTTCTTGTAAAATTGAATCTTTTCTCCTCACAGCCACATGCCATCCGGTTGTGTCCTGGCCTTCCACACTTGCCGCAGTTGTGCTTCCGCTGGTGCGAGGTATCCTTGCTGGTAACATTCATCCCAGGAGCTGTGGTCAACATACCTCGACCTACTGACCTACAGGATTCTAGATTAATCACCCCAATTACTACCGATACACAGGACATTGCAAGTAATGAACAGGTAACGAGCGGACGGTCACATACCTCTGCTCTCCTTCCACAGGATCGACTCCAGGAGGCAACTTGGATAATCTCTACGACATCATCTTCGTCCATAATACCCACGGTTCAACGACAAGAAGGCGACGGCGGCCGCAATGACGAGAAGGTGACGGCGAGACGATAACAGCAATCCTAAATGACCGGATACACGAGGAAGGACCCCGTCATATATATAGACGGAACCTAGTGGCCTATGGGAGATCATCGCACGTATTCTAGAGTAGAGGTCTATTTCTCACGTAGGTACGTACAGATACGTGCGGAATTATGTACGAGCCCGCAACCTGGTCGGGTTCGGGTGGAAAACCCGATAACAGCACAACACGTCCCTAATTTTGCTCCCGAGATGCTAGTTCAGCGTGCCTGGTTTGGTCGCTGGTGCTGCATGCAGGGGTAGCTACATGCACTTGTAGATAATACTCTTTCTATATATATACATATATATATAAATATCGTAAACAGTGAAGAAACAACCACAAAGACTTATACCTTTGCACAAATAGTGGTCAATTGTCCATCCAACTCTGCACTTGATAAGGATAAAATTCCTTCCTCAGCGCCCGGGAAGCAAAATGGGTTCCCAGGACATCTGCAATATGCATTTCAGCTTCGGAAGCTAAACACTGCAGAGATTTTGTGAAATCACCACCGAAGACAGTGCAATCCTTTTCGTAACTGTAGGACCGAGACATGCGACTAGAGGGAGGTGAAAAGGAGCACTTAAAAACTCAAAATCACTACCCCCAAAACTAGTGCTACGAGAACTGATGCTAGACTCCGTCCACTGAATAGATATGAGTCTAGCAAAAGTAAGGTGCTGTCCACTGAACGGATACGCACCAGGCGCGAAAATAGCTAGCAACTCAACGATCACAAAGATCGCATGTCACCCCAAGCACCGAAAACCTGCAAGTTCGCTACTCGACACTTACCGCACCGAAATGCGACTTACTGACATACAGCAAGTAAAGAGAATGGTCAGATAGCGCGAAAAGCACATTCGATGCAAAAACACGACGGAAGAACCAAACAAACACAGAACATGGCAGCTTCCCTAGGATCACTGGACTGTCCGATGCCAGGGGCTGGACTGTTCGGTGGCAACGGATAGCTCGGTGGGGGCTACCGAATAGTTTCGGTGGGAAGCCCCTAGGCAGACCTAGCACCAGATTGTCTGCTAGGCTGTGCCGGACTATCCGGTCTCACCGGATAGTCCAGTGGCCTATCGAATAGTCCGGTGGAGTCGAAGGAAAAGAGTTTTCACACCCAAAACTGACAAAATCTTGTCCAATCATCACGAGATTTTGCACAGGCTATCTGGACCCTATTACAAAGCTTTTCCCAAGAGATCAACTCAAAATGACCAAGGGATTAGCGAGAATTTCAGATCTCATGAGAAGGCAATCTTTGGGCAAGAATGGGGAAAACTCAAGAACACCTTGCTCGTGGCAATATTGATGAATTGAGATGAACTAAGTCATAATCTCCACGTCATAGCAAGCCCAAAAGAGCCAAAAGAACAGGATTAACTCGTGGGCAAAGAAAATCCCCAAAAGCCCTTGAGTTTCAGCCAAAAACTAAACTAGAGGAGGGGAAAGGAGGTGGCTGCACACATGAGCACGAATTTGGGACGAATCAATCTTGTATTAGAAGTGGAAATTAGTTCTGACATGGTTCCACACATCCTACCACACTTCATCCTCCCACTAATGCAAAGTACTAGCTCTAGGGGACTCTAAATCCTAGATTAGCACCTGATTTACTCTCTAAGCACTTGGTTGGTTGGAAGGCTAAGCCTAGGGTTTCTAGAGCTGGAAGAGTCACCTAAATAACCAGCCACTTAGGTATGTATAGCCCAGGCCTAACTGACTCAGTTTACACTAAGACCCCTATATTACAGAAATGCCCGTATTGGCCAAACTAGAAAAAGACTCAACTTTCTCAGGGACGGACAACTGCAATGGAGTCTTGATCTTCTTCGGTTGCACGCTAACTCCAAGATGATGTCCACAAGGCCGGTAGTCTAAATCCGCCGATTGGCCCCCAGTTTTGAAGTCAGAAACTGAGAAACTTTAGGGTTTCCTTCCTAGGCCTCGAATGGCCCACTCCACTCTATCTCGGCGAGAATTTAGCCCATTCGCCAAATCTTGGTAACTTGGTGGTAGGGTGGCAGATTTGAGCGAATCTGCCAATGCCCTCGCACGTCTCCACACCATGTACTTGGGTTGGAGCACCGCGGTGGCACCCAGCATCCCCAGTCCATCTGGGTCACCTTACAGTCCTTCAGAGGACTTATACTTGCCATCGTCGTACCGCTCCTCTATGTATCGAACTCCCATGGCCGACCGACGTCGAGCATGCCTCCTGTCCTTTGGAGCACTTTCATCTACCTCCCATCCATCGGAGGGTCTCCTGTCCTTTGGAGGTCTTGTGTCCAAGTCATTCTGGGTCTTGGCTTCCATTGACAATCACTCATCGCTCCAGAGGAAATGGAGCCGGTCCATTGGCTCTCAGTAACCAAGCCTGTTGACAATAGTGCGCAGTCTGTTATCCTCCTCTTGGTCCACATCTTCGGACCAAATGATGCGAAGCAAACCGACATGACCAGCAGCCAAATCTTCTTCGCATGTGGTCTCATTGGCTCCTTCAGATTGCTCAGCATTAGTAGTTTTCCCCCGTAAATCTGTCAAAACTTGTGCTATGTCTTTTGAGGCTTTTTTGGGTTCAACATCCTCAGCTGAATCCTTCATCTCAAAGTCGACAACATTAGCTATCTTAATGTGCTCAACAGGCATTTGTTGAGTCTCAGGCATTACAGCTTTGTTTTCGTCGGTTGCTTCATACCGAGGCGAAGCACCTATAGAATCTTCCTCATCTGCTGCATCAAAGGGATCAGGGATGCGAGGAACTCTCTCAGAATCTGCAAGGGATAAATTTCCTTGTTCCAGCTGAACGGTATGTGATCCAAGAGGACTCAAAACATGCGAAGGGCCACCACTACCAATCATCGACCCAAATTTCCTATTGGCTTCAGAAGTAAGTCCATGGGATGCAGTATTGATCTCCAAAGCTATAGGAATCTATTCTTTTGTGGTTGCAAGACCTTCTGTAAGAGCAACCTTCAGGGGGTTCTTCCCAAGATCAAAAGCAGTTGAGCCCTTGAGGGTCTTGTGAGATACCTTTTTCATATGAATTTTGACCCTTTTCCCTTTCCCGGCAGCCCTAGTATTAGCTACAGCTTCTCTTACAA
Organism: Paspalum vaginatum; assembly: GCA_030272315.1. NCBI lineage: Eukaryota > Viridiplantae > Streptophyta > Magnoliopsida > Poales > Poaceae > Paspalum > Paspalum vaginatum. The sequence continues at coordinate 18,885,142 of CM059014.1, forward strand.
CTTCACCAACCTTACGCTTTGGTCCTCTGTTCTTTGGAGCCATGTTGCCTAGATCAAAATGTTCATAATTAGTGTATTCCCCATTGAAGGCATCAAATACCCACTTTAGCCAAAGCTTAGTATGGTTGCCGAAAGCTTTACACAGAAGCTAATATTCGGCCCTTGTTTAGTTTCCAAGCATCGCATCCACAACTTTTTCAACTCCTTTTTGCCAAGCTTCATTTGGAGATTTGTATCTGCCGAAGGGTTTAAACTTATATGGCAATCGAACCAGCTTCGTATAATCAAATCTGTCCTTAGGCTTAGGCATGGTAAACTTGCTTCGGAGAGGTGATATTCCATAGGCTGCAAATTCCTGAGCAAGGCAACGCATGTGAATCTGAGAGCGTACAGCATTATATGCCCTGTTGGCAGCTATTGTCTCTTCGGACTGTGCACAAAGTGGTATCTTGAACCCAAATGATTGCTTCAGTGGGCTCATCAGGCATGGGGTGAATTTTGGTTATTTCTCTGTCTTAACTTCATAATAGAACCATTTTTGAGACCAACCACTGGACCTCTTGCTTCAATACGCTGTTACAGGGCTATGCAAGTCTTTGCGACTGCGAAATATAGCATCCGAAGATTGAATGGAGTTCAGTTAATTTATCAGCCTTTGTCTGATAGTGCAGTTCATGAGAATGGTAGAAATGTTCAAGGACCGATTCTAAACCTTGGCTAACCATTATCCATGTATACACGCCTAATCGAGCAAAAGTGTTGGGAGTAAGCTAATGAAAGTATATAGCAAAACATTCCAATATTTTTGGTACCAAAGGGTTCGTGGGCATACGAAGCCCAGCACTAAAGAAGCTTTCGAATAGGATGATTTCATTCAGTTGTGGAGCTGCAATCTCTTCGTCAAGTGGGCATCGACATCGCTTGGGATCCTTGATAAAGTCCATCTTCTTGTAATACTCAAGATCTTCCTCGGACATGCTAGATTTTTCGAAAACTATGTGACTTGGCTTTTGCGGTCGTCGAACTCTGCCTTCGTCATCATCGTCAGCTTCCTCGAAGTCCCCTTCTTCATCGTCCACCAGCCCCTCATCCTTGGAACCGTTGGGGGAATCTTCAGCATCTTTCTCCATATGACCGGGAGACAGGTTGACAGGGGTCTCTTCGCTAGCAGCGCTGGGGGTCTCCTCGGTAGACTCAGCTTTGGAGTCAGAATTCAAACGTGCAGTAGAATGAATCCTCACCATTTGAAGCCTATAAAGGATCAATCAAATTAAAAACTGGACAGCTGTGACAAATAGAATCCAAATCAAAAGAAGTAATTAAACCTTGTATGTAGCAATCCTTTGAAGCTTCAAAAGAGCCAAAGCAGCAAGGTCTAGCTTCAAAGTAGTGAATATAGCTCAGAGCAATGAATCAAGGAGAAGCAGCAGGGCATCGGCTAAAAGGGGGGCCGCGATCGGTCCCCATGGCTTATATACTACCCATGGCGCGAAAATCAAAAGGGTGTACAGCGAACGGCCATGAATCAATGAAAAGTCGACATGTGTCATCTACGGTGCTTCCCTTGTCCTTTGTTTTTATTCATTAGTTTTCTTTTCCATCCTTTTTCCAAAGAAATCTCAAAATAGGGGGAGAGTGCCTCATGCATCCGAAGCATAAATTGAACCTTCAGCGTGTTACTCGGTCATGGTTTGAGCTCATCTTGGAAAAATGAACTAATCCCACGAGGGGCTACTGTAGGGGCTGAAGGTCCTAGCTCCTGGTGCTTTGGATGCTTTGGAAACGTTACGAGTTTTAGGTCGAGACGGAAACGAACAAGCACCAAATGTAAGATGTGAAGTGCAACGAACTGTCCGAAGGAGGAACCGTAGTTTCGATCCGAAGCTCTCTAAAGGTGACACAAAGCCTCGATTAGAAGCTCAAAGGCGGTGAGAGCCAATGCACCAGCTCTATTGCCTCTAGAGTGATGAGTGATTGTCAACAATAGTCAAGACCCAGAAGGACTTAGGCACAAGCCCTCTGATGGACTGGAGGCCCTCCAATGGATAGGGGGTAGATGGAGAAGAAAGTCCTTCGAAGGACAGGAGGCATGCTCGGCGTTGGTCGGCCATGGGAGTTCAGTACACGGAGGAGCAGCACGGTGACGGCACGAGTAAGACCTCCGAATGACTGTAAGGTGAACCCAATGGACAGGGGATGCCGGGTGCCACCGCGGTGCTCCAATCCGAGCACATGGCGCAAAGACGTGCGAGGGCATTGGCGGATTCTCTCAAATCCACCACCATCCCACAAAGTTACCAAGACTCGGCAAATGGGCTAAATTGTCACCGAAATAGAGTGGAGTGGGCCGTTCTAGGTATAGGAAGGAAACCCTAAAGTTTCCGAGTTTCTGACTTCAAAACTGGGTGTCGATTAGCGGATTTGGACTACTGGCCACGTGGTCGTCATCTAGGAGTTAGCGTGCAGCTGAAGAAGATCAAGACTCCATCGCGGTCATCCGTCCCCGAGAAAGTCAGGTCTTTTCCAGTTTGGCCGCTATGGGCACTTCTGTAATATATGGGTCTTAGTGTAAACTGAGTCAATTAGTCCTAGGCTATATATATCTAAGTGGCTAGTCATTTAGGTGACTCTTCTACCTCTAGAAACCCTAGGCTTAGCTTTCCAACCAGCCAAGGGCTTAGAGACCAAATTGGGTGCTAATCTAGGATTTATAGTCCCCTAGAGCTAGTACTTTGCATTAGTGGGAGGATGAAGGGTGGTAGACTGTGAGGAACCTTGTAAGAACTGATTTCCACTTCTAATACAAGGAAGATTCATCCCCAATTCATGCTCATGTGTGCATCCATCTCCTTGTCCCTCCTCTAGTTTTGTTTTTGGGTGAAACTCAAAGGCTTTTGGTGGTTTGCTTTGCCCACGATTTAATCATGTTCTTTTGTCTCTTTTGGACTTGCTAGGATGTGGAGATTATGACTTAGTTCATCTCAATCCTGCTGCATTGCCATGAGCAAGGTGTTCTTCAGGTTTCCCCTTTCTTGCCCAAAGATTGCCTTCTCACGAGATCTGAAATTTTCGCTAATCCCTTGGTCATTTTGAGTTGATCTTTTGGGAAAAACTTTGGAATAGGGTCCAGATAGCCTGAGGAAAATCTCGTGATGTTTGGACAAGATTTGCTCAGTTTTGGGGTGTAAAAACTCTTCATGCGACTCCATCAAACTATCCGATGGGCCATCGGACTCTCCGGTCTCACCGCACAGTCCAGCATAGCCTACCGGGCAATCTGGTGCACGGTCTGCCTAGGTTCTTCCCACCAGACTATCCGGTGCCACCGGACATCCGGCCCTTGGCACCGGACAGTCCGTTGAACCCAGGGAAGCTGCCCTGTTATATGTTTGTTTGGTTCTTCCACCGCGTTTTTGCATCAAACTTGCTTTTCCCACTATGTGACCATTCTCTTTACTTAATGTATATCAGTAAGTCGTATTTCTGAGTGGTGAGTGTCGACTGGCAAACTTGTAGGTTCCTGGTGCTTGGTGTGATGCCCCCGGCATCCCAAAAGCCTTGACACGCCACTAGATTAATGTTAATCAAGGATTTGGACTTAATCATGCTTAGAGAAGAATTCTTAAGTCTAGATTGTCAGCCCTTCCCCAAACTTCATTCAAAAATTACTTTTGATTGCACTATAGAACTTCAAAATCTTCCTTTGTATGAAATGAAATTAAACTCACTACCTTCCAAATGCACTATACCTTGACCAAATTTGACTTCATTTGGTAATTCAAAAGTTGGAAACAAAAAAATACTCCACCTAAATTGAAACTGCAGTTTTATCAAACCCTTGAATACAATTGTGCTTATAGTTTAAAATGTAATGTGATCTAGCCCAAGCTTCCTATATCAAACTTGTATACAATTTCATGCTTTACAACTTTGGTATTTTGTGTGTTGACATGCATAAAGGTTTGCCTAGTGTTTTAGCTCATTTTCTGTCTTCTAGTGGAATCTGTCAAACTAGGCCTGAATGGAAAATTCAAATTTGGACCAACCAAAATACATTATCATGCAAAACTTTGTATATAAAAGTTGTAGGAGATGAAATTTTGAACAACTTTGGTATAGAAAAGTTTTCGTGAAAATACACCCAAATAGGACTTTTCAAACTTTGAAGCTGCTGGCTCACCTTGGTCAAACTAGGGTCAGTTGATTCATTTCAAATTTAAACCAATATCATCCACACAACTTGGTGTAGATATCTATAACAAAGTTGTGGAGTGAAAAGTTTAAAATGTTTCTTGTATTTTGACCGCTTCCATAATCAGCCAAAAAGATGCCCAAATAGACCTGTTATTGAAACTATTTTCCTGGTCAAAGCCCTGATTTTTCCATTTTTGATTTTCATTTCATTCCTGTGAGTCACTGACGGGCGGGCCCCACGCGACAGCGGGCCTCGGATCCCATCTTGGGACGACAGGTGTTGTGGGCCCCACTCGGTCCCCGCGTTCGTCGGTTTGTACACCCGGTTTATGGACCCACCTCTCTGTTCCTTCGCCCCGGACCCACTTGTCATTGTCACGGGTCTATACACGAAGTCCACACTGCCCCATTTTCTCTTCTTCCTTGCTCCATGGCATGCACGTGGCGGCCATGGCCTGCCGGCGCAAGCACGCGCCACTCGGATGCCGACGGCCCCTCCCCCAGCTCGGCTTCAAGTGCACGCCACCGACTCCCTCGCTCACGGGCTTCCTCCACTCTCACCCGCGCCCTTCTACCCTGCCTCCTTGCCTGGGCGCCCGGGACCCCGCGGCGCCATCGCCGCCAATGGACCTTGCCACGAGCTCGCACGCCGGCCGCCTCCACACCCAGCAGCGAGCTCCCGCGCATCGCCCCACTCCGCTCCACCGAACCCGGCCACCCTCGGGGCGCATTGAAGCCTCCTCCACCTCCGTCTATGTGTGGCCCCCGGAACGAGCCACCGCGCCATGGGAGGCCACCTCCAGGTCGTCCCCGCATCTTCCCTCCACCTCCATCGAGTTTGCCGCGCAATGGCGCAACTGGCATGCACGCCACGACGCCGCCACCCCGCCTCTCCGCCACAAATCGAATCCGGTGCGGCCACGTCCACGGCCCGGTCCACGGCGAGTTCACGCCACGTTCCGTGCCTCCTCCAACCTTACCGCGCGACGCCGTCAAGGGGAAGGAGATCCCCATTGCCGGGAACACCCTTGTGGACTCCGTCGGCTTCAACCCCGCGCCTCCACACACCAGCACACGCGCGCGACTGCGCGCCGTCCTCCCCCTCGCCCAAGGTTGAAGAAGTGCGGCATTTTTTTAGATCTAGCCCTCGGAGTTCTGGTATTTACGTTTCAGTCCTGAGCGCTATTCTTTGAGTCTTGTAGATCTTACATATTAGCCCTTGTAGTTTATAAATAATAGCGTTTAGGTCCCTGTCTGTGATATTTTTTGATTTTTGGTATTTTCTAGATTTGAGAACTTTGAAAATTCATAATAAATAGAATAAAAATGATAAAAATACAAACTCAGCTGTATTGTATCCCTATTTACTAGATCTTCCGATTGGGTGTGATGGTTGGGTGTGAAAAGACTATTTTACCCCTGGATTATTGCATGCATGTTAAAAATGAATAAATAAGAAAAGTAGAGTAAACAACCTCCAAAAATTGTGAAACTTGGACTAAGTACTAATTATGTCAAGTATTGCCACATATATTTTTGGTAGCCGTGGTTATTACTAGAAAAAGACAAATTTACCCCTAGGGTCCACTTTTAGATAATTATTGAATAATAAAATGCATGCTCCATGATTTGTGCTCAAATAAATCCCAAGTAGATATATTGGGCTCATTTAGTCCAGTATAGACCCGAAATAAAGTTTCATGTGCATTAGTTGCTGTTTGCTGAGTGATTTGGAAATAATTAAGGCTACGCAATTGAACATAATAAATTAGAGAAGTAGGGCTTAATAGGCTCCAAAAATCCCACCAAGCTTCTTACCGCCATATTAGTGTGTATACATGCTTATGTGACTCTAACATAGATTTGTGGCTCGTGTTACATGAGAAACCTAACATTGTAAATTAGATAAGTCTAAGAATGTAAAGGAAATAAAAGGGAAAGGTTAATGTGCTTAGTTAGGCTCATGATTTGTCCTCTATACTATACTCGACGTAGTGGAAATGTTATGACACAAAGAAACTCACACTTCTGCTTAAGTCTAGTAGGGTGGTCAAACAATTCAGTGCCTAACGTATGTTTGCCCTAGGCACAAAAGTAATTCCTATTTAAGTAGTTTATCAATCACCTTTCTGCCTATTCATAGGATGATTGTCCAAACATGCGTTTGACATTCATGCATTTCACTTATAAGCATCATGCATAGCATTCATATAGTAACGCTCTTGCAGATACATGATCAAGAAACAAGTGCGTGGGACTACTTAAAGCAACGGTGTCCAAAAGACCAACTAAGATCCAAATACCACCTGGAGGCCCCTGAAGTGGTATTTGGAAGGAGGAGTTATCCAAGTGATCAAGGGGTTGCCTGGGGCAAAGCCTCACAACCCTGCAAACTAACATTAGTTTAGTTTGTTGGTTTGGTTGAAAATAAACAAAGGTAGGCAGGACCATAAATTTCCCAGCTAATGTTATCTTGATTGATGATTACGCATCCGCATTAGGAGTTGATTGAGAACCTTTGCATTAGACTCCCTGGCTGCCCTGGCCCTAGCACATATACCTAGAGTTCGTAGGACGAGTTGCCTAGAATTGCTTGGTGCGAGTAGACACGAGCAAAAGGAGTCACTCGTCGCGTAGGTGGTTTCAAAAATCAATGAACTTTTACTATTGGGGAAATAATATTATGTTCATGATTTAAATGGAGACCGGGCGGAGAATAATTTTATTTTGTGGTGTGCGTTGTTGTATCATTTGGTTCCGCCCGAGTCGACTAAGGCCCGTCCGCTGTTCGCCTGCTGTTCGGCATAACATTGCTAGAGTGCTTAACCGAGAAATGGGACCGGTGAAGTCTTACCTGGGTTTGTCCGGAGTTTTCGAGGTGCCGCCCATCCACTTGCTAGAGGCCGATGGGCCCGGGGGCGCTTGTACTCGAGGGAGGGCTGACCCAGTGCACTGTGGTAATGCTCCTGAGAGGGCACAACCCGAGGGTTAGGTGGGGGCGCTTTGAATCTTGGGACAAGACAGGTGGAGATGGGGACTATATATGGGAACGCGATGGCTAGTAAGCATATACCCCTGGCATGATAGTTATTCCCAGAAATTAAAATCGATTAGAATCGCTAATGCCCACCAGGTGTGGGAATGTTGATAATGCACACGGGCAACGTAGTAATTACTTGAATATAAAATATCTATTACTCATGTTTTCAAATACTACATGCTTGTACTACTGTGTTGCTTACATTCCTGCAAGTTATTGTTATTATTATGGAGTTGTATACAAAAGATGAAACTTGTTACTATATGATGTTGTTCTTCTATTTAAAATCAATGGCTAAGGATCCACAAGATAATAAGCAAGCTTTGCGTCAGCCGTAAGCCACTCCATTAAGTCCTACTGAGTAATTAGTACTCAGGGTTTGCCCCCACCTTTTGAGAATAGGCACCGACGACATCTGGAGAAGTGCTTGGAGGAGGGTAGCACCGGAGGGCTCAGTGCTGCTTGCCTCGATCATTGTTGCATGAAGACTATTAAAGTATTTCGTTTCCACTGCGAGATGTTTTTGAAATCATTTCCGCTATCTAATTTGACTTGCCTTTCGTAAGGCATTATGTTGTAACTTGTATTTTATTTCGAACCAGTTTGTAAAGTATATCTACTTGTACTCTATTTCAACTGCCTGTGATGATGTAACTGTTGTGGCTCCATCGTGGGCTAGATGTGTATGATGTCGGTTCCTCTAGGATTTGGTGTTATCGGGGGTCAAATGACTCTCGACGGATGACACAGTTTAGTTCGGTCTAATTACACTGCAAGCCAGAGGTGGCAGGTGTGCTTAGCTCGGATTAAATTGGCTGTTCCGCCACAGCTGGTATCAGAGCCGATCATACAAAGACAACAGTCATATCATCCGGTATTGATTTACAAACCTATTTTGGAAAACCCTTTTCAAGTATTTGAAAAATGAGAGCATCCGATATGCCCATATTAAGGATGTTAGTATATACCAGGTGACATCCCTAACATTCTGACCTAGATAGAACTCATATGCATATTCGGCGCTTTGGGAAGCAACATTTCGGCCATAGCTATCCCCAGTACTGGTGGAACGCTATTGAGATTTGTGGACTGTTGCGAACCCTGCATTCACGCTGATAGGGCAGAACTCTTTAAGGGGGGTGGTCACGCCATTGGAGTGTTTCGTGATCATTCTTCCTTCGACCAAAATTATAATTAGATCTTGTTGGCCACCATTTCTCTCCTCAGCAATTCCCTAGTACTAGAGGAACGTTGGGTGTGTTGAGAGAAATGGCGCCACTACGTCGTCCACCAGACGTAGCTTAAAGAAATTCGTGGATGCCACTTTTAGGGTTAGAGTGGTAATGTATGATGATGGTGATGATGTTGGTATGAGCATGCATTTTTCTGCAGGTACCCTAACCACATGCGAAATTAAGACCGAGTAGAGACGACTAGTTGCATTAGAGAGTGCCGTGCATATGCGACCGAAATATTCGCTAGTTATATTATACTAAGGCGTGTGATGTGAGACTGAATAGGACGAATCATGCATCATGGCATCTTGTCTTACCTATCTCACATGCCTTGCTCTTTGTTGCTTGGGAAGTGACTTGATATGTATTGCATTTGAATGTGTGTTGCTACTGTTTTGATACGTAGCTTAAAATACAAGAAGAACTAGTAAAAACTAGGTATGTGACTGTTGACGTCTATTAGCGTAATAGATTTTACTCCGCAAGCGCATGGAGATTCGCTGTAGCCTTTTCACTCAGAGTATTCCGAGTATCATAAATGTCCACAGGGAAGCGGTAGGCTCAAGAGTGTAATTGAATATACTCAAATCGAATAAACTGTAAACTTAGATAAATTATACCAACTAGTAGTACACAGGGGTAAATGTGATAAAGATAGGTGTATGGTGGGAGAGGTAAGTCTATCAAAGATATCCGTAGAAAAGGTATAGTTGCCTGGGAGGACAACGAGTGAGAAAAACTCACCAAACTCTAATTCTAATCGGCTGCAAAGGCTATCCATGAATAACTAGGAAATTCAATTATCCAGCCATGGTCTTGCGTCGAGCGAAATTCTAGAGTCTCGAGGGTACCAGGGGTATATAGTTGGTCCAGAAGGAGAGTCTAGCTAACACCTACGGGCCTCCCGAACGACGGGCTTGGACTACACAGGCACACCACACGCTGTCACCGAGTGGGGCTACCAAGCAAAGCCGCGTGCAGAGGATGGCACGCTATAAACGTGTTCAAGTGGAGCTTGAACAACGATAGATCGTCCTTGATCAGAGGAGAGGATCTAGCCAGAGCCTAGCGTCTAAGGCTAGGGTTGAGTTATAGCACCGGCAAGAATAACAAGAATTGAATGACAAAGTTAAACACAACCTATGCCTAGCAAGTGTGCAAAAGAAAGGTACACCACACTCCCAGGAGATAGACTTAGAGTAAAATATAACTGATATTATATTGAAGGTAATCTGAATCCAAAAGATACAAGAGTTTTACCACAGACTCGAAGATAACTCCGGAGACTTCGAGGCAAAGCTCGACTCAACTCTAACTCCTAGGACTATCCTAACTACTAAGAGAATACTGTAGCACTCTAAGATAGAACTTGAACTCAACTGCCCCCTTTTCAAATGAGCTCTCGGGGTCTATTTATAGCCTAGAAATTGAAGGGGGGTATTTGTAGGTGTGCTAGGTCGGTTATGGGGGTAGGTCGGTGGCCGGGCGGCCAAGGTGGGTGGCTGGGCGGCCACCCTACATGGCCGGGCAGCCACTTGATGCACCGACTTCAAAGATCCAATGCTTGATATTGCTCCCCTAGGTCGGTTGGCAGTTGAGGCGGTTAGTTGCACGTGAAAAATGCACCGAGGAGTGGTCAGGCGGCCATGGCACGTGGTCGGGCGGCCACGTGTCTGTCCCCGATTTGTTGCATGTTAGTTCCCTCGGATCCTTGACATCACCTATCCTCATCCCAACGGCTTGTGACCCTTGGATACATTGGATGCTCTCATGTATGGTTGGATCTTCACCATTCTATGTTTGTTTGGCACCGGATCGATGACATGGCACATGAAGTTGTCAAGGGACCATTCCACGTGGTCGTGGACCTAAATCCACCCTGGAGGGTGGTCAGGCGGCCACCACACATGATCGGCCGGCCATGGTATATGATCGGGCGGCCATGGCCTGTCGACCATTGTTGCCCATCTTTGGAATTTGGTGGGTTTCCAACCTTTTTGAGTGATTTTTGGTACCTGCATCCAAATATTCATGTACATCTTGTGGAACTCATTAGTAGCAAGGGTTAGTTCATATATTTCACAAGTTTAGGTTCATTTGGTGGACAATTGATGGTTGAAATCGTGAGATTACGACCGTCAACACCCCCCAAGCTTAGACCTTTGCTCGTCCTCGAGCAAAGCTAAGACTGAAAGTGGATCAGGAGTTGCTGCAATATTGAAGTGAAGGAGAATTCTTATATGCAACTAGGTACTTAAACTTTTGTCCCAAGTAGTAAAATAATCAAAGCTTACCGTATACAATACCTGTGATGCATCTCTTTGTTTACCTTGCCTTGGGCGGTTGGGAGACAGAACAACTTTATTGTGGGAGAAATTCTAACTCATTCTTTTTGGATGTCCTTCTTAGGTGTTTTCAAGATTTTCAAACACAAAGAAGCTTCCCTTGGTACTTTCGATCGCTCAGAAGTCTTTCCTTACCAATGGCCATGATTTTGGCCGACATTTTTCCTATACTAAAGCCTTTGTGGAGCTTTAGGTGGGGAAGAAATGTGGCACACTTAGAATGTTTATTTTGCTAAGCCAAAGATTGGACCAAAGAGTATACTTTATCAATTCTTCTATTTGATCACTGGAGTATGAGTGGAGGCATAAATTGTCTCCTTCTCTAGATTTTCATGCCTATAGCCTTGTATGGAATTGGAGGGGATATGGAGCCTTTATTTATTTTTGCCATGCTTGAACTTGCATGCTTTTAATTTTGCCGTGCTTTTGCACGCATTTTTTTCTTTTGACATGCTTTTGCATGCTTTTTATTTTTGGCTCCATACCCTTACTCCTTGAAATTTGAAGGCTATGGGATTATGAGAAGTAATTGGAGACTTTTGGTGGATGTAAAGTCCGGAATGGATCACTTGCATTTGATTTTTGTACTCCAGCTATCAATAGAAGATGATATTTCTACTCAAAGAGACTTAAAATTTGACAAAGCTCAAAACATATCTAAGCAGCCCTTTGTAGCTGGTTTTGAACGTGTGAAGCATACTTGGCTCTGGTAGGAATTTTAAACCATGGGGAGCTTATTTTGTCATTTTCAAAATAAAAACCTGAGAAATTCATCTTACTAGGAACTTGAAATAATTATCCAACGCTAAGTTATATCATTATCTCACAACAACTTAGGCTTGTTATCACATATGGCATCCACAAAGTAAAGCTCAGGCTTGCTTTTCTTTATTCACCAACATAGGGCTAAGCTAAGCATAAGTTGTCATGCAAGAATTAAACCATTCACTTGATAGAGCAACTATTCATCATTTCCAAAATGAAGCTAGCAAGTGAATTTAAAAGTTAAGCATGGGAGTTATTTATTAGGATACACACTTTTTTTTATTTAGAAAACTAAGACTAAAAGATACATAGGCACTACTCTCATAAGTGGGCAGAAATGACGTTTGGTGTGGCACAGCTTATAGATGAGCACAGAGACGAACAGGAGGCGAGATGGGATACATACCTTATGCTTATGCAGTTCTTCCCCCCCCCCCAAGCTTCAATGAAGCTTAGTTGGGGTAGAACCCTGTCCAGTTGTAGTAGCTCAGGTTCTGCTGTTGCATGCGTTCCACAGTTGCTCTTGTTTCCAAGAGCATGTTGTGGTCGACCTCTTGTGTCTCCTGGATTTGGCTGATGCTGTCCATCATCCCCAAGGTGCGGTGCTCTTGGAGGTCCATTGCCCCGAAGAGGGCATTGATGTTCCTCGTGTACCCATCACCAGTGTAACGGGCAGAGTGGGATGGACCTACACTTTGTTCATAAGATGGCTCACCTCCACCGTGGTAGGATGGCGTTGGGTTCACTGAAGGTACAATGGAGTTCCATGAACTGTGCCATGATTCTGCCTGGCTTCCCCAAGCGGGTGTGCCTCCTGGGTTAACCAAGGAGGGTCCAGCGCCTGGATGAGCCCAAGCAGGCTCGGCACCTGGCTCCTGTGCTTCCTCGTAGGCCTTGCGGAGTCTTTCTTCGGCTTGACGTCGTTGGGCACGAGTCATAACTCCAGCGACACTGTTTCTTGCTGGTTCAGGTTCTGGTGTAGGTACGGATTCTAGCTGCACGGTTAGTGTCCTCACAGAGTACAATTTGAAATGCGGTGCTAGGAGCGGCAGCTCAACATCGCAACCTCTGTATGTCATGTAATATTTTCCCTGTGTGTCTTTCCTCAAGAAGTGTGCATGGATGAAGTGTGAATCTTTAACCACACGAGAGGGATCATTAGGCATGAAAGTGACAGTTGCATTCGTTAGCACTCCTAACCCATTAGCAATCCTAGTCACAAATGAAGTAATAGAAATTGTAGAAACATTGGAAACTAGGCCTTGCCAATGGCGGATCATGCTAACAACAGGTGCAAACTTTTTCTTCTTCCACATGGCATAAAGACATCTAATATCCTCTACTGTGACACAGCGGGTATCCTCCCGTGGGAAAATGACCATGGTAAGCCAGCGGGCAAGAAACCGCATGGTAGGGTGTGTGATGCAAGTGATGCTCTTTTTCCTAGGAGGATTAGGACCAGCTAGCTCTTTCCAAAACTCTTGTGACTTAAAGCTAGTAGGATCCTCAGCCACAGAGCATTGTGGTGAGAAGTCTAGCAAGTTGCCAAACTGGCGCAGTGTAAGCTCATAGTCAGTATTGAAAAGGCGAAACCAGACAAATGTACCTTCCCTTCGAGTGTCGGTGCGGAGCATCATGAGAAATTCCTTGGTGAGAAGGATGATTCCTCCTTTTGGGACTTCTGCAAAGTTAGTCCAGCCCATGGCCTGGAACACCTCGTTGAACTCCTGGTCCTCGTCGAAGTATTTGGTCAAGGCATAATTCTTTTGGTTCAAAAGCCTTAATGCCTTGGCCTCTTCTTGACCACGCGGCACGAGTTGCAACTCGAGGATGAGTACGGGTCGGTGGACGGATGATGTCTGGATTTCTTCAGGCTCCTCTGTGCTGATGGACATCCTCTCAGAGGCAGCATGCCGGCTAGCGGGGCCGGAGCCGTCGGAAGACGACCAGCGAATGTACTGTCCTGCCTTGCTAATGGCCTTCTTTGCCTTCTTGAGCACGCCCTTCATCCTACAAGACAGAGCAAAAACAACACACGATACCCGAAGGACAAATGACAATAAAGATTAGCGTTAGCGGGTTAGTCGTCCGAAAAAAAATCAGCGTCCTTGTGGGGCAGAGCCTTCACAAAACGTTTTCATTTTTGCACAACTGAGAGAGAGTGTTGCCGGAATTTTATTTGGCTAACCATATTTTATTCGGGCCTTATTTTAGCTAAGCTATACTTAACTAGCGCTAGGAAAGAGAGATTAGAGAGGGAGAAGTGAGAATGCAACTGCGTTGCTGGTTGGTGCACTGAGCAAGGAAGCGAAGGGGCGTATTTATAGGCGAGTGGGAGCAGCAAGTGGTAGTGCAGGTGGCCGGGCAGCCAAGCTAGGTGGCCGGGCGGCCATGCTCAAGGCCCCAACAGCCCTGCATGCTCGTAGAGTGCAGAGGGGACATGTGTGGTGCAGAATTTTTGGACTGTGGGCAGCAAAATGAGTGAGTGGGTGGCCAAATGATGGTGTTTTGTGAGCATCTTTCCTGCTTTGCATTGGGAGAAGGTAAAGGGAGGTGCAGCAGCTGCCCTGCACAAAGAGAAAAAGGGAGAGAGGCAGGGGGTGGTCGGCCGGCCACATGATGTGGTTGGCCGGCCACTCAAATTTTTTTTTTAAAAAATGCAGTATTTTCAAGAAGATAGCCTAAATGCAAAATTTAACTGAACCAAAATTAAACGTGCAGTAGAACGCGGGAATTAAAATTTGGCGGGAAAATTAAATATGCCATCGATGGGTAGTGTGCCAATTTACCTTTTGGCGAGGGGAGCCCATGTCTTGCCCTTCGGAGTTTCATAGAAACTGTAGCTGGGGGCTGCCTTCCATTGTGTTCTTGTTCTTCTGCGTCGCCTTAGGTTAGTCACATTATCCTTGACGCCGACCTTGTTCTCGGGTGCTGGTTGAGTTGGCCACTTTGGCGTAGTCAATTTGCTTTCAGCACCGTATCTCTTCTCAGGAGCTTTGCCTCCTGGTGTAGTTCTGGGCCTGTCGTACCACATCTCTCGGCTCCTCAATCTTCTACTTTGCATTGCCCTCTCATACTCCATTTGTTGAATCTCAGTTTCGATTTTCAATTTCTTCAGCATAAATGCCATGAGACTGTCTTCTTTTGAATTTGACTGATTGGTCCCGGTCTTGACCTTGGGTTCATCTTTCTTGGCCTGGCACTTGAAAGTTTTCACCTTGTTGCATTGTTCCACTTTTGGTTTGAAGGCAAATGTTTCCTTCTTGCCATTAATGTTTAGGTGAACCTTTCCTGCTCCGACGTCGATTGTTGCATCGGCGGTGCTCAAAAACGGCCGCCCAAGGATGAGCGGGGTTTTTGAGTCAATCTCCATATCCAGTACTACAAAGTCTACTGGTATGAGAAAATTCCAAATTCTCACTGGAACGTTCTCTGCCACTCCTTCAGGGAAACGGACGGATTGATCCGCAAGCTGTAAACACATAGCTGTGGGAGCGAGTGCGTCATGATTCAGCTTGTCGAAGATGACCTTCGGCATTACACTGACACTGGCTCCAAGGTCGCACAACGCTTGATCGAAGTGCTGGGTACCAATCGAGCATGAGATGGTAGGGCTTCCATGGTCCTTTTTCTTGAGTATAGCTGCGCTATACTCTTCCGTTAAGTGCACAATTTCCGTTGACGGTAGGGGTTTCTTTTTGTTGAGGATATCTTTTAAGTACTTGGCATATGATGGTACCTTCATAGCATCTAGCAGGGGTATGTTGACATATAACTTCTTAATGATCTCAACGAACTTACTATATTGTTCATCAGTGGCAGCCTTCTTGTTTCTTGGAGGAAATGGTAGCACCGTTGTGTCGTAGAATTCATGAGGTAGATGTTTCGATGTTGCCTTTTCCTCCTTCCCAGGTGTATCTTCCTCTGCGACCTTGTATTCAGACTCGGTAGTCTTCTCCTGCACTTTACCTGCATGGCTAGGAGACGGGGGGTCCTGTGTGGACTTTCCACCCCTAGTGGTTACTGCATTTATGTGCTCCTTGGGAGGAGCTTCAGGTTGACCAGGCAGTTTACCCGCATTTGGGTTAGGTAGAGCAGCAGCCAACTGAGCTATTTGAGTTTCAAGCATTTTATTGAAGCTAAGTTGGTTTTTCATAGCACTATTCAAAGTTTCCATTTGCAACAAAATAGATTCAAACATTCTATCATTGGCATGGAACTTTTTACTAATGCTATCATTCACAGCTTTTTGATCAAAATTATAATTACTTCTAGAAAATTGCTGTGAATTTGAAGAGTTACCTTGTCCAAAGAAAGGGAGATTTGGTCGTGAATTCCACCCTGGCTGAGGACGATTCCCGTTGAAGCCGTTGGTACTGTTACCGATGAAGTTTGCATCTTCGGGTTGCGTCTCAGGGCAGCTATTCCCTGAGTGTCTTGTATTCCCATAGACTTCGCAAGTCATATGAGAGTCAAGGGCTTGCACCGGAGCGGCTTCTGGAGCATCGTTTAGCTTCTTCAGCAGCAAGTCCATCTTTGCGGCGAGCATATCAGTGCTCTCGATCTAATAGACGCCATGGGAATGGGTACTAGACCTCTCTTCTCTCCAACCTTGATTGGTGGCCATCTTCTCAATGAGATTCTTGGCCGCCGAGATGCTCATGGAGAGGAAGAATTCTCCAGCGGCTGCATCCAGGTGTTCTTGTGCTGAGCGGTTGAGCCCATGGTAGAAACTCTGAATGATTAGCCACTCTTGCATCCCGTGGTGGGGGCAGGCTGCAATGTACTCTTGCAGACGTTCCCATGCTTCAGCCATGGTTTCATCAGTGACCTGTTGAAAGCTCGATATCTTGTTCCTCAATGCGTTAGTTTTTCCCAGCAGGAAATACTTCGCAAGAAATGCATCGGAGCAAGCGTTCCACGATGTCAGTGATGCTCAATTGAGGTAGAACCACTGTTTTGCTTTCCCAACAAGAGAGAAGGGAAAGTGACAAAGTTTGACGGCGTCCGGTGATGCTCCTTTCATGTTGAATGTGCTGCAGATCTCTAAGAATTGCTGCAGATGATTATTGGCATCTTCCGTAGCCAATCCGCAAAAAGGGATATCTTGAACCATGTGAATCACTCCTAGTTTGAGCTCGAAGTTCTCCCCCACTTGAACTTCAGGTCCGGTAGGGATGTTGTTGCTCGAGGGGATGGAGAATTCGTGGATAGTCTTTTCAACCATAGAGATAACTGGAGTGCTAGGTGAAATGCTTGGTTCTAGATCCCTTGGTACAGGTCGCTGCACGTGGATAGTCTGTGCACGGACTCTCCTGAGCAGTGCCTCTGGTTTATTGTAGTAGTTTTTCGGCAGGTCAAAACCGGTCATACACCTCTCTGTTGCAACCACAGCAAAACAACAGAGCAAAGTGAGCCTGTTAACAACTAGCGGTAAAACTTATCAAGTATACATGTTCGAAATGAGGTATCAATTATCTCTTGGCCAATTGCTTCCCCGGCAACGGCGTCAGAAAAAGCTTGTTGACGTCTCTTAGCGTAACAGATTTTACACCGCAATAGCACGGAGATTCGCTGTAGCCTTTTCACTCAGAGTATTCCATGTATCGTAAATTTCCACAGGGAAGCGGTAGGCTCAAGAGTGTAATTGAATATACTCAAATCGAATAAACTGTAAACTTAGATAAATTATACCAACTAGTAGTACACAAGGGTAAATGTGATAAAGATAGGTGTATGGTGGGAGAGGTAAGTCTATCAAAGATATCCGTAGAAAAGGTATAGTTTCCTGGGAGGACAACGAGTGAGAAAAAGTCACCAAACTCTAATTCTAATCGGCTGCAAAGGCTATCCGTGAATAACTAAGAAATTCAATTAACCATCTAGGGTCTTGCGTCGAGCGAAATTCTAGAGTCTCGAGGGTACCAGGGGTAGATAATTGGTCCCGAAGGAGAGTCTAGCTAACACCTACGGGCCTCCCGAACGACGGGCTTGGACTACACAGGCACAGCACACGCTGTCACCGAGTGGGGCTACCAAGCAAAGCTGCGTGGAGAGGATGGCACGCTATAAACGTGTTCAAGCGGAGCTTGAACAACAATAGATCGTCCTTGATCAGAGGAGAGGATCTAGCCAGAGCCTAGCGTCTAAGTCTAGGGTTGAGTTATAGCACCGGCAAGAATAACAAGAATTGAATGACAAAGTTAAACACAACCTATGCCTAGCATGTGTGCAAAAGAAAGGTACACCACACTCTCAGGAGATAGACTTAGAGTAAAATATAACTAAAATTATATTGAAGGTAATGTAAATCCAAAAGATACAAGAGTTTTACCACAGACTCGAAGATAACTCCGGAGACTCCGAGGCAAAGCTCGACTCAACTCTAACTCCCAGGACTATCCTAACTACTTAAGAATACTGTAGCACTCTAAGATAGAACTTGAACTCAACTCCCCCCTTTTCAAATGAGCTCTCGGGGTCTATTTATAGCATAGAAAGTGAGGGGGGGGTATTGGTAGGTGTGCTAGGTCGGTTAAGGGGGTAGGTCGGTGGCAGGGCGACCAAGGTGGGTGGCCGGGCGGCCACACTACATGGCTGGGCGGCCACTTGATGCACCGACTTCAAAGATCCAACACTTGATATTGCTCCCCTAGGTCGGTTGGCAGTTGAGGCGGTTAGTTGCACGTGAAAAATGCGCCGAGGAGTGGTCGGGCGGCCATGGCACGTGGTCGGGCGGCCATGTGCCTGCGCCCAATTTGTTGCATGTTACTTCCCTCGGATCCTTGACATCACCAATCCTCATCCCAACGGCTTGTTACCCTTGGATACAATGGATGCTCTCATGTATGGGTGGATCTTCACCATTCTGTGTTTGTTTGGCACCGGATCGATGACATGGCACATGAAGTGGTCAAGGGACCATTCCACGTGGTTGTGGACCTGAATCCACCCTGGAGGGTGGTCGGGCGGCCACCACACATGGTTGGGCGACCATGGTATATGGTCGGGTGGCCATGGCCTGTTGACCATTGTTGCCCATCTTTGGAATTTGGTGTGTTTCCAACCTTTTTGAGTGATTTTTGGTACCTGCATCCAAATATTCATGTACATCTTGTGGAATTCATTAGTAGCTAGGGTTAGTCCATATATTTCACAAGTTTAGCTTCATTTGGTGGACAATTGACGGTTGAAATCGTGAGATTACGACCGTCAATAGTGAATTGTGTAGTACACAATAATTTGAGACAACTTTTATATACATCCCTCACTCGATGAAATTTCAAATCTAGACAGCGAGTGCTCAGAGAGCAAGTTGAAGTTTTGGCATGATCTAAATAGAACCAGCTAAGGCTCATCATACCAAAGTCGTAGTACACAAAGTTTGCAACAGGTTTTCTATTTTGACCATGGCTTGAAAAGGCTTCTACCTGTATCAAACACCTAGATCGAAAACGAGATTCAAATCTGGACAGATTTGGCCTTACCTTGTAATCTGAAGTTTCATCTATTTTCCACTTACAATTGGCAGAAACATCACATACCAATATTGTAGGGAACTTTAAAATGAACAACTTTGGTATTCTACTCTTAGCCTAAAACAATTCCTATCTTGAACTATCATAGATTTCATGCAGACGTCTAAATCTGGACATATTTTTCCTAACTCGCGAACTCGGATACTTGAACCATTTCAAAGTAGGACCAATAGAAACTCTCTATACCAATAACGTAGAGTATAGACTTTCGCCCGACCTTCACATTTGGATTTCTGTAAAGTCCATTGATGGACCCTAAGAAAATCTAGTATACACTATACATGCTAGTCAAGTACGATATAAGTTTATGACATCACCTTGCGATGGATTCACATATCGGTATATTCTTTTGAGCACATAAACATGAAATGCACTATGACCGCACCAGGTTTTAAAACTATTGAATTTATGAGAGCCTTAATTCTTCCTGCAACAGATGTCGCAGCCCTTCGACTTATGCCCTGATCATTCTGAGCCCTCGAAGACTAGAACAACAGCACCTGAAGGTCACAAGAAGAAGAGAAAAGTGGGAGAATCTTCCACTGACGCGACGTCAGTTCAACATCTACGACCTGGGATGGTTCTATTAAAGGGATTCGTCAAGCCTGAAGATCAAGTCAAGATAGTTCGTACGTGTCGACAACTAGGTATTGGTCTAGGAGGATTCTATAGTCCTAGTTTCTAGAACGGAGCCAAGATGAAGCTATGGATGATGTGTCTAGGGAAAAATTGGGATCCAACCACAGGTTTCTATGGGCCAACGCATCCGTGCGATGGTACCCACATCCCTACGATACCATAAGCTTTGAAGACAATTGCTCAAACTGCAAATTCAACTGCAAGCGAATTTCCTCAAATCAATCCTGACATATGCATCGTTAACTACTACAGCGACTCTGGGAAGCTCGGACTCCATCAAGACAAGGATGAATCAAAAAGAAGCCTCAGCCAAGGTTTACCTGTCATCTCAATTTCCATAGGCGACACTGCTGAATTCTTGTTCGGCGATACTCGAGACAAGGATAGAGCGACTAAGATCAACCTCGAATCTAGCAATGTTCTTATACTTGGTGGAAGATCAAGACTACTATTCCACGGCATCTCCCACGTGAAGCCTAACACTACACCGACATGGCTGAAGGAAGAAACTGGTCTTCGACCTAGACGTGTCAATCTTATGTTTAGGCAGTACTAACTGAGTCCCGCTTGGTTTGGTATTGCTCGAGCCAAACTTTTGTAGTAAGGGAACCTGAGTCTCGTGGGTCAAGTAGACCTCGTGTATCCAACTCTATAAAAAAATTTACTGGTGTCTCATTTTCATGATTAATGTACTCTTAGTCTTACTACGGTAGTATTTCGAACTTTGGTAATTCTCATGTCTGGAAACTCTCATCATTCATGCACTTCAACCTTTGTAATCAATGCAACCCTTATTTATTTACATTGTATTTTAATGTTCGTGGTTTCTTGCTCTAAACCCTAGCAAATCGAGGACTCCTCACCTCTTCGATCTGTATCGTTCATACATTGAGGTTCATGTGTTATAAACTCTTGTATCTTATACATATTTCATTGATCATTTCCATGCTAGAATCTGGTAGTATTCATGACACTTTGGATTGGGTGATTATACCACATTCGATGTGGTGTTTACCTAAGCAGTCTATGGTGCCGTGACGGAACCTAGAGTCCTGTGTGTACAGCTGTCACATGGTTGCACTACTAGGTGCGTGCAGGTATCAAGACATGCAAAGGTGTGACATCGCTTCAATCCTGGAACATTCATATCCAGTTTTCATCCCCTTTTGTTGATCTCACTACTCTTGATTCGTGGAGATGATCAAGTCCATTTCCACTTCCTTGTATATTATTTATTTGCCTTGTTTCACCTTGCCTTTCATGAGTTATGGGAGTAGCCAACTTCCACCCACTGCCTATTCACACCCTTCCATTGCTTCTGTGGAAGTGATCGGTCTCATTTCCACCATATCATTACATCTATCCATTGCCTTGTTGCACTTTGCCTCCTTGACCAGTGGGTATGATCCGCCTCAATCCCACGGCTCGTTCATATTAATTCATATCCTTGTTCGACCTTGCCTTCGACAATTGATGGGAACAGTCAACTTCGTTCTCACTGTCTCCTTCGATATTTTTCATTCATTTGTTGAACCTTATTCTCTGAGGGTGTACCTTACGAACATCCTCCACACTAGCTTTTTGTCCTTGGCTAGTGCTCTTGCCATATCGACATTTCCTTATGAGTCGTTTTCTTCCTCCTAGAAAGGAGCTTACTAGCATTTTGTATCGCTAGTAAGAAAACATTAGCTACTTCCATTTTCTTGGTCAGTCTTGACCAACGCTAAGAAATCGTACAGACCATCACCTTGTCTGGGTGAATACGGCCTATCCTCTCCTTCTTGTGCCTTTCTTGTCATGATGAGCAGAATGTGCTATGCTTCACCACATCTTGCTCTTTGAAGACATGATCACTTGGTATTCTATATGTGGACACAGTCCCTATCAAAATGAAATGAATGTGTCTCTCAAAAACACATCCAATGACATTCCCCTGAATCACAAGATTATACTTTGCTCGATTTCCGACTGTGTACACTTTGCTTCTTTGTTTGGATAAATCAGGTACCTATCATGTTTCTAATCTTGGTATCAAAGACAGGAAGTAACCCCTATCCCTTGCTTCTGGCATTGTCACTCGCTCACTGACCACATGCTCTTCAAGGTTTGTTCATTCGCTCTCATATATGGCACGACTTGTCGAGTGTCTTGGAGAGAGCACCCTAACCTTAACAGATGACGCTTTGTGACTACTTGTGTTAAAGAGGCACTAACCATTCACAAGCTAGTTGACAAAACCAATAGATAAAAATTTTTGGATCTTGCCATGTACATTCGAAAAGACACGAACTACGATGCCATATTCTTTGCAATACGCACTAGGTTATACAGCCGCACCTCATCAAAATCTCGGGATGAGATTTCTTTAAGGGGGTGGATTGTGATGCCCCCGGCATCTCAAAAGCCTTGACACGCCACTAGATTAATGTTAAACAAGGATTTGGACTTAATCATGCATAGAGAAGAATTCTTAAGTCTAGATTTTCAGCCCTTCCCCAAACTTCATTCAAAAATTACTTTGATTTCACTATAGAACTTCAAAATATTCCTTTGTATGAAATGAAATTAAACTCACTACCTTCCAAATGCACTAGACCTTGATCTAATTGGACTTCATTTGGTAATTCAAAAGTTGGAAACAAAAAATACTCCACCTAAATTGAAACTGCAGTTTTATCAAGCCCTTGAATACAATTGTGCTTATAGTTTAAAATGTAATGTGATCTAGCCCAAGCTTCCTATATCAAACTTGTAGAAAATTTCATGCTTTACAACTTTGGTATTTTGTGTGTTGACATGCATAAAGGATTGCCTAGTGTTTTAGCTCATTTTCTATCTTCTAGTGGAATCTGTCAAACTAGGCCTGAATGGAAAATTCAAATTTTGACCAACCAAAAGACATGATCATGCAAAACTTTGTATATGAAAGTTGTAGGAGATGAAATTGTGAACAATTTTTATATAGAAAAGTTTTCGTGAAAATACACCCAAATAGGACTTTTCAAACTTTGAAGCTGCTAGCTCAGCTTGGTCAAACTAGGGTCAGTTGATTCAATTCAAATTTAAACCAATATCTTCCACACAACTTGGTGTAGACATCTATAACAAAGTTGTTGAGTGAAAAGTGTAGAATGTTTCTTCTATTTTAATTGCTTCCATAATCGGCCAAAAAATGCCCAAATTGACCTGTTATTGAAACTATTTTCCTAGTCAAAGCCCTGATTTTTCCATTCTTGATTTTCATTTCATTCCTGTGAGTCACTGACGGGCGGGCCCCACGCGACAGTGAGCCTCGGATCTCATCTTGGGACGACAGGCATTGTGGGCCCCACCCGGTCCCCGCATTGGTCGGTTTGTACACCCGGTTTATGGACCCACCTCTCTGTTCCTTCGCCCCGGACCCACTTGTCATTGTCACGGGTCTATACACCTAGTCCACGGTGCCCCATTTTCTCTTCTTCCCTGATCCGAGGCATGCACGCGGTGGCCATGGCCTGCTGGCGCAGGTGCGCGCCACCCGGATGCCGACGGCCCCTCCCACAGCTCGGCTTCAAGTGCACGCCACCGGCTCCCTCGCTCACGGGCTTCCTCCACTCTCACCCGCGCCCTTCTACCCTACCTCCTTGTCTGGGCGCCCAGGACCCCGCGGCACCGTCGCCGCCCTTGGAGCTCGCCCCGAGCTCGCACGCCGGCCTCCTCCGGCTGCCTTCGCACCCAGCAGCGAGTGCCCCCGCACCGCCCCACTCCGCTCCACCGAACCCGACCACCCTCGGGGCGCGTTGAAGCCTCCTCCACCTCCGTCCGTGTGTGGCCCCTGAAACGAGCCACCGCGCCGTGGGAAGCCACCTCCGGGCCATCCCCACATCTTCCCTCCATCTCCATCGAGTTCACTGCGCAATAGCGCAACTCGCACGCGCACCACGACGCCACCACCCCGCCTCTCAGCCGCAAATCGAAGCCGGTGCCACCACGTCCACGGCCCGGTCCACAGCGAGTTCATGCCACGTTCCCCGCCTCCTCCAACCTTCCCGTGCGACGCCATTAAGGGGAAGGAGATCCCCATTGCCGGGAACACCCTCGTGGACTCTGTCGGCTTCAACCCCGCGCCTCCACGCACCGGCGCACGCGCGCGACCGCGCCCCTGCGCGCCGTCCTCCCCCTCGCCCAAGGTTGAAGAAGGGCGGCATTTTTTTAGATCTAGCCCTTAGAGTTCTAGTATTTACGTTTCAGTCCTGAGCGCTACTCTATGAGTCTTGTAGAACTTCCATATTAGCCCCTGTAGTTTATAAATAATAGCGTTTAGGTCCCTGTCTGTGATAATTTTTGATTTTTGGTATTTTCTAGATCTGAGAACTTTGAAAATTCATAATAAATAGAATAAAAATGATAAAAATACAAACTCAGCTGTATTGTATCCCTATTTACTAGATGTTCCGATTGGGTGTGATGGTTGGGTGTGAAAAGACTATTTTACCCCTGGATTATTGCATGCATGTTAAAAATGAATAAATAAGAAAAGTAGAGTAAACAACCTCCAAAAATTGTGAAACTTGGACTAAGCACTAATTATGTCAAGTATTGCCACATATATTTTTGGTAGCCATGGTTATTACTATAAAAAGACAAATTTACCCCTAGGGTCCTCTTTTAGATAATTATTGAATAATAAAATGCATGCTCCATGATTTGTGCTCGAATAAATCCCAAGTAGATATATTGGGCTCATTTAGTCCAGTATAGACCAGAAATAAAGTTTCATGTGCATTAGTTGCTGTTTGCTAAGTGATTTGGAAATAATTAAGGCTACACAATTGAACATAATAAATTAGAGAAGTAGGGCTTAATAGGCTCCAAAAATCCCACCAAGCTTCTTACCGCCATATTAGTGTGTATACATGCATATGTGACTCTAACATAGATTTGTGGCTTGTGTTACATGAGATGTCTAACATTGTAAATTAGATGTCTCAGAATGTAAAGGAAATAAAAGGGAAAGGTTAATGTGCTTAGTTAGGCTCGTGATTTGTCATCTATACTATACTCGATGTAGTGGAAATGTTATGACACAATGAAACTCACACTTCTGCTTAAGTCTAGTAGGGTGGTCAAACAATTCAGTGCCTAACGTAAGTTTGCCCAAGGCACAAAAGTAATTCCTATTTAAGTAGTTTATCAATCACCTTTCTGCCTATTCATAGGATGATTGTCCAAACGTGCATTTGACATTCATGCATTTCACTTATAAGCATCATGTATATCATTCATATAGTAACGCGCTTGCATATACGTGATCAAGAAACAAGTGCGTGGGACTACTTAAAGCAACGGTGTCCAAAAGACCAACTAAGACCCAAATACCACCTGGAGGCCCCTGAAGTGGTATTTGGAAGGAGGAGTTGTCCAAGTGATCAAGGGGTTGCTTGGGGCAAAGCCTCACAACTCGGCAAACTAACTTTAGTTTAGTTTGTTGGTTTGGTTGAAAATAAACAAATGTAGGCAGGACCATAAATTTCCCAGCTATTGTTATCTTGATTGATGATTACGCATCTGCATTAGGAGTTGATTGAAAACCTTTGCATTAGACTCCCTAGCCGCCCTGGCCCTACTACCTATACCTAGAGTTCATAGGACGAGTTGCCTAGAATTGCTAGGTGCAAGTAGACACGAGTGAAAGGAGTCACTCGTCGCGTAGGTGGTTTCAAAAATCAAAGAACTTTTACTATTGGGGAAATAATATTATGTTCATGATTTAAATGAAGACCGGGCGGAGAATAATTTTATTTTGTGGTGTGCGTTGTTGTATCATTTGGCTCCGCCCGAGTCGATTACGGCCCATCTGCTGTTCGCCTGCTGTTCGGCATAACATTGCTAGAGTGCTTAACCGGGAAATGGGACCGGTCAAGTCTTACCTGGGTTTGTCCAGAGTTTTCGAGGTGCCGCCCATCCACTTGCTGGAGGCCGATGGGCCCAGGGGCGCTTGTACTCGAGGGAGGGCTGACCCAGTGCACTGTGGTCACGCTCCTGAGAGGGCACAACCCGGGGGTTAGGTGGGGGCGCTTTGAATCTTGGGACAAGACAGGTGGAGATGGGGACTATATGTGGGAACGCGATGTCTAGTAACCATATACGCCTGGCAAGATAATTATTCCTGGGAATTAAAATCGATTCGAATCGCTGATGCCCACCAGGTGTGGGAATGCTGATAATGCACACGGGCAACGTAGTAATTACTTGAATATAAAATATCTATTACTCATGTTTTCAAATAGTACATGCTTGTACTACTGTGTTGCTTACATTCCTGCAAGTTATTGTTATTATTATGGAGTCGTATACAAAAGATGAAACTTGTTACCATATGATGTTGTTCTTCTATTTAAAATCAATATCTAAGGATCCACAAGATAGTAAGCAAGCTTTGCGTCAGCTGTAAGCCACTCCATTAAGTCCTACTGAGTAATTAGTACTCAGGGTTTGCCCCCACCCTTTGAGAATAGGTACCGACGACATCTGGACAAGTGCTTGGAGGAGGGTAGCATCGGAGGGCTCGGTGCTGCTTGCCTCGATCATCTTTGCATGTAGACTATTAAAGTATTTCGTTTCTGCTGTGAGATGTTTTTGAAATCATTTCCGCTATCTGATTTGAACTTGCCTTTCGTATGGCATTATGTTGTAACTTGTATTTTATTTTGAACCAGTTTGTAAAGTATATCTACTTGTACTCTATTTCAACTGCGTGTGATGATGTAACTGTTGTGGCTCCATCGTTGGCTGGATGTGTATGATGTCGGTTCCTCTGGGATTTGGTGTTATCGGGGGTCAAATGACTCTCGACGGACAACCGGGTTTAGTTCGGTCTAATTACACTGCAAGCCAGAGGTGGCAGGTGTGCTTAGCCGGGATTAAATTGGCGGTTCTGCCACACTTGGGGTGACTTGCGATCTTTGTGATCGTTGAGTTGCTTGCTCTTTTCACGCCTGGTGCATATCCATTCAGTGGACGGCACCTTGCTTTTGCTAGACACGTATCTGTTCTGTGGATGGTGTCTAGCATTAGTTCTCATAGCACTAGTTTTGGAGGTTGTGATTTTGAGTTTTCAAGTGCTCCTATTCACCCACCCCCCCTCTAGTCGCATGTCTCGATCCTACAGGCAGATGCTGTTCAGAGGAGTTGATGTGACAAGAGTCCCAAAGTATGAAGGAACAACTGAAGGGAGTGTCGATAGGCTTCAGGCACCAAGATTAGAAGCTTGCGTGTTCAAGTTGGCTTTGGATCAGGAATTACCAAACACACCTTGTATCATGAATAGAAGAGCAATTGCCAAAAGGGTATGCCTAGGGGCAATCATGTAAAATCAATGTAAGGTAGACTCCGAGTGGACCCCTATAAATATCGAGGAGACCAACTGACAGGGGAAGGCTTTTGGTAGTGACACTTGTACGCCACGCATTGAACGTGATGTCAGCCCTAACCATGGGTTTGAAGGTATAATGAATGTCCTCTCTCATGCTACGTCATTCTCTTTGTGCCTCAGCCTTTTATGTTCTTAATTTCAATACCTTCGTAACAGGCAAAGAGCTCCCGTTCTTATTGTTATCACTGTTATTGGTTTTGTGTTGTATTGATCTCAAGGACTCCAAAGAGAGATCTTTCATATTTGATGTCACCCTATTGTTTTTACATGATGCAATGACACGTCCCCAACAGCAAATCTCCTCGGAACAACACAAATAGAGCCACCTAGCGATCGCCAAGACCTGTTAGCAAATGAGGTACTAAAGACCCTAGGAATGAATCCAGGCACCCCCAAAACCACCTAGAACAAGCCACAAGCTCTAAGAACAGCTAAAACCAAATCCGAGGGCAAAACCACTACAACCACCGGACTATCCGCGACCTTCTACCGGATAGTCCGACAGCCTAATTTCAGACAGATAGGGTTGCAAAGAAAATTGCCTAAACCTAGACAAACGAGATCCAAAAATAATGAAATTTTAACCATAGGCTGAGGAAATCATGGGGAACAACATACTAAAATTTCATTGCATTTGGAGATAGTTAGATCCACCGGACTATCCGGTGATGTGGCATCGGCTTGTCTCGGTTCTTGAGTTTGCAAACCTTAAATTTGACCAAACCTTCTCCGATCTTCATGAAATTTTGCACAGGCTATCCTAGCTCTTAGGGATGAAAGCCGTAACCGAAAATTCTATTTACTGGGGCTCATTTTCGAGGTTTTACCGCAATTTTAGGTGAAACGGAAACGATAACGGTAAAAAAATACGAGAATGAAAATGAAAAGGATTTTTCCTCTTTCCGATCCTTTCCGAGTTTTACCATATTTTTGCAGTAATTACCGTTGATATTATACCATTTTTATTAGTTTAGTCTCAGCGCCTATATGCAACACAAGCCCATTAATCATCATCCATCATACTCACTTCTACCACCTCCCTTTAGCCTAGATTTTGTTTACTTTGCCACCTAATATGAGCATATTGGAATGGTGAATCAATAATCATGTTTATGAATTTGAATTGATTAGTTATCTTGAGTCTTGTACTATTGGATTTGGTGTGTAATATGTGGTTATTTTTGTTAGTTTGTGCAATATATGTAATTTAGCATGACGTTGAGTTAAAATGAAGCAATTATATTTATCTTACAAACTTAATTTATTAAACCTATATATGGTATACTAATCGTTTTTCAAATTATAAATTATCGATTCCCGACCGATATCGAGATATTCCCGATCAGATAGTTTCATTCTCGAAGTTCCTGTAATACTTACACCATACTCATTTTCGGCAATATCGTTTTCACTTCCGTTTCTGAGAAAAAATATGAAACTGAAAACAATTTAGCCTTCTTCCGATCGTTTCCGACCATTTTCATCCCTACTAGCACTATTCCAAGCTATTCCCAAAAGATCTACTCAAAAAGATCAAGGGATTAGTAGAAATTTCAGATCTCATGAAAAGAAGAATATTTGGGTATGAAAGGGAAAACTCAAGAACGACTAGCACATGGCAACCCCGCGGGATTGAGATGTTCTAAGACATAACCTTCACATCCTAGCAAGTCCAATGTGGTGGAGCTGCCGATTTAATCCAAGCTAAGTACACTTGCCACCACATGGCCCACAGTGCACTTAGACCAAATGACCCGGTAGACCGTCGAGCTATCCAAAAGGGGCACTCGATGTAACCATCACCCAAGGATGTTGACATCACACACGTTAAGCCCTCGAAAGAGCCACATCAATTACAATAACCCATCATTTCATACAAACATAGCTCGATTTAGTACAAAACCATTTCTCAAAATGATATACAATCATATCAAAATAGAGTTTCGAAACGACACGCGTAGCGGAATACATATGATTTTATAGATACAAATGTGCAGTGGAAGTAAAACATCAAGGCATGACATTGAGCCCACCTTTGTCATTTTCGACCACAAACTGTCTTGTACCTAAAAAAATATCAACAACAAACGATGAGTAAGTGGGGTACTCGTAGAACTTACCCGAGGGCGGTATCAGCCCGACACATTTGAGAGTATGCAAGGCTTTTTGTGGACTTGACTTCTAGCCCGCATAAGCTTACTAGAAATGAGTCCTTAATTTCAAATTTCATTCATTATTAAATCATAAGCATCATTTAATTCAACATAATCATCATCTTGATCCATAATTCATGTAAATCAATAATCTCAACCCATATACCATCATAATGTAACTTGTGGAAATGTAAACATACAAGTACAAGCATGTAGTAATAAAAAGGATGATTAAATAAATAACAATATTAACGTTATTACTACGATGAACGTCAGTGGCATTGGCATTTCCACACCTGCTGGGCATCAACGATTCGAATTGATTTTAATTCCCGAGAATAACTACAATGCCAGGGGTATATGCTTACTAACCGTAACGTTCCCACATATATTCGCCATGTTAACCTGTCTCGTCCTAAGATTCAAAGCGCCCCCACCTAACCCTCGGGTTGTGCCCCCTTAAGAGGGGTACCACGGCATACCGGGTCAGCCCTCTCTCGAGTACAAGTGCCCCCGGGCCCATCAGCCTCCTACAAGTGGATGAGCAGCACCTCAAAAACTTCGGACGAGCCTAGGAAAGAGTTTCACCGGTCCCATATCCCGGATAAGCATTCTAGCAATGTTATACCGACCAATAGGCGAACAACGAATGGACCTTAAGCGATCCAGGCGGAGCCAAATAATTCAACAACGCACACCACAAAAGTAAACTTATTCTCTGCCCGGTCTCATCTTTCAATCACATCATATCATATTGCTTTTGAATTTGATATTTTTGTAAACCATTTTTGAGTAAAGCCCTATCATCTCACGAGTTAATATCTTCACTCGACTTCTACCGTCTAAGCATGGCTAAGCATAGATTTCGACCTGTCCATACTACATAGGATATTAGGTATTTATGCACGTGGGGTTTCAAACAACTCCTGAACATAAATGCTCAAACAAGTACAGGGTGGTGGGACTCTCTAGATAGGTGTAGATGCCTAAGGGACCTACATTTGTTGTTGAAAACTTGAACAAACTAATCTAATGTTAGTTTGCCGGGTTGTGACGATTTGCCCTAGACAACCTCTTGATCACTTGGACAACTCATCCATCCAAACATGACTAATGGGCCCTCCAGATCGTGCTTGGGGTTTAGTTGGTCTTCTGGATCGCCATTGCTTGATGTAGCTTCTTGCGGTAGCTCCTCGATCACGTTCTACGATAAGCGTCACTATATGAATGACATGATGCAGAATGAGTGAAATGCATACATGAAATGCTAGTGTGATATAATGAAATGAAATGCATTCATGGAATGCTAATGTGATATAAATTAATCTTATAGCAAGTGATAAGTTAAAATCATGCAACTCTATGCCTTCTTAGGAATCATACCCTATTCATATTATGCAATATGTTTATTTATCGCATTAAACCACTCATGTTGAATTCAGGTTGTTAGACAATGCCAAATGAGTCAAAATAATTATGACATGGAGATAAAAATTGTACCATGTTGTAAACCAAATTTTAGCCACAAAGATTTATTATTAAATTACAGAAATTCCAGCAATTTATTAATCAATTAAATTCTCATATTTATCATAAATCACAGGAATGCTTTCTGGACATAAAACATCTACAGCAGTCATAACGTGGCATAAGAATCATGTATAAAAATCAGCAAGCCCATTAAACTTGTTTTGATATTTAAACTTAATCCACATATTTAATCTAGACCTATTTCAAATATCAATCAAAATTGTAGTAATAAAATCCATAAAAATATTTTCTAGAACCTACAAATAACCGACATGCTCCTGGATTTTTCATGGAATTTATTTATAAAATCAAGGTCACCTTTCCCTATTATTTAATTTAAAATGCAATATTTTGTCTATTTCAAATCACCTAACAAACAACAAGCAAAGTGCTTCATATATTTACATAAAACCTTCCTGAGAAAAATGCACGACATATAATTCTTGTGGATTTTTTTTAGCACATTTTATGTAGCATGCATTTACATATACCTAAAATACACTAAAAGCATATATAGGGGTAGATCTGCCATTTGGAGCAAGTGCTAGGGGAAACAAAAGTACAAGTGCATAATAAATCACATAAATAGCACACAATCCAACTTCCATAATTTTTGGAGCACAATTACCCTACTTTTGCTAATTAACTAATTAAACAAAGCATGAATAGAAGTCGGGATACAATAGTCATTTCACTCAGCAAGGCCTAGTCCACTGTGTAGATATATTCATAAGAAATCCAACAAGACAAGTTTCACATTTTAAGCATTTTTTTACAAGGTTTTAGAGCACCGCAAAGTGACATGCCAAATCCGAAAGATAACCCTGTGATTGGACTTATACATGATTATCCATACTATGCAGGGGCTAGCACACAAATTCTACAAGACTCAGTGAACAATACATGTAAATTTCACAAGGCACAAGGTTGGATCTAAAAAAATGCAAAGGCTCAGGCTAAAATGTACAAAAATAATGGATCCAGGGGGTTATTCATAGTTCCTGCAAGAGACAGTACACAGTAAACAAATTTGCTGAGCAATCAGGGACTAAAATGAAAATCTGCCCTCTCCTTCTTCTACCTCACGACGCAGCAGAGGCGCGCGACGGCTCGGGCTTCTTGTGTGTGCACGGGCGCGAGGAGGCGTGGGGTTGGAGCCTACGAGCTCCGAGAAGGCGTACCCGGTGATGGGGAAGCTCTCCCATGACCTCATCTCACGGGGAGGATGGGAAGGCCGGGAATCGCGCGTTAACTGGAGGGCGGGATTTGCCAACGAGGTTGACAGAGGTGGCTCGATCTCAAGGCACCGACAGAGGAGGTGACCGTGGAGGGGCGCACCAACTACGCGAGGCCTAGTTGAGCCCCACGGACGAGTCCTGGAGGAGGGGGAGGGTGCCGGCGGCGGTCCTCCACGGTGGAGCTAAGCTTGAGCTTGGCAGCCATGGCGAAGGCGAGCGTCACGGAGGTTATGGAGGTGCCCGAGGGTTGGGGAAGGTGGAGCGGGATGCCGCGGTTCCGGTGCGCACGTTGGATTGGAAGGAAAGGGCCTGGGGTGGTGGCGCACTGGAGCTCGCCGCAACAGTGCCCATGGTGGTTGCGTGGGTGGCGCGCTTTGCATGAGGGAGGAGGAAGGGAGCAAGGCAGGCAGGAGGAAGAGCGAATGTAGGAGAGTACTGGGAGCCAGGGAAGCGTGGCAAGAGAGCCAGAGAGGAGGCTCGGCCATTATGGCCGCCCTGGTAGCCATGGCATGGCCGGCAGACGATGGCCGCCGCATGGGCGTGCAGGAGGAGGAAACAGGGAGGACGCGGCGGCGTGGACCGAGTCTGGTGAACCGGGTCAATGACATGTGGGATCGCGTCAAGGGATGGAGAGACCGTCCATGGAACCGGGTCCACGGAAATCAAAACTGGTTTTGCAAAACCGGGGCAGACGACAGTTTCCAGCCGGCTGGGATCCGAGGCCCAACAGGTGGGGCCCGTGCGTCATAGACACAAGTGAAGAAGGAAAATTCCGAAAATGGAAAAAGAAGGTTCGACTGCCAGAGCACTGTTTTGAAATTCGCAGATTTGAATATGAAGATGGCCGATCTGGGTTAAACTCAAAATACAATAACTGTCCCAAATTTCATACTCTGCAACTTATCTATAAACTTTGAGTGCATGTTCTATTGAAATATTAAGAGAAAAAGTAAATTCAAAGGACTGACCTCTGTTTGACCGACTGAATCTACCAGTTTGGAAATTCTAAAACTCCATGTTATGTTCACTTTCATGCAAGGACTTTTATACCAAAGTTGTTTAGTTTTTCATGATCTACAGTTTTCATATATAAAGTTTTGTATGATAAGCACTTTTGTTTCGCAAAACTTTGAATTTACCATACAGATCAAGTTTTGGAAGATTTCACATGTTGACAAAAAGTGACCCATAACTCCATTCAAACCTTTATGCATGTCATGACACACAATACTAAAGTTATTCAACATGAAATTGTCTACAAGTTTGGTATAGAGATTTTGGTCTAAATCACACTATATTTTGAACTACAAGCACATGTACATTCAAAGGTTTGGTCAAACTGTAGCTTTACTTTATGTGCGGTCTTTCTTGTTTCAAACTTTTGTGTGACGTATGAGATCCAATCACTTCAAGGTCAGATGCATTTGAAAGGTAACAAGTTTAATTTCATTTCATAGTCAGGTAGATTTTGAAGTTGTTTGGTAAAATCAAAAGTAATTTCATATTCAGATTCGGGGAAAGCCGAAAATACAGGTTTAACAATTATTCTAAGTATGGATGGTTTTGACTTGGGCTTTTTGAACCTCTTAACAGCTGATTTTAAAGATGGTTAAAATATCAAAGTTGAAGGCAACATCTCAAACTAAAACTTTTGTATTTGATGTTTTGCATGAAAGTGTTTATATTTTTAACTACCCAACCAAACTACACGAAGCTTTGCACTTTGAATAGAAAAATTTTGACCTAGTGATTTCTCCACCTAGTTTGCATTCCTCTCTAAGCACCATTAAGGCCTAATTCATCATTATCAGGTATTAAATCATGTGTTAGGGCTTTTGAGATACCAGTGGCATCACATCCAAAAGAGCCAAAAGAACAGGATTAACTCGTGGGCAACACAAATCACCAAAAGCCTTTGAGTTTCATAAAAAATCCAAACTAGAAAGGGGGAAGGAGATGGCTGCACACCTGCACTCAATTTGGGACGAATTTTGCTTGGATTAGAGAGGGAAATCAGTTCTTACAAGGTTCCTCACAGCCTACCACCCATCATCCTCCCACTAATGCAAAGTACTAGATCTAGGGGACTCCAAATCCTAGATTAGCACCCAGTTTTCACTCTAAGCACTTGGCTGGTTGGAAAGCTAAGACTAGGGTTTCTAGAGGTGGAAGAATCACCTAAATGACCAACCACTTACGTATTTATAGCCCAGGCCTAACTGACTCAGTTTACACTAAGACCCTTATATTACAGAAACGCACGTAGGGGCTAAACTGGAAAAGACCCAATATTCTTGTGGACGGATGACCGCGATGGAGTCTTGATCTTCTTCAGTTGCACACAATCTTTTGGATGACGTCCACATGGCCAGTAGTCCAAATCCTCCTATCGACCCCAGTTTTGAAGTCAGAAACCGGGAAACTTTAGGGTTTCCTTCCTAGGCCTAGAACTACCCACTCCACGCTACCTCACAGAAGTAGAGTCTACTAGGAGAGGGATCTTCCTAAAACTCAAGCCAAAGTAACTCAGGGTAGCTATCATCCAAAGTAGCTGGAGTAGCAACTAGCAGCAGCAACTCCTATTTTTCTATGGTGGAAGTAGCTACACTAGATTGCTTGCGTGAGGACCAAGAGACAAGAGAAGAACCAAGGAATTGGCAGGTGCCGGAGGTAGACTTACGCTCCAACCGACAACCTGCAAAGTTAGCATCCAGATACCCTCTGAGAGAGAGTGTAAAAGCTAAGGAGAACCAAAGACCAAGCTCTGGAGTGTATTTTAGGTACCTGAAGATGTGCTTCACCGCTTGATGATGTGATGTCCTCGGTGAGGCCTGAAATCACGCACAAAGGCAAACCACTAACTGAATGTTGTTAGCCTGGTTGCCGTCAGGTACAGAAATGAGCCGATCATCCCTCAGTACTCCCTTTGGTCTACCACCTTCCCTTCTTCATCTGCATCAAATGTCATTTGTGTTGGCATGGAATTTGACATAGGCTTGGAGTCTCCCATATCAAACTTCTTCAGAATATCCTTCGTGTACTTGGCTTGATAGATGAAGGTTCATTCAGGGCCTTTCTTGATTTGCAGTCCAAGTAAAAACTGCAACTCTCCCATCATGCTCATCTCAAACTCCTTTGACATTTACTCAAAAAACTTGGTAACAAGAGAGTGAGACGAGCCACCAAAGATAATATCATCCACATATATCTAGACAATAAGAAGATCACTACCATGCTTGAGGAGAAACAAAGTCTTATCAACACTCCCCATTTTGAAACCCTAGTTTAGCAAAAAGGTTTTCAATCTATCATACCAGGCTCTAGGGGCTTGTTTCAAACCATACAAGGCTTTTTGCAGTTTGTAAACATGGTTAGGGTGTTTAGCATTTTCAAATCCAGGGGTTGCTTCACATAAATTTCTACTTGAATAAAGCCATTCAAAAAAGCATACTTCACATCCATTTGAAAAAGGCTTATAGCCTATGGAAGCTGCAAAGGCTAAGAGAATGCGCATAGCTTGTGGGTGTGCAACTAGAGCAAACATTTCCTCATAGTCTATCCCCTCTTTTTGGCAAAAACCTTGAGCCACAAATCTAGCCTTGTTCCGCACAACAAAGCCATCCTCCCCTTGCTTATTTTTCAAAAGCCATTTTGTACCAATAGGATTGCATTGTGGCGGTGGCTCTACTGAAACTGTCAGGGTTTGGTACCGGCAGTGCACCATAGGATACGTCACAAGGTGCTTTTGGGGCTGGCGAAATCGGTGTAGCTCGATGGTTCGCTTGAGGAGCGACGGAACACTAGGGTTTATACAGGTTCAGGCCACGAGATGCATAATACCCTACGTCCTATTTGTGGCTACTTGTACTAATCTAAGGTCGAGATTACAAAGAAAGCTAGGGCTTTAGTGTGCTAGAGCGTGGTTTGGCGGTATGAGATGAGTTGGAGTTCTACGTAGGGGTCCCTCACCCGCCTTATGTAGGCAGACGGGTTCTTGGCTTACAAGTTAGGTTCCTTATATATCTCCTAGTCGGCTTAGATTACAAGAGATCTAAAATAATCTTCATCCCTATTATTCCTCCTTTGAATCCCAGTAAATCTCAGACCTCGAGTCTGAGTCAAGCATCATTCCATGCTTCCCCAGGATCACAATGTCCCTGCCTTGATCTCCAAGCTTGCTCGACCATCTTTGGGCTTGAGTCGGGCAACCGGCCCATGAAATTAGCCATCTACCCTTCTCAGGCCCTCCAATGGCCCACGTCTTGAGTTCACGCCATGAGGAGCTAGGGGATATCTGTCCCCGACAAGTCCCCGAGGCTTCGAGTCAATTCTGAAGACAATTAACTCGAAACTCAAAAGCAATCCTCAGCTCCTGAATGTGAAATATCACCAAGTCAATTACCTCAACTTCTCAATGGTTGCATCGACCAGGTCCACCCATTGGGTGTAGCCCCCGAGCTTTAAGTTGACTTGAGCAACAATCAACTTGAAGATCAAGAAAAACAAAGATTTTATAGACCAATGCCTCTGAATCAATCAGCACCTCTTTCCATTGGTTGCACTGACTAGGTGCACCCGATGGGTATAGCCCCCAAGCTTCAAGCTGACTTGAGTAACAATCAACTTGAAGATCCAAAAAATTTGAAGGCTCCGGAATGCAAACTCCCTCGAGTTAATCAACATGGCCTTTCAATGGTTGCACCGACTAGGTGCACCCATAGGGTGTAGCCCCGAGCTTCAAGTTGACTTGAGTAGCAATCATCTTGAAATTCCCTCAAGTCATTAGTGCCCAACTAAAATCTTCACGCTTTGTCTTGACAGAATTTTATAAGAAAAAATTCCCCACACATTAGGTGTAAATGGGAAACTGCTGGGAATACGAAGTGCCATCCCCTGCAGTATGCGCATAGCCTTGGAAACATAACTACAAACAGATCCTGCCTTTTTGAACCATCACACACATGTAGATCTTTGACACGTGCCCATCCAGAATACAAAATGCCTTCCCTGTGCGCGTATTTGCAAAAGTCGAAGCGACACCCTACCCATTATATAACCAGGGCATGAGTTCCTCCAGCAGTCACACCACCATTGCCTTACGCGTACACCACAATCATCTGCCTAGCATCTTCCCCCTCTCTGCCAAACACCATGGCCGCCGACCGAGGCAAGAAGCGCCGAGCGCTTTTGAAAGAGGAGGACTGAGATCTTCTCCGGCAGGTTTTGTCGAAGTGGACCCGCCAAGCGACCCCGACGTCGATGGCAACAGCGAGAACGAGGAGAAGGAAGAAGATGACCACTCCTTCTCTGACTCCGACCAGTACAACTGGAAGGAAAAGGCCATGCTCTGGGGTCTCAACCACCCCAGACTTGGAGGCCTAGACGACAATGATGAGGAAGGCGACAACGATGAGGACTGACGATAGCAACAACGATGACAGCAGCGGCAGTGACGACGACAACACCGACGCTGCCCTGCCTCTCAAGAAGCAGTCGTTGTGTCACCGACTAGATTAGTAGTAGTAATTAGATCTCCAGGTAGCTCGTAGTTAAATCCCATGTATCCACCGCAGTAAGATGTAATGAACCATCCTTCTATGACACCCTGTGAACTTGTGTGTGATTCCCCATGGTTTGTGTATCATGACGATATTATGATGATGCTTCAAACAACCCCTGATATGACTGCGCAGATTTCTTCACATAACTGACGCTCACTTTATGACTAAGAACACATCCTATCGAATGAAACTACTATTAGCCAAATTCATGGTTGGAGTTCTCGCCTTTAAGATGGATGAATTTTTGAAGAAACAACTATCACTGAACACCCTTCATCCGAGTTAACGACGTCCGACTTAGTTGCCACCTGAACTGACGCCCGAATAATTCTTGTAACCGCCTCGCTGACTGAAGCCTTGCCGACATAACATTCTAGGTGCTGCTGACTTGATAGATTCACGATGGAATCCTTGATGACATCATCCTCCTAAGCTAAAACAAAACCTCCTTATTTAACATCGTTAGGTATTAAAGAGTACCAATACCCTAATGGTTCTTTCTACTCGAATCCTCATTCTCTGACTCCTTCAATTGTTCCGCCGCCAGCACCAGCAAACTCAAAACCCTTGCCAAAATCCCCTATAATCAGACTAGAATCCTCATCGACCATGGCCCCAAAGAAGAAGACCATCAGTGATTGCGGGAACACCAGCGAAGGACTCCCGCATGACGAGAACCGACAGATCCCTTCACCATACCATGCGTTCCGTACGTCCACTATCTCTGAATCCAATCTGCTTCATCTTATAGAAATGGGAGTTCTCTACCCCAAGGAATTGGGTGGGTGGAGGAGTTGCGAGGGGGAAACGGTCCCCACAGAAGACACCCATGAATCCTTAGTTTTCGCTTCTTTCTTTGTGAGCGGGTTAGGACTACCCCTCTACTCATTCATGCAAGGTCTTCTCAATTTCTATTCCATTGACCTGTCACATCTGAATCCCAACTCCATTCTTCAAATCTCAATCTTCATTCATTTGTGCGAAGCCTACCTTGGGATTGTTCCACACTTCGGCTTGTGGAAACACCTATACCACTGCATACCTAGTACCCAAGACAAAGTCTTGCAAGTAGTTGGTGGTGCTAGTTTGGAGCTCCGCAGGGGGCGAAAATCGATATATCTGGATATCCCACTCAAAGATAGCAACAGGGGTGTCACTCCGAGTGGTTCTACATCAGTAATCATGAAACTTCCTTACCACCTTGGTCCGGTCGACAACCCAACACCAAACTAGATAGTTAGGAAGAGGCACCAACAGTAGAGGAAAGTGCTGAGGTCGACATTCTGCTTAATGACATTGCTGACCTGAAGGAGAATGGCTTGACTACCCAAGCTGCGGTCATTGACTTTATATTCTGGAGCATCCAGCCCTTGAAGGATCGGGTTTACCCAGCATACCTATATGTTGGAGCGAGTGACCCTACGCGGGAGACCGCCCGAGTTATCACTGAGCAAGAAATTAGGACTCGTGTTGGATTGATGCTAAGGGGTGATGTCTACAATGAGGGATCTCCACAGCCATATTCTGCATGGCATCTAACTCCTTCTATAAGTATTTTACTTCATCGACTCAATTGTAAGACTTGATAATGTAAACCAAGCTAAGTATGCCCTCTGATTCTATCTTGCAGAGTAATATTGCCAAATTTCTATCTGACCCTCCTCAACAAGGCACAGACAAGGCGCTGAAGCGTGTATCTGAGTTGACGGCAGAAGAACTGGAAGCAGTTGTTGCTGCCACACAGGGTGAAGGTAACAACGAGGCCGCCACATTCATAGTGATTCCCCGTCTAGCGGAGAGTTCTAAAGATAGGCCAGAGGCTAGAGCTCAAGAAGGCCAAGTCCCCAAGCATGAAGATACTAAGATGGGCGACCAAGCCCCCGAGCGTGCGCTCATTGTAAAAGAAGGCGTACAAGCTCAAGAGATGACCAAGCGAACACAAACCAAGGTGTTCGCAGTGAGGACTGAAATCCCATGAAAGAAGAGGACCAGCAAGGAATAGACCAAAGCTCGGAGGTCAACTGTGGTTGCGCCTGGCTCACCATCACCTTCCAAGAGGCCAAGTAAAAAGCCCAAACTATAGGAGAAAACAAGTGACAGTAATGTAGCTTCCCCACCCCACATTGACTGGAACAGGTTGGCGGACGAGGAAGAAGAAGATAAGGAAACTCCCCTCAATCGTCACGAGAGAAGAACAAAGAAGTTGCAGGATATTGGGACATCCACTTCTTCCCTGACCCAACAACCCATGACAATGGAAGAGGAACTGAGCCTGTCTGATGTTTGAGGTCCAATGGACCAGCTCCATTGCCTCTAGAGTGATGAGTGATTGTCAATGAAAGCCAAAGACCCAGAAGGACTTGGGCACAAGACCTCCGATCGACAGGAGGCCCTCCGATGGATGTGAGGTAGATGGAAGCCCTCCGAAGGACTGAAGGCATGCTTGACGTCGGTCGGCCATGGGAGTTCGGTACACGGAGGAGCAGCACGACGACGACAAGAGTAAGACCTCGCGCTAATCCCTTGATCTTTTTGACTAGATCTTTTAGGAATAGCTTAGGAATAGTACTAGGATAAGCTGTGCAAAATTTGGTGAAGATCTGAGAAGATTTGGTCAAGTTTAAGGTTTGCAAACTCAAAACCCGAGGCTGTTTTCAGGGCACACCGGACAGTCCGGTGAAACTTCACCGGATAGCCCAGTGGACCTAACTGTCTCCAAATGGTCTAATTTTTTAGTATGTTGTTCCTCATGTTTTCCTCAGCTTATGTTTAAAATTTCATGATTTTTGGAGCCCGCTTGATTAGGTTTTGGCAATTTTCTTCACAGCCCTGTCTGTCTAAAAATTTCCTATCACACTGTCCGGTAGGGCATGTCGGACAGTCCGGTGGCTGCTGTGTTTTTGCCCCCAGATTTGGTTTAAGTTGTTTCTAAGGTTTGT
Source organism: Paspalum vaginatum (assembly GCA_030272315.1). NCBI lineage: Eukaryota > Viridiplantae > Streptophyta > Magnoliopsida > Poales > Poaceae > Paspalum > Paspalum vaginatum. The sequence continues at coordinate 18,925,733 of CM059014.1, forward strand.
GGCTTGTTCTAGGTGGGTTTGGCGGTGCCTAGGATCATTCATAAGGTCTTTAGCACCTTATTTGCTAAGAGGCCTTGGTGATTACTAGGTAGTTCCTTTTGTGTTGTTTGGAGGCTTTTGTTTTGCATGTTTTTCATCACCTGGTGCGTATCCTTACAGTAGACGGCACCTTGCCCCTGGTAGACACGTATCCGTTCAGCAGACGGTGTCTAGCGTGATTCTCTTGTGAGCTTTTGCTGCACCAAGTTCGGGGGTTGTGATTTTGAGTTTTCAAGTGCTCCTATTCACCCCTCCTCTAGTCGCATGTCTCAGTCCTACAATTGGTATCAGAGCCGGTTAGGTTTCTTCATACCTTTACCAGTGAGAAACCAGTAGCGACTATGGCACACTCTGGGAAGGTTCCGGTTCTCGGCTCGGATGGCTATCCCTACTAGAAGGGTAGGATGAAAGCTTTCTTGCTTAGCCAGAGCGAGGACATATGGAATGCTACACAGAGTACGACTTTCACGGTGCTCCCCGTTGTTGAGTGTACCACACCGGCGCTGGTTGCTCAGCACGAGGCAAACTACAAGGTGGTGAACTTTCTCTTCTCTGGACTTGGTTTGGCAGATTATGAGAGGGTGAGCCACCTTGATACCGCCTGTGAGATCTGGTCCCTGCTCAGTGCACACCATGAGGGGACGGTGATAGTTAAGGGTCAGCTTGTTGAGACTTACCGGCGCGAGTATGAGAACTTTGTTCAGAAGCCGGGAGAGTCTGTGGATGCCTTGTTTGGTCATTTTCAGTCGATCATCAACAAGCTCCGTGTCAACTTTGCCCCCGCTGCTCTTCCATACACTGACCATCAGCAGGCTGTCAAGCTGTTGTATTCCTTGGATAGGAATGTGTGGATCAAGAAGAACTCCATTCTTGAGTCGGTAGGGTATGACACCTTGGGAGTTGAGGAGCTTTACAGCAAGCTTAAGGACACTGAGTTTGATTACCAGATGACGGATATGCTCACTGGTACCAGCTCCAAGAGCCTGGCCTTGGCTTCTAGCTCCAAGGAAATTGCTACTAACCCCCCACTTCACAGTTTTTTGTTCTTTGCTTTGATGTCTATGACAAAGCAGTAGTTAGCGTCACTTGGGGATGATGAGCTCTGTATGGTGTCTAGTCACTTTCAGCGCACCTATGACAACTGATTGAGCAAGAAGAGGGGTGAGAGCCCCAAGTGCTTCGAGTGCGGAGAGGTCAGCCACTTCATTGCTGAGTGCCCGAACAAGCAGAACGACTACTACAACAAGGGCAAGAGCCACTCCCGTGACTCCAACAAGTACCGCTCCGGCAAGCACGACTTTGGCAAACGCGACCACTCCAAGCACCGCTCTAGCAAGATTAAAAACTTTAGGAAAGCTTTCAAGAGCTACCAAAAGGATAACCGAAAGCGGGACAAGGCCTTCTTCGCTGAGCTTGGTGGTCTTTGTAGCGGATCATCCTCCTCGTCCTCGTGCTCGTCAAGCTCAAGCAATGAGGAGATCGTCACCAAGCGGGACAAGAGAAGAGATCAAGGCAGTCCAGCTGGCCTCTGCTTCATCTCCACCAAGTCCAAGAGCAAGCACAAGGTGAACCGGAGATCATTTTGCTCCATGGCGCTTGAGGACAAGGAAGACAAGGGCAACGACAACGACTCCTCCGATGAAGAGGTGACTCCTAAGCAAGCAGAGATTCTTGATATGCTGGAGAGGAATAGTCGTGAGTTGAAAGCCCAGGATAAGTTATTGGAGAAGGTAGCCAAGAAGCTACAGAAGCAGAAAGCCAAGCTTGCTGATGCTTTGGCTGAGATTGAGAGGCTAAAGAGTGTGCTAACCCAGCCTAGTGAGGTTGAGTGCCCTACCTGTGCGTCCCTCATGAGTGAACTTTGTGAGCAGAAGAGCAAGTATGCTCATCAGGTAGAGGAGATGGATAGGCTGATGGTTGAGTTTGGTAGGATCCAGTCTAAATTGGATGAGCCTACCTTGAGTGAGGTACCCGAGTGCGAGTCTTGCCTCCACCTAGCTGTTGACATAGCTGAGCTGAAGGTGAAGTGTGAGGGGCCGCTCAAGGAGTTGGACGAGCTTAGGGCTAGACCCACGCTTTTGGGTTCGTGCACGGTCTGTCCTACCTTGAGGAGTGAGCTTGACCAGGTGAGAGCTAACTTTGAGGTGCTTTCAGCACCCCCTGACATGTGTGAGAACTGTCTCACTATGAGGCTGCAGTTGGTGGAGAAGGATGCCACTATTAGGAAGCTTGAGAAGTCTGCTCTTGTGATTCCCTCTCTAGACTGTCCTACTTGTGCTACCCAGACTTTGATTCTGGAGGGTTTGAGAGAGGAGAAGTTGATCCTTGAAGAGGACAACTGTAGGTTGATAGAGGTCCTAAGCTGGATGTATGCTAGGGAACCTCAACTTAGGATGATCATAGAGGCGAACAAGCGTGGTGAGGGTGACACCAGTTGTGGCGGAACCGCCGATTTAATCCGGGCTAAGCACACCTGCCACCTCTGGCTCGTAGTGTGTTTAGACCAAACTAAACCCGGTCGTCCGTCGAGAGTCATTTGACCCCCGATATTACCATTTCCCAGAGGAACCGACATCATACACATTTGACCCACGATGGAGCCACAACAGATACATCATCACAGGCAGTTGAATAGCATAATATTAGACTTAGTTACAAACCGGTTTCAAATAAATTACAAATCCAACATAGAGTTATAAAGTAGCAAGTTCAAAAGTTTCTCGTAGCGGAATGATAAGTTCAGAGGTCACCATGATATCACAAAAGATTTGCATTAGAAGTAACAACATCGAGCCCACCGATGTTGTCCTTGTGCCACTCATGCCAATTCATCCTAAGTGGGGGCATGCACCACCTCCCACACAAGTGCAAACCATGAACTCCATACCTATGCTCAAAATGTGGGGGCAAACCCTGAGTACTAATTACTCAGTAGGTCTTAATGGATTTGGCTTACGGCTGACGCGAAGCTGCTTACTAGCAAATGGATCCTTAGCCATTGATTTTAAACAGTGTCGTGTATAACATAAGTAAATAAGTTTTCATCATTTGTATAACCACCAACATAATAGTAAATTGCAGTAAGGTAAACGGTCCAATTCAAACATGTGATATTAAAAAATCATGAGTATTAGATACAGAGTGTTTAAGTAGTTACTACGTTGCCCGACAGTGATATTGGCATTCCCACACCTGGTAGGCATCAGCGATTTGAATCGATTTTAATTCCTGGGAATAACTATCATGCCAGGGGTATATGCTTACTAGCCATCGCGTTCCCACATATAGTCCCGATCTTAACCTGACTCGTCCCAAGTTCGATTCACTCCCGCCTAGCCCCCGGGTTGTGCCCCCATGACAAGCCTGCCGACATCTCGGTCTCCCCGCCATGAGTACCAAGCTCCCCCGGGCCACCTTCCTCTCAACCCGCGGGTAGGAACGTGTCTCTGTGCTTCGGACGAGCCCAGGAAAGACTTTACCCGTCCCATTCTCCGATTAAGCACTCTAGCAATGTTATGCCGATCAGCAGACGAACAGCGGACGGGCCTTATACGACTCGGGCGGAGTCCCTGGTGCGACATCATGAAAAGTAAATACTGAAATAAAATCTCCACCCGTTCTCCACTTGAATCATGAGCAAGAGTACTATTTGACATAATTGTAAGATCTTTGTAACTTTGAAAGTACCTACGTGACGAGTCCACACACTCGTGTCTACTCGTACCTAGCAAATTCTATGCATACTCGTCCTACGAACTCTATGTGTAGGTGCTAGGGCCAGGGCGGCCAGGGAGTCTAATGCAACTGGTTTCAAGCAACTCCTAATGCATATGCGTAATCATCAAGTATAATTTGTTTGCTTGGTTAAGTATGGTCCTGCCTACCTTACTCACTAGGGTCAGTAGGTGCTTCCTGGGCGAAGTCGGGCCCCTGCTGTTGGTCCTCCGGCTCTTGGTGCAGCTCCTCCTCGGGCTCCTCTACGATTGGTTGGTCCGGCGGTTGTCCTTCGCCCGCGGGATCTATATGCATGACATAGTGCAATTGGAGCATGTATTAGTGCAATGCTTGCTTCATGATGCGAGTGCGATGCAAGGAATCATGATTTTTGGAATAAAGTTATGCATTTTTGTAATGAAACTTGTTTAGTACTACGAAATCGTACAAGCCATCACCTACGGTAACTTAGCATATCACATATAACAACGTGGGGGTGTGTGATGAGGTAGCATCGATTCATGAGAAGCGACCGAAGCTTACTTAAGCACCTATTTTCCACCTAGCTAGCTTACTATTCCTATCATGCATTTCTAAATTAGTAGTGAAGACCTATATTGCATTCCAAATTAGAGACTAAGACTTTCATCCTCCTATGTTTCATAATATGAACCGTTGTGGCATTTATTAAATATACTAGTCCCATATTTCCTATTATTTACTTAAATAAGCATTATGTCTACCATTTTTCAAAACAGGGTCAAACCTTACATGCACAGCCTTAAGTTTTCAGTGGTGAGCTACTTACATCATCTAGAACCCAAATAAATACCACAAAGCCCCCTATAGCTTATTTTCATATAGAACCCTTTTCTTTTGCTAATTATATGCTTAATTACTAGGCAAGGGTAAAACAGTAAATAAACAGTAAGAATTTGGGCTATCAAATTTTATACTAAGCCTAGGTATGCTAGCAAAGCCTCTGCCCAAATTTCAGAATTTTTGACCCTCATTTAAACCACATTTCCTATTTATTAAGTTAAACATGCATGGACTTATTATTTTCAAAACACCAACTATACTTGACATGCACAGTACCCCATTTCAACAGTGAGCTATTTATACCACAGGGAGCACAAATAAAATGTATAAAACTATTTAGAGCATAATTTTTATATGGTTATCATTTCCTGATTTATTTTTATGCTAAAATCACATGCAGGGGCAAAACAGTAATTAAAAAGTGAACACTTGAGCTACCAAAAATCACAGTGAGCCTATATACCCTAAAAACACTGCTGTCCATGTTTGACAATTTTTGGAGACCATTTAGTCCACATTTCCCATTTATAATGATTTACCAAGCAAGCATAATATTAGGGGCAAAAATGTCCATGCACACTCCTACATCAAACTCAACACGTAGATCTGTTCAAGAGGAGTTCATAGCTACCAAAGTTGTCCATTTTGGATTTTTCTTTGATTTAATCTGATTTTCCAAAGTTCTAGCTAAATATGAAAAATAAAATCCCAAAATCACTAGATCCAAGGGCAAACTTGTACTTTCCTACTCAACCACCATATTCACCAGATAGATCTATTCAAAAGGAAAACAATGCAACTAGTTTTGTATTTTTTGGATTTGTATTGGATTTTCTATGATTTTTCAATGTTCACCGTTCAAATAATACCAAATATTTCGAAAAACAATAGATCTGGGACTTAGACGGAATTATGTATAGACTTCGGGGGCCTGCACGTAAGATCTACAAGACACAGTGCACAACGCGGTGGACTGAATCGCAAATATGAGAAAATCAGGGGCCGGATCTAAAGTCTCCCCGGCCCCCTTCTTCTTCCTCGCGACGCCCGTGGCCGCGCGGGAAGAAGCGCGCGCGCCGACGAGCCGGAGCTCGCCGCGGCCGCGACGCGGGTCGGGGATGGTGTTCCCCATTTGGGGCTTCTACCTCGAGGTGATGGTGACGACGGAGTCGGTGTGGACGAGGCGGACGGCGGTGGTGAACCGAGGGTGAACCGGCGCGGCGCGATGTCGAGGTGAGGATGGATCTCGGCGTCCGGGAGGGGAATGGCGATGGGGTCTCGAGCGTGAGGTGCGCGTGGTCGAGGCGGATGCAGTGGTGAAGGTGTGGAGGCACGGGGAGTGGCGGAGGGAAGGGCGCGAGCTCGAGCTTGGAGCTCGGCCGTCAATGGCGACGCGAACTGGGCGAGGGCGCGGAGCGAGCAGGGGAGGTCGGGGAGGCATGTGAGGGGGAGAACCCGAGGGAGGGGAAAGCCCTCCACCTGATGCCGCCGGTCGGGGGGTCGATCCAGGGCCGGAGGCCGTGGGCCGTACGTCGGCGTCCACACGGCGTGCGCCGGCCCAGCAGCGAGCACCCCCCCGGATCCGCGGCCCCACATGTCAGCGAGAGCAAGGTCCGAAAAAGGAAAGAACAGTATTTCCGTTTTTGTTTAGCCTCTGAAATCTGCTGTTTTAACCTATTTCCAAGCCGAATTTGAAGAAAGCCCAATTGGATGAAATGTTGATATCTTTCATATCTACAACTTTATCAAAAGGCTCAAGTTCAAACTCTAAGTCTAAATATGATTTAAATTCGAATCTATCTAGCAGCCCTATGTTTGGATAGAGAACTATTTTCCTTAGAAGATTCAAATGTCCTACTTCTATCCATTTTCTCCCAAAATCCTTTTTGACAATGTTGTTCACAATTTCATGGTGTACAACTTTATTAATTGGACATTTGCATGAAAAGGACTGTGGGTTATAGAAAAATGAAGAATTCTAAACATTTCAGATTTGGAGTGTGTTTGTTGGGTGACACCAAAGGACCCCTTACACTAAGTTAAGTCCATTTTCCATTCAGGATCCAATTGAGAAAGTTGTTCACTACATCAAGACCTACAGGTTTGGTATAAAATGTTTCACCTAAAACTCCATAGGATTCAAGTTATGCTCACTTTTATAGCATCATTCATGCAAAACTGAGTGCATCACTTAGCTATTTTCATCATGCTTGTTCATATGAATCAAATGCACACTAACATGAGATGAGATGATGCTTATGGGAGGTAATTAAATAAAGGATGCACAAGATAATGCTCTAGAGATGCCCGGGGCATCACACCAGTGGACTTGGGTTAGGAGAGTGTAGTATCCCTAGTAAGAAGAAGAGTACCCCAGTCAAGCTTAACGCTGCCTCTCCTGAGCCTGACTCTTCCATTGATGGGGTTTACCATGAGCCTCCCAAGGCTGCCCCAAGGAAGTCATATTGGACACCCAAGCCACCACAAGCCAAGCTGGACAAGATAGTAGAAGAAGTGCTTAAGCCTTCTAGTAAGAAGCAAGTCCAGTAGCCAGCACCACCCAAGGCTTCACCACCTCACCAGAAGCCCAAGACCTAGCCCTAGCCTATGCCCAAGAGACCTATCTACCACTGTGACTTTTGCCAGCAGAATGGTCACTTGGAGGAGTTCTGCTTTAGGAGGAAGCAGGCTGAGAGGCAGGAGAGAGCCTGGGAAAACCAAGATTAGTTCTACCAAGATGGTAGGCAGGATCCTCCCCGTAGTGGTGAGAGAGGAGGCGGCTTTCTGACCCGTGCTCCAGGTGGTGAGAGACGCTTTTCTGGCCAAGCTCCTAGTCATTTTCAGCGCGGCTATGAACCTCATGACCGAGGCTTTGGTAGAGGGTTTGAGAGCTCACACTTTAGAGGTCGTGGGTACCCAAGTCGTCGTGATGCTTACTTTGACTGTGCTTTTCCTACCTTTGAGCAGATGGCTCGGCACTGGTTCAGCAGTTTCACTAACCCCTGCATTTGAGTTTTCAGGTGATGATGAAGAAGGAGCTCCCATCTTTGAAGATGAGGAAGTTTAGGTAGATGCTGGTGAAGCAGGAGCCACTGCACCAGCTACAGCTCTTGCCCCCTCTGCTATGAGTTCTGAAGACGAAGGAGGACCTTTTCCGATGGCTTCCTCCTCGCTCCCCCGACTGCAAGCTCGAGCAGAGGCTGGCCCCGCTGAGGATGCAGGGGAGGTGACCTCCGTGATTGTTCCATCTCGGAGGTCCAGCAAGATCACCCTCCACATGGGATCATTTGTGATTTGTATACGAGGACTTTGAGGTCCCAGACAGGTTCTATCGCTTTCTTTGCAAGGTTTGGGTTTTGGTAGAGCCACCGCCACAATGCAATCCTATTGGTACAAAATGGGTTTTCAAAAATAAGCAAGGGGAGGATGGCATTGTTGTGCGGAACAAGGATAGACTTGTGGCTAAGGGTTTTTGTCAAAAAGAGGGGAAAGACTATGAGGAAACGTTTGCTCCAGTTGCACGCCTAGAAGCTATATGTATTCTCTTAACTTTTGTAGCTTCCATGTGTTTCAAGCTTTTTCAAATGGATGTGAAGTCTGCTTTTCTAAATGGTTTCATTCAAGAAGAAGTTAATGTCAAACAACCCCCTAGATTTGAAAATGCTAAATTCCCTAACCACGTTTACAATTTGCAAAAAGCCTTGTATGGTTTGAAACAAGCCCCTAGAGCCTGGTATGGGAGATTGAAAACCTTTTTGCTAAACCAAGGTTTCAAAATGGGGAGTGTTGTTAAGACCTTGTTTCTTCTCAAGCATGGTAGTGATCTTCTTATTGTCTAGATATACGTGGATGATATCATCTTCGGTGGCTCATCTCACTCTCTTGTTACCAAGTTTTCTGAGCAGATGTCAAAGGAGTTTGAGATGAGCACGATGGGAGAGTTGCAGTTTTTCCTTGGACTACAAATCAAGCAAGGGCGTGAAGGAACCTTCATCCATCAAGCCAAGTACATGAAGGACATTCTAAAGAAGTTTGATAAGGGAGACCTCAGGCCTATGGCGACTCCCATGTCAACACAAACAGTGCTTGATGCAGATGAAGAAGGGCAGGTTGTGGACCAGAGAGAGTACCGAGGGATGATCGGCTCACTTCTGTACCTGACGGCGACTAGGCCGGACATCCAGTTCGCGGTTTGCCTTTGTGCGCGTTTTCTGGCCTCACTGAGGACATCACACCATGAGGCAGTGAAGCAAATCTTCATGTACCTGAAATACACTCCTGAGCTTGGTCTTTGGTTCTCTTCAGCTTCTATGCTCTCTCTCAGAGGGTATTCGGATGCTGACTTTGCGGGTTGTCGGCTGGAGCGCAAGTCTACTTCTGGCACCTGCTAGTTTCTTGGTTCTTCTCTTGTCTCATGGTCCTCACGCAAGCAATCTAGCGTAGCCACTTCCACAACAGAAGCCGAATACATTGCTACTGCTAGTTGCTGCTCCCAGCTACTTTGATGAAGTCCACCTTGAGTGACTTTGGTCTCAGCTTTAGGAAGATCCTTCTCCTAGTAGATTCTACTTCTGCTATTTTTGTAGCTAAAAACCCCGTCTTGCTCTCCAGAAATAAACACATAGACGTGAGGTTTCACTTTCTGAGAGATCACTATGAGAAGAGAGACATAGACTTGATCCATGTAGAGACCGAGAACCAATTGGCAGATATCTTCACCAAGCCCTTAGAGCTCAGCACGTTTGCTTGCTTGTGTGGGGAGCTTGGTGTTTGTTACCCCTTTTAGGTTGGGGTAACTTTGCTGTAGTTTATGTGTTGTTTTGCCTTTTCTTTGTTTTTCTTTGTTTTCCTTGCATTTTGTATCATATATCATGCATTGCATTGTATCATATCCATTTTCACTTTCACTAGCACTAGAGCTCTTCTGGAATGACTAGTTATTACTTGCTTGTGCTAGATTGTACAGTTGCTTGCTTGATCATGGTTGGCTAAGCTCCTTGGATCTATCTAATATCATTTGTGAGCTAAGTCACTTTTATTTCCTGAAAATCAAAACCATGATCACCACTTGACTTGGCTACCTAGCATGTGTAGGAATGTTGAATGCTATGCTATCTTCTCATGCTTGGATATGCTAGTCGTATGCATTTGTTGAGTTTATGCCTAAGCATTTATGACACCTTGCCTAAACCTAAAATCCGAATCAAATCTGTGCACTTTGTGTGTCTTGTAAGCTAAATTAAAAAGATACAGATGGGTTCGCTTGTCACACTATTCTAGTTTGAGATAGCTTGCCTTTGCACATTGGCATGAACTTGGACTAGGCTGTCTATGACCAAAACCTTGTCTTAAGCTTCTGATGGTTTTTTGAACCAAGGCTTGGCATTGGTTGGTAAGAAGTGGCAAAGACAAGTGAACAACCCCTGGCACATGATCTGATTTGCATGAAGTTACAAATTACTAAATCTGAAATCTGCAAGTCTCTAAATTTCTTATAGCCTATTGTTTATGCTTTGGTTGAGAGTAGCACACCTTGTATGTTTTGCTAGCATTTTTGCGATTCATGCCTACCTTGCTAGATGCTATTCATGTTGGTGATGCTTTCTTTTCAACAACCCTGAAAAACATGCTCCTGATCTGTATAAGATAGATTCAATTGAGCTTATTGCATGCTTCCTTGCCCTCACTTGCTCTGTATGCTAGAACTTGTATTTACTAGCTTTTCATCCCAGCTGAGCTCTTCCTGGTACACTTCTTGTATTTCATGGCATATTTTGAGGGGGAGTTGTCTAGTTCAAGGGGAGTCGGATTCGATGAACCCTTGATGCGTCCATTGTCAACAAGGGGGAGCGATGTTGACCTATAGGAGTGTTCATGGTCCAAAGGGGAGAATTAGTTGAGGGGTGAGAGCCAATGGACCGCCTCCATTGCCTCCGGAGTGATGAGTGATTGTCAACAGTAGCAAGACCCAGAAGGACTTGGGCACAAGACCTCCGATGGACAGGACGCCCTCCGATGGACTGGAGGTAGATGGAGAAGCAAGTCCTCCGAAGGACTAGAGGCATGCTCGGCGTCTGTCGGCCATGGGAGTTCGGTACATGGAGGAGCGGCCCGGTGACGGCAGGAGTAAGTCCTCCGAAGGATTGCGAGGCGGCCCCGATAGACAGGGAATGCTAGGCACCACCACGGTGGTCCAACCTGAATGCGTGGCGCAAAGGCGTGTGAGGGAGGCTTTGGCGGCTTCAGCTCAAAACTGCCACCCAAGCTACCCAAGCCTTGGTGACTTGGGCCACGACTCGCCAAGATAGAGAAGATGGGCCAAATGCGGCCCAGGCGGAGACTTCCTAAAGTTTCCCGGTTTCTGTTCAAAACCGAGGGCGGATCGTGGATTGGACTACTGGCCACGTGGAGAACATCAGAGGATTGAGTGGAACTTACGAAGATCAAGACTTCATCGTGGTCGTCCGTCCCGAAATATCCTGTAATCTTTCGTTTGAGTCCTTAGGGTTTATCTAGTTGTAGGGACCTTAAGTGCAAAACTGTCTAAACAGCACTCGGGTATAAATAGGTCTAAGGTAGGTCATTAGAGGCCTCTTGGCTGCTAGGATTAGTCTTTACTTCATAATTTTCGTCCTTAAGCTTTGAGCTCCATTGTTAGGGAGGTTAGAGTAGGATTTAGCCTCCTAATCATGAGGGAAGGTGAGGGTGGTTGCTTGGGAACAAATTTCTGATTGTATACTGAATCTTTAGACCCATCTTGGGCACTTAATCGAAGCAAATTCGTGCAGCAACCCTGTGTTCTTATCCTCCCCCTCTCTCTTTGGTTTTTGGGATCAATCCTTGGCTTTTTGGGTGTTTGTTTGGCCAAGCTTGGAATCCCTTCTCTTGCTGATGTTTTGGACTTGCTATGACTTGGAGATTATGTCTTGGAACATCTCAATCCAGTTGGATTGCCATGAGCAAGTCAGTTTGGGTTTTCCCCTTTCTTGCCCAAATTTTCCCCTCTTCATGAGATCTGAAATTTCCGCTAATCCCTTGATCTTTTTGAGTAGATCTTTTGGGAATAGCTTTGGAATAGTGCTAGGATAGCCTGTGCAAAATTTCGTGAAGATCTGAGAAGATTTGGTCAAGTTTGTGGTTTGTAAACTCAAAGTCTGCGGCTGATTTCTGGGCACACCGGACAGTCCGGTGCAACTTCACCGGACAGTCTCGTGGACCTAACAGTCTCCAAATGGGCAGAATTTTTAATATGTTGTTCCCCATGTTTTCCTCAGCCTGTGTTTAAAACTTCATGATTTTTGGAGCCCATTTGGTTAGGTTTTGGCAATTTTCTTTGCAGGCCTGTCTGTCTGAAGATTCCCTGTCGGACTGTCCGGTAGGGCAAGTCGGACAGTCCAATCGTGGCAGTGTTTTTGCTCCCGGATTTGGTTTAAGTTGTTCCTAAGGTTTGTGGCTTGTTCTAGGTGGCTATGGGGGTGCCTAGGATCATTCCTAAGGTCTTTAGCACCTCATTTGCTAAGAGATCTTGGTGATCACTAGATGTGTTCATTTTGGTTTGTTTGTGTTCGTTTGCTTCCGTGTTTTTGCCTCAACCTCACTTTGGTGGTTCTCGTTGTATGCCTATACTCTTTTGCTTGCTGTGTATCAGTGAGACGCATCTAGGTGCGTTGAGTGGCTGGCGAGACACTTTGGCATGAGTTGTTGCTCCGCTTGGCTTGCGGTCTTTGTGATCGTTGAATTGAGTGCTTCCGCTTGCTTGGTGCGTATCCTTTCAGTGGATGGAACCTTGAGCTACTAGACACGTATCTGTTCAGTGGATGGTGTCCAGTTCTTTTCTCAAGCACCAGGTTTGGGGGTTGTGAGTTTTGAGTTTTAAGTGCTCCTATTCACCCCCCCTCTAGTCGCACGTCTCGGTCCTACAAGGGGCAGCTGTGCATTCAGGGAGTTTGAGCATTTTAGCATGGCTCCTGCATCGGTGTGTTGAGCCTTTTGCCTCTTTCTGGAGGAGCCGATGCTTTGCCTAAGCATGGCTGTGTTGAGCCGGTTTGCCTCTTTCTTGAGGGGTCATGCTTTAGTTTAATCGACTGCGTTGAGCGGTTTCCCTTGTCTTCAGGGGTCAATCTTTGTTTTTTCTTTTTGTTGCCTCAATTTGCCCTTCTTAGCTTGTGGTTGGTTTTTGGGCATTTTGAGCAACTTTCTTCTTTCCTTCTTTCTTTTCAGTTTTACGCTTGTTTTTCTTATCTTTGTTCTATTTCAAGTTACAGGCAGAAGGTGTTGACAATGCACTCATCAAGGGGGAGATTGAGAGCCAATGGACCGACTCCATTGCCTCTGGAGTGATGAGTGATTGTCAACGGAAGCCAAAGACCCAAAAGGACTTGGGCACAAGACCTCCAATCGAGAGGAGGCCCTCCAATGAATGTGAGGTAGATGGAAGCCCTCCGAAGGACTGGAGGCATGCTCGACGTCGGTCGGCCATGGGAGTTCGGAACACGGAGGAGTGGCACGGCGACAGCAGGAGTAAGACCTCCGAAGGACTGAGAGGCGACCCCGATGGACAGGGGAGGCCGGCTGCCACCGCGGTGCTCCAACCCGAGTACATGGCGCGAAGACGGGTGAGGGCGTTGGCGGATTCGCTCAAATCCGCCACCCAACCACCAAGTTACCAGACTCGGCGAATGGGCTCATTCTCGCCGAGATAGAGTGGAGTGGGCCTTTTCAGGCCTAGGAAGGAAACCCTAAAGTTTCTCGGTTTCTGACTGCAAAACCGGGGGTCGAACGGTGGATTTGGACTGCTAGCCACGTGGACGTTATCCGAGAGTTAGCTTGCAGGTGAAGAAGATCAAGACTGCATCGCAGTCGCCCATCCCCGAGAAAGTCGAATCTTTTCTGTTTTGGCCCCTATGGGTGTTTCTGTAATATAGGGGTCTTAGTGTAAAATGTGTTGATTAGGCCAGGGCTATAAATACCTAAGTGGCTGATCATTTAGATGACTCTTCCAACAAAAAGAAACCCTAGGCTTAGTTTCCAACCAGCCAAGAGCTTAGAGATTAAACCGGGTGCTTAGCTTAGGATTTGAAAGTCCCCTAGGCTAGTACTTTGCATTAGTGGGAGGTTGACGAGTGGTAGGCTGTGAGCAACATCTTGTGAACTATTTTCCACACATAATCAAGGCAAGATTCGTCTCCAATTCGTGCTCATGTGTGCAGCCATCTTCCTCCCCCTTTTCTAGTTGGTTTTTGGATGAAACTCAAAGGCTTTTGGTGATTTGCTTGGACCCCGAGTTAATCCTGTTCTTTTGGCTCTTTTGGACTTGCTATGACGTGGAGAATATGTCTTAGAACATTTCTATCCTGCTGGATTTCCACGAGCAAGTCAATATTGAGTTTTCCCCTTTTTGTCCAAATTTTCCCCCCTTCACTAGATCTGAAATTTCCGCTAATCCATTGATCTTTTTTAGTAGATCTTTTGGGAATAGCTTTGGAATAGTGCTAGGATAACCTGTGCAAAAGTTGGTGAAGATCCGAGAAGATTCATCAAGTTTAAGGTTTGCAAACTCAAAACCCGAGGCTGTTTTCAGGCCACACCGGACAGTCTGGTGCAACTTCACCGGATAGTCCGGTGGACCTAACAGTCTCCACATGGGCTGATTTTTTATTATGTTGTTCTCCATGTTTTCCTCAGCCTATGGTTAAAATTTCATGATTTCTGGAGCCCGTTTGATTAGGTTTTGTCAATTTTCTTTGCGGCCTTGTCTGTCTGAAAATTTCCTATCAGACTGTCCGGTAGGGCATGTCGGACAGTCTGGTGGCTGCTGTGGTTTTTGCCCTTGGATTTGGTTTAAGTTGTTTCTAAGGTTTGTGGCTTGTTCTAGGTGGGTTTGGGGGTGCCTAGGATCTTTCCTTAGGTCTTTAGCATGTCATTTGCTAAGAGGCCTTGGTGATTACTAGGTAGTTCCTTTTGTGTTGTTTGGAGGCTTTTGCTTTGCGTGATTTTCCTCGCCTGGTGTGTATCCTTACAGTGGACTGGCACCTTGCCCCTACTAGACACGTATCCGTTCAGTGGACTGGTGTCTAGCATGATTCTCTTGTGAGCTTTCGCTGCACCAAGTTCAGGGGTTGTGATTTTGAGTTTTCAAGTGCTCCTATTAACCCCCCCCCCTCTAGTCGCACGTCTCGGTCCTACAATGTTGACCCTGATTTGGACAAATTTGTGAAGGTAGTTCTGCATCTCATTTACAGCGTAGCGACCGAGGACAATGTCACACCACCACAGTACATACATCTTCCTTCACTATTATATCTCAACTCCGCCTCTGTCATCTGCCTCCCGACTAAACGAAAGCCTGTATAGGACATCTCCCATGCCAGTGGGACCAGGGAGTCCCACTAAGCCAATTGACTCGGAGAGTGCGGATCAGGCCCCATCGAGAGGCGGCTTTGCTTCGAGCCCCCAGGGCTCTCCGCATCCCTCGAGCGAGCAACTAAAGGGGATTGCAACGGAGCAAAAATAGTGCCCCCCGAACTTGGAGCCAAAGCAACTGGAGCCCTCGAGTCTGAACTTCCTGACCACTCGGTTAGAGTCACGCCAAAGACCGCAAACGGTGATCAATGCGACCATGACACCCGGTCACTAGTAGACTAGTGCGACGCACTCTGTTGACAGTACTTACATGCGGCCTAACTCTGCACAGGATTGGCTGAATCAAGCTCCGCTGTGGCATGAGAGACTTGCTCCCATACTTGGGACTGATGCAACCATGCTACGACAATGATTAGCCAACTCCGAAGCAGCCCGTGCTGCTGAAGCCATTGGTAAATGACAATCCCCTGATTGTAATCCTCAACTCCAACATCGTGTGTACTTACACTGTGTACGCATTGTCTGCTAGTTGCTGCTAAAAGGATTGCTGGTCTAGAGAGTGCCCTGGCCCAGTGTGAAACCGCATATCATAATGCCATACTCGAGTGTGATGAGGCCCAAGATGTTGCTAAGAACTTGCAATGAGGTAACCCGCCAAGAAACCCAACTTGCATATTCTTTACTTACAGAGGCCTATAAGTTGCACCGATCCGCAGGATGAGGCACTGCAACTAAAGAGGGAGATTCAAGAACTCCGAGAATCATGAGACAGTTTTGAGAAGTCATTCCAGAATACATCTAGCGCCTTAGTAGTGCTTGATATGAGCCACAAGTTGACCCGGGAGGATCTTGAGAGGAAGACTTCTGAGTTAATTAAAGCCGACAAAATTCGAGTCAAAATCTAGAGCAGGAATAGGGACTTGGAGAAGGTGTTGAAGTCCACGAGCCAAGGCACTCAAGGAGTCACAGCAGTTGGCAGAGAAGCCCCACAAGGACTTGGGCCTTGCAACACTGAACTATGAAATCTCCAAGAAGAACTGTAAGAAGCTAAAAGCTGCTTATGATAAAGCCAAGGAGCTAATGAAGTCCGCAACATCTGCCATGACAACCATGCTGAATATATGTGGCCCCCTAGGTAGGAGTCCCACGAACCAATAGAAGACTGAGTATCAACTCCAGTTGAAGATATCAACAACCACCTCTGAGGAAGACTGAAATCAATCATGCAACATGTTTTACTAATGGTCAAGATAACCAAGCAAGGTTTGAATTTATCTGACTTAACGGGGAGGGTTGCAGCTGATCCCAGTGACTCTATGATAGATAGCTATGCTGTAGAGGTTCAAGCTATAGTCGAAAGGCTTGTAACAGAGTTTGAGCCATAAATGAGTACATTTGCTGCTGAACTTCTATAGATGACATCATGTCCTTGTAAATGAATGAGGCCTGTTACTGACTGCTTAAGCTACAACAAGCGACATCAGTATTCTAAGTTATTGCAAGATCAAATTAGATGTTTTTGTAGATATAATGATATGTGATGTTGTCACGCCCAGTTCTCAACCAACGGAACCAGGACAACATATATGTGCCAGGAACTTATGCATACAACATATATGTGCCAGGACAACATATATACGCTCAGCTTTGCATACAACTTATGTTCTCGCAGCTTCTGCAAAACTAGTCTCAAGTGTGCTTCATGTTCTTCTTCAGTCTTGGAATAGATCAAAATATCGTCAATAAACACAACCACAAACTTGTCGAGATACTCCATAAACACTTTGTTCATAAGATTCATGAAATAAGCAGGAGCATTTGTCAAACCAAAAGACATCACTGTATACTCATATAACCCAAATCTGGTAATGAAAGCAGTCTTTGGAATATCAGAAGGTCGAATCTTCATTTGATGGTAACCAGACCTTAAGTCAACCTTTGAGAACACACAAGCACCTTGCAACTGATCAAACAAATCATCTATCCGGGGTAGAGGATATTTATTCTTAATGGTGACATCATTCAAAGCTCGATAATCCACACACATTCTTCTTGACCCATCCTTTTTATCAGCAAATAAAACTGGAAAGGCCCAAGGTGAAGAACTAGGTCGGATATACCCTTTTTCTAACAACTCATCTATATTTTTCTTTATTAACTCTTGTTCTTTAGGTGCCACTCTATATTGCCTTTTTGCTATTGGTGCTGTACCAGGTAAAAGGTCTATTAAAAATTCAACTTCTCAGTCAGGTGGCATACCTGGCAACTCATCAGGGAAGACATCTGGTAATCACACACTACCCGAATCCCATCAGTAGGCCTGGCTGTGATCTGGTTCAATTGACCATATTCCTTCCTTGGTTCATTTACCATAATTTCCACATTTTTCCCATCTGAAGCTGTCAAGAGAATTTCCCGCTTGGAGCAGTCAATTTTGGCTCCCCATTTGGTTAGTGTTTCCATGCCCAAAATGACATCAATTCCCTCTCATTCTAAGACAATTAAATTTGTGCAGAATTCTACCCCCCTTATGTCAAAACTAACTCCAAGACAGATAGAATTAGTTCTCATCTGCCCCCCAGGTGAGGTGACCAACAACATCCTTTTCATGGCACTTATAGGTATGTTATGTCGAATGGCATATGACTTGCTAATGAAGGAATGAGTTGCACCGGTATCAAAAAGTATAGTAGCAGTATGGGAGTTGACCAAGAACGTACCGAGCACGACGTTCAGAGACTCCATTGCAGTCTCGGTGGTCACATGATTCACCTTTCCTTGCCACTATCCCTTGGGCAATTGATTTGCGCGTCCCTGCTGCTGTTGTGGAGGATTTTTCCTCTGGCCCTGCTGCTGACCCTGTTGATTGGTTGGCATCTTATGAGGGCAGACATTAGCATAATGCCCCTGCTTACCACACTTATAGCAGCTTCTACCAACTGGAACTGGAGCTTGATTTGTTGTAGGGAGGTTGTTTTGCACCTGATGCTGAACTTGATAAACATGACGAGTAGGTTGGGTCTGATAACGCTGTCCCTGGCTCATCTGCTGGCCCTGACTGCAGCTGCTGCTGGTACCCCTGCTATCCCTGGGTACGCTGTTGATACCTTGCTTGCTGAGAACTCTAAACTTGGGGGTAACGAGGACGAGTGTTGCTGCCTGATGAGGAGTTGTTGAACTTCCTCTTCCTTTCTTCTATGTCCTGGCGCTTCCTTTCAGTGAAAAGCGCCTTGTCCACCAAATGATGAAAGGAAGGGAAAGTATGAGTCATCAATTGATACTGGAGTTCATCATTCAAACCTTCCATGAAATACTCCTGTTTCTCTCTGTCATCGGCCACCTCTGCAGTAGCATATCGTGCAAGTTGAAGGAACCTGTCCCGGTATTCGGTCACTGACATGTTGCCCTGCTTTAAAGAAAGGAATTCCTTCTTCTTCATTTTCATCAACCCTGCAGGCACGTGATGGTTGCGGAAGTTCTCCCTGAACTAGTGCCCAAGTGAAAGCATCCCTGTCCTCTGGCCTGTAGGACTCCCACCAATCCAGAGCTGCACCCCTCAACTGTCTAGAGCCATACAAGACCCTCTCCCTATCGTTGCACTGTGCAATCTCCAACTAGGCGTTCAATAGCACGAAGCCAGTCATCAGCCTATAGTGGCTCTGTAGCATGTGAGAAAGTGGTAGGATGTCCTTTCATGAAATCTCCATGCCTGTCTCTAGGTGGGGGTGGTGGTTGAGCTTGTGCTTGTTGGAGAGTTTGCATTGTAGTATTCACTGTGGTTAACACTTGTGCCATTAGCTGCTCCATGGTGATGGGTGGTGGGTTGGGAAGTTGATTGCCTCCTCTCTGGTGTTCCTGGTTGTTACCACCAGCACCACCACCTCTCCTTATGTTAACCATCTGATTGCAACATATAATTCATAAGCACATGATAGATATAGTGATGCACAAGAGAGAAAGCCTGACGATAAAGTAGAAAGAACAATAGAGTAGATATCTTTAACCCAACGAGCTAACTTTATTTTAATATTGGTAACACTCAACTTGTTCACGCTGTAGACAATCCCCACAGCTGGATATAACATTCAACCAAAGATCCAAATCAACCATAGTTCATAAAGCAAACATCAAAACATCCAAAATTAACCAAGTTCCACCCAAAAAGAAAAGGACTCAAAAGACTCAAACTAATAAATGGCGAGGACTGTCTAGTCGTTCGTGAGGAAGCACGGTGGTGGCGCCACTAGGCTCACCGTAGCGCGGCTTCTTGTGCTGGAGGAGACTGTGCTAGCTCTATATGCGTCACGTGCGTCGCCTCCAGCAGCTGAGCTCGAAGAAACTCACACTCTAGGTGTAAGCTGCGGTGCGCACCCAACAGAGCATCGTGCTCGGTGCTCAAGGCTGCTGTAAACTCCACCAGTTAGGCCAACTGAGCGTTGTCCTCGTGCTCCAAGGAAGAGATCTGGTGTTTTGTCTCACCACTCTTGCGGCGGGGAAGGTAGCACCGAGCAGACTGGCTAAAAGCTATACGGTGGTCCTCACAGAAGACCCCATAAGCCTGTCGAGCTGCGTCGTTGATGGCCGCATCCTGGTCAGAGTGATATGACACCGAGTAGTGCTCCTCAGCTAGGGTGGAACCCCCGTGCTCCGTGTTATCCACCATAAAGCACGCGGATGCATAGAACCTGGGAGGAAACTCGGGGTGCACACTCTCCACCACCTTGTAGCTGATCTCCAGGTTGTTGTAACCCAACTCCTGGATGGCGTCATTGAGCATCCTAGGGAAGCTCAAGTGCAAGCTGTTGTGGAAGTGCTTCACGTCTATCCACTGCAACTGGGGCGTGTCACCACCTTCGGCACCCTCGGTGCCAGCAGAGGCGTCTCCAGCGTCATCGCCCTCCTCAGCCTCAGGCTCGTCGTCTGGTATCACCACCACCTCGGGCTCCAGCTGAGGGGGTGGAAGTATCTCTACCACCTCGTCGTCCTCCAGATCCTCCTGCGGTGCCTGCTCCTCAGGCTGCAGAGGGTCCTCCTCCTGGGGCTCTTCCTAGGACTCCACCTCAGACTCCTCGGTCTCCACCTCAGGCTGGACCTCAAGCTCGGGCTATGGTGGAACGAACGGTCCAAAGCGTCGGGCTGCACCTGGTGCTCTTGCGGGCAGTCCTGAAGGTGCGGGCCATCTACAAGGAGGATAGAATAAGTTTAAGATCAGTTCTATATGATAGAAGGAATAAAATAAAATTTTCAACATAATGTGAACATAAATATTTATAGTATACTGGAGAGAGTAAATTTTGTAAAACAGCAGATAAGACAAAGGAAGTGAAATCCTTAAATACGACCATTTCTATCTAGGCTATCATCCTACAGTCAACACGGCTCTGATACCACTCTGTCACACCCAGTTCTCAACCAACGGAACCAGGACAACATATATGTGCTAGGAACAAGTCTCACATATATTATGACAATAGTGACATCACAGAACGTGCATGAAAGGGAATTAACGTTACATAGCGTATCGTCACATTATTACATCAAGACACAAGTCTTTATAACAGAGTCATAAGCGGAAGCGTAAACGAAAACATAAACGAGCCGCCACAGGGAAGTCGACTGGGATACTGATATGCCTAGAACTCATCATAACCTTGAGTGTACTCTTCTGTGCCTTCATCAACTGAACAGCAGTTGGGTCCACGCAACAAAAGAAAGGAAACAACAAGTATGAGTACACAACCGTACTCAACAAGCATAACATGAACCATGAGGCTCTAAGGTTGGCTGACACATATGCATGAGCTTTTAGTTGATCAAGTTTTATTAAGCAGCTAATTACTACAAGTGAGTTTATAAACCATTAAGCCCAAGATATTGCATAAAGAATTAATCAACATTATTAGAAACATAATCAACTCCCAAACCAAACCAAGCACCACTAATCAGCATAAAGGATCTGGGCCGCTCATAACCGTGAGCACGGCTGACATGTCAGTTTTACACTCTCGAGAGGTTGCACATCTTTACCCACAAGTCGTGAGCTACGCTAGAAGTTCATCACATTTCCTTAGATGAGATGACTAGCAAGCCACACTACGAAGCCTTTACAAAGATCACGTTGGTAAGGTGTAACTGCTGAGGTTTCAAGCTCCGCGGAGATGGGGCCCTACTCTAAGGGGTGAAGCACACAGCACACACAACCCAAAGCAGATCCAAGGCCCATCCCGGCTCACTTCCCCTCTTGCCCCAGCAGGTAAGTTACCCCTAAACCAAGGCAATCTAATTAATCAGCTAAGACCGTCCCATTCCAGTCTCATGGTAGCGCTGTTGTCCCAGGTTGTCGCTTTGTGAATAGGTCCTTATGGAGAGTGGCTATGAGCAAAACCACTAAGCACATTGCTCATGCCCCCTAAACCATGTTGCTAAAAAGCCAATTTTAATGAGCCATGAACCACTCAAGCACCTCAGCACAGAGGGTCACACTCACAAAATATTGCATAGATCCATTAACAAGATTATTAACAAAAGAACATGTGTTTGTGCAGCAACTACCAAGACTTATCCAACATGCATTCCCATAGGTAAAACATAGAGTAAAGAGGCTAATGTATAGTCCTTATAGGCATACAAGTTAGACACATGCATATGAAGTGATTAAAGAGTTATTAGGTTATCCATGTTATACTTGCCTTCCTCAAAATGCTCTTGTGGCTGCTGTCCAAAAATGGCAACCTGCTGTTCTTCTTCACCTACGAACGGTTCACCGTCTAAACACGTTCACTGGCAACATACAAGCATTCCCATACACGCATACATGCAAACAAATAACAAAGGATAAGCAACAGTACACCACATCATAAAAACAGAAGATAAAACTGTTATAAAAACATTCTACGCATTTCTACGGACACGTGAGCGCAAGAATCACCCAAATCGGAGCTAAAATGTGAAAGTTATGCATAAAACAGGCTCCTGAGGGCAAAACTGTGATAAATAAACTAAACCAGGGGCTAACTTTGCAAAACTGAGGGCCTAAACGTAATTAAACATAGCCTGCCGAGGGTTTTAGAGCAAAACCACCAGAGCCTGGACTGCGGGTTCAAATCCAAGAAAGCTCAGGGGCTAAACTGATGAAAACAGGACTAAAACATAAATACTTTTCAACGGAGTCGGATTGCGAGTTGATTCCAAGGAAACGCGGGGGCTTTTATGCAAAAGTCCCACGGCGGACTCGGCCTGCGTTGATGTGCGCGGTGACATGTGTGCAACGTGGCATGCCACGTAGTCCTAACAAGTGGGCCGGTGCTGAGTCGGATTATGATGTGCGACGCGGCGCTCTGCGATTGGTGAACGAAGGGGTACGGGACGTTTTAATCGTGGTCGTTGGCGACGGATCAGACGGCTGCGGAGGAAAGGGACACAGGGGCATCAGGCGGTGACCAAACTCCATGGCGGAGTTCAGGCCCGCGCGGCGGCGGCTGGCCGGTTGCGCGTGCGCTGAGACCTAGGGGCGCTCCCGCTGCCCTAGGGCTAGCTCGGGAGAGAGAGGGGACAACGGCGAAGCTCACCGAGGTGATGTGGATGTCGGGGAGGCAGTGGAGTGAGCTCGCGATGAGGACCGACGGGTGAAGCTGGTTGGCGCTCGCGGACAGGGGTAAAGGAGGCACGAGCTCACGTCAAAAACCCGCGAAACATCTCCGCAGCTGTCCTGCGAAGAAGGAAACGAAGGGTGAGGGTCGGGGATAGTCCAACGGCGACGAATTTTGCGGTGGTGCGGCTTACTGTGGGTGAAGTCCGGTGGCGGATTGAGATCTTGGTGGCACAAGGTAGTGAAATTGGAGTGGCGTAGAGGCAAAAGGGGGCGAGTGCGAAGCTCGAGGTCGGGTTTTATAGGGCTCGGGTGAGTCGGAGCGTCGCGGACATGGAGGAGTGGCCGGCGACTTTGATAGCTCGATGAGGTGCAGTGAAGGGAGGGAGATGGGGAAACTGGTGCGATTGTTGGGGGATTGATGGAGAGGCGATTAAGGATAACAAACGTGGCCTCGGATTCGTCCCCCATCGACCTGAGCGCCAACGTGGCAGAGCAGAGAGGGAAGAGGGGCACAGGATCTCCGGCGAGAGCTAGGGGAAGGGGATGACAAATGGGGCCGGTCTGGCAGTGAGGGTAAGGGCGTGGCCCACTCAGTCAGTGGCGTGTGAGAAAGAGAGGAAGGAGGCGGGCTGGTAGCTTTGGGCCGGTTCTTGGCCCAGGCGGGTGAGGAAGGGGGCGAGGTGGGCTACTAGCTGGGCCGGTTGGCCTGGCTGCCTCTCCCATTTCTTTTTTTTTCTTTTTCTTTTCTCTTTTGAATTCTTTTGAATAAGAAAGCAATTGATCTACATATTCAAATAAATTTGAATATGAACCCTTAATTCATACAAACAATAAAATAATGCACCAGCATGTATGCACAAGAAGGGTTAAACCTATGGTTGCTTTTATGCATCTTTTTAATTTAAATAAATCATGATAAATGCAAACTAAGCACATAAGCCTTAGAAAATTAAATAAATTGCTTGGTTTTTATTATGAAGTACTGAAATTAAAACTAGGGTGTTACAGATGTTTAGTCCTTGGATTGGCCCCACGACTCAAGGTTTTCGCTTGAAGTATAGAGTTCACGCGTATTATTCTGAGATTGAATGCGTGCATGAATACCCAACTCAAGCCTTTACGTTGGCTCGGGCTGATTACCTCTGACTGTACGACACATAGGGCCAGAGTGCACCCTTTTATGAGTGTAAGCGCAGGCATGTAACACCAGCTGTCGGTCTATGACCTAGGTTGATTGCCCCGTAACGAGGGTCAGATTGCACCCTATTATGAGTACACGAAGGCATGTAACACCAATGCTGATTACCCCATAAGGAGGGCCAGGTTGCACCCTATTATGAGAACACGAAGGCATGTAACACCAGCTGTCGGTCTACGACCTAGGCTAATTGCCCCGTAATTAGGGTCGGACTGCACCCTATCTTGAGTAAGCGTAGGCATGTAACACCAGTCATGAGTCGGGTCAGGACCCATGACTGGTTGCCTTGTTATGAAGAATGAGGACAATACGTCAATGCAAGATGCGTCATATAGTTACGTCGAAAGAAGAGACATGTGCACAGAGGTCATGGATTCTTTATTACTTGAGTACAACCAACTGAATACGAGTGAGGACGAGTTGCCTCGAGGCCATGACAACCGCAATGAATACAGATGAAGACACAATGCTTGGAGGTTTGTAGTGGCTTTAGGTGTAGAACTTGTGAAGATGTTCAATATTCCAGGAGTTCCTTGTCAGAGTGCCATCCATTTCATACAAGCGATAAGACCCTAGCTGAGTGACTTCTCTGACGATATAGGGCCCCTCCCAAGGAGGGGATAGCTTGTGATGCCCTGTCCCCTTAAGTACTCTACAAAGGACCAGCTCTCCGACTTGAAAAGGCACGAGGACACATGTTGCGCTCATGATAATGCCACAAAGCCTGCTGATATCGTGCTGACTGAATCACCGAGTTGGGTCATTCCTCCTCAAGTAGGTCGACATCCTCTAGCCGAGTGGTCTCATCCTCGGCGATGTCTTTGAATGCGAGCTGAGGTGCCCCATGTGCTAAGTCTACGGGGAGCACTGCTTCTGAGGTTTACACCATGAAGAAGGGCGTATTGCCATTGAGTGCTTTACTGGGCTGAGTTCTAAGACTCCAAACTATGTATGGGAGCTCCCTAATCCATTTTCCCACAAGCTTTTCGTCTTTGTCGAAGACCCTCTTCTTTAAAGCATCAAGAATCATCCCATTTGTGCGCTCGACCTGACCATTGGCACGGGGATGCGCCACCGAGACATATTTGACAAGTATGGATCTTTCACTTTAGAAATCGAAGAACTCCGAGCCTGTGAAGTTGGAGCCCAGATCTGTGATGATGCTGTTCATAATCCCAAAGCGGAATATAATCTCTTGGATGAATTCTACCGCCTTTGCAGAGGTTAGAGATATGATCGTCTTGACCTCAATCCACTTGGTAAACCTGTCGATGGCCACCAACACATGAGTGTATCCACCTTGAGCCTTCTTGAGTGGCCCAATCATGTCAAACCACCAGCATGCGAAGGGCCATGAGACTAGGAATGTTCTGCAGCTGTTGTGCCGGGAGGTGATATTGATTTGTAAAGAACTGATAAGCTTCACAGTGTTTGACCAGTTCCACGGTGTCTTGCTTTGCTGTTGGCCAATAAAAACCGGCCCCGAATGCCTTTCCGACCAGTGTCCTAGAGGCAGCGTGATTGCTGCACTATCTAGCATGAATCTTCATCAGTAAATTCTTACCACGAGATATGTTGATGCACTTTAAGAGGACGCCGGCAGCACCGCGCTTGAACAGATCATCACCGATCAATGTGTAGCTAGCCACATACCGAACGAGTATCTTAGCTTCTGCTTTATCATCAGGCTCATCCCTGTCTCTGAATGTATCTGATCATTGGGACCCGCTAGGCAGTCGGAGCTTCCTCCAAGCTCAGGATGTATTGTTCTGGGGGTTCCCAGTTCTCGATCGATGGATGGGCGAGATAACTCTTGGACAATGACCCCTGGAGGTATTTTAGCTTAGGAGGAGCCAAGCTTTGACAGTAGATCAGCATCTGCATTGTTGTTATGGTCTACATGATGAAACTCAAGCCCATCGAACTTATCCTTCAGTTTACGAACTTTCGTGTAGTACTTGTCCATTACTTCCGTAGAGCAGTCCCAATCTTTGTTGACCTAACTGATCACCACCAAAGAATCCCCATAGACCATGAGGCGCTTGATACCGAGTGAGATTGCAATGCGCAACCCATGTAGCATAGCCTCATTCTGCTGCATTGTTAGGACACCGTAAAAAGGATCTGCAGCACATACTTGAGCTTCTCGCCTTTTGGGGAAGTCAGGACGACTCCTGCCCCTACTCCCTCTATTTTTAGAGATCCTTCAAAGTACATCTTCCAGAATTCTAGATGGCTCTGAGTTCTCTGGTAGCTAATTCTCTATCCACTCAAAGACAAAGTCAACCAGCACATGTGTCTTGATGGTGGTGCGTGGGCGGAATTCGATGTCATGTGCTCCCAGCTCACACGCCCATTTGGCTATCCTCCCAGTAGCTTCTCTATTGCGCAGAATCTCACCTATGGGGAATGAGGTGACCACCATGACTTTGTGCTCTTTGAAATAATGACGCAGCTCCGCATACAGTAATTTCTGAACCTGAGGGTACCTTATTTTAGACGGGCTGAGTACTTCACTGATGAAGTAGACCTGGGTGTTGAGTCAGCTGAACGTGCCCTTCCTCCAGCCTCTCGACCAGCAATGCAGTGCTGACCACATGAGTCATGCAAGAGATGTACAGAAGTAGGTCCTCAGCTGCGTGTTCTATCGTGGCTTGGTTTGGTGATTTGCGTACTGGGGAGGTCGTCAAGAACTTCTTGAGAGCTTCCAGCGCTTCCTGGGCTTTCGGTGTCCATTGGAATCTGTCCACCTTCTTCAGCAGCTTGTAAAATGGCATGCTAGCACTCCCCCCGCTGTGAGATGAATCGGCTTAGGGCTGCCATGCACCCAGTGAGCTTCTGGACCTTCTTCTGTGACCTGGGAGGCTCCATCCGAAGAATTGCATCTATCTTCTCCGGATTGGCTTCAATTCCCCTCTTGCTAATGACAAACCTGAGTAGTTGCCCGTCTAGGACCCCAAATACACACTTAGTGGGGTTAAGCTTCTAGCAGAACCTTCTTAAGATGTTGAAGACTTGATGTAGATCGTTAATGAAGTCTTTTGGATGCTTTGTCTTGATCACAACGACATCGACATAAGCCTCGACGCGCTTGCCCTAGTGCTCGGCCAAGCACGTCTGGATTGCGCGCTGGTATGTCCACCCCCAGCGTTTTTCAGCCCGAATGACATAGAGGTGTAACAGAACGCCCCAAAGGGCATGATGAACGCAGGTCTTCTCCTGATCTTCCTCCGCTAAGCTAATTTGGTGATAGCCTGAGTAACAATCTAGGAAGCAGAGTAGGCAACATCCTGCTGTAGAGTCTACAACTTGATCTATCCTAGGCAGCCTGAAGGGGTCCTTCGGCAGTGCTTATTGAGATCAGTATAATTAACACATATCCACCATTCTATTTTATTCTTTTTGAGCACAAGTATGGGGTTTGCAAGCCACTCGGGATGCATGACTTCTCCAATAAACCCTGCAACTTGGAGCTGGGCGAGCTTCGCACGGATCGCTTCCCTCTTGTTCGGAGTAAATCGGCGCAGCCTCTGCTTGATTGGTTTTGCATTGGGGAAAACCTTGAGCTTGTGCTCAGCCAGTTCTCTTGGAACTCTAGGCATATCTACGGGCTTCCATACGAACATGTCCCAGTTGTCCCTCACGAACCAAACGAGCATGTCTTCCTATTTGGGACGAAGGATGGCGCTGATGGTCATCATCTTGGAGGCATCAAGGAGGTTGAGGCTTACCTCCTTGGTTGCCATGGTTGCCTGTATGGCTGAGCTGGGGGCTGACTCTTGAGTCGGGATTGGCAGGTCGTCCTTCGAAGAGTTGAGCTGCGTCAGGTGGCTAGCAGGTGCTGAGCCGCCATGGTAGTTGCTGCGAGGGCCATCTGGAATGCCTCCTGAGCTTAGATTGCATAGCCCTTGAAGTCCGCCCGCATAGAGAGAATACCGTGTGGGGCCGACATCTTCAAGACCAGGTACGAGCAATGAGGGATGACCATGAACATGGCCAACCCAGGCCGCCCGATGATGGTGTTGTAGGTAGAGTTGGAGGTTGCCACCTCGAAACAGAGGGTGTCAGTATGGAAGTTGTCCTCCATTCCAAAGGTGACACGTAGGCTTGATGTGCCCCAGTGGATATTCTCCCACGCCGGACATGATCCCAAAGAACGGGCTGTCCGACTCTTGTAGATGATCGATGGAGAGCCTGAGAGATAGCAGGGTCTTAGGGGGACATCACGTTAATGCTACTTTCCCCATCGATTAGCGTCCTCATGAGTCTACTCTCATGGACCACTGGGCTCACAAGCAGAGGGTACTTGCCTGGGTGATCGAAGTTGAGCCAATGATCTGCACGACTGAAAGATATAGGCAAGTCCGACCAATTGTATAGCGCGGGAGGCTCTTGGGGTGGCTGCCATGACTTGGAGGTCAGTCAGCTTCTGCTGCCTCTTGCGTTCTTGGGAGTCGTGCCCCCCCGAAGATGACGTTAACCTACCTATTGACGTTGGGGAAGCTAGCGCCATTGGGCCTGTTCTATTGAGGTGGTAGCCCCTGGTCCTCGTGGTAGAGGTAGTGACGGAGGCAGCAGTATGAAGGGCCAGCCGTTGGCAATCGAGGCCCTGAAGTCCTGGCAATCACGCAAGGAGTGGTGCATCTCCTTGTAATAGGGGCATGGTGTGTCAAGGAGTTGGTCGTGCGAGCGTCCGCCTCCTGTGCAGGGAGGAACGCGCGGGCGCATGGGTGGCAGGCCCACAGCTTGGACCTCCTCTCGAGGCCTCTTGTCCTAGTGGCGCTCCTGCAGCTGGGGTCTTCACCCTTCTCTTTACCCCGATCATCTCGATGTGCATCGACCAGGTCCCGAGCCTGCTCATCCACGGTAATGTATCGGCCAGCGTAGCGGAAGAGCTGCTCCAAACTAAGTAGGGGCTTGTGCAAGATGCTTTTCACAAAGGCCTCGTCGTTGCAGCCACGGAAGAAATCTTCAATCACTGCCGTGTCGGCGATGTTAGGGATGCGATTCCGCATCGACTGGAACCACTTTAGGTACGACTGAAGACTCTCGTTGTCCCTGCACTTGATGGACTTGAGGTCCCATAGCTGTGCCGACTTCTCAGAGAGAGGTTGGAAGTTGGCGATGAATCAGCGGTAGAAGTCATCCCAACAGTCGATGCAGTCACGCTGGAGGTGACAGAGCCACTTAAGCGTGTCTTGTCCCATCATGATCGGGACATAGGCTGCTATCACATCCTCGCTTACACTGGCAGCACTGGCTATGGTTGAATATATAGCCAGCTAGCCGCTCAGGTCATGCTTCGTCTCGTACTTGTCGACGTTGGAAACTTTGAAATTTTGGGGCCACGCAACCTCGCGAAGCCATTTAATGAATGCCGGGATGCTGACCACGCTGCAATGGGCTGGTTTGCCTCAACCTCCATCTTGGACACCTCCGTCCCCCAGCCAGTTGTGAACTGAGCAGCGAGGTGTTGGGCTGTTGACAAAGTCCCCACCAGAGTGAGCCCTGCCCCCGTCATCACGGTGGGAAATGCCATAGTACTGATCATATTCATTGTGGCACCAAATTTCTTCCTTATGCCGGTCTGCACATGATCTCTCGATGTTGCAGCGTGCGTCACGCCTAATGTTGATGGCGTGGCGGGCATCGGCACCCGTGGGGGCATTGGCAGGCAGAAGATGGTTAGTTGCCTGAGTGAAGATTTGGTGGTAGAGTTCCCCATCTGACGTGTGAGGGAGAACGTCCAGTGAGTTTCGCCAGCACTCCCCCTGCTTGACTCGGAGTTCCCATGGTAGCAATGAACTCAGGCAATAGACTGTGCCCCAGAATCAGCGTCGTTTGAGGCTGAACGCGGTGGTCTCCATCACGTCCTCTCCCGCGGTCGCAAGTCGTGCTGTTGGACCCAGCGCAGTGCCAGTGTTCTTGATGTCGACCATTCCTTTGACGACGTGACTCGGCTTCCTTTGGCATCTCTCCAGGTTCAATCGCCTCATCCTGGGAGAGGGGAAGAATTGGATCTTGGTTCCCCGCATGATGATTGGTGGTGGATATTACGGCGCTACTTACGGCATCTGTTGGCGGTCGCTAAAACCCATTTCGACCACCAATGTTTCATGTTTTAGAGTATGCTTTACTAAGTTTTCACTTATTTCTAACTACATCCATGAGTTGTGCATGAAAGTTGTATGCAGGATTTCTTCATACTCAAAACAATGGAGGACTGAACAAAATAGAAACAATGAGGCAAGGGGAGAGGCAATGGGCCAAACAACCATGGCCTGGCCGACCAACTCCAAGGTCAGCCGACCTCCTCCTTGGGTCACCCGACCACCTCTAGGGTCGGCCGACCTCCTCTCCTTGGGTCACCTTACCATCAGGAGGGTTGGACAGCCCACCAGGCAGCCCAAGCCTAGGCGGCATGGTCGCCCGACCATAGCCCATGGCCACCCGACCCTGCCATGTTACGAATCTTGGACCTGCATGCAAAGAAACACAAAACACGTCAAATACAACCATTGGATCAAGTATCCAATGCATCCAAGCATCGAAAGGCCATCACACAAGGGATTGATGATGTCAGCAATCCAAGGGGAACAACATGCAGCCAATCAGGTGGCCGCCCGACCATTCACCATGGTCGGCCGACCATGCACCAACCTTGTTTTGCACGTGTATCAACTACTCCAACCACCAACCGACTTGGAGAAGCATTATCAGTCATTAGATGCACTAAGTCGGTAAATCATGCGGTCAGCCGACCATGTGACTTGGTCGACCGACCATGTGACTTAACCGTTTTATATGCAAACCGACTTGGGCAACCACCAACCGACATCAGGAGTCAAGATCAGCCATTGGATCGCCAAAGGCGGTTCATCGGACGGCCGCCCGACCTCCCCCAGGGTCGGCCGGCCACCAACTTGGTCGGCCGACCGCCGACCTACACCCACAATCAACCTAGTGCACCTATGAGTAACCCTCCGTCTCCAAGCTATAAATACCCCCCGGGAGGTCACTTGCAAGGTGTGGTGGATCAATAGAACAATAGTGTGGTTGTGTAGTTGAGTGTACAGTATAGTAGTGAAGCCACCCTTAGCATTGTAGAGAGAGCCAATTGTATCAAGAGTGAGTAGTGAGTTGTAGAGTGAAGGAGTTGGATTTCTCTCTGGTATTCTGTTCCCGAGCTCTTATTCTTAGAGGAATTATTACTCTATTTCCAGGATACAGTAAAGTTCCTTGCCCCCTCCTTTATTTGTTTCATACTTACTTTATTTACATCCTTAGTTCTTTGCTTAATAGTTTACGGGTGCCAAGTGTGCTCTGTGTAGTTTAGCTATACAGTTGTGCTTGCTCCCTGGCTTTGAACCAGTGTAGTAGTAAACTCATTCGTGCAGACGTGGTGGCTAGACTAGAGTTTGCCTTGGAAGGTGTCTTATCCCACGTAGTCTTGGTTGGTAGTCCCACCTGGTGCCAGCGGGTGTGTGTCCTATGTAGTCCAACCCCATCGTTCGGATAAGTAGTCATTGACGCATAGCTGAGACCTTGTAGCACCCGCCTTTCTCGTCTGGGTTATCAGCACTCTGGTGCTCGGAAGTGGTTCTACAGTATCGGTGTCCAAGTAAACCTGTTGAGTAGAGTACTAGTTTGTTGAGTAAAGTTAAGTTGTTATATTTAAAGTAGTGATCCTGCTCTACTCTGTTATATATCTCTACAACTGCTGGTTTTACTATTCGGTTCTATCTGTTCTACGTTGAGTTACTCCTCAGTTCCTCGTGGATTTCAATACCCTGGAATACTCTTGGGTGAAAAGCTACAACGTGTTTCCTGTGCACTTGCGGATTTATATCAGTAGGCTAAGAAAAGCCAACAGCATCATCGCCTCTCGCGCTGCTGCTGAATTTCCCCAGTTCACGGATGGCTCATCGTCAGAGACAGGGTTTTCTTTCGGTTGGCCATCAATGATGAGGATCTAGGAGAAGCGAGTGGGCAACCTCGGAGGCGATCTTGCCTGATCGTCAAGGAGCATTGTTGATCCCTCTGAGTGAAGCCTAGAGTCGAGGGGCATGGATCCTGTAGCTGTAGTCGCAGTTGACCCAGCATCGGGTGCATCGAGATACTCCTGGTTACAGATCTTGTGTGGGCAGGAGGCCTCACCGCCCTCTCGAGGGAGAGGTGCCTGAGGCGGCTGCTGAGGTGGATGCCATTGTGTTGATGCTGACGAAGCTGCCTCAGACCCATCCACCGATCGTGAGCTACGCCAGGTGGCGATTCTGCTGTTCGGGGTGGAGTTGATGATGAGTCCTAGGCAAAGGCCGGTCAACGATTCTTCGGCCTGTGTGGTAGACATCATCATCCATGAGAGACATGGATCTTGACCCTAGCATAGGGTCTCCCAGTGCTTCCTTGCCTCCCTCTCAAGAATGAGGTGGCTGAGGTTTCTACTGATAGCAGTCTATAGTGGCTTCCCATTGTGCATCCTCATTGTCTTTGAGGAGAGCCATGGCGCGGGGGACGAACCACTGGTGCAACAAGCTTGCCTGATATGTGGCAGCAGCATTGCGGAGACCGTGAGGGAGTTGGGACGGAGCCCGATCCTTCCCGCGGTTCAGAGCATAGTCCTTGTGACTTCCGGCTGGTGGCTGAGTTCATGACCACCCGGCGTGGAGTGATCGCAGGTGCGGAAGTTGGAGGCGAGGGGCGAACCTCCAGGTTGTTGTGCTTTTCTCCCTCGACTCATCTGGGTCCATATCTGAGTCGAGGATGTAGAGAGCACAGTGCGCCGAGTTGGTGATTACGTAGTGGTTGACCGAGGTGAGGGAGCCTGATTCAAACTTTCGCTCGGCCGACGTCATGACGACCTGTCGCAGGCTCGGGCCCAGTTGACCCAAAGTGCATCTTGGTGACCCACCTCGTGACGAGGCGGATGAAGCTGGAGCTGTCCTGGTGACAGATCGGGGCATCAGCACTAGGAGGGTGAGTTGGTACGACCTTGGTCGGCATGACAGCCGGCTGTGGGTTGGCCGCACGCCGAACAGATCTTGGAGCAGGTGAGGTCGAGGGGTGCTTCGGAGTTGGTGATGAGGCCTTGCGGCTGTGCACCTCCTCTGTCGCACCGTTGAGTTGGTGCAGATCGTTGGCCTTGTCGGCGAATGAACTGAGATAGATCCGAAAGGGATCATCTCGCCAGGAGTGAACTTGACAACGTGGGTGGAGAAGTTAGCCATGGAGCTAACTTGGTGTCGATGTCGCCGACCCCTATCTGGCACGCCAACTGTCGGGGTTTGGTACCGGCAGTGCACTACGGGACACGCCATGAGGTGCTTTTGAGTCTGGCAAAATCGGCATAGCTTGATGATTCGCTTGAGGAGCGACAGAACACCAGGGTTTATACAGGTTCGGGTCGCGAGATGCATAATACCCTACATCCTATTTGTGGCTGCTTGTACTGATCTGTGGTCGAGATTACAAAGAAAGCTAGGGCTTTGGTTCAGCTAGAGTGTGGTTTGGCGGTATGAGATGAGTTGGAGTTCTACGTAGGGGTCCCTCACCCGCCTTATATAGGCCAACGGGTTCTTCGGTTACAAGTCAGGTTCCTTCTATATCTCCTAGTCAGTTTATATTACAAGAGATCAAACATAATCTTCGTCCCTATTGTTCCTCCTTTGAATCCCATGAATCTCGGACCTCGAGTCTGAGCCAAGCATCCTTCCATGCTTCCCTAGATCACAACGTCCTTGCCTTGATCTCCAAGCTTGCTGAACCATCTTTGGGCTTGAGCCGGGCAACCGGCCCATGAAATTAGCCGTCTGTACTTCTTAGGCCCTCCAATGGCCCATGTATTGAGTTCACTCCATGACGAGCCAGGGGATATCTGTCCCCCACAAAAATCCAAACCTCATTCCTCTCAAAGTTTTCTAACTCCTCATGCATGGCATTAACCCAATTACCATCAGAAAGAGTGTGTCCAACATCCTTGGGCTCAAAAGAGGCAACAAATGCCGCATGAGCAAAGAAAGCGATAGAACATATTTGGGACCTCAAGGTACTGTTGGACCTGCTGAGATGGAACAATCTCAGAGGTCACCTCCCCTACGTCCTTCAGTGGGGCCAACCTCTGTTCGAGCTTGTAGTCGGGGGAGCGAGGAAGAAGACAAAGGAAAGGGTCCTCCTTGTTGGCTATTCTTAGCCTAACAGATTTTGCTCCAGCAAGCGAACGGAAACCTGCTGTAGCTTTCATCTAGGAGTATTCTAGGGTATCATATTTATCCATAGGGAAGCATTGAGAAAGAACAACGATTCATCGAATCATCTAGCTTTATCTATCTAATTCATTCCAAATGATAGGTGGAGATATATGAAAGATAAACAAAAGACAAAAACCAAACACCATGAGATACAGGCCAAACACCGTTGGCATGAAAATAGGTTTAGCTAGGAGGACAATGAGTCAAGTCTAAGGTTTTGGTCCTTCATTCTTTACTAGCATACAAGAGCTATCCGTGCTAAGGTCGAAAGGACTTCAACAGAATTGATACTTGCGTTGAGTGAAATTCTAGAGTCTCGAGGGTACCAGGAGTAGATAGTTGGTCCTGAAGGAGAGTCTAGCTAAAACCTACGGGCCTCCTAAATAACGGGCCTAGACTACACAGGCACACCACACGCTGTCACCGAGTAGGGCTACCAAGCAAATCTCCGTGGAGAGGATGGCACGCTACAAACATGTTCAAGCGAAGCTTGAACAACAATAGTTTCGTCCTTAGCTAGAGGAGAGGAACTAACAAGAGCCTAGCGTCTAAGTCTAGGGGTGAATTGTAGCACCGGCAAGCACAACTAAGAATCCATCAATTCTAACATAGCACAACTCAGGCCATGATGCAACGCTCTAACTACTGATTACATCATGTAACTAACTAAAGAAGAAGAACTGCATTAACTAAGAAGGTAAAGCACTAATCATCATCGGGAAAGTAATGCAACAAATATATAAGTAATAATGTAAATACATTACCGGGGATTCCCGACCGACTCCAACACATGAAGCATGCTCTAACTCATAACTAAACACTAAATTCAGAGCAGAGGCACCACCCGAGGGGCGCCTCCAAGTGAGGAAGAAAGAGTTACATTGTGTTGGCACGTAAAAGCACCAAACTAGTACATTTTTAGAGTGAGGGGAGTTCCCCTCTATTTATAGGACGAAGAAGGTCGGTTGGTCGGGCGGCCACGTGGGTGGCCGGCCAGCCATCACGGAGGCCAGGCGGCCAAGTCCCATGGCTGGGCGGCCATCCTCTAAGGCCGATGGCCGTTCGATGCATCGCCTCACTTCTCCAACGCTTAGGATGCTTTCGGGAAGTCAGTTTCCGTTGATACACGTGTTGAACATGTCCGGGTGGCCAATGTTGACGGTCGATAAAACCCATTTTGACCGCCAACATTTCATGTTTGAGGGAATAATTTATCAAGTTTTCATGTATTACTAATCAGTTCCACGAGTTGTGTACAAAAGTTGGATGCAGGAGCATGTCACGTACAAAATAACGAAGAAATGCACAAAATAGACACAAAGTGGCAAGGGAAAGGCATGGGCCAAAAGTGCCTGGCCGGCCGGCCATACACCATGGCCACCCGGCCATGTATTATGGTCGCCCTGGCCATCAACAGGCCCAGGCAGCCTCCCAGCCTAGTTGGGTGGCCGCCTGGCCATGCCACATGGTCGCCCAGCCACGTCACCAACCCAATCTTTGACCTGCATGCAAAGAAACACAAATGAAGACAAATCCAACCGTGCAACCAAGAATCCAATATATCCAAGGGATGAAAAACCATGATGCAACGGATTGATGACGTCAGCGATCCAGGGAGTGGCCACCCGACCAATAGGAGTGGCCGCTCGGCCACCCCCTAGCTCACTTTTCACATGCATCAAGTCCACTAATCGTCAACTGACTCCAGGAGTGCATATCAACCGTTGGATCTTCAAAGTCGGTTCATCGGGTGGCCGCCCGGCCACCCTACATGGCTGCCCAGGGATGCACAGTGGCCGCCCGGCCACCGACCTACCCCACTACGGACCTTGCACACCTACTAATACCCCCCTCGGTCTCCAATGCTATAAATACCCCCTGGGAGGTCATTTGCAAGGTGTGGTGGATCAAAAGAAGAATAGTGCGGTTGTGTAGTTGAGTGTAGATTATAGTAGTAAGGCCGCCCTTGGCATTGTAGAGAGAGCCAAGTGTATCAAGAGTGAGTAGTGAGTTGTAGAGTGAACGAGTCAAATTTCCCTCTTGTCTTCTATTCCCGAGCTCTTATTCTCAGAGGAAATATTACTCTATTTCCAGGATACAGTAAAGTTCCTTGCTCCTCTACTTTATTTATTTCGTACTTACTTTACTTACATACTTAGTCCCCGCTTAATAGTTTACGGGTGCCAAGTGTGCTCTGTGTAGTTTAACTATACAGTTGTGCTTGCTCTCTGGCTTCGAACCAGTGTAGTAGCAAACTCGGTTGTGTAGACGTGGTGTCTAGACTAGAGTTTGCCTTAGAAGGTGTCTTGTCCCACGCAGTTTTGGTTGGTAGTCCCACCTGGTGACAAGGTGTGTGTCCTGTGTAGTCCAACCCCATCGTTCGTATAAGTTGTCATCGACGCATAGCTGAGTCCTGTAGCGCCCGCCTTTCTCGTCTGGGTTATCAGCACTCTGGTGCCTAGAAGTGGTTCTATAGCCTCAGTGTCCAAGTAAACCTGTTAAGTAGAGTACTAGTTTGTTTAGAAAGGTTAAGTTGTTCTATCTAAAGTAGTGATGCTGCTCTGCTCTGTTAATTATCTCTACAATTGCTGGTTTTAACTGTTCTGTTCTATCCGTTTTACGTTGAGTTACTCCTCGTTCCTCGTGGATTTTGATACCCTGGAATACTCTTGGGTGAAAGGCTACAACGTGTTTCCGTGCGCTTGCGGATTTATTTCAGTAGGCTAAGAAACACCAACAAGCTTTTCTGGCGCCGTTGCCGGGGATCGGTAGCTAATTTGACTAGAACTTAGGATGGTCCATACTCACACCATACACAACCACCACATATATCCCCACCAAATACCACATATCATCCACCACATGGATTCCAAGCCTATCTATCAACTCGCCGCTCCAAAGGGCGATTATTTGGAGCCTCCACCATCATCTATACCCATCACCACAGATGGCTATCAGCTATGTCCCGGCTTGATAGCCATGGTTCGGGATCAATCATTCGGAGGACTCGAATCTGAATGCCCCTACTCACACCTCCGGGAGTTCGAGCAGTTATGCAGCTGCTTAATCACCTCAGGAATGTCAAGTGAAACACTACGATGGCTGCTTTTTCCGTTTTCACTAACGGGGGAGGCAAAGATCTGGTGCAATCAGACAATTGGTAAAGTAGGAGGGAGATGGGAGGAGCTGAAATTAAGCTTTTGTCTGCGCTTCTTTCCGCCAAACAAGATTGTCGATCTCCGTTGCGAAGTCCTTTCATTCCGACAAAGAGAGAGAGAATCCTTGGGGGCAGCTTGGACACGCTTCAACCGTTTGGTCTCTTTAGGACCTGATTTGGCTATTCCAGAGACAATGTTGATGCAGCACTTCATCCGAGGTCTCTCACCTGGTGCTAATTTCTGTCTCAACCTAGCCTTAGGAGGATCGTTCTCGCACTTAAAAGCCTGCGAAGGTAGAAAAATTCTCGAGAAAACTTCTGACCTCGGCACATTAGAGGAACAACCTCCACAGAAGCCTCCTGAGCAAACTGTTAATGAAGAGCAACAAAGTACACCGCATCCCTCTCCACCATCAACTCCCCGAATCGAAGAGATCCCAGAACCATCGTCTCGGCAGACTCAGAGGGTCAGTTCAGCCTTGACGATTCCTCCGTCGGCACCTCCGTTCTCTTTCGAGGATGAAATCTTCATGGAGTTTGGCAACGCCTCTCGGTTGCCTAAACAAGACCGACGCTTCATCAGGACCTCCAAACCAGCATACACACCACCCTACCAAAAAGAATACATGAAGGACGACCTGCTCTGGCTTTCCGCAGCAATCAATCGGGAATGACTAGAGGAGAGATGATTGGACACTAGAGCAATCAAATTCTATCCAGACCCCAGCGTTATCCCTGGCCAAGTATCAAGGCATCAACCGCAAGATATCATATACGACCCAAGAATAGGAGTGAACATAATTCCCAAGTATGTGATGGACAAACATTACCCAACACAACCGCTATCAAGATCAGCCATACATCTACAATGGGCAGACAGCAGATATTTGAAGTGCAATGGTGTGCTTCGGGTAATTCAAACAAACTTGCGAGATACTCAGGTGTTCTTAGACTTCCACGTCTTTGACATCCCCGAAGGATCCACACCATTGATCGTGGTCGGGATCCCAATTGCCGCCCCCACCAACCCAGATATATACAGAGGGAGACTGCAGCTTCAGCTTGGCAATGAGCAAATTGACATCAACATTGACAGATCACTTAATGCCAAGACAGAAGCAAAGCCAGAGATTGACCCTTTAGAAGAAGTGATGAGCCTTTCACTTAAGGAAATGGGTCAACTGAGCCTAGAGGAAGAGGCTCTTAGCGACTTCAGTGTGGTAGATGAGCCCCTTGAGTTCGAAGAACTTGGTGAATCATTGAGGCCCGAAGCTCCAAAAATAGAGTTGAAGCAACTACCGCCTAGCCTGAAGTATGCCTTCCTCCACAGGAAAGAGGACACACCGGTAATCATCAGCGACAAGCTAACAGAGAGTGAGAGCCGGCGACTAATTTCAGTTCTGGACAAGTATAGAACTGTGCTTGGGTACTCACTCCAAGACCTGAAAGGAATCAGCCCCAACTTGTGCACCCATCGCATCCCTATGGAGGTTGACCACAAACCCACTAGGGAGCCTCAAAGGCGACTCAACAATGCGATGAGGGAGGTAGTTAAAAAGGAAGTGTTCAAATTGCTACACGCGGGTATCATCTACCCCGTACAAGATAGTGAATGGGTCAGCCCCGTACAAGTTGTACCTAAGAAGGGAGGGATGACAGTTGTCAAGAATCAGAATAATGAATTAATCCCACAGAGAACTGTCACCAGTTGGAGGATGTGCATTGATTACAGAAAACTCAACTCCGCCACCAGGAAGGACCATTTTCCTCTTCCCTTCATTGACGAAATGCTAGAGAGGCTGGCAAATCACTCTTTCTTCTGCTACCTCGATGGCTACTCTGGCTACCACCAGATTCCGATTCACCCGGAGGACCAGAGTAAGACCACCTTCACATGCCCTTACGGAACTTTTGCCTATCGACGAATGTCCTTTGGGCTGTGCAATGCACCAGCATCATTCCAGCGGTGCATGATGGCAATCTTGTCCGATTTCATTGAAAATATCATGAAGGTCTTCATGGACGATTTCTCAGTCTATGGCAAGAGCTTTGATGAATGTCTAGAGAACATTGAAAAAGTCCTCCAGAGATGCAAAGAAGTTGACCTTGTCCTAAACTGGGAGAAATGTCATTTCATGGTCAGAGAAGGCATTGTGCTAGACCACAAAATCTCAAAAAGAGGCATAGAGGTAGACCGTGCAAAGGTAGAGGTCATTGAACAACTACCTCCACCTACAAACATTAAGGCTATCCGAAGCTTCTTAGCCCATGCTGGGTTCTATAGGAGATTCATCAAAAATTTCTCCCACATGGCCCGGCCTCTGACCAACCTGCTAGCCAAGGATACTCCCTTTGTGTTTGACGAGGATTCTCTTGAAGCCTTTCACAAGCTCAAGAGAGCACTAGTCACAGCACCCATCATTCAACTGCCCAATTGGACCAAACCATTCGAGATTATGTGTGATGCAAGCGACTTCGCTGTTGGAGCAGTTCTGGGCCAAACTAATGACAAAAAGCATCATGCCATATCTTATGCAAGCAAAACGTTAACTGGCCCGCAACTGAACTACTCCACCACCGAGAAGGAATTGCTAAAAGTGGTCTTTGCAATTGACAAGTTCAGATCATACTTGGTAGGATCAAAAGTCATCATCTACACAGATCATGCAGCTCTCAAATACCTCCTTACCAAGAAAGATGCAAAGCCGCGCTTAATCCGGTGGGTACTATTAGTCTAAGAGTTTGACATAGAAATCAGAGATAAAAAGGGAGTAGAAAATTCAGTTGCAGGTCACCTCTCATGAATGAAATTTGAGGAAACATCGCCATTGCCGATCGATGACTACATGAGAGATGACCAGCTCTTAAAGGTGACAACAGCCCAACCATGGTATGCAAATCTGGTGAATTACATAGTTGCTGGCTACGTCCCTGAAGGAGCAGATAAGAGGAAATTGGCCCACGATAGCCGATTCTATCTCTGGGATGACCCCTACATATACAAACTCTGTGCAGACGGACTCCTACGTCGCTGCATTCCAGCTTGTGAAGCACCGCAAGTCCTTGATAGATGTCATGCATCCTCTTATGGAGGGCACTATGGGGCTTATCGGACTCACGCAAAAATCTGGCAGAGTGGGTTTTATTGGCCCACTATGTATGAAGATGCAAAAGAGTTCATGCGACGGTGTTCAAGGTGCCAGCGCCAAGGAAATATAAATCCAAGAGATGCTATGCCACTCACAAGTAATCTTCAGCTTGATATATTCGATGTGTGGGGCATAGATTTCATGGGACCTTTTCCCAAGAATGGAGACAAGGAGTACATTCTCGTCGTAGTGGACTACGTGTCAAAATGGGTAGAAGCAATACCATGTCCCGCAGCAGACTCAAGACACTCCATCAAGATGTTCTGGGAGACCATCTTTCCTCGCTTTGGAGTACCATGGGTCATTATCAGTGATGGAGGCGCACACTTCATTGACAAGCGCTTCAGGAAGTGTCTCGCTGATCTTGGTGTGGACCACCGTGTCACCACCCCTTATCATCCGCAGACAAGTGGCCAAGCTGAGACGTCAAGTAAACAAATCAAGAACATATTCCAAAAGACAGTCAAAGCTATGGGAAAAGAATGGGTATCCAAGCTACCCGATGCTCTCTGGGCATATCGTACAGCATATAAGACTCCCATCGGCATGACACCATATCAGATGGTGTACGGCAAGACTTGCCATCTTCCAGTGGAACTGGAGTTCAAATCTCACTGGGTGGTGAAGAGGTGGAACATGGAGCGTAAGACGACAGATACAACTGGCCGAGCTGGAGGAATGGAGGGAGAAGGCATACCACAGTGCCAAGCTATACAAGGAGCACACCAAAAGATGGCACGATAAGCGGATCAAGATCAAAACATTCAAATCGGGAGATAAGGTACTACTCTTTAACTCTCGTATTCGACTTTTTGGTCATGGGAAGCTTAGAAGTAAGTGAGAAGGACCTTTTACGGTGCTTGATGCCACCGATCACGGCGCCATCACCCTCCAGGACAATGACGGAAGGGTTTTCAAGGCGAATGGGCAACGCCTTAAAATCTTTCTTGAGCCTGAAATACCTACGCTTGAAGAAGTGGACGTCTTTGAGCTACATGAGGTAGTATGATCACATGTTCACGGTCGAGCTCAGACCTTAAAAGAAGCCATGTACACTATCTCTTTTCTCCCTTAAAATTCTTTCTAATCTCACCTTTTGCTAAAAATCTCAACACAACCGCCGTTCTACACTCATTTTTGGGTCCAAAGCTCGCCCATGAAGGTGACTCAGCTTGTGGCACGTCCAGCCCAAGCGAGGCCTGGCCGCCCGGCCATCGGCCATGGCTACCCGGCCATGGGCCTGGCCGCCCGACCATGAGGTATGGTCGCTCGGCCACCCCTCGTGGCCGCTCGGCCACTGAAACTCAAATTTCGAGTTTGGAGCACTTTTCCCTTCTTTTGTGGTTCTGTTGAGTGGATGAGATCGAGTGGTTCGACGATTTAAGGAAAAGGTCTTCTTCTTCCTTTCTCATCTACACTCATCTCACTCCCACATCATCCATGGCACCCCCTTCTCACACTAGCAAGGGCAAGGCCACCATTTCCATCACCTTAGGCACCACTGCAACATACTCACCAACCTCTGAAGGATCACCACGACCACTAAGCCCCGAGAAGATCACCGACGACACACCCTGGCCAACAGGGCCTGGACCCTATGGCCGCCTGGCCATGGAGGGTGGCCGCCCGGCCATGGAAGGTGGCCGCCCGGCCAGGGCAGACAGCCCCTATGGCCGTCCGGCCACTCGTGAGGCTCGCCCAGCATCCCCTTGACGATCCCTCAGTGTAGATAGGCCCCCACGTGGTGTGTCTCCATCAAGGATGATCACCAAGAAGGTGGCGCGCCCATTTCCTTGTCCCACCTTGGGGGCGATCACGCCGGTGAAGTGTGTGAAGAGCCTTTATTAGGAGGAGGCTTCCGGCTCGACGAAGGATCCAGTGATCCCTAGTGCATCCACCCATACCATCCATGGGGTTAAAACTCCCACCGGTTATGGTAAGGTGCTTGTACCTAGGATCCCAAAGCCAGATGCCTCCATAGATGAGTCCATTGACTCAACTCCACCACGGAGGACGGTGAAGAGGGTGGTAGTATCTCCTCCAATTAGGGGACCACCGGGACAATACGAAGATTCATCCGATGAAGAAGACATGGTGGCCTCCCTTAGGAAGGAGAATGCAACGCTCAGGGCAAAATTGCATAATTTAGAGGAGTGCTGCGCTAAAGGCGAACTATGGCGGATGGACATAGATGATAAGATAGATGTTCATAGGAAGGGAATGTCTGCCAAAGTCCGCCGTCTTGCAGAAGCAATGGGGCATCCTGATCTTTATGACCCATGTGGCAGAACCACCGATTTAATCCGGGCTAAGCACACCTGCCACCTCCGGCTTGCAGTGTGATTAGACCGAACTAAACCCGGTCGTCCATCGAGAGTCATTCGGCTCCCGATATTACCTTTTCCTAGAGGAACCGACATCATACACATCCAGCCCACGATGGAGCCACAACAGTTACATCATCTCAGGCAGTTGAATATAGCATATATAAACTTATTTTACAAACCGGTTCGAACTAAAGATATAGGTTTCAACATAATGCCATACGAAAGGCATGTTTGAATCAAATAGCGGAAGCGAATTCGAAAACATCTCACAGCGGAAACAAAATACTTTAGTACTCTTCATGCAACGATGATCGAGGCGAGCAGCACCGAGCCCACCGGTACTACCCTCCTCCAAGCACTTGTCCAGATGTCACCGGTACCTGTTTTCAAAAGGTGGGGGCAAACCCTGAGTACTAATTACTCAGTAGGACTTAATGGAATGGCTTACGGCTAGCGCGAAGCTTGCTTACTATCACGTGGATCCTTAGCCATAGATTTTAAACAGTGGTATATCAACATAGAGTAACAAGTCTCTTCATTTGCATATAACTCCATAATAATAACTTGCAGAAATGTAAGCAATACAATACAAACACGTAGTGTTTGAAAACATGAGTAACAGATATGATATATTCAAGTAGTTACTACGTTGAACATCAAAGGTATTGGCATTCCCACACCTGGTGGGCATCAGCGATTTGAATCGATTTTAATTCCCGGGAATAACTATCATGCCAGGGGTATATGCTTACTAGCCATCGCGTTCCCACATATAGTCCCCATCTCCACCTGCCTTGTCCCAAGATTCAAAGCGCCCCCACCTAACCCCCGGGTTGTGCCCCCTCAGGAGCGATACCACAGTGCCCAGGGTCAGCCCTCCCTCGAGTACAAGCACCCCCGGGCCCATCGGCCTCCAGCAAGTGGATGGGGGAAGCCTCGAAAACTTCGGACAAACCCAGGTAAGACTTCACCGGTCCCATTCTCTGGTTAAGCACTCTAGCAATGTTATGCCGACCAATAGGCGAACAGTGGACAGGCCTTAAATGACACGGGCGGAGCCAAATGATACAACAACGCACACCACAAAATAAGATTATTCTCCGCCCGGTCTCCATTTAAATCATGAGCATAGTATTACTTTCCCAATAGTAAAAGTTTTGTAATATTTGAAATCACCTACGCGACGAGTGACTCCTTTCACTCGTGTCTACCCGCACCTAGCAATTCTAGGCAACTCGTCTCACGAACTCTAGATATAGGTGCTAGGGCCAGGGCGGCCAGAGAGTCTAATGCAAGGGTTTTCAATCAACTCCTAATGCGGATGCGTAATCATCAACCAAGATAATTTTAGCTGGGCATTTCATGGTCCTGCCTACCTTTGCTTAGGTCTCACCAAATCAACAAACTCAACCATCATGCTCAGCAGATTGATCTTTTAACAAGGATAAAAATGCAACTTAGTTTGTATTTTTCTGATTTTTATTTGATTTATTACAAATTTCCAAAGTTTAAATCGAGAAATGCATTTAAACCCTAGGTCTAGGGACCTTTTCATATTTTCCCACAGATATCAGGGGCTAGCATGCAAGATTTGTAAGGCAGAGCAAACAGTGGGCGTCAAAATCAGAAAACCGAGGGGGTTTTGGGGAAAACCCCCCTCCTTCTTCTACCTTCAGACAGGGAGGACGACGCGCGGTGGCTGGGGTTCCGGCGTGCGCATCGGCGCGTGGAGGCCTGCACTTGGAGCCGTGGTGGTCCGGGAAGGTGTTCCCAGCAAAGGGCTTGCTTTTCCCCAAGGTCGCGTCACGCCGGGAGGCTACAGTGGCCGAGGAACGCGCGACGAACCCGCGGTGAACCCGGCGACGAGGTCCGGCAGCGCTCCTC
Source organism: Paspalum vaginatum (assembly GCA_030272315.1). Taxonomy (NCBI): domain Eukaryota; kingdom Viridiplantae; phylum Streptophyta; class Magnoliopsida; order Poales; family Poaceae; genus Paspalum; species Paspalum vaginatum. The sequence goes on from CM059014.1 coordinate 18,970,223, forward strand.
GATCCGGTGCCGTCAGCGGGGTAGGGGGCTCCGGTGAGGCGTGCGGGCTGCGCGGTGTCGAGGTGCGCTCGGAGAAGGTGAAATGGGGGCACGGGGAGGGCCGGATGGTGGCCGTCAACGGTGAGGTCGGGCTTGAGCTCGGAGCGGCCACGGTAGGAGCGAGGTGGCGCGGGCAGGGGCGATGGCGGCGGTTAAGGCGCGTTGGGGACGGTGGAGCGGAGCCGGGCGATGCGGGGGCGCTCGCTGCTGGGAGTGGAGGCGGCCAGATGAGGACGGTGCGCGAGCTCGGGGCGAGCTTCAATGGTGGGCGACGGCGCCGCGGGGTCCCGGGCAAGGCGAGGCAAGGGAGGGTGCGAGTCAGGCGCAGGGAGATGAGGGCCGAAGTCTTCATTTCACGGGCGAGCGCGAAGGGAGCAGGCAGAGGAGGCTGGGCGAGGGCGTGCTAGCACCCATGGCGCAGCGCGGGCAGGCTTCGCCCGCCGCGTGGGCGAGCGGGAGGGGAGAAGGAAGGAGACGGCGCGCGGTGGACTAGGTTCGTAGACCCGGTTCCAATGACAGGTGGGGTCGGGTGGGAAAGTTGGTACTACGTTTCGCGGACCGGTTTCATGGATGCGCGGAACAGTGGGCCCCATGAGCGGATGTCGACATCCGGCCCGCGCGGGAATCCGATGGGTGGGTCCCATTGTCAGTGACTCAGGCTAAAAAGAAAAGGAAAAGGAAAATCCGAAAATGGAAAAAGGAGTGTTTGACCAACTAACTATGTTTCTGAATTTTGCCAATTTGACCAACATCGGAGCATAATTTGAAAAGGACCCAATTGAATGAAATGTTGTACCTTTTGAGATCTACAACTTTGGTAAAAGGACTAATACCATATTCCTAGTTTAACTATGAATAAATTTGAATTTAACCTGCTGACTCCAGTTTGACCAACAACACCTTCGAATTTGAAAATTCCATAAGTCCATTTTAGGTGCACTTTCACAAAAAGATTTATATACCAATATTGGTCATAATTTCATTCCCTACAACTTTCATATACAAGGTTTTGCATGATCATGTCTTTTGTTTGCTCAAAATTTGAATTTTCCATTCAGGTCTATTTGGACGGAATTCAAGTGTAGACAGAAAATGAGCTAAAACACCTTGCAAACCTTTATGCATGTCAACACACAAAATACCAAAGTTGTAAACCGTGAAATTGTCTACAAGTTTGATATGGAAAGTTTGAGCTAGATCACATTACATTTTAAACTATGAGCACAATTGTATTCAAGGGTTTGATGAAACCGCAGTTTCAATTTATGTGGAGTATTTCTTTTTCCCAACTTTTGAATTAGCAAATGAAGTCCAATTAGATCAAGGTCTAGTGCATTTGAAAGGTAATAAGTTTAATTTCATTTCATACAAAGGAAGATTTTGAAGTTGTATAGTCAAATCGAAAGTAATTTCAGAATGAAATTTGGGAAGGAGTGTCGACCCTAAACTTAGCAAAATTTCCTTAGTGTAGGTTAACTGGGCTTGGTTCGAACTTTTGAGCCCCTTAACATCTGATTTTGAAAATGGTCAAAATAGCATATTTGAAGGCAACATCTTGAACTAAAACTTTTGTATTTGATGTCTTGCATGAAAATGTATAAATGTCTAACTACTCAACCAAGTAACGTGCGACTTTCTATTTTGAATAGAAAAAATTTGACTTAGTGATTTCTCCACCAATCCTCATCACTCTCTAAGCATAATTAAATCCTAATTCACCATTAGTGTTCATGTAATCGTGTGTCAGGGCTTTCGAGATGCCGGGGGCATCACAACCCACCCCCCTTAAAGAAATCTCGTCCCGAGATTTGGATGAGGTGCGGCGGTGTAACGTAGCGTACATTGCAAAGAGTATGGCATCGTGGTCCGTGTCTTTTCGAATGCACGTGGCAATATCCAAATTTTCACCCGTTGGCTTTGTCAACTAGCTTGTGAATGGTTAGTGCCTTTTTAACACAAGCAGTCACAAAGCGTCAACTAGTAAGGATAGGGTGGTCTCTCTAAGGTACTCGACAAGTCGTGCCATATAAGAGAGCGACTGAACAAACCATGAAGAGAAGGTAGTCAGTGACAATGGTAGATGCCAATGAGAGGAGTTACTTCTTGACTTCGATACCAACATTTGAACATGCTAAGCACCTGATTTATCCAAACGATGAAAACAAAGTGTACCCAGTCGGAAATCGAGCAAAGCAGAACATTATGATTCAAAGGATTGTCATTGGATGTGTTTTTGAGAGACACATTCATTCTATTTAATGGGGACTGTGTCCACATATAAGATACCAAGTCAACATATCTTCAAAGAGTAAGATTTGGTGAAGCATAGCACCTCCTGCTCATCGTGATAAGAAGGCACAAGAGGGAGAAGATAGGCCGTATTCGCCTAGACAAGGTGATGGTTCGTATGATTTCTTAGCGGTGGTCAAGACTAACCAAGAAAATGGAAGTAGCTGACATTTTCTTACTAACAAAACAATTGACAATGTTAGTAAGCTCCTTTCTTAGGTGACTTTTAATAAGAAGAAGATAGCTCATGGAAATGACGATATGGGAAGAGCACCAATTGATAACAAAAGCTAGTGTGGAGGGTGTCCGTGAACTACACCCTCGGAGAATAGGGTTCAACGAATGGATGGAAAATATCGAGCGAGATAGTGAGAACGAAGTTGAGTGTTCCCACCAATCATCGAAGGCAAGGTCAAACAAGGATATAAATTAATATGAACGAGTCGTGGGTTTGAGGCGGATCATCCCCACTAGTCAAGGAGGCAAGGTGAAACAAGGCAATGGAAAGATGTCACGAGATGGTGGAAATGAGACTGATCACTTCCACAGAAGCAATGAAAGTGTGTGGATAAGCAGTGGGTGGAGGTTGGCTACTCCCACATCTCAGGAAAAGCAGGGTGCAACAAGGCAATGAAATGATATATACAGGATAGTGGAAATGAAATCGATCATCCCCACGAATCAAGAGTAGCGAGATCAATTAAAGGATAAAAACCGATTATGAATGTTCCACGATTGAAGCGATGTCATGCCTTCACACGTCTTAATGCCAGCGCAAACCTAGTAGCACAACCATGTGACGGCCGTACACATAGGACTCTAGGTTTCGTCGAGGCACCCAAGACTGTCCAAGGAGACATCACAACAAGAGTGGCTCAATCATTCCACTTACAGAGTCATAATCAATACAAGGTTATGGTAAATGAAGAGGAAGTCCGATGTGATATAAGAGCTTAGGGCACTTGAATCCCATTGTAAACGAGGTTCCTTGATTTGCAAAGTTTTGGAGCAAGTAAATAACGAATAGTGGAAACCAGTGCAAATAGACTAGGATCTCTCCGATCACAAGGGTTCGAAGTGCATGAATGACGAGGGTTTTAAACACGAAGTTACCAAAGCTCAATGTGCTATCACAATAAGACAAGGAGTACATTTAACCATAGGAATGAGATACAAGTTGACTCTATAGAGCCGGACAGCCTAGGTCTTTCTGATCCACGAATGTTAGAACCTTCTAATACATAAGTTTATCCCAACTTTATCATACTAATTGGTACCCAGCTAGTACTGCCTAAACATGACATTGATACGTCCTGGACGGAGACCCGTTTCTTCTTTCAGCCATGTCAGTGCAGTGTTAAGCTTCACATGGGAGATGCCATGGAACAGTAGTCTTGATCTTCCACCGAGTATAAGAACGTCGCCAGATTCGAGGTTGATCTTAGTCGCTTTATCCTTGTCTCGAGTATCGCTGAACAGAAATTCTGCCGTGTCACCTATGGAGACCAAGATGACAGGTAGACCTTGGTTGATGCTTGTTCCTGATTCATCCTTATCTTGATGGAGTCCAAGCTTCCCGACGTTGTTGTAGTAGTTAATGATGCATATGTCAGGATTGATTTTAGGAAATTCGTTTGCCGTTGAATTTGCAATTTGAGCAATTGTCTTGAAAGATTCTGGCATCGCAGGGACTTGGGCACCATCGCATGGATGCGTTGGCCCATAGAAACCTATAGACGGATCCCAATTCTTCCCTAGACACATCATCCATAGCTTCATCTTGGCTCCGTTCTTGAAACTAGGAGTATAAAATCCTCCTGGACCAATACCTAGTTGTCGACACGTACGAACTATCTTGACTTGATCTTCCGGCTTGACGAATCCCTTCAATAGAACCATGCCAGGTCGCAGATGTTGAACTGAAGCTGTGTTAGTAAAAGATTATCCCGCTTTTCTCTTCTTCTTGTGACCTTCAGGTGTTGTTGTTCTACTCTTCGTGGGCTCGGAATGATCAGGGCATAAGTCGAAGGGTTGCGACATCTGTAGCAAGAAAACAAGGCTTCCGTAAGTTGAAGGGTTTTAAAAGATTGGTATGGTCATAGTGTATTTCGCGTTTACGTGCTCGGAAGAATACGCCAATAAGTGATTTTATCGCAAAATGATGGCATAAGGCTATATAGTTTTTTTTTAACAGGTGCCGCTTACAGGTGGACTTCTGAGGATCGATCAATGGGCTTTATAGAACTTTGGATATGAAAGTCATGTGAAAGTTTACGCTCTACATCATTGATATAGAAGGTTTCGGTTGGTTCTATATTGGAAAAATTCTTGAACCTTCAATCCTACGTGTTGGTTTCTATTTGTTCCGATTTTTCCCGCACTTCATCAAGCCATAACCCCATTATACACCATTTTAGTGTTATATGATGAATACAGAAAGTGTTATCATAGTCGTTACCTCATATTTTTAGACATAGAGTTTTAACAGGATGAGGTTGGAGCACCTTTTAAACTTAAACTGTGTGAAGGGTTGGATTCTTGGTTTGAGCGACCTATTTATTGCATTTGGGTTATATTCATTCAAACCATTCCTATTTAGTGTGAGTAATGTGTGGAGAAGTTATCACAATTCATGTGGGGTACTAGTTTCATATGCCAAATTCCTACCGATTCCTTTTGCCATGTGAACTACGTATCAAGCAGTTGCAACATATGTATTCATACTATGTGAATCTAGGTACTCTCAAGCCACAAAGAGCAAGGCATGAGAGATAAAGTAAGATAGGATGTCATGATGCATGATTCGTCCTATTCGGTCTCACATCACACGCCTTATGTATAATTTATATATCTAGCGAGTATTTGGTGACATATATGCACGTCTCTCCCTAATGCAACTAGCCGTTCTCTATTCGTTCTTAAGTTCGCACGCGGTTAGTGTACCTGCAGAAAAATGCATGCTCATTCCAACACCATCACCATCATCATACATTACCACTCTAACCCTAAAAGTGGCATCCACGAATTTCTTTAAGCTACGTCTGGTGGACGACGTAGTGGCGCCATTGCTCTCAACACACCCAACGTTCCTCCAGTACTGGGGAATTGCTGGGGAGAGAAATGGTGGCCAACAAGATCTAGTTATAATTTTGGTCGAAGGAAAAGTGGTCACGAAACACCCCAATGGCGTGACCACCCCCCTTAAAGAGTTCTGCCCTATCAGCATGAATGTAGGGTTCGCAACAGTCCAAAAATCCCAATAGCGTTCCACCAGTACTGGGGATGGCTATGGCCGAAATGTTGCTTCCCAAAGCGCCAAATATGCATATGAGCTCTATCTAGGTCAAAATGTTAGCGATGTCACCTGGTATTACACTAACATCCTTAATATGGGCATATCGGTACTCTCATTTTTGAAATACTTAAAAAGGGTTTTCGAAAATAGGTTTGTAAATCAAAACTGGATGATATGACTGTTGTCTGTGTATGATCGGCTCTGATACCAGCTGTGGCAGAACCACCGATTTAATCCGGGCCAAGCACACCTGCCACCTCTGGCTTGCAGTGCGATTAGACCGAACTAAACCCGGTCATCCGTCGAGAGTCATTCGGCTCCCGATATTACCTTTTCCCAGAGGAACCGACATCATACACATCCAGCCCACGATGGAGCCACAACAGTTACATCATCTCAGGCAGTTGAATATAGCATATATAAACTTATTTTACAACCAGTTCGAACTAAAGATATAGGTTTCAACATAATGCCATACGAAAGGCATGTTTGAATCAAATAGCGGAAGCGAATTCGAAAACATCTCACAGCGGAAACAAAATACTTTAGTACTCTTCATGCAACGATGATCGAGGCGAGCAGCACCGAGCCCACCGGTACTACCCTCCTCCAAGCACTTGTCCAGATGTCGCAGGTACCTGTTCTCAAAAGGTGGGGGCAAACCCTGAATACTAATTACTCAGTAGGACTTAATGGAATGGCTTACGGCTGGCGCGAAGCTTGCTTACTATCACGTGGATCCTTAGCCATAGATTTTAAACAGTGGTATATCAACATAGAGTAACAAGTCTCTTCATTTGCATATAACTCCATAATAATAACTTGCAGAAATGTAAGCAATACAATACAAACACGTAGTGTTTGAAAACATGAGTAACAGATATGATATATTCAAGTAGTTACTACGTTGAATGTCAAAGGTATTGGCATTCCCACACCTGGTGGGCATCAGCGATTCGAATCGATTTTAATTCCCGGGAATAACTATCATGCCAGGGGTATATGCTTACTAGCCATCGCGTTCCCACATATAGTCCCCATCTCCACCTGCTTTGTCCCAAGATTCAAAGCGCCCCCACCTAACCCCCGGGTTGGGCCCCCTCAGGAGCGATACCACAGTGCCCTGGGTCAGCCCTCCCTCAAGTACAAGCGCCCCCGGTCCCATCGGCCTCTAGCAAGTGGATGGGCGGAGCCTCGAAAACTTCGGACAAACCCAGGTAAGACTTCACCGGTCCCATTCTCCGGTTAAGCACTCTAGCAATGTTATGCCGACCAATATGTGAACAGCGAACGGGCCTTAAACGACACGAGCGGAGCCAAATGATACAACAACGCACACCACAAAATAAGATTACTCTCCACCCGGTCTCCATTTAAATCATGAGCATAGTATTACTTTCCCAATAGTAAAAGTTTTGTAATATTTGAAATCACCTACGCGACGAGTGACTCCTTTCACTCGTGTCTACTCGCACCTAGCAATTCTAGGCAACTCATCCCACAAACTCTAGATATAGGTGCTAGGGCCAGGGCGGCCAGAGAGTCTAATGCAAGGGTTTTCAATCAACTCCTAATGCAGATGCGTAATCATCAACCAAGATAATATTAGCTGGGCATTTCATGGTCCTGCCTACCTTTGCTTAGGTCTCACCAAATCAACAAACTAACTTACGTTAGTTTGCCAGGTTGTGGGGCTTTGCCCTAGGCAATCCCTTGATCACTTGGACAACTCCTCCTTCCAAATACCACTTCAGGGACCTCCTGGTGGTATTTGGGTCTTAGTTGGTCTTTTGGACCACCATTGTTTGATGTAGCTCCACGCGGCTGCGTATCAATCATGTATCTGCAATAGCGTTGCTATATGAATGATATGCATGGTGTAGGGAATGAGATGCACGAATATCAAGCACACGCATGAACAAATATTTGATGGATAGTGAGAAAGGTGATTGATAAACTTCTTAAATAGAGAGTACTTTTGTGAACAAGAACAAGCATACACTCATACAATTATACAGTACAATCATACATGTACCTTATCGAGTTATTGATTACTTAGGAATATTACTAAGTGTAGCATCATGTCATATGAAGGATATGCATGATATGGTGCAACAGATTTGCATGCAACATGAAGAGCGCAACATATAAGAACCATCTCTTTGGAGTAATCCTAGAGATAATTGATAGCATCTAGTTCTTTAATGACAAAGTGGGATCGAAGGTTTAAGTTAGTAGCTTTGGTCAAATGGTGATCCACATAAACAAGTAAGTTACTTTACTCATGAGTTTTGAAATTGTGCAACACCGCAAGCAATAGCACATTAACATCCCCTTTTTATTTCTTTCACTTTCAACTGTATGTATGTAACTACTTGTGGATGCCATATATAGCATCAACCAAAACCCATGAAAGACTCACATATGAATGTTTATACAGTAACCTAGCTACATGGGTTTTGGTGGGATTTTAAGAGCATATTAAATGGCGCTTTTCTTAGAATTTATTTAAACATGCTAGAATCACTTTTCCTATTATTTAGTTAAACATGTTTTTATTTGTCATTCTCAAATCTCCATCAAAACTTGACATGCACAGCCCCTAATTTAATCAGTGAGCTATATACATTATAGGGAGCACATATAAAATCTAGAAAGTTATTTAGAGCATGTTTCATAAAGCAATCATTTTCCCATTAATATTTATGCTCAAAATCATATACAGGGGCAAAACAGTAATTATACAGTACATGATAGGGCGACCAAAAATTCATAACATGCATACATACCCTATCAAAGCTACTGTCCAAGTTTCACGATTTTTAGAACTCATTTAGTCCACATTTTCCATTTATGTTGGTTTAACATGCATATACAAAATCAGGGGCAAAAATGTCTTTTCCTACTCAACCATCATGCTCAGCAGATAGATCTTTTAACAAGGATAAAAATGCAACTTTGTTTGTATTTTTCTGATTTTTATTTGATTTATTACGAATTTCCAAAGTTTAAATCGGGAAATGCATTTAAACCCTAGTTCTAGGGACCTTTTCGTATTTTACCTCAGATATCAGGGGCTGGCATGCAAGATTTGTAAGGCAGAGCAAACAGTGGGCGTGAAAATCAGAAAACCGAGGGGCTTTTGGGGAAAACCCCCCTCCTTCTTCTACCTTCAGACATGGAGGACGACGCGCGGTGGCTGGGGTTCCGGCGTTCGCATCGGCGCGTGGAGGCCCGCACTTGGAGCCGTGGTGGTCCGGGAAGGTGTTCCAGGCAAACGGCTTGCTTTTCCCTAAGGTCGCGTCGTGTGGGGAGGCTACAGTGGCCGAGGAACGCGCGACGAACCCGCGGTGAACCCGGCGACGAGGTCCGGCAGCGCTACTCGATCCGGCGCCGTCAGCGGGGTAGGGGGCTCTGGTGAGGCGCGCGGGCTGCGCGGTGTCGAGGCACACTCGGAGAAGGTGAAGTGGGGGCACGGGGAGGGCCGGATGGTGGCCGTCAATGGTGAGGTCGGGCTTGAGCTCGGAGCGGCCACGGTAGGCGTGCGGTGGCGCGGGCAGGGGCGATGGCGGCGGTTAAGGCGCGTTGGGGACGGTGGAGCGGAGCCGGGCGATGCGGGGGTGCTCGCTGCTGGGAGCGAAGGCGGCCATTGGAGGCCGGTGCGCGAGCTCGGGGCGAGCTTCAATGGCGGGCGATGGCGCACGTGGGGTCCCGGGAAAGGCGAGGCAGGGGAGGGGGCGAGTGAGGCGCAAGGAGATGACGGCCGAAGTCTCCATTTCACGGGCGAGCGCGAAGGGAGCAGGCAGAGCAGGCCGGGCGAGGGCGCTCTAGCACCCATGGCGCGACGCGGGCAGGCTTCGCCCGCCGCGTGGGCGAGCGGGAGGGGAGGAGGAAGGAGATGGCGCGCGGTGGACTAGGTTCGTAGACCCGGTTCCAATGACAGGTGGGGTCGGGTGGGAAAGGTGGTACTACGTTTTGTGGACCGGTTTGATGGATGCGCGGAACAGTGGACCCCACGAGCGGATGTCGACATCCGGCCCGCGCGGGAATCCGACGGGTGGGTCCCATTGTCAGTGACTCAGGCTAAAAAGAAAAGGAAAAGGAAATCCGAAAATGGAAAAAGGGCTGTTTGACCAACTAACTAGGTTTCTGAATTTTGCCAATTTGACCAACGTAGGAGCCGAATTTGAAAAGGACCCAATTGAATGAAATGTTGTACCTTTTGAGATCTACAGCTTTGGTGAAAGGACTAATACCAGATTCCAAGTCTAACTATGAATAAATTTGAATTTAATTTGCTGACTCCAGTTTGACCAACAACACCTTCCAATTTCAAAATTCCATAAGTCCATTTTAGGTGCACTTTCACATAAATTTTTATATACCAATGTTGGTCATAATTTCATTCCCTACAACTTTCATATTCAAGGTTTTGCATGATCATGTCTTTTGTTTGCTCAAAATTTGAATTTTCCATTCAGGTCTATTTGGACGGAATTCAAGTGTAGACAGAAAATGAGCTAAAACACCTTGCAAACCTTTATGCATGTCAACACACAAAATACCAAAGTTGTAAACCGTGAAATTTTCTACAAGTTTGATATGGAAAGTTTGAGCTAGATCACATTACATTTTAAACTATGAGCACAATTGTATTCAAGGGTTTGATGAAACCGCAGTTTCAATTTATGTGGAGTATTTCTTTTTCCCAACTTTTGAATTAGCAAATGAAGTCCAATTAGATCAAGGTCTAGTGCATTTGAAAGGTAATAAGTTTAATTTCATTTCATACAAAGGAAGATTTTGAAGTTGTATAGTCAAATCGAAAGTAATTTCAGAATGAAATTTGGGAAGGAGTGTCGACCCTAAACTTAGCAAAATTTCCTTAGTGTAGGTTAACTGGGCTTGGTTCGAACTTTTGAGCCCCTTAACATCTGATTTTGAAAATGGTCAAAATAGCATATTTGAAGGCAACATCTTGAACTAAAACTTTTGTATTTGATGTCTTGCATGAAAATGTATAAATGTCTAACTACTCAACCAAGTAACGTGCGACTTTCTATTTTGAATAGAAAAATTTTGACTTAGTGATTTCTCCACCAATCCTCATCACTCTCTAAGCATAATTAAATCCTAATTCACCATTAGTGTTCATGTAATCGTGTGTCAGGGCTTTCGAGATGCCGGGGGCATCACAATCCACCCGCACCATAGACGCCCATGCTTCTAGTTATCTTAGGCGCTTTAGTTCTTTTTCAATTCTAGGGTTAAAGTTTGTTTTGCTTTGTTTAATTTCCCTTTTGTAATAAGCGCCTCCAATTTTATCAATTCAATAAAGGTAGGATAGTTTCCCCTTTCAATAATGAGTTTGGGAAGAATGGGAAGAACCATTCGACCACCTGTCACTAACCGAACCACGATCAAAACACGATTTACAGGGTACAAACACGCTACTCGGAAAGTTTCAGGGGAATTGAGCGAAAACTAGTGGCCGCCCGGCCATCAATTTTCACAAAAACATGCCGCGCGGACTTGTCACGTCTCCCCAAGGCTCCCTCAATAGAACAAACCAGCGCACGGGTCGAAAACACAAGGTGTGGCCACCCGGCCACCCCCCATGGCTGCCCAGGCCATGGTGATAGGCCGGACTGGCCCATCTTTACCTCAAACCCGTACATGGAGGTCAGGTATACATGTTTATGTTCATATACCTCCAGTTCTTTGCGTTTCACACATGAACTTGATCAAATCATGCTCTACATGTCCATGGCGTCACATTTAACTTGTGCTTGCACCATCTTTTTCCCTATGCTAGATTAATCTTGCCTTTGGATACTCTCATGAATAGGGAACCACTTAAGTTTAAGTTGTTGATTCATGTGAGATAAGATAATTAGAGGAAACAAATGGAACCTGCCCACACGAGTAAGAGTTTTATTTGTAAAATAAAATGAAGGTCCCATCTCGGAATGATCTCAAGTACCTATCTTTTGTCCTACCAATGCCACATACGAAAAAGAAACTTGTACATTCATGCTTCCTTGATTGTTTTGAGTCTTATCAAGTTTTGTGCCATTAAAAGAGCTCATTTCAATTGAGAATTTTGGCCTTCACACGCACGTTCCATGAAATAAAGTTTCTCAAAAAGGTGTGTATGAAATACCAATGATCCCATTCAAGTCTTGTTTGAAAGAAAGCGAGGCATGGAGATTCAAAAAAAAGAAAAGAAAAAAAAGGGAGTATGAAAAGATGAAAAGAAAAGAAAGAAGAACTCCATGCCCTCTACTCAAACATGGGAATCAAGCAAAACACCTACAAGAGACAAGTCCCTACACTACACTTGCACATGGCCAAATCTCAGTTGATTATGAATCTTTTTCTTGACACTTGATTTGATTTGACGATATAAACATGACGGGAAAGCCCCATTTTCTCGACTACCTCAGCTCCACAAAGGCCTTGGTAGTATAGGATGTGAGGAAAACAAGATTCTGACAAGGACACTTTGTCCTGTGAGTGATCGAGAGCCGGTCTTGAGATCAAAAGAGTTGGTAAGCCCTGCTTTTTGAAAATTCTGAAAACCTCTTTATTCAAGTGTGGGGGAACTTGAAGTTGACTCTGATATATTCTTGTTCCATGCTTCAACATCTCAAAACTAAAGTGTAGACACCACTGAAATCCTAGGCGATGAAATAGTTGGGAATAATATGGTGTTTTCTATGGTGAATGTTGATGTTATGCCCTATCCACTTATGCTTAATTCTACTCTTTGCTCGAGGACGAGCAAAGGTTTAAGTGTGGGGGGTGTTGACGGTCGATAAAACCCATTTTGACAGCCAACATTTCATGTATGAGGGTATAATTTATCAAGTTTTCATGTATTACTAATCAGTTCCACGAGTTGTGTACAAAAGTTGGATGCAGGAGCATGTCACGTACAAACTAACTGAAGAAATGCACAAAATAGACACAAAGTGGCAAGGGAAAGGCATGGGCCAAAAGTGCCTAGCCAGCAGGCCATACACCATGGCCGCCCGGCCATGTATTATGGCCGCCCGGCCATCCCTCGTGGCCGCCCGGCCATCAGCAGGCCCAGGCAGCCTCCCAGCCTAGTTGGGTGGCCGCCTAGGCCATGCCACATGGTCGCTCGGCCACGTCACCAACCCAATCTTTGACCTGCAGTGCAAAGAAACGCAAATGAAGACAAATCCAACCGTGCAACCAAGAATCCAATATATCCAAGGGATGAAAAACCATGATGCAACGGATTGATGACGTCAGCGATCCAGGGAGTGGCCGCCCGGTCACCCCCCGGCTCATTTTTCACGTGCATCAACTCCACTAACCGTCAACCGACTCTCGGAGTGCATTATCAACCGTCAGATCTTCAAAGTCGATTCATCGGGTGGCCGCCTGGCCACCCTACATGGCTGCCTGGCGATGCACAGTGGCTGCCCGGCCACCGACCTACCCCCCTACCGACCTTGCACACCTACTAATACCCTCCTCGGTCTCCAATGCTATAAATACCCCCTGGGAGGTCATTTGCAAGGTGTGGTGGATCAAAAGAGGAATAGTGTGGTTGTGTAGTTGAGTGTAGAGTATAGTAGTAAGGCCGCCCTTGGCATTGTAGAGAGAGCCAAGTGTATCAAGAGTGAGTAGTGAGTTGTAGAGTGAAGGAGTCGGATTTCCCTATTGTATTCTATTCCTGAGCTCTTATTCTCAGAGGAAATATTACTCTATTTCCAGGATACAGTAAAGTTCCTTGCTCCTCTGCTTTATTTATTTCGTACTTACTTTACTTACATACTTAGTCCCCGCTTAATAGTTTACGGGTGCCAAGTGTGCTCTGTGTAGTTTAACTATACAGTTGTGCTTGCTCTCTGGCTTCGAACCGGCGTAGTAGCAAACTCGGTTGTGTAGACGTGGTGTCTAGACTAGAGTTTGCCTTGGAAGGTCTCTTGTCCCACGCAGTTTTGGTTGGTAGTCCCACCTGGTGACAGCGGGTGTGTGTCCTGTGTAGTCCAACCCCGTCGTTCGGATAAGTTGTCATTGACGCATAGTTGAGTCCTGTAGCGCCCGCCTTCCTCGTCTGGGTTATCAACACTCTGATGCCTGGAAATTGTTCTATAGCCTCAGTGTCCAAGTAAACCTGTTAAGTAGAGTACTAGTTTGTTTAGTAAGGTTAAGTTCTTCTATCTAAAGTAGTGATGCTGCTCTGCTCTGTTAATTATCTCTACAATTGCTGGTTTTACTGTTCAGTTCTATCCATTTTACGTTGAGTTACTCCTCGTTCCTCGTGGATTTCGATACCCTGGAATACTCTTGGGTGAAAGGCTACAACGTGTTTCCGTGCGCTTGCGGATTTATTTCGGTAGGCTAAGAAACACCAACAGCCAACGTGGTGACCGGGCGGCCAAGTAATGGGGCAGCCTTTTGGGGTGGTCAGCTAGCCATGTGAAGTGGCCGGCCGGCCATCATTTCAGCCTTTAAGCCACTCCTTAGCCCATGTGATGGTCTTCCAACGTTGGATTTGACGTGGGCTTGTTACTCCACATGTTTTTAGGCTCCTGGTAACTTCCTTGGATGAATAAGATGAAGGAAGAGGCATTTTGGGGGAGTGCATGGCTGGCTGGCCATGCCTTTGGCCGCCCGGCCAAAGGTCTAGGTGCCCGGTCATCCTCTCTCACAGCCGACGTTGTCAATCTTGCGACGGCCGTAACTTTGGCATTCATACTCCAAATTGAGTGAACCAAAACTCCATTTTGATTATCTCGACGAGATCTTTGCAATGGTTTGGTCCATGAGGGCATTTGAGATACTTCATAGTGATGTTATTTGCACTTCATTCTCAAACCCTTTTGTACGTGATTTCTCTCTTGCTCCAATTGATGTCATCTTGCATGTATTTGAGCATCTCCCTGAGATACATTGAAAACCACCAAAACTCATGGAATTCGTCAATGTTAGGTAAATAATGCATAGAACTTTATCTATGCCACATTTATTCACCGAGGAATTAATGGTCAAAATGGTGAAATAACGACCGTCAACACTCCTTCGTCTTCAGAGCTCATAGCAGAGGGGGCAAGAGCTGCAGCCGGTGTAGTGGCTCCTACATTGCCAGCATCTACTTGACCATCCTCGTCTTCCAAGATGGGGGTGCCTTCCTAATCTTCACCTAAATGCTCAAATGCAGGGGTTGTGCGATGCATAGATTCATTGAAGGAAACCTCACAGGTCTCTACCACTTGTTTGGTATGAAGGATCCACACTCTATATGCTCTAGAGCTAGAGGCGTACCTAAGGAAAATACCATCCAACCAGCGAGATTCAAAATTGTCCAAATGCCCCCCTTTCTTGAGCACAAAGCATTTGCAGCCAAACACACGCAGGTGCTTGACGCTGGGCTACCTACCAAACCATAGCTCAGTACGAGGTCTTCCCTAAGAAAGCTCGTAGGAAAATGCGGTTGGCAATGTAACAGGCCATATTCATAGCCTCAACCCAAAAATGTCGCAGAGTCCTATGCTCATCAAGCATCGTTCGAGCCATCTCAACGAGTGTGCAATTCTTTCATTCCACAACACCATTCTGAGGTGGGGTATAAGGAGAAGAGAATTGGTGTTCGAGACCTAGGTCACGACAGAAGGTTTCAAATCGGGAGTTTCGAAATTCTCTGCCATTGTCTCTACAGATAGTCCTGATGGCCTTATGATACTAATTTCTGAACCTCAAGACCAGATCCCGAACAAAACTGAAAGCCTCATCTTTAAACTCCATGAAGAACACCCACAAAAAGCGAGAAAAGTCATCTACTACGATAAGCACATACCACTTCCTACTAACCGACTGTACCTGAGTAGGACCAACCGTGTCCATATGCAACAACTCGTCCGAGTAAGAGATCATAACCTGATTAACAGGAGCATGAGAAGCAGCAACCATCTTGCCATGACGACAAGGGTGGCACACTAAGTTGTAGGAACGATACGTGCGACTAGAGGGGGGGTAAATAGGAGCACTTTAAAACTCAAACTCACAACCCCCAAAACTGGTGCTTGAGAAAAGAACTAGACACCGTCCACTGAATAGATGTGTCTAGCAGCGCAAAGTTGCCATCCACTGAGACGATATGCACCAAGCGAGAAAAACCACGAGTCAAACCAACAAGGGCACCGGGGCAACGGATCTTGCAAAAACCTCCACACGACACTCACCGCACCAAGGTGCATCTCACTGACTCACAGCAAGCAAGGAGAATAGTCTGCAAGTGGGGAATGCAAAAACCCAAAGCAAAAACACAGCGGAAGAACAAACAGCAAGGAAAATAGCTACAACCCTGGCAGGGCCGGATTGTCCGGTGGCAGGAGCCGGACTGTCCGGTGCCACCGGATAGTATGGTGACCTGTGCCGAACTGTCTAGTGGCAAGGCAGGCCCCTACACCGGACTATCCGGTTCCCACCGAATTGTCCGGTGGCCCTGCCGGATTGTCCGGTAGAGTCGCAGAAAAAGGGTTTTCACACCCAAAACTGACCAAATCTTGTCCAATCTTCACGAGATTTTGCACAGGCTACCAAAAGATCAACGCAAAATGGCCAAGGGAATAGCGGGAATTCTAGATCTCGTGAGATGGCAATCTTTGGGCAAGAAAGGGGGAAAACTCAAGGGGGACTTGCTCATGGCAATCCTGCAGGATTGAGATGATCTAAGTCATAATCTCCATATCCTATTAAGTCAAAAATAGCCAAAAGAACAGGATTAACTCATGGGCAAAGCAAATCACTAAAAGCCCTTGGGATTCATCCAATAACCAACTAGAAAGGGGGGAGGGAGATGGCTGCACACATGAGCACAAATTGGGGACGAATCTTGCCTTGATTAGAAGTGGAAATCAGTGCTTACAAGGTTCAACTTAGCCTACCACCCGTCATCCTCCCACTAATGCAAAGTTCTAGCCTAGGGGACTCTCAAATCCTAAGCTAAGAACCCAATATGATCTCTAAGCAATTGGCTGGTTGGAAACTAAGCCTAGGGTTTCTAGAGGTGGAAAAGTCATCTAAATGACTAGCCACTACGTATATATAGCTCAGGCCTAATCGACACATTTTACGCTAAGACCCCTATATTACAGAAACGCCCGTAGGGGCCAAAACGGAAAAGACTCGACTTTCTCGGGGACGGACGACCGCGATGGAGTCTTGATCTTCTTCGGATGCACGCAAACTCCCGGATGACGTCCACGTGGCAAGTAGTCCAAATCCGCCGATCGACCCCCGGTTTTGAAGTCAGAAACCGGGAAACTTTAGGGTTTCCTTCTTGGGCCTAGAACGGCCCGCTCCACTCTATCTCAGCGAGAATGAGCCCATTTGGTGAGTCTGGTAACTGGGTAATAGGGTGGCGGATTTGAGCGAATCCGCCAACGTCCTCACCCATCTTCGCGCCATGTACTCGGGGTGGAGCACCGCGGTGGCACCCGGCATCCCCAGTCCATCGGGGTCGCCTCGCAGTCCTTCGGAGGTCTTACTTCTGCCATCGCTATGCCGCTCCTCCGTGTACCGAACTCCCATGGACGACCGACGTCGAGCATGCCTCCAATCCTTCGGAGGACTTCCATCTACCTCCCGTCCATCGAAGGGCCTCCTGTCCATCGAAGGTCTTGTGCCCAAGTCCTTCTGGGTCTTTGGCTTCTGTTGACAATCACTCATCACTCCAGAGAAAATGGAGCCAGTCCATTGTCTCTCATAAGTCCTTTTCTGCTTTCAAATTTGGCAATCCTTGGATCAGACCCATCGAGCTCAACTTGACTAGCAGATCAAAACTCAAATGGCCTAGCCTCCTATGCCACTTCAAGATATCAGCAGAAGGACCAGCTACCAAACACTGAGGAGGGCCAAAAACAGACGCAAGGTCAACCTTAAAAACCTGTCCGTAGGGAAAATCTGACAAACAAGGTTTTCCTTAGCATCAAGCACACAAGAAGAACCCTCCTTAAAGTGAACCTCAAACCCTTCCTTAAGAAGTTGCGAGACAGAAACCAAATTGAACCCCAAACTCGTTACAAAAGCAACTTCTCTCAGGGAAAGCTTCGTAGAAAGAGAAACACCACCAACACCCAACACTTTACCTTGACCATTATCCTCGGGTAGCATGCCAACCTATCCGGTGAAGCACTGCGCGGACTATTTGGTGTAGCACACCAGGACTATGTGATGATGCTAGAAAGTAGCCTCGAGCTCTTCGCAAAAGCAACCAAAACCCAATAAGATATTCTCCAAACTTCATGAGATTTTGCACAGGCTATACAAGGGCCATCACAAAGCCAATCCCATAAGATCCACTTGAAAAGATCAAGGATTGCTCGAGAATTTCAAATCTCGCAGAGAAGGGAAGTTTCAACCGGTTTTAGGAAAACTCAAGAGCAGCCCTTGCTCATGGATTCTTAGGGGTTCTAGCACTTTGCTAGTTCGATTCAACCACGTCTAGCAAGGCAAAACCAGAGCAAAAGACAAATTCAACACTTGGCAAAACCAAACACTCCAAAAGCCAAGAGTTGCATCCAAACTCCAAGAAGGGGAAGGCACGAGAACTCAAGAACTTGCCATGAAATTCATTATATTGTTGGCCCAAAGGGATCTCAAATCAGTACATGATATGAATGGATCAAGTCTAGGATTGCCTCCATCTCCTACCCTCTAATTGTGGTACTTAGATCACTCTAAGGACACTCTCACAAAGCACTTAGCTTGGCTAACCTAAAACCTAGGGTTTGTTAGGCCCTAAGGACTCCCCAACCAACCAAGAGAGTTACTAATGGCAGCCCTCTCTCTTATTTATACTACAGACTCAGATCTAGGTAGTTTGGCAAACTGCCCCTAGGATACAAACTCAATTACACTAGAATGCTCGTAGAGGCTAGAAAAGACTACCAATAACTCAGATGGAAGAACACAATAGAGTCTTGACGTTCTTAGCCTCGAAGAAATCTCCCGATGTCCTCCTCGTGTCCAATAGTCCATCCCTTTTCGATAACTATGGTTTTGGCGATACCAGCAACCAACCCTTGGTTTTGACGGTGGAACCAGGAAACAATCTTGGGCCCGAGTTTTGATGCTCAAACCGGGAAACGATTATTGGGCTTCTTTTCTTGGGATTATGACTCACCACACCTCCCGGGCCTAAGGTCACACTTATGGGTTAGGCTTAACTCAAACCTCAACCTGAGCCACTTGCTAGTCCACTCAGCAGGGATTTTGTCAAGCCAAATCCACTTGGGAGCTGCCTCTCAGTACACCCGAGAGAACTTCCCTCCAGGTCACACTTAGGGAGTGCCTGCTAGTCCATCAGCAGGTCTTCGGTGGTTGACAAGCGCTCATCACATCTAGGATGAAAGACCAAACTCGGTACACTTGAGTCCCTCAATGTCAGATCACGTGACACATTGACATTGACAGCGATATAGGTGCAGACAGGTACATCTAGAGACCATGCATGTAGGTGCTTTCATTTTGTATGCACCGAATTATGTGCATATGAATTAATATTTATTCTATTGCTAGTTTGCCCAAATATGTAACAGACCATCAAGGGTACTCTTATGGAAAATTATCTAAGCTAACAATATTTGAATGAATATCAGTTTTCTTAAACACGTTCTACACTTATTCGGCACCAAAACGAGACGTTACATACATCAGGGACATACATGTCATTACACACTCAGCCTAAACAATCTACTTGCAGAAAATCAAGGTTCCCAAACACTTAGCTTCTTTAGACTACATGTTCCTCATGCGCTACTCAGGGCAGCTAGCTTTTCAGAGAAGCTTGATAAAAAAAAAAAGCTCTACCAAACAGAGCCGATGAGTGGTCCTCTGCTCAATGAAATGATATCCAAGACTAAAGCCTGTTTTATTTGCCCTATATAATCTAGCTTAAATAAGTTTAAGTGGAAACAAACACACTAGATTTAGAGATATTTATCCTATGTATTACTATAAGGTACTTTTAGAAGCTTCAGCTTATTTCCAACCAACTTATTACAATACCATGTAATTTAGAGATATTTATCCTACGTATTACTATAAGGTAGCTTATATAATCCACCATAAATAAGCTAGACTATACTCCCTCGATCCTAAAAATAAGGCATGTAGATTTTTGAAATCCATAAATTTTTAGTGTATGCATATTATATACTTAGATTTATATCCAAATGTATTTTAGTGTATGCATGTTATATACTTGGATTTTTAAAGAAGTTAATGGTCAAAGCTTTGCTATAAAAACCGTATAAAAAATCTGTATGCCTTATTTTTTATAGAGTATAATCTAATGAGAAATAAACATAGCTCCCCACTGACGATGTATCTTGCGCGATTTACGTTTCAGTGACATTTACAACTTTGGTGAGGATAGATGCCTCAAGACAGGGCTAATAAGGATCTGTTGCTTACATATGTTGCAGTTGTGGTGTGCAAAAACCGAGAGCCCTTGGATGGTTCTAGGCCGTTGATATTTGGATCCTATGGCGCTAGTGAAGCCACGTCCCCTGCCTGCCCTGTCTGTTTTAGCGTATCACCGGTGCGTAGCTAAATCGAACGGTGCCTAAATTTTAGAGCTATACAGTGACATTCTGCAGGGATCGCACAACCAGCGAACTCCTATGTTCCAAAAGATTTCATGATACTAACTTTTCCCGTGACATGTCAGCAAAATATATCATATATCAGGCTCCGGTGTGCTTTCCAGTTACCCAGAATAAAAAAAAAAATACTGAGCATTGCTACTTTGGAGGAAACGACCCTGCTGATACTTTCATCCATTTCAATATCCCGCTGTCGATTGAGAGCTGGCACCGTTCAGGTTCAGGCTTCAGCTACCGAGTCTGATCTAACAAAGTAGCTGCACAAGAAAAACCAATGTTGAGGCCTCCTTTGGAACCAAGATTTAAAAAACATAGGAATAGGAAAAACATAGGAATCGAGTTGCCATGTCCCCCCAATCATATGGGAATTGAAAACACATGATATTCTTTGGTAGTACCACAGGATAAACATATGAACTTGTTTCTCAAATGTTTATCAAAGGAAACTTTCCAAAAGGTCTTCTTTCTTATTGTCCAATGAAATTGAACCATACGAACACAGTCCTATGAAATTGAACCCACAATAGTTTTTTTCCATCTATGTTCTGATCGCTAATTCATACAAGGTATAAGCTCATAGTGGCCACTTGATTCCTTCTTTTTTTTAAAAAGAGGTGGCCAATTGAAATTAAGGAACCTCCAACAGATAATATTTTATTTTATTTATTATTATTTAAATAATTGGCTTATCTTTTGACTCAATTCAAAACGCTTATAGCATCTATATCCAGATATGTACTCCAAGGATGCTATCCTCCCCCATTGTAATACTACGAGAAAAAAATTATGTATGTACTAATGCCTAAACAACAATGCTTGGTGTTCAATAATGTCCAAATTCTTGCACAGGTATTGGAATAAAGTTATCATACACATTGCTGAAGATACCTGTGCACGCAGCAGGTGCGGTTTAAAATGTCTTTTCTGATAAATGCCCGTCTGCTTTCACGATGTCATACAGGCAAAGTTCTCAACAGCCGAATAGCACCAGTCCAGTGTGGGCCTTCCATAAGAACAATCCGTTTCAAAAGAGGCACCGCTCCAGCAGCAATTATTGCAGGATGATTCTCTGGATCCATGCTCAGATTATACAAGATAGCTAATGTAGCTTCCAATGCATCTCCATCGCCCACTTCAAGCATTTTTACCAGAGGAAATATGCCTCCATTATCAGCCACTGCTCTTGTGTATTCCAGCACACCACTAGATATTACCTTCTTTAGCTCTATTACAACATTTCTTTTATTTTCGAAAGAATATGATGTCATCATTTGCTCAACTAGCCTTGGAATCGTCTGATAGATGGTTATCTCCATATCTATGATACTGACATCATAGCCAGCTGATAATCCAGCCCTTGATTCTAGCTTAACAATGCATGCTGCAAGCCAATCCTTTGGCTGAAGCGGAAAACTGGATTTGAGCATTCTTCTTAGGAGAGAAGTAAATTTCTCACTATTTATGCTCTGAACAAAAAGATCAAAGTTCAATAACTTATCGAGTAACCTCACAGCTGCAGACACAACCTGACTGACTTCTTCAGTGACTATTCTAGGAAGGTTATCAAGGTCTTCAGAGTCAGCTCTAGTCCCTGTAGACAGCGGAAATAAATAAATTACAGAGATGTAGTATTACATCACTTTGAGATTTCAGATCAAATAGCAAATTATGGTGTATCATAATGCTACTAAATAGCCAAGGGGTCTCTAGCTGAATTGGTTAGGTGGCTGTCGCTCTGATCACCCTCCTCAAGTCCTAGGTTCGACTCCCCATGGAGTAGATTTCAGGCTGTAGTTAAAAAAAATCCCCTTATCTCTCCGTTGCACGGTTGACGTGAAAACAAATCTCAGTTACTGTTTAGTAAGTAGGATTTTATACAGATGAAATAGGCCTCTACAAATCATGTTTTATGGCAGTTCATTTCCCTTGTTGATTACTACACCAATAGGTTATTCTGCACATTGAATTGAAAAAATCAGTCCAAAATCTTCATTGTCGGTACAAATTCAGGAAAAAAAGTCAGGTCACTGCACTACCATAAAGCTCATCAGTGCATATTAGCTCTTATCGAACAGTACTTCAACACAATGAATCCAGGCAAAAAGTTAATGTATACAAGAATATATCTGTACTGATGCAAAACTGAATCAAGTAATATACCATGAATAACCCCGATTTCCAGAATGGCTTCAATTACTGAAACAGTGCAAGCAGCAGTCATTGCAGTGGCATGTTGCTCCGAAGATGCTAAATGCTCCAGTACTGAACAGACTTTCGCTTGCAGACTTGGGGATGCCTCCTTCAGAACATTAGTTAAACGTGAGATGGCCTCAAAATCCAAGATCATCTCACTGCAAACATGAGAAGCATCATATTGCTGTATTATTCCAAAGAGTACAAAACAATGATGCCCAACACTATTCCTTTTCATAATTTCCGCAAAGTAATAAATACATTTATACCCCCCCCCCCCCACCCCTCGTCAACTACCGACAAAGTTCAAACTTTCACCTGAACTGAAAAAACAATGTTATACTAACATAACACCCTCTAATAATCAAGACCATATTAAATAACCATGAATTATGGATTTATGTGAAGCCTCCAGTAATCAAAACCAAATTAAATAACCATGAACGATGGTTTTATGTGAGGCCTCCAGTAATCAAAACCGGATCAAATAGCAACAAATGATGGTTTTTATATGATGATATGCTTGTCTGTCTATTTACATGAACTAATGTTACCATGCCAGGTTTTAGACACCAGATTTGCATCGGGTAGGATAATACAAGTCAAACCAGGTAACTCGGTTTTCAAAGTTGCCCAAACAGCAGAATGGAAAGCACAATCACATATAGCTTGTCGAGATGATTGAAATAGAATAATACATATATATATCACATCATTTGGAGTCATTTTGTGCTAGGCTCAGAGGCGTTTTGTGCCTAGGCCCTGGTTTTGGGCCTATATATAGAGCTCGTCGAGATGATAGAACTGCATATATAGATCAAACCGGGAGATATGCTCGGAGGAGTTCTGCTCCTAGGCCCCGGTTTTGGCAAACCCAATCCAAAACTACGTGGCTTTCGAGTTGTATTCAGAGCAATACCACCCCCACCCTATAAACATGAAGCGCCAAGGCCGATTGAGGGTTAGCCAATAAAAAGATACAATATATTTACATTTTATCTTATCCAAATCCTATTTCTTTTCCAAACCCTAATTTCTTCTACTCTTCGCCTCCACAACGATATGGGGGGCTCTAGGTGGCCTTGCCAAGTCGCAACTCGAGCAGTCCTAGCGTCTGCGGTGAAGGTGTCCACAAGGAAGTCGTCTAGTGGGTCCGCATGCGCAGTGAGATAGATGGGAGTGACTATTAAGTCTTGGCATGTAAGATGAAAATGCATTCTAAAAAACCTAAAACACAAACTCGATATCGGAGTTAGGGAAATCCCTCCACTGCTCAAGTTATCGCCGAATCTATACTAGTATGGTTCTCACGCCGGTGAATCGCCGGCAATGGGAGTTACAGTGGTATCGGAGACGGTCTTCCTCAGGCGGCTATGGGTCTGCGGTGTTGAATCAGGTGGCACAGGCGGTGGGGATTCAACATCTAGATTCAGGCGTAGGCGGCAACTACCCTCCATGGAGCTGTTAGCAGTAGGCTGCGGTGGATCCGGCACAGGCGGTGACGCCATATTCATAGGTGTTGACGGTGTAGGTGGCAGGGGTTCCCGATCGCGGGATCCGGTGGCGATGGCGACGGGTGCAGGTTCTTCCTCATGCGGGCTCTCATTAGCGATTCCTTTGAGTGTGGCTAGGGTTGTGTGGCCAATAGCTCGAATTGAATAGTGGAGGCGTTTGCAAGGAGGTGTCCAGGATTCAGGTTGCGTGACAGAGTTGGCACATCAAATCCCTTGATCTTGCCTCACATCTAGGTCGTGGTAGACGGATTCGCAGCAGTGTTTGGGGAGGCTTTGCTTAACCATCTGCATGGATTTTCTCTTCGATTGAGCTCTCCATCGATCACCACAGCGCCACGCAAACCATCTCTGCAGACCCAGTTCATCCTAGGACCAGATGAATTCTCATGCTGACCAAGATCAGGCAAGGTGGAATCAGAATGGAAAACTTTGATCTGTTGGTTGCATGTTTCAATAATATCGGCATGGCTCAGCAACAAATGAAATCTTAGTTGGATCTCGACAATCGAGCAGTGGATCACTATACTACAGAGCAGCAGTTTATTGCTCAACAGGTGAAGGCCACAGGGTAAGCAGTTGCCAAGTTTACACCCGCTCAGATGGCACATGATAATCGCTCTGCTACTAGTTCTGAACACTCAGGACTACAAGATGATGGTGAGCATTTTGACAAGTGCCTTTCGCTGGATCTCATTGGCAGCCCAAGCCTAAGATGAATCGTTCTAACACCTCATAGCCAATTACCTCACAATGCCTTGCCTAAGATGCATTTTCCTACACGTTCTAACACCTCACAGCTAATTACCTCACAATGCCTTGCCTAAGATGCATTTTCCTACATTTGATGGTTCCAACCCCAAGATTTGGAAGACCAAGTGCAGTGATTACATCAATATTTTCAATATCAATGAGGATATGTGGGTCACTGGTGCATCGCTGCATTTTAAAGGGAACCCTGCCAGATGGTCTAGGCTTATAAACAAACTAAAGGTCTAGGCTCTTGGAGTGATTTTTGTACAGCGGTGGATGAGAAATTTGGCACCGATGATTATAGAACTACTATAACTGAGTTGATGACTCTTAAGCAAACCTGTACAGTTGAAGAGTATACAATAGCATTTGGTATAAAGCTGGTATCCCTAGAAGCCCCCGCGTTGTCCCCTCCCACTCGAATCCGGTGGCCGAAACTCAAGCCGTCGTCGCCCCACTCTTCCCTTCCCTCCCCCTTCGCCGTCACCGGAGGGGGCCGTCGGAGGCCACGCGGGCCCCTAGGATGGTAACGGCGGGGCCTTCCTGCTTTGTGTCGCCGGCCGTGCTTGGATCTAGGCGGGAAGAAGAGTGCGGCAGCCTTGGTCTTCCTACGGCTGCGCGGCGGGTCGGCAGCGTGCAATGGCGGTGGTTTCAGTGCGGCAGTTGCCGCGGCGCGCAACGTTGGGGTGCCCCTCCCTCCCCAGATGTTCGTCTTTCGGCCTCACTAGCACAGCCTGGCACTGAAGATGGAAGGCAGCGGCCATGGTGGATGGGGGCGGCTCCCGATGTTGCTCCCGGTCGGCTCCCGGTGGGTGGAGGCTGGATCTATGGCCTCCATGACCACATCCACCTCCCCCTACTAGTGGTGACCAGGGCAGTCCGTCGAGTGGAGGAGATGAATCCCGACTCAAGCCATCGACGGCGACGCTTGAGGGAGCCGTTCCACCTTCCTAGAGGCATTGATTTGGGGGATCCTCTCCTTTGTGGGGTCGCCACGCGGAGAGCTGCGTTAGCGTGGTGCTGTCACGGCAGTGGAGCTGTTGATCGCATGGGCATGGGGCCTGAAGGGATGGCACGTCAGCAGGAGGCAAGGACGCGTGGCGCCTTGGGGTGGTGTTTGCGGTGGGTGGTTGCTTCTACAGCCCTTCGTCCATGGTACCGGCAGGTCACCACGACGCAGGTCTCAACTAGAGTCTCCGGGGGAGACTCTGCCAACATTCCACTAGGCGGGCGGCGGCGGCGTTTCGGCATCAGTTTTCCTTCTTCAAGGCGTCCTCCTAGGAGACCTCCAGTTCTTGCTTGCGTGGTCGTTGGCAAACGGAGGATTTTCGTCACTCGTCTTGGCTCGGTGGAGTGTCGGAGCTGCTCCTGATGCTTGCGTGGTCGTTGGCAAACGGAGGATTTTCGTCACTCGTCTTGGCTCGGTGGAGTGTCGGAGCTGCTCCTGATGTCTGCTTGCTCCTGGTGCTCAGCGTTGTTGGACCAAACTCGGCTGTGAAGAGTCGGAGCTGCTTTCGCGCAAGGGTGCGTCGAGGCTCGACAACAATGGCACATCTCAATCTTTCTCATGTGGGTTGGTGCTTGCGTGTAGCGGCGTCAGGTGGCTTTGGCGGTCCCTATTGCCCATTGTGAGAAGTCGGAGCTGCTCGTCTCTTGGGATGAGCTCGGCAATGATGACACACATTGGGCATTGTTGGGGGAACTGCCGTTGTCGGGGGTGTCGTTAGGGTGGCCTTTTGCCGGTTTTTCAACTGCTCGCTCATTGTTGGTTTCCGACCCGGTTTTCCTTAAAACTTGGTCAATTCTTTTCTTCTTAATTAAAAGACAGAGCTTCTACCATTACGTTAAAAAAAAGACTATTCAGTAGCATTCGGAACTCTGCAGTATGAAGTCAGTCTGCATAACAGTACTTTTGATGATCTGTTTTCTGTGTCCAAAACTGGATTGAATGATCTTCACTTGGCTGTCAAGTCACAGGTGCCCACAACAGTTACCAGAGCACTATGATTGCAAAAATTCAGCACAACCTTCTCACCAAAGGCACCCAGAAAGTGCCCAAACACAACCCTGTGGTAAACCGGCACCTCCCAGTACCGGCTCAAAGGTTCCAATTCTTCCCACTACTTCATTGTGGAAAGAAAGGCAACTTCGTGACCACAGAAAAGCCAATGGCCTATGTTTTCACTGCTATGAGAAGTTTGCACCTGGCCATCTTGAGACTTGTTCCAAGAGGACCAAGCCTCAAATACATGCCTTAGCACTCGATGATTTGGATTGCCCTCTCACAGATGAAGTTCTGAAGCAATTAGTACTGGAGGATACTCTCACTGAAGAATTCTACCAATTCTCGCTGAATGCCTTGTTTAGCATGCATCATACTGATTGTATCAAGTTGAGAGCCATTGTTGGCAACAATGTGATGTTGATATCAGTTCATAGTGGCAGTTCTCATAGTTTTGTGAGTACTGATTTTGTTCACAAAGCTGGTTTAACCTCCATTCCAACAACTATAGGAAACGATGACACCATCATAATCCTCAAGGGTTCGCAAAGGGAATTATTTTGTCTCAAGGGGCTGCTTCAAACCTTCACTGCATCAACCGGTCTGAAAGTGAATTTCTCTAAATCTTGTATGATCCCAATCAATATTTGATAGTGAAAGGATGGCTCAGCTTGCAGGAGTCTTTGGTTGCTCCATTGGATCTTTACCATTCACTTACCTTGGCCTGCCCGTTGGGACTACAAAACCTAAAGTGGAAGATTTTGCGCCTCTCATGAACAAGATCGAAAGGAGACTCACATCCATCTCCAGTTTCCTTTCTCAGACTGGCAGATTACAGATGGTTAATTCAGTTATCTCAAGTTTACCTACCTATGCAATGTGTACTCTTAGATTCCCTATCACCGTGATTGAAAACATTGACAGTGCAAGAAGGAACTGTTTGTGGAGAGGATCAGATGTTAACGTAAAGAGTAAGCCACTGGTAGCTTGGAAGAAAGTAAACAGGCCAAAAAATAAAGGTGGTTTGGGTGTCATCAACCTTTATGTGCAGAACGAAGCTTTGCTTGTGAAGCACCTGCACAAGTTCTATAACAAGTTGGATATACCCTGGGTCAATTTAGTTTGGGCTGTTCACTACCCAAATGGTCAAATTCCTCATGCTAAGAGAAAGGGGCTCCTTTTGGTGGCGTGATGTGCTAAAATCTGTCGACATGTTCAGAGGAATCACCTCCAGTAAAGTGGAAGATGGGTCCACAGTTCTACTTTGGAATGATGTTTGGGATGATAACTATTTTAGAGAACTTCTACCAAGGTTTTTCACATTTGCAAAAAATCAAAACATCTCGGTTGCAGAATTTTTGCAAGACAACACGGTACAGAGGCACTTTCATATTCCTTTATCTGAAGAAGCTTTTCTAGAGCTACGGAGCTTGCAAGGGATGATTCAGCAATTACAAAGACAGCTAACAGAACAAGATGAGTGGCACTACAGTTGGGGGTCTAACACATATTCAGTCAAGAGATTCTATGATATTCCCTTCAAAACAATATCTCCTCCCCAACCCATTCTTTGGATATGGAAGTCAAAGTGTAGTAACAAGCTAAAAATATTCACTTGGTTACTCCTGATGGATAGGCTAAATACAAAAAATATTCTGAGAAGAAAAAATTGCAGAATTGAGGGAAGTAATTACAACTGTGTCCTATGTGATCTAAGAGTGGAAGAAACATCTTTTTATATGTTCTTTGAATGTCCCTAGAGTTTCTCATGCTGGGCAGGCTCTGAACATTCACTGGGATTTTCAGCTCCAAATTTTTCCAATGATACAAAAAGAAAGAGATGGATTTCAAGCCCTTTTTTCATGGAAGTTTTTATCATAGCCTCCTGGACCATCTGGAAGCAGAGAAATGGCTACATCTTCAGGCAGATTAGACCTTCTTTTCAAAGCTGGAAAATTGAGTTTTCCAAGGAAACTTCTTTGCAGAAACATAGATTCAGAAATGTGTTAGATCATTCCTTCTCTGCTTGGTTCAGCTCCTTAGCCTAAGCTCCTTTCTCTTTTGCATGGCCTTTAGGGCCTTTCTGCTGTTTTCTTTGTTTTGCTGTTTTTTAACCCTTTTTTTTAATTAAATAAAGCACAGTAGGGGCTTCCCTTACTGTTTTTCCTGCTCAAAAAAAAAAAACTCCTGGAAAGTGACACTACCCAGGGCCAAGTCCTCACCACAAATAAGATTGTTACAGCTTTACAATGGCGGTGTCAAGGTCACACCCTCACAGCCTCTATGCAAGTGTTGGACATGGCGCCTTATGATGCCATTAAGGTCTATGACTGGTTAACAGTGCATAGCCCAATGACGTCACTGGGATCAGTGTCCTCTTGAATTCCATGATCAGGGGCAATATATTCAAGTCGTCCGACTAATCACGATTAGTCAAACTAATCGGTACTGCAAGTCCGACTAGGGTCACTGAGGCGATTAGTCCGACCACAAGCTAGTTGTCTGATTAGTCGTCGATTAATCATGACTAGTCGTCCGAATTTGTTT
Source organism: Paspalum vaginatum (assembly GCA_030272315.1). Taxonomy (NCBI): domain Eukaryota; kingdom Viridiplantae; phylum Streptophyta; class Magnoliopsida; order Poales; family Poaceae; genus Paspalum; species Paspalum vaginatum. The sequence continues at coordinate 18,999,500 of CM059014.1, forward strand.
GGGGTTGGCCTCTTTGGAACGCACCATTGCGCGGTTGCGGTCTAAGGTGTTGTTCCTGAAAGAAGGGGATGCGAACACATCCTTTTTTCATCAAAAGGCACGTTATAGGAAGAAGAAGAGCTTCATTTCAAAGCTGCAAGTTGATGACAGTTTATATGTTTCGCAAGAGGAGAATCAGGAGGTGGTTGCTAATTTTTTCGAGAATCTTTTGGGCTCATCCGAGGAGAGGGATTTCTCTTTTGATCTAGCAGCCTTCCACTTGCAGCAGCAGCAGGACCTTTCTCCCTTGGAAGATCCTTTTACAGCCGAAGAAGTTTGGGCAACAATTAGAGAGCTGCCAATGGATAAAGCCCCTGGCCCTGATGGATTCACCGGGAGATTCTATAAATCTTGTTGGAATATTATCCGCAGCGATGTTCTTGATGCCTTGGCTGCAATTTATGGGGACCATGTCTTTAAATTCCCGCTCTTAAACTCAGCATTCATCACTTTGATTCCTAAGCATGCGGATGTTTCTTCAGTAAAGGATTATCAACCTATAAGTCTGATCCACAGCTTTGCTAAGCTGTTACTAAGGTTCTTGCTAATCGTTTGGCACCACTTTTGCCCAAGCTGGTCTCCAATAATCAAAGTTTCGTAAGAGGGAGAAATATCCATGACAACTTTCTGCTTGTGCAGCAGCTTGCCCGAACTCTTCATAGAAGTAAAGAGCCACATATCCTTCTGAAGCTGGATATTTCGAAAGCATTTGATACGGTATCCTGGTCCTTCCTAATTGAGGTTCTGCAACACCTAGATTTTGGCAGAAGATGGTGTAACCTTATATGCCTGCTGCTTTCGCCGGCATTTGTTAATGGCACAAGTGTTAGTCAATGGCACCCCTGGCCGCCTCATTTGCCATCGCCGGGTCTTAGACAGGGGGACCCCCTCTCCCTCATGCTCTTTATTTTGGTCATGTACGTACTAAATACCCTGATCCAAGTGGCTGCTTCTGACAGTCTGCTTCGGCCCATTGCTGGTCAACTGAATTGGCCACGAATTTCTCTTTATGCGGATGATGTGGTCATTTTCCTAAAGCCAGAGCACGGGGATTTATCAGTTGTGAGGGATCTGCTGCAGTGTTTTGGGACTGTCTCTGGGCTCAAAACAACCTGCTTAAGAGCTCTGTCATCCCCATCCAGTGCACTGAGGAAGACATTGAGCGTACTTCTAGCATCCTTTCATGCTCAGTTGGCAGCTTCCCTTGCTCTTATCTTGGGATACCCCTCACAATTCTCAAACCCACTAGATCTGATCTGCTACCCTTGGTTGACAAAGTTGCAAATATGTTGCCAGGGTGGAAGGCCCCCCTCATGACTAAAGCGGGTCGCTTGGTGATTGTTAAATCTGTTTTTTTCAGCAACCCCCATCCACCTGATGATTGCGTTGGACCTCCCCAAATGGGTCATTAAAGCAATTGATAAAAGAAGATGGGGTTTTCTCTGGAAAGGCCAAGAACAAGCCAATGGTGGTAACTGCCAGGTTTCCTGAGGTTCAATGGCCATTTCTGTATGGTGGCCTTGGCGTTCATGATCTGGAAAGGATGGGGTGGGCTTTACGCTTACTGTGGCTTTGGTTCCTAAATACTGACAGCTCGAAGCCCTGGGCTGGACTCCCGATTCAAATCCCCAAACAAGCAGGGGCTTTCTACGAAATGGCAGTTGAAGTCACAGTTGGCAATGGCGAGAATGAGAAATTCTGGAAGGACAAGTGGTTACATGGTAAGAGCGTGGCTGATTTAGCCCCTAACCTCTTCCGTGTAATCCCCAAGAGAGTGATCAAAAGGCATACAGTGAGCCAGGCTCTCTTAAACAGAACTTGGGTCTCAGATATCAAGGGGGCCCTCACAGTTCAGGTTCTGACTGAATACCTACGCATTTGGGAACTGGTGGAGGGCTTTGTGCTTCAGCCTGATACTCCGGATAAGCATGTCTGGAGACTTGCATCTTCTGGTTGCTATAGCAGCAAGTTTGCTTATAATGCAATGTTCATTGGCACCATCAGATTCTCCCGTTGGAAGCGGATTTGGAAGACTTGGGCTTTGGCAAACTGCAAGCTCTTTACTTGGCTGGCCATAACAGGTGCTGGACTTCAGATAGATTAGCCAAGCGGGGACGGCCCCATCAGTCGGCCTGCCCATTCTGTGACCAAGCTCCTGAAACGAACAATCATGTGCTGTCTTCCTTTGTTTTGGTTAGGCTGCAGAGGCTGAACCAGGTTTTGCGACCACTAGACTCTGATAGTCGGCTCAATTCTTGGTGGTGTCGGATAGTAGGCTCGCTGCCTAAGGAGCTGCGGAAGGGATTCAATTCCCTGGTGATGCTCGTGTCTTGGGAGTTATGGAAGCATAGGAATGCTTGTGTATTTGAGAAAGTCAGGCCGGAATGCCGGATGCACAAGTTGTGGTGCATTCCGTGGCTGCCGAAGGGCATTTGTGGTGTCTAGCGGGGGCGAGGGCTCTACCTGATTTAGTCGTGACTCGTGAGGGCTGCCCCCTAGAGATCGTGGTCGTGTGTCCCCTTCACTCTGTAAAGTCTGTACGTGTGTCCTTGTACTGTACACTCCTGGGGGAGCCTATTCTCCCGAGGACTATTTCTCCACTTTCTTAATGAAATGATGCGCAGTTCTCCTGCGTGGTTCGAGAAAAAAAAGGAGTGGGACAACCAGCCAGATAAGTATCTTTAACAGGGCTTAGCAATTTGGGTTGTGGGCTGTTATTGTGAGTTTGTGGCCTAGTAGGGTTGCACCAAATAGTCCTCTAGAGTTGCAGACCCCGCCCCACCCCCACGGGCAGAAGCGTGCGCCACAGCCGTCCAATTTTTCGGCGCCTGCGCTACAACGTGCGCCGCCGTCTCCATGCGGCACGGCCGCTCACCCACTCTTGTCCGCATCCACCAGCCAGCTCCTGTCGGTGTTTTGTACCTGCAGTGCACCACGGGATGTATCACACACTGCTTTTGTGGTTGACGAGATCGACCGCAGCTCGATGGTTCGCGTGAAATGCGACAGGAACAAGATTTATCACACAGTGCTTTATGTTGAATGATTGTTGTTCTGTAGCTGCTGGCAAGAGGATTGCCGAGCTAGAAAATGCTGCAGCTCAACGCGTTACCGCGTATCACAACACGATATTTGAGCGTGATGAAGCCCGGGATACCGATGCCAATTTGCAGAGACAACTTGACATCGAGAAGAAAGGGCTTGAGGTAACCCGCCAAGAAACCCAGCTTGCATATTCTTTACTTACAGAAGCCTATAAGTTGCGCCGGTCCGCAGGATGAGGCACTACGGCTCAAGAAAGAATGCTCCACCTTGAAAGAAGAAATCCAAAGACTCCAAGAATCCCGTGATGGTTTCGAGAAATCATTCCGTGAGACGGTCAGTTCTTTGAGGTCCCTTGAGTCGAACCATAAGTTGACCCGGGAGGATCTCGAAAAGAAGAATACCGAGTTAACTGAAGCCAACAAGGTCTAAGCGAATATCCAGAAGAAGAACGAGGAGCTCGAGAAAGTATTAGACTCAACAAGGGAAGCCCTCAAGGAATCACATAAGCAACTTAAGGGGCTGGACCTTGCCAAGCGAAATTATGAGGCTGCCAAGAAGAATTCCGAAAAGTTGAATTCCGCTTTGGAGGGGGCAAAAGATGCCATTAAGTCTTGGGCGACATCCATGACGACAGTCCTGGACATCTGTGCTCCACAAACAGGAAACCCACGATCAATGGAGGACCGGATGTCATCTGGAGCTGAGGATATCAAGATTCATCTTCGGAGCAAGCTCAAGTCAATCCTGAAACAGGCGCTGATAATTCTCAAGGTGACCAAGCCTGAAATGGCCTTGTCTGACTTGACCAAAGAAGTAACTGTTGAGCCAAATGATGCCGCATTTGCTGCCGATGCTGTAGAGGCCCAGGATGTAGCTGAACAACTTATTAATGATCTTGAGCTGTAAATGAGCATTTCTTAGGTTGGATGTTGTCGTTGCGTTATCCCTTGCTTATTCATGTGTTGCCCGACTGAATTCCCTATGGTCGTTTTGAACAAAGCGCCTTGTTGGAGTTGCATGTGTAGCCTAAATTATCTGTTGGCGATCTCTAGGTTGACAATATGCATTCCGAGTGATTCCATAATTACTGAGCCAACAACAGCCATGTCTGGATACTGTATACACGTGAACCAACCGTACGTGTCAAAGACCGCTGCGAAAGTAAGGAATACTGTGCACGCGTGAACCGCGCGTATCTGCCAACCAACGATGTAAAGCGCCCCCCTTTTCTGCGCCTTGTCTGTTATTGATTCGTCCTTTTGTGCCGATTCGTGAATGCTGTGCTCCGAAATACAGGGGCATGACTGCATGCCCGTGATCCTGGAAAATCGCCAAGAATTGCGTCTGGCCCGTGACCATCCGGCTCTCCTCGAGCCTATAAAAGGCGAGGGTCGTAAATTGAAGCAAGACATCCAGCAACTATCTCTGTCTTCCTCTTCTGAAGCTTGCACAAGCATGGAGAAGTCCGATCTCCACCTAGCCCTTGTCTTCCCCTTTGTTCCTTGCCCCAGGATATGAGAATACCCTAAATTGCCATCACGTGAAATCCGCACGTGGTGGATGCTAGGATAGGAGAAGACCCTAAGGTCTCTACCTTATCCCGCCGTCTGGAGCATGACCGCTTGCCGTGCTGATGTGAAGGGTAGATCGTTCCTTGAGGCCGGGAGCCGTTGTGTTCTCGGTGTCGAGGGGAGATCTCATGTAGGCATGCTTGCACGTGTTGCTTCAAGAACTTCCAGATGAGGCGGCCAAGGGCCCCAATGGGGAGAAAGGTGAAGGTCCCATTTCGGGTAATGCCCTGCCTGCCTTATTCGGAATGGCTGTCCCTCCCCTGCGCCGACGGCATCTGGGCCCCTTTCGATATTGCTTGGCCAACCATGGGTGCCTAGATGCTACCTTTTGAGAAGCCTGGAGGTACATCTGTCGCTGCCCCTTCGCGCCTGATCTGTATCACCTGTAGTTGTTTGACTGCGGGTCTTGATGGGGGCGGATAGCTGGTTATCTTTTTCCCATCTTGATTCGTGTTATTGAGTCAGGCGTGCTCTTCTGGTAATGTCAGATGTACCCGACCGAGCTCTTCTTGTAATGTCAGATGTGTGTCCCTTGTCATGAGATCTTTGCTGAATAAAAAAATCCGCTGAATACCTGAGTTATTGTGTGTGTCGAGTGCAAAGAACTTTTTGACGACTAAACTTGTCCAAATGAGCACTATGAGCATGAAGCGCTGATTGTTTAATGACTCGAACTGACAGCATGATATGAGGAATCTGAATGCTCATACGTTTTCCTGAAAGCAGGCATGTCACACTAACTTGAAACAGCCTCGTCGGCTTGACTCGACTGCCCTGTAATGAGGGTTTTGATTTCACCCTTTTACTGAATAAGCGAAAGTATGTAACACCGCCAATAGGTCGGGCTTCATCCTAAGCCGATTGCCCCGCGAAAGAGGGTTTAGAGGTTACCCCATACTGAATCAGCGAAAGCATGTAACACCGGCTGTAGGTCGGGCTATGACCTAAGCTGATTGCCCCGCGAAGAGAGTTTAGAAGTTACCCTGTACTGAATGAGCAGGAGCATGTAACACCGGCAATAAGTCTGAATACGACCTAAGCCGATTGCTCTGCAAAGAGAGTTACCCTACACTGAATGAACAGAAGCATGTAACACCGGCAATAAGTCGGAGTACGACCTAAGCCGATTGCTCTGCAAAGTGGGTTTAGAGATTACCCTATACTGAATGAGAAAAAAGACGGAAAATGCAACGCAAAAGTACGACGACAAAGTAATTGCACAGAAGTCATGCATTCTTTATTGAGTACGATGGTCAAGAGTACAATTGAAGACAGGTTGCTTTGAGGGCGCGACAGCTATTACATCGATCATGAGTGCAAATCGAGGTACGTCGCTTTGAGAGCGCGACTGTTTATGCATAAAACTTGTAGAGGTGCTTCACATTCCACGAGTTCCCGACTGGAGTCCCGTCCATTTGGGACAACTGGTATGATCCTAGGCGAGTAATCTCCGTGACGATGTACGGGCCCTCCCAAGGAGGAGATAACTTGTGACGCCCTTCTACTTTAAGGACTTTTCGAAGAACCAGTTAGCCGACTGAAAACGCCCTAGGGCGCATATTGCGCTCATGATAGCGCCGCAGGGCCTGCTGGTAGCATGCTGACTGGATTACTGTGTTGAGTCGTTCTTCCACCAGTATGTCTACTTCCTCTAGCGGAGTTGCTTCTGCCTAAGCTATGTCCTTGAACATTAGTCGGGGTGCTCCAAACGCTAGATCGGCAGGGAGCATTGCTTCCGAACCATAGACCACAAAGAAGGGTGTGTTGCCATTAAGCGCTCGACTGGGCTGAATTCTGAGGCTCCAGACGATGTACGGGAGTTCCTTGATCCATTTGCCGGCAAGCTTCTCGTTTTTGTCAAAGATCTTATTTTTCAATGCATCAAGTATCATGCTGTTGGCACGCTCGACCTGACCGTTGGCTCTGGGATGTGCCACTGATACATATTTGACCAGGATAGACTTGTCTTGACAGAAGTGAAAGAAATCTGAGCCCGTAAAGTTAGAGCCCAGATCGGTGATGATGCTGTTGGGGATCCCGAAGCGAAATATAATCTCCTGAATGAACTCAGCTGTCTTGGCGGCTGTTAAGGAGGCAATTGGCTTGTACTCAATCCATTTGGTGAACTTGTCGATGGCCACCAAGACGTAAGTGTATCTCCTTGAGCTTTTTTGAACGGCCCGATCATGTCGAGCCCCCAGCATGCGAAATGCCAGGAAACAGAGATATTCTGCAACTGTTGCACCAGAAGATGATGTTGCTTAGCAAGGAACTGACATGCCTCACGGTGTCTAACAAGATCAACCGCATCCTGCTTTGTCGTCGGCCAATAGAATCTATCTCTAAATGCCCTCCCAACCAATGTTCTTGAAGCGGCGTGGCTGCCGCGAGATATGTCGATGCACTTCAGAAGGACACCGGCCACGTCGCGCTTATATAGATCGTCACCGATCAAGGTATAGCTGGCCATGCGCCTGACTAGTCGATCAGTTGCTGCCTTGTCCTCTGACTAGTCTCCGTCTCTAATATACTTGATGATCGTGAACCTCCAGTTAGTCGGAACCTCTACCAGGCTCGGTACGGCCCCTCTGCCTTTATGAATAGACGGACGAGACAACTCCTGAACGAAGATGCCTTGGGGTATTTTGGCTCGGGATGAACCAAGCTTTGACAACACATCAGCATCCGCATTGTGATCGCGGTCTACGTGGTGAAATTCGATCCCCTGAAACTTGTCTTCTAGCTTGCAAACTTCTGCACAATATCTGTCCATTGCTTTTGTGGAACAGTCCCAGTATTTGTTAACTTAGCTGATTACGACCAAAGAGTCACCGTACGCCATCAGACACTTGATCCCGAGTGATATAGCTATACGTAGTCCATGCAACAGCGCCTCATATTCAGCTGCATTATTGGATACCGGGAAGAGAATCTGCAGCACATACTTGAGCTTTTCGCTTTTTGACGAGGTTAAAACGACTCCTGCCCCTGCTCCTTCTAGCTTCAAGGATCCATCAAAATATATCTTCCAAATTTCCATGGGCTCTGGATTTTCTGGAACTTGATTTTCAGTTCACTCTGAGACGAAATCCACCAAAGCTTGCGTCTTGATCGTGGTATGTGGACGATAGTTGATATCATGTGCCCCCAACTCGCATGCCCACTTGGCTATCCTCTCTGTGGCTTCTCTGTTGCGGAGTATGTCGCCGATCGGAAACTTGGTGACTACCATGACTTTGTGCTACTCGAAGTAGCGACGCAACTTGCGAGCAGTTATAAGAATCACATAAAGTAATTTCTAGACTTGATGGTACCTTATCTTGGATGGACTGAGGACCTCGCTGATGAAGAGACCGGATGTTGAGTCGACTGCGTGTGTCCCTTCTCCAGTCTCTCGACTACCAACGCCGTGCTGACCACGTGAGTCGTGCAGCAGAGGTAAAGAAGCAGGTTTTCAGCTGGATTATCCACGGTAGCTCGGTTCAGAGATTTGAGCACCGGGGGGTGTCGTCATAAACTTCTTGAGAGCTTCCAATGCTTCCTGTGCATTTGGTGTCCATTGAAATCTGTCCACCTTCTTGAGCAACTTGTAAAATGGCATGCCCCTTTCACCTAATCGTGAGATGAATCGGCTTAAAGCTGCCATGCATCCAGTCAGCTTCTGAACCTTCTTCTGCGATTTGGGAGGCTCCGTCCTGAGAATAGCATCGATCTTTTCAGCATTAGCCTCAATCCCTCTTTTGCTGACGACGAAGCCGAGTAACTGCCCAGCTGGAACCCCAAATACACATTTGGCGGGGTTAAGCTTCCAGCGGAACATCCTGAGACTGTTGAAGACTTGCTGTATGTCGTTGATGAAGTCGTCTGACTTTTTTGTTTTGATCACAACATCATCAATATAGGCTTCCACACGTTTGCCCCAGTGTTCAGCTAGACACGTCTGGATGGCACGCTGATACGTTGCTCCTGCGTTTTTCAGCACGAAGGGTGTGGAGGTGTAACACAATGCCCCAAAGGGCGTGATGAACTGATGATATCCCGAGTAACAATCTAGGAAATAGAACAAGGAGCACCCCGCTGTGGAGTCTACGACTTGGTGTATCCTAGGCAGCCCAAAGGGATCCTTTAGACAGTGTTTGTTGAGATCGGTATAATTAACACACATGCGCTAGTCCACTTTATTCTTTTTGAGTACGAGTATAGGGTTTGCAAACCACTCGGGATGCATGACTTCTCTAATAAACCCGGCAGCTAGGAGCCAAGCCAACTACGCGCGGATTGCTTCTCTTTTGTCAGGGGTAAATCGGCTCAGCCTCTGCTTGATCAGCTTCGCGTTGGGGCAGACTTTAAGCTTGTGCTCGGCCAGCTCCGTTGGGACTCTGGGCATGTCAGCAGGCTTCCACGCGAACATGTCCCAGTTGCTCCACAGGAACCGGACGAGCGCGTCTTCATATTTGGGAGGAAGTGTGGCGCTGATGGTGACAGTCTTGGATGCGTTGGGGAGGTCAAGGCTGATCTCCTTAGTCGTGACAATCGCCTGGATTGTTGTGCTGGGGACCGATTCTTGAGTCGGGATTGGCAAATTGTCCTTTGGAAGTTGGGCCGCATCTACCGAGAGTCGTCGTTGAGCTGCTAAGGTGCTCGCGATGAGGGCCATCTGGAGTGCCTCCCAGGTGCAGTCTGCCGCGCCCTTGAAATCTGCCCTCATGGAGAGGACGTCCTTGCAGGGCTGGCATCTTGAGGCCCAGGTATGAGTAGTGTGGGATGGCTATGAACTTGGCCGGCCCTGGTCACCCGATGATGGCATTGTAGGCGTAGTCGAAGCTTGTCACCTCGAAGCGGAGAGTCTTAGTGCGGAAGTTCTCCGATGTGCCGAAGATGACTGGCAGGGAGATGTGTCCCAGCAGATATTCTCCTTCGCTTGGCATGATCCCGAAGAAGGGACTGTCCAACTCTTGAAGCTCGCTGAGTTGGATTCCAAGCGCGAGCAGAGTCCTAGGGAACATCACGTTGATGTTGCTTCCGTCGTCGACCAGCACCCTTTTGAGTCAGTTTTTGCGGACCACCGGGCTTACGAGCAATGGATATTTTCCTGGGTGATCGAAGTTGAGCCATTGGTCTGCCCGACTGAAAGAGATAGGGACCTCCGACCATCTGTATGGCGTTGGGGGATCCATGGTGGCTGCCATGATGCGGCCGTCGAACAGCTTCTGCTGCCTCTTGCTCGCCTGGGAGCCGTGCCCACCGAAGATGACGTTAACTTTCCTGTTGTTGGGGAAGCCAGGGGCTCCGCACCTGTTCTGCTGCCTATGTGGATTCTGGTCCTGCCGCAGAGGTGGCGACGGAGGCAACGGATGGAAGGGCCGACCGTGGCCGATCGAGTTCTTGAAATCTCGGTATTGGCGCAAGGTGTGTTACATGTCCTTGTGGTAAGGGCATGGTCTGTTAAGGATGTCGTCGAGTGAGCGCATGTCGCCGCCACGAGGGATGGCACGTGGCCGAACGGGCAGGTGGCCCCAGAGTGTGGGCCTCCTCGTCCCGAGGCCTTTTGTCCCAGCTGCGCTCCTGCCGCGGAACATCTTCGCACATCTCCTACTTGTCCTTGCCCCGATCATCTTGTCATTGGTCGACCAGGTCCTGAGCGCGCTCGTCTGCGGTGATGTATGGATCGGCCTCGCGAAAGAGCTGCTCTGAGGTAGTCGGAGCTTTGTGCAGAATGCTCCTGACAAAAACATCGTCATTGGAGCCGCGGAAGAAGTCTTCTATCATCGCTGCCTCGGTGATGTCGGGGATGCGATTCCGCATTGACCGGAACCGCTTCAGGTAAGATCGGAGGACTCACTGTCCTTCCGTTTTATAGACTTGCGATCCCAAGGCTAAGCTGGCTTGTCAGAGAGGCACTCGAAGTTGGCGATGAACTTATCACAAAAGCTATTCCGGTTATCGATGCAGCCAACTAGGAGGTGGCGGAGCCACTGGAGTGCATCATGTCCCAGCACGATTGGGAGATACGCCGTCATGACGTCTTCGCTTGCCCTGGCAGCGCCGGCCACGATAGAATACACAGCCAGCCAGTCACTGGGGTCTTGCTTGGCCTCGTAGTTGTTCGACGTTAGAGACCTCAAAGTTCTGCGGCCACTCGACCTCACAGAGCCAGGTGGTAAAAGCGGAAATACCGACCACCCCGCGAGGGGCCGGTTCTTCCGGGTCTCCCTCTTGAGCACCTCCTGGTCAATGACGCGGTGACCGAGGGCGGTTTCCTCCCAGTCGTTCGTAGAACGAGCGGCGGGGCACCGGGCTGTTGACAGAAGCAGCGCCCGAACGAGCCCAACCACCGTCATCTCACCGGGGGGGAGGGGCCGTGATCTCGATCATACTCCTCCCTGCGCCTCAGCTCTTCGTCGTGTCAGCGCACGCGATTGCTCGATGTTGTTCGCGCGTCACGCCGATCGTTGATTTCATGGCGGGCGTCTCCAGGTGCATGCAAGAGGTGGTTCGCCGCCCGTGTGAGGATCTGCTGTTAGTACTCTCCATCTGGTGAGTCAGGTAGCTCATTGGCGATCTGGGCTAGTGCGCCGCCCACCTGGTTCGGAGTCTGCATCGCTCTGGCGAACTCCGGCAGCAAATTGCGCCCGGGAATTGGCGGACCTCGAGGTGGAGCGTGATGGCGTGCGGCATGCTCGCGATCTTGCTCCACCTGCTGGGCATGCCGGCGCTCTCGTCGCCGTGTGTTTCTCCGGCGATGAAGCTCTCTTTCCTCCGGGGTCTTGCTGGCCATGGATATTTCATCCAGCGAGACGGGTTGAGTCAGATCCCGGTTCCCGGCGATGTGATGGCACCGGATGTTGCGGCGCTAGTTCTTGCGTCGGCGCGCGTCGCACTGCTGCGGGTTTTCCCCATCGACGGTTGGCTCGTCGTCAGATACGTCGTCTTCCTCCAGCCACCCATCGATGACGAGGACTTCAAAGAAACGGAGGAATGACCCCTGAGGCGAGCTAGCCTGGCCGTCAAGGAGTGTAGATGACCCCTCAGAGCAGGAGTCGGGAGTAGCAGCCGTGATCTCTGTAGCCGCAGGTGTGGTCGACTTCGCCTCAGTCGTGTCGAGAGACTCGAGGTTGCAAACCATGTGCGGGTGTGGCTCCCCGCCACCCTTGTTGATGAAGAGGTGGCCGAGGTCATTGCTGATGTTGTTCCAGCGGCACGAGTGTTGGCAAAGGTGCCACTGGAGGTCCCATCGGGTGAGAGCTGTGCCAGCGGGCAGTTCTACCGGCGGGGGTGGAGTTGATGACGATCCCCAAGCGGAGGCCAGTCAATGGCACGCTAGCCACATTGTAGATATCGGCATCTGCGAGCGACGCGGGCCGTCGTTCTGGTGCGGATGCCCCCTGTGCACCCTCGTTTTTGAGGGGAGCAAAAGCCCGTGGGGGATCCGGGGCATGGCCCGATCCTTCCTACGGCTTGAGCCAGGTAAGACCCTGATGGAGGATGGATCTCCGATTAACGCCCCCCTTTTCCCCGACTAATCTGGGTCCAGACCTGAGTCGGGGAAGTAGGGAGCAGAGTGCGCCGAGTTGGAGGTGATGTAGCAGCCGCCCGTGGTGGAGGAGTTGATGCAGATCCTCGCCCGGCCAGCACTGTGGTGGCGCGTCGCAAGCTCGAGCCAAGGTGGTCCGAGGCGGTCTTTGTTGACCTTGCTCTTGATGAGGCAGATGGGGCCAGGGTGGACCTAGCGGTGGTTCGTGGCGCGTGAACTCGAGGATGAGTCGGCATAGTGTACGTTGACGTGGGAGCCGATTGAAGCGTGGTCGCGGGGGAGACAAATCCCAACGAGGTCGTGGCCGGGGCCCGCTCCCGAGCTGGCGTGGCGGCCCCGCGGTCTCGTGCCTCCTCTTTGACACGGTGCAGATCGCCGTACTTGTCGTCGATAAACGAGATAGATCCAAAGCGGATCATCTCGCCCGGAGAGATTTTGACGAAGTTGTTGGCGAAGATGTTGGCCATGGAGCTAGCGGTGATGTCGAAATCGCCTCCCCTACCTGGCGCGCTAACTGTCAGTGTTTTATACCGGCAGTGCACCACAGGATGAATCACGCAGTGCTTTTGTGGTTGGCAAGATCAACCGTAGCTCGATGGTTCGCGTGAAACGCGACAGGAACAAGATTTATACAGGTTCAGGCCGCGAAAAGCGTAATACCCTACGTCCTGTTTGTAGCGGGTTGTATTGCTCTAGGTTCTCGAGATTACAATGAGGGCACGGTTAGCTAGAGGTTTGGTGTGTGATGACGGGATGTGTGTTCTGTGTAGAGATCCCTCACCCGCCTTATATAGCCCGACGGGTTCTTGAGTTACAAGTCAAGTTCCTTCTGTATCTCCTAGTTGGTTTAGATTACAAAAGATTGCATAGAATTCGCGATCCATATCCTTCCTATCTTCAAGTCCCACATTATTCGGAGATAGAGTCCGAGTCATGTACTCCTTCACGTTTTCCCAAATTACAGCTACCTTGCCTTGATCGCCAAGTTCTGTTCGCTATTGTTATCTCAAAGCCCCAAGCCAAATAATCGGCCCATGAAATCTGCCGATCAGCCTGCCTAGGCCCACCAACGGCCCATGTCTTAAATCCGCTCCATTAGGACCCAGGGGATATCTATCCCCCACAGCTCCTTCCCTCGTCCTCCAGCTGCCTACAACGTCTAGTCCGCCGCTGGTCTGCTCCTCCCTCCACCGTTGGACGCCAAATCCTGCCCACCGCCCACCAGCTGCTTCCTATTCTGCCGGCCAGGTCCTGCCCTCTTCCGCTAGCCAGCTCCTGCCCACGTCCACCGCTCACCAGCCAAGGCTAGTCTGGGGTGTCCATCAAATCCAATGTCTACCGCCGCCAGATCATGACTGCACGGTGAAGGTGAGCTCGTCCACTGATGGCGTGCTCCATTGAGTAATGGAAAGCAAATACCACAAGTAAGCCACAAATACTCTTGTGAATTTTGATATTGTCATGCTTGCTATATAGTATATATAGTTGTATACATATCCTAAAACATACGGACGACTAGCTTGACCAACCTCGATTAGTCGATCTGGTTGACGACTAATCGCGACTAGTCGGTACCTGTATGACTAGGTTCGACTAGACGACTTGAAAACCTTGATCAAGGGACTACCATCAAGCTACAAGAAATACAACCCTCTCCTCTTCAACTTTCGACTATACTCGTGATCAACTGTGGAACAATGTTTTCAAGTCGTCCGATTAATTAATCGCCTAGGTCGGTTCTCCAAGTCCGACTAGGACCACCGACCTGACTAGAAACCTGGTCGTCCGATTAGTCGTCGACTAATCGCGATTAGTCGGTCGACCAGGGCATTTGTCGACTAGGGCAGCACTTGCGTTTTAGGAGACTTAATTGGGCTACCAATTCGGCCCATTAGGGTTGCAAGAGACACCCGCCTGAGGCTAAAATAGCGAGCGGGAGAAGGGGCGGGCGATTCCAGCCGGGAACCCCCGCTTCCAGCGACCGCCAGAAACGAATCTCGTGTCGACTCCGGCTACGGCTCCTGGGCTCCGTCCTCTCCAACGGCGGTCGCTTTCCCTCCCAGCGCCACCACCACCTCTAGATCCTCTCCTGTCCTCAGTTCCTCACTCCATCAGGCTCCTGTGCATCTCTCCCTGCGCCGTCTAGTTGCAGAGGCATCTATCTACCTGCACCCCGGCAAGGAACCACGGAAGCAGCAGGCAGCTGCTGCAGCCCCTTCATCCTTGCGCCGTCACCCTCTTGAAGTTGAAGGATGAGCTCATCTTCATCTGACGGTAAGCTTCATTGGTCTTCTGCACCCCTGCTCCCCTAGTCTCCTTTTGCTCCCTTCCTGCAAGGCTGCAATCCCGCTTCCTGCTTGTAGCTTGGTGTTGCTCTGCATTCTGCATACCTGCTGCTCCGGCTCCTCTGCAGCTCTACTTGTTTATTTCTTGCATTTGCTTGGACCTGCTGTGTGTTCATCTTCTCGGTGGTGTGCTATGTTGTATATGTGCAGAGACAGTACGCCGGCGTGCAGCGGTGGAAGTGTTGATGAATGGTCCTGAAGAACATGCTTCTGCTCAGAATGATACAACTGCAACCACAAATTCTTCTGCAGCCTCAACTGCTCCAGATGCTAATGTTCAGTCCCTAATTGAGAAAGCTCTTGCAAAGCTGCCACCTGAGCGTCGTGCCGAAGCCATTGATCCGAAAAGAAAGGCTCAATCGAAAGACCCAGCATGGAAGTATGGGTGGTGGCCAGATACTAGCAAGAAAGATTTTTTGCGGTGTATTTTTTGTGAGAAGAGGGTTCCTGCAGGAGTAAGCAGGTTCAAGCAGCACCTTGCTGGGGGTTATGGTGATGCACACGGTTGTGAGGAATGTCCTGAAATAGTAAAGAGAGAGATGCATGATTACTTGAAAAAGAATTCAAGGACTGTGTTTGTGAGTGTGCCTGAAGAAGATGCAAATGAAGAGGAAGAAGGTGCTGCAGCTGAGCCTCAAGCTGAAACACCAGTGCCTAGTTCTGGGACAAGGGTTAAGCAAGCAAGGAAGAAAATTGCTCAGGCTTCCATTGCTAACATTGTTGTTTCTGCTCCTCCCAAACCACAAACTCAAAAGCATTCGAAGTCAGTGAGTGCCATGCTATGCAAGACACCAGAAGAAGTAGTTGCAGAGAGGCACAAATCAAAGACTTCTCAACCTACTCTTGAGCATTGCACAAAAAAATCTGAGGCCAAGCAAATTGTTGATGACCACATTGCTGATTTTTTCTATGAGAATGGCATACCGTTGAATGCCATCAACACAAGAAGTTGGGAGATTATGGTAGAGTCAATTGGACAATATGGTCCTGGGTTGCGCTCACCGTCATACCATGAACTAAGGGTTCCTTTGCTTGATAGGGCTGTGAATAGGACAGCAGAGTTGAGGAAGAAGCATGAGGAAGCTTGGAAGGAATATGGCTGCACCCTTATGTCTGATGGGTGGACTGACACAAGCCACCTGCCATCTAATCAATTTTCTTGCCAACAGCCCAGCAGGGACCTTCTTCTTAGGGTCCGTTGATGCTTCAAGTGAGGTAGCAAATGCACAAATGTTAGCAGATTTGTTGGAGAAGCAAATTGATAAGATTGGGAGGGAATATGCGGTGCAAGTTGTCACTGATAATGGATCCAACTTCAAGGCTGCAGGAAGGTTGTTGATGGAGAGGATTCCCCACTTGTTTTGGACACCTTGTGCTGCCCATTGCTTGGACTTGATCTTGGAGGACATTGGGAAGATAAAGGAGTTCAACACTTGCATAAACATGGCAAAGAAGGTATGCAGATTTATCTACAAGCATGGGAGAGTTCTTGATCAAATGAGGGATAAGATAGGTGGAGATCTTGTGAGGCCGGCTGTGACTCGCTTTGCTACTTCGTTTCTTACATTGGCAAGTATGCATAGGCATAGGAATGGCCTGAGAGCTTTATTTGTTAGTGAGGAATGGAATAAGAATAGCTTGGCTTCTTCTAGTGAAGGCAAACAGGTTGTGAATATTGTCCTTTCAATGTCTTTTTGGAACACTATGGAAAACTGCCTAAGAGCTTCACAACCACTTCTCATTGCTTTGAGGATAGCAGATGGAGATGAGACACCAGCAGCTCCTGAAATCATGGCAGCCATGGATGTTGCAAAGACTACCATCAAAGAATCATTGAAAGAGAAGCCAAGTTTACTTAAGGAGGTACTGAAGTGCTATGACAAGAGATGGGAAACCCAAATGGAGCAAAAACTATATGGGGCAGCCCTCTTTTTGAATCTAGGGAAGTATTTTGACATAAGAAATAAAGATAAGAGACAAGCTGCAAGGCTAAGATCAATGTTCAATGATGTTTTGTGGAAGATGGTGAGTGATGATGATGAACAAACCCAGATTAGTAAGCAAGCAGATGATTATGAGAGGTCTGAAGGTGATTGCTTCTCAAAGCCTTTAGCAATCAGAGATAGAAGTAAAAAAAAATCCAAGTAAGTTTTGTGTAACTATCTGGCTAGTTCACTTATTCCTTGTTGGCTATAGAAATGCACTAACTAGTATGTAATTGTATTTGTATTGCAGTTCTTTGGTGGGGCTCATATGGTGGCCTAGCATTTGAGCTCCAGAGTTTAGCAAAAAAAATTATTAGCCTCTGCTGTTCAGCATCTGGATGTGAACGTAATTGGAGTGCATTTGCTCATGTAAGTACTAAGTACTTGTGTTGGAACCTGTTAAGTACTAAGTACTTGTATTGGAGATAACACTATTGCTTTTTTGTAGGTCCATACCAAAAAGAGAAACCGGTTGGAGCATAAAAGGTTAAATAAGTTGGTGTATGTTAGCTATAACCGGAAGATGCAAAACAGGTTTCAAAAAATTAAAGAGATGGGTTCCAAAGGAAAGAAATGCAACCCACTCTTGCTTGAGGAATTCCAATGGGAAAGTGAATGGGTTGATGAAAATTCTGAAACAGTTCATAGTGATGGCGATTCTTTGACATGGACTGCTGTGGATGAAGTGGCTGGTGCAACTCAAGGTCTAAGGGGGCGTCACTTGCCTAGGGCTGCTGCTGCTCGTGCTGCTACTGCTGTCAAACAGACCTATGTTAGGAATCGGAAGCGTCCAAGAAACACACCCGCCCAAGATAATGTTGATGCAGATGCAGATGATACTGATAGTGATGTGGGAGATGAAGCACAAGATGAGCCAGAAGATTCTGATTCAGCAGCAGCCATGGAGGAGGATGAAGAAGCTGGAGATGGACACTTCCAGTTGGATGATGATTTACTTAATTAGTCATTAGCTCTAGCCTCTAGCAAGAGGGCTGCAGGCTGCTTGTGTTGAACTATTGAACTTCCTACTGTTGCTTTCCCTTTATTTGTGTGTTTTCAATTATTTTACTGAACTATTGAACTTTGTTTGGTTATGTATGCTGCATTGCTTCTGTAGCATAGTGCTCTGTTATGGTTTGCTAAATCTCTACTGCAGTACTGCTTCAGTACTTCTAGTGGTTTTACAAAATACAAATTACATCCTTGTTTAAATCTCTCCTAACAACTTCATTTTTTTGTTTCAGCAGCA
Source organism: Paspalum vaginatum (assembly GCA_030272315.1). NCBI lineage: Eukaryota > Viridiplantae > Streptophyta > Magnoliopsida > Poales > Poaceae > Paspalum > Paspalum vaginatum. The sequence continues at coordinate 19,017,268 of CM059014.1, forward strand.
GGGATTCAGCAAGAAGAATATGGAGTTTTGGACAAGAAGCTGGAGTTCTGGAGAGCAAATATCAAAAGTAAGTCACCAACAACTGCAGAATTGCTTGCTGTATACTATACTGTATATATATATACACTATATACTGAACATATAGACATATGGACCATTAAGGAAAGACCAGGCTCGACCAGATCGACCTGGTCGTCGACTAATCGCGATTAGTCGCCTGGTCGGTCACTAGGCGACCAGGTCCGACAAGCCGATTCGAAAACATTGCTGTGGAAGGCTTCCAAGGACAATGATGTGTGGGCTTTTGCTGTGGTAGACATTAATTCCCCTTTCTCTGCAGCACCCATTCCACCTTCCGTTCAGTCACTTCTTCACCAATTACCCGGATGTGTTCCAAGAACCCAAACTCTACCCCCTCCCCCCCCCCCACACACACCCGGCCACCACCTCTAGAGTCTAAGATTATGCGATTCCTCTCCTTTCATGGGGCTATTCCAGAGAATAGAAGACCCTATCATTATTCCCCCATTCATAAATCTGAAATAGAACAAGTTCAGCAGCTACTTGAAGCTGGTCTGGTAACTCATAGCAGTAGCCCTTTTGCCTCCCCAGTACTCTTTTTTTTTTGTTTTTGATAAACGGGCTTGTATTAACCAGGGAAACAAACGTACATGACTGAGTACAAATACAAGCACACACTAAACGGGTACAGAGTGGACAGCTGTCCATACCAAATCGCACAAAAGACCCTATCAAAGAGTAAAAAAACAAAAAGGCCCGAAGATCTTTTGTGCTTCTCGAATCCTCCGCCTGTTGCCTTCGTCAACCTCCGTCGGCGCAGCCATTGCTGGATTAGGAGAAGGACAACAAGGACACCATAGCCACAGAAGGTGCCATCGCACAAAGGCTTTGAGAATGAGCCGCAAAAGAGAAGTACCATGGAGGAGCATCGGCCGGGGACACACCCCGCACCTCTCTGGCCGTGGACCTGCACGCATCGTCGGCAAGCAACAAAGAAGCACAAGCCCACCCACCACGCGACCATCAACCCGGCAGCTGCCGATCTGCACCAGCCCGACGACACCCACATCATACCCGATGGAAGTGCCGAGGAGCAGCATCCTACAACGGAGCCACCATGATTCGCAGATAGCCCCGCAACAACGAGACCTGCAGAACCGGTCAGCTCCACCCTCACAGCTCCCTCACCGACGCCGGAGCAAACGCCTGGTGAAACGGGGACAGGAGGGAGGGACTTATTCCATGGCCGCACCCCCGCCGCCGTCTCGCGAGCGCCGCCGGGAAACAAACACCTAGAAAAACTAGGACTTAATCTACATCGCCGGGCACGGACTCGCTGATCCCCCTCACACCCAAGGCCCAGAAGGCCATCAGCGGCGAAGGGAACCGGCGGTCTCGCCGGCGAGAGCACCAAACGTGAGAGTTCGAGAGGGGAAGAGAACTGTGCGGCCTCCTCCCCAGTACTCTGTTGTGGTGCATCCGCGAGAAGCAACTCTGTACCTAATAATAAAATATGCAGTGATTCTGCGATCCAACCTCACATATCATACACATGGGCCATGTTAGTCTGAAATGTATTCGTGACCCTGATTCAAACTGTGGTATATCGATGGAAAGCTAAAATGATAATCTTTTCAATTCAACTAACACCACCATAAAATTTGCTGGCAATAATTTGCTGGCAATAAACAGGAATTGTCGAAACAATATGACGTGGAATTTATTCGCAAGCCCGACTCGAACTGCAAAAGGAGCCCACGCAAAAGGGACGTCCTAGGTCGTATACGGACCACGTTTTCGATGTTGTATATCTCGATGGAAAGCTAAAATGGTAATCTTTCCAACCCAACTGCCACAACCCTAAAATTCAGCTTGCAGTCAATGGGACTCGTCAAAAGAATATGACGTGGAATTTATTCGCGAGCCCGATTCGGACTGCAGGAGCAGCCAACGCAAAAACGGACACACAGGTCGCATATGGACTCCTTTTTCGACGTTCTATATATCGATGGAAAGCTAAAATGATAATCTTTCCAATCCAATTGACACAACTCTAAAATTTGCTTACAGTCCACGGGAATCATCGAAACAATATGATGTAGAATTTATTTGCAAACCTGATTAACAAATTGGAATTCTATATACACTAGGTCAAATATAAGTTTAGGTTCTCATGTTTTCTCCCGTTGCAACGCACGAGCATTTTTCTAGTAATTATATATGAGAATAAATCACTCGTGAGACACCCAGGTCAATCTAGGGTTCAAACCATAGTCGCAAAAAATGGGGTCCTATGGCATCGACCCTCGACCCGGGGTCATCAACCTCGACCCGGGTTCCCGGGGTCATTTTCGACCCCACCTTGTAAAACACTCTTGCAAATGTGGACCCTCGTCCCACGATCCCTGTACCTCGACCCCATCGACTTGGGTCCTTGGTGACTATGGTTCAAACCGAGGCAGGCAACGCTCGCACCTAGAGACTGCCACTAGGCTACGCGCCAGTCCTCGGAAGAAGACCGTTTCAACCATTCAATTATCACGAAGTCCGGTTTTGGTCACTTAAGTCCAACCTCTGATATCTTTGGCAATTGAACAATCAGAACTAGACAACTTTGACCATCGGGCTGTTTGGATAAGTGGTTTCTCTAACCGTCCATGTGAAACCAGTGAACTATTCGTTTTGCTAGCCTGACACCTACTCAGCACATGGGGCCCACTCACAAATCTCTTTCCCCTAACCCCTCTCCCAATCCCCACAACGTTTCTCTGCACAGCCACCACAGAAACCAAGTGAGTCTCCCCTCCCATTGATGCCTTCCCATCCGGCGTCTCTCCCACCAGTGCTGCCAAACATCATGGCATCACCTCCCACACTGTTGTCGTGGCCTGCCAGCATCCACCATGCCACCAGCAGCCAGCCGCCAAACTACTGCGCCACCGAACACCCCTGCCTTTCCCTCACGCGTTGCCGGATGTCCACCGCATCCCTGTCCCACGTCATCGTTGCAGACAGCTCTGCAACACGACTTGTCCTCCTCCACCACATTGCCTGCAGCCGGCCCCTCTCCTTGTCCTGCGCTACCGAAAACCACTGTATATCCCTCCCACACCTTAGAACGCCGCCATCTCCCCTCGTGCGTCGCTGGACACCACAGCTTCCCCCTCTCAAACCACCACAGTGGACTGCTCTGGGGCTGTCGTGGCCGCGGTCTGCTGGCCTCCACACGCTGCATGCAGCCATCCGCCACTCCCTCCCACGCCACCGGACATTGCCGTCTCCCCATCATGTGCCCTGGATGTTGTCGCTTTCCCCTCCCACGCCGCCGTCACACTCTATGGCCACCATCATTGCGGTATGCCGGCCTCCACTGCCGCATGCAGCTGCAGCCGCAGCTGCCTTCCACAAAGCCGAGGTCGCTCTCTATCACCTCATCATACCCGGGTTATATGGCCGGAGGAGTGGGCAGGCAGTAGCAGCATGCGAGGTGTAGGAGTGGACAGGCGATGGCAGCGGCTGGCTTCACAGTGGCTGATAGAGCTCAACATGCTGCGCAGGTTGTAGTGGTAGGAGACAGCTGGCCGGGGCTTGAATGCCCTGCGACGTGGAGGCGCCGTGCTGCCGCACAGCGTTGAGGAATGAGGGAGGGCAGCCGATCAATAGATAGATTAATCTTTCCTGCTCTTTTTCTTATTTCCGATCTTTCATATAAACCTAGTACAAACTAACTTCCTGATATTTTGCTAACAACCATAGAGTCCTATCTAATTAACCAACGAGTTCTAGTCCTATCCAGCTCCACCGTCCAGCCCCTGGTGCCTGGCCCGCGTTCATACATTTTGCCGACCATAACAGTGGCCCTCCTCATGAGTGCAAGACAAGCTTGGTGGTGGCTAAAATGATGGCTCACGGAAGAAGACGAGTGAAAAGGGGGCTGAAATGTGGGGCCAGCTGTATTTTATTATTTATTTTCTAAATAAGAATGTATGACAGATGAGCTCCAAAAAACTTGTCTGTGTTAGCGAAAACCTCGTAAATGTTGTCCATGTCAACATGGGAAACAACCAAATGGTAAAAATGACTGGTTTTAAGAGTTGGATGGCTAAAGATGTAAGGTATTGCAGTTCAATGACCAAAAGCAAGACTCCGGTGATAGTCGAATGGTCAAAAATGGATTTCTTCCAAACAAACACTGATCAGTGTGAGATTGCAATTCACAAAACATTCTTCCAAAAAAACACTGATCAGTGTGAGATTGCAATTCATAAAACATTGCTAAAGACAATCCACCATGAATACATAACTATATAAGGAAACCAACCCATGATTCACTAATTCAATCCACTACTCCAAAGCAAGCAAGTCAAATTAGGATAGAAGTTAAAAACAACATAACACTTTGTTCCCTATATGCCACTTGCAATGATATAGATTCATGTTTATCCCTCTTCACAGCTGAAGATCACTCCATTCATACAACTTTCTGTCCTAACATAATTGTTATTTTAGGAAGAAACTCTTCTTCCTAGAAAACTATATACCATACATTGAGTTCCCCTAGGTAATTGATGTATTGTGTGATCCAAAGGAGTAAAATTCTTTTACTGAAAAAATAAACAATTTTGACATACTCCCCAACACTTGAGCTCAATATGTAGAAGTAATATCGAGACTAATACAATAGTATTTTAGTGGCAGATCTAATTAAGTAATCGTAATATGTATATGGACGAGGCTTTAGAATTATCTCTGGACCAGTGGAGTAAGATCTGATGATATTTGTATGAACCATATAAAGTCAACAAGACATTAGACAGGCAATCTTTCACCAATCTGTATTACGTGTGCGTAAAGCTGGAACAACTTGCTTAAAAAGGGAGAACTGAAGATTTTAATGAACTTATAAGTAAATAAAAAAGACAAAGTGTAGCCACAAGGCTGTGATGAACCTGGCCATATCTTGGTTTACAAATGTATGGGGAATTGCACTGTTTCCACTAGCTTTATCACCATGAATACTCTTATCAGTACTTGGTACATCCTCACAAGCATAGCTCTCTGTCTAACAACAAACTCAGAGCATTAGACTGCAGCATTTTAATAAGCACCATAAATACCACTGTCGTGCAAAGAAGCCTAACTCACCTCAGCAACCATGCTGATCGCCCTGTCAAACATTCTAGAAAGTACACAAATTATCTGAGTTAAACTGTAAAGTTAGAACCCTAGCCATGACAATGTTATGCTAAAAGTAAAACAACTCATGTTGGAGCCCAAAACCTTCTCAAGTTGTTCAGCTGGGGTAGTCGGATCCTTCACTGCATTTACAAGCAGTTCAAGTCCACCTTCTGCTTTAATTTTCTGACAGACTGTGGCACTACAAAAGGATAGTGAGGACCATATGATAGTAAAAAGCGAATCTAGCAGCTAACAAAAAACAAGCTAAACATGGTTTAGTAGCGCCGCAACTATATATTTCCAATATTAATATACCATATATGAAACAGGACCATGCACTGTTGCTTGTCACAACATTACAGATAGGTAGACTTTAATATCCATTTTGTCTGCTAGCCTGACCAAAGAGTGGCATGATGCATTTAAAATAAGATAAAATCAGACTGTTCATCCAATTGAAGTCTGTGGGTCCATATGGCTCCAAAAATTCTGAACATCTTTCAGAACGAGCACACCAGTGATTAGACTATCAATATCCAAATGAATAGATTTTTATCTAAAAAAAATAGCCGAATGAATAAATGCACACAGATACACATGTTTCTGCAGGTTCTGGATGGATACATCAATATAATGTGAAACTCAGGAAGATGGTTCATAATTTAATAATAGCATAAGTTCATAAACTATAGCATAATGTTATAAGTGACAGCACACAAAACGGAGCTAATAGTATCTAGATTTATGCTAAACAATATTAAGTGACATTATTATAAAAGGGGAAGACAATATACCTGACACTTAATTTTTCCAATGCATAACCACCAGCTTTTCTAACAGGTACATTACTGTGCCTCAGCAACTGAAGCAGAAGTTTAACAGCCCCAGCTTCCTTGAATGAGGAACGCATATGTTCATTCACTGATGCATCGCCTATCGCTCTAGCAGCCTTCTTAATTACAGAGACATCTTCAAGACCAAGGATTAAAACTAGCCTTGCAACACCATCCACCCATGGCAAAATGGTATAGAGGTCATTCTTTTCAGGTCCAGATTGCTCATTTCCTTCATCATCCAACTCAATAGCTCCAACACGTGCTAGAAATTGCTGATTAGAACGCCCTATCATAGCATTTATTTTAGCTTCGTCCGGTTTTGTATCCTTCTCACTGACGCTCAAGCCAAGGAGAAGTTCAGTAGCACCATATTTTGAGGGCTGGGAACTCCGTTGAATCTCAGAGCCATCAGGAAAAGAGGGCCATGAATGAGGGAGAGGTTTAAAAGCTTTATATGCAGCTGAACCAACCAAAGGAACCCGAACTAAACCCTCCTCTATTATAAGGCTGTGGTAATAGTCATCGCAGGCTAGCTGTATCAGTGAACTTCTAGCTTCCTTTCTAATAATCTTATAGTCATCTTCTTTGGTTTGCAAAAGATGAACCTAAAAAACAATCCTAATGATTAATTTGAACGAATATCAGGAAGCATATAACAGCAAGTGATAACAGAAGCCTTCCTGGGCAGTTGATCTAACAGCATGACTTAAGATTTACAACATTTCATAATATGGACCTAAATATTTAGATATTGCTAAAGTTCTAAGCAACATATCACCAGTACAAATCACGGTGTTGTGCAAATCATGGTGTTGTGATCGCTATGAGGTGCTCAATTGCGAAAAAAAGATTGATTATACACTACATGTGGCATTTACAGTATAAAATCCTTAGCATGGTTAATACTGAATTCAACATCAAAGCAACACATACTAAATCCAATTCTGGAAAGGTGAGCACATACAACTTACCAATTTTGGAACCACACCTGCTTCAACCAGTGCTCCATGATTAGAGGGATTTAAAGCTAAATTTGATATGATACCACCAGCAGCTTCTTTGACTTTTATATCTTCTTCATCTAAGTAGCTAACAATCTTTATTAGGACATCACTCCTCAGAATCTTGTATCTCCAGTTTTCGTCAATAGAAAAGTTCCAAACGGTACACAGACAATGCTCCATCATCTGCAAGAGGACCACAATACTTTTACATTAGGTAATTATGTATTCTTCCTACTGTTTCCTGATTAACAACTTATGCCAAACACAGTACCATTCAGTTACCATTTTACAGCCAACATGGCAGGGAGAAAAAAATATTGGAATGGTGGTGATTAAGTTTGTAGTTACCTCTGGGGTTATCATAGATTTACACAGAAGACTAATGACTTCTTCCATTGCTCCACTTTCAACAGCCATCGTCCTGTATATTTGAACTGACGTTATGTTACATAGAAGACCTGCAGCTGCTTCACAGGCACGAGTGGACTCTGACTTCAGGAGGCTAATGATGAGGACAATGAAACCAGGGAATTGCATTATCTCATCAATGCTCTTCCGTCCACCAAGGGAGTATTGATAGAGTTTGCTAACAGCATGCTCCCTATCACTGAGCGTCATTGTCCAAGCCAAGCAATCGAACAAAGAGACCAAGATATGCAGATCCAGAACTCATAGTGCCAGCAGAGTAGTCAACATCCTAACAAAATCAGAGACAATGTATTGAGATGATAACAATAAAAAAACGAAATTGCACTTCAAGAAAGTTCATTCTTAACTTTAAAAGTTCAGACCATCAGAATGAGCTATCAAAATGTCCTAACAAACTTGAGCTTTTAAAAATGAGAAGTTCACATGAGCACTAATTTAAGAAGTTTGTCAGTTGCACTTCAACACATTCAGAAAATAAATGGAGGACCACCATTTCTTGCTCAAGTGGAGCAACGAAAAGCAACGCATATATGAATATAAAGCCAATGGATACGTTTCTGGCATGGAGAGACCGAACCGAGCCTTGCTACCAGAATTGAATAAATTTCCCGCGAACGCTCGCATCCCCAAAAATGCATTCAGCACGGAATCAAGTATGCAGATATGAAGCATCATGGCCATTAGAGTTGAGAATAGGCAAAAGGCCGGTTAAATTCTTGTTCCAGTTTGTTAGAATTAAGTAGTATTTTCTACTTATTCTACTTATCAATTATTGCGCGGAGATGGGCGATTGAGCAGTAGAGGTAGTACCCGATGGCGAATTTATGCGGGTTGGAATATGAGCGAACACCTTGAGGGCATGTGAAGAAAGCCGCAGGAACTTACCTGTCCTGAAGGACTATCGCCAGAGGCGAAGGCGCCGACAAAGAGGATGCGGCGGGAGCGGCCGGCGCCACACGACGCCTTGGCGGGGGTAGCAAGGAGGAGACGGTGGCGGCGGAGGTGGAAGCGACGATAAATGTCGTGGTTGCGCGGCAGATGGGAGAAGGCGGGGGATGCGGCGGTGATCACCGGCAGCATGGCTACAGAGAATTCGAGAGCTAAGCTCCGCGGCGTCGTGGCTGGGTGAGACAGCCGATAGGATTCCGAGGGCCTTCTGGAACAATGTAAACCAGTGAAAGGCCGCGCGAGTGTCGTGTACCCGGCTACCTAATGGGCCTAGTGGGCCAGGAGACGGACATGCAAAGAACTAGAGTGGCAGCTGTAGGATCGTCGAACAACAAAACCAGATTTCCGGCCGTCCCCTACCTGCTCAAGCTTCAGATTCCTCTACTAGTATCCCCAAATCATAAACAAACTACTGCTCCTATTGTGATTTGGTGGACAAGAAACGTAACAATTGATATTCATAGTCTTCAATTTGGAGATCCTAATTTTTCCCCCAAATTGGCATCTCGATTCCATGGCTGCTTCAACACCCACAGTGGCCGTCGTCGTCGAGCGCGAGCCGGCTGCCATCCATACACTGTCTCAGAGGTTGGACAGGATGATACGGATGATGATGGAGGAGGGGCTAGCGAGGATGAAGTGCGTCCCTCAGGCTACATCCGTGACTCTGTCATCAGCGTTTGCGACGTCGACCACCTCGCCAACGTCCATCTCGGCGATCAATTCGTCACCGTCAGCATCCACCACCATCCCGATTGCTGCACCGTGGGGCACTTCGTCGACTTCCATGGAGTTCGCGAGCACTAGTGTAGGCACGCTGGCCGTGTGCACCGCTGAGTTCTTGCCCACGGAGGACGCCATGGATGACGCCACGCCGCTATCACTGCCGTTGCCGCTACCTGCCGGCGGACGCATATGGCGTCCCGTCCTCGGGAGTGGGGGCTGTTTGTTCGATCCATGGCCGAGAGCTCCACCCGTACGAGCTATTCTTCCCTCGCCGGAGCCGAGGAAGACGACCCGGATGCCTAGGAACACACACGCACATGAGAGCACCTAGAACACCGAGAAAACTGGGAATTTTGTGCGGCAAATGCAATCGCATTTTTTGATATGCATTGAACTATAAATAGCTGAAACAAAAGGGGGCCATGCGGCCACTATCTCGCCTGATCCACTCCCCACGTCGTTCCTCAATTCGCGTCATCCCACGACCGGGCAACCACGACGTGTTCCCGCGCGAGCTGTGTGCGTGTCGAACTCCACTCAAATTGAAAAGCTCCCGCGCTAAGCATGCCGCGAGCTGAACCACTAACACCTAGCCTAGCTTATTTTGGACTCAATCTAAACATAGAAGAAGGAGTAGCAGCACCTGGATTATCTAACAATCTCCCCCTAATTCATGTGTTGCTCATGTAAGCTTGACGACGCCAATGCTCTCCCGCAACTCCTGAAATGGAGTCTTCCCAAGAGGCTTCGTCAGTAAGTCCACGAGCTGCTCCTTGGTGCCCACCACGAATGCAACATTGATGTCTCCACGATCGACACACTCGCGGATGAAATGGAACTTGGTGTCGATGTGCTTGCTCCTGTCATGGAGCACAGGATTCTTACTCAGTGCAATCGCGGCCATGTTGTCCATGTGCAGCCGCAGTGGAGACGTCTTCATGCCTATCACGTCCTCAACTAGGCACCTGAGCCAGGTAGCCTGGCAAGCTACTGCTACGCCCGCGATGAACTCAGCCTCACACGATGAGAGCACCACCACACGTTGTTTCTGCGAGAGCCAAGTCACAGGTTTGCCGCCTAGGTAGAAGATCACGCTCGTCGTGCTCTTGCGGTCGTTGACATCTTTGTCTAGGTCGCTATCGGAGTACCCCCAGCAGGCTTAGCTCGCCGCCGCCGCCGCCAGAGTACCACAGCCCATAGATGATCGTGCCTGCGACATAGCGGAACAAGTGCTTCACAGCAACCATGTAATCCTTCCTCGGTCCCTCCATGAACCGGCTCAGGTACCCAACATTGAAGGAGAGATCAGGCCGGGTGTGGAGCAGGTACCGCAGGCTGTTGATGATGCTGCGGTACATGGTCGGATCATCCTCCAGTGGCGACATGCTTGCCTTGGACAGCTTCAACCTGACCTCCATTGGTGTCGCACAGGCATTGCAACCACTCATCCTCACCTTCTCAAGCAGCTTCAACGCATATGCGCTCTGGCGTAGCTTGATGCCGTGCCCACTTTGCTTCACCTCGATGCCTAGATAGTAGTAGATAGTAGAACAGAGGTCCTAAGCCGCTCATCCTGAAGAGCGTCTTCATCTCTGATTTGAAGGAGTCGATCTCCTCGTTCTTCTCCCCCATGACTGATGAGGTCATCCACATAGACTCCCACCACCAATCTTGATGCTTCGGCGCTGCGCACATAGAGCCCATGCTCGCACTTGCTCTGGGTGAACCTGAGCTCGTGCAGGCTGGTGTCCAGCTTCGCTTTCCACGCCCTTGGAGCTTGACGTAGCCCATATAGTGCCTTGTGGAGCCGCAGCACCTTCTCTTCATGTCCAGCAGCACTGAACCCAGGGGGTTGTGCCACATAGACCTCCTCCGCCAGCTTGTCATTAAGGAAGGTGGATTTCACATCCATGTGATGCACGGACCAGCTGCAGTGCGCCACCACGGCCAATACCATGCGCACTGACTCCACGCGTGCAGTTAGGGGCGAATACTTCTTCAAAGTCGATGCCCTGCCACTGCACATAGCTCTTTGCGATGAGTTGGGCCTTGTGCTTGACCACCTCACTGTGTTCGTCCCTCTTCAGCTTGAATACCCACTTCAAGCCGATGCTGTCCCTTGGGTAGATCGACCAAGGTCCAGGTCTTGTTTTCTTCTATCGAGGCCATCTCCTCGAGCATGGCCATGTGCCACTCCTTGACACCCTTGGCCTCCTCCTGCCATTGTTGGCTCGTCCCCGATCCGCCGCCAGCAGCTCCTCCACGAGCTGTCTCTCAGCATGCCGCGGGGCTGACGCCAGTCCGAGGACATTGTCCACGGTCCGGAATCACAGTGTGCCTCGTCATTGTGATGCACCTGGCATCTCAAGTGCATTATACTAACATCATTAACTTAATTACATTATTTCAAGGGCATTCTATCTTGAGAGCATGCATAGGTTAGGTCAATTGAAGCAATTAAACTCGGTTTGCGGAAAACTGTATTTGCATTGCTGTTGTAACTTTAATACTGTTGTGAATTTTATAAAACTTTACATACCAAACTTGTAGAAAATTTCATGAGGAATAACTTTGGTATTTTGTGTCACGACATGCATAAAGGTTTGAACATGGTTTTGGGTCATTTTATGTGAAACTGTGAAATGTGCCAAACTTAGACCTGATTAGTAAATTCAAAATTTTGTGAAACAAAAGTCAAAATCTTGCCATAACTTGAATACCAAAGATGTAGTTCATGAGATTATAAGCAACATTGGCATAGCTCACTCTTTATGAAAATGCCCATAAATAGGCTTAACAGAATTTTAAAGATTTAAGGAATAGTTGGTCAAACTAGAGCTCCAGATTTGAATTAATTCAAACTCACAAAATTTGAATAGAACCTAGTACCAAGACTTTTGACAAAGTTGTAGAGATTGAAAATTAGAACAACTTTTGTATTTTGAGTTTTGTCAAAATCTGCCTCTAGGATGTTCAAAAACTGCAAGTTCCAAAACATGTACCAGTGGTCAAACCTAGTTTATTAATTTCGGAATTTTTCCATTTCCTTTGTCTCGCTGACAATTGGGACCCACGGGTCGGACTCCCGCCCACGGGAGGGACAGCTGGCTCGGTGGAACCCATCACCTCTCGCGTCATATGGGTAGGGTCCATGGACCGTCCACCGTTCCACCCGTCCCCGACCGCACTTGTCATAGACTCAGGGTCTATAGGCCCCGTCCCCGCACTCTTTCTCCCTCTCCTCCCCGCGCCACCGGCCACCACGCGGCGACGGCTCTCTGCCGTCGGCCGGCCAGCTCGATGCCGCTGCTCCTCTGCCTAAAGCGGAGGCCAAGCGTGGGCTCTCCTCTCGCTCACACTCTCCCTTCCACTTGCTCCCTCCCTATTTCTTTCTTGCTCACGCAGAGGAGCTCCACGGGCCGCCGCCATGGCTGAGAGCTCGGAGCTCAAGCTTCGGCGCCCTGTAGCCACCCCCGCGCCTCTCCAGCATCGTGCCGCTCTTTCCCTCCCTCTCCTCCACCGAATCCACTAAGCCTAGGCCGCCGTAATCCCGCCACCGAGCTGCAGTTCGTCGCCGAACACTTCCCCGAGCAGCTCTCCGTCGCGGGCCCGCCTCTGGCCGTCTCCGTCGCGTCTGGTAAGGGGGTAAGGACCCCTCTGCGCCCCTCCTCCTCCCTGTCCGCTCGCGGAAGCCTCCCTGCGCCTCGCAGGGCCGGGAACGAGGCGCGCCGTTGCCATGGCCCCTCCCTGCTAGAGGTTGAAGACGAGCAGGGAGGAAGACGCCTATTTTCAGCGATTTAACCCCTCATTTTGGTATTTTTTACGATTCAATCTGTGGTGTTATGCGCTGTGTCTTGCGGGACTTACATTCTAGCCCCTGATGTCTACAGATAATCGCGAATAGGTCCCTGGTTGTTGTGATTTTTCGATTTATTGATTTTCCTAGATTTGAGAACTTTGAAAATTCATAACAAGTAGAATAAAAATGACAAAAATACAAACTCAGTTGCGTTGTGTTCCTATTTACTAGATCTACAGAATGGGTAAGATGGTTGAGTGTGAAAAGACTGTTTTACCCCCTGGGTTATTGCATGCATGTTAAAACAAAACAAATACCAAAAGTGATGCAAATGGAGTCCAAAAATTATGAAACCTGGATAGTAGCTTTGTAATGTTGCATAGGCATTGTGTGATTTTTGGTAACCCTAGCACACACTGTTAATTTACTGTTTTGCCCTCATGCATGCATTTTGGGCATTTTTCAAAAGTGAAAATACTTGCTACATAAAAAGTGTTCCAAATATTCCACTATTTGTAGATGCTCTATGATGCATATTTAGACCATTTTTAAAGTTTCAAGTTCTGCATGTAAGTTTTGGTTACAGTTTTGAAAAAGATAAATAATTGCATGTTAAAATGAATAATAGGAAAAGTGACTTTATTGTGCGAAATCAATTCTGAGAAAAATCATGGTGGTTAATAATAAGTTTAGGTTCCAGAAAGTATTGCTGTGAAATTAATTGCTACTGTTTTGAGCTACTATGAGAATTAGGTTAAAATAAATATATTGGAGAATAAATGTTGCATGTTTCAACTTATTAACATGTTGGGCATTGTTTTTTCATAATTCCCTAGCATCATGAGCATCCGTTGCATCCATCTTGCACTTGATCATGCATATAGGATTGCTAACTACGGCAACCTCTCGAACAGGAGTTTGGTTCCTCCATCAAGATGAAGACAGTGTGTCGCTGATTAAATGTGTCCGTGATTCAAGGGGTTGCCTGGGGCAAAGCCCCACAACCCGGTAAACTAACATAGTTTAGTTTGTTGGTTTTGATAAGAATAAGCAAAGGTAGGCAGGACCATGAATTTCGCAGCTAATATTATCTTGATTGATGATTACAGCATCCGCATTAGGAGTTGATTGAAACCAATTGCATTAGACCTCCTGGCCGCCCTGGCCCTAGCACCTATAATATAGTTCGTAGGACGAGTATTCCTAGAAATGCTAGGTGCGAGTAGACACGAGTGAAATAGAGTCACTCGTCGTATAGGTGATTTCAAAATATCAAAATTTTAAAGTGGATATGTTATTTTTGCTTGTGATTTAAATGGAGACCGGGCTGGAGATTTTTATGAGTTATTTATCGTTTATGATGTTCTGCAATGGACTCCGCCCGAGTCGTGTAAGACCTGTTCGCTAGTTCGCCTGCTGATCGGCATAACATTGCTAGAGTGCTTAACCGGGACATGAGATCGGTGAAAATCTTACTTGAACCATCCGAAGAACAGAGACTTGGTCCTACCATCGGGCCTAGGGGTGCTTGACTCATGGGAGGGCTGACCCGGGATACCGTGGTATCGCTCCATGGGGGCTAAACTTGGGGAATGGCGGGTTGGAATCGAACTTGGGATGGAACAAGTGGAGATGGGGTCTATATATGGGAACGCGAAGGCTAGTAAGCATATACCCCTGGCATGATAGTTATTCCTGGGAATTTAAAAAAATCGATTCGAATCACTGATGCTCACTAGGTGTGGGAATGCCAGATATCGCACATGGGCAACGTAGTAACTATCTAAATATGTTATATTATAATTCATGTTTTCGAATTCCACCTATTTGTGTACTTGTATGTTTACATTCCTGTAAGTTATTACTACGATGATGATATATTTGCTCATGATGAAACTGTTTACTTTATGTCATTATATCATAACTTAAAATCAATGTCTAAGGATCCAAATGTTAGTAAACAAGCTTCGCGTCAGCCGTAAGCCCTTCCATTAAGCCCTACTGAGTAATTAGTACTCAGGGTTTGCCCCCACATTTTGAGTGCAGGTACTGATGACTTCTGGAGAGTTGCTTGGAGGAGAGTAGTCCCGATGGGCTCGGTGCTGCTCGCCTTGCTCATCATTGTATGAAGACTACTTAAGTATTTTGTTTCCGCTCTGAGATGTTTTTGAAAACGCTTCCACTATTTGTTTTGAACTTGCCTTCTATATGGCATTACGTTTGAATTTGTATTTTATTTCGAACTGGTTTGTAAACTAATTCTACTTATGCTATATTCAACTGCCTGGGATGATGTAACTATTGTGGCTTCGTCGAGGGCTGGAGGTGTATGATGTCGGTTCCTCTAGGAAAAAGGTAATATCGAGAGCCGAATGACTCTCGACGGACGACCGGGTTTGATTTGGTCTAAATACACTGCAAGCCAGAGGTTATGATGCCCCCGGAATCTCGAAAGCCCTGACACACGATTACATGAACACTAATGGTGAATTAGGATTTAATTATGCTTAGAGAGTGATGAGGATTGGTGGAGAAATCACTAAGTCAAAATTTTTCTATTCAAAATAGAAAGTCGCACGTTACTTGGTTGAATAGTTTGACATTTATACATTTTCATGCAAGACATCAAATACAAAAGTTTTAGTTCAAGATGTTGCCTTCAAATATGCTATTTTGACCGTTTTCAAAATCAGATGTTAAGGGGCTCAAAAGTTCGAACCAAGCCCAGTTAACCTACACTCAGGAAATTTTGCTAAGTTTAGGGTCGACACTCCTTCCCAAATTTTATTCTGAAATTACTTTCGATTTGACTATACAACTTCAAAATCTTCCTTTCTATGAAAGGAAATTAAACTCATCACTTTTCAAATGCACTAGGCCATGATCTCATTGGAGTTCATTTGATACCCCAACGCTTGAAAACAAGAAACACTCCACATAAATTGGAACTGCAGTTTTACCGAACCTTTGAATACAAATATGTTTGTAGTTTAAAATATAGCATGATCTAGCCAAAATTTTCTATACCAAATCTGCAGACAATTTGATTAGGGACAACTTTGGTATTTTGAGTAGTGACATGCATAAAGGTTTGAATGGCATTTTAGGTCTTTTTCTGACAGCACATGAATCTGCCCCAAATTTAAGCTGCGTAGTAAATTCAAATGTCTGTGAAACAAAAGTCATTTTCATGCAAAACTTTGTATATGGAATTTGTAGGAAATGAAATTGTGAACAACATTGGTATATAAAAGTTTTCATGAAAATGCACCCAAAGAGGACTTTTCGAATTTTGGAGCTGCCTCACTCAGCTTGGTCAAACTGGGGTCACAACTTTTGAATTCAAATTTCTCCAAAATTTGAATACAACATGGTATTAAAGTCTATAACAAAGTTGTAGAGGGATAAATTTAGAGCAACTCTTATATTTATACCTTAATCAAATTCCCCCAATTGGGTGTTCATTTTATCAAATTTCAGAAACCTAATTCCCTGGTCAAACTCCATTTTCCTATTGTTGGGATTTTTCTATTTTCTACGTGCCTATGACGTGTGGGCCCCACTGGTTGGATGCCCGCCAGGAGCGGATGTCGACATCGTCAAGTGGGTCCCGCCTTCGTCTGTCTCCCCGAACTCGGTCCAATGCACCGTAATCCTTTTCCCCCGCCCGGTCCCACCTGTCGGTGTCCCACGGTCCATGGACCTAGTCCACGCATTGCGCCCCCTTCTCCTTCCCCGCTCCAAGTCGCCCACGCGACAGCGAAGCTCCGCCCGTGCCCGTCCATGGCTGCCAGCACGCCACGCCGGGCCACAAGAGGAGCAGCAGCTCCTTCCGCTCCCTTCTTCAGGAAGCTGGCACCCTCCCTAGCTCCGCGCTCTCTTCCCCGTCCCTCTCCCTTGCTTCCCCTGCCTCTGCTCCCTTCCCTGGTGCCCGAACGGAGCACCGGCCGCCATGGCCATGGAGCTCGAGCTCCACCGCGCCGCCTCTCCAGTACTCCTCCTGCCCCGATAGCACGAGCACCGCGGCCGCCACTGCCTCCTCCATCTTTACCCCAAGATCTCGACGCCATAAATCACTCCACCACCCCTCCTCATGTGAACACCCACCATCGCCGCGGCCGCACCTCCTCGCGGACACCCACCGTCAAGCACCTCCCCGCGCCTCCAACCGCCTGCGCCGGACTCGTCACGCCACCGCGCTGCTCACGCGCTGCCCTGGGGCGCCGTTCCCCCACTCCTCCACCAGATCGAGCCACCGCCCCATCCTCCGCGTTGCCCGGCTCCACGTCCGGTTCACCGGCGTTCCCCGCTCGCTCCGGACTCCTCGCGCGACGCCGTCTTGGGGGAAGGGAAACCCTTCACCGAGAACACGTCCCTAGGGTGGCTTGGCTTCAAATCCGGCCACCCACGCACCGGTGCGCGCGCGAGAACGCGGCCCGACGCGCGCCTCCTGCCCCTGTCGCGAGGTAGAAGAAGAAGGGCAATTTTTCCAGAAAGCCCCTGTCGTTTTTGTTATTATGCGTATTGTTTCATGTGTCCTGTTAAAATTGTTGATAACCCCCTAGATCTATTATGTTTGAGCATTTTAACCCGAGCTTTTGGACTTTTACTGGTATAACCTTATATATATGTTAAATTGGTATACTGTTGGCTGAGTATTGAGATATTTGTTTGCTACCCCCTGATAGCTAGGTTTAATTGAGAAGGAGTCCAATTACAGGGTTATATATTTAACTATCTTCTGGATTTGGCATATGCATTCGCAATGCTTTAGAAATTAGTAGAAAAATCATAAAATTACAAAACTTGTTTTGCAGGATTGCTTATCAGTAGATCTACACAGTGAACTAGGTCTAGTCATGTGAAATGCCTATTTTGCCCTGGTTGTTGCATGCGTGTTAAAAATAAAGAAATGTTAAAAGTAGTTGAAATGGAACCCAAAAATCATGAAACTTGGACTATGTGCTATCTATGTTATGTATTATGCACTAGTATTTTTGGTAGCCCTAGTTAGTACCAATAAATGACAGATCTACCCCTAGGAGTCACTTTTAGATATTTATTGAATGAGAAAATGCATGCTATATGGAATGTGCTCAAATAAATCCCCAGTAGTTTTGTTATGCTCATGTAGTCCATTGTAGCCTAGAAATAATGTTCCATGTGTTTTGCTTGTTGTTTTGATGATGATCTGAAATGACAAATGCTACAGTGGGTTAAACAATTAAATAGAAAAGTGCTAGTTAATGTGTTACAAAATGCCACCAAAATACAAGCAGCCAGGTTACTGTACATTTATGGTTATGTGAGTTTTCATACGTTTTAGATGTTGCTTCATTAGTGGTCTGCAAGTAGTTACTTAATAAGCTTTAAAAAAACAAAACAAAATAATAATAATAATAACATAAAGAAAATGAAACAAGGAAGTTAATGTGTGATCAAGATCAGATGTGAACCTGTCATGTCGTGCATATGCTATTTGGTATAGTTGGTTTCTATATCATAGTGTAACACACACTTTCTACGTAAATCTCGTATGTATCTTATCAATCACCTTCTTCCTGTCCGTAAAGTGATTTGTTACGTGTGTGCTCTATCTTCATTACGTGTGTGCTCTATCTTCATGCATCTTCTACATCGCATCATGCATGGCATTCATATAGTGACGCTTAATGCAGATACGTGATCGAGAAACAAGTGCGGGAGCTACTTCGAGCAACGGTGGTCCAGAAGATCAACTAAGCCCCAAACACGACCTGGAGAGCCCATCAATCGTGTTTGGAAGGAGGAGTAGTCCAAGTGATCAAGGGGTTGCCTGGAGCAAAGCCCCACAACCCGACAAACTAACTATTAGCTTAGTTTGTTAGTTTGGTTGAAAATAAGCAAAAGTCGGTAGGACCATGAAATTCCCAGCTAATATTATCTTGGTTGATGATTACGCATCCGCATTAGGAGTTGATTAAAACAATTGCATTAGATCCCCTGGCCGCCCTGGCCCTAGCACCTATATATAGAGTTCTTAGGATGAGTTGCCTAGGCTCTACTAGGTACGAGTAGATACGAGTGAATGGAGTCACTCGTCGCGTAGGTGATTTGAAAAAATTTCAGAAATCTTACTATTATGAAAGTTATTATTATGCTCATGATTTAAATGGAGACCGGGTGGAGAATAATTTTATTTGGTGGTATGCGTTGTTGTATCATTTGGCTCCGCCCGAGTTGTTTAAGGCCAGTCCGCTGTTCACCTGCTGTTTGGCATAACATTGCTAGAGTGCTTAACCGGGAAATGGGACCGGTAAAGTCTTTCCTGGGCTCGTTCGAAGCACAGAGACACGTTCCTACCCGCTGGTTGAGAGGAAGGTGGCCCGGGGGAGCTTGGTACTCATGGCGGGGAGACCGAGATGTCGGCAGGCTCATCATGGGGGCACAACCCGGGGGCTAGGCTAGAGTGAATCGAACTTGGGACGAGGCAGGTTAAGATTGGGGCTATATGTGGGAACGCGATGGCTAGTAAGCATATACCCCTGGCATGATAGTTATTCCTAGGAATTAAAATCAATTTGAATCGCTGATGCCCACCTGGTGTGGGAATGCTGATAATGCATACGGGCAACGTAGTAACTACTTGAATATATTATATCTGTTACTCATGTTTTCAAATACCACATGTTTGTATTCTATTGCTTACATTTCTGCAAGTTATTATTATGGAGTTGTATGCAAATGATGAGACTTGTTACTTTATGATATTATGTCTCTATTTAAAATCTATGGCTAAGGATCCACGTGATAGTAAGCAAGCTTCGCGTCGGCCGTAAGCCATTCCATTAAGTCATACTGAGTAATTAGTACTCAGGGTTTGCCCCCACCTTTTGAGAACAGGTACCGGCGACATCTGGACAAGTACTTGGAGGAGGGTAGTACCGGTGGGCTCGGTGCTGCTCACCTCGATCATCGTTGCATGAAGACTACTAAAGTATTTTGTTTCCGCTGTGAGATGTTTTCGAATTCGCTTCCGCTATCTGATTCAAACTTGCCTTTTGTATGACATTATGTTGAAAACTATATCTTTATTTAGAACTGGTTTGTAAAATAAGTTCATATATGCTATATTCAACTGCCTGAGATGATGTAATTGTTGTGGCTCCATCGTGGGCTGGATGTGTATGGTCTGGGAAAAGGTAATATCGAGAGCCGAATGACTCTCGACGGACGACCGGGTTAAGTTCGGTCTAATTGCACTGCAAGCCAGAGGTGGCAGGTGTGCTTAGCCCGGATTAAATCGGCGGTTCTGCCACAGAGGTGGCAGGTGTACTTAGCCCGGATTAAATCGGTAGTTCTGCCACAGTCATGATCATCATCGAGGTCGGGCTCCCCCGTTGGTGGTGATGCGAACTCGATCATTGTTGGCTCCGGTGGAGTGGTCGAAGGTGTGCGGGGCTCAGACTCACACGTGGGGCGTCGCCACACGACTTGACGCAGACGCTGGTGTTGGTGAAGCGGGCGACCCTAGTGGCAACCGTGGCGCCTCCATGCTCCCAGCCCCGCGCCGAGCCTGTCCGACCATGACAAACTCGACGCAAAAGGGCTCACCGTCGTCATTCGGTCCTGCTCCCTTCTCTTTGACCAGTCCTTGGGGTGGACCTCCTCGAACACCGCATCTCGCGACACGTGAATGCGCCATGTGATTGTTGGGGGCTCTTAGCCTACCGAATTTTACTCCGCAAGCGCACGGAGACCGCTGTAGCCTTTCACCCGGGAGTATTCCAAGGTATCGTATTTATCCACAGGGAAGCATTGAGATAGAGATATCAAAATATCATTCATCCAGTTGTTACTACTCATTCACGTCGACCGATAGCTAAGAACGATTGACACCAAACACCATGAGATACATGCCAATCACCATTGGCAAGAAAGCTTGTAAAGCTAGGACGACGCCGAGGTGAGAGCTCAGATTCCTGATGAGGAATTTCTATACTATGGTGAGCCAGATAGACTAAGCTAGATGAACACGTTGCTCTGACTGAGGTAATGGCTTATCTAGTTGTCTGGGATACTTCCTTTGCCACCGAGCCTGCTAACCACTTCCGGGTACCAGAGTGCTGATAACCCCGATGAGAAAGGCGGGTGTTGTGGGGGATAAATATCCCCTGGCTCCTCACGGCGTGGATCCAAGACATGGGCCAACAGTGGACCTGAGTCGGGCGAGCAGCTGATGTCATGGGCTGAATGCCTAATTCAGGCCTAGATACGGTCGTAATGGCTTGGAGTTCAAGGCAGCAACGACGTGATCTGGAGAGCAAACAAGGAAGCTTAGCTCGGACTCTGGTTCTGAGATTTGAGGAGATTGATGAAGATACGATGGAAACTTGGATTCTGTTTGATCTTATGTAATCTAAATTGACTAGGAGATATAGAAGGAACTCAACTTCTAGCCCAAGACTCCAGTTAGGTTATATAATGCGGATGAGGGACCCCTACGGAGAACATCAACTCCCATCGCAATCTAGCCCTAGCCTTCATTGTAACCTAGAGAACTCGATGCAATACAATCAGCCGCACACAAGACGTAGGGATTTACGCATCTCGCGGCCCAAACCTAGTCTAAATCCTCGTGTCCCTGTCGGTTTTCCGGCGAACCATCGAGCTACGTCGATCTCGCTGAGCCACAAAAGCTCCACGTGACCCGTCCCATGGTGCACTGCCGGTACTAAACCCCGACAGTTGGCACGCCAGGTAGGGGCTCGGCGACATCAACATGGAGCTAGCTCCATGGACAACCTCATAGACAACATTAGCAAGTTCACTCTGGGCGAGATGATCTACTTCGGATCCGTCTCGTTCATCGCCGATCAAGCCGGCGATCTGCACCGTCTCATCGGTGCCACGGGGAAGGCGCGTAGCTGCAAGGCACCGTCACCAACCTCGAAGCTTCCTCCAACTTCACTAGCTCCTAGATCAGTCCAGCTGGCAGCTGGCCAGCGATCAGCCATCACCAGTGTGAAGCCAGCTCATCCTCGAGTGTCGACACATCAGCCTACCAGGGTCAATCGGCTTCGGTTTGCCCCACCTCGGTGCAAGGCGCTGAGCCACTCCCCGATTCAATCTGGGTAGGGACCTCGACAGGCGGTCTAGGCATTAGTCGGGCGCAGATCTGCTCCCTCTCCTTCACCCCGATCGGCGACCCCATCTTCGCCGACTCGACGCACCGCGCTCTCCACTTCCCTAACTCGGATCTGGACTCAGATCAGTCAGGAGAAGAAACCGCGGCCACCGGAGGCTCGTCGCACATCCTCGACTCCCGCGCCGGTGACCCCACCTCGCCGGAAGGCCTCGATTTTGCTCCTAACTGATGGCCGAAGCAGCAAAGCCACAGATCACGCACAAGATCGGGCTCCCTCCAAGCTTTCCCGCGGCCTTCGCAACGCCGTGGTAACTCATCAATTGACTTCATCGCATCTATGGTTCGTTCCTCGCGCCACGGTTCTCCTCAAACACGATGAGGATGCGCGACAGGAGACCGTAGGCCCTCGTCGTCAGTAGCACCCCCAGCCACCTCGACTCAAGGAGGGGTGAGGAAAAGCCGACAAGACCTTCCTCTGGGTCAACATCCACACCACTCGAGGACGACGACATCTATCACGCGGTCGAGGAACTGGTGACTAGATTCCGCTTGGGCCTCGTCATCAACTCTACCCTAAGCGGCAGGACCGCCACGTGGCGCAGCGTGCGCACGGTGGCGAATTCAGAGATCGCGCCTCCGAAGCCTCCACAGCAGTTGACTCGGCCACCTTTCCCTCGAGAGGGCGGCGAGCCTTCCTGCATCGAGATGGTCTGCAACCTGGAGTCTCCCCCCGAGCTCGGAAGCAGGCAACCTCCAATGACTATGGCATCGGGATCCATGCTTTCTGAGTCTGGGCTTCACTCGGAGGGGTCGCTGATGCTCCTTGACGATCGGGCGAGCTTAGGGGCGCCAACGCACTTCTCCGAGGTACTCATCATCAACGTACCGATGGAGGATGACCCTGTCTCTGGTGATGAGCCTCCCATCAATGGGGAAACACCTCAACAGCGTGAGCAGTGGCCGCGTCCCCGTCGCCACCACAATGCAGGGAATCAAGACCCGGCCCTACCCATCTCGCAGGATGAGACGACCGACTCGGGTGAGACGCCTGAGCAAGCTGAGTTCCGCCGCCAGAGAAATAATCGGCTGCGCAACTGCCGGCACATGCAGGCCCAGCAGTACCAGTGAGATCTCGGGGGAAGGGCGCACGATGCAGAGAACCACACTCAACCCCGACTGCCTCCACCACCAGGGCGCAACCTACTGCCCGACTTCGCTGCAGCCCTAGGCACCCTGAGTCAAGTGGGGGGAGTCTTGGCGCAGCTAGCGGACACTCTCCCTCAGACTCCAGAGGGGGAAGCATACCGCTAGATCTTCGCTCAAGCAGCTCATCACCTCCTTCCGGCCAACCCTCCAGCAGTCCCCGATGCCCGTCAAGCCATCAACGGGAGGCGGGATGCATGCAACAACATCGAAAGATCGCGCACAGAACAGCATGCAGAGGAGCTCCGACATCGTAACAACTACGATCGTGACTTCGGGGCACCACACCAAGAAGATCGAGGCAGAGCTAACTCGGCCGGGGACGTCCGTCAACAGTCCGACGGCCCGACGGTCAGTCCATGACTAGTTGGGGGGAATCGCCCTCGGTCCCCGCAACACCGCGACGCAATAGCTCAAGATGGAGGTCAGTACGAACCAGCTCATCATGGCATCGTCAGAATCCCAGCTTTCACCGTTCGGCTTCGGGGAGTAGCGTGGCCGCAGAACTTCAAGGTCTTCAACATCGATAAGTACGAAGCGAAGCTCGACCCCACCGGCTGGCAGGGTGCGTACTCGACTGCAGCTAGCGCAGCTGGAGCCAGTGAAGACATGATGACTACCTACGTCCTGATCGTTGTGGCGGAACCGCCGATTTAATCCGGGCTAAGCACACCTGCCACCTCTGGCTTGTAGTGTAATTAGACCGAACTAAACCCGGTCGTCCGTCGAGAATCATTCAGCTCCCGATATTACCTTTTCACAGAGGAACCGACATCATACACATCCAGCCAACGATGGAGCCACAATAGTTACATCATCTCAAGCAGTTGAATATAGCATATATAAACTTATTTTACAAACCGGTTTGAAATAAAAATACAAGTTTCAACATATTACCATACGAAAGGCAAGTTTGAATCAAATAGCGGAAGCGAATTTGAAAACATCTCACAGCGGAAACAAAATACTTTAGTAGTCTTCATGCAACGATGATCGAGGCGAGCAGCACCGAGCCCACCGGTACTACCCTCCTCCAAGCACTTGTCCAGATGTCACCGGTACCTGTTCTCAAAAGGTGGGGGCAAACCCTGAGTACTAATTACTTAGTAGGACTTAATGGAATGGCTTACGGCTGACGCGAAGCTTGCTTACTATCACGTGGATCCTTAGCCATAGATTTTAAACAGTGGTATATCAACATAGAGTAACAAGTCTCTTCATTTGCATATAACTCCATAATAATAACATGCAGAAATGTAAGCAATATAATACAAACATGTAGTATTTGAAAACATGAGTAACATATATGATATATTCAAGTAGTTACTACGTTGAACGTCAAAGGTATTGGCATTCCCACACCTAGTAGGCATCAACGATTCCAATCGATTTTAATTCCCGGGAATAACTATCATGCCAGGGGTATATGCTTACTAGCCATCGCATTCCCACATATAGTCCCCATCTCCACCTGTCTTGTCCCAAGATTCAAAGCGCCCCCACTTAACCCCTAGGTTGTGCCCCCTCAGGAGCGATACCACAGTGCCCTGGGTCAGCCCTCCCTCGAGTACAAGCGCCCCCGGGCCCATCGGCCTCCAGCAAGTGGATGGGCGGAGCCTCGAAAACTCCGGACAAACCAAGGTAAGACTTCACCGGTCCCATTTCCCGGTTAAGCAATCTAGCAATGTTATGCCGACCATTAGGCGAACAGCGGACGGGCCTTAAACGACTCGGGCGGAGCCAAATGACACAACAACGCACACCACAAAATAAGATTATTCTCCGCCCGGTCTCCATTTAAATCATGAGCATAATATTACTTTCCCAATAGTAAGAGTTTTGTAATCATTGAAATCACCTACGCGACGAGTGACTCCTTTCCCTCGTGTCTACTCGCACCTAGCAATTCTAGGCAACTCGTCCTACGAACTCTAGATATAGGTGCTAGGGCCAGGGCGGCCAGGGAATCTAATGCAATGGTTTTCAATCAACTCCTAATGCGGATGCGTAATCAAACAATCAATTTTTATATTAGCAGGAAAATTCATGGTCCTGCCTACCTTTGCTTAGGTCTCACCAAATCAACAAACTAAATTACGTTAGTTTGCCGGGTTGTGGGGCTTTGCCCTAGGCAACCCCTTGATCACTTGGACAACTCCTCCTTCCAAACACAACTTATGGGCTCTCCAGGTCATGTTTGGGGCTTAGTTGATCTTCTGGGCCACCGTTGCTCGAAGTAGCTCCACGCACTTGCTTCTTGATCACATATCTGCAACGAGCGTCACTATATGAATGATATGCAAGGTGCAGTGAATGAGATGCACATGTACTAAGCACACATATGAATAACCATTTCTTGGATGGACAGAAAGGCGATCGAAAAACTACGTAATATGGAGTACTCATATGAGCAGGGAGCAAACACACAACCATGAAGTCATCCATGTACAAGCTATCGATCATATTGACAACATATTAACGATGTGAGCCGATGAACAAATCATAGCTATTTCGTCACTTGGATTACTAACACAGACATGAGGATTCGGTAACAAGTTGAATTCATACGTCTCATGCATTCATAGAAAACATTCATTGGTTATACAACGATATAACATATTCAATGAATTAAAACCCTACTTGCCTTCGTGTGGTTAGACAGTGCCAGAGTAGTGGAAGGAATGCATGCAATGGTTAAAAGTTAAGTTGACTGAAAATGTCATGCTTAAGCCAGGGATGATATTAAGTACAGGAAAATACAATATATGTGAAGAATATACAATGGTGATGCAACCAAGGAAACAATATAATTTGTTTATTTTGAATCGACGGTTTAATATTAAAATGACCACTTCATCGCTGGCAGATACACAAACTCAAATGACCTCAAACTTCTCAGACACGAAATTCTACATTACACTAGACTACAAGTAAAGTTTCACCCCATAATGAACTACCCATTAATTATTAGAATTCCCAACAAGTTTATTAATATTAAAATCTCTAGATTTATCAAAATTCACAGGAATGATTTTTGGGTATGAAACTTTCTGAACAAGCATAACATGGTATGAGTATCAAATATAAAATCCAATAAGTAAAATAACCATGGGTTGATGGGGCATCTATTTTCCATACATTTAATTTAACCCATTTCATATGCATTTTAGAATAGTGGCAATAAAATACACAAAAATCCTTTCTAGAACCTAAAATTACTGGGACACACCATGATTTTTCTTATAATTTATTAAACATGCTAGGACCACTTTTTCCTATTATTTATTTTCACATGCAATTAATTATCTATTTCAAAATAGCAACCAAAACTTACATGCAGGCATCCAAACATTTACAGCAAGCTTCATATGCGGTAAAGAACATGTACAAATTTTAGTGGATTATTTGGAGAATTTTTCATGTATCAAGTATTTCCTGACTTATAAAATGCACAAATTACATGTATGTGGGCAAAACAGTAATTTAACAGTGTATGATAGGGTTGCTAAAAATCACACAGACCCTAAATAACATTACAAAGCTACTGTCCAAGTTTCATAATTTTTGGACTCCATTTACATCACTTTTGGCATTTGTTTTGTTTTAACGTGCATGCAATAATCCAGGGGTAAAACTGTCTTTTCACACTCAACCATCATACCCATTCTGTAGATCTAGTAAATTGGAACACAATGCAACTGAGTTTTATTTTTATCATTTTTATACGATTTACTATGGATTTTTAAAGTTCACACCCCAGGAAAATGCATTTAAATGGAAAACATCAATTACCAGGGAGCTAAACGATATTAACCATATACATAAGAGGCTAGTACGTAAGAACTACGAGAGACAATGTACAGTGCGTATGAGTCAAATACAAAAGCATAAAACTCTAGGGGCTAAAGCACAAAGAATGAAGGGTCATCTTCAACCTCTGGACAGGGGGCGAGCAGCACGGCAGCTCGCGTTCTCGGGCTCGCACCGGTACGTAGGGGCGCGAACTTGGAGCCGTGGTGGCGCCGGAAGGTGTTCCCGTTGATGGGCTACCATTCCCTCTTGATTTCATCGCTTGGGGAGGATTCTAGAGGCTAGGAACGCGCCATGAACCGGACAGCCATGGCAGTGCGCAGAGCTCGGGGGCGCGGCTCGATCTGGGCGGAGAGGAGGTGGAACGGGCACCTGACGCGCGAGGGAGGTGTGCTTGACCAAGGCGCGTCCGCCGGTGCCGTCCTAGCTGTGGGAGGAGGAGGCGGCGGGGCTGCTCCATGCAGCGGCCGAGCTTGCCATGGCAGGCAGCGCTCGCGGAGATGGTAGATGACGCGCTATCGGGGCCAAGGAACAGCGGGGATGGTGGAGGACGACGAGGCAAGGCCGAGGCGCTGGTTATCTTGGGCAGAGGTGGAGCGAGGCGCGAGTTAGGTGAGCTCGACGATGTCAGCCATGGTGCAGTGGCGCCCGGTGGAACAGAGAGAGGGAGCTCGGGATGGCAAGGCGCAAGGGGCGAGTCAGAGAGATAGAGGAGGAGGGCAGAGCCGAGCTCCACTGACCGGCGCGGTCGCAGCGTCAATCCGGGGTGCGGGGAGGCTGCCCGTACGCTGCCGGCCGCGTGGCGGGCTTGGCCTGGCCTTGGCCGGTCGCTCCGGATTGCTAGCCCCACCTGTCGGTGAGAGGAAAAATGAAGGAAAATGGAGAAAATGAGAAACACACTGGATTTGGTTTTCTTCCCTTCTAAAAATCGCAGAAATGACCAATTTAGAGGCCGAATTTTACAAAACACCAATTGGAAGAAATGTTGTATCCTTTGATTTCTACAACTTTGTCAAAAGTATCAAGATCAAATTCTGAGAATAAATATGATTTAAATTTGAATTTATCTCAGGGTTTCATATTTGACCTACACGGCCACTTGCAAAGAAAATTCTAAAAGTCCTATTTGTAGCCAAAATCACCTGAAATGTTTTATACCAACTTTGTTCAAAATTTGAGGACCTAAAACTTTATCAATTAGAGTTTTGTATGAAAATGATGGCAGGTTAAGGAAAAAGTCATATTTCTAAACAGTTCAGATTTTGATTGTGTTTGTATGGTGACAGTAAAAGCCCTAAATCCCTAAGCAAACCTTTGTGCATGTCAAAGCTCCAATTATAAAAGTTGTTCATCATGAGATCATCTACAAGTTTGGTATATAAAGTTTCTTCAAATTTTACACCAGATTTTGAAATACCAGTTCAAACATATTCAGAAATTTTGTAAGGCAGCATCTTCACTAATTGTAGAGCCTTTCTTATTTCCATCTTTTGAAGTACCAAATGAAGTCCAATTGATTCAAGGTTTGATGAATTTGAAAGGTAATAAGTTTAATTTCATTTCATACAAAGGAAGATTTTGCAGTTGTATAGTCAAACCAAAAATAATTTCAGAATGAAATTTGGAAAAGACTGTCGACCCTAAACTTAGCAAAATTTCCTGAGTGCAGGCTAACTGGGTTTGATTTGAACTTTTGGGCTCCTTAACATCTGATTTTGAAAATGTTCAAAATAGCATATTTGAAGGCAACATCTTGAACTAAAACTTTTGTATTTCATGTCTTGCATGAAAATGCATAAATGTCTAACTACTCAACCAAGCAATGGAGAATTTTGCATATCCAACTTGAAAATTTTTGTCTTAGTGGTTTTCTGGCCCAGTTGTTGCTCTTCTCTAAGCACGTTCAAGTCCAAATCCTTAATTAACATTAATCTAATTACGTGTCATGGTTTCTGAGATGCCGGGGGCATCACAACCGTCCTGGGACAGGATGTGCTATAGTGGTTGAGCCACCTCAGGCGCGATTGCATCGACAACTGGGATGACTTCTGTCGGTGCTTCATCGCCAATTTCCAATCACTGTCGGATAAGCTGACACAACCTTGGGACCTCAAATCCATCAAGTGCAAGGACGACGAGGGTCTCCGTTCGTACCTCAAGCGGTTTCAGTCGATGCGGAATCAAATTCCCAACATCGCTGATGCAGCGGTGATCGACGACTTCTTCCGAGGCTCTAGGGACGAAGCTTTCGTGAAGGCCCTCCTGCAAAAGTCTCCGGTCACGTCCGATCAGCTCTTCCGCGACGCTGATCGACCAATACATCACCGCGGACGAGTGAGCTCGGGACTTGGTCGACGCACGGAAAGAAGATCGAGGGAAGCGCGAAGAGTCCTCGCGGCAAGATCGCCGTTGGGAGAAGAGACCTCGGGAGGAAGTCCAGACTGTGGGGCCGTCGCCCACACGCCCACGCATTCCGTCGTGGCAAGGGGGGCAGAGGTCACTTGACCAGCTCCTCGACCCACCGTGTCCCAACCACAAGGAGATGCACCACACCCTGCAAGAATGCAGGGATTTCAAGGCTTCAATCGCTCATGGCAGGCCTTTCGTGGCTCTGCCTCCTCACCACCACTACCGTGTGTTTAGGGACCTCCGCCTCAGCAAAACAGGGGCAATGGTGCTGGCTTCCCCAACGTCAACCGGCATGTCAACGTCATTATCGGGGGGCATGGCTCCCTAAAGAGCAAGCGGCAGCAGAAGCTCGACGATCTCCAAGTCATGGTGGCCACCAAGGAACCTCCGGAGCCATACAGCTGGTCAGACGTGATGATCTCCTTCAGTTAGGCAGACCAGTGGCTCAAGTACGATCACCTGGGCATGTACCCCTTGCTGGTAAGCCCAGTGGTCCATGAGAGCCGACTCGTGAGGACTCTGATCGACGGCGGGAGCAGCATCAACATCATGTTCCCCAAGACCCTACTGTCGCTCGGCCTCTCCATCGACGATCTGGAGGAGTCGGATAGTCCGTTCTTCAGTATCATGCCTGGCGAGGGGGAGTACCTACTAGGGCATATCAGCCTGCCCGTCACCTTCGGAACGGAGGAAAACTTCCGCACCGAGACCCTCCGCTTCGAGGTGGCCAATTTCGGCTCGGCCTACAACGCCATCATTGGGCGGCTCGGGTTAGCCAAGTTCATGGCTATCCCCCACTACTCATACCTGGTCTTGAAGATGCCAGCCCCACGTGGAGTTCTCTCCGTGCGGGTGGACTTCAAGGCCTCTGCTCTCTGCGCTCGGGAGGCTTTCCAGACAGCCTTCGCCATGACCACTACGGTGGCTCAGCGCCGACTCGTCGATGACGCGAACAAGCTCCCAAAGGAAGATCAGGCGATCCCGACTCATGTGCCAATTCCCACCACGGCAATCCAGGCGACCGTGGCGACCAAGGAAGTGAGCCTCGACCTCCCCGACGCCTCAAAGACGGTGACCATCAGCGCAATCCTACCTCTCAAATAGGAAAGCGCGCTTGTCCGGTTCTTGAGGGACAACTGGGACATGTTCTCTTGGAAGCCAGCTGATATGCCCGGAGTCCTGAGAGAATTGGCCGAGCACAAACTCAAGGTGTTCCCCAATGCCAAGCCGATCAAGCAGAGGTTGTGTCGCTTTACTCCGGACAAGAGGGAGGCAATCCGTGCGGACTTAACCCAGCTCCAAGCTGCCGGGTTTATTAGAGAAGTCATGCATCCCGAGTGGCTTGCAAACCCTGTACTCGTCTTGAAAAAGAATAAAGTAGATTGGAGGATGTGTGTTGATTATACTGATCTCAACAAACATTACCCGAAGGATCCCTTCGGGCTACCTAGGATAGATCAAGTAGTCGACTCTATGGCCGGATGCTCTCTCCTGTGCTTTCTCGACTATTACTCAGGCTACCATCAGATCAGCCTGGCCTTGGAGGATCAAGAGAAGACGGCATTCATCATGCCGTTCAGGGCATTCTGCTACATATCTATGCCTTTCGGGTAGAAAAATGCCGAGGCCATGTACCAGCGCGCGATCCAGACTTGTTTGGCTGAACACTAGGGCAAGTGTGTTGAAGCTTACATCGACGATGTGGTGATCAAGATGAAGGACTCGAAAGATTTCATTAACGACATCCAGCAAGTCTTCAACAGCCTGAGGAGGTTTCGCTGGAAGCTTAACCTGACTAAATGCGTATTCGGGGTTCCAGCTAGACAATTACTCGGGTTCGTTGTCAGCAAAAGGGGGATCGAGGCTAATCCGGAGAAGATCGACGTGATTCTCAGGATGCAGCCTCCCAAGTCGCAAAAGAGGGTCCATAATCTCACTGGGTGCATGGCCACGCAGAGCCGATTCGTCTCGCGGCTCGGCGAGCATGGCATGCCATTCTACAAGCTCCTGAAGAAGGTAGACAGATTTCAATGGACACCAGAAGCTCAGGAAGTGCTTGAGGTCCTCAAGAAGTTCTTGATGACTCCCCAAGTATTGAAATCGCCAAACCGAGCCATGGCAAACTCCCCCGCCGAGGATCTGTTGTTGTACCTCTCTTGCACGACTCATGTGGTCAGCTCAGCCTTGGTGGTCGAAAGGGTGGAGGAAGGGCATGTTCAGTTGACTCAACACCCGGTATACTTCATTAGCGAGGTGCTCAGCCCGTCCCTGATCAGGTACCCTCAGGTTCAGAAGTTACTGTATGCGGTCCTCATCACAGCTTGCAAGCTCCGCCACTACTTCGAAGAGCACAAGGTGGTGGTGGTCACTTCGATCCCTATCGGCGAGATCCTACGGAACAGAGAGGCTACATGAAGAATCGCTAAGTGGGCGTGTGAGCTGGGACCACATGACATCGAGTTCCGCCCACGCATCGCTATCAAGTCCTAGGCTTTAGCTGACTTCATCACCGAGTGGACAGAGAACCAGGTGCCTGATAACCCGGAGCCTTTGGAATTCTGGAAGATGTATTTTGATGGGTCGCTGAAGATAGATGGAGCTGGGGCTGGTGTCGTCTTAACCTCCCGGAAGGGCAAAAAACTCAAGTACGTGTTTCAGATTCTCTTCACAGTTTCCAACAATGCTGCAGAGTACGAAGCTATGCTACACGGCCTGCGCATCACGATTTCACTCGGCATCAGGCGCCTCCTGGTCTACGGGGACTCTCTAGTGGTGATCAGTCAGGTCAACAAGGACTGGGACTGTACCACGGAAGTCATGGACAAATACTGTGCTGAAGTTCGGAAGCTGGAAGACAAGTTCAATGGATTGGAATTTCACCATGTGGCTCAGAACAGTAATACAGACACCGACTTACTATCCAAGCTTGGTTCATCCCGGGCCAAAATTCCCCCAGGTGTTTTCGTCCAGGAGTTGACTTGTCCGTCCATTGATCGTGACTTAGAACCCCCGGAGCAGCACGTTCTGAGCTTAGAGGATGCTCCAGCTGACTAGCGGGTCCCAATCATCAAGTACATCAGGGATGGTGATGAGCCTGACAACAAAGCAGAAGCCGAGCGACTCGTCCGACATGCGTCTAGCTAGACATTGATCGGCAACGATCTGTTTAAGCGCGGCGTAGCTGGAGCTCTGTTAAAATGCATCGATGAGTCTCGGGGAGGAAGTCTACTGATGGAGATCCATGCTGGGCAGTGCAGTAATCACGCTGCCTCTAGGACGTTGGTCAGGAAGGCATTCAGGGCTGGATTCTACTGGCCAACAGCCAAGCAAGATGCTGCAGAGATTGTCAGGCGGTGCGAGGCATGTCAGTTCTTCGCGAATCAACATCACTTGCCGGCTCAATAGTTGCAGAACATCCCTGTCTCATGGCCCTTTGCATACTCGGGGCTCGACATGATCGGTCCGCTCAAGAGGGCTCAAGGTGGTTACACTCATGTCTTGGTTGCCATTGATAAGTTCACTAAGTGGATCGAGGTCAAACCTATCGCATCTCTGACTTCACCAAAAGTAGTGGATTTCATTCACGAGATTATATTCCACTTTGGGATTCCGAACAGCATTATCACAGATTTGGGCTCCAACTTCACAGGCTCAGAATTCTTCGACTTTTGCAGCGAGAAGTCTATACTCATCAAGTACGTCTCGGTGTCGCACCCTTGTGCTAATGGCCAAGTTGAGCGAGCTAACAGGATAATTCTGGATGCCCTGAAGAAGAGAGTCGTCGATAAGGATGAGAGACTGGCAGGCAAGTGGATCGGAGAACTCCCATACATTGTCTGGATCCTCAGAACGCAGCCAAGTAAAGCTCTTAACGGGAACACACTTTTCTTCATGGTGTATGGCTCGGAGGCGGTGTTACCTGCTGATTTTGCACATGGGGCATCGCGGTTGGCATTCAAGGATATCATAGAGGCAGAGAGCATGCAGCTCGAGGAAGTCTACCTATTGGAGGAAAAATGGCTTAACTCAGTGATTCAGTCGGCACGATACCAGCAGACTCTGCGCCGTTATCATGAGCGTAACATGCGTCCTCGTGCTTTTCTAGTCGGGGATCTGGTCCTCCGGAGGGTCCTCAAGGGGGTTGGGCGCCACAAGCTGTCCCCCCTTGGGAGGGGCCTTACATCGTCACAGAGGTCACTCGGCTAGGATCCTATCGCTTATCTGAGATGGATGGCACTCCGGTCGGGAATTCCTGGAACATCGAGCATCTGCGCAAGTTCTACCCTTAGGTATCATGCGACCTCGGCAGTCATGTACTCTAGTCTGTACTCGTGCTTAGTCCTGATTTCATGTAGACTTGTCTTCAGTCATGTTCAGTTGGATGTACTCAGATAATAAATGAATGCATGATCTCTGTGCATGTCCCTTCTTCTCATGACATGAGTGCGTATGATTTTTGGTGATCTTGTCCTCATCCTCAGATAATCAGGCAATCAGTCATGAGTCCTGACCCGACTCATGGCTGGTGTTACATGCCTACTCCTACTCAAGCTCAGGTGCAGTCCAACCCTAATCACGGGGCAATCAGCCTAGGTCGTATGACCGACAACAGGTGTTACATGCATACGCTTACTCAGAATAGGGTGAAATCTGACCCTCCTCACGGGGCAATCAGCCTAGGTTGTATGACCGACAGCTGGTGTTACATGCCTTCGCATCCTCATAAAAAGGGTGCAATCCGACTCTCTTTATGGGGCAATTGTGGCGGAACCGCCGATTTAATCCAGGCTAAGCACACCTGCCACCTCTGGCTCTCAGTGTGATTAGACCGAACTAAACCCGGTCGTCCGTCGAGAGTCATTCGACTCCCGATCTTACCTTTTCCCAGAGGAACCGACATCATACACATCCGACTCACGATGGAGCCACAACAGAAACATCATCACAGGCAGTTAAATAGCATAAAAGTAGATTTAATTACAAACCGGTTTTTACATAAAATACAAGTTCAACATAATATCATAAGGTAGCAAGTTTGAAAGTCTCTCGCAGCGGAAAATATAAGTTTAGGTCACCATATTATCACCAAAAGTTTTGCAATGGAGGTACAACATCGAGCCCACCGATGTTGTCCTCGTGCCACTTAGTCACTTCATCCTACATGAGGGCATGCCCCGCCTCCAACACAGGTGCACACCATGAATTCCATACCTGCGCTCAAAATGTGGGGGCAAACCCTGAGTACTAATTACTCAGTAGGTCTTAATGGATTTGTCTTACGGCTGACGCGAAGCAGCTTACTAGCAAGTTGATCCTTAGCCTTTAGTTTTTAACAGCTACTTAATTAATATAAACAACAAGTTTCATTGTCTGCATGAGTACCAACATAAAAGTAAGTCTTTGCAAGATAACAACTCAGCTCAAACATGTAGTATTCCAAAAACCATGAGTATTAAGCACCGAGAGTTTAAGTAATTACTACGTTGCCCGTGTGCATTATCAGCATTCCCACACCTGGTGGGCATCAGCGATTCGAATCGATTTTTAAATTCCCGGGAATAACTATCATGCCAGGGGTATATGCTTACTAGCCATCGCGTTCCCACATATAGCCCCAATCTTAACCTGCCTCGTCCCAAGTTCGATTCACTCCCGCCTAGCCCCCGGGTTGTGCCCTCATGACGAGCCTGCCGACATCTCGGTCTCCCCGTCATGAGTACCAAGCTCCCCCGGGCCACCTTCCTCTCAACCAGCGGGTAGGAACGTGTCTCTGTGCTTCGGACGAGCCCAGGAAAGACTTCTCCGGTCCCATATCCCGGATAAGCACTCTAGCAATGTTATGCCGAACAGCAGGCGAACAGCGAACGGGCCTTATACGACTCGGGCGGAGTCCGGGTACGACATCATGAATAGTTAATACTGAAATAAAATCTCCGCCCGGTCTCCATTTACTTCATGAGCATCAAATATAAGTGATATGACTGTAAGTTTTTGAAATTTTGAAACACCTACGTGACGAGTACACACACTCGTGTCTACTCGTACCTAGCAAATTCTAGGCATACTCGTCCTACGAACTCTAGGTATAGGTGCTAGGGCCAAGGCGGCCAGGAAGTCTAATGCAATTGGTTCCAAACAATTCCTAATGCATATGCGTAATCATCAAGTATAATTTATTTGCTGGGTAGAGTATGATCCTGCCTACCTTTGCTTATTCTTACTCAGCCAACAAACTAAACTAGGTTAGTTTGCCGGGTTGTGAGGCTTTGCCCCAGGCAACCCCTTGATCACTTGGACAACTCCTCCTTCCAAACACGACTGATGGGCTCTCCAGGTCGTGTCTGGGGCTTACTTGATCTTCTGGAACACCATTGCTTAAAGTAGCTCCCGTACTTGTTTGTCA
Source organism: Paspalum vaginatum (assembly GCA_030272315.1). Classification (NCBI taxonomy): domain Eukaryota; kingdom Viridiplantae; phylum Streptophyta; class Magnoliopsida; order Poales; family Poaceae; genus Paspalum; species Paspalum vaginatum. The sequence continues at coordinate 19,053,161 of CM059014.1, forward strand.
ATCACGTATCTGCAATAAGCGTTGCTATATGAATGCTATGCATGACACAGTGAATGAGATGCAGATTATTAAGCCTACAACTGGTTAAGCAAAGTATAAGGCAAACATCTAATTACGGATGTAATGGATTACTAGCTCAACCAGAATCTCTCGACTGACATTAGCATTAATACCACTTTGATGGACCCGAAGCAATCGAGTATGTGCAATCTCACGAGAACACATACAGGAGTTAAGTTGTCGATCATAAAGCTAACATGGTAAGTGTGGGGGTTTTTATTGGATATATTAGTTTCACATTTTTGATTATTTATATAAAATTGCATTATTTCTACTATTTCCAAATCAGAGTCACAACCTTACATGCACCATCTCCTATTCTAACAACGAGTCATGTTCATAATCTATAGCTCATATCAAGGCCCTAAAGTCACATGGAGCATTTTTCTCCATAGCAATCTTTTTCTAAATTAATATATGCTTAAATACAAGATAAGGGCAAAATAGTAATTAAACAGACAATGCTAGGGCTACCAAAATTTAGACAGAGTCTACACATGTTCACAAGGCTTCTGCCCAAATTTTACAATTTTTGAAGCTCATTTTACTCATATTTTCTATTTATGTTGGTTTAATGTGCATACACAAAATCAGGGGCAAAAATGTCTTTTCCTACTCAACCATCATACCCATTCTGTAGACTTACTTAATAGGAGTGTAATGCAACAAAGTTTGCAATTTTAGCAATTTTCTACAATTTACTATGGATTTCTAAAGTTTCAGACCTAGAAAAATGAAATTATATTCGAAATCTTTCAGACCCCGGACCTTTACGTAGTTATCCCTAGCTTTCAGGGGCCTGTACACAAGATTTCCAAGACTCAGTGAATAGTACTACAATCGAGACGGAATTACAGGAAAGAACAGGGGGTTTTCTACAAAACCTCCTTCTTCTTCCTTCGGCCGACAGAGAGGGCGCGCGGCGTGGGGCATGCTCGCGCGGGGGCCGGCGTGTAGGTTGCCGGACTTGGAGCCGAGTCACTTGCGGAAGGTGTCCCAGGTGTAGGGCTTGCTTTCCCCCAAGGTCGCGTCATGCGGGGTCGAGCGAGTGAGCGGGGAACGGCCGTGAACTGATGGTGGACTCCGAGGTCGCGTGCTTCGGGGCGGGAGCTCGATCTGCCGAATGGAGAGGGGAAAGGCGACGCCGCCTCGTGCTTCGGGTGCGCTAGGGTGTGGCGCAGCCGGAGGAGGGGTTCAGGTGGCGTGGGGAGCAGCGGAGGAGCGAGCACGGCGAGCTTCGAGCTCGTCGGTCATGGCGGGCGCGCTCTGTTTGCGCGGGGGAAAAGCTGGGAGGGAGAGGGAACTCGGCTTCCTTCTCCTTATCGCCGGCGGGGTGGGGCAGGGTAGGCCGGGCGGGCAGGGCAGGTGTAGGCCGGGCGGGCAAGGCAGGGGCGCGTGGCCTCGACGCGGTGCGCTGGCGGCGCGCGCCCGCGGTGGCGCGCGGCGCGTGGCCGGCAGCGCCGGGCGCCGGCGCCGCGTGGCGGGCTGACGAGTGGACCCCACTCGTCAGTGACTGCAGGGTGGAAAATAATTTCGGAAAATTGAAAAATGCTGTTTGACTGCTGAGACATGTTTTAGAAATTGTTGTTTTTGAACATCCTAGGGGCCGAATTTGGGAAAACCCAAAATACAAAAGTTGTTCTACTCTTCCAGATCTATAACTTTGTCAAAAGGAGAAACATCAGATTCCCAGTTTAAATATGATCAAATTTGAATTGAACCTGCTGACTCCAGTTTGACCAAAGTTTAATACAAACTTAGAAATTCCTAAAGTCTATTTTATGCTCATTTTCAGAGAAAGAGTATTATACCAATGTTGTGTGGTTTTTAATTATCTATAACTTTCTTATATGATGTTTTGCATGATAGGGACTTTTAATTGCTCAAAATTTGAATTTTCCATTCAGGTCTATTTGGACAGAATTCACTAGAAGATAGAAAAGAAGCTAAAACATCTTGCAAACCTTTATGCATGTCACCACACCCAATAACAAAGTTGATCTACCTAGAATTGTCTACAAGTTTGTTATAGAAAGTTTGGTCTAAATTACATTTCATTTTGAACTAAGGTCACAAGTGCACTCAGGGGTTTTGCATATTTCACTGAAAATTTCTGATCTCGTGATTTACTAGCCTAGTTGTGACTCTTCTCTTAACATTTTTAAGCCAATTCTCTGACTACCGCTAATCTAATCACGTGTTAAGACTTTCAAGATGCCGGGGGCATCACAACCCACCCCCCTTAAAGAAATCTCGTCCCGAGATTTGTGTGAGGTACGGGTGTGTTACCTATCGCGTATGGTAAGGAGTATGGCATCGTGGTTCATGCCTTTTTGAATGCAATGGTAACATCCCAATTTTTCACTTGTTGGCTTTGTCAACTAGCTTGTGAATGGTTAGTACCTCTTTAACACAAGTAGTCACAGAGCATCATTTATTAGGCTAGGGTGGTCTCTCTAAGATACTCGGCGAGTCGTGCCATATAAGAGAGCGAATGAACAAACCGTGAAGAGAATGTGGTCAGCGGGCAAGTGACTGTGATTGAAGCAAAGGAATGGAGTATCATCAGATGCGTTTTTGAGAGACACATTCATTCTATTTGATGGGGACTGTGTCCACATATAAAATTTCAAATCAACATGCCTTCAAAGAGTAAGATGTGGTGAAGCGTAGCACATCCTACTCATCGGGACAAGAAAGGCACAGGAGTGAGAAGGTAGGCCGCATTCGCCTAAACAAGGTGATGATTTGTACGATTTCTTAGCGTTGGTCATGATTGATCAAGAAAATGGCAGTAGCTGACATGTTCTTACTAGCGAAACAAAATGCTAGTAAGCTCTCCTCTAAGAGGAAGAAAACCACTCATAGAGAAATGATGATAGGATAAGAGCACTGGCCGAGGACAAAAGCTAGTGTGGAGGATGTTCGTAAAGTACACCCTCGGGAATTAAGGTTCAACGAATGGATAGAAAATATCGACGGAGTTAGTGAGAACGAAATTGACTGTTCCCACCAACCTTCGGAGGCAAGGTCAAACATGGATATGAATTAATACGAGCAAGTCATAGGGTTGAGACGGGTCATCCCCATTGGTCAAGAAGGCAAGGTGAAACAAGGCAATGAAAAGATACTTACAGGATAGGGGAAATGAAATCGATCATCCCCACGAATCAAGAGTAGCGAGATCAAAAACCCGTTTATAAATGTTCCACTATTGAAGCGATGTCATGCTTTCGCATGTCCTAATGCCAACGCGAACCTAGTAGCACAACCATGTGACGGCCATACACATAGGACTCCAGGTCCCATCGAGGCATCCAAGACTGCCTAGGGAGACATCACAACAAGAGTGGCTCAATCTTTCCACTTACAGAGTCATAATCACTATAAGGTTTTGGTAAATAAAGAGGAAGTCCGAAGGGATATAAGAGCTTAGGGTGCTTGAATCCCAATTCTTCCCTAGACACATCATCCATAGCTTCATCTTGGCTCCGTTCTTAAAACTAGGCCTATAGAATCCTCCTGGACCAATACCTAGTTGTCGACATGTACGAACTATCTCGACTTGATCTTCAGGCTTGACGAATCCCTTCAATAAAACTAGGCCAGGTCGCAGACGTTGAACTGAAGCCGTGTTAGTAGAAGATTCTCCCGCTTTTCTCTTCTTCTTGTGACCTTCAGGTGCTGTTGTTTTAGCCTTCGTGGGCTTGGGGTGATCAAGACATAAGTCAAAAGGCTGCGACATCTGTGGCAGGAAAAACAAAGCTTCCGTAAGTTCAAGGGTTTTGAAAACTTGGTGTGGGCATAGTGTTTTCCGCGTTTACGTGGTTAGAAAATATGCCGATAAGTGATTTTTCGCAAAACGATGGCACAAGACTATGGTATGTTTCTAACGCGTGTGGAGTTGGTAACTTCGAGACGGTTTGATTTTTGGACCGATCAACATATTTGTTGTATGTGACCTGCATTTATTAGATGTTTCATATTTAGAATGAATGAGGTGTAGAAAAATTGCGACAACCTAAGCGTACTAGTCGAGTCGCTTGCTTTGTTTCTACTAGTTCTATTTGTATTTTGAGCTACGTACCAATACAATAGTAACACACACTCAACGCAATATGCTCCTAGTCACTCCTAAGTAACAAAAACAATGCATGAGATAAGACATGATGCCAGGATGCATGATTCGCCCTATTCGGTCTCACATCACACACCCTAAGTATAATTATATACCTAGCGAGTATTCGGTGACAGATATGCACGGCACTCTCTAATGCAACTAGTCGTTCTCTATTCGTTCTTAAATTCGCACGTGGTTAGTGTACCTGCAGAAAAATGCATGCTCATATCATCATCATTACCATGACCAATCATTACCACTCTAACTCTAGAAGTGGCACCCACGAATTTCTTTAAGCTACGTCTGGTGGACGACGTAGTGGCGCCATTTCTCCCAACACACCCAGTCTTCCTCCAGTACTGGGGAATTGCTGGGGAGAGAAACGGTGGCCAACAAGATCTAGCTATAATTTTTGGTTGAAGGAAAAGTGGTCACGAAACACTCCAATAGCGTGACCACCCCCCTTAAAGAGTTCTGCCCTATCAGCATGAATGCAGGGTTCGCAACAGTCCGCAAATCCCAATAGCGCTCCACCAATACTGGGGATGGCTATGGCCGAAATGTTGCTTCCCAAAGCGCCGAATATGCACATGAGTTCTATCTAGGTCAGAATGTTAGCGATGTCACCTGGTATTTCACTAACATCCTTAGTAGGGCATATCGATACTCTCACTTTTCAAATACTTCGAAAAGGGTTTTCGAAAATAGGTTTTGCAAATCAAAACTGGATGATATGTCTGTTGTCTGTATATGATCGGCTCTGATACCAGCTGTGGCGGAACCGCCGATTTAATCCAGGCTAAGCACACCTGCCACCTCTGGCTCTCAGTGTGATTAGACCGAACTAAACCCGGTCGTCCGTCGAGAGTCATTCGACTCCCGATCTTACCTTTTCCCAGAGGAACCGACATCATACACATCCGACTCACGATGGAGCCACAACAGAAACATCATCACAGGCAGTTAAATAGCATAAAAGTAGATTTAATTACAAACCGGTTTTTACATAAAATACAAGTTCAACATAATATCATAAGGTAGCAAGTTTGAAAGTCTCTCGCAGCGGAAAATATAAGTTTAGGTCACCATATTATCACCAAAAGTTTTGCAATGGAGGTACAACATCGAGCCCACCGATGTTGTCCTCGTGCCACTTAGTCACTTCATCCTACATGAGGGCATGCCCCGCCTCCAACACAGGTGCACACCATGAATTCCATACCTGCGCTCAAAATGTGGGGGCAAACCCTGAGTACTAATTACTCAGTAGGTCTTAATGGATTTGTCTTACGGCTGACGCGAAGCAGCTTACTAGCAAGTTGATCCTTAGCCTTTAGTTTTTAACAGCTACTTAATTAATATAAACAACAAGTTTCATTGTCTGCATGAGTACCAACATAAAAGTAAGTCTTTGCAAGATAACAACTCAGCTCAAACATGTAGTATTCCAAAAACCATGAGTATTAAGCACCGAGAGTTTAAGTAATTACTACGTTGCCCGTGTGCATTATCAGCATTCCCACACCTGGTGGGCATCAGCGATTCGAATCGATTTTTAAATTCCCGGGAATAACTATCATGCCAGGGGTATATGCTTACTAGCCATCGCGTTCCCACATATAGCCCCAATCTTAACCTGCCTCGTCCCAAGTTCGATTCACTCCCGCCTAGCCCCCGGGTTGTGCCCTCATGACGAGCCTGCCGACATCTCGGTCTCCCCGTCATGAGTACCAAGCTCCCCCGGGCCACCTTCCTCTCAACCAGCGGGTAGGAACGTGTCTCTGTGCTTCGGACGAGCCCAGGAAAGACTTCTCCGGTCCCATATCCCGGATAAGCACTCTAGCAATGTTATGCCGAACAGCAGGCGAACAGCGAACGGGCCTTATACGACTCGGGCGGAGTCCGGGTACGACATCATGAATAGTTAATACTGAAATAAAATCTCCGCCCGGTCTCCATTTACTTCATGAGCATCAAATATAAGTGATATGACTGTAAGTTTTTGAAATTTTGAAACACCTACGTGACGAGTACACACACTCGTGTCTACTCGTACCTAGCAAATTCTAGGCATACTCGTCCTACGAACTCTAGGTATAGGTGCTAGGGCCAAGGCGGCCAGGAAGTCTAATGCAATTGGTTCCAAACAATTCCTAATGCATATGCGTAATCATCAAGTATAATTTATTTGCTGGGTAGAGTATGATCCTGCCTACCTTTGCTTATTCTTACTCAGCCAACAAACTAAACTAGGTTAGTTTGCCGGGTTGTGAGGCTTTGCCCCAGGCAACCCCTTGATCACTTGGACAACTCCTCCTTCCAAACACGACTGATGGGCTCTCCAGGTCGTGTCTGGGGCTTACTTGATCTTCTGGAACACCATTGCTTAAAGTAGCTCCCGTACTTGTTTGTCAATCACGTATCTGCAATAAGCGTTGCTATATGAATGCTATGCATGACACAGTGAATGAGATGCAGATTATTAAGCCTACAACTGGTTAAGCAAAGTATAAGGCAAACATCTAATTACGGATGTAATGGATTACTAGCTCAACCAGAATCTCTCGACTGACATTAGCATTAATACCACTTTGATGGACCCGAAGCAATCGAGTATGTGCAATCTCACGAGAACACATACAGGAGTTAAGTTGTCGATCATAAAGCTAACATGGTAAGTGTGGGGGTTTTTATTGGATATATTAGTTTCACATTTTTGATTATTTATATAAAATTGCATTATTTCTACTATTTCCAAATCAGAGTCACAACCTTACATGCACCATCTCCTATTCTAACAACGAGTCATGTTCATAATCTATAGCTCATATCAAGGCCCTAAAGTCACATGGAGCATTTTTCTCCATAGCAATCTTTTTCTAAATTAATATATGCTTAAATACAAGATAAGGGCAAAATAGTAATTAAACAGACAATGCTAGGGCTACCAAAATTTAGACAGAGTCTACACATGTTCACAAGGCTTCTGCCCAAATTTTACAATTTTTGAAGCTCATTTTACCCATATTTTCTATTTATGTTGGTTTAATGTGCATACACAAAATCAGGGGCAAAAATGTCTTTTCCTACTCAACCATCATACCCATTCTGTAGACTTACTTAATAGGAGTGTAATGCAACAAAGTTTGCAATTTTAGCAATTTTCTACAATTTACTATGGATTTCTAAAGTTTCAGACCTAGAAAAATGAAATTATATTCGAAATCTTTCAGACCCCGGACCTTTACGTAGTTATCCCTAGCTTTCAGGGGCCTGTACACAAGATTTCCAAGACTCAGTGAATAGTACTACAATCGAGACGGAATTACAGGAAAGAACAGGGGGTTTTCTACAAAACCTCCTTCTTCTTCCTTCGGCCGACAGAGAGGGCGCGCGGCGTGGGGCATGCTCGCGCGGGGGCCGGCGTGTAGGTTGCCGGACTTGGAGCCGAGTCACTTGCGGAAGGTGTCCCAGGTGTAGGGCTTGCTTTCCCCCAAGGTCGCGTCATGCGGGGTCGAGCGAGTGAGCGGGGAACGGCCGTGAACTGATGGTGGACTCCGAGGTCGCGTGCTTCGGGGCGGGAGCTCGATCTGCCGAATGGAGAGGGGAAAGGCGACGCCGCCTCGTGCTTCGGGTGCGCTAGGGTGTGGCGCAGCCGGAGGAGGGGTTCAGGTGGCGTGGGGAGCAGCGGAGGAGCGAGCACGGCGAGCTTCGAGCTCGTCGGTCATGGCGGGCGCGCTCTGTTTGCGCGGGGGAAAAGCTGGGAGGGAGAGGGAACTCGGCTTCCTTCTCCTTATCGCCGGCGGGGTGGGGCAGGGTAGGCCGGGCGGGCAGGGCAGGTGTAGGCCGGGCGGGCAAGGCAGGGGCGCGTGGCCTCGACGCGGTGCGCTGGCGGCGCGCGCCCGCGGTGGCGCGCGGCGCGTGGCCGGCAGCGCCGGGCGCCGGCGCCGCGTGGCGGGCTGACGAGTGGACCCCACTCGTCAGTGACTGCAGGGTGGAAAATAATTTCGGAAAATTGAAAAATGCTGTTTGACTGCTGAGACATGTTTTAGAAATTGTTGTTTTTGAACATCCTAGGGGCCGAATTTGGGAAAACCCAAAATACAAAAGTTGTTCTACTCTTCCAGATCTATAACTTTGTCAAAAGGAGAAACATCAGATTCCCAGTTTAAATATGATCAAATTTGAATTGAACCTGCTGACTCCAGTTTGACCAAAGTTTAATACAAACTTAGAAATTCCTAAAGTCTATTTTATGCTCATTTTCAGAGAAAGAGTATTATACCAATGTTGTGTGGTTTTTAATTATCTATAACTTTCTTATATGATGTTTTGCATGATAGGGACTTTTAATTGCTCAAAATTTGAATTTTCCATTCAGGTCTATTTGGACAGAATTCACTAGAAGATAGAAAAGAAGCTAAAACATCTTGCAAACCTTTATGCATGTCACCACACCCAATAACAAAGTTGATCTACCTAGAATTGTCTACAAGTTTGTTATAGAAAGTTTGGTCTAAATTACATTTCATTTTGAACTAAGGTCACAAGTGCACTCAGGGGTTTTGCATATTTCACTGAAAATTTCTGATCTCGTGATTTACTAGCCTAGTTGTGACTCTTCTCTTAACATTTTTAAGCCAATTCTCTGACTACTGCTAATCTAATCACGTGTTAAGATTTTCAAGATGCCGGGGGCATCACAGCAATCAGCCTAGGTCATAGACTGACAGCTGGTATTACATGCCTTCGCGTTCTCATAAAAAGGGTGTAATCCGACTCTTGTTATTGGGCAATTGGCTTAGGTCGTGGACCCACAGTCAGTGCTACATGCCCGCAAGTACTCGTAACAGATGGGCGCAGTCTGGCCCTACTTCTCGCGTATTTGATGAGCTTTCAGTTCGAATGTTTAAGTTTGGTACTCGTTTGCGCGTTTTTCAATTTTGAGAAAGTCCGCGTCTAAAACTCTGTATTAAGGCCGACTCAAGGGCCCGTTTTTTCTCATAACATCATACATGAGGATAAGTAATCAGTAAAGATTTCATATGATCTAAGAATTCTGATACTGTTTTCTTACAGACTAACGTTTATAGCAGGTACAATCGAGATACATGGTTGTAGCAGGCAAAGAGTTCAAATTTATAGTTCGAATTCTGAAATCAGTTTCTTTGCTACGGACTGAATCTCTGAGGCATATTGGTCAATGGTGGCATCGCTTGGGACAGCTCCAACTTTGGCTATCAGCTCGGCTAAGTCTAGCTCTGGCCGAGTTATCTTCATCATCAGCAGCACGTGTTGGAGATTTGATTTCAGTCGCCCTCGAAGATGTTTCTTGGTGTCTTCAACCAAGGTTGCCACCCGGTCTGATATTGATCTTGATGAGACAACTTCTGGAGTGCATATGTTCAGCATTGTGTTCATCGCAGTTGTTGCGGACTTCATCAGCTCCTTGTTCTTTTCATAAGCCATCTTCAGTTTGTCGTAGTTCTTCTTGACAACTTCATAGTTCTGCACTAAAAGTTCCAGATCGTGCTATTGTCTTTCTGACAGTTGCCGGGACTCTTTGAGAGCTTGCCTTGTGGATTCTAGTAACTTGTCCAAGTCTCTGTTTTTGCTTTGGATTTCGACTCGAATCTTGTCAGCTTCCATCAGCTCGGTTGTCTTCCATTCGAGTTTTGTCCGAGTCAGCTGGTGGTTTGTTTGAAGTACTGACAAGGCACTGGACGTGTTCTGGAATGACTTCTCAAATCCATCTCATGATTCTCGAAGCTCCTGGATTTCTCTTTTCAGCTGCAGTGCCTCATCTTGTGGACCAATTCAACTTATAGGCCTCCGTAAGTAAAGAATATGCTAACTGGGTTTCTTGACGAGTTACCTCATGCTGTTTTCGCTCTAGTTCAAGCTTGCGCTGCAGATTTCGAGTATTGTCTCGAGCTTTGTCACGCTCAAAGACAATGTTACGGTGCAAGGTGTCACGCTGAGCTAAGGCAGTTTCCAGATCAGCAATCTTCTTAGCCGCAGCTGCATGTCAAGGCATGAGTACATCAGGATATGTCGAACGCCAGGCTATATGGGCGTCCAAGACTGTGGGCACTCACCAGTGCTCTCAGCTGCACGAGTGGCTTCTAACTTGGCCAGCTGTTGGCGCAGCGCGACTACGTCACTCCTAAGCACTGGAGCTAGCTGTTTACGCCATCGTGCAGCCTGATCGAGCCAGTTCTACGGTAAATGATTCATTGCATTAGTGATACTGATGCTGATTTTAAAGATCATCATACTCAGAATAGCTCCTTACCTCAAAAGCTACAAACGGCCTCGGTTTAGTCAGGCCTACAGCAAGTTGTAGATCTGGGGTTATCAGGTCGAGTAAAGTTGCCTCTTTAGCCATGATAGTTTCATCTGTCAATTTGGGACCTTCGTCTCGGGGGCTTGGCACTGGCATGGACATATCTGGAATGTTTTCAGCATTGGTTGTCTCGTCACCAGTAGTTGCCTCATTCTCAAGTTGTGGGCCATGCTTATCCATGGCATGCTCTTGGCAGCCTGAAGTGCCTCTTCCCTCAGGGTTGCTGAGCACGTCTTGCCAGTTGAAGAGGGGCCTCGCACCGGTGTCATCTTGATGGTCTTTTCTGTACTCTTCAGCTGTGCTTCAATCGATCACTCTGGGGCTTAAATTTTAGGTGCTTCAATTGTACGCTCTGGAACTTCAAGCTTGGGGGCTTCAGCTGCATCAGACCCAAGCTCGGGGGCTCTGGTTGCTTCGATCCTGAGCTCAGGGGCTCTGGCTTCATTTGACTCAAGCTCGGGGGCTTCCTCTGGGTCAGCATCGGGTCCGGGAGGCACTGTGCTTTGTTCCGTAGAAGGTCTGTATAGCAATTTGATTCAATCAAGGTGTTGGAAAATAGAAATGAAGAGACGATGGTTAAAGTATTCAGTCGTACTGTGGTGGGGTGAAGCTGCTGTCACTTGGGAGAGAGAATGACTTCATGAATTGTGATAACTCTGGGTCAACATCTGATAAATCCAATTCCTCCTCTACTGGCATATCTGGGTGAGTCAGAGGGGAGGCTGTGAATTCAAGTTCTTACACTCGTTTGGACCACCTTTTGTGACGTTGCTATGGGATTTCTTCTTCTTCCTCCTCTTCGTCGATCAGAGAACTCCAGTCAATACCGCCAAGAGATGAGCCTTCACTGTTGTCAGTCATCTCCTGCACTCTGGATTTCTTGCTCGGTCTCTTGGACGGGGACATCTGATCAGGCTTGGCAGGAGAGGTCTTCTTGCTGCTGACTTGTTCCCTGGTGGTCCTCTTTATTCTGGGGAACATCGGTCTGTTCTGTCGATGTCTTGGCTCGGGTATGTCTTGACACCCTTGGGACGGCATCGCCTTCCCTTGAGCCTATTGCATGCTCGGGGGCTTGTTCCTCTTGAGCCCCAGCATCTTCTTCGGCATCTGCTTCGTCAACTAGACGTGAGATGATGATAAATGTTGCAGCTTCATTATTGTCTTTCCCTTGTGTCGCTGCAACTACAGCTTCCATCTCCTCAGCAGTTAATTGGGACTCCCACTTCAGCATCTTGTCTGCATTGTGCTGAGGAGGGTCGGATAGAAACTTAGCAATATTGCTCTGCAAAGATAAAGTCAACAAATCTGTTCAGCGATGAATACATTATCAGGATACATTAGTGAGTCGATCAGTGAGCTGTAATACTTACAGTTGGCGTAGGATGCCATGCAGAGTAAGGTTGTGGTGATCCTTCGTTGTGGACGTCACCTCTTAGCATCAGGCCAACTCCGACCTTGATTTCTTCTGCAGTAATGGGTCGACTGATCTCTTGAGTGGGATCTTTGGCTCCGACATACAGATAGGTTGGATACACTCGATCCTTCATCAGTTGAATGCTTCGGAAGATAAAGTCTATAACTATGGCATGAGCAGTCAAGCCGTTGTCCTTCAAATCTGAGATGTCATTGAGCAGAATTTCCACCTCCACCATTTCTTCTGCAGTTGGTGCCTCTTCCCAACTGCTGAGCTTGGAGTTCGGTTGGCGTGCTGATCGGGCTGGTAGAGAGTTGGCATGGTTGGTCATGTAGAACCACTCGGAGTGCCATCCTCTGTTCCTATCCTTGAGAGGGATGTCTAGGTACACTGATTTATGCCCTTTATGCAGTTCTAGGCTGGCTTCTCTGACTACTTGTAGAACTTTGTCTCGGGTGCCGGGTTTGCAATGGTAAAGGTATTTCCAAAGACCGAAATGGGGAGCAATCCTGAGGAAAGCTTCGCATAAGTGAATGAAGATTGAAATTTGGAGGACTAGAATTTGGGTTCAGATGAGATAAGTCAATGGAATAGAAATTCAGTAATCCTCAGTGCAAAGGAACAGAGGGGTAATCCTAACCCATGGACAAAGAAAGGGGCAAAGACTAAGGACTCATGGGTATCCTCTGTGGGGACTTTTTCACCCTCACAATTTCTCCACCCACCCAACTCCTTGGGAGGAAGAACTCCTATTTTCACAAGATGATTCAGGTGAGGTTCAGAGATAGATGACATACGAAACACCAGAAAATGGCGACGGGATTGGCCGGTTTTCATCGTGTGGAAGCCCTTCGCTAGTGTTTCCACGTTCACTGATCGTCTTCTTCTTCGGAGCCATGGGCGCGAAGGTTTCTGGTGCTAGGTTGGAAGTTTTGGGACAGGGATTTCGAATCTGGTGGCACTGGCGGCGGCAGTAAATGCAGTTGCTGAGAATGGGGATTCAAGTGGAAGGAACCGTTAGGGTATTGGTCTTCTTTAATACTCAACGACGTTAAGTTCATGGAGTTTTGTTTTCTTTAAGGAAACTTACAGCGTCAACTTCTTCTCTGTGATTCTGACAGGTTAGCAGATTTCTTAAGTGGTTCAGTTGGCATGACTTCAGTCGGCATGGATTTTTCCTGGGTCACCTGGAATTCAGTCGGACCTCGTTCAGTCGGATAAGTTGAGTCGGTTATTATCGATCTGTCAATGCTTGGTGCAGTTATATTTCAGATGATTCGTTTGGCTCGGGGGTTCATGATTTTCATTCGGTGGTCTGGTTTTCAGTAATTAAACTGTCTTTAAGCAACCTGACAGAGGTTGTTTATAGAAGGGATGGATTTCACTGTGCAAAGATGAATTCATGGACAAGCTGAAACATAAAGCATTCATTAAAAAGATGGGATTCATTACAAATATAAACCTACGGATACATGGGATCGTTCTACGGTACTACATAGCTAATTAGACTAAGTCCTAGTCTAATAGCCAACACGGCGGCAGTTCTTGGGGGGCAAAGCAGCGTCTTCGTAGCTGCTGCTACCATCGCCATCGCCGCTGTCGCTGCCATCGTCGCCACCGTCATCGTCGTCGTCTTCGCCTTCGACGTCTCCATCCTCCTCCTCCTCGACAGGGCTGCCTAGGCTGGGGTGGTTGAGACCTCGGAGCATTGCCTTCTCCATCCAGTTGTACTGGTTAGAGTCAGCGTTGGAGTCTTCACTCGCCTCTTCTAGCGGCGCCTTTCCTTTAGTGTCGCCGTTGTCATCGCTATCGCTGAAGGGGTCGGCGTCGCTGGGAGGGTCTTCTTTCGCCGAGACCGCCGGCGAAGATTTCATCCTCCGAGTCAGAGAACTCGGGGTGGTTCTTGCGAGGGCTGGCCATGGTGTTTGCAAGAAAAGGTTTTGGTAGTGGAATCTTATGCGTATGCGAGGCAATGGAGTGTGATTGATGGACGGGCTCTGGCTTCAGTTATATAGCGGGCGAAACGCCGCTTCGATTTCTACAAGTCCGCGTATAATGATGGCGTTTGTTATTTGGATGGACATGTGTCGGTGATCCATATGCGAGATGGTTCAAGAGAGTTGGATCCATGAGTGGGTGGGTTTTCGAGGGAAAGCGTATGTGACAAAGAAAGGAATGGTTCTTCATATTATCGGTAGTTTCCCGATTTACACCCAATGGGTGGGGAATTTTTTCTGTAAGTTTTTTTCTGATTGGGACAAAGGCTTGAAGACTTTAGTTGGGCTATGATGAGTCGAGAGAGCTCTTCAGACCTTCAAGCTGATTGTTACTCAAGTCAACTTGAAGCTCGGAGGCTACACCCAATGGGTGCACCTTATCGGTGCAACCATTGAAACAAGGCAGTGATTAACTCAGGAGGAAATATGTACTTTCAAAATTTCAGATTATTTCGACCTTCAAGCTAATTGTTACTCAAGTCAACTTGAAGCTCAGGCGCTATACCCATTGGGTGCACCTAGTCGGTGTGACCAATGATTTGAGAAGACGAATGATCTGGAGATGGATTGTCGAAGCCAGTTATTTATTTTTGGATCTTTAAGCTGATTGTTGCGCAAGTCAGCTTAAAGCTCGGGGGCTACACCCAATGGGTGCACCTAGTCGGTGCAACCATTGGAGAGGTATGAAAGTTGATTCGGCAAGATATTTCACTCGGAGCTACAGTTAGTTGTGGGAGTCTCGAGTCAATTGACTTCTAAATTGACTCGAGCCTCGGGGGCTTGTGGGGGATAAATATCCCCTGGCTCCTCATGGCGTGGATCCAGGACATGGGCCAACTGTGGGCCTGAGTGGGGCGAGCAGCTGATGTCATGGGCCGAGCGCCTAATTCAGGCCCAGATACGGTCGTAATGGCTTGGAGTTCAAGGCAGCAATGACGTGATCTGGAGAGCAAACAAGGAAGCTTAGCTCAGACTCTGGTTCTGAGATTTGAGGAGATTGACGAAGATACTAATGGAAACTTGGATTCTGTTTGATCTCATGTAATTTAAACCGACTAGGAGATATAGAAGGAACTCAACTTGTAACCCAAGACTCCGTCAGGTTATATAAGGCGGATGAGGGACCCCTACGGAGAACATCAACTCCCATTGCAATCTAGCCCTAGCCTTCATTGTAACCTAGAGAACTCGACGCAATACAATCAGCCGCACACAGGACAGGGTTTTACACATCTCGCGCCCCGAACCTGTCTAAATCCTCATGTCCCTGTCGCTTTTCCGGTGAACCATCGAGCTACATCGATCTCGCCAAGCGACAAAAGCTCCACGTGACCTGTCCCTGTGGTGCACTGCCGATACTAAACCTCGACAGGTGTCAGCGTGACTCAGCTATGTGGCTATAAGCAACCCGAACGACCGGGGTGGATTACACAGGGTACAATCCTGCTGTCACCTGGAGGACCTCCCAAAGCCAAGTGCGCCTAGTCTACATGCACACCGCGCTACCCAAAACTGCGTGGGGTTGAGTGCGAAACCAAGGTGACCGCAATTGTAGACACCATGTCTACGTTTGTAGGTACTACTTCTACTGAGGCTATCAGATAGAAGTATACACAACCGTATAGTCAAATGCTATAAAGAGCATACGAGGAATCTATAAGCATGACAAACTAAATATTCATTACCTCTTCAGAGCAACTCTAACTATAGTCTAAAAGATACTGTGCTAAGGCATGATTAATACCAAAAGCAATAATGTAGATGCTCACATAAGTAAAGAAAGCTAATGCATTAAATAACTCAAGTCTTACAGGAAAGTAAAGATACAAAATAATTCATACCGAAAGCCTAAAGACGGCTCTGGAACGACAGAGCCCTACCTTTAACTCCTAACCAAACACTACTTTCAGAACAGAGGCACCTCCTGTGCGGCATCTCCTAAAGGGAGAAAGAGAGGATTCACATGGTGAATGGTACTAAAAGCACCAAATTGGTACATTTCTGGAGTGGGGGAGTGCCCCTCTATTTATAGGATTGGCAAGGTCGGTAGGGCAGCGAAGTTGGTTGGCCGGGCGGCCACATGGGTGGATGGCCGGCCATCACGGAGGTTGGGCGGCCAAGTCCCATGGCCGGCCGACCATCCCTCATGGCCAGTCGACCCTCCGATGCACCGACTTGATCAATCAACGCTTGAGATGCCATCTGGAAGTCGGTAACCGTTGATACACGTGTTGAACATGTCCGGGCGACCAACATGGTGATCGGGCAGGCCAAGTAATGGTCTAGGCAGCCATTTGTGGCGGCCGTCCAGCAATGTGAGGTGGTCGGCCGGCCATAGGCATGGCTGGCCAGCCATCATTCTAGCCTTTCAGCCATCCCTGGGCCCATGTGATGGCCTTCCGACGTTGGGTTCGACTTGTGCTTGTTCCTCCATATGTAATTGGGCTTTTGGTAACTTCATTGGAGGAATAAGATGAAGGGAAAGGCATTTTGGGAGAGTGCATGGCCGGCCAGCCATGCATTTGGCCGCCTGGCCATCTCTCACAGCTCATGCATGTTGTCAATCTTGCGACGGCCATAACTTTTGCGTCCAGACTCTAAATTGAGTGAACTAAAACTCCATTTTGATTATCTCGACGAGATCTTTGTCAATGATTTGGTCCATGAGAGCATTTGAGATACTTTTTAGTAGTGGATTATGTGGTTCTATCTCATTCCCTTTTATGCGCTAATTCTCTCTTGCTCAAAATGGTCTTCTTTTGCATGGAATTTGAGCATCTCCCTATGATACATTGAAAACCAGCAAAACTCCTGGAATTCATCAATTTTAGGTAAATAATGCACAAAACTTTATTTATACACCATTTATTCACCGAGGAATTGACGGTCGAAATGGCGAAATAACGATCGTCAACCCCCCCACCCAAGCTTGAACTTTTGCTCGTCCTCGAGCAAAGCTAAGACATAAGCTTAGCAGGTCAGGAGTTGCATCAATGTTGATGTCCAACAAGTATTAAGTGCACAAACCAACACTCTACCTTTATGTCTGAACAAACTGGCATAAGTGTACTCCCAACCTTTTTATCCATACCTGTGGGGCTTCTAGCATTTCTTAGCTTGTCTTCAGTGGTTGAGAGATGGAACAATCTCAGTAGAGTGTCACCAAACTCTATTTCTTTTCTGGTTTCATGCTCGGAGGGTTTTGAAAAATTTGAGATGATGAAAGCATTAAGTTCCTCAAATGGTACCCTCGATCACTCAAGTGGTTTTAGATTCCTCACCAGGACATTGGCCAAACTTTTCCCTATCAACTAAAAAGGCTTATGTGGAGCTCATGGTAGGGATAAAGTTGGCTTACCTATGTTATGTATTTTGTTGAGTCAAAGATTGGTTCTAGAGAAGTTGGTGATACCTCTCATCCCGATCAAAGGAGAATGGATTTGTCTTGGGTGGATATGGTCTGTGAATGAAAACTCCTTATTTGATGAATCCCCTCTTGAAACTTTGAAGCTTTTGAGTACATGGAGCTATCATTTTCTTTTCTCTTTCTTCTTTTTTTTCTTCTTCACTCCTCTTTCTTTTTTTTGATAGCTCCATGTCTCGTTCTTGTATGAGAACTTTGGGGGTATTGCTGGAATATGACTGGAGTATTTATTTGGAGACCATATTTGTGGATAGGTATGTGGATGATGGATATGATAGAGAAATATCTGGTGTAGATGGATGCTTGAATCCATTGTAGATTCAAACATAGCTAGACAAAGAAAGGCTAGCAAATGAAGATGGGTGTGAGGGCTTTTGATCGGGACTTGAAGTGCCACTACTTCATAAGAACTCAAAATTTGAGAAAACTCAACATAACAACTAGGTAGCATATGAAGAGGTTTTAACATGTAAAGCATTTGGATCTAGATAGGTAGTTCAAACCACTGAGGAACTTTTCATTTTAATTTTCAAAAAAAAAAACTCTGAGAATTCACCTTACTAGGATCAAGATGGGTTAAACTCAAACTTTGATTATATCACATCTCACAACAACTTAGACATGGTTTAAAAGCACTTGCTCCCACAAGGTTAAAGATTAAGGGTAGAATCACGACAAATGCCAATAAGTTCAAAATTTAGGAGAGTGTCAAGTTGTGAACAAAATACTTAGAAGGAATTAACAGAGCAACTATTCATCATTTCTTTTAAGCGAGGGTATAAACAAAGTTCTAGCATTATAGGAGTTAGTTTATTCATAGCAAAAAGCAAATCTTTTTGTTGTTTTTCGATTATGCAAATTTTTATAGGTGTTTTTTTATTTGGGATAACAAAAGGTAAATTTTTTTGGTGTCATGGCAAATTTCAGGATTTAAAATATTCAATTGAGTACAGAGCATTCGGGGTACTCACCTGGTGATCTTCCCCCAAGCTAAGTTCTTGCAAGTGATTGCCAAGAAACTGAGCTTCAATATTACCTGGTACTGCCTTCCCCAAGCTTGCTTGCTCCCTGGGTGACGACGATGCTGCTTGTGTTTTCTCACTTATGTTGGATCAACCTCTCTCTACTCTTGTTCCGTCATGCCTACCTTTTGGATCGTCTACATAGTGTCAAGAGTGTCAATAAATTCAGTCTCATGGTATTGCTTCCTTTTGGTAAATGCCTCCTGCATTGATGTTGGATCTCCCACTCCAGCATCATGTTTGCCTGTAGTCTTACATTCTTCCCTAGTGACACAATTGCGATCGCGACCAGGTACTTCTAAAGAGGCTCTTCTACTGCCGCTACTGTCATATCACAGGCTGTTGAGGCTCAGGATCATGTTTCTCAGAGCCTTGGTTCCTCCTAAAAAGTGCTCGAGCAGGCTCTTCGTTCCCAAATAGATTGAGTGGGAAAGATAGAGATGGATGTTGTGGGGGTCAACTCTAATATCCATCCTATTAGTGTGGCACTAGATCTTTGGTTGATGGATATATATTGGAGTTGAATCCCATGTCGCATCCGATGGGTGGAGTAGATCGACGCTAACACTCTTACTCAACTCAGTGTAGAGCGTCCTCAATTTCTTCAAGCACTAAACCATTATTGTAGGTTGAATATCAAGGTCCTTCCTCTCAGGGGTTGGGTCGAAGGATGATTGCTTCTCAGCATATCCTCCCCCAAACTTGCTTCTGTGGTGCCATGGAACAGCCCTTTGAGTTTCGCATTTCATTTCGTTTGTTTGCAGTGGGAGGCCTTGCCCAATCACGGTATAGAGAGACACCCATGACGTCAGGAAAAGGGTCTCCATCTCAACTGAGGACGTACCTCTAGAGAGGTCCATGGGCATTGTGGAGGATGTGATTCATGGAGAACCTTTTCCTCCTTCTCTTTTCATGGTTGGTCAACTGGAATGTTAATGTAGCGGATGTCCTTTAAGTGCTGCTTCATTGACTTGCAATTCTAGTCGTTTTGTAGAAAGCTTGTCATCTGCCTAGACAATTTACTCTCCCAAGCTTGGTCTCTACATTGAATGCTAATTCCAAACCTGCTCCCTATCATGTTTTTCTTGGGCTTGATACTTGTCATGCATGACATGTGCCACCAGTCGTTGTTTGCCTTCGTGCCACACAGCCATCGACTGCACATCATGACATCGATGTTCTCACCATGCTTGTAGTAATTGTGTTTGCCTTTGTGGTGCTTAAGACGGCACTCACCCACAATGAGAGGCATCTATGCCAGCCGCTTTTGGGATCTGCACCACACCTCCATCGGACATGCAACTTTCCCGTGGGGCAGTAGGCCAGTGGCCTACTAGCTTGCAACTTTAAGCATGGACGATAGCATAATGTGATATGCCTTGTCATGTCACCCTGTCATGGCGTGTTCTTGTGGTGCGGAAGTTATTCAAGATTTCTCCATTGCTCACCACCACAATTTACTCTGGTATACATATCATGATGCTTTCATTTCCCAAAAAGGGGCTAGACAGCCCACAAGAGGTTGAGCATGAGAGTGTTGGCCATAGGGCCTTTCCTCTCATGCAGGGAATAAATGCCTCATGCAACTAGGTTAGTGGACAACATACATAGGGGTCCAAAGTATGCATATAGAGTATTAAACACCAGGCCTATTGTTCACATAGTGCTAGCAAAATATTCTCAATAAAAAACCTAGCACAAACCATATTGCTAAACCATGACTTCCATTTCTTCAACTTTTGCTCAAATCCACGGTCTAAAAAATGGGTTGAATTTTTGAACATCACCGGGATTTTGTGTCTCCATTGAAACTTGAGAGATCCAGCTAGTTCAAAAATCGCGGCTCATGAAATAGCAACGGAACATTCACTACCAAAGATCATCCATAGCTTATCTACCAAACTAGACATTACATCAAATTTGATAGAAAGCGCTAATTCCAACCTAAGCACCTTAATTTGAAAAATTAGCCTCTGGGCGCACATTAGGATCTGGCCCAAGCTATGTTGCACTATAAATACAACCTTTCAACTTGGGCTTCCCATGACTTTGGATAGCATGAAAAAGAGGTTCAAGAACCACACATGATCAAGAATTACACAACGGATAGAGCATCATAGAAGAAAAATAGTTTTTTTAATATAATTTTTTGGGATTTTTAAATAAAATGAAGGAGCAACAACAAAAAGATGAACAACAGAACAATATTCTAACTCGGCGCTTCCTCGGCAACGACGCCAGAAAAGCTTATCGGCGGCTCTTAGCCTACCAGATTTTACTCCGCAACTGCACGGAGACTGCTGTAGCCTTTCACCCGGGAGTATTCCAAGGTATCATATTTATCCATAGGGAAGCATTGAGATAGAGATATCAAACTATCATTCATCCAGTTGTTACTACTCATTCACTGTCAACCAATAGCTAAGAACGATTGACACCAAACACCATGAGAAAAATGCCAAGCATCAGTTGGCAAGAAAGCAGGTAAAGCTAGGAGGACAACGAGGTGAGAGCTCAGATTCCTGATGAGGACTTTCTATACTACGGTGAGCTAGATAGACTAAGCTAGAAGAACACGTTGCTCTGACTAAGGTAATGGCTTATCTAGTTGTCTAGGATACTTACTTTGCCACCGAGCCTGCTAACCAGCTTTCAGGCACCTAGAGTGCTGATAACCCAGACGAGAAAGGCAGGTGTCGCAGTGACTCAGCTATGCGGCTACAAGCAACCCGAATGACGGGGGTTGACCACACATGGTACACTCCCGCTGTCATTAGGAGGACCTACCAAAGCCAAGTGCGCCTAGTCTACATGCACACCAGGCTACCCAAAACTGCATGGGGTTGAGTACGAAACCAAGGAGACCGCAATTGTAGACACCACAGTCTATGTTTGTAGGCACTACTTCAATTGAGGCTATCAGGTAGAAGTATACACAACCGTATAGTCAAATGCTATAAAGAGCATACGAGGAATCTATAAGCACGACAAACTAAATATTCATTACCTCTCAGAGCTACTCTAACTATAGTCTAAAAGATACTGTGCTAAGGCATGATTAATACCAAAAGCAATAATGTAGATGCTCACATAAGTAAAGAAAGCTAATGCATTAAATAACTCAAGTTTTACAAGAAAGTAAAGATACAAAATAATTCATACCGAACTCCTGAAGGCGACTCCGACACGACGGAGCCCTACCTCTAACTCCTAACCAAACACTACTTTCAGAAGAGAGGCACCTCCCGTGGGGCACCTCCTAGAGAGATAAAGAAAGGATTCACATGGTGAATGGTACTAAAAGCACGAAACTGGTACATTTCTGGAGTGGGGGAGTGCCCCTGTATTTATAAGAGTGGCAAGGTCGGCGGGGCAGCGAAGGTGGTTGGCCAAGTGGCCATGTGTGTGGCCAGCCAGCCATCACGGAGGTCGAGCAACCAATCCCATGGCTAGACGGCCATCCCTCATGGCCGGACGACCCTCCGATGCACCAACTTGATCAATCAACGCTTGAGATGCCCTCTGGAAGTCGGTAACCGTTGATACACATGTTGAACATGTCTAGGCGTCCAACGTGGTGACCGTGCAGGCCAAGTAATGGGTCGGGCGGCCATTTGAGGTGGTCGGCCGGCAATGTGAGGTGGTCGGCCGACCATCATTCTAGCCTTTCAGCCATCCCTGAGCCCATGTGATGGCCTTCCGACGTTGGATTCGACTTGTGCTTGTTCCTCCATGTGTAATTGGGCTTTTGGTAACTTCCTTGGATGAATAAGATGAAGGGCAACACATTTTGGGAGAGTACTTGGCCGGCCGGCCAAGCATTTGGCCTCGCGGCTAAATTCATGGCCGCCTGGCCATCTCTCACAGCTCATGCATGTTGTCAATCTTGCGACAGCCATAACTTTTGCGTCCAGACTCTAAATTGAGTGAACTAAAACTCCATTTTGATTATCTTGACGAGCTCTTTGCAATGCTTTGGTCCATGAGGGCATTTGAGATACTTTTTAGTAGTGGATTTTGTGGTTCTATCTCATTCCCTTTTATGCGCTAATTCTCTCTTGCTCCAAATGGTCTTCTTTTGCATGGAATTTGAGCATATCCCTGTGATACATCGAAAACCACCAAAACTCGTGGAATTCGTCAGTGTTTGGTAAATAATGCACAGAACTTTATCTATACCCCATTTATTCACCAAAGAATTAACGGTCGAAATGGCGAAATAACGATCGTCAACAGTGATCTGGTTGTAGAAGCGCCACGCCTTGGTGCCTTGCTCGTAGACAATGAACACTATCGGCATGCTTCAGTCCTCCAGCTTCGTTAGTGGCTTGCTGCTAGCTTTCACATGTGCCACACATCCAAACGTGTGGAAGAAATGAATCGAGGGATGGTGGCCTGTGCCATACCACATACGGTGTCTTCCCTTCGATGCTCTGGGTGGGTGACCTGTTTAGAATGAACACGGCCATGCTCACTACCTCCCCCAGAACCAGCCAGGCATCGACATGGCCTTCATCATGCTTCTAGCCATCCCCATCACCGTCTGATTTCTTCTCTCCACCACTCCATTCTGTAGTGGTGAGTATGGTGTAGTGAAATGCTGCTGGATCCCTTCTTGTGCGCAGTGCTCGATTAAGGTGCGCGCCGTGAACTCTCCATCGCGATCGGTGCGCAGAGTCCTCATCTTCCTTCCTACTTTAGCCTCAGTGTGTGCCTGGAATGCAGTGAACACCGTCGCTGCCTAGTCCCTGGTGCTCAGCAAGATCAGCCACATGTAGCGGTTTAGATCATCGATGAGGAGGAAGACCGGTGTGTTCGGATTCCTGTTGAGGAAGGAGTACTTCAGGCCAGGCGGTAGCTGTTTAAGCTCAATTTTTAGGGGGTCGGGCCACAGAGATTCACCTAGCCCAATCAATATGAATGGCATAGGCCCCTTGGGTATGTCGAAGACATGGAAGTCTACGAATATCCGCTTGTCTCGCAAGGTAACTGGTATGACCCGAATGACTCCATGATTTTCCAACAATTCATTCTTGTTCCACTTCAAGCGAATGCCGGATTTTGATCGTGGTTGAGTGGGGAAATGGGTGTCTACCACATATTTGGGAATGATGTTCACCCCTACTCGTGGGTCATAGAGAATATCTTGTGGAAGCATGTCGGATACATGGCCAGGGACAAGAGTCGGTTCTGGGTAGAACCTAACGAATTTTGTATCAAGTCTTCTCTCTTCTAGCCATTCCCGATTTATCATAGCTGTAAGCCAGAGTAGGTCCTCTCTCATTTGATGTATCTGATGTGGGAAGAGGTATGCTGGTTGAGAGGTCGTTTGGAAGCGTCGGCTCACTTTAGGCAACCGAGATACATTGCCAAAGCTTCCGAATAGTTCATCGTCGAATGAGAACGGCGGAACCGACTGAAGGATTCATCACGGGTTCACTAACCCTCTCAGTGTCCT
This sequence comes from Paspalum vaginatum, assembly GCA_030272315.1. Taxonomy (NCBI): domain Eukaryota; kingdom Viridiplantae; phylum Streptophyta; class Magnoliopsida; order Poales; family Poaceae; genus Paspalum; species Paspalum vaginatum. Next base: position 19,077,002 of record CM059014.1, read on the forward strand.
GTGACGTGCTTGGTTTAGGGACATCCTCTATCATGAGGGTTTGACGGGATAGTGGAGCTGGTGGATGGGTGTTCTGACTTTGTTCGTGGCAGCTGGGCTCAGGTGGATCTTGTGGATATGAGTGTAGTTTTTCGATCTTACTGCCATCAGAGGATTTCTCGAGGATTTTATCAAGGACTTTCCATCCTTCTAGGGCAGTTAAGTGAGAGAACTGATCCTCCTGATGTGAAATCCAAACATAGTCCTGCGCATGGTGATAGGCCTCGGACAAAGTGTTGCATGAGCATGGATTCTTGTATTGCCAGGTCAGGGCCAGATGCGACCAGACTAGTGAAACGTGACCAGGCTGTGGCCAAGTCCTCTTTACTTCCTTGTCAGAAATTGAGAACTTCACATCGGAGGCCAACGACTCGATGTTGTGGGAAGAAGTGTAGACAGAACTTGACTTTAAGTCTTTCCCAACTCCCCTCTACTGTACCAACTGCTCTGTTATACCAAGATTTTGCTGCTCCCTGTAAGTGAGAATGGAAAGAGCAGTCCATTGAAGGGTTTCTCCAGGCATTCCCGGAATTACGAGGCAACTGCATAGCTGCTCGAATTCTCGGAGGTGTGTGTAGGGGCTCTCTGAGTCTAATCCCGTGAAACATTGATGCCGAACCATGGCTATCAAGCCGGGACGTAGCTGATAACCATATGTGATGATGGGGGCGGATGATGGTGGAGGCTCCTAGAAAATCGCCCTTCGGAGCAGATAATTCGCAGATAGGCGTGTGATCCATTAGGTGGAATGGTGATATGATGGTGGTGTGGTGGTGATAGTGGTGGTATAGTGGGAGATAGGACGGCCTTGGTTCTGTGTTAAAATAGCTACCGTTCCCCGGCAATGGCGCCAAAAAAAGCTTGTTGGCGTTCCTTAGCCTTCAGATATAATTCCGCAAGGGCACGGTAAACGCGTTGTAGCTCTTTCACCCAAGAGTATTCCTAGGGTATCGAATCCACAAAGAATGAGGAGTATAATAACACGTAACACAACCAACCGAACTAGTGAAGCTAGCAATGTAGAGGATAAAAGATAGGGGAGTAGGTTCTCGACAAAGGTTAGATCACCTTACTATACTAAGCATGCAAAGAGATATACTTGTCATGTAAACATAGACACCAAAGCTGTAGTACCACTGCCAGGCACCAGAGTGCTGATTACCCAGCTGAGAAAGGCGGGTACTACAGGATAAGGCTATATCATCAGCGAGTCTATCCGAACGTACGGGATTGGAATACTGAGAACACAAAAGCTATCACCTAATGTGTCTACCAACCAGAGCTGCATGGGATAGTCGACCAACCAAGGTAAACTCTAAGTATGAACACCGTTGTGCCACTTAGAGAGTCTACTACTAACTGGTAATGAGCCAGAGAAGCAAGCACTACTATATAGCCAACACCATAAGCATGCACAAGGTTCCCGTAAACAGACAAGTATAAGACTAAGTATGAAAGCAAAGTAAGTATGAAATAACAAAGGTAGAGGACAAGGAACTTTACTCAATCCTGGAATTGAATATCCTTCCGCTGAGAATATAAGTATGGGAGCAAAGAGAATTCTGTCTCCCGCACTCTTCTCCTCACTGCTCTCCTTGATACAAGAAGCACTCTCTCTACAAGCTAAGGGATAACTTCACTTCTCCACACTATACACTTCACACCAAGTGCTACTATGCCACTACATCTACACACACACTCACTAATGAGCTACCAGGGGGTATTTATAGTGCCAAGGGAGTGAGGGGGTACTTGTAGGGTCGGTATGGCAGTTGCAAGGGTGTGGGCCAGGCCGGGTGGCCTGGTTGGAGGCCTGGGTGGCCCCACCCTAGGCCGAGCGGCCTATGGTGCCCTTGGATCCGCCGCCTTACTTGATCCTTCGGTTGATATTGACTCCCCAAGGTGGTTGTAGGTCAGTTGGCGGTTATCCTCGTGTGCTTTTGCCTCAACCATTGGATTCTCTTTGTGTTTCTTCCTTAGCCATTGGATGGGACTCCCCTGGATTGCTGACTTAACCAATCAGTGGGCTGGATTGGTGAGGTGGAAGCCTTCCAATGCTGTTTGTGCTTCTTCTCTCGGTTGCCACGGTGAATTTGTGTTTGACACGTTGTCTCTTGCATGCAGGTGAAAAATGGTGGCATTCGGAGCTAGAGGCAGGCCGGGCGGCCTGGACAACAGGCCGGGCGGCCTGGTAGGAGGCCGGGCAGCCTGGGTCCTTAGCCCATTTCCAGCCTTCCTTCTTGGTTCACCATGTCTTGCCATGTTTTGTATGTTTTTGCACTGTGACATGTGTTCCTGCAAGACTTTTGTACACAACTTGTGGAACCGGTTAATATGTATGAACCTTGCATAAAATTACCCTTGGAACATGAAATGTTGGTGGTCAAAATGGGTTATAACGACCGCCAACAGTCCCCACACCATGCCCGGCTCCGCAAGCCACTGTAGCCCATGGAAGCTCAGGTGGCCGAAGCTGGCGTGCCACCGCCACACCGCGCTGGATCCCTGCACCGCTAGGCACACTGGCCTCCCGATGTCGAGGTTGAGGACAGATTGTTCGCCGTTCTTGCCATCTTCGCCAGGAGACACCGATGTGCATCCAAGATCTTCAAGAACCCGCAGTCCAGCATGATCTTGTAGCCATCTTCCTCCAGCTGGCCGAGGCTCACAATGCTTGGCGGTGAGGCGTGGGATGTGGTACACCCCTGTGAGCGCCTGATACTTGCTAGTCTTACACTTGAAGAGCACCGTGTCGCGCCCCTCGATCCCGACCACGGACCCATCCCCGAAGTGGATAGTTACATGGACGCCTGTGTTGAGCTCAGAGAAGAACCTGCACTCCCCCATCATGTGATTCGTGGCGCCCGTGTCGAGGATCCATTGCGCGCGGTTCCCTTCCTTCCTATCGCTGAGTTGGACGAAGAGTTTGTTCACATCGAGGTGGATTGCCGGTGACTCCAGTCGCACCTGCCGCTAGTGAGAAGGAAGGAAGATGCCACATCAACCGACGTCGTGGCCACTAGCAGGGCCTGGTCAGTTTTCCCCTCCTTCGCTTAGGGCTGGCCGCCTCATCCCTTTTCTTCTTGCAACATTCGTGGGCCCAATGCCCCTTTTTGCTACAGCACCGGCACTCATTTCCGGCGATGTTCCCGCCGTTGTTGCCGGATCTACCACTGCTGCCACCGCGTCTGCCGCCGTGACCGTGTCTGTGGCTCCTGTTGTTGTTCGATGATGATGACTCCTTGCTCCATTCTGAGCCGCCGTTGCCAGAACCACCGCCTCTAGGGTTGCCGCCACCACCGCTGGATAGCTGCAGCCACAACGATAGGCACTGCGACTAGCTCATCCTCAGTGAAGTTCAAGCTGGAGATGGAGTTGGAGCCACCAAGGTTGTGCCATTCCTCCATGGCCTTGAGCCGCCCAATCAGCTCCTCCACCGACATGTTGCTAAGGTCAAGCAGTGTCTCGATCGATGACGCGATCTGCTCAAATAGTGGTGGGAGGGCCTGTAAGAACTTGCGCACTACCACCTCTTCCTTGATGGCATCACCCAGCACCGTGAGTTGGGTCACGATGCGGCCGATCAGTATGCCGAAGTCGTCCACCATCTCCCCATCACAGAACTTGAGGGAGTCAAATTCCCACTGGAGCGTGCCTGCCTTCGCCTTGCGCACACGCTCGATGCTGACGTTCATCACCTTGATCGCTTCCCACGCAGCCTTGGACAATGGCTTGCTGGCAATTGTACCCATCATCTCCGCCGGGACAGCTTTGGAGAGGACCTCTAGTGCCATCCAGTCCTCCATGACGTCGTCCATCCCGAGCGTCACAGGAAGCCACATGCCCCTCGCTTGTAGCATCACGCGCATCAATTGGCCTAATTGTAGTAGTTGGTGCGCGTCAATGCCGGGAAGTTGCCATTGCTTCTGATCTCCTTCGTGACCCGGTGGATCACCAGGCAGCCACCATCGCGCCCGCCACCTGAGCCACCGCTGCTCTCCCCATGAGAGCGCTTGGTCGGTGAGCTAGACCGATGGCGAGGCATGAACGCCCACTGCAATCGCATGATCATGATTCCACTGGGTGTAACTGGCTCTGATACCAGTTGTTCGATTTGGGGCCAGTGAGCTCCACCGGTAGGAGCTGTTCTTCCCACGCCAGAGCCGAGGAAGATGACCCGAACGCCTAGGAACACGCACACATGCACGCGAGAGCACCTGGAACACCGAGAACACTGGGAATTTTGTGTGACAAATGCAACTGCATATTATGATATGCATTGAACTATAAATAGCTGAAACAAAAGAGGTCCATGCGGCCACTATCTCGCTTGATCCACTCCCCACGTCGTTCCTCAAGTCACACCATCCCAAGAACCTCCAACGTGTCGAGCAGACCGGGTGACCATGACGCGTTCCCGCGTGAGCTGTGTGCGCGTCGAACTCTACTCAAATTGAAAAGCTCCCACGCTAAGCATGCAGGTAGCTGAACCACTAACACCTAGCCTAGCCTATTTTGGACTCAATCTAAACATAGAAGAAGCAGCAACACCTGAATTATCTAACACTGGTGAGATCGCTAGACCGGCTGCGGTGGCCTTGCTGCTGGTGAGGACGACGGCGTCGGGGGATACCACTTCTCGGGCTCATCGAGTCCACCGACATGGCTGCGCTGCTCGCGGCCATCGTGTCACTGTACCGTTACGAGGGATGAATGCACGGGTATGTCCTGCTCACCATCTACTCACTGCACTGTGTACCTCGCGCTAGAGTTCATCTGGGCGGTGGTCACCGCAGCGGTGTGTGCGCTCGTGGGCCTCGACCTAGAGCCGCAATTCGATTGGCCCTACCTCACATCCTTGCTGTTGAATTTCTGGGGCTACCGTTGGAACCTCTCAGTGCCAACGTTGCTGCGCCTTTGCGTGTTCTGCCTTATGCGCATGCGCCTCGACGTTGCCATGGGTGTGCTGGCAGTGTTCGTTGTCTCTGGGTTGATGCACGAGCTCATGTTCTCCTAGCCACGCTGATGCCGCCACCTCGGGGGTCTCCTTGAAAGTTGCCTAGAGGAGGGTGAATAGGCAATCCTGCAAACTTACACAAACTTGGAACGAAAATCAGTGGCACATCAGTTCAACTAGTGTGAACCTGTTCAACTGGTCGGGACTGGTTGAACCGATGCTCACCAGTCCAACTGGTGGGAAGCAGATAAACACGAATCAATCTCTAAATCTATGCAAGTAAATTTGATACCGCAAGTTTGTAGAGCTTCCTTGAGGCTAGTTCTTACATATCTAAGAGGGGCTAGCCTAGAAACCTACACAAGAAAGAGATCCACGTGAAACTAGCCAAAACAAGGTGAGTATGCTCAAAAAAATTTGAACATGAAGAACTCAAACACCACAAGCAAGCACATGAGACAAGAATTTATCCTGAGGTTCTGACACACCACAAAGGCATCCCTACATACTCGTTGTTGAGGAACCCACAAAGGGCTTAGGCTCGCGACCTTATCCTCTTCTCCCCAATCAGCAAGACCGAGGGAGAGGTACTTACTATGAGGCTTAAAGAGCGGAGATTACAAACTTACCGGAGCACACCACAAGGAGATGGGTATTTCGACAGGCGACGCCTAACCATCTAGGAGCACCAAGCTCCAAGAGTAACAAGTCCACCAAGATTGCTTCAAGGGTCACCAATGCTCACAAAGAACAAGAGAGGGAAAGAGAGTGTTGACGGTCGTTATTTCACCATTTCGACCATCAATTCCTCGGTGAATAAATGGGGTATAAATAATGTTCCATGCATTATTTATCTAACACTGACGAATTCCATGAGTTTTGGTGGTTTTCGATGTATCACAGGGAGAATGCTCAAATTCCATGTAAAAGTATATCCTTTGGAGCAAAGGAGAAATTGCACACAAAAGGGGCTTGAGACAAGAGTTCCAAATTCCATCACTAAAACATGTCTCAAATGCCCTCAAAACCTACACCATTGCATAGAGCTCGTCGAGATGATTCCAACGGACATAGTATTTGCCTCGTTCGGAGTTCGTACGGAAAAGATATGGAAAATACAAAAATATAGGGCAGTGCTGACGTCAGCACCACCCTACCGTACAGCGCGCAGGCGGGAAGGCACCGGAGAGCGACACGTGGCAGCATCCCATTGGCCGGGCAGGGGCGACGCGGATCAAAATCTACCCCCAGCCGCTCGCGCCAATCAGACAACGACACGTGGCGGCCAGGGGAGCGACGAGCGCTCGCCCGCACGTGGGCAGCGGCGGACCGAGCCGGCCAACGGGAGCCCACCACGTGGCGGCCCCTGGTGGCGTGCTGGTGTGGAGGCGCAGTCCGCCAGGCCACCGGGACAGTTGGTGGCCTGAGAGTGGCTGGCGACGTCGGTTTTGACCGTTGGAGGCCGGTTGGAGCGGTTGACCACCTGTTTTGACCGGTTTTTGACTCAGATCCACTCCAACGGCCAGTTGACCGACTTAGAGACTGGTTCTCGGCCGGTTCTTTGCACCTGCACGTGCACAACACTGTTATCGACCTATCCAAGTCAGTTGGGAGGCCAGGTGGCGCCCAAGGAGTGTTTTGGGGGAAGAATCATGCATAGGATCCTTGGAATATTCCACCTCCTCCACCTATAAATAGAGAGGCACCCCCCTCACTTCACTTGTACCATTCACCATGTGAAATCTCTCTTTCTCCCTCTAGGAGGTGCCCCACGGGAGGTGCCTCCACTCTGAAAGTAGTGTTTAGGAAGGAGTTAGAGGTAGGGCTCCGTCGTTCCGGAGTCGTCTGCAGGAGTTCGGTATGAGTCGTCTTGTATCTCTACTTCTTTGTAAGACTTGAGCTATTCAATACTTATCTTTTTTTTTTACTTTTGTGAGCATTTACTTTACTCTTGCTTTTGGTATTATTCATGCCTTAGCATAGTAATGTCTTTTAGACTATAGTTAGAGTTGCTCTGACAGGTAATGAATATTTAGTTTGTCATGCTTATAGATTCCTCGTATACTCTTTATAGCGTTTGACTATACAGTTGTGTATGCTTCTGTCGGTACCCAGCCAACCCGGTACCCGCTTACACTGGACGAAGATCACTAAGGGAGGTAACTTCTGCAGTACAAGAAGGGCCAAAGGCAGCAAGCAGATGGGCCTGGCCCACTCCTTGGGGAAGCCGGGCCCGGACCTCCCTGGAGGACCGAGCCTCCCCCAGCCACGCGAGGAGAGGTCCGGACCTCTCGGGCCGAAGCCCGTACCTTCGGTGGTCCGGGGCCCCCCCGTGCCCACCGAGCACGGGGAGGTCCGGAGCCGGCGCCCTCGGTGGTCCGGGACCAGCGCCCTCGGTGGTCCGACGGCGCCACGTGCCCGTAGAGCACGTGCAGGCCCGGAGCCAGCACCTTCAGTGGTCCGGGGCCGCCACGTGCCCACAAGGCACGGGAGGGTCTCGCGATACCACGTGCCCACGGGGCGCGTGGCGAGGCCTTCAACCGGGCGCCCCGCCCACCTGCCGCATTTATTGCGGGCAGGCGAACGTGCCCGAGGCTGCTGACACCGCCGCTGTCAGGCTGGCACGCCCCGATGCTGCTGACACCACGAGTGTCAGACGGGCATGCCCCCGCCGCCCGCCGACGCCGCCGCTGTCAGGCGAGCGTGCCCTCCCATCGCCGCTGGCACCGCCGCTGTCAGGCGGCGGCGCCGAGGCAAGGGGCCGCGCCTTACCAAGGCACGGCGGCGATTACAGGGCACTACAGTTGATTTCCCCAGCTACACTGGAGGCTATATTGTGTAAACAAGTACACTGCACACATCATGAGCCGCGCCACGCGCGGCGGCCGCGCTCAGCCTAATACTAGGTAACGGCGCCGCTACGCTACTACGAGCGTCCCGTCCTATCACGCGTGCGCACCGCCTGCCCTCGGCCTCTGAAACCCATCACCGGGTTAGCAGCCGATGGGACAGGACGGTGCGCACGGAAGGGCGATATGGCGGATCTCCAGGCCATACCAGGTCACGGCGACAGTACAGGCGCAAGGCATGGGAGCGTTGGACATCAGGCACAAGATAGAACTGTAGCATAGAGGAAATGGGCCGGGACCACCTGTCGGGGCCCGGCCACCATGTACATGCCCCCCTTGGGCTATAAAAGGGGAGGCATACGCAACACAAAGACGGACTCTCTAGACCGAACACGGGCTGCATATACGCTCCTCCATCTCCTCTAGACAGGGATACAAGAACACCCCCCATAGTGGACGTAGGGTATTACGCTCCGGCGGCCCGAACCACTCTAAATCCTCTCGCCACCATCGTGCCACCATTGACCAGCTAACAACGATTGCTCCCCCTAACTACTCCCCGTACTTAGGATCTCAGCCGGGTGCATTCCGCCACCTGACCAAGAGCACGTCCGCTCCGACATTTGGCACGCCAGGTAGGGGGTGGTATCAGTTAGCATCATCCCTCACCGCATGATGGTGCGTATCCGCGATTTCCATGAGGATGCAGCCGCATCAGAGGAGGTGGCCTCGACTGGGTTGCAGGCCTCCCTCCACCATTCCGAGGGCACAGCGCGGACGCCGCGGCTCCCTCGGCGCCCCGCGGGGGGCGCCGCTGCTGCAAACACTGCAGTAACAAGTGCGGTGGCGGCAAACGCCGCCACGGCGAACCCCGCTCCTGCCAGCGGCCCGCTCGCCGCAGCCAGGGAGCTGCTTCGTAACCCCCCGGGGCCGACAGCCTCACCTAGCGCCCTGGCGCAGTGGCGAAGCGATGTAGATCGCCTGATCCACCTAGCCGAGGTCACCCCTGGCCCAGCTAGGACTGGGTCGCGACTCCCTCCCAGCAGCGGAGGGAGGTCGAACCGCCGCAGGCAGCATAATGCGGCGACTTCTGCGCGTTCCCCCTCCGTAAGGAGCGCGCAGACGGAAGACCTGCGAGCCGAGCTCAACCGCCGGCGAGCAGGCACTCCCACCACCGTGGAGCAACCACGGGTGCAGCCAAGCGCCGCCAAGGGCAAAAACCTTGACGCGGCATTCGCTGCTACAGCGCCTAATCTCCCGGCCTACGCGCCACCCCCGGTTGGCGCGCAGACGCCGCCAGGGGTCGTATCGGCTGGAGTTGGCTGCGCCGCTCTCGCGGACAGCCTTCGCTCCGCGTGCTGGCCGCAGAAGTTCCGGCCGCACCTGCCAGAGAAGTACGACGGGAATACCAACCCGTCGGAATTCCTGTAGGTGTACGTCACCGCTATCACAGCGGCCGGCGGAGACGACGCCGTTATGGCATCATACTTTCATGTGGCCTTGTCTGGGCCGGCCCGGACTTGGCTCATGAACCTGACCCCCGGGTCAATCCGGTCCTGGGAAGAGCTCTGCACTCTGTTCCAGGCGAATTTCGCGAGTGCGTGCCAGCAGTACGGCGTGGAGGCCCACCTCCATGCAGTACGTCAGGAGCCTGGCGAATCCCTCTGAGCGTTCATCGCTCGTTTCGCCAAGGTGCGGGGGACGATCCCTCGCATCACCGATGCATCCATCATCACAGCCTTCCGGCAAGGCGTCCGTGATGAGAAGATGCTGGAGAAACTGGCGACCCGCCAAGTACAGGACGTTGCCACCCTGTACGCACTGGCAGACAAGTGCGCTAGGGCCACAGAGGGGCGTGCGTGGCACTCCCCGCAACAGGACAGCGCTACCCAGCCAGGTGCCTCTGCCGGTGCCGCCCGAGAAAGCGGCAAGAAAAAGAAGAAGGGCCGACGCCCTGAAAGGTTCCTGGAAGGGGCCCCAGTCGCTGCGACAGCACCTGGAGGCCGCGACGCCGGTGGCAAGCGCCCGAGGCAACAGGCGCGGAACAGTGGCAGCTCGTGCCCTGTTCATCCCAACAGCGGCCACAGCGCCGCCGACTGCCGCGAGATATAAAAGCTCGTGCAGCGGCGCCACAGTGACCGCCGAGAGCGTCCGACCAAGGACGACTCACCCCCACGCCAGCGCCCTGGCAAGGGGAAGGCTACCAGCGACGGTGGGCCCGCCGCTGGGGGCAAGGAGATGGGCTATCAGCCCCCGGAGCGGGAGCTCAAGAGCGTCTACGCTCTAGGCCACTCCAGCTCCGAGTCCAGCGACAACGAACGTCGCAAGAAGCTGTATGTTATGTACGGCGGAAGCTGGGCGGTCTCTTCCCGGCGGGACGTGAAGGCCCTGCGCCGAGAAGTCCTCTCGGTCAGGCCGAGCGTCCCTGGGGTGGCTCCACACCACAAGTGGAGAGACACCACCATTTCCTTTGGGCCGGCCGACTGCCCAGAGAACATGGCTGGGGCTGGCATACTGCCGATCATCACATCGCCGGTGGTCGCCAACATACGGCTCCACCATGTGTTGATCGATGGCGGAGCCGCCCTCAACATCATCAGCCACGCAGCCTTCAAACAGCTGCAGATTCCGGAGTCGCGCCTGGCTCCGACGCGCCCATTCTCCGGCGTGGGTCCAGTGCCGATCTACCCAAGGGGAAAGATCGACCTGCCGGTCACCTTTGGGACCCCGGAGAAGTTCCGCACAGAGAACGTCCAGTTCGATGTCGCGGAAGTCAACCTGCCGTTCAACGCCATCATTGGCAGACCGGCACTGTACCGCTTCATGGCCGTTGCCCATTACAGGTACTTGGTCGTGAAGATGCCGTCCTCGGCGGGTGTTCTCACCGTACCGGGAGACCGCCACGCAGCCGTCGCCGCAGTAGAGAAGCTCCATGCTCTCGCAACTGACGCATCGAACCCAACGGGGGACACCCCCTCGACCTCTCGGGCCAAGGTTCCTGTTAAGGAACCAAAGGTGCCCAAGGTACGCCCTTCCGACCCCGAGGACGTGCTGGTCAAGACCGTCCAGATCGGGGCGGAACCCTCCCAGACCACCCGCATCGCAGGGAATCTGGGAGAGAAATAGGGAGACGCGCTCGTTACTTTCCTCCGGGCAAATGTCGACGTGTTCACCTGGGAACCGTCGCAGATGCCTGGGATCCCTAGGGAAGTGATTGAGCACCGTCTGAAGATCAACCCGGACGCCAAGTCGGTACGGCAAAAGCCACGAAGGCAGTCCGTGGAGCGCCAGGACTTCATCCGTCAGGAGGTCCGGAAGCTCCTGGACGCAGGCTTCATCGAGGAGGTCCACCACCCCGAGTGGGTGGCCCACCCTGTGTTCGTCCCCAAGGCGAACGGGAAGCTTTGGATGTGTATCGACTACACCAGCCTCAACAAAGTATGTCCTCCAGACCCTTATCCCCTCCCGCGCATAGACCAGATAGTGGATTCCACCTCCAGGTGCGAGCTCTTGTCTTTTTTGGATGCGTACTCTGGATTTCATCAGATCCAGATGGATGAGGAGGATAAGAGGCATACAGCCTTCGTAACAGTAGATGGGTTGTATTGTTACGTTGTAATGCCATATGGTCTGAGGAATGCCTTGCCTACGTTTCTGTGTGCCATGAATTTCACGTTCCGTGACCTGATCAGAAACGTAGTAGAGGTCTATGTCGATGACATTGTCGTCAAGACCAGGGTAGGGTCGACCTTGATGGAAGACCTGGCCCTTGTTTTCGACAGGTTGCGCACAACGCGCACGAAGCTGAACCCCGAGAAATGCGTTTTTGGCGTCTCAGCTGGTAAGCTGTTAGGTTTCCTAGTGTCACATCACGGCATTGAGGCAAACCCAACCAAGATCTGGGCAATCGAGGCTATGCGGCCACCGGCCTGCATCAAGGACCTCCAGAAACTCACTGGGTCCTTGGCAGCCCTCAGCCGGTTTATCTCAAGGCTAGCCGAGAGGGCCCTGCCCTTCTTCAAGCTTTTGAGGAAGTCCGGACCATTCATATGGACGGAAGAGGCTGAACAAGCCTTCCAGGAGTTGAAGCAGCATCTCACTACTCTGCCCGTTTTAGTGGCACCAGAGTCTGGTGAGACCCTGTTTCTCTACCTCGCGGCGGCATCCGAGGTAGTAAGCATGGTCTTGGTCGCCGAGCGACCAGCCCATTCCCACGAAGGGGACACCGGGGTCCCCCAAGTGGAAGGTGGTGGTCTGCCCACCACAGGAGCTGCAGCCGGCCCCGATACCGGAGGTTCGGCTGGCACGCTGCCCTACCAAGGCGGTAAACCACCAGAAGCTGGAGGCCAAGCCGCCCAGGGGGCCAGCCTGGCAGGGGGAGATGGCCTCGGACCTGCCGCTAAGGTTCGGACCACCCAGAAGCCAGTATACTACGTCAGTGAAGTCCTCCACGGGGCGAAGGCCAGGTATCTGGAAGCTCACAAGTTCGCCTACGCATTACTTATTGCTTCCAGAAAGCTGCGCCATTATTTCCAGGCGCATAAGGTTGTCGTGGTGACCTCTTACCCACTAAGAGCAATCCTGCGCAATTCTAACGCGACTGGGAATATCGCCAAATGGGCTGCGGAGCTGGCAGAGTTCCATCTCGACTTCCAGCCCCGAAGTGCTGCCAAGAGCCAAGTCTTGGCCGACTTCATCGCAGAGTGGACTCCTACCGCCTCGGAATCTGAAGGTCTGCAGGCCGGGGCGGAACCTTCCCAGCCGGACAGGACCGTCCGGGTTTTCACCGAACCGCACTGGACTCTCTTCTTCGACGGGTCCGCCCGCGAAAAAGGGTCCGGAGCAGGGGTGGCACTCGTGGACCCAAACGGGGATCAAGTAAAGTACATAGTATGCTTCGAATTCAAAGCCACTAACAACATGGCGGAATACGAAGGCTTGATCTTTGGGCTCATGATCGCTCAGTCACTGGGAATCAAGCAGCTCCTGGTTAAGGGGGATTCCCAGTTGGTGATCAGACAGGTCCGGGGGGAGTGCTGCTGCAATAACCCCCAGCTCGCAGCATACCTCATGCGAGTGAGGGAGCTCGAGAAGGACTTCGAGGTCCTGGAACTGCAGCACGTTCCCAGGGACCTCAACTCAGTGGCAGATGACCTCTCCGCGAGGGCATCGACTCGGGGCCCAGTACCCGAGGGCGTCTTCAAAAGACAGCTGCTGAGACCAACCGCCCAACCAGCCGAACTGGGCGAAGGGGGCAGAACTAGCACCTCGAAGCTAGCGGTCCCGGTGGTCCTCCATCTCGGGAGCCCACCAAGGATCGTGTGGACTGATGACCCCGGCATGTCATCAGGGACACATCCAATGGCTCAGGACAGTCCCGATGCACGGATCTCAGAGATCCGGGACTACCTGAAGGACAAAATCCTTCCTGAAGGACGTGTGTCTGCTGAGCGCATAGTGCGGTTGGCTAAACGCTACACGCTAGTAGAAGGGGATCTCTACAGGCGTGGTGCCAATGGCATCCTCATGCGATGCATAACCCGGGAGGAGGGCCGTGATTTACTCACGGAGATCCATGGAGGCGAGTGCGGGAATCATTCATGGTCCCGTACGCTGGTCGGTAAAGCCTTTCGGCATGGCTTTTACTGGCCGACAGCGCTCCAGGATGCAGCTGAGCTAGTAAGGTCCTGCAAGGCGTGTCAGTTCCACGCAAAGCAGATACACACACCGGCTCAGTCTCTGCAGATGATTCCACCCTCCTGGCCCTTCGCGGTATGGGGGGTGGACATCTTGGGGCCATTCCCTAGAGCTGTCGGAGGGTACCGGTACCTCTACGTTGCCATTGACAAATTCACAAAATGGCCTGAGGTGACCCCAGTAGTAAGCATCACCCAAGGAACTGCAGCAGCTTTCCTTAAGTCCATTGTGTGCCGGTTTGGCGTCCCTAGCCGTATTATAACGGACAACGGGACCCAGTTCACGAGCCGGGTCTTCTAGGACTACTGCGACGGCGTTGGCATCCAGTTATGCTTCGCCTCTGTAGCACATCCTAGGAGCAATGGACAGGTCGAGAGAGCTAACGCAGAAATACTCAAGGGGCTCAAAACCCGCACCTTCAACTGCTTGCAAAAGCACGGTGCGAAGTGGGTTGATGAGCTCCCTTGCGTGCTATGGGGGATCCGGACCACACCCAGCCGAGCAACCAGGGAAACCCCATTCTTCCTGGTATACGGGGCCGAGGCATGCCTCCCACCAGAAATACTCTTGGGCTCCCCACGGGTCCAAGCTTTTGATGAATCTTTGCAGGAACAAGCTAGGTGCGACGACGTCGACCTCGTCGAGGAGCAAAGATGGCAGGCAGCAATCCGGAACGCACGGTACAACCAATCGCTCAAACGCTATCATGAGCGAACCGTGCGAGGCAGGGTGCTCCAACCTGGAGACCTGGTCCTGAGGCGCGTCTTGAGCCGAGAAGGGCGCAACAAACTCTCCCCCAGCTGGGAAGGCCCCTTCAAGGTGACAGAAGTTAGTCGTCCCAGTTGCGTTCGCCTCGCCACGAAGGAAGGAGTTCCGCTGCCGAACCCTTGGAACATAGAGCACCTCCGTAAGTTTTATCCGTAGGCAAGAAATTCAGGGCAACCCTCTTTCTTTTTATAAGCTAAGTAGGACCACCATGTGGACCAGAGCGGTGAAGGTCCGCCCTTGTAATCCCGACCTCTGGCTAACATCACATGACACCCTGTACCGCTTAATTAAAGAAGGAGTTTAGCCCTGAAATCCTTGTCTACGCTGTTGCCCTACTGCTTACTCAGTTACCGTCTCTTCAATTTCTCCTAACCCCTGCGTGGCACCCTACTCTTGCCAAAAATCTCCTTGGAACCAGCAGGACTTAGCAGCTTGAGTGTGAAATGGTTAGCACAGAGGCAGGGAAGGAGGTCCGGAATACTGGGTGCCAGGTCCAGAGAAAAAGGGGCTCGCCTTGGTAGCCCAGAGCTGTCAGCTGCTTAGCCTGGTCTCATACCCTAAGCACTGAACACTCCCTACCACGCTGTGAGTCCCCCCCCCAGTATCAGGAACAGCGCACTTAGTGCTCCGGACCACCCCCTACGCTAATGGCACACCCCCTAACCTCAGCAGCAACGTCCGGTTGCGACTCCGAGGACTTCGAGGCAGCGCGGTGACCTTTTGTTTCGCTAGGAGAGGTCCGAACGACTGCAGGGCCGGACCAGAGCTAAGGTGCTTTGGACTAGGATAGTCCAGGGCTGTGTCGCAGTTTTGCCTGGTTCCGTACCCTTAACTCACACACCCTGCTATCCCACGAACAAACATCCTGGCCCCTGGCCCGGACAGCAAACGCTCCGGACCTCGAATAGCAGAAAAGGTCAACTCAGAGCGGGTCCCGTAGGTGCGACACTGACGTTTGCCATGAGTTGCATGCAGGTCTGGCCTCTGACTTGGTGGTAGCCAGCCTCAAAACTTAGAGCCTACCTACCAGGGGGCCAGGGCGTCAGGTGACAACACACCAGCATGCAGCAAGGAGTAAATGAAGATAAGTCGCAACTATCATCCTTATATTACTTGGCATACTAATGTTTTACATTCAAAAAAAACACAACAAAACAAAAAACAAAACAGCAAAAGCTGTTGCCCTACGGCGCTGGAGAGGCCCCTGTCCCCGGTACATCCGGGTCCTCGTCTGCAGGGGTCCGCTGGAACCGGGCGGCGACGACCTCCACCGCATCCTGCACGCTGACCCGAGCGGCGGCCTCCGCTTCCTCCACCGGACCTGCGATAACCGGGTCCAAGGAGATGGCGGGGTCGTGACTCCGGAAGCAGACCAGGAGGTGTTCCACCACGAGGCGGCACAGCTCGCGGCCCTCGGCTTCAAGGCGCTCTCCGAGCGTGGAGTCTAGGCGCCGGAGTCGCTCCACCGCCGAGTCAAGGACAGGGAGGGCGTCCGCAATGGTGGACGGCGGCTCTATCACCCGGATCGGACTCAGTCCGAGCGGTACCAGAGCCGAGCTCGCCTCCCCGGCCCAGTCGGCGATGCGTTGGAGGCCGGCGCGCATCTGCTCCCGGTCCTCCACCGCCGCCTGCTGAGCACCACCCTGCTTCAGCTGCTCCAGAGCGGCCCGCTCAGCCAGCAGCTGCCTCTCCTGCTCCGCCAGCTCCGCTTCCCGGGACTTCACCCAATCCTCGCGGACCTTGAGCGTGGCGGCCTGGCGAGCAGCAGAGTCCCTCAGAGCCTTGGCCGACGCCTCCCGCTGAGCGGCGGAGTCCTCGCGAGCCGTAGCCGCCGCCTCGCGCTCGACAAGCCTCGACTTCATCTTGTCAAGCTCGGAGTTGACGGCAGCCTGCCGCTCAGACACCTCCACCAGCTCTTGCCGGCGCTGCTCCACGCCCTTCCACGCGGACTCCAGCTTCGCCTGCTCGAGCTTCAGCCGTGCCTCGGCCACCTCGGTCTGCTTCTCGCGGAGCCCAACCGCGCGCTCCCGGCTAGCGAACCTCTGCAGGTCCTCTTGGAAGGCCGCGCGGTCAGCGTCGAGCTCGGTGCGGGCGGTGGAAAGCTCCGCACGGGTCCGTGAGTGTTGGGCGGTGGCGGCTTCGATCTGATCCCCCAGACGGGCCCACCAGCCGTCCAGGCCCTCACGCTCCTACTACAGCCGGGCCCACTCCAGCTGGAGTGCCTCCTGGGCGTCGTCCAGGGCCTGGTGCGCCCGGCGTAGCACGCGAGGAAGAGGGGCTCCACCAGGCTGGGGCAGGGGCAGCAGCGGCCTACCCAGAACCTCCTCCAGTTCCCCCTCGGTAGGGGGCGGAGATCCGGGGCGGGTCGTCTGGACGGCGGGCGGCGAAGGCCCCGAGGTCCGAGCGGCAGGAGCCGCCTCCGGTGCAGGCCCTTGGGCCGCGACGCCCTCCGGCTCCGGGCTGCCTCGTGCCTGGGGCTGCGCGCCCGGAGCTGCCCCCTCAGCAGGCATTCCGGGTACAGTCTCGACCACCGAGGCGCCCCCCGGCGTCGGACCACCTGGGGCCTGGGGCCGGACAGACGGAGTGGCCTCCGGTGCAGTCCCCTCGGTCGTAGCCCGGGCCCGCGTGGCGTCTCCTGTCACCGGACCGCCAGGGGCGCACTTCTCCGCCGCGGTCGCCCGACCACCAGAGCCGCTGGGGGGAGGAACGCCGGCCGGGCGGGTAGGCCTAAACAAAAATGCACGACGAAAGACTGAGAAGCCTGAAAAAAAGCTAGCCGTAGTGCCGCGAAGTATGCGAAGCTAATCCAAAGGGCTTACCTCGAGGTAGGCGCCGACCAGCGGCCACGAAGGCCAGAGCCCCGCCGCGGCTGCCGATCTGCGGTCGGCGCTGCCGGTGGCTGCTGTTGCCGCGGGCCTGAGGCCGGCGGTGCCGGAGAGGGCCGCTGCTGCTGGTCCGGCGTCGGAGGAGGTGCCCGGCGCTGAGGGTGCTGCTGGCCCGGAGGCGGCGGTGGCACTCGCTCCCCTTGCCCAGAGGAGCTGCCTTCCCCTGAGGTCCGCTGACGCTTCGGGTCGGGCTCCGAGACAAAGGTCCCGTCGCCGCGGACCAGCCTTCGCCGCGCCTCCTCACCACCCGCCGGCGGAACGGCGGGGGACGCTGCCACCGGCTCCTTGCCCTTGTCAGCAGGGGCGGTGCCTCTGGCACCAGAACCCCCAACCGGGGCGTCGGCGATGTGGATCCCCCGGTTGGGATCGCCTCCAAGCTGCCGCGCCGCGAGGCCGCCGTCGTCGAGCGTGGGCATCTCCCGGAGCACCGCCGTCCGCAAGGCCTGGTCGCGGCAGAGCGGCACGATAGCGGACGGCAGGCGCAGCTGCTCCGGAGGGAAGCTCACGTCCGTGACGCACCGCACCCATTCCTCCAGCAGGAGCGGCGTCAGGTCGTGCTCTTCGCCACGTACTACCCGGCTGCAGTCGTTGGGGCCGGTGTAGTTCCACGCCAACCTTGGCCGCATCTGCAAGGGAGCGAGCCTCCGCCTGAGGAAGTCCGCGAGCACGTGCAGCGAGGTCAGGCCGCCGCTGACGAGCTCGGCGATCCTGGCCAACACGGGGGAGAGCTCGGGCGGCAGATCCGTCGAGGCACCCTCCGGGAGAGGTGCGTTGGGGCTGCTATCCGAAAGCGCCAACCGGTCGTTTGGCTCCGCCTTGATGATCACCCAGTCGTTGCGCCAGTGCTCCCACTTGGCGCTGGCGAAGGTGGGAAGATAGGTCGACCTTCCCCCGGACCCCTTCAGCAGGAAGTAGTACCGGCCGATCTCGGTCGAGCTCCGCTCGGAACACCTCACCGAGAAGAAGTGACGGAAGAGCGTCACGTAGGGAGGGACCCCCACGAACATATCGCAGAAATGGGCGAAGATAGCCGCATGGAGGATGGAGTGGGGGGTGAGGTGCTGAAGCTGCAGCCCGAACGCCTCCAGCACCAGCATGAAGAAAGAAGAAATTGGAATCCCCAACCCAAAGTAGAGGTAGGGGACGAAGAGGATGAACTCCCCCAGCTGCAAGTTGCGGTGGGGGGAGGAGCCCGTGCGAACATTATCGCGGCGCTCCGCGTCCGTCCAGCCGAGCAGGCGGCGGACGCGGGTGAGGTTCTCCTCAGTCTCCCGGGGGGATTGGTGGCTCGGACCCATCGATGAGGAAGCTGGCGATGGAGAAGGCGAGGAGCACGCAGCGGGCAAGGAGCGAGAGCTCTGCTGCGAGGAAGATGAAGCGCCGCGGCGGAAGCGAGGGGTGCAAAGGCAAATGGCGGAAGGACGTGCTCGGCCAATGGTCGAGAGCCCTATTTGACGGTTGCCCCCGATCCTCCGCGGGCCGCGGACGCCAAGGGGTACGCGCGCGCGGGCGCACCCACAGGCCACCAGGTCTATGACAGCAGGGGCCCGAGGAGCCAGTCATGACAGGCGGGTAGAAGGACAAGCAAGGCAGGAAGGCGAACCGGCGGCCCCTCGCGGACGCACGTCTCGGCGCAACGCGCGGGGCCCCCGCCTTTTCCGCTTTACGCGCGGCTGCCCACGTAGCCATCTGCCCCGCCTTAATGGCAGGAGAAGGAGTAGGTGAACCGCCGTGCGGTTCCCGACGCGGGCCTGCCCCCACGATTCCCGAGAGGTTCCCACTATCGCGCGCCCCAGGTCGTGGGAGCCCACGGGGCCACCCCGCGGGGTCGGGTGGACTGAGCCCCCCCCCCCCGAAGACGGGCGAGTCAAGGCCTCGACCAAGAAATCAAGTGGTGGGCCCTGCCCAACTGAGAGCTTAACGGCTAAAACGCCGGTGACCGCCCACGGCTCCCAGCGGCTTGTGTAGTAAGCGACGGTGGGCTCACCTCAGGTTCGAAAAACTCACCAAAGGCGAGCCCAGGGGCCACTGTCGGTACCCAGCCAACCGGGTACCCGCTTACACTGGACGAAGATCACTAAGGGAGGTAACTTCTGCAGTACAAGAAGGGCCTAAGGCCGCAAGCAGATGGGCCTGGCCCACTCCTTGGGGAAGCCGGGCCACGCGCCCGACCCACAGGGGAGGCCCCGGACCTCCCTGGAGGACCGAGCCTCCCCCAGCCACGCGAGGAGAGGTCCGGACCTCTCGGGCCGGAGCCCGTACCTTCGGTGGTCCGGGGCCCCCCCGTGCCCACCGAGCACGGGGAGGTCCGGAGCCGGCGCCCTCGGTGGTCCGAGGGCGCCACGTGCCCGTAGAGCACGTGGAGGCCCAGAGCCAGCACCTTCAGTGGTCCGGGGCCGCCACGTGCCCACAAGGCACGGGAGGGTCTCGCGATACCACGTGCCCACGGGGCGCGTGGCGAGGCCTTCAACCGGGCGCCCCGCCCACCTGCCGCATTTATTGCGGGCAGGCGAACGTGCCCGAGGCTGCTGACACCACCGCTGTCAGGCTGGTACGCCCCGATGCTGTTGACACGACGAGTGTCAGACGGGCGTGCCCCCGCCGCCCGCCGACGCCGCCGCTGTCAGGCGGGCGTGCCCTCCCATCGCCGCTGGCACCGCCGCTGTCAGGCGGCGGCGCCGAGGCAAGGGGGCGCGCCTTACCAAGGCACGGCGGCGATTACAGGGCACTACAGTTGATTTCCCCAGCTACACTGGAGGCTATATTGTGTAAACAAGTACACTGCACACATCATGAGCCGCGCCACGCGCGGCGGCCGCGCTTAGCCTAATACTAGGTAACGGCACCGCTACGCTACTACGAGCGTCCCGTCCTATCACGCGTGCGCACCGCCTGCCCTCGGCCTCTGAAACCCATCACCGGGTTAGCAGCCGATGGGACAGGACGGTGCGCACGGAAGGGCGATATGGCGGATCTCCAGGCCATACCAGGTCACGGCGACAGTACAGGCGCAAGGCATGGGAGCGTTGGACATCAGGCACAAGATAGAACTGTAGCATAGAGGAAATGGGCCGGGACCACCTGTCGGGGCCCGGCCACCATGTACATGCCCCCCTTGGGCTATAAAAGGGGAGGCATACGCAACACAAAGACGGACTCTCTAGACCGAACACGGGCTGCATATACGCTCCTCCATCTCCTCTAGACAGGGATACAAGAACACCCCCCATAGTGGACGTAGGGTATTACGCTCCGGCGGCCCGAACCACTCTAAATCCTCTCGCCACCATCGTGCCACCATTGACCAGCTAACAACGATTGCTCCCCCTAACTACTCCCCGTACTTAGGATCTCGGCCGGGTGCATTCCGCCACCTGACCAGGAGCACGTCCGCTCCGACAGCTTCTATCTAGGATACCAGTAGAAGTAGTGCCTGCAAGCGTAGACATGGTGTCTACAATTGCGGTCACCTTGGTTTCACAAGTGATTAAACCCCACGCAGTTTTGGGTAGTCGGTGTGCATGTAGATTAGGCGCACCCGGCTTTGGTAGGTCCTCCTGGTGACAGCGGGAGTGTACCCTGTGTAGTCCACCCCCGTCGTTCGGGTCGCTTGTAGCCGCGTAGCTGAGTTACTGCGACACCCGCCTTTCTCATCTGGGTTATCAGCACTCTGGTGCCCGGAAGTGGTTAGCAGGCTCGGTGGCGAAGTAAGTATCCCAGACAACTAGATAAGTCATTACCTCCGTCAGAGCAACATGTTTGGTCTAGCTTAGTCTATCTGGCTCATCTTAGTATAGAAAGTCTTCATCAGGAATCTGATCTCTCACCTCGTTGTCCTCCTATCTTTACCTGCTTTCTTGCCAAGGGTGCTTGGCTTGTATCCCATGGTGCTTGGTGTCAATCGTTCCTAGCTATCAGTTGACGTGAAAGGGTACTAACAACTGGATGAATGATAGTTTGACATCTCTATCTCAATGCTTCCCTGTGGATAAATACGATACCTTGGAATACTCCCGGGTGAAAGGCTACAGCGGTCTCCGTGCGCTTGCAAAGTAAAATCTAGTAGGCTAAGAGCCGCCAACAGAGAGGACGAATCCTTGAACGTTCTCTCAAATGTCACCAACTCACACTCACAATCAATGGCGGATTTGAGCTCAAAAGAGTGGAGAGTGAGGAGGAGGAGGAGGAGTGAATGCATGAGGAAGCTTTGTCTCAGGTTTGGTGGAGTACTGAGAGAGAGAGAAAATAGGTGGGGAAAGGGTATATATACCCCCACACAACTAGCCATTTACGAACCATTACAGTACAGGAAAGTAGCACACCAGTTGAACCGATGGACCATCGATTGAACCGGTGGGGCAAGACAAAAGCAAAAAGAGAGGGCAGACCAGTTGGAGAATAGACAGACCGGTTGGACCAGTCCTCCAACCGATGCACCATCAGAAACGGCTGACCGGTACCAGGTATAGAAGATCGGCTGGACCGGTCCTCCAACCGATGTACCATCAGAAACGGTAGACCGGTTGGAGACAAGGAAGACCAGTTCTGATGGTCACTGTGAAAAGCACATGAATATTATGTGGCTAGGGATTTGAATTTTGTGGAAGGATATGAACCTTATGAGCTTTATGACTCTAGAAGCACTACATGTTGGACCCCCCTTGATAGAACAACGGTTCCTATACTCAAGAAACAAATTAGCAAATCTATTTGTTCTTCGAACTTAAGCTCGAACCATCCCAAATTGTATTCAAATGAATGAGGGGTCTTCTTCCTTTCTTGCAAAAACACCTTAGCACTTGTTTGCTTGATAATGAGTCAAAGATCACTTTCTCTTGCTTGATATGCATGAGTGTAGCATTTTCACTTGATTTGTCACTATGTTCATGCTCTTGTAAAGACATTTGTTGCTGTTAATGTATTGTCAACATTCATTAAAACCCTCTTAGAGGTTGATTGCACTTACACTCCTCATTGGCTTCTCCAGCCCTTGCCACCACACAGGCCTCCACCATTGCTACTTCAAGCGTATCTGCAACGCGTTCCCCTGATGCCCACAGGGTGTTCGATGAAATGACTTACCATTAGGAGGTGGCTGCCGCCTGCGTTCTTCAGGTCATGGTGAGCCATCTGCTTTATCCGGTGACTATGGAGGTACTACATCAAGTATTTGGTCCATTGGGTGCAAGGAAAGTGTGCATGCTTGAAGAGTCACCATATGTTCAAGCCATGGTTTGGTTCCGCTCGCACCAACATGCAGTACAAGCTCAAGAAGATTGCAATGGCTGTTGCATCTGGGATGGCTGCTGTATGATGAGCATCTCTGTGGTGCAGCCTTCTACACTTTCCTCAGCACATTCTTCGCTTAACATTGCCACCACACCGGTCGTTGAGCTAGCTTCCTCTGTAACAAAATGTGCAACTCCAGAGGCTAGCCTAATGGCAGAGAACGAACCCGCGATGATGCCAACCCCGGCTGCAGTGGTGGACACGAGTCTATGGATTCATGATCAATGGTGGAATTACTGGAGGATTCAAGGTTTTATTTCAATACTGCCCAAACACAGTAGCATTTAGGCTTCACATGCAAAACATCTGCATATTGGGAGAGGTTGACCAAGCATATTCTAGTAATGGACTGCACCAACGTGCGGTTGGATTTGCAGTTGGTTTGCTCTACCTCTTGCTGTGTGTTTGACCGTGGGAAGAACGAGAAGAAAGGCATTAAAATGACTGCTATCCTACAGTGGCCTTGGTCTGGAAATTGCAGGAGTTGTTCACTAATTCTCCCACTGCCAAGAGGTCGACCAAAGATCAAATTTTGCTAGCTACCTGAGAACCTTGTTGTGTGGACGTGCACCGGAGAACCAGCACCTGAACTGACATCACTCAATCAATCAAATTTCACTACTGTGGACATTCAGATGATCATCTTGTTGGGAGGATCAAGAGGTATTTCCTGTCAATTGGTTTTCCTGACCACTAAAACAAAGTTGCCCCCAGTTGAGGAATTGACACAAATATGCATTCTGTTCGTTACAAGAATGCTCCAGATTGTACAACAGTTCAGTCATGGCAAGTTCTTTGCTATGGCAAGTGCATTGTGGAAAAGAGAAGAAAGGCGCTTGGGAAGCTCAATAATTTTACTAATATAGTGGACTGCTTTGGCGGAATAAATATGCTATCCATTTGTCCATCACCAGATCATGCAATTAGTGAGGTGAACTTACTCATACAGATAATACGTTGGCATGTAAATCGTAGCAGTATGCTACTACTAACATTTTGGGCACCACCTATGGGAAGATATCCAAGCAATAACTTGATGGAGGTGCCTACAATCTCTGAACCTTGGGATCCTAGTGATTCTATTCTTCAGTTTGCAAGGTTTGAAATGCTAGAAATACCTTATATCTTCATCATTGTGCTCCAAAGAATATGCATCTCAGATTTGGAACCTGTGCAAGGAAATTTACTTTGGCAGGGAAACAGAATCATCCATCTTTGGAGACACTTATGGCAGCAATGTCATGGTCAATGCAGTTGGGTACTGACAAAGGTGGAGGGATTCAGCAGCAGTACTTATGCAGATCTGATCACCATGATTCTTGACATGAAAGTTGCTGGCAGTATTTGGAAGTCACATAGAACAGATCCTACTATACTTGGTTGCAATATGAGGTAAATTACACATCAAAAAGTTGGCTTAACAGTTCGGAACTTTCATGAGGGCTGCTACTTGGAGAACACAAACACAACCACTAAGATTCAGACCAAGATTGTTGATCCATCAACTGCTGGCAAGGGTCAATATACAACAAGAGGGGCAGGATTGGGCTTGCCAAGTGCTACTTTTCGTGAACAACAAGCAGCGATTGACAATATATCTCAGCTGACTCCAGGTTCCTTACTTCTAGCAAGACCCTGCCAACTGAAGAGAAGGAGCATTCTGTTCACTTGCATACAGATTAGTCCAGACATATTCTTTGCCACACTGGGATATCACCAGCCAACTCAAAGTGCACAAGTGCAAGACAAGGAATTGAAACTTCCTGTGACTATCAGCCATGACGGTGGCTTGAAGCTAGTGCCTACCAACGTCATACAATTGTCATGGGACCCCGGTGGTTCTATCGGCGGCTTGACGGCAAGCTGGATTTTAAGCGGCGGGGAATGTCGTTTACACGGCTACCTAATGGGCCTATAGCGCTAGGAGACGGACATACAAAGGACTAGAGTGGCAGCTATAGGATCATCAAACAACAGAACCAGAACTCTGGCCGTCCCCTACCTCTGTTCAAGCTTCCGATCCCTCTACTGTGCTTGCTTTCCCTACCTAAATCTTGCTCTTCCTGGTGTAATCCCGCTCTAATTCTCTGAGATTGTATCCCCAAACCATAAACTACCGCTCTTATTGTGATTTGGTGGGCAAGTAACGTGACAGCGAGTCCCTCTTTGGATCGTACTAGTAATTAATTAAATTTATCTACACTATAAAAGAGCGAGTTTTCTCAAAATCTTTTTTATCTAAGATGGTCTCGGTGTACCTCTCACTGTTGGTCTTACTGCGCAGGTTGAAAAATGTTAGGAAGGGGATGGAAAAGGGTGAAAAACAATAGAGGGAAAATGTTTTCACCCCTTTGCCTTTTTTTTCTCACCGTTCCCCTAACCCATACCCACACTTATCTTTTTTTTTCTGCACGAGAGGAGCTTGCCTTGATTTTGTTGCAATGATTTGCCACATTCCTAATTTTGTCTTCCTCCCGTGATTAATAAAAAAAAGGGAAGCAATAAATTTCCCCTCTCATTTAGCGCCTTCCTTGCCAAATAACGTCGGGATCATGCAGATCGACCCGCACGCCGCCGCCAGTACCTAGCCCTCAGCGTCCAAACCCCTTCGCCTCCGCCGTGCGCGATGACCTCCCATGTCATTGACCCGCAGAGCTCTGAGTTCAGCCGTGTGCGCCTCCCATCCCGTGCCCCGTCGAGAGAGCGGTTGCTGGCTGAATACAAAGGCAGGGATGAAGGTGCAGTGTGACATGTGCGTGGCGAAGGCGCCGGAGGCGTTCTGCTGCGCCGACAAGGCCGCGTTGTGCGACGCGTGCACCGCGCCAACAAGCTCACGGGCGCCGTCCTCATCAGGGTCGGCGCAGCAGTAGCCACAGGTTTGCTGGTTAAAGCTGACGCACCGTCGTTCTTGAGAAAAAGAGAGCTCCTGTTGTGCAAAAAGGACTCGATGATCCTGTGCCAGGACTGCGACGTGCGGATGGGTCCGTGCACACGGCCAGCGAGCTGACCATGTGCCACACCCGGTTCCTTGCTCATCGGCATGCGGCTCTACGCCGAGCCGGCTGCGTGCCCGGCACCGCCACCATCCGAGGACAAGAACAGTAGCTGCAGCGCCCGCAATGCAGACCCCACCGTCCACGCCCGCCACCAGCCATCGCAGCAACAGCAGCAGTGTGCTTGGGGATGCAACTTTAGTGTCCGAATGTTGAGGTGACGGGTTTCTCATTACTGCACCTATATATTGCTTGTGTTTGCTCTAAGAATTTGTTTCGCTCGGGTGGTGATGGCTCTCAGGCAGTGCAAGTGGTTGCCGAATTGTATGAAAGAGAAGAATGCGCACAGGCCAGTCGGTGTGTGGAGAAGGGATTGTTGAAAGCGGTGAGGAATTCATATCTAGGTACTATGTCAATTGTGAACTGATCATAAATTCTGCTTGTATTCATAGTTATTTCATAGTGTAAATTGATTCTTATATGCAGGTTGACGAGAGCATTGGTGGGAGGGGCACCTTGTGCAGAGCATTGTTCGTGCGGGTTGGCTCCTGTTAGAAGCCTCATATGGCAATGGAGGGGAGCAAACTGGCTTAGGTGAGGAGATATGAACGCAAAAGAAGTATGTGTTAATATGCTCAGTCATTGTTTAAGGTCCGTGAAATGGCACAGACTGTGGTATGTAGCAAAATAGTGTGACATTTGACTTAATGAGTTGGATCATATTTACAAATTGGTTCATTTAAAATGATGCAGCATGTTTTAATATTGAGTACTTGAGGTTAGATAACTGAACATTGCTTTTATTGGCGCTTGCTACTGTAGGATAAATAGTGGGAGTGGCTTGAGCGATATTTTCCGTGGTAGGTGAAGACTTGTATTATTTGCAGTAATATATGCTTAGTTTAACACTTGACAGTGGGTTACGATATATAGTTTGGCAAAGGAATACGAAGAAGAAAAGGCTACGAAGGGGAAGACAGTAGGAGTGGTAGCTTACGATTTTGACATATTGATAGTGGTACGATATACTTTTGCACCAATGGATCAGATTTTACAGTCTTAGCTTTTGTTGTTTCCTACTCAATAGTAGGTGAAGGTGATATTTGTACCACAAGGAGGCGGTCGAGACTCAGATCTGCACGGGTGGTGACGCATGCCTCCCAAGTTCGGCGCCAAGTGGTGGATGTGCGCACTGCTGCTGATGTGATGGCGGTGCAGTGGAGCAACATATGAGGTGTGATCACTTTCCTCGCCACACTAGGCAGGGCAAAAGGGCCCATGATACCAGTGCTAGCCATAGCGACTATGGCATTGGCACCTTACCTCAATGTCTCTCCTTTGATCTGCATCGCCTTGAATTTGGACAACATCACTATCGCATCTAAGGTGGAGGTGTCGGTCCTCTCCAATCCCCATGGGCGAGCATCCCCTCTGAGTTTTTACATGAATGACTTTTCCCGGCATAGCAAATGTGTGTTTAGCACATAAAGGAGAGATCAATACATCAGAAGTAAGTAAGAATTGGTAATCTTGCTACGCTTCTCTTGGTTGTTTCATTTTTTTGTTTGGGTCAGAAACTGATCACCTCCATATTCTTATTTTGTTTGGATTTACTTGATCATCATGTTGTCCGCATTTATTACACACGGTAGAAGATCAGGGTGTCTTATAGGCTAAAAAGATTGGCTTATGGAAGGAGAATCCGTTCAAAATTCTGCCAAATGTGGATGCTACCTTGTCCAATTTAGGTAGAAGAAAATATATGAGAGGCTCACCCATATGTCCATTTCTTGCTGTTCTTATCGCTTACATTCATCATGGGCTGGCAGATAAAGGTTTCAGGTGTGCCTTTTCTTTTTCTCCGAATAAGTAATATATACTGCCTTTGTTCCTATGTTTCTTAGGTAAGTAATCGCCTTCCACGTTTATACCTGTAGGCTGTAACAGCATATTTGTGGGAATTTTCAATTAGTCACTATGTGAAAATTAAATGGAACAACAGGGCGGAGATGAGATAAAAAATTATCAATGCCAAAAGTAGATTATAGAACAAAGGATTTCAAAATATCAGTTGTCATCGGTCAATAATTCTTGCTCCAGCGATAACCTAAAATAGGTTGCTGAATTAGCTAAACCCAAGGCTTACCTAAACCTAATCTACATGGAACCAATTTGGGTTTCAAAATACATGCATGATTTGCAAGCATTATTTGTCATTCCATGTAAAGGAGGAAAATAAATACATGTTGGAGATTTGCGTATCTAGCCTTTCTTTTTGGTTCATTAGAGCTTCTCAATTACAGTATAAGGTTTAAAAAAAATTAGTGTACTAGAATTCTACTTGTGGTTTAAAGATTACACTAAAGTGGTTAGGGAAAATTGGCTCAGTAGCATTGAAAGAGTGTATCTTTAGCGATGTACCATCAAAAGATTCTTAGTTTGCTACATACCATCAAAAGATTGGAGTTCTTTGAAATGTATCACTTCTGTGACGTCTCCGTTAACGGAGACACTTGTACCCTTGACTCGACCAAGCGCTCCCTCGTCCCCTCTACTCTCCTCCGAGGCTGGAGGCCATGGTGTGACACCACCTCCTCTCCCCTCCAGTAAGCTTTTCGTGTGCCCCTCGCCCGCTGCGCTTTGTGCAAGCCAGCTCCGCTCTGGCTGGTGCGCAATCTTTCGACAGCGGTGTGTTGGCGACATCGTCCTTGGTCTTCTCGCACGCCAGCTTCATCTTCATGGCGTCGGTGGACTGGTCCTCGCCGTCCAGCGCGGCTTCGCGGGCACTGAGGCGACGAGCTGCGGGGAGATCCCTTGGCAGGAGTGCGCGAGGAAGAAAGGGAACATACAGGACTCGCGTGCCTAGAGCTCCGCCGGCCGCCGCGCCGGGAGAGCGCGATGCCTGGAGCTCTGCCACAGGCGGAGAGCGCAGAGGGATCCTGGAGCTCCGCCGCCGCCGGCGGGAGCCGAGATCCCGCTCGCCTCCTGCAGCCTCGCGTGTGTGCTTGCGAACTGCCTGGAGAGTTCTCGTCTGGGAGAGTGGCAGAGTGCTTGTGCGTGTGCCTTGTTGATTTGGTCAAGGGCTAAAAGTGTCCTTTCATATTTCATTCATTGCCAAAAGAAAAAGAAACTCCAAATTTTATAACAGAAGGTGACGGAATGCTATGGACCTGTAACGTTCTAACCTTTTAATGGTATATTGCAAAGAATACATTTTTCAATGGTACATCTCTAAAATTGAACTCTTTTAGTGCTATGGAGCCAATTTTCCTAAATGATTATTGCAGCCATAGAGTGCACATCAGATCTCGTGTATTTCAACGAAAGTTGGCAAATCTTGGTATATGGCTACTTGCCCAATGCCTAGGTTTGCCAATGCACCGTTGTTGTTCAGTCCTAGGTACATACATGTGTCCAGCCTCGTGTCCGTTGCTTGATACAATGAGAAGAATGACACTATCGTGTCCAAGTTGTGAAGGTGGAAAATTTACCGTAAGCATACTATATTACAATGTACATTTTTAAACTTGATTGTGACAGTTTAAAACTCTAAAATATATGTACTACCATATATATTTCATTGAGCCTTGACTTTTTTATACGTGCATGCCGCACGTGCGTCTCCACTAGTTAAGAGAAAAATTCAAAAGTTGTCTCCAAATTTGTCCTGCTGTGTTATCTAGGTCCTCAAACTTTTAAAATGCATATCTATGTCCCTCAACTTGCTAATTATGTCACATAGGTGCCAAGTCTTGTAATCGATGTTAAAAATGCCAGCATACCGGGTTGAGTGGGCACTGATGTGGACTTTGACACGTGAGCCCCACATGTCTGTCACACACATCCTTTCCCCTCTTTATCTCTCCTCCCCAATCTTTCTCTCAACTTCCTCCATCTCATCGCCACAGCCAGGAAGCTTGGTGTCGTCGTCGCCCCCTCACCACCCCGGAGCTCCTTGCCAGGTGCACACTGCCACAACTGGGCTCCTTGCTGCCTGGGTGCGCACTACCGGTGGCCACCTCGCCGCCCACACGCCCATCACCATCGGGCTACCACCCCCTCCCCCACCGCCCACCAGACCTCTTGCCGCCCACCTCCATCGGGCCCCTCGTCATCTGCACCCCCACATCCCACCGCCATTAGGCCCCTCATGATCCATGCCCCCGCCGCTGCCGACCCCCTAGCCGCCCGCAAAATGCTCCCACGCAGCGGGGAAGGGCACATGTGCGGCGAGGGGGCCGGTGGTGGCGCCATGCTCTAGGCAGTGGTGAGGAGACATATGAAGGGGATAGGGGAGGGAGGAGAAGATGGATGTGTGACTGACATGTGAGGGCCACATGCCAAAGTCCAGACGTGCCTAGTCAGCCCGTCGGGTGGCATTTTTAGTATTAATGAGATGACAAATAGAATTTTAAATTTATGTGGCACATCATTTAATAGAAGAGAGATGAAAGTTGTATCTTGATCAAGATATTAATTTGCCACGATATCTTAAACAATAGCACAAAATCTAATACCATGGATCCACTTCCATATACACGGACCATTACCCTAATTAATTGTTTTGAATATTTATGTATGATACTATGCATTGTGAGGGTTGTTTCTTTCTAATAATACTAGCCAAGTACCGTGCGTTGCTATGAGCAATAAAATTACATAGTATTTTAATTTACATAATGTGATTTAATTTATTAGGGCACTAGATCAAGATGCTCTAGAACATTACACACTTCCGTAAATCATTATGTTATCTTGACATCAACAATCAAAACATACTTAAGTCATTCCAAATGCCCTCACCGTCCCCTTCTATACAGCCTTAAGTCAATAGCACTGAATTAACAGGCTACTTGGCATCTCCTAATAAAAGGACCAGGTTAAAGTTGTGTGGATGTGCACCATAGAACCAGCACCTGAACTGACATCACTCAATCAATCAGATTTCACTACTATGGACATTCAGATGATCATCTTGTTGGGAGGATCAAGCGGTATTTTCTGTCAATTGGTTTTCCTTACCACTAAAATAAAATTGCCCCCAGTTGAGGAAATGACACAAATATAAAGTCTGTTGGTTACAAGAATGCTCCAGATTGTACAACAGTTCAGTCATGGAAAGTTTTTGCTATGGCAAGTGCATTGTGGAAAAGAGAAGAAAGGCGCTTGGGAAGCTCAATAATTTTACTAATATTGTGGACTGCTTTGGCGGAATAAATATGCTATCCATTTGTCCATCACCAGATCACGCAATTAGTGAGGTGAACTTGCTCATAAAGATAATACGTTGGCTTGTAAATTGTAGCAGTATGCTACTACTAACATTTTGGGCACCACATGCTCCGAAACCGAGTCCAAACGACAGCCTGTCACGTAATTATGAATTAGGAATCCACAACCACGTTAAGGCTAACACAAAATTTATACATCCAATAGTTTACAGAGTAACTAGCTGAAGCTTTATTTATTTCGTAAGATTATAATTTACATAGTTTATTTATATACACTATTTGAGGATGAAGAAAATATAATACTAGTGTGTATTATATCCCAAAAGATCCCAAGTGTAGCTATTTATTGTTGGTGTTTTCATGGTAGCTTCATTTTCTGTGTATACAACACCCAAAGTAAGAATGAGTATAAAAATACTCATCAAGAACTAAGTAAACTGCACACATGATATCTCACATATCAGCAACATGTAAATAGAATATTTACATATCTTAACCATGCCACAACACCATGATTTCAATAGTTTATTACTATTCTCTGCGGAGGTCATCCGATCACTAATATTGCATCACGATCAGAGCTTTCCTATGGACAACATGTTGATACTACAATTACACGTGCATAAACATAATCATCTCAACTGGTCCCATAACTAGACACACTAGTCACCCACACTTGAACTGAACCAGTCCAATAACTAATTTACAATAGTCACCCTTGGATCATAAAGTATATCGAACCAGCCCCACAACTAGTTTTTTATGCTAGTCACCCCTGGCACATGGTATCGACTGTCCACGTGACTACCACTCTGATAGTTTAATTACTAAAATAGTGATCGATAATATTTATTGTTAATTAATCAAACCATGCATGTTTCTACTCGAGAGACACGTAAAGCACACTGACTAATCATAAGTAAGATTTAACAGGCAATATTTCTTATAAAAAATATATCATCTCAAGAAAGAATCTTGACAACAGCTTGCTAAAATAAATATAATAAAAAGATGTGTGTTACGCAGCTTGCTAATATAATTATAGAAACAAAGGCGGATATTACGCATATTGTAATATAATATAACAACAAAGATGGGTGTCACGCAGCTTGCTTATATAAATATAATAACAAGGATGGGTATTACACACCTTGTTAATATAATAACAGTAACGAGGATGGGTGTTACGCAACTTGCCTTAGAAAATTAATACTAGGTCGACTAATAATATAATCTTATCTGAAATAGAAACCCGGCTTAGTCGACCCTAGAAAACCAGAATATATCTTGATCGAATATCCACGATAATACCCTAAAATATAGCTTAGCTATTACTATAGTATACTTGCAGTATACTAATTATTTAAATTAACACTAATATGGGGTGTATGTGTGATAGTGTATATGTGTGTCGTGAAGCATACTTGAGCTTACTTGATGGCTTTTACCAACTGATCGGGGTGCTATTTATAGGCCGGAAAAACTTGACTCTCACGCAAATTATTTTGGCTATTAGTGGAGTAGGGTGCACGTCAAGTAACTCTAACTGGGTTATCCATCCACCGTAGTACAAGTAAAACAGCAGACTCCCTTGGGGGTCCCACATGTAGGTGGCACTAATTGAGTTACCGATTTACTAAAATAGGAGTAGACTTTAATATTTATGCTAGCCGTTGAAAAGGAATTCAGGAGCTGTTGAGTCGTTGGTCAAATAAAACAACATGAGCTGACATGGAAGATTAGAAGTAGTATAGGAATACTACGAGCCAATTTATTTCAATGTGCTGGTACAGTAAAAGAGCCATGGAGTACTCAATAAAATACTTATATTTATCCAACGTGAGCTCACATATCTACACTATTAAACCGGACAATATGTATATGCATGAGAGATGCCAAAAATTATATTATCATCTTCCAAAACAATATATAATAAACCATCAATCATATACCTAATTAGTATTTAGGAAATCAAACATAATTAGTTATTCACTACTTATCTAGTTTCTCACACCACCTATGGGGAGACATCCAAGCAATAACTTGATGGAGGTGCTGGCGTTGCCCTTGCTCCTAGATTGACGTCCCTACAACTCCTTTTCTATTAACATGGCAATATGAAACAAACGATTGACAGTAGAAAATTCTTTGTAGTCAACAATGTCCTAAATTTCTTGCCGCAACCCACCATAAAAATAACAAATTTTATCCTCAGTTTACTCTTTTACCCCACAACGAATCATACCCTTTTGCAATTCAGCATAATATTTCTAAACGGTCATGTTACCCTGTTCTACGCGTTGTAGTTTCTTATGCAAATCACAGTTTATATGATGAAGGAACAAACTGTTCACGCATAACATCTTTTAACTTATCCCATGTATCAGGTTGTAAGTGAAGGGTGTCTAACTCAGTCCACCAAACAATAGCAAAATCTTTAAACTCATTAGTGGCTTGCCTAACCCGATGTTGTTCAGGAACTAGATGAGAATTGAATTTTTGCTCAACGATCATTTCCCAATCCAAATAAGCTTTAGCATCATAAGCTCTAGAAAAAGGAGGGATGGTGAATTTTATCTTGGCGAAGGGATCATCATTGTTGCTATGGTTACCTCCCTTCTTACCTCCCATACTGATCCTGTTGTGACAAAGACGGTGACGTAGTCATTGTTGTAGTTCGGTTTCACCTTCATTGTCTGCTTCCTCAAATTCCTCTCCATCATCTCCGTCGTGGTCGTTGTGGTCATCGTGGCCGTTGTGGTTGACAACATTGTTGGCGGATGCGGCCCTATTAGTAGACTGGGGATGGCGCGTCTCAAGGGCATCCATCCTCTCAGTGAGGGTGGTCAAGCTTCAAGTCAGTGTTTTGAGCGTCTTGGTTGTTGCCTTGTTACCCTCAGCAATTGATGCCTTTATCTCATCTAGCATCACCTTCAATTCTGAATGAAGGACACAATCTTCAATGTTAACTTCATCGTCCTTATCGCCCTTATCACCCTTCTTGCCACTTGCCATGGTTAGCACAGAAAAACAAAATGGACAAAGCAAGCACAAGTGTTATGAGCCCTAAAACTACTAGGTGGGATCTCACGCCCTCAAGCAAACTTACCAAGTTCTTACCCGGTTCTTACCAACACAACGAAGGACGGTGCAACCAGCGGTTGGTTTGTGACACCGTGAGGGTGTGATGAAGAGATTTCAAGGGCCAAAACCTCTGCTGTTCAGGAGATAGTATATGTGGGGTTGTACAAAGGATAGTGGCACACAATTCAGTAACAGATAGTAATGTTGAATAAATGTTCAAAGATCTTGCCCTAGTTGCTAGTCTAAATGTGTCCTTATTCTCGTTGCAAAGCGCACAAGTAAGGAAGGGTAGAGACAGACAACCAAGGCTATAAAGGAGGAACATATATCAGCACAACACCATGTCAAATACAAACACCTTTGCTTCCTATTTTGCACTCTTTTTTTGCACACTGTTTTTTACTTTTTTTCACACTTTTTTTCACTATTTTTTCACTCAAACAAACACCAAGAAGTGTCACACAAAATTTCATGACAAACGAAAACAAGACATGGTCGGTGGAATAGATATTGTGGAAGGAAGCACATCTTACACAAGGGTGCAGAAACTTCAGGGCCCGATATCTCGGTCTTCCTGGCCGATTTTCACAAAAACAATTTTGCTGAACCCGGCGGAGTGGGGGACAACGAGATCTGAAATTTTCTGCAAATTTCTGAAATGTATATTTTTTTCCTATTTCGAGTTCCGAGCGAAAGGTTAGGGCCGTTTTACTACAGGGGTCCGAATTAGGGTTTCATTGCGGTACCTCTTTGGAAACAAGGATGTTTATGCCGTGGATATGGATGGCAAACATTGATGGTGGTGGCTGTATGATGAGGGGTGGCAGTATAGATGGTGGAGGGTGGCAGATTAGGGTTTGATGAGGGAAAATCCTAAGGCAACAACAACAACGACGAACCCTAACTCGACTAGGACTCAAAACAACGATCTAGATGGGTGTAGGTTATGAGATGCAGCGGAGATGGAACACAACTGATACCAAAAACACAATCTAAACAGCAACACAACTCGACTTTGGACACAAACTCAGAACTACAGACTCCGAAACTGAAATTGTGCAAAGGCTATGACGTGGTTGTAGTTGTGGAATTTTTTTGGCTTTTTTTGTGGATTGTAGGACAAACACAAGACCTAATCGAAGGGTAAAGGCAGGCAAACCTAATAGTAAACCATGCTCTAAAACTACTTGATGGGGACCAAGGGTTCCTGATCTTCTGTCAGGTGGATGGTAAGTCAATTTGGCGGCACGAGACACTAACGATCCGGCTCCTGATCATCACGATCAAGCCCTTGCAATTGCAGCACCACGCGTCCTCTGGTTATCAACTGTGTGCTCTCCGGCTGACCTCGCCACGAAGGCTAATCCCTACCAGTGAATCGAGAACATGAGCAAGAACAAGAAAGATTGCAACTAAACTTGCAGATGAAAGATTAATCTCACAAAGTTGGGGCCTCACAAACTAGAGTGTTCTCCACGTCGAAACTGTTCTATAGATAGAGTAATCTAAGCAAATCCCAAACCCTAACTTGGGCTATGGCTAAGGTTTTATAGACCTTAGGATTGACCAAGGACTTCTAGACGCGAACTCAATAGACTCTCACATGATACATGGTCCAATGGCCCAAAGTGGTGGCATAGCACCCTAGACAGATTCTGTCGGTTGACTTCCAATACGATTTCCCCTCGACTCCGAACTCCAATAGGCCTAAAACTGGTAGCATTGGAAAGCTTACATTTTTATCTTTCTAGGCATATATGTGGATCACAAAAAACAGAGCCAGTTTGTGGCATGGGTGACAATTTTGGTGCAGACTATTCCTGGAGGCCGAGAGGCCCTACTTTGAGATGAATTGGGCTTCCAACTTGACTTGGATGCCCCCCTTGCTTTCCTCCTTGACCTTGCTGGTTCCCCAGGACATCATGTTCCTCTCCAAAGTTTCTGAGTACAATATAATCAATAGAAGCATTAGGTAGCATACTATCGTCGCAAGTATATAAACTAGAACTTAGGAACGAGTTCACCTGTTGATTTATTTGTCGTGCTCAAGCTATGAGAGCACCGTGCATCACAACTGGAGGGGTATCATGCATATGAGAGATGTCCTCATCATAGCTATCCAGAAGTTAGTCGTCCAGATGTTAGTCGTTCTTGTGGGGCAGTAGCCTCCACAAACCGTCCGACAAGCGAGGGTGTAGCACAAATTTTATTGGAGAATTCTTTTCTAAGTGCTGAAAATTTAACTAAGCGTTTAAACTAATAATAACAGAGTGATTAGAGGGAGAAAGAGAGTGTGATCGCACTACCGATCGGTGCAAGGGAGAAGTGCAAGGATGCACTCATATTTGTAGGTGCGCGAGAGAGAGGGCAGGGGCAGCAGGAGGCCGGGTGGCTTGCCCACTTGGCCGGGTAGCCAAGGCAAGGGGCTAGGCTGCTGGAGGCTGTAGGAAGGTAGCTCCCAAGACTAGTTGGCGCAGAGGGGATGCAAGCGGTGCACGGGGGCTGACCGGGCAACGTCAACAGGAGGCCGAGCGACCTGACACCTAGTGGCTTAGCCACTTCGCGTCGGTGGCGTGTGCAGAAGGGGAGCAAGGGGCTGAGTGGCCTGTGCAAGGGGCCGGGCGGCCTGTACTCCTGAGCGGCTTACCCACTTGTGCAAGAAAGAAGGAAGAGGGGGTCAATCGGCCCAGGTGGGGCTGGGCGGCCTCCAAAAATTCAGGGTTTTTTTAACAAAAGGGAATGTGAAAGGGCTTATGCTAAAACTTAAACTAGTGCAAAGACTCGAATTTAAACATGTAGTGGTCTAAGATAATTCAAAGCAAAAGAATTGCAGGTGCGCGGGAAATTAAATATGCAACGCGGGTAATGCCAGTTTACCTCCTGGCGAGGGTATGTCATACCTCTTATTCGGAGTCAGAGTCAGGGCATGACAGAGACTTTGTGGCTGTCTATGCTGCAACTTTTTCATGCCAAATTTTCTTGGTTCCCATGGCCTTTTGATTTGGAGATTTACCTCCCTTCTTCTCTTCAGGCTTGGCTTTTGGCGTCTCTTCTTTCTTCTGCCATTCTTTGGGTGTGTTCATTGTTTTGGCGGTAACCTTTGTAACAGGAGCTTTGCCTCCTACTTCCATCATCAGCGGCTTGGCCATTGAGGCATATCTTAGTGACTCAGCTTTGTCACCGGCTTTGAGCTTGCGGGCCTCCCCATCTAGCAGGATTATCTCCGTTGCTAGGATGAGCGAGTCTAACTTCGACTGACTTGGAGAATGCTTGATCTTGGGTCTTGGTGTGTCCTTGGGTGCTTGACACCTGAATCTGAATGTCTTCACCTATCAGCATTATTTGACTTTTAGTCTGAAAGTGAACATCTCCTTTCTGTCATTGATGTTGAGGTGGACTTATCTAGCTCCAATGTCAATGTTAGCCTCAGCGGTGCACAGAAATGGTAGCCCAAGGATGAGCAACTGTTGACTATCATTATTGCACTATCTTTGACCATCAACTATCCATGATCACGAAGGAATACATATCAAAGTGTAGACTAAACCCTTGCTATTGACAAAATTCCACGAGTTGTGGTGAATATTTGATTGCAGGTGAAGATCAGCAGAAAACAGGCGAAAATGGCTAAGTGTAGAAGGAACCCTAGCTGCCCGGCCAAGGGCCTAGCCGGTCGGCCAAGGGACTAGCCGTCCAGCCAGTCTTTGTGGCCAAATGACTCCATCTTAAACCTTCATGCACGCAACTAACATTTCAACAAAACTCCAAGGTGTAAACCGCGAAAGCAACATGCAAGGCACTGGAAGACTTGCCACTTCATCGATCCAGCACTTGGATTGGTGAGGTCAATGACCTAGGGTACTTCAATCCTACGGCTAAGGAAGAAACACACTTAAGATCCAATGATCTAGGGAAAAGCACAAAGATAACCGCCTAACCGACATGCAAATGACTTGGGGACTCAAGATGGACCGTCAGATGCAAAGAGGCATTGGATCCAAGGGCCCCCTGGCCACTCGGCAAAGGGAGGGGCTGCCTGCCTTCCTACCAGGCCGCTCGGCCTACCACCTGGCTTGGTAACCACCATACCAACTTGATAAGTACCCCCACTCACTTGGTGACTATAAATACTGTGATGCCCCCGGCATCTCGAAAGTCTTAACACGTGATTAGATTAGCGGTAGTCAAAGATTTGGCTTAATGATGTTTAGAGAAGAGCAACAACTAGGCTAGTAAATCACGAAGTCAAAAATTTTCCAGTAAAAAAAAATGCAAAACCCCTGAGTGCACTTGTGACCTTAGTTCAAAATAAAATGTGATTTGGACCAAACTTGTAGACAATTTTATATAGATCAACTTTGTTATTGAGTGTGGTAACATGCACAAAGGTTTAGGTGGAGTTTTGAGTCAATTAATGAAAAAGACAGAAATCTGCCTAAACTTGATCGGTAAGGAAAATTCAAATTTCAAAGGAACAAAAGTCCCTATCATGCAAAACATCATATAAGAAAGTTGTAGATAATTAAAAACTACACAACATTGGTATAATACTCTTTCTCTGAAAATGAGCATAAAATAGACTTTAGGAATTTCTAAGTTTGCATTAAACCTTGGTCAAACTGGAGTCAGCAGGTTAAATTCAAATTTAATCATATTTAAACTTGGAATCTGATGTTACTCATTTTTACAAAGTTGTAGATCCTAAAAGGTACAACAATTCATTCAATTGGGTCCTTTTCAAATTCGGACTCTAGGATACCCAAAAATTCAAAATTCAAACAGGTCTTCCTGCAGTCAACAGGGGATTTCCTATTTTTTCGCATTTTGTTTTTTCCATGAGTCGCTGACGAGTGGGCCCCACCTGTCGGGTCGCCTGCGCCGGTACTCGGGTGGGCCCCACTGCCTTCCTCACCCCATGCACCCGGTCCGTAGACCCCTCACCCTCCTCCTCACCCCGACCCCACCTATCGGCCTCGCCCGGCCCATGGACCGAGTCCACCGCACGCCTTCTCTCTTCCCCTCTCCTCCCGCTCGCCCACGCGGCGGGCGAAGGGCGCCAGCACGCCGACGCCATGGGCGCCAGCGCGCCACGCCGCGGCCACGCGCCCGGTCCCGGCCTGCCCTGCCCCTCGCCCCGGCTTCCTTGAGGTCGAAGCCACCTCCCTCTCATTCCCTGCTCGTCTCCCTGCCACTCCTCTCCGCCGCCCCGAGCTGCGAGCTCGTCACCCGCCATGGCCGCCCGCCATTGACAGGCACAACGAGCTCGCTGCCTTGCCAGCTCGGGCCGCCTCCCGTCCACCCACCACGCGCTCCACCTCCGCCGTGTCCCACTCCACCGAATCCAATTGCTCTAGTACATCAGAATCGCCTCCTCCACCTTTCCCCATGCGCGACCACCGGGATGCGCCACCGCGCCACTGGCCTCGCCGTGGGCGGCCTCCCTCGATCCGTCCCTGCGGCTCCAACCCCCTCCTCCGGGTCCCCCTCATCGCCGCCCAACCCGCGCACCCCTCGGGGGCGTCTCTTCTACACCGGAGCCACCGGATCGAGCCGGCGCCACCACCGAGCTCGGCGCTCAGCCCGAGCCAGTGCACGGCCGTTCCCCGCTCGTCCATGCCTCCCCGCGCGACGCGACCTTGGGGGAAAGAAAGCCCGTCGCCGGGAACACACGGCCGGAGCGGTTCGGCTTCAACCCCGCGCCTCCACACGCCGGCGCACGCGCGCGACCGCGCCCCTGCACCGTCCTCCCTGCGCCCGGCCAGAGGTTGAAGAAGGAGAGGCCGGTTTTGCCGAAAACCCCTTGAGTCTTCTTATTTTTACGCTCCCTGTTTGTGTACTATTCACTGAGTCTTGAAAATCTTGCATGCAGGTCCCTGAAGTCCATAATTAATCGAGTTCAGGTCCCTGGTCATTAGGATTTTCGATTTAATGCATTTATTTAAGCTGAAACTTTGGAAATTCATAATAAATCGAATAAAAATCCAAAAATTTCAAACTTTGTTGCATTGTACTCCTATTAAGTAGATCTACAGAATGGATATGATGGTTGAGTAGGAAAAGACATTTTTGCCCTTGATTTTGTATATGCATATTAAACTAACATAAATGGAAAATATGGTAAAGTGAGCTTCAAAAATTATGAAATTTGGGCAGAGGCCTTATGAACATGTGTAGGCTCTGTATAAATTTTAGTAGCCCTAGCATTAACTGTTTAATTACTATTCTACCCTTGTCTTATATTTAAGCATGTATTTAATTTAAGAAAAGTTTGCTATGGTAAAAAATGTTCCAAGTGACTTTAGGGGCTTGATATGAGCTTTAGGTTATGAACATAACTCATTGCTAGAATAAGAGGTGGTGCATGTAAGGCTTTGGCTCTGATTTGAAAATGGTAGAAGTTTCTGGAATGCAATATAGGTCTTCACTACTGTTGAGATATGCACGCTAGGAACTCTAAGTTAGCTATGTGAAATATGGTTACTCATACGGATGCTTGACATTCAGGCATCTCATTTGCTGCATCATGCATATCATTCATATAGCGACGCTCACTGCAGATACGTGATCGAGAAGCAAGTGCGTGGAGGTACTTCGAGCAACGGTGTCCAGAAGACCAACTAAGACCCAAATACCACCTGGAGGCCCCTGAAGTGGTATTTGGAAGGAGGAGCTGTCCAAGTGATCAAGGGGTTGCCTGGGGCAGAGCCTCACAACCCGGAAAACTAACTTTAGTTTAGTTTGTTCAAGTTATCAACAACAAAGGTAGGCCCCTTAGGCATATACACCTACCTAGGGAATCTCACCACCCTTTATTTGATTGTGCATTTACGTTCAGGAGTTGTTTGAAACCCCACCTGCATAAATACCTGATATCCTAATTAGAATGGATAGGCCGAAGTCTATGCTTAGCCATGCTTAGATGGTAGAAGTCGAGTGAAGATATTCACTCGCGAGATGATAGGACTCAAAATGTTTGACAAAAAGTGAATACGAGAGAAATATGATATGATATGATGTGATGAAAAGATGAGACCGGGCGGAGATATGGGCATATTACGATAAAAAATGATGAGAATGGTTTGGTGGACTCCGCCCGAGTCGTTTAAGGTCCGATTCGCTGTTCGCCTGCTGATCGGCATAATATTGCTAGAGTGCTTAACCGGGATAATGGACCGGTGAAAGTCTTACTCGTGCCATCCGAAGAACAGAGACAGGTTCCTACCATTCTTGTTGGAGGGAGTTAGGCCTGGGGGAGCTTGTACTCGAGGGAGGGCTGACCCGGAGCGGCCGTGGTATCGCTCCTAAGGGAGGGCTGACCCGGTGCGGCCGTGGTATCGCTCCTGAGAGGGCAAAACCTAGGGGAATGGCGGGATTGAATCGAACTTGGGATGGGACGAGTGGAGATGGGGGCTATATGTGGGAACGCGATGGCTAGTAAGCATATACCCCTGGCATGATAGTTATTCCCGGGAATTAAAAATCGATTCGAATCGCTGATGCTCACCAGGTGTGAGAATGCCAGTATCGCACACGGGCAACGTAGTAATAACTTTAATATCTTGTTC
Source organism: Paspalum vaginatum (assembly GCA_030272315.1). Taxonomy (NCBI): domain Eukaryota; kingdom Viridiplantae; phylum Streptophyta; class Magnoliopsida; order Poales; family Poaceae; genus Paspalum; species Paspalum vaginatum. The sequence continues at coordinate 19,118,359 of CM059014.1, forward strand.
ATTTAATCATGCTTTTTATATTACATGTTTGTACTTGTATGTTACATTTCCGCAAGCTCCTTTATGATGACATATGTGTTGGGATGATGATATATATGAGCTATGGATGATAATAATAACTATAGTGAACCTAATGAGGCTTATACTTTAGAAATAAATGATACTTGAAAGTAAGGACTCACTTCTAGTAAGCTTGCGCGGGTTAGAGTCTAGACCACAAAAAGCCTTGCATACTCTCAAATGTGTCGGGTTGAAACCGCCCACGGGTAAGTCCTACGAGTACCTCACGTACTCACCCCTACGTTGTTGATATTTTTATTCCAGGAGCTTCATGATCGAGAATGACAATGGTGGGCTCAATGTCATGGCTCGATGTTTTATTTTTCCGCGGCAAGAGTATATCAGTATTACGTTACGGTTTCCGCTGCGAGGTTATTTTGGAACTCTATTTCAGTATGATTGTATCCCATTTTGAGTAAATATTCTTAAACAAATCAATCTATGTTTGTATGAAATGATGGGTTGTTGTAATTGTTGTGGCTCTTTCGAGAGCTTAACGTGTGTGATGTCGGTATCCCTGGGTGATGGTTGCATCGAGTGCCCTTTTGGGTAGCTCGACGGACGACCGGGTTTAGTTCGGCCTAACCACACTGCAAGCCAGAGGTGGCAGGTGTGCTTAGTTCGAATTAAATCGGCGGTTCCGCCACAAATACCCCCCGGTAGCTCATTTGCAAAGTCTTAGTCTTGTAGTAGTAGGTTAGTCCTGGGAGTTATAGTCGAGTCTGAGCTTTTGCCATTGGGATTCTGGAGTTAGCTTTGAGTCTTGGTAAAGCTCTTGTATCTTTTCCATCTTTTGTACCTTTGCTACTCCAGTATAATATAATTCATTGCCTATACTCCAAGTATACTTTACTTCATTTCTTACACTTGCCTAGTGTGGTGTACCTTATTGCATACTAGACCAAAGCTTAGGTTTGTGTTGTCCTTAGGTTATTTGAATCTTGCTAGACTTGCCGGTGCTATAAACTTGCCTTAGGCTGTGATCTAAGATTAAGTTAGTTCACACCCATTGATCCAGGAAGAACTTTAGTGATCAAGTTTCCACTTGATCACTAGTTTAGTGTGCCATCCTACCAATGCAGCTATGGTGAATATCCCCTCTTGGTAACAACATTAGTGAGTCACAGTATTCTGATCCCATTGTTCGGTAAGCCCATAGGTGCTAGCCATTTGTCATTCGGTTGGCTAACTATCTACCCCTGTGCCACCTCGGTGTAGTCTAGAATTTTGCTAGAGGCAAGACACCAGTTCGTGTTCAGTTAACTTAGCTCAACCGCGAATACTCCTATACAGTAAGTAAGATCTAGAGTTTGGATATCTTAATCTCGATTGTTGTCCTCAGAGATAGCTTTCCTATGTTTGTTGACAGCTTTGGTCCCTGTTCTCTCATCCACCATACACTATCTTGTTTATCTTACCCCTATTGTAAGAATATTTGGTAGTAATTAGATTATAGTACTACTTGAAGTTCGAACATATCATTCAACCTATTTTCCCTTGCTTCCCTGTGGATTTTTACAATACTCGGAATACTCTGAGTAAAAAAGCTATAACGAATCTCCATGCGCTTGTAGAGTAAAATCTATTACGCTAAGAGACGTCAACAAGCATTTTCTTACACCATTGCCGTGGAAGCAATCGACAATAGAAGTTTGATTTATTCGAACCTAAGTACTGTAAACTTGATAACATACCACTATCTCTTAGTGGGCTCATTTGCCTCTGTCTACTTTATTGTTGGGTGACAGAGAGGCGTATGACTGGTTTTGACCTACCAGCAAACTTCCAATACAATCCGGAGTCGCTGCTTAGGAGAGTCCGTCAGAAGACAATCCACGGGCAGAGGCTTGTGCAATCATGTGAGTTTGGAACCTTGAGCACAACTCCACTGACACCAACCATGGCTGAGAAGACCATTCAGGATTTCTCTGTCCCATCAAGTAACAACATCCCCACTAGGCCTGAAGTGCAGGTTGGTGAGAATTTCAAGCTCACACCAGGTGTTATCCACATGGTCCAAGATATCCCATTTTGCGGATTGGCATCGGAGGATGCCAATAACCATGTCCATCAATTCTTGGAGATCTGCACCACTTTTCCGATCAAAGGTGTAACCCCCTATGCTGTTCGACTGTGCCTTTTCCCATTTTCACTATGGGGAAGGCAAAACAGGGGTTCTACCTGAACCGTGCAAATTTGGTGACATGGGAGGCGTGTTAAAATCCCTTCCTTGCAAAGTACTTCCCTCTAGGGAAGACGAGCTCACTGATGAACCAAATCTTGAGCTTCCAACAGCTCATAGATGAGACGGTGGTGGAGGCATGGGAGAGACTTCAAGAGTACATCACCGCCTGCCCCCACCATGGCATGGAATAGTGGTTGATCATTCAGAATTTCTTCCACGAGCTCCATGGGTATACGCAAGAACATTAAGTACCTAAAGGACATCTTCAACAAAAGAAGCCATTGCTGTCCATGAAAGTCGTGCACCTCCCGGAAGAGTGTAACATTGCTATACTCAAAAAGAAAAAGGATCCAGGGAACCCAACCATCTCGTGCTCAATCGGGACCCAACACTTCGATCAAGCTCTCTGTGACCTAGTAGCAAGTGTGAGCGTCATGCCAAAGGTAGTTTTTGATAAACTAACACATGCTGCCTACACTTGCCCCTACCGCTATGTGCCTACAGCTGGGGGATCAATCGATTCGCTACCCAGTCGGGATCGCTGAGGATATCCTGATCAAAATCCAGAACTTCCTCATCCCGGTGGACTTTGGGGTGCTAGACATGGAGATTGATAGCAAAACGCCATTGTTGATGTCTCTTAGCGTTCCATATTCATACCCATCACAACAAAAGAAGGAGGAGGAAGGGAAACAAGGAGATCCATCCATTCAGCCACCAAATAAGCTCCAATAATGAACAAGATTTGCTAATGTAGTACATCTCTTTGATCCGATCTTTGGTTTTGCAAAATAAACAACCTAAGTATGCTAAGTTTTTCCACCACCCTGAGCTCCACAAAAGCTTTAGTATATGAAGAATCTTGGCTGTGCTCTTGGCCCTCTTATGGTGAGGATAAAATTTTGAGCGATTGAGAGTACCTCTGGGGCAACATGCTTTTATTTTGAAAATCTTCAAAAACACCTAAGATAGGAATCTAAAAAGAAATGTCTTGAGTTGGAGCCTTCAATGAGGTCATTCTTTCTCTAAACCGCCCAAGACACGGTAGCTCATTTGCAAAGTGTGGAAGTTGAGTGAAGCATACCATTGTCTTAGTCTTGTAGCAGTAGGTTAGTCCTGGTAGTTAGAGTCAACTCTGAGCTTTTGCCTCAGGGATTCCGGAGTTAGCTTTGAGTCTTGGTAAAGCTCTTGTATCTTTTCTATCTTTTGTGCCTTTTTTACTACAGTATAATATAATTCATTTCCAATACTCCAAGTATTCTTACACTTGCCTAGTGTGGTGTACTTTATTGCATACTAGACCAAGGCTTAGGTTTGTGTTGTCCTTAGGTTATTTGAATCTTGTTAGACATGCCAGTGCTATAAACTTGGCTTAGGCTCTAATCTAAGGTTATGTTAGTTCTCAGCCTCTGATCCAGGAAGAACTTTAGTGATCAAGTTTCAACTTGATCACTAGTTTAGCGTGCCATCTTACCCACGCACCTTTGGTCAGTAGCCCCTCTTGGTGACAGCATTAGGGAGTCTCAGTATTCCAATCCTGTCGTTCAGTAATCCCGTGGGCATTAGCTAGTTGTCGTTCGGATTGTCCAACTATCTACCCCGGTGCCACCTTGGTGTAGTCTAGAATTTCGCTTGACGCAAGACCTAGTTCATGTTCAGTTAACTTAGCTCAACCGCTAATACTCCTATGCAGTAAGTAAGATCTAGAGTTTGGATATCTTAATCTCGCGTGTTGTCCTCCTAGATAGCTTTCCTATGTTTCTCTCATCCACCATACACTATCTTGTTTATCTTACCCCCATTGTAAGAATAGTTGGTAGTTATTATTTTACAGTACAACTTGAAGTTTGAACATATCATTCTAGCTATTTGCCCTTGCTTACCTATGGATTTTTACGATACTCAGAATACTCTGAGTGAAAAAGCTATAGCAAATATCCGTGCGCTTGCGGAGTAAAATTTGTTATGCTAAGAGACATCAATAGCGGCGTTTTCCTATCAATCTCCATGTCCTACACCATGAAGTCCACCGGGATGACAAAGTTCTGGATTTTGATTAGGGTATCCTTGACAATCTCGATTGGGCAGTGAATCGACTGATCGACCAGCTGTAGGCACATAGCAGTAGGAGGAAGTGTAGCATACATTAGTTTATCAAAAACTACTTTTGGCATGACGCTCACACTTGCTCCCAGGTCCCTGATTGAGCACGAGATGGTCGGGTTCCATGGATCCTTTTTCTTTTGTGGCTGCTGGTTGAGTATTGCAGCAGTACACTCTTTTGTGAGGTGCACGACTTCTGCAGATGGCAATGGCTTCTTGTTGTTGAGGGTGTCCTTCAGGTACTTTGCATATGTGGGTACCTGCATCACATCTAGGAGTGGGATGTTGACATATAATTTCTTGATTACCTCAACATATTTGCCAAACTACTCGTCGACAGTAGTCTTCTTCTGCTGCTGAGGAAAAGGGAGCACGGTTGTGTCATAGAACTCATGTGGAGCCGACTTGGGTACTTCCTTCACCGGTTGTGGCTCACTAGCCACTTCTTCTTCCTTGGGTTCGGTGCATCTTGCCTGCTCTTCCCCTTCATTTCTAGGATGTGGGGGAGGTTTTGTGTAGACCTTCCACCCCTAGTGGTTACAACATTCATATGTTCCTTCAGGGGTGGCTCAGGCTGTGCCGGAAGCTTCCCTGAAGTAGGATGAGGTGATGCGGCAGCAAGCTGAGCTCTTTGGGTTTCTATCATTTTGTTAAAACTCATCTGATCCTTGATGGCACTATTTAGAGTTTCCATTAACAGAGACAAAGTTTCAATAACCTTATCAATAGCATGGAATTTCTTGCTTATACTATCATTCATAGCTTTTTGATCAAAAGGATTTTTGTTAAACTACTGTGAATTACCAGAAGACATACCTTGACCGAAGAAAGGTAGATGCAGTCATGAATTCTGACCTTGTTGAGGATGAGGCCCGTTGTTGAAGTTATTGTTGTTGATGAAATTAATGTCCTCCGATCCATTTCCGAGGAGTTGTTCCCTATGTGGCTGGTATTCCCACAATGCCCACAAGTCATGAGAGAATCCAATGCTTAGACCGGCACAGCTTCAGGAGCATCCTCCATCTTCTTCAGCAGGAAGCCCATCTTGGCAGCGAGCATGTTGGTGCTATCAATATGGTGGACTCTGCGGGTCTTATTGTTCGCCCTCTCCTCTTTCCATCCCTAGTTGCTTGCCATCTTCTCGATGAGAACACAAGCAACGGTGACACTTAGGGATAGTAAGGATCCCCTAGCGGCTGCATCGAGGTGTTCTTGCGTAGACCGGTGTAGCCCATGGAAGAAGTTATGGATGATTAGCCATTGTTCCATACCATGGTGGGGGCAACCGGCGATGTACTCTTGAGGTCTTCCCATGCCTCCACCATCGTCTCATCTGTGAGCTATTGGAAGCTCAAGATTCGGTTCCTTAGTGAGCTTGTTTTCCCTAGGTGGAAGTACTTTGCAAGGAAGGCATTTGAGCATGCCTCCCAAGTCGCCAAATTTGCGCGGTTTATATAGAACCACTGTTTTGCCTTCCCCACTAACGAAAATGGCAAAAGGCAAAGTTGAACAGCATCGGGGTTGCACCTTTGATCGTGACATGCTGCAAATATCCAAGAATTGCTGGAGATGGTTGTTGGCATCCTCCGACTCCAATCCACAAAATGGGATAGCTTGGACCATGTGGATAACACCAGGCTTGAGCTCGAAGTTGTCGCCAACCTGCACTTTAGGCCCAGTGGGGATGTTGTTGCTGGATGGGATGGAGAACTCGCAAATGGTCTTCTTATCCATAGTTGGTGGTTGGTGGAGCTATACTCGTGGTTGGAAACTCGAATGATAACACAAGGCTCTGCCGTGGATTGTGTTCTAATAGATGTTCCTAAGTAGCAACACCGGATTGTTGTGGAAGTTTGCCAGTAGGTTGAAACCGGTCATACACCTCTCTGTCACCCAGCAATAAAGTAGACAGAGGGAAATGAGCCCACTAAGAGATAGTGGTATGTTATCAAGTTTACAGTACCTAGGTTTAAACAAAATCAAACTTTTATTGCCAATTGCTTCCCCGGCAACAGCACTAGAAAAAGCTTGTTGATGTCTCTTAGCGTAACAGATTTTACTCCACAAGTGCACGGAGATTCAATGTAGCTTTTTCACTCAAAGTATTCTGAGTATCATAAAATCCATAGGGAAGGAAGGGCGAATAGGTGGAATGATATGTTCAAACTTCAAGCAGTACTATAAAATAATAACTACCCACTATTCTTACAAGGGGGTAAGATAAACAAGATAGTGTATGGTGGATGAGAGAACAGGGATCAAAGCTGTCAGCAAAAATAGGAAAGCTATCTGGGAGGACAATGAGCAAGATTTAGATATCCAAACTCGATTTCTTAACTACTGCATAGGAGTATTCGCAGTTGAGCTAAGTTAAATGAACACGAACTAGGGTCTTGCGTCGAGCGAAATTCTAGACTACATCGAGGTGGCATGAGGGTAGATAGTTGGCCAACCGAACGACAACTGGCTAACGCCTACTGGCTTACCGAACGACGGGATCGGAATACTGAGACTCTCTAATGCTATCACCAATAGGGGATATCGACCAACAACAGCATGGGTAAGATGCCACACTAAAGTAGTGATTAAGTGGAAACTTGATCACTAAAGTTCTTCCTGGATCAGAGGTTGAGAACTAACTTGACCTTAGATCGGAGCCTAGGAAAAGTTTATAGCACTGGCAAGTCTAGCAAGATTCAAGTAACTTAAGAACAACACAAACCTAAGCCTTGGTCTAGTTTGCAAGAAGGTATAGCACACTAGGCAATTGTAAGAAATAAAGTAAAGTATAACTGAAGTATAAGCAATGAATTATATTATACTAGAGTAGCAAAGTGCAAAAGATACAAGAGCTTTTACCAAGACTCAAAGCTAACTCTGAAATCCCTGAGATGAAAGCTTAGACTCGAGCCTAACTCCTAGGACTAACCTACTGCAGTAGGACTAAAGCAATGGTGTCTTTCTCTTCAATGCCACACTCTACAAATGAGGTCTAGGGGCCCATTTATACCCACTCGAGTGGAGGGAGTACTTATAGGTGAAGGAGGTCGGTATGGAGATTAAATCGGTTACCAGGGGGACATGTAGCAGGCCGAGTGGCCTAGTACGGAGGTTAGGCGGCCCCACCCAAGGCTGAGCTGCTTGGACATCCCTTGGATCCACCGCCTCTATTCATCCAATGATCCATATTGACTCCCTAAGGCGGTTAGAGGTCGGTTGGCAATTAAAACATGTGCTTTCTTCTAGATCATTGGATCTTCAATTGTCTTTCTTCCTAAGCTGTAGGATTGAAGTCCCTCGGATTGCTAACTTCACCAATCCAAGGGTTGGATCAATGAGGTGGCAAGCCTTGTGATACTTAACACATTGGCTTCTCGGTTTACACCTTGGAATTGTGTTGATACATCTCTCATGTGCATGCAGGTCAAAGATTAAGTGATTTGGCCACTTTCCCTAGCCGAGCAGCTAAGGGGGAGGCCGAGCGGCTTAGCCTACTGGACGGGCAGCCAGGGTTTCTTCCTGACTTAGCTAATTTTGCCTATTTTCTGCTAATCTTGCACTTGCAACCAAATGTTGAACACAACTCATGGAATTTCGTCAGTAGCAAGGGTTCAGTCTACACTTTGATATATTTTCCTTCATGTTCACGGATAGTTGATGGTTGAAGTGGTGCAATAACGACCATCAACACCCCCCAAGCTTAGAACTTTGCTCATCCTCAAGTAAAGCCAAGATGGGTTGTGGATCAGGAGTTGCTGCAATATCAGTGACAGCCCCCAAGCTTAGAACTTTGCTCATCCTCAAGTAAAGCCAAGATGGGTTGTGGATCAGGAGTTGCTGCAATATCAGTGTTCAAGCGTAGAGGTGATACAAAACCAATACCCATGCTTTTGTCTCGAACCATAGTGTATGCAATGATTACCTTTTCTCATACCCGTGGTGGGTCTTTTTGACTTACCATGTCTTGGGCGGTTGAGAGAAAGAATGACTTTATTGTAAGCCTCAGCTCAGAACATTTCTTTTTGGATTTCTATCTCAGGTGTTTTTGTAGATTTTCAAAATAAAAGCAAGTTTCCCTAGAGGTACTCTTGATCACTCAGAGTGTCTCCTTACTAGCCAAGAATTTCCTACGCTAAAGCTTTTGTGGAGCTCAGGGTGATGGAAAAGACTTAGCTTACTTAGGTTGTTTATTTTTGCAACGCATCAAAGATTGGACCAAAGCGATGTACTACATCAACTAGTCTTGTTCATCATTGGAGCTTATTTGGTGGCTCGGTGGATGGATCACCTTATTTCCCTTCCTTCTCCTTCTTTTTGTGATAGGTATGAATGTGGAGCCTTTTTGTATTTTTCTCTCCTTTTGTCATCCTTGCTAGCATGATTTCCTTTTTCATCATTTTGCCATGCTTTGACTAGCATGCTTTTATTTCTTTTTGATGGCTCTGATCCACACCCTACCTTGTTTTGATTTGGAAGGAGTAAGGTCAAAGGTATTATTTTGGAGATATATGAATCACACCCAGGACAGGTAAATGAATATGTGATGGTGGATTTTTGCTCCAACAACTAGCAAGGTAGTGATGATTCCATTTAATGAGACTCAATACATAGCTCTTTAAAAATCGATCGATCGCTCGGATCGGCCTCAATACAAGTACATGTATCTAGACATTGATGCCAGTTGCTGGAACTGGCCTAAGCCTATTTTTTGGTCTTTCTACAAATTCCCTGTCCTGCTACTTTCTTCCAGTTAGACATTCTGCTCCTCTTGCCCCCCCCCAGAATGATGTTTCTGCAATAGTGACATCACTACAATCATTGGCCGGGACGACCTCAATTTCATCACCATCCCATTGGATAAGGTATTAGTGCATGGTGGACATTATGCAGCAGTTGGCGTGAATCCAGTCTCAGCCAAGTAGGGCCGAGTAAGGTCGTTTGGTGTCCACAATGAAGAATGACATGTTGATCATTTTGTGCCCGACTATCAGTTCACTGTTGAAAATGCTCTTACCTTTAGTTACCTCGCCCTTGAAATCATTGAGGAAGACATTGGTCTTGATGAGGTTCCTGTCAACTCTGTTGAATTTCTTGAATACCGCGTATGGCATAAGGTTAATTGTCGCACCTGTGTTGACCATGATCCTATCGACCGGCTTAGCATTGATGTAACCTTTGAGGTAGAGAGGCTTCAGGACGGTATTTCTTATAGACTGGATTTTCAAATATGATAGCCGCCGGTCCCAGACTGAGTTGAGCCACTGACTCTCAAACTGACGCGGTGTTGCGGAATTCCTCAAGCAAGAAGAATACCTTGTTGATGTTAGCCGATTTGTCGGCTTCGCCCTCTATGATTAGATCATCAACGTCGTCTTCCATCAGGGCTGCATCCCCTTCCTCTTGGTCACCTAGCTGCTTCCACACATGTTGTTTCCTCTTCCAGACTGCTAGATGTTTGGGAAAGAACAGTGGGAGTTTCCATCAGTAAGGTGGTGTGGCTATCGGGCCCCAGTTCACCTATTTTAGTAGCCAAAGGTAATTGGCTTTGGCTTCCTCCAAACCACACAGGCGTTGAACCCTGCGTTTCTGTGATCGGGAGAGCTCTTCCGAGCACCATCTGGGTTGGTGACAATCTTCATGCCCGTGGTGATGCCCGTGGGCACCCTAAGCGCTGGAGTACGGAAGCACATCTGTCCGAGTGCCAATGCGCTGGAACACCAGGTGAGGTTGTTCTAGGAGAACCTCGCGTGCGTCTTTGTGTCGTGGCTGTTCCAGCACTGACTTGCCTGTATCTTCCTGCTGAGGTCGTTCCAAGGACAACTGCAAGCAGTGTCGTGGTGATGCCCGTGGGCACCCTAAGCGCTGGAGTACGGAAGCACATCTGTCCGAGTGCCAATGCGCTAAACACTCTAGGCAATCATCAATGGTTGGTAGGCGTTTCATGCCCTGGCTCTAGCAATAGTGGAAGAAAGGGTAGTTCCAGTGCTCCTTGAACTTGCGGTCCCCGTAATGATTGCACCCTTCATCATGGTGATGTCCAGAGCGGTGATGCCTATTGCCATGATGGCATTCGGAGTAATGGTGCTCCTCATCACAGAGACGCTCAAAATGATGGCGCTCCTCCCCATCGAGATGGTACTCTTGAGGGTAGGCACTCGTTGTGAGCATCATGGTATAGATGACGGTGATGTTCGTGTTGGCAGTCACACTGCCCGTGAAAATAGGCATTTTCTCGGCCTTGCGTCTGATGCTTCTGATGTTGTTCATGGTGGTGGGCTTATATGCCGATCAGCATTCCAAAATCAGCGCATGAATGATGGTTCCTGGTGATCTTCTTAGCAGAGACATGTTCTTCTGGGCGAAACTATAATGGCCGATCATCATTTGGATCATGCTTCCCTTTGCCCTTGCACTTCGAGCTAGATGCAACATCCACCATGTTGATGGCTGGCAAGAAGAAAGGATTGGTCTGGCGGGGTTGGTTTCTGGTGATGACCTTGCCACTCTCGACAGCACCCTTGACTTGACAGAGGAACTCTGAAGATTCAGTCGCAGAGACTGTCCTGACTTGACCGCAAATCGAGGCGGCTGATTTGTATTGACCGTGGGTGAAAGACATCACATTGACCATGTTAACATATGGGAAAGGGGTATTATTGACCTTCATACTCCTGGAATAGGACAGTCTCCTTTGCTTAATGGCGGTCTGGATCTATTGATGCAGGGCCTTGCAATCGGCTGTGCTATGTGAGTCAATCGTGTTGTGCCACTTGTAGTGTTTGCGGCACCTTAACTCCTCAGCCGAAGGAATCTGATGTTCGTCCGTCAGTTCCCGATGTTTTTCCTTGAAGAGTAGGTCGAAGATCTGCTCCTTTTTGGACACATCAAAGTCATAGCCGACTGGAGCTTCTAGAAGTTTGAGCCATTAACAAGGCAACGATTGGTTTGCCTTGGACCACTGTACAACTACCACTTCGGCCTCATCATTAGCTAATTCTTCCTCCTAGGCTTGGAGGTACGTGATGGGTCATTGAGACTTCTCCTGGTATAACTCTAGATGCAAGCATTCATAAGCTGATACCTTGGATAGTAGTTGGCCTATGGAATCAAAGCCGGTTGGCCCATGGTTACCCTTGGAGGCGCGTAGCAAGCTATTGTAAGCTATCTCCGCCAAGTTTCTTTCCAGTAGGTGAAGTGAGTAGCATCTATTCCTGACCTCTCAAAAATGCTGTAGGTACTATTTCACAGACTCTCCGTGGTGTTGGCGCACTAATATGAGATCTGAGAACTTGGCTTCGTCCGAGCAAGAGAAGAACTGGGCATGTAATTGTTCCTCTAGCTGCTTCCAAGTTGTGATAGATCCAGATGCTAGAGACATGTACCAGTCGAACGCTGGTCTAGACAGTGACAATGAGAAAAGCTGAATCTTCATATGTTCGGCTGATGCTGCGATGCTCAACTGAGCTGTGTATCGGTTAATATGTTCAACAGTGCTTGTATTATCATTGACGCTGAACTTGGAAAACTCTAGAACCTTGAACTTGGGCAGAGGAGGAAGGTGGTCGTAGGCTTCAGGGTATGGCTTCGCATATGAGACGATGCTCGTCCTTAGGTTGAGGCGATACAAGTCCCTCATAATCTCCTGTAAATGAGTTGAGTCGGTGCCACTGGCCTAGTTGTTATAAATCGACCCTGAACCATATCTGACCTACCAATCATCTAGCTCATGGTCAGTGGTTCTGTCCTTGCTACCGCCAGTATGGCCAGCTTGACAAACTTGCTTGTTTGGTGGCGGTTTGTGGTAGGGTTCTCCTCATTCTCACTAGCATCCAGTAGCTAAGCTAGCATAGGTAGCCCACCGATATGAAAGTTCGTGGTTTGTCATTGCACGTGGGCTTGTTGTTCAGATTCTGAGGCGCATGCAGAATGAACTCAGCTTTGGTGCCCTCTAGTGCGTTGATCAGAGGTATTTGAAAAGGTCGAGTGTAGAACTTTGTCTCCCTAGGCAAAAGTGCAGAGCGATGGCCCTACTTCCTGGGTGTATTCCCCTGCTAGGATAGATTTACTCATGCACGCCACTGATATTCTCCATGGAGTTGAGCATGGCTTAAGCTTGGCGCAACAAGGCATGATGGATCATAGTGTTCATCTCTCTAGGAGGGCTTAGCTGCATTCTTCTAAGGGCACAGATATGTGTATTCTATCAAGAGCAGATTCTGGGTATCCAAAGCACCCGATACCTCCATGGTGAGACCAAACGAAGTGTTTGAGGACCTTCGGCGCAGATATTCTATGATCTCTTCGTACTTCATACGGTGTTCACCGTCGGGATCATTGAGCGTTGGCGGTCTTGTCTTGTCTTCCGGGAGAAACATCCCATCTAGTAGCTCGGTGACCTTGGCGGTTGGTGGCATGGTTACGGTGAGCTTGGTGATGAGGGCTTGATTGTCATGTCCCACTAGGCATGCCAAAAGGTGTGTTGTCATGGGAAACTGACTGGCGGTTGTTGGGGTTAATCTAGCTTTGAACTTACAACAAGGTAGACCTTTGAACTCATCACAGGGCCTAGCTCCGAAGCTAACACCAAAAGCAGCTTTGAAATTAAAGAATGAGTAACTTTGAACTTCATGCCTGGGGTAGTTTCGGAATTGCACCAACATGCAAGAAATACATAGTCTGTGAGGGAGAGGGAAGAAGGTTCATCTTTCATCCCTCTCCTCTCTCTTACTCATCCTCCTATTTTATAGGAAGGAAGGGGAGGCACTCCCTTGGAGTGGCAAGGTGGGATTAAACATGTAGTACAAGTGTTACATGGGCCATTTTCCCTAAGGGAGGAATGACGCCTGGTTCCTTTCTCCCAATAGTAGCTCCTCATCTACTAGGTTTTGGCCGGTACAACAAGACCTTGTAGATGCTCAAGTAGGAAAAAGGCCAAACTATAGTACAACTTCAGTTGTGAGATGTGGCCCTCACAACCTCCACCTCTGTGCCTTGTTAACCCCCCCCCCCCAAACCCAGTGGGAAAAAAGGTGTAGAGAAAAGAGTACACACGTTCGGTGGGCTAAATTGAACAAGGTGCTTCTTTATGCTTTCGGGTGACTTGGTTGAAGAAGGGAGATGCTTCATTTTGATGTGCTCCCTTATGCTTCGCTTTAGTTGCCTTCATCTTGATGACTTGTGCTTCACTTTAGCTTCCTCAAAATTGGCAATGTCTTTGAGTCCTTTGATTTGTATGCCTGAACTCATTCTCGTGCAATGCCAAAGTAGGCGATGTAGGTGAAGTAGATGTCCCTATCTTCATATGGTCAATGTAGTCGATGAAGGTGTAGACGAAGTAGATGCCTATATTTCATAAAGTCGAAAGTAGTTGACAAAGGTGTAGTCGAGGTGGTCGACGAACCATTCTTCGCTTATGATCTTCGGACAAGATCGAAGAAACAACACCTCGGTGCTTCCCCCACCCCTCTTGGCTAGAGAGCGTGAGTGAAGATGCTGGGATGTTTGAGGTAGCCAGCATTATGGTCGCTTGAATCCTCTGAAGTTGTACTGAACATGTTGATGGAGCACTTGGTTCGAAGTTGATGAAGGCGAAGCCCCTAAGCCCCAACTGGTGACAGAGTTCTTGGTCCGAAATTGATGACGGAGCCCTTGGTCTGAAGTTGATGAAGTCAAATCCCCTAGTGCGAAGTTGTCGGCGGAGATTTGCTCCGAAGTTGATGAAGGTGAAGCCCCTTAGGCCGAAGTTGTTGGCGCCTTTGGTCCTGAAATTGATGAAGGCGAAGCCCCTTGGGCTGAAGTTGTTGTTGGAGATTTCCTCCGAAGTTGATGATGGCGATGCCCCTTTTGCATCAAGTGTTGATTAACTGCCAATCCTAAAAGCATTTGTCTTGTCTAGCCCCTTAGGGTGTGAGAAGATACGATTTGTATGCATGGGAAGGACTTCGTATGATTGAATCTATGGAGACTATTGAATGTACTGTAAAAGGAAATACTTACAATGGTAAGACATGTATTGTTAGCGGGCTATATATTTTGAAAGAAACAACAACGCATATGAATAGATGCTATGATTTCTATAATGATGAACTAAACATGTGCAAACTTGTCACACCCGGTTTCCAACGAACGAAACCATGCAAAATATATATGCGCCAGGATCAAGTCTCGCATATACATGACAAATTACATAGGTACCATAGACACATGTCAAAGATAAAAGCGTGTATAACATTCAAACATCTCATTATTACATAGTGACACAAGTGTTTAACTCAGAGTATAGCGTAGCATTGCGGAAGCGTAAAACAAAATATAACTAGGGTGCCACAGGGACGTCGACTAGTGAATGAAGCACCTAATACTCGTCGTAGTCTTGCACATAATCTTCAGTATCTCCATCAACTGAGCAGCGGTTGGATTTTTCATCCCAACAAGGAATAAATATAAAGAAGCAAGCGTGAGCACAGCAACTCGTACTTAACAAATATAACATAAACCATGAGGCTCTAGGTTTAGCTGACAGACCGCATGAGCTTTTAAATTGAACATCTTTATTTAAAGCCTGTTTACTATTATTGATTAAAGAACAATTAACCCAAAGATATATAATAAAGAATTAAATAACATTTAGTTGATATAACCATCACCATAACCAAAACCAAGATAAACCACTAATCACTGGGAAGGGTCTGGGCCGCTCATGACCATGAGCATGGCTGACATGTCAGTTTTACACTCGCGAGAGGTTGTACATCTTTACCCACAAGTCATGCGCTACGCTAGGGGTTCATCACACACCTTAGGTGAGATGACTAGCAAGCACACTATGAAGCCTTTACAAAGATCAGTTTAGTAAGATGTAACCGCTAAGGATTCAGGATCGCAACGGTGGTGCCCGCCTCACAAAGGGAGAAGCACATACATCACGTAAAGCACAATCAACCTAAGGCAGAGCAGCGACCACAGAAGCTGACCTCCCCTCTTGCCCCGTAGGTAAGTTACAACAAACTAAAATAATCTAATTAATCAGCTAAGTCCATCCCATTCCGGCCTTATGGTAGCACTGTTGTCCCAGGTGGTCACTTTGTGAATAGGTCTTTAAGGAGAAAAGCAGCAAAAGCACATGAACACATTGCTCAGGCATCCCTAAACCATGTTGCTAAAAAACAGATTATTAAAATGGACATGAACCGCTTCATGGTCAAGCCCAACAATTAATTGCATAGAACCATTAGTCAAAATTAATTAACCAAAAAGGACATGAGTTTGCGCTTGCACCTAGCACAACATAACCAAATGCATTCCCGAGGGTGAATATCAGGAGAAAAGTAGCTAAGGTAATATCCTTATAGTCGTACAAAATTAAATGCACATGCAGTGATTAAAAAGAGTTATTGGGTGTTGTTTATGTTATAGTTGCCTTCTTCAAAATTTCCTTGCTGCTGCTCAGAGGCTTCTGGAGGCGGTTCTTCAAACCCAACAGGCGGATCTATGTCTACGCACGATCATAGCGCCATATAAGTATATACATAATCACACATGTAAGCAAACAAAGTCAAAACGATAAGAAACAGTACACCATTACATAAAAATAGGGTGTAAAAAAGTTATAAAATTATTCTACGCATCGGTACAAACATGTGAGCGCGAAAATCATCGGAAACGGATTTAAAATGGAGAAGATACAAGGTTTTGAAGGTTGCAGGGCTTGGTTGTAAATTATTTTCGAAAACCGGGGTTTAAAATATTAAAACAGGGGCTTGCTACTGTTGAAGAGAGCTGCGGGTTCATTTTTGGGAACAGCAGGGGCTACTTTGCAAAAACGTGCTAGCAGCGGCGACGTGGCGATTACTGGTTGGCTGCTTTTGGTGACACTCGCAGGGCCGCGGAGATGCAGCTATAGAAGATCGATCGGATCGGGTGTGGAAAGGCGCAGATTCGGTGCACTAGCCAGAACACGGGACGGTGGAGGGGCGCCACTGCGGCGCTGACACGTGGTTAGGGGAGGGGCCTGTGGCGCGCTGCTGGAGTTGGCTCGCTCTCGCGCGCACGTAGGTGCTGGCAGGGGCGGCGTCATACGGGGTGCTGGAGGGTCAACGCGCAGGAGCGGGGGGCCGGGGTCAGGAGCGCGTCGCGGTCAGCAGGAGCGCGTCTACGCGCGGGAGACTGGGAGCAGGTGGGCACGTAGAACGAGAAAGGACAGACACAGGAAAATAGCTCATTGGAGTTGTGTTTTTCAACTGGAGTTGGAGAAAAAACGTAGATGTAGGAAATATCGGAGAGGCCCTTGCGAAACGGAGATCTCCTCGACGAAGAGCTCGATGAGACGAACGTCGTGGTACCCTCGGATTTCACCGGAGATGAACGGACGTGGAGAAAATTCACGCCGAACGTTCGCCGGAGTTGGAGCACCTTCCGAACTTCTTCCTTAGATCTAGCGAGCTAGGATTGCGGGACTAAAAAACGGAGACCGGTTTGAAAAAGTGTGCGACGAGAGTATTCCGATGAATATATATATATATATATATTTGGGCCGAGTTAAATTCGACCTCTTTTCGAAAATATTCAAGTTCGGGGAATTAAATAATTCTAGAAAATCTAGAATCGTTATTCGTGTTCCGAAAAATACTCCGATGGTTCCAAAAATTCCAGAAAAATTCCTAGGAATGTTTTGGCACACAATGAACTCAAATAAAATATTTAGAACTAAACAAAAGGATCAGAAGAGCTTCGAATAAACGGAGTTTGCTTAGGGAAAATAGAAAAAGCCTCCAGATAAATCCGAAAAATTTCTAGAAACAAGTCGAGGATAACTAAACGCATTTAGAACAGTTTTTCACACACAAATAAAAAATATGCATGTTGGCATGAATGCATCAACAAAGTTGACCTATGATATATTTTAATCACTTGCCCAAATAAAATAAATCATGACATGCCCAGCTAGACATAATCCTTAGAAAATTAAATAAAGCATATTAATTTTATTTAAAATGCTGAAAGTAAAATTCAGGGTGTTACAAACCTACCCCCTTATGAAGAATCTCGCCCCGAGATTCAGATAGGCTGGTTAGCAAAGAGATCGGGGTAAGCTTCCTTTAATTCATCCTCTCGTTCCCATGTTGCCTCAGCCTCTGTATGGTGACTCCATTGCACTCGTCACATCTTGATCCTCTTGTTCCTAGTAACCCTTTCTGATGTGTCTAGAATTTTCACAGGATGCTCCGTGTAAGTCAAATCCTTTTGTACGTCTAATCCCTCCAGTGGAGCTTCCTCCTCTGGCACTCTCAGACACTTTTTCAACTGAGAGACATGGAACACATCATGCACATCGGCCAAACTAGAAGGCAACTCCAGGCGGTAAGCGACCTCACCTTTCCTCTCCAATATTTTGAACGGCCCAATATACCTTGGTGCTAATTTTCCCTTCATATTAAATCTACGTATTCCTCTCATCGGTGACACCTTCAAGTACACATGGTCATTTACTTTAAAAGTCAGATCCCTTCGGCGAACATCAGCATAGCTTCTTTGTCTAGATTGGGCAATTCTCAAATTCTCCCGAACTATCTGTACTTGTTGTTCAACATCCTGGATTATGTCAGGTCCAAATACTTGCTTCTCACCGGTCTAATTCCAAAATAACGGAGTTCTACACCTCTTGCCGTATAATGCTTCAAACGGCAATTTCTTCAGACTGGCCTGATAGGTATTATTATAAGAGAACTCGGCATACGGCAAGCACTTATCCCAACTAGAACCATACTGTATTGCACATGTTCTCAACATATCCTCCAATATCTGATTAGTCCGTTCTGTCTGCCCGTCGGTCTGTGGATGATAGGCTGTGCTGAACCTAAGCTTGGTGTCCAACGAATCATGCAATTGCTCCCAAAAGCGAGAAGTAAACTGTGAGCCTCTATCAGATATAATCCTTTTAGGCACACCATGCAGGCATACAATTCTAGAAATATACAGCTCTGCCAACTTTGCACCAGAATAAGTAGTGTTAACTGGTATGAAGTGAGCTACCTTGGTTAAACGATCCACCACTACCCATATGGAATTATAGCCCTTCTGTGTACGCGGTAATCCCACAATAAAATACATTGTGAATTCTTCCCACTTCCACTCTGGAACTTTTAATGGCTGCAATAAACCTGCAGGTCTCTGATGTTCGGCTTTCACACGCTGGCAAGTATCACAAATAGCAACATACTCGGCCATGGCACGCTTCATCCCATACCACCAGAATCTCTCCTTCAGATCATAATACATCTTCGTGCTTCCAGGATGAATAGAATAAGCTGTATCATGTGCCTCACTCAATATCAACTTCTTGATGTTGTCTACATCTGGCACGCAGATCCGATCCTTGTACCATAGAGTTCCCTATTCATCTTCTCTGAAGTGGGGCTCCTTGCCCACTTTGAGCAGTTCACGAATCTCCTGCAATTTCTCATCATTCTTCTGATGTTTTCTTATCTCCTGTTCTAAGGTCGGTTCAGCTTCAAATGTTGCACCTGTGGTATGACATAGGAAACCCAGACTCAGGCTCTCAAATTATTCACATAACTCTTGCGGCATCTGGAAACCCAAAGCCATATTGGCATAACTCTTCCGACTCAAAGCATCTGCCACCACATTAGCCTTGCCAGGATGATAGTGTATTTCCAAGTCATAATCCTTGATTAGTTCTAACCATCTGCGCTGCCGCATATTCAACTCACTCTAGGTAAATATGTACTTGAGGCTCTTATGATCGGTGTATATCTCACATTGCTGCCCAAATAAATAGTGTCGCCAGATTTTTAAAGCATGAACCACTGCTGCTAATTCCAAATCATGTGTCGGATAATTCAACTCATGCTTGCGTAACTGCCGTGAGGCACCTTTCCTTCCTGCATCAAAACACATCCTAGACCTTCTCTCGTAGCATCACAATACACTGTGAATGGCTTTTGTTGATCGGGCAATGTCAACACTGGTCCCGTTGTCAGCCTCTTCTTCAACTCATCAAAAGCTGCTTGCCTCTTGTCTGTCCATTTAAATTCTGCATCTTTTTCGAGCAAAGTTGTCATGGGCTTCGCAACCTTAGAGAAACCCTCAACGAATCTCCGATAATAACCGGCTAAACCCAATAATCCACGGACCTCTTTCTGAGTCTGCGGCACCTTCCATTCAGTTATAGCCACAACCTTGCTTGGATCCACTGCAATTCCTCCCTTGGAGATGATGTGACCAAGAAACGGCACCTCATCAATCCAGAATTCACACTTGCTCAGCTTGGCGTACAGTCTGTGTTCTCTCAATCTCTGAAGAACTAGCTTCAAATGTCCCTCATGTTCTACCTCAGTCTTGGAATAAATCAGGATGTCATCAATAAAAACCACCACGAACTTGTCCAGATAATTCATAAACACCTTGTTCATCAAATGCATAAAGTAGGCAGGAGCGTTGGTCAGACCAAAAGACATTACTGTATACTCATACAAGCCGTATTTAGTGGTGAAGGCAGTCTTGGGAATATCCGATGGATGAATTTTTAACTGATGATAACCAGATCTCAAGTCAATTTTAGAGAAAACACAAGCACCTTGAAGCTGGTCAAACAAGTCATCAATGCGGGGAAGTGGGTACTTGTTCTTGATGGTGACTTTATTCAAAGCCCGATAATCCACACACATTCGCTTAGCCTTCGTATCCTTCTTCTCAACAAGCAAGAGTAGAAAAGCCCAAGGAGAGGAACTGGGACAAATAAATCCCTTAGCTAGCAATTCATCTATATTCTTTTTAACCTCATCTTGTTCTATAGGTGCCATCCTATATTGCCTCATTGCTATGGGTGCAGTACCAGGTAAAAGCTCTATTAAAAACTCAATATCCCGGTCAGGTGGCATACCTGGCAACTCGTCTGGAAAAACATCTGGATAATCACATACTACCGGAATACCATCTGTAGGGCTGGCTTCCATGTGATGTAAATACCCAGAAGGACTTGATGCACTAATTTCTACTTTCTGACCATCTGATGCTGTCAAATGAACTATTTGGCTAGCACAATCAATCCTGACTCCCCAGTTGGTAAGGGTCTCCATACCCAAGATAATATCAATACTCATAGAGTCTATAACTATCAACTTGGTACTGAATTCTACCCCCCTTATTTTTATACCCACTCTGGAACAAATAGAACTGGTGTTTATCTTCCCTCCCAGTGATGCAATTACCATGGGTCTTTTCATAGGACTTATAGGTATGTTGTATTGTTCAGCATATGATCTTGTAATGAAAGAATGTGTAGCACCAGTATCAAAAAGCATAGTAGCAGAATTGGAATTGACTGTGAACATACCGAGAATGACATTGGGAGCTTCTGCTGCAGTCTCTGCCGTCACGTGGTTCACCTTGCCTTGCCATGGCGCCTTGTTCTACTAGTTCCCATTGGGGCGCCCCTGCTGCTGTTGTGGAGTGTTGGTTGGACTGCAGCTTCTGGGGGCAATTGTTGGCGTAGTGCCCGATCTCGCCACGCTTGAAGCAGTTGTGAACCACTGGAATAGTTGCCTGACCACTGGAGTTGGCTCGCTCTCGCGCGCACGTAGGTGCTGGTAGGGGCGGCGTCGTACGGGGTGCTGGAGGGTCAACGCGCAGGAACGGGGGGCCGGGGTCAGGAGCCCGTCGCGGTCAGCAGGAGCGCGTCTATGCGCGGGAGACTGGGAGCAGGTGGGCACGTAGAACGAGAAAGGACGGACACAGGAAAATAGCTTACTATTGTGTTTTTCCGCCGGAGTTGGAGAAGAAACGTAGATGTAGGAGAAATCCGAGAGGCCCTCGCGAAACGGAGACCACCTGACGAAGAGCTCGACGAGACGAACGTCGTGGTACCCTCGGATTTCACCGGAGCTGAACGGACATGGAGAAAATCGACACCGAACGTTCGCCGGAGTTAGAGCACCTTCCGAACTTCTTCCTTAGATCTAGGGAGCTAGGGTTGCAGGATTGAAAAACGGAGACCGGTTTGGGAAAGAGCGTGACGAGAGGATTCCGATGAATATATATATGCACCGGTTTGGGCCGAGTTAAATTCGACCTCTTTTCGGAATATTCAATTTCGGGGAATAAAATAATTCCAGAAAATCTAGAATCGTTATTCGTGTCCCGAAAAAATAATCCGATGGTTCCAAATATTCCAGAAAAATTCCTAGGAATGTTTTGGCACCTAATGAACTCAAATAAAATATTTAGAAGTCAAGAAAAGGATCAAAGAGCTTCGAATAAACAGAGTTTGCTTAGGGAAAATAGAAAAAGACTCCAGATAAATCCGAAAAATTTCTAGAAACAACTCAACGATAACTAAACGCATTTAGAACAGTTTTTCACACACAAATAAAAAAAATATGCATGTTGGCATGAATGCATCAACAAAGTTGACCTATGATATATTTTAATCACTTGCCCAAATAAAATAAATCATGACATGCAAAGCTAGGCATAAACCTTAGAAAATTAAATAAAGCATATTAATTTTATTTAGACTGCTGAAAGTAAAATTTAGGGTGTTACAAAACTTCAAAGTATATTTTGATAGTTTACAAAGGTTCGGCTGTGAAGTTGATTATGGTATTTAAGTAAATTCAAATCTCTCCCTTGGGAGCTTTGGCCGTAGCCATTTTTTCACTGCACAATGATGCGTGTATGGTATGTTTGGAAGAAGAATACATATGTACGAACCAAGTAATGAATTCATATAGATGATGTTATAAAGCTTTGGTATGAGAAACTTTGGATAAAAAAAGGAATACTTACAACGTTGAGAACCAGCAAGGTTAGTGAATGCAATATGTATATTATTGTTGATTTAAACACATGCAAAGGAATAACTACAAAGGAAGAGAATACTCATATTAGTAGACTAGTATGGTTAGTCAGAAGAAACACTTTGACAAATAACATTGAGAGTTTAAACAAATGCAAACAAGTAACTTTTAAGGGAGAGAATACTCACATTGAAGGGAGAACTGCATGGTTAGTGAAGAGAAATAATACAATATAATAATAATATATATGAGGACATACTATGAATTTCACAATGATAAATTAAACAATTGCAAAAGTATTCTTATGAAAGAGAAGACAATACTCGCATTGGTGGAAACCAGCATGATTGACAGAAGGAAAATTTTGATATGAAAAATTACAACTATTAGTGATTGGGCTCTTTAGAACCCCTTAGCCCCTCAAGGCGATTCAAGTATTGAGAGCATTGACGAAGACTGAGCCCATCAACCCTTGAGGCCGATTCAATGTGGAAGGTCACCAATGATCATTTGGTTGTTGTAGGCATTAAATTGTTAGAACTCCGAAGGCATATTTTGCAGCTCTTGGTGGTAAACACCGAAGTTTCCTTGCGGCCTACAAGGAATCTTTCAAGCTTTACAGTCGATATCCATTCTTAAGAATGTTTCGACTTTCATTGAATATTGCAAAGGTTGTGGTCCTGATAAGAAACAGTTGTGATATCTGAAAAGATGATATTGATCAATATATATATATAGACACACACATATGTATGTGTGTGATGCGCACGGGCCATACAAGGTGCGCACATGCAGCTTTTGCTACCTCTGTTGTAGCTGTCACAACTGCTACTGTACAGTTGCGATGCCGCGCGTTGTAGTTGTTGCAGTGGCGACGCCACACGTTGCAGCTATCGCAACTATTACTGTAGGCATTGCGACGCCGCGCGTTGTAGCTGTCGCAGTTGCGATGCTGCGCTGCGGTAGTCACAACTGTTATTGTAGCAGTTCCGACACCACGCGATGGATCTGTCGCAACTGTACTATAGCAGTTGCGATTCACGCAAGGCAGTGGTCGCAACTGCACTAGTAGCAATTGCGATTGTCGTCTCTCGCGCACCGCCGCAGTCGCTACTACTACTGTGCAATTGTGACTCCGCGCACTGTAGCGGTTGCAACTGCACAGTAGCAGTTGCGACTTCTTCCTCCGCGCCTCGTCCTTTGCCTCTAGCTCGCCTGGGGAAGAAGCTAGCAGACCTCACCGGCGCCGCCATCTTCCCTTCAGGTTTAGCATTAGGGTTTGGGGTTCACGGCGGGTCTTCTTCTCCACCTCCAGGCCTTAGAGGGGAAGGCCGGGGGCGGCTGGCCTGGCCAGGCGGAGGTGGCGGTGGGTCGGGCGGCTGAGACCGGCGGTGATGCGCCGCCGGTGGGGCTGGGAAGGACGGCGGTTGGGTAGGGGTAGGCAGCGGGGCGATGGCATCGACGGTCGGTCAAGTGGGCTGGCGGTTGCGATCACCTCCGCGTCAGGGGAAGAAGAAAGCATGTTTGCGCATCCACCATTATATATGCGAATATGCGCATATATATATACACACACATATACATATATATACACATATATATACATACATACACACACACACACACACACATATATATATACAGATATATGTATACATATTGTCGGGGTTTAGTACCGGCAGTGCACCATGTGATGGGTCACGAGGTGCTTTTGTGGGTCGTCGAGATCGACGTAGCTCGATGGTTCGCCGGAAAAGTGACAGGGACACGAGGATTTATACAGGTTCGGGCCGCGAGATACGTAAAACACTATATCCTGTTTGTGGCTAATTGTTGTGCTTCGAGTTCTTGAGGTTACAATGAGGGCTTCGGCTGAATTGCGATGGGTTGAGATGTTCTACATAGGGGTCCCTTATCCACCTTATATAGTCTAACGGAGTCTTGGTTTACAAGTTGAGTTCCATCTATATCTCCTAGTCGGTTTAGATTACATGAGATCCAACAGAATCTAAGTTTCCATCGTATCTTCTTCGATCTCCTCAGATCTCAGAAACTAAGTCTGAGCCAAGCTTCCTTGTTTGCTCTCGGGATCACATCATTGCTGCCTTGAACTCCAAGCCATCACGACCGTATTTGGGCCCGAGTAAAGCGTCCGACCCATGATGAAATCAGCCGCTCGCCCGACTCAAGCCCACTGTTGGCCCATGTCCTGGATCCACGCCATGAGGAGCAAGGGGATATTTATCCCCCACAAGGCCCCGAGGCTCGAGTCAATTCAGAGGTCACTTGACTCGAGACTCCCAAAGCCAACTCTAGCTCTGAGTGAAATGTCTTGCCGAATTAGCTTTCATATCCCTCCAATGGTTGCACTGACCAGGTGCACCCATTGGGTGTAGCCCCCGAGCTTTAAACTGACTTGGGCAACAATCAGCTTAAAGATCCAAAAAGAATAACCGGCTTCGACAACTCCACCTTCAAATCATTCGTCTTCTCAAATCATTGGTTGCACCAATCAGGTGCACCCAGTGGGTATAGCCCCCGAGCTTCAAGTTGACTTAAGTAACAATCAGCTTGAAGGTCCAAATAATCTGAAAATTTTGAAATTACATATTTCCTCCTGAGTCAATCAATGCTTCATCTCAATGGTTGCACCGATAAGGTGCACCCATTGGGTGTAGCCCCCGAGCTTCAAGTTGACTTGAGTAACAATCAACTTGAAGGTCCAAAGAGCTCTCCCGACTCATCATCGCCCGACTGAATTCTTCAGGCCTTTGTCCCAATCAGAAAAAACTTGAAGAAAAAATTCCCCACCCATTGGGTGTAAACCGGGAAACTACCGATAATATGGAGAGCCATTCCTTTCTTTGTCGCATATGCTTTTCCTCGAAAACCCAACCGCTCGCGGATCCAACTTTCTTGAACCGTCTCATATGTAGATCACCGACACGTGTCCATCTGAATACCAAACGCCATCATTATACGCGTACTTGCAGAAGTCGGAGCGGCGCTTCACCCGCTATATAACTAAGGCCAGAGCCTGTGCATCCATCACACTTCATTGCCTCATGCATGCATAAGATTCCACTACCAAACACCCCCTTTTTCTTTGCAAACACCATGGCCGGGACCCGCAAGGAACCACCCCGAGTTCTCTGACTCGGAGGATGAGGTCTTCGCTGGCGGCCCTGGCGAGCAAGATCCCCCAAGCGACGCTGACCCCCACAGCGACAGCAACGACAGCGGTGACGACAAGGGGAAGGCACGGCTAGAAGAAGCGAGCGATGACTTCGACGATGACTCCGACCAGTACAACTGAAAGGAGAAGGTGATGCTTCGGGGTCTTAACCACCCCGGCGTCGGCGGCCCCGACAACGACGAAGGCGATGAGGAGGAGGAGGACGAAGACGACGAGGACAAGGCCAATAATGACGATGACGACAGCAGCGACGATGGCGACAACGACGGCGGCGACGATGGCGACGACGACGGCGGCGACGATGGCGACGACGACGACGATGGCGATGGCAGCGGCAGCGACGAGGATGCTGCTCTGCCCCCCAAGAAGCGCCCGTGTCGGCTATTAGACTAGGATTAATTTAACTAGCAGTGTTGTGCCCGTAGGAAGGTCCCATGTATCCGTAGACTTATCTTTGTAATGAATCACATCTTTTTAATGAATGCCCTATGTTTCCTCTTGTTCATAAGTTCATCGTTGCATCATGAAATCCATTCCTTCTATAAGCAACTATTGTCAGATTGCACAGAGACAATTCAATCACTGAAAATGAGATCACCGAATGAAAATCATGAGCCCCCGAGTCAAATGAATCATCTGAGAAATAACCTCCATCACATACTTTCAGATCGAACGAAAATATCCGAGTCAACTTATCCGACTGAAGTCCAAATAACCCGAATAGAAGCTATGCCGACTGAAACTGTGCCGACTGAATCATTAAGAAATCTGCTACCCCTATCAGAATCATGGAGAAAACGCTGATGCCGTAAGTTTCCTTAAAGAAAAATAGAACTTCCCCAACTTAATGCCGTTAGGTATTAAAGAAGACCAATACCCTAACGGTTCCTTCCAATCGAATCCTCATTCCCCAACAGCTAGCATTTACTCCGCCGCCAGCGCCAACAGATTCGAAAACCCATGTCCAAAACTTCTGAACTTGCGCTAGAAACACTTGCACCCATGGCTCCAAAGAAGAAGACGATTAGCGAACACGGAAACACTAGCGAAGGGCTTCCACATGATAAGAATCGGCCGATTCCATCACCATGTCTGGCTTTTTGTATGTCTTTCGTCTCTGAATGTCATCTGAATCATCTTGTAAAAATGGGGGTTCTTCCTCCCAAGGAGTTGGGTGGGTGGAGAGATTGCGAGGGTGAAAAAGTCCCCACAGAGGATACCCACGAGTCCTTGGTCTTTGCCCTTTTCTTTGTCTGCAGATTAGGATTACCCCTCTGCTCTTTTACACGAGGTTTGCTGAATTTTTATTCCATTGACTTGTCCCATCTGAACCCAAACTCCATCCTCCAAATTTTGATTTTTATTCACTTGTGCGAGGCTTTCCTCAGGATTGCTCCCCATTTCGATCTCTAGAAGTATCTATATCACTGCAAGCCTAGAACCCGAGATAAGGTTTTGCAAGTAGTTGGAGGAGCTAGCTTAGAAATGCGTAGGGGGCGCAAATCAGTATACCTAGACATCCCCCTCAAGGATAGCAATAGAGGATGGCACTCCGAGTGTTTCTACATGACCAACCATGCCAACTCACTGCTAGATCGGTCAGTACACCAGCCGAACTCCAAGCTCAGCAGTTGGGAAGAGGCACCAATTGCAGAGGAGATTGCTGAGGTGGAGATTCTACTCAATGACATCTCAGATTTGAAAGACAACAGCTTGACTGCTCATGCTATAGTTATAGACTTTATCTTTTGAAGCATTCAACCTATGAACGGCTGAGTATATCCAGCCTATCTGTATGTCGGAGCCAACGATCCCCCTCGAGAGGTTAGCCGACCCATTATTGTAGAAGAAATTAAAGCCCGAGTTGGCTTGATGCTGAGAGGTGACGTCCACAACGAAGGATCACCACAACCCTAGTCTGCATGGCACCCTACTCCAACTGTAAGTAACTTAGCTTGCTGACCGACCCATCTACATATCTTGATAATGCAGCCGATAATGAATATATTTGCTGATTCCATCATCGCAGAGCAATATTGCCAAGTTCCTGTTTGACCGTCCTCAGCACAGCGCGGATAAGATGCTGAAACGGGAGTCACAACTAACTGCTGAGGAGATGGAAGCTGTAGTTGCAGCAGCACAAGGGGAAGGCTAACAATGAAGCTGCGACATATATCATCATCCCACCTGTGGCAGAACCAGAAAATAAAGGGGGGGGGGCCGGAAGACCAAAATAAACATATATAGATTAGATAATATATTGAGTAAATGTATCTTAGACTATTGGCGTATTTGGATGACGGGATTTTCGTTGTATTTTGATCGCAAAATACCGAACATAGGAGTCATTTGGTTTGCTTCGTGAGTTATTAGAGTAGTCTGTCATGAAGGCATCCTACACAGTGCTCCCAGCGAGCTAGTTCCGCGCAAACCCATTCCAGATGCGTGCAGGATAAGATGATGTTGAACGTAGACCAAACATGCTATTTTCTGGGTTCACACATGCAATCACGAATTAATTGTTTATAATTTATAAAAGCTGCCTTTATAACTATATAATTTAGTACATTCCCATTTTAACTATTTTGCGGTCATTTGCACAAAGATTGTTAATAATTAGGCATACGTGTTTGTGTCTTTTTTTTTGTCTACCATGGTTTCCAACAAAGGTCAAGGAGAAATATGATTTTTAAATTAGGTATACATGATTAATTGTACACTTAACACAGAAATCCCTACCAAAATAAAAAAGAATTGGATGGAGGCTTTGGTTAGGCATTTCTTTAGCCGTGTGAGCTGCCTACTAAACAATGCAGGCTAGAGTTGCTCTTTATTTCTGTATTACGTAGGCTGCCAGTTGCCTTGCCATGGACCATCCATTCACTTGCATCTTAGAAGAACATATTAGTTAGCCTGGTTGATGAGAGGGGGTTAAAAATTTTCTAAAATCTTGGGGGGTGCCATGGCCCCTGCTGCCCCCCCTTGGTTTCCGCCGATGCATCTCACGTCCAGTCGATGATGTCGACGCCGAAGAAGATGCTGGGGCTCAAGAGAAACAAGCCCCCGAGCATATAGTAACCTCAAAGGAAGGTGATGCCGCCTCAAGGGTTTCCAGACGTACCCGAACCAAAACGTCGACAGAACAAACCGAAGTTCCCCGAAGAAAGAGGACCATCAGAGAACTAAATTATCAGTCAAAAAACCTCTCCTGCGAAGCCTAATTCAGCATCAACGTCCAAGAGACCGAGCAAAAAATCCAAAGTAGAAGAGACAACTGACAATAGTGAAGGCTCATCTCTTAGCTGCATCGACTAGAAATTGCTGATCGACAAGGAAGAAGAAGAAATCCCACTTCAACGTCGCGAGAGGAGGTCTAAACGAGTGCAGGAACTTGAAGTCACAAGCCTTCCCTCTGACTCATCAAGATATGCCAATGGAGGAGGAATTGAACTTATCAGATGGTGATCCAGAGTTAGCTCAATTCATAAAATCATTTCATCTTCCAAGTGACAGCAGTCTCACGCCACCACAGTACGCCTGATTACTTTAACTATTGTCTTTTATTTCTGTTTTCTACGTCACGACTGAATCAAATTTTTGTGCAGGCCCTTCGTAGAACAAATCACGGTGCCTCCCGGGCAGTGATGCGTGCCCAGAAGAAGCCCCTGAGCCTGATTCGAATGAAGCTAGAGCTCCTGAGCCTAGGTCTGATGCAACCGAAGCCCCCGAGCTTGGGTCTGGTACGACTGAAGCCCCTGAGCCTGAAGTCCTGGTGCACACAACTGAAGCACCCGAGCTTGAGGCTCTAGAGCAGCCGACTGAAGCGGAACTGAAGAATACAGCGGATCATCAAGATGACACCAGTGCGAAGCCTCTATTCAACTAGCAAGACGCACTCAGCAACCCTAAAGGAAGAGGCACTTTAGGCCCCCAAGAACATTGCATGGATAAGCATGGCCCACAACATGAGAGCGAGACAGCTGCTGGCAAGCCAGTGTCAAGCCCCCGAGACGAAGGTCCTAGGTCAACAGGTGACACCATCATGGCTGAAGAAGCTACTTCACTCGGCCTGGTGGCCCCAGATCTACAACTTGCTGTAGGGCCGACTGAACCGAGGCCGTTCGCAGCTTTTGAAGTAAGTCACTATTCTGAGCACGATGATCTTTGAGGTCAACATCAATATCGCTAATGCATTGAATCCCTTTCTGCAGAACTGGCTTGATTAGGCTGTGCGATGGCGTGAACAGCTTGCTCCAGTACTTAGGAGAGATGTAGTCAAGCTACGTCAACAGCTGACCGAGTCAAAGGCCACCCGTGCTGCTAAGACCACTGGTGAGTGTCTGCCCTCTTAGTTGCCCATATAGCCTAGCGTCCGACATATTCTTATATACCCACGCCTTGACATGCAGCTGCTGCTAAAAAGATTGCTGATCTATAAAACGCATTAGCTCAGCGCGATGCCTCATACCGTAACGTTGTCCTCGAGCGTGATGAAGCTCGAGACAATTCTCGGAATCTGCAGCGCAAGCTTGAACTAGAATGAAAACAGCATGAGGTAACTCGCCAAGAAACCCAGTTAGCATATTCTTTACTTACGAAAGCCTATAAGTTGAATCGGTCCGCAGGATGAGGCACTACGATTGAAAAGAGAAATCCAAGAGCTTTGAGAGTCGCAAGATGGATTCGAGAGGTCCTTCCAAAACACATCCATGCCTTGACAATGCTTCAAACAAGCCATCAGCTGACTCGGGTAGAACTCGAACAGAAGACATCCGAGCTAATTGAAGCAGACAGAGACTTGGACAAGGTACTGAAGTCTACATGGCAGGCTCTCAAAGAGTCCCGGCAGCTGTCAGAGAGACAACGCCAAGATCTAGAACTTTCAGTGCGAAATTACGAAGTTGTCAAGAAGAACTGCGAGAAACTGAAGGCAGCTTATGAAAAGAACAAAGAGCTGATGAAGTCCACAACAACCACAATGAACACCATGCTAAACATATGTTCCCCAAAAGTTGGTTTGTCAAGACCAGTATCGGATCAGGTGGCAACCTTGGTTGAAGACACCAAGAAACATCTTTGAGGACGACTGAAATCAGTTCTTCAACACGTGCTGTTGATGATGAAGATAACCCGGCCAGAGCTGGACTTAGTCGAGCTTGCAGCCAAAGTTGGAGCTGACCAAAGCGATGCCACGATTGACAACTATGCCTCGGAGATTCAGTCCATAGTAGAGAAACTGATTTAAGAATTCAAATTGTAAATTGAACTCTTTGCTTGCTGTGACTATGTAACTCAATTGTACCTGTTATGAATGTTAGTCTGTAAGAAAACAAGATTAGAATTCTTAGATTATATGAAATCTGATTGACTGCTTATTCTCATGTGTGATGTTATGAGAAGAATAGGCCCTTGAGTCGGCCTTAACACAGAGTCTAGACGTGCATTATCTCGAGATCAAAACATGCAAACGAGTGTCTGACTTAAACTTTCACATTGAAAAGTCATCGAATACGCGAAACGCAAGGCCAGACCGCGCCCTTCTGTTATGAGTGCTTGTGGGCATGTAGCACTAACTGTAGGTCCATAACCCAAGCCAATTGCCCGGTAGTAAGGGTCGGATTGCACCCTTTTCATGAGAACGTGAAGGCATGTAACACCAGCTGTCGGTCTATGACCTAGGCTGATTACCCCGTAAGGAGGGTCAGATTGCACCCTTTTTGTGAGGACGCAAAGGCATGTAACACTAGCTGTCAGTCATATGACCTAGGCTGATTGCCCCATAAGGAGGGTCAGATTGCACCCTTTTTGTGAGGATGCGAAGGCATATAACACCAGCTGTCGGTCATACGACCTAGGCTGATTGCCCCATAATTAGGGTCAGACCGCACATATCTTGAGTAGGAGTAGGCATGTAGCACCAGCCATGAGTCGGGTCAGGACCCATGACTGATTGCCTGAATATCTGAGGATGAGGACATGATCACCAGAAATCACAAACACTCACGCCACGAAAAGAAGAGATATGAACAGAAATCATGCCTTTATTCATTATCTGAGTACATCCAACTGAACATGAATGAGGATGAGTCCACTTGAAATTAGGACTAATCACGAGTATAGACTAGAGTGCATGACTGCCGAGGTCGCATGATGCCTAAGAGTAGAATTTGCGCAGATGCTCAATGTTCCACGAGTTCCCAACTGGAGTGCCATCCATCTCAGACAGGCGGTAGGACCCTGGCCGAGTGACTTCTGTGATGATGTAATGTGGCAGAACCGCCGATTTAATCCGGCTAAGCACACCTGCCACCTCAGGCATACCGTGTAATTAGACCGAACTAAACCCGGTCGTCCGTTAAGAGTCATTCGGCTCTCGATATTACCAAATCATAGAGGAACCGACATCATACACATCCAGCCCTCGATGGAGCCACAACAGTTACATCATCACTGGCAGTCGAAACAGAGTATAAGTAGATTTACTTTACTAACTGGTTCGAAATAAAAAACAAGTTTCAACATAATGCCATACAAAAGGCAGGTTCAAACCAGATAGGGGAAGCGATTTCAAAAACATCTCATAGCGAAAACGAAATACTTTAGATGTCTTCATGCAATGATGATCGAGGCGAGCAGCACCGAGCCCACCGGTAGTAGCCTCCTCCAAGCACTTGTCCAGATGTCGTCGGTACCTGTACTCAAAAGGTGGGGGCAAACCCTGAGTACTAATTACTCAGTAGGACTTAATGGAGTGGCTTACAGCTGACGCAAAGCTTGCTTACTAACATGTGGATCCTTAGCCATTGATTTTAATTAGAGATATAATATCATAAATTGACAAGTTTCATCATTTGCATATAACTCCATAACAATAATAATAACTTGCAGTAAGGTAAGCAACACAATAGTACAAGCATGTTGTATTTGAAAACGTGAGTAATAAATATAATATATTCAAGTAGTTACTACGTTGCTCGACGGTGATATTGGCATTCCCACACATGGTGGGCATCAGCCATTCGAATCGATTTTAATTCCCGGAAAAACTATCATGCCAGCGTTATATGCTTACTAGCCATTGCGTTCCCACATATAGCCTCCATCTCCACCTGTCTTGTCCCAACATTCAAAGCACCCCCACCTAACCCCTGGGTTGTGCCCTCTTAGGAGTGATACCATAGCGCACTAGAAAAGCCCTTCCTCGAGTACAAGCGCCCCCGGGCCCATCGGCCTCCAGCAAGTGGATGGGCGGCACCTTGAAAACTTCGGACGAGCCCAGGTAAGACTTTCACCTGTCCCACAACCCGGATAAGCGCTCTAGCAATGTTATGCCGATCAGCAGATGAACAGCGGACATGCCTTAAATTACTCGGGCGGAGCCAAACGATACAACAACGCACAACACAAAATAAAATTATTCTCCGCCCGATCTCCATTTAAATCATGAGCATAATATTACTTTCCCAATAGTAAAAGTTTTGTAATCTTTGAAATCACCGACGCGACGAGTGACTCCTTTCACTTGTGTCTACTCGCACCTAGCAATTCTAGGCAACTCGTCCTACGAACTCTAGATATAGGTGCTAGGGCCAGGGCGTCCACGGAGTCTAATGCAAGGGTTTCAATCAACTCCTAATGCGGATGCGTAATCGTCAATCAATATAATATTAGCTGGGAAATTCATGGTCCTGCCTACCTTTGCTTATTTATATCAAAACCAACAAACTAAGTTATGTTAGTTGGCCGGGTTGTGGGGCTTTGTCCTAGGCAACCCCTTGATCACTTGGACAACTCCTCCTTCTAAATACCACTTCAGGGGCCTCCAGGTGGTATTTGGGTCTTAGTTGGTCTTTTGGACTCCGCTGCTTGAAGTAGTTCCACGCGCTTGCTTCTTGATTACGTATCTACAAGAGTGTTACTATATGAATGCTATGCATGATGCTTATAAGTGAAATGCATGAATGTCAAGCGCTCGTTTGGACAATCATTTCATGGATAGGCAGAAAGGTGATTGATAAATCACTTAGACCAAGGTACTTTTGTGAATAAGGAGCAAATGTACACTCATACAATCAGTTGTTCATTGAGAAACATATAGACCCATCATATGTTCAAGTATCAATTTAATTTGCCCTTTATGCAAGCAAAGCATCAGACAAGCATATATTTATACTTGAAAAGGGCTGCTAGTTTAAAACATCACTCCTAGCACTAATATGGAGCTAAAATGTTTGTGTCGATGGTGTGTGCTTCATGGTGATACTACCAATGAACTGTAACTAGTAGAGCACACAAGAAATCACGAGTTCACATCCAAGCACACGTTAGCACTCCCAATTCATACCCTTCATTTTTAATCCTATTTAAGTAAGCATTTACATATTCCTTCTATAACGACAACCAAAAACACATGACAACTTCTTACAATCATATTTATGCTGCATCACAGCTACCTAAACTTTGGTGCAGCTTTTGGAGGGAATTAAGTAATACTCCTTTATTTTACGGTTTAAATCCCTATAGAAGTTGCCATTTTCAAATCACCAAGTAAACAACAACTAACACAAATGAAACTTTATTTTTGGACTATACTGGACTAAATGTGTACAACATAATTGCTAAGGATGTGTTTGAGCACATTTCATGTAGCAAGTATTTTCACACTTGTAAAATGCCCAAAATTCATGCATGAGGGCAAAACAGTAATTTAACAGTATATACTATTGTCACCAAAAATCCCACACCATCCTAAATAACATGATAAGGCTACTGACCAAGTTTCATAATTTTTGGATGTCATTTAGACCACTTTTTGCATTTATTCAGTTCTAGCATGCATGCAACATTCCAGGGGCAAAACTGTCATTTCATGGATCTACTTCCCTTCCATTCTGTAGATATACTAAATATGAACATAATGCAATAAAGTTTGTATTTTCAGTATTTTTCATTGATTTATAATGGATTTTTGAAGTTTATGTAGCAAGAAAAGGCACTTAAAAATGAAATCCCACAGCCCGAGGACCTACACAGGATTATGCTTAATCTCCAGGGGCCTGCACGGAAAATACACAAGACCCAGTAAATAGTAAATAAAATAGCGAAAATGGGAAGGGCTCCTCTGCAAAACACGCTTCTTCTTCTACCTCTCGACAGGGCGACGGACGCGCGATGTGGGGGCGTGCCCGCGCGGGAGCCGTCGTGTAGGGGCCGGACATGGAGCCGAGCCACTCCGGGAACGCATTCCCGATGACGGTGAGCCTTTCCCCCAAGATCGTGTCGCGTGAGGAGGCCGTAGCGCATGAGGAACGTGGGTGAACTCGGCGTGAACTCGAAGCCGCGGACGCGGCGGCAGTGTCCCCGATCTACCGGCTCCGGCGACGGGAGGGGGCAAAGGAAGGGCGTCTTGGTTGCACGTGGAAGTGGCGGGACCAACGTGTGGGTCCTTGGAATGGAGGGAAGTCCCAGCCATGGCCCTCCACAGCAAGGGTAGCGGCAATGGTGGCCACGGAGGCGACGTATGTGTGGAAGGGCGGAGGACGCGCTGGCGGCGGCCCTGGAGCAGCGCAAGGGTAGCGCGGGATGAGGCGAACCAGGGGCATGCGTTAGTGTGGGAAACGAAGGCCAGAGGACGGCAGTGGGGTGGAGCTCACCTCGAGCTTAGCCATGGCGGCTGGCGCTACGTGCTGTCTGGGCACCAGAGCAGGGAAGCGAGGGAGCGAGGGAGGGGCGCCGGGCGCGTCTCCACCCGAGGTCAAGGCGCAGGTCGGACAGGGCACGGGCGACGTGGGCAGAGTCGCCGGTGACCAGCGGCCGCGTGGCGTCCACGCCCTGGCCATGGCGAGCGCCCCCGGATCGATGGCCCCACCTGTAGTGAGAGAAAAAGATAGAAAAGGAAAACACATTTTTGACTGGTTTTCTTGCTCTCCGAAAATCGTATTTTTGACCGATTTAACGGCAGAATTTGGAAGAGCTCAAATTAGAGGAATTGTAGTGATCTTTGTGATCTACAACTTTCTCAAAAGGCTCAAGATCAAATTCTGAGTCGAAATATGATTTGTATTTGAATTTGTCTCAGGGTTTCAGATTTGACCTACACAGCCACTTGCAAAGAAAATTCTAAAAGTCCTACTTGTAGCCAAAATGACCTGAAATGTTTCATACCAACTTTATTCAAAATTTCAAGACCTACAATTTTCTTAATTAGAGTTTTGTATGAAAATGATGTAGGTTAAGGAAAAAGTGGAATTTCTAAATAGTTCAGATTTTGATTGTGTTTGTATGCTGACAATAAAAGCCCTAAATCCCTAAGCAAATCTTTGTGCATCTCAAAGCTCCAATTACCAAAGTTGTTCATCATGAGATTTTCTACAAGTTTGGTATATAAAGTTTCTTCAAATTTACACCAGATTTTGAAATACCAGTTCAAACATAATCAGAGATTTGGTAAGGCAACATCTTTACTGATTGTAGAGCCTTTCTTATTTCCATCTTTTGAAGAACCAAATGAAGTCCAATTGATTCAAGGTCTGATGCATTAGAAAGGTAACGAGTTTAATTTCAACTCATATAAAGGAAGATTTTGAAGTTCTATAGTGAAATCAAAAGTAATTTTTGAATGAAGTTTGGGGAAAGGTTGAAAATCTAGACTTAGGAATCCCTCTCTAAGTATAGGCTGACTTGGTTTGGTCGAACTTTTGAACCCCTTAACATCTGATTTTGAAAATGATCATGATAGTAAATTTGAAGGCAACATCTAGAACCAAAACTTTTGTATTTGAGGTCTTGCATGACTATGTATAAATTTTCAACTACTCAACCAAACAACGCAAAGTTTTGCATATTCAACCTGAAAAATTTGACTTGGTGGTTTATCGACCTAGTTTTTATTCTTCTCAAAGCATGATTAAGTCCAATCCTTGATTAACATTAATATAATTGTATATCAAGGCTTTTGAGATGCCGGGGGCATCACAACCCACCCCCCTTAAAGAAATGTCGTCCCGAGATTTGGATGAGGTACGGCTATATCACCTAGCGCGTATTGCAAAGGGTATGGCATCGAGGTTCATGTCTTTTTGAATGCACGTGGCAACATCCAAATCTTCACCTGTTAGCTTTGTCAATGAGCTTGTGAATGGTTAGTGCTGCGTTATCACAAGTAGTCACAAAGCGTCATCTAATAAGGCTAGGTTGGTCTCCCTAAGGTGTTCGAGAAGTCGTGCCATATATGAGAGCAAATGAACAAACCATGAAGAGAATGTGGTCAATGAGCCAGTGACAATGGTAGACGCAATTGAGAGGAGTTACTTCTTGACTTCGATACCAACATTTGAAACATGATAAGTACCTGATTTATCCTAACAATGAAAGCAAAGTGTTCACAGTCAGAAATTGAACAAGGTAGAATCTTGTGATTCAAGGGAATGTCATTGGATGTGTTTTTGAGAGACACATTCATTTCATTTGATAGGGACTGTGTCCACATATAGAATACCAAGTCAACATATCTTCAAAGAGTAAGATGTGGTGAAACATAGCACATCCTGCTCATCGTGACAAGAAAGGCACAAGAGGGAGAAGATAGGCCGTATTCGCCTAGACAATGTGATGGTTTGTACGATTTCTTAGCGTTGGTCAAGACTGACCAACAAAATGGAAGTAGCTGACGCGTAGTTACTAACGAAACAATTGACAATGTTAGTAAGCTCCTATCTTAGGTGACTTTTAAGAGGAAGAAGATAGCTCATGGAAATGACGATATGGGAAGAGCACCAACTGATAACAAAAAGCTAGTGCGGAGGGTGTTCGTGAAGTACACCCTCGGAGAATAGGGTTCAACAAATGAATGGAAAATATCGAACGAGACAGTGAGAACGAAATTAACTGTTCCCACCAATTGTCGAAGGCAAGGTCAAACAAGGATATGAATTAATATGAACGAGTCGTGGGATTGAGGCGAATCATCCCCACTGGTCAAGAAGGCAAGGTGAAACAAGGCAATGGAAAGATGTGATGAGATGGTGGAAATGAGACTGATCACTTCCACAAAAGCAATGAAAAGGTGGGAATAGGCAGTGGGTGGAGCTTGGCTACTCCCACAATTCAAGAAAGGCAAGATGAAACAAGGCAACAAAATGACGTATACAAGGTAGGGGAAATGGAACCGATCACCCCTACGAACCAAGAGTTGCAAGATCAACAAAGGGATGTCTTAATGCCAGCGTGAACCTAGTAGCATAACCATGTGATGGCCGTACACATAGGACTCTAGGTCCCGTCGAGGCACCCAAGACTGCCTAAGGAGACATCACAACAAGAGTGGCTCAACCATTCCACTTACAGACTCATAATCAGTACAAGGTTATGATGAGTGAAGAGGAAGTTCGATGTGATATAAGAGCTTAGAGCACTTGAGTCCCCTTGTAAACAAGGTTCCTCGATTTGCAAAGTTTTGGAGCAAGGAAATAACGAACAGTGGAATACAATGCAAATAAACTAGGATTACACCGATCACAAGAGTTCGAAGTGCATGAATGACAAGGGTTTTAAACATGAAAGTTACCAAAGCTCAAAGCTACTACATCACAGTAAGACTAGGAGTACATTAACCATAGGAATGGGATATAAGTAAATTTTTATAGAGCTGGATACACGAGGTCTGCTTGATCTATGAGAGTCAGGTTCCCTTATTACAAAAGTTTGGCTCGAGCCTTACCAAACCAACCGACACTCAGTTAGTACTGCTTGAACGTAAGATTGACACGTCCAGGTCGAAGACCGGTTTCTTCCTCTAGCCATGTCGGTGTAGTGTTAGGCTTCAAGTGGGAGATGCCGTGGAACAGTAGTCATGATCTTCCACTGAGTATAAGAACATCGCTAGATTCGATGTTGATCTTAGTCGCTCTATCCTTGTCTCGAGTATCACCGAACAAGAATTTAGCAGTGTCGCCTATGGAAATTGAGATGACAGGTAGACCTTGGCTAAGGCTTCCTTTTGATTCATCCTTGTCTTGATGGAGTCCGAGCTTCCCGGAGTCGTTGTAGTAGTTGACGATGCATATGTCAGGATTGATTTGAGGGAATTCGCTTGCAGTTGAATTTGAAGTTTGAGCAATTGTCTTGAAAGCTTCTGGTATCGCAAGGACATGGGCACCATCGAATGGATGCGTTGGCCCATAGAAACTTGTAATTGGATCCCAATTCTTCCCTAGACACATCATCCATAGCTTCATCATGGCTCCGTTCTTGAAACTAGGCCTATAGAATCCTCCTGGACCAATACCTAGTTGTCGACACGTACAAACTATCTTGACTTGATCTTTAGGCTTCACGAATCCCTTCAATAGAACCATCCCAGGTCACAGATGTTGAATTGAAGCCGCGTCGGTAGAAGATTCTCCCGCTTTTCTCTTCTTCTTGTGACCGTCAGGTGCTGGTTTTTTTCCTTCGTGGACTCAGGATGATCAGGGCATAAGTCGAAAGGTAGCGACATCTGTAGTAGGAAAAACAAGGCTTCCGTAAATCCAAGAGTTTTGAAAAGTTGGTGTGGTCATAGGGTATTTCGCGTTTACGTGCTCAGAAAATGTGCCGA
Organism: Paspalum vaginatum; assembly: GCA_030272315.1. Lineage (NCBI taxonomy): Eukaryota > Viridiplantae > Streptophyta > Magnoliopsida > Poales > Poaceae > Paspalum > Paspalum vaginatum. The sequence continues at coordinate 19,157,313 of CM059014.1, forward strand.
GAAGTGATTTTATCGCAAGAAGATGGCATAAGGCTATATGGTTCTTTTCTAACATGTGTCGCTTACAGCTAGACTTCTGAGGGTCGATCAATGGACTTTATAGAACTTTGGATATGAAAGTCATGTGAAAGTTTACGCTCTACATCATTGACATAGAAGGTTTCGGTTAGTTCTATATTGGAAAATGCTTGAACCTACAATCCTACGTGCTGGTTTCTGTTTGTTCAGATTTCTCCCACACTTGATCAAGCCATAACCCCACTATACACCATTTAGTGTTATATGATGTATACAAAAAGTGTTATCACAGTAGTTACCTGTAACTTTTAGACATAGGGTTTTAACAGACTGAGGTTGGAACACGTCTTAAACTTGAAATCTTTCTGTAGGGTTGGATTTTGGGCCGATTGACATGTTTAATGTATTTGGCTTGCATTCGTTGAACCATTCATACTTATAGTGAGGGATGTATATAAAAGTTGTCTCAAATTATTGTGTACTACACAAGTCACATACCTAGTTTTTACTAGTTCTTCTTGTATTTTAACCTACGTATCAAAACACTAGCAACAAACATTCAAATGCAATATGTATCAAGTTACTTCTCAAGCAACAAAGAGCAAGGCATGTGAGATAGGTAAGACAAGATGCCATGATGCATGATTCGTCCTATTCGGTCTCACATCACACGCCTTAGTATAATATAACTAGCGAATATTCGGTGGCATATATGCACGTCTCTCCCTAATGCAACTAGCCGATCTCTATTCGTTCTTAATTTCGCACGTGGTTAGTGTACCTGCAGAAAAATGCATGCTCACATAATTACCACGCTAAACCTAGAAGTGGCATCCACGCTATTTGCGTCGGGTGGACAACGCATCTGTAGGGTCCTCTGCTAGACCGGGCTGAGACCTACCCAGGCAATATTGAGCATTGTTGCGTCACGAGTGATCACGACATACCCCCATATGGTGCGACCACCCCCTTAAAGAAAAACTCTATCCTTGCAGCATGAATGCAGGGTTCACAACAATCCGCAAATCTTGATAGTGTTCTACCAGTACTGGGGATAGCTATGGCCGAAATATTGCTTCCCAAAGCACCGAATATGCATATGAGTTCTATCTAGGTCAGAATGTTAGCGATGTCACCTGGAAATACACTAACATCCTTAATAGGGGCATATCGGTACTCTCATTTTTCAAATACTTGAAAAAGGGTTTTCGAAAATAGGTTTGTAAATCACAACTGGATGATATGACTGTTGTCTATGTATGATCGGCTCTGATACCAGCTGTGGCGGAACTGCCGATTTAATCCGGGCTAAGCACACCTGCCACCTCTGGCATACAGTGTAATTAGACCCAACTAAACCCGATCGTCCGTCGAGAGTCATTCAGTTCTCGATATTACCAAATCCTAGAGGAACTGACATCATACACATCCAGCCCTCGATGGAGCCACAACAGTTACATCATCACAGGCAGTTGAAATAGAGTATAAGTAGATTTACTTTACTAACCGGTTCGAAATAAAATACAAGTTTCAACATAATGCCATACGAAAGGTAGGTTCGAACCAGATAACGGAAGCGATTTCAAAAACATCTCATAGAGGAAAAGAAATACTTTAGATGTCTTCATGCAATGATGATCGAGGCGAGCAGCACCGAGCCCACCGGTACTACCCTCCTCCAAGCACTTGTCCTAATGTCGTCGGTACCTGTACTCAAAAGGTGGGGGCAAACCCTGAGTACTAATTACTCAGTAGGACTTAATGGAGTGGCTTACGGCTGACGCAAAGCTTGCTTACTAACATGTGGATCTTTAGCCATTGATTTTAATAAGAGATATAATATCATAAATTGACAAGTTTCATCATTTGCATATAACTCCATAACAATAATACTAACTTGCAGTAAGGTAAGCAACACAATAGTACAAGCATGTTGTATTTGAAAACGTGAGTAATAAATATAATATATTCAAGTAGTTACTACGTTGCCCGACAGTGATATTGGCATTCCCACACCTGGTGGGCATCAGCGATTCGAATCGATTTTAATTCCCAGGAATAACTATCATGCCGGGGTATATGCTTACTAGCCATCGCATTCCCACATATAGCCCCCATCTCCACCTGTCTTGTCCCAAGATTCAAAGCGCCCCCACCTGACCCCCGGGTTGTGCCCTCTTAGGAGCGATACCACAGCGCACTAGGTTAGCCCTCCCTCGAGTACAAGCGCCCCCGGGCCCATTGGGTGGATAGGCGGCACCTCAAAAACTTCGGACGAGCCCAGGTAAGACTTTCACCGGTCCCACAACCCCGATAAGCACTCTAGCAATGTTATGCCGATCAGCAGACGAACAGCGGACGGGCCTTAAACGACTCGGGCGGAGCCAAACGATACAACAACGCACAGCACAAAATAAAATTATTCTCTGCCCGGTCTCCATTTAAATCATGAGCATAATATTACTTTCCCAATAGTAAAAGTTTTGTAATCTTTGAAATCACCTACGCGACGAGTGACTCCTTTCACTCGTGTCTAATGTTGACGGTCATAATCTCATGATATCAACCGTCAATTGTCCACCAAATGAGGCAAAACAAGTGAATAATAATGGAATAACCTTGCTACTTATGAGTTCCACAAGATGTCCACGAATATTTGGATGTAGGTACCGAAACGCACACAAAATGGTTGGAAATACAGCAAAAACCAAGGAAGAGCAACATTGGTGCAATGGCATGGCTGCCCAGCCATGTGCCATGGCCGCCCGGCCATAGGGTGTGGCCGCCTGGCCACCCCTCAGGCCATGCAGAGCCACGTCACCGTGTGACATGGTCTCCCAACTGCCTAGGTTGCCACATCATCGATCCTACGTACAAACAAACACAAAGTGGTGAAGATCCAACCATACATGATAGCATCCAATGTATCCGAGGGTCACAAGCCGTTGGGATGAGGATTGGTGATGTCAAGGATAGGGAAGTAACATGCAACAAATCGGGAGCAGACACATGGCCGCCCGACCACGTGCCATGGCCGCCCGACCACTCCTCGACGCATTTTTCATGTGCAACTAACCGACTCAACTGCCAACCGACCTAGGGGAGCAATATCAAGCATTGGATCTTTGAAGTCGGTGCATCAAGTGGCCGCCCGGCCATGTAGGGTGGCACCCGACCACCGACCTTGGCCGCTCGGCCACCGACTTAACCCCTTAACCGACCTAGCACACCTACAAATACCCCCCTCACTTTCTAGGCTATAAATAGACCCCGAGAGCGCATTTGTAAGGTGTGGAGTTGAGTAGAGAGTTCTATCTTAGAGTGCCGCATTCTGTCCTTAGTAGTTAGGATAGTCCTGAGAGTTAGAGTTGAGTCAAGCTTTGCCTCGGAGTCTCCGGAGTTATCTTCGAGTCTGCAGTAAAGCCCTGTATCTTTGAATTCAGATTATCTTCAATATAATTTCAGTTTTACTCTAAGTTCTATCTCCTGCAAGTGTGGTGTACCTTTCTTTGCATACTTGCCAGGCATAGGTTGTGTTTAACTTTGTTATTCAATTCTTGTTATTCTTTCCGGTGCTATAACTCAACCCTAGACTTAGACGCTAGGCTCTGGCTAGATCCTCTCCTCTGATCAAGGACGATCTATCATTGTTCAAGCTCCGCTTGAACATGTTTATAGCATGCCATCCTCTCCATGCAGCTTTCCTTGGCAGCCCCACTCGGTGACAGCGTGTGGTGTGCCTGTGTAGTCTAAGCCCATCGTTCGGGAGGCCCGTAGGTGTTAGCTAGACTCTCCTTTGGGACCAAGTATCTACCCTTGGTACCCTCGAGACTCTAGAATTTTGCTCGACGCAAGACCCTGGCTGGTAAATTGAGTTTCTTAGTTATTCACGGATAGCATTTGCAGCCGATTAGAATTAGAGTTTGGTAACTTTATCTCACTCATTGTCCTCCCAGGCAACTATACTCTTCCTACGGAAAGCTTTGATAGACATACCTCTCCACCAATACACCTATCTTTGTCACGTTTACCCCTGTTTAACTACTAGTTGGTATATCTTATCCAAGTATTACATTCGATTTGAGTATATTTAATTACACTCTCTCACCTACCGCTTCCTTGTGGAACTTTACGATACTCGGAATACTCTGAGTGAAAGGCCACAGCGGTCTCCATGCGCTTGCGGAGTAAAACCTGTTAAGGCTAAGAGACGCTAACAAGCATTTTTTCTGGCGCCGTTGCAGGGGAAGCAATAGGCAGAGAGATAATTGATATCTCATTTCGAACCTTGTATACTTGTTAAGTTTACCGCTGGTTGTTAGCAGGCTCACTTTGCTCTGTTGTTTTTGTTGTGGTTGCAACAGAGAGGTGTATGATCGGGTTCGCCCTACCGGAAAACTACCACAATAACCCAGAGTCACTGCTCAGGAGAGTCCGTGCAAAGACTATCCATGGGCAGGAACCTGTACCAAGGGATCTAGAACCAAGCACATCTACCATTACTCCAGTTAACACCACCATGGCCGAGAAGACCATTCGTGAGTTCTCCATCCCCTCGAGCAACAATGTCCCTACGGGACCTGAAGTTCAAGTGGGGGAGAACTTCGAACTCAAGCCGGGAGTGATCCATATGGTTCAAGCTATCCCTTTCTGCGGACTGGCCACGGAATATGCCAACAACCACTTGCAACAGTTTCTAGAGATCTGCAGCACATTCAACATGAAAGGAGCATCACCTGATGCCGTCAAGCTTCGTCTCTTTCCCTTCTCTCTTGTTGGGAAAGCAAAACAGTGGTTCTATCTCAAACGAGCAACACTCACAACTTGGAACACATGTTCTGATGCATTTCTTGCGAAGTATTTCCCCTTGGGGAAGACCAACGCGTCGAGGAACAAGATCTCGAGCTTCCAACAGCTCGCAGATGAAACCGTGGCTAAAGCATGGGAACGTCTGCAAGAGTACATTGCAGCCTGCCCCCACCACGGGATGCAAGAGTGGCTGATCATTCAGAGTTTTTCCATGGGCTCAACCGCTCAGCACAAGAACACCTGGATGCAGCCGCTCGAGGATCCTTCCTCTCCTTGAGCATCTCAGGGGCCAAGAATCTCATTGAGAAGATGGACACCAATCAAGGATGGAGAGAAGAGAGGTCTAGCACCCAATCCCGTGGCGTCCATCAGAACGAGAGCACTGATATGCTCGCCGCGAAGATGGACTTGCTGCTGAAGAAGCTAAACGACGCTCCAGAAGCCGCTGCGGTGCAAGCCCTCGACTCTCATATGACTTGCGAAGTCTGTGGGAATACATGAGACTCAGGGAACAGCTGCCCTGAGACGCAACCCGAAGATGAAAACTTCATCGGTAACAGTACCAATGGCTTCAACGGGAATCGTCCTCAGCTAGGGTGGAATTCATGACCAAATCTCCCTTTCTCCGGACAAGGTAACTCTTCAAATTCACAACAATTTTCTAGAAATAATTATAATTTTGATCAAAAAGCTGTGAATGATAGCATTAGTAAAAAGTTCCATGCCAATGATAGAATGTTTGAATCTATTTCGTTGCAAATGGAAACTTTGAATAGTGCTATGAAAAACCAACTTAGCTTCAATAAAATGCTGGAAACTCAAATAGCTCAGTTGGCTGCTGTTCTACCTAACCCAAATGCAGGTAAACTGCCTGGTCAACCTGAAGCTCCTCCCAAGGAGCACATAAATGCAGTAACCACTAGGGGTGGAAAGTCCACATAGGACCCCCCGTCTCCTAGCCATGCAGGTAAAGCGCAGGAGAAGACTGTCGAGTCTGAAGACAAGGTTGCAGATGAAGATACACCTGGGAAGGATTAAAAGCCAGCATCGAAACATCTACCCCATGAGTTCTACGACACAACGATGCTACCATTTCCTCCAAGAAACAAGAAGGCTGCCGCTGACGAACAATATAGTAAGTTTGTTTGAGGTCATTAAGAAGCTTTATGTCAACATACCCCTCCTAGATGCTATGCCGGTACCGACATATGCCAAGTACTCAAAAGATATCCTCAACAACAAGAAACCCCTACCGTCAACGGAAATTGTGCACTTAACGGAAGAGTGTAGAGCAGCTATACTCAAGAAAAAGGACCCTGGAAGCCCTACCATCTCATGCTCGATTGGTACCTAGCACTTCGATCAAGCGTTGTGCAACCTTGAAGCTAGTGTCAGTGTAATGCCGAAGGTCATCTTCGACAAGCTGAATCATGACGCACTCGCTCCCACAGCTATATGTTTACAGCTTGCGGATCAATCCGTCCGTTACCCTGAAGGAGTGGCAGAGAACGTTCCGGTGAGAATCCAGAATTTTCTCATACCTGTAGACTTTGTGGTACTGGATATGGAGATTGACTCAAAAACCCCGGTCATCCTTGGGCGGCCGTTTTTGAGCACCGCCGATGCAACAATCGACGTCGGAGCAGGAAAGGTTCACCTGAACATTAATGACAAGAAGGAAACATTTGCCTTCAAACCAAAAGTGGAACAATGCTACAAGGTGAAAACTTTCAAGTGCCAGGCCAAGAAAGATGAACCCAAGGTCAAGACCGGGACCAATCAGTCAAATTCAAAAGAAGACAGTCTCGTGGCATTTATGCTAAAGAAATTTAAAATTGAGACTGAGATTCAACAAATGGAGTATGAGAGGGCAATGCAAAGTAGAAGATCGAGGAGCCGAGAGACGAGGTGTGACAGGCCCAGAACTACACCAGGAGGCAAAGCTCCTGAGAAGAGATACGGTGCTGAAAGCAAATTTGACTACGCCAAAGTGGCCAACTCAACCAGCACCCGAGAACAAGGTCGGCGTCGAGGCTAATGTGACTAACCCAAGGCGACGCAGAAGAAATAGAACACAATGGAGGGCAGCCCTGTTGACGCGGCTTATGTACGAAAATTATACATCATTTTATATGGTTTTTCATTGATTTTATGCGTCAACTATATCTTTCTCTAACATTTATCACCGATAATTGTGGATTTTACAATATTGTCTTGGAAATATGCTACATGTGATTTTTTCAGGTTTTAAGCCAATTTTTCGCGAAATTCACCATGATCCACTTCGAGTAAGAAAAGACCTGTAGATGACATGGATTGAAGATGAAGAACAAGGAAGGCTTGGTGTACTCATGACCCCCTCTGTGTGGATCAAGGCTTCCTAATCAGAAGATTCAATAAAGTGTCAAGAGCTACAAGAAAATGAAGATATTTATTCATTAAAGATGTCAAATATGTCAAAGGCTCGAAGAATCCGTCAAAGCTCGGCCCATTACGAAGATTCCAGAAGCTCAAGAGTCCGAAAGACCCCGCACAAATATTTCTTAGGCGGCAAGCAACGTCCCCACAAAAGATGGAAGGAAATGGACGAAGGAAGGGCCGAGGTCGGCCGACCTTAGGCCTTCTGGTCGGCCGACCCCACCCAACCGTGGGTCGGTTTCCGATTCCTTTTCTCCCACGTCTTCTCCAGACTATATAAAGCGAGTCTAGGCCCCGAGTCGAGGCATCCAATTCATTATCAAGGCGACAAGATGTAGAGAAGAGGGACAACAACTCGAGGAGAGCTGAGGGTCGAGATTCTAGGCTAGGATTAGAGTTCTTCTAGTTCGTAGAGGTGATTAGAGGCCTTGCATGGTGCTCTAATTACCTAGCTCTAGAGGTCTAATTGTATCATCAAGGGAGGTATGGCCATGGTTGTAAGTATGATACAATTTATTAATGAAAGCATTGTTCTTGTCTAATCATCATGTTCTTGTTCTAATTATGCATGTTCTAGCTCTAATTAGATTTAGATCTAGATGCTTGTTGATTAGACCATGTCTTTAAGGGTTATATTCATCTAGCGTTCTTGATTGTTGATCTAGCTTACTAATGATATAGTTGTATGTCTAGTTCTTTTGATCATGGAGATTGAGGTTCTAGTTGTGCTAATTACGTTATTAGACCATATAAGGTAATTGGAAGCTAGTTCTCTGATTACGTGCCTGTTGAAAGCTTTTCGTCGATTACCTGGTTACCAGTGACAGTGGAGCCCGGGGAAAGATTAAGCCGATCTAGGGGGTTAGGTTGATTGATCTTGATTTAATTATGCTATGATGAATATGCTTGAACATGCTTGTCTACCTTGAGCTACTTGTTATCTCGTTGCTTTTATCTAATTGTGGTACCCTTATCATGCTTGTTTTGGATCCAATTAAAGCTTGATTAGAATCTAGTTAATACCCCTTAATTAGTGTTCTATTTCTGTTCTAATTGTTTATCTTATATATTAAGTATAGTTTAGACGTAGATTAGACATAGTTTAGAGCTAGTTTAGAGGTAGATTAGAGCCTTTCTTTTTACCTTTAGTTTTCCATAAACTCTTGTTAATTAGTTCTCAATTAGTTCGTTTCCTGGATTGACAAAACCCATGATACTGATCCTGGGCAAAAGCTACCACGATACTGTCGCTTGCAGTATAAGGTTTGGCGTGCTTAATTGCCGTCAACAAGCCCCCAGCTACAGTTTCTATGAAACTCCGAAGGGCAAGACATGGGCTCCCCTCGCCAAAAGGTAAATTGGCACACTATCCATCGACGGCATATTTAATTTTCTCGCCAAATTTTAATTCCCGCGTTCCACTGCACGTTTAATTTCGGTTCAGTTCAACTTTGCATTTTGGCTATTTTCCTGAAAATTCTGCATTTTCGGAAAAAAAAGAGTGGCCGGCCGCCCACATCATGTGGCCGGCCGACCACCCCCCTGCCTCTCTCCCTTTTTCTCTTTGCACAGGGCAGCAGCTACACCTCCCTTTACCTTCTCCCAATGCAAAGATGCTCACCAAACACCATCATATGGCCACCCACTCACTCCTTTTTGCTGCCCACCTTTTCCCTCTGCGCCCACCGTCCAAAATTTCTGCACCACACACGTCCCCTCTGCACTCTACGAGCATGCATGGCTGTTTGGCACCTAGGCCATTGCTGGCCGACCAGGTTTGGTGGCCGCCTGACCACCTCAGTTGGCCGCTCGGCACCCTGCGCTGCCCTTGGCTGCTCCACTCGCCTATAAATACGTGCCCCCTCCTTCCTAGCCAAGTGCACCTAGCAGCAAGCTGCAATTTCTCACTTCTCCCTCTCTAATCTCTCTTGTCTAGCGCTAGTTATGTATAGCTTAGCTAAAATAATGCCCGAATAAAATTGGGTTAGCCAAATAAAATTCCAGCAAAACTCTCTCTCAGTTGTGCAAAAATGAGAACGTTTTGTGGAGGCTCTGCCCCAGAAGGACACTGATTTCAGACGACTAACTCGCTAACACTAATCTTTATTGTCGTCTGTCCTTCGAGTATCGTGTGTTGCTTTTGCTCTATCTTGCAGGATGAAGGGCGTGCTCAAGAAGGCAAAGAAGGCCGTTAGCAAGGCAGGACAGCACATTCGTTGGTCGTCTTCCGACGGCTCCGGCCCCGCTAGCCGGCATACTGCCTCCGAGAGGATGTCCATCAGCATAGTGGAGCCTGAAGAAATGCAAACGTCATCCGTCCATCAGCCCGTACTCATCCTCGAGTCGCAATTCATGCCACGTGGTCAAGAAGAGGCCAAGGCATTAAGGCTTTTGAACCAAAAGAATTATGCCTTGACCAAATACTTCGACGAGGACCTCCTCATTGACACTAGCATGCGGGAGGAGTTCAACGAGGTGTTCCAGGCCTTGGGCTGGACTGACTTTGCAGAAGTCCCAGAAGGAGGAATCATCCTTCTCACCAAGGAATTTCTCATGACGCTCCGCACTGACACTCGAAGGGAAGGTACATTTGTCTGGTTCCGCCTTTTCAATACTGATTATGAGCTTACACTGCGCCAGTTTAGCAACTTGCTAGATTTCTCACCATAGTGCTCTGTGGCTGAGGATCCTACTGGCTTTAATTCACAAGAGTTTTGGAAAGAGCTAGCTGGTCCTAATCCTCCTAGGAAAAAGAGCATCACTTGCATCTTACACCCTACCATGCGGCTTCTTGCCCGCTGGCTTACCATGGTCGTTTTCCCGCGGGAGCATACCCGCTGTGTCACAGTAGAGGATATTAGGTGTCTTTATGCCATGTGGAAAAAGAAAAAGCTTGCACCTGTTATTAGCATGATCCGTCATTGGCAAGGCCTAGCCTCCAATGTTTCTACCATTCCTATCACTTCATTTCTGACTAGGATTGCCAATGGGTTAGGAGTGCTAACAAATGCAACTATTACTTTCATGCCTAATGATCCTTCACGTGTGGTTAAAGATTCACACTTCATCCATGCACACTTCCTGAGGAAAGACACACAGGGAAAATATTACATGACATATAGAGGTTGCGATGTTGAGCTGCTGCTCCCAGCACTGCAGTTCAAATTGTACTATGTGAGGACACTAACCGTGCAGCTAGAACCCGCACCTGCATCGGAACCTGAACCAGCAAGAAATAGTGTCGCTGGAGTTATGACTCGCGCCCAACGACGTCAAGCCAAAGAAAGACTCCGCAAGGCCTACGAGGAAGCACAAGAGCCAGGTGCCGAGCCTGCTTGGGCTCATCCAGGCGCTGGACCCTCCTAAGTTAACCCAGGAGGCACACCCGCTTGGGGAAGCCAGGCAGAATCATGGCACAGTTCATGGAACTCCATTGTACCTTCAGTGAACCCTAACGCCATCCTACCACGGTGGAGGTGAGCCATCTTATGAACAAAGTGTAGGTCCATCCCACTCTGCCCGTTACACTGGTGATGGGTACACAAGGAACATCAATGCCCTCTTCGAGGCAATGGACCTCCAAGAGCACCGCACCTTGGGGACGATGGACAGCATCAGCCAAATCCAGGAGACACAAGAGATCGACCACAACATGCTCTTGGAAACAAGAGCAACTGTGGAACGCATGCAAGAGTAGAACCTGAGCTACTACAACTGGACAGGGTTCTATCCCAACTAAGCTTCATTGAAGCTCGGGGGGGGGGGGGGGAAGAACCGCATAAGCATAAGGTATGTATCCCATCTCACCTCTTGTTCGTCTCTGTGCTCATCTATAAGCTGTGCCACACCAAACGTCATTTCTGCTCACTTTTGAGAGTAGTGCCTATGTATTTTTTTTAGCCCTAGTTTTCTAAAAAAAATGTTTGTATCCTAATAACTCCCATGCTTAACTGTTAAATTCACTTGCTAGCTTCATTTTGGAAATGATGAATAGTTGCTCTATCAAGTGAATGGTTTAATTCTTGCATGACAACTTATGCTTAGCTCAGTCCTATGATGGTAAATAAAGAAAAGCAAGCCTGAGCTTTACTTTGTGGATGCCATTTGTGATAACAAGCCTAAGTTGTTGTGAGATAATGATATGACTTAGCGTTTGATAATTCCTTCAAGTTCCTAGTGAGATGAATTTCTCAGTTTTTTTTATTTTGAAAATGACAAAATAAGCTCCCCATGGTTTAAAATTCCTACCAAAGCCAAATATGCTTTACACGTTCAAAACCAGCTACAAAGAGCTACTTAGATATGTTTTGAGCTTTGTCAAATTTTGAGTCTCTTTGAGTAGAAATATCATCTTCTGTTGATAGCTGGAGTACAAAAATCAAATGCAAGTGATCCATTCCGGACTTTGCATCCACCAAAAGTCTCCAATTACTTCTCATAATCCCATAGCCTTCAAATTTCAAGGAGTAAGGGTATGGAGCCAAAAATAAAAAGCATGCAAAAGCATGTCAAAAAAAAGCGTGCAAAAGCACGGCAAAATGAAAAGCATGCAAGTTCAAGCATGGCAAAAATAAATAAAGGCTCCATATCCCCTTCAATTCCATACCAGGCTATAGGGATGAAAATCTAGAGAACGAGACAATTTATGCCACCACTCATACTCCAGTGATCAAACAGAAGAATTGATAAAGTATACTCTTTGGTCCAATCTTTGGCTTAGCAAAATAAACATTCTAAGTGTGCCACATTTCCTCCCCACCTAAAGCTCCACAAAGGCCTTAGTGAAGGAAAAATGTCGGCCGAAATCATGGCCATTGGTAAGGAGACACTTCTGAGCGATCGAGAGCACCAAGGGGAAGCTTCTTTGTTTTGAAAATCTTGAAAACACCTGAGAAGGACATCCAAAAAGAATGAGTTAGAATTTCTCCCACAATAAAGTTGTTCTGTCTCCCAACCACCCAAGGCAAGGTAAACAAACAGATGCACCACAGGTATTGTATATGGTAAGCTTTGATTATTTTACCACTTGGGGCAAAAGTTTGAGTGTTGAGTTGCATATAAGAATTATCCTTCATCTTTGATATAGTAGCGACTCCAGATCCACTTTTAGTCTTAGCTTTGCTCGAGGATGAGCAAAAGTTTAAGCTTAGGGGGTGTTGACGGTCATAGTCTCATGATATCAACCGTCAATTGTCCACCAAATGAGGCAAAACAAGTGAATAATAATGGACTAACCTTGCTACTAATGAATTCCACAAGATGTACATGAATATTTGGAAGCAGGTACCGAAACACACACAAAATGGTTGGAAATACAGCAAAAACCAAGGATGAGCAACATTGGTGCAATGGCATGGCCGCCCGGCCAAGTGCCATGGCCGCTCGGCCATAGGTTGTGGCCGCCCGGCCACCCCTTAAGCCATGCCACGTCACCGTGTGACATGGTCTCCCAACTGCTGTGATGCCCTAGGCATCTCAAATGCATTACACTAAAATCATTAGCATAATGACATCTTTTCCAAGGCCTTTTATCTTGAAAAGCATGCATAAACTAGGTCAATTGAGCAACTAAACCTAGTTTTCAGAAAAAGCTGTGTTTGTATTGTGGATATAACTTTAATACAAGTGTGATTTTTATAAAACCTTACATACCAAACTTGTAGGTAATCCTATAAGGAATGACTTTGGTATTTTGTGTTTTGGCATGCATGAATGTTGAAATCTAGTTTTGGGTCATTTTATGTGAAAATGTGACTTTTGCCAAATTCAGCCCTGTTAGGTAAATTCAAAATTTTGTGAAACAAAATTCAAAATCTTGCCATGTCATGAATACCAAAGTTGTAGATCATGAGATTCTATGCAACATTGGTATAGTTCACCTTTCATGAAAATGCACCTAAAATGGACTTTTATAATTTTCAAGTTGGGGATTTCAAATGGTCAAACAGGAGTCAGCAAGTTAATTTCAAATTTAAATCATTTTATATTTGGAATCTGGTATAGGTCCTTTTGACAAAGTTGTAAATTTCAAAATGTACAACATTTCTTTCAATTGGGTCTTTTTCAAATTCGGCTCCTAAATTGGTCAAATTTACGAAATTCAGAAACCTGTTCAGCTGGTCAAAGGGGATTTATCTTTTTCGTTTTTCTTTTATTTTCTAGTCTCTATGACAGGGGGGACCCACCTGTCAGGCCGCCACGCCAGCGCACCGACGGTTTTTCCCCCGCTCCCTCGCTCGATGCACCGAGTCTATACACCGTACTCTCAAATCCTGGGATTGGCCCCACCTGTCAGCCACCGTGGTCCATAGACCGGGTTCACCCACGCGCCTCCCTTTTCTCTCCCCGGCCGCGCGCGCCCACGCGGCGCTGCGCGCCGAGCGGCCGTGGCCACGCGCCGGCCGTCCCGGCCGCCGCGGCCACGCGCCACTGCCGCGCGCGGACAGCGCGCGCGACGCGCCACCGGGGCGAGGGCGAGGCCGACCCTATATCTCGAGTTCTCCTCCCCGAGCTCGAGTTTTCTGCTTTTTCCCTCCCGACCTCGCGCGTCCGCCATTGCCGGAACTCGCGCGAGCTCGCCCCAGCCATCTCCGCCCGCTCCCGAGCTCAACCGTCACCACGCCGAGCTTCGCCGCCCTCGACTCTACCTTCCCGCCCAGACCGCATCGCCCGAGACCCTTCCACCCCGGCGTATTGCACCGCCGGACCTCGCCGGCCAGGGGCGCTCGTCGCCGTCCCTCCCCGCGATCTTCCCCGCCGTCTGAGGTAGTGGATAAGGTTCCCCGTACTCCTCTCTCTCTCCCCGGCACTCCGCGGCGAGCTCCCGAGCCCCGCAGGGCCGAGATTGGCCGCGCGTCGCCGGAGTTCCCCCTCCCGTCGCGAGGAAGAAGACGACGGGAGGAGGAAGACGCACATTTTGCGCTATCGCCCTCCGGGTTTAACAGTTTTACGTTTCCATACCGAGCACTGTACGCTGAGTCTTGTAAATCTTGCACAGGAACCCTCAGAAACTATGGATATTTATAGATAGGTCCAGAGTCTGTGTATTTTCGATTAAAATGCTTTTAAAAAGGCTGAAACTTTGAAAAATCATAATAAAGTGTATAAAAATCCAAAAATAGCAAACTTTGTTGCATTGTGTTCCTAATAAATAGATCTACAGGATGGGTATGATGGTTGAGTAGAAAAGGACAGTTTTGCCCCTGTTTCTTTTCAAACTTATAAAACTCTAATAAATAGGAAATAAGGATTAAATAATCTCCAAAAATAGCCAAATTTGACCAGGGACCTTGTTGATATATGTAGGCTCTGTATAAAAATTGCTGGCCCTAGCACTTGCTGTTGAATTACTATTTTACCCTTGTCTTGCACTAAGCACAATTTAGTCTTAAGAAAAAGATTAATTCGGTGAGTAATGTTTCAAATATGACTTTAAGGTTGATATGAGCTATAGTTATGGAATAACATGTAGAATTGGAGATGATGCATGTAAGGTTTTGGCTCTAAGTGAAAGCTGGTAGAAATAATGCACTTGTATGAAAGTTTCGGTCACTTCACATGAAGCGGTGCTATTTTCGCTACGCACACCCCACGTTATTTTATGTGACAAGCTAAGCTGTCATAGATGATGGCTTGTACGATTTCTTAGTATGAAACGACTTTCGCCTCATTATGCATAACTCTGTACCATGAATCATAAGTTCACTGATCTACTGCATTACACCCGCATAATGAAGCAAGCATTGCACTAATACATAATTCAACTGCATCATGTCATACATATAGATTCCACGAACGAAGAACCACCACCGGACCAACCGATCGTGACGGAGCCAGAAGAGGAACTGCACCCAGAGCCAGAGGACCAACAGCAAGAACCCGACTACGCTCCGGAGGCAGCTACTGACTCTAACGAGGAATGTAGGCAGGACCATACTCTCCCAGCAAATAAATTATACTTCATGATTACGCATATGCATTAGGAGTTGTTTGGAACCAATTGCATTAGACTTCCTGGCCGCCCTGGCCCTAGCACCTATGCATAGAGTTCGTAGGGCGAGTATGCCTAGAAATTTCTAGGTACGAGTAGACACGAGTGTGTGTACTCATCACGTAGGTGTTTTCAAAATCACAAAAGCTTACAGTTATATCCCTTGTATTTGTTGCTCATGAGGAAAATGGAGACCGGGCGGAGATTTTATTTCAGTATTTACTATTCATGATGTCGCACCCGGACTCCGCCCGAGTCATATAAGGCCCGTTCGTTGTTCGCCTATTGGTCGGCATAACATTGCTAAAGTGCTTATCCGGGGAATGGGACCGGAAAAGTCTTTCCTGGGCTCGTCCGAAGCACAGAGACACGTTCCTACCCGCTGGTTGAGAGGAAGGTGGCCCGGGGGAGCTTGGTACTCATGACGGGGAGACCGAGATGTCGGCAGGCTCGTCATGGGGGCACAACCCGGGGGCTAGGCGGGAGTGAATCGAACTTGGGACGAGGCAGGTTAAGATTGGGGCTATATGTGGGAACGCGATGGCTAGTAAGCATATACCCCTGGCATGATAGTTATTCCCGGGAATTAAAATCGATTCGAATCGCTGATGCCCACCAGGTGTGGGAATGCCAATGCCTTTGACGTTCAACGTAGTAATTACTTAAACTCTCGGTACCGTAATACTCATGGTTTTTGGAATACTACATGTTTGAGCTGAGTTGTTATCTTGCAAAGATTTACTGTTATGTTGGCAATCATACAGATAAAGAAACTTGTTGTTGATTAAATTGATGTTAAAAACTAAAGGCTAAGGATCTACTTGCTAGTAAGCTGCTTCGCGTCAGCCGTAAGCCAAATCCATTAAGACCTACTGAGTAATTAGTACTCAGGGTTTGCCCCCACATTTTGAGCGCAGGTATGGAATTCATGGTGTGCGCCTGTGTTGGAGGCGGGGCATGCCCTCATGTAGGATGAAGTGACTAAGTGGCACGAGGACAACATCGGTGGGCTCGATGTTGTACCTCCAATGCAAAACTTTTGGTGATAACATGGTGACATAAACTTATATTTTCCGCTGCGAGAAACTTTCAAACTTGCTACCGTATAATATTATGTTGTACTGGTATTTTATGTAAAAACTGGTTTGTAAATAAATCTACTTTTATGCTATTTAACTGCCTGTGATGATGTTTCTGTTGTGGCTCCATCGTGAGTCGGATGTGTATGATGTCGGTTCCTCTGGGAAAAGGTAATATCGGGAGTCGAATGACTCTCGACGGACGACCGGGTTTAGTTCGGTCTAATCGCACTGCAAGCTAGAGGTGGCAGGTGTGCTTAGCCCGGATTAAATCGGCGGTTCCGCCACAGCTGGTATCAGAGCCGATCATACAGAGACAACAGACATATCATCCAGTCTTGATTTGCAAACCTATTTTTGAAAACCTTTTCGAAGTATTTGGAAAAATGAGAGTATCGGTATGCCCATATTAAGGATGTTAGTGAAATACCAGGTGACATCGCTAACATTCTGACCTAGATAGAACTCATATGCATATTCGGCGCTTTGGGAAGCAACATTTCGGCCATAGCCATCCCCAGTACTGGTGGAGAGCTATTGGGATTTGCGGACTGTTGCGAACCCTGCATTCATGCTGATAGGGCAGAACTCTTTAAGGGGGGTGGTCACGCTATTGGAGTGTTTCGTGACCACTTCTCCTTCAACCAAAAATTATAGCTAGATCTTGTTGGCCACCGTTTCTCTCCCCAGCAATTCCCTAGTACTGGAGGAACACTGGGTGTGTTGGGAGAAATGGCGCCACTACGTCGTCCACCAGACGTAGCTTAAAGAAATTCGTGGGTGCCACTTCTAGAGTTAGAGTGGTAATGATTGGTCATGGTAATGATGATGATATGAGCATGCATTTTTCTGCAGGTACACTAACCACGTGCGAAATTAAGAACGAGTAGAGAACGACTAGTTGCATTAGAGAGTGCCGTGCATATATGTCACCGGATACTCGCTAGATATATAAATTATGCTTAAGGTGTGTGATGTGAGATCGAAAAGGACGAGTCATGCATCATGTTTATTCTTATTTGTTCATGCTTGGGGGTTTATCGCTAAAAGATAAATAAGTAAAATGAAAGTCCAATGATGTTTTCCGCACCCATCACCCACTTAACCATTAAACTTATATGCAACCTATGCTTATCACTGATTAAGGTCTCTTATTTAAAAACAGATGGCCAGGACCAAGCAAACTGCCCGCAAAGCCACCAGTGCGAGGGGACTCCGCATACAGGAGGGAAGGGCTGCTCCCCTCCCACCAGTGACCCACACCCCTCCTCAGCTTGAGAATGGGATGGTTCACACCCGTTGCCGTGAGGAGAACGGCCTTGCGCAGATCCTTTGTCGGGCTCTGCGTGAGATGAGGCGCAGGCCGTGCCCTTTCTTCTCAGTGCAGACGGTGCACGCGGAGGGACACTGCATGGCCAGTGTTGTCCTTCCTTCGAGCCACACCGCGGTCCGGCAGACGCTCACCGTCTACAGGGCCAATGAGGAGGACGCTTACGACAAGGTCACCCTAGCAGCCATCACCTCACTCAGTTCTTCGGGTGCAGCAGGGATGTCGGTGCTGCGCTACCTCCCCACCGACGGTTACGACGACGAGTGGCTCCGTCGTCACAACATGCTGGAGGAGCGAATTGACACCAGGCCCTATGCTGCGACCATGCAGTTTGCTCATAGCGTACACGGGATGTACCTCCGTGCCGAGGACCGTGTCGCCCACTACCGTGACCAGCACATGTATGCTCAGGACCGTATTGAGGAGCTGGAGGCAGAGTTGGCCGAGGCACAGCAGCGCCTGGCGCAGTACGAGCCGGACCCTTCAGTTGCCCCTGTGGTGGAGGATGAGGGCAGCATGGTGTCTGACGCACGTACCGGGCGTTAGAGAGTTTGGCAATGGCATTGTGTGATGAAGCCTTTTGTAGATGGTGCACGTTGTGAGCGATGTTTTGTACTATATCGCTCCGTGCAGTTTGCCATGACTGTACTAAACAATGGTGAGGTCGAGAGAACTCACTTATGTACGTCATGTAACCCGATGTAGAACCTGAAGTTAGTGTTCCGATGTGATGAATGAGAGGGCCCATGTGTGTACTAGTAAACCCTTAGTTTGTAAGACTCTATAAGTATGGTTGCAGTAACTGTTGAATGCGCATGGGCAATGTGAATGATGCGATGTCGTTAAGCTTGGCCTTGAGAGATAAAGTCTAACTGTTTTGTTACAAATTTACCTGTGCTCACAAATTGCCTATAGTCCTATGATCTTGCTGTCACCGTATTTCTGCACATGGGCTATTGGGCTGAACCCATATGATTCCATTTTGCAGATGGTGAACACTCGCACGGGGCAGTCATCAGGGCAGTCAGCGCAAGGCGCTCCACCCCCGCCGGAGCTGGCCACTTTGGTGGTCCAACAAGCTGAGCTGATTCGGCTATTAGCAGAAGACCGTCAAGCCCGTGGGCAACAACAGCCGCGGGAGTACAGGCCACGTGGCATTACTTACCAGGACTTCGAGGGGCTGCGACCCCCGGTTTTCACCAACTGCCCAGAGCCACTGGCGGCAGATGACTGGCTTCGCACTGTCCAGTCCAAGTTTACCCTTCTGCCAGGGATCAATGAGCAAGAGAAGGCTCGATTTGCTGCTCAGCTTCTTCATGGGCCTGCGGGAGCGTGGTATGCCACTTTCCTCGCCATGCAGGAAGAGGGCCACGAGCCCACATGGGAGGAGTTCCGTCAGGCTTTCCGGGCCCACTATATCCCGGCAAGTTTGATGGAACAAAAGCGACGCGAGTTCCGAGACCTCAGGCAGGGCAACAGAACCGTGATGCAATATGTGCAGACCTTTATCCACCTCTCACAGTATGCTCCAAGAGATGTTGCTACTGAGCCGGAGCGGGCCGAAAGACTCCTAGAGGGCCTTGACCCTACCCTCCGGACTCACCTGGCTCGGCGCTACCAGAGCTTCACTGAGCTGGTAGACACTGCTCTCGAAATGGAGAATCGTCTCCGTGCTGCTAACGAGGATCAGAAGCGCAAAAGGATAGTCAACACATCAGCGACTGGCCCTTCACAGAAGCAGAAGACCGCATACAAGCCTCAACAGCAAAATTATCAGCAGTCTCGCTATGTGGTCCGGCCCAACCAACCAAGGTGGATTCATCGGGCAGCACCGCCGCAACAGTACCCCATCTATCGAGCACCCGCACAGTTGCCAGCTCCCCGTGCTCCCATCGTCCCGGGGCCAGGTGCTCCGTGCTTCAATTGTGGCAAAATAGGTCACTTCAGTCGTGACTGTAGGGCACCCCGTAAGATACAGGGTCCTACCCCAGCTGGTGGAAGTCAACAGAGCAAGCCGAAGGGACCCATGCCCAAGATGGGTCGCGTGCACTATGTGCACATGGATCAGATTTCCGCCGGAGAACCGGTGCTTGCTGGTACGTTCATGATCAACGGTCAACCGACCGTCGTGTTATTTGATTCTGGGGCCACACATACTTTTATCAGCAAAACATATGCATTGAGGCATGGGATAAAAATGTACAAGTTGAAAGAAAATTATCAAATTACAGCACCGGGATCACCTATTGAAACCAGTTTGGGGGTTAGACAACTTAAGCTGAGCATTGGCACAGAAAATTTTATCATCAACCCCGTGGTACTACCACACCAGGGGATTGATATTATTTTAGGTATGAATTGGATGAAAGAACACGATGCAGTCCTGGATGTTAGCAGCAGGACAATACAATTAAAGTCAGGCGTAAGTGGTAAGGCTATACAGATACACATGCCAAACCAAAAACACATGGTCCCCACGGTCAATGCGACTGAACTACAAGAGGTTAAAAAGATACCAGTAGTGTGTGAATTCCCGGACGTATTTCCAGAAGAACTTCCTGGATTACCACCAAAACGAGATGTAGAGTTTACCATTGAACTCGTTCCAGGTACGGCTCCTGTGTCAAAAAGACCATACAGGATGCCACCTGATGATTTGAAGGAATTGAAAATACAGCTACAAGAACAATTAGACAAAGGGTTCATTAGGCCTAGTTCATCACCGTGGGGTTGTCCAGCTCTCTTTGTTGAGAAAAAAGATCATGGTGGGAAGAGGCTATGTGTTGACTATCGGCCACTGAATGCAGTTACCGTAAAAAACAAATACCCACTGCCACACATCGACATTCTATTTGATCAGTTAGCCGGGGCTAAGGTCTTTTCTAAAATTGACCTAAGGTCTGGCTACTATCAGATGAAGATTAGAGAAGAGGATATACCCAAGACAGCATTCTCTACCAGATACGGCTTGTATGAGTACTTGGTCATGTCATTTGGACTAACCAACGCACCGGCTTTCTTCATGTATATGATGAACTCGGTGTTTATGAATGAACTCGATAAGTTCGTGGTGGTATTCATAGATGACATACTAATTTACTCCAAAAATGAAAAAGAACATGAAGAACACTTGAGGATCGTGCTTACTCGGCTCAGAGAGCATAAGCTTTATGCCAAGTTTAGCAAGTGTGCTTTCTGGCTAAAAGAAGTAAGTTTCTTGGGTCACGTACTATCTGAAAAGGGAGTCGCAGTTGATCCTAACAAAGTAGAAGATGTGCTAAATTGGAAGCAACCAGAGACCGTGACTGAAATCCGGAGTTTTCTTGGTTTAGCGGGCTACTACCGCCGCTTTATCAAAGATTTCTCCAAAATTGCAAAACCTATGACCTCTTTGACCAAGAAAAATGCCAAGTTCATTTGGAATCCGAAATGTGAAGAAGCTTTCCAAACCTTGAAGAAATTGTTAACTTCAGCACCAGTGCTAGCTCAACCAGATATTACCAAGCCTTTTGAGGTGTACTGTGATGCCTCCGGTAATGGACTTGGTTGTGTCTTGATGCAAGAAGGAAGAGTAATTGCTTATGCCTCCCGCCAACTGAGGAAACATGAAGCCAACTATCCAACACATGACCTTGAGTTAGCTGCAGTCGTTCATGCACTAAAAATTTGGAGACACTATCTGTTAGGCAACACATGTCACATCTACACTGACCATAAGAGTCTCAAATATATTTTCACCCAACCCGAAATCAACATGAGGCAGAGGCGATGGTTAGAGCTGATAAAAGATTATGATCTGGAGATACACTACCACCCAGGCAAGGCCAATGTGGTAGCAGATGCACTAAGCCGAAAAGCTCATTGCAATGTGATAGAAGTCCGACCTACAGCAAGAATAATCTGCTGTGAAATGAGTGACATTGAAACACCTCCAGGACAGCCTGCAGAACTCTATAGTATCATTATTGAGCCCACAATCAAGGCACAAGTCATAGAAGCTCAGAAGCAAGATAAGGGTATGGCACATATCCGTGAAGGTATTAGTGAAGAGAAGAAGGCATGTTTCACGCTTGATGACCAAGGCGTCCTGTGGTTCAAGAATCGTCTAGTGGTACCCAAGGACATGGAGTTGAGGAAGAAGATACTGGACGAAGCGCACACTTCAATACTCACGATACATCCAGGCAGCAATAAGATGTACCAAGATTTGAAGCAAAAGTTTTGGTGGACCCGTATGAAACGAGAAATTGCCAAGTATGTGTCTGAGTGCGACGTGTGCAAGAAAGTAAAAGCCGATCACTTAAAGGCCGCTGGAATGCTTCAACCACTGGAGGTTCCAGCGTGGAAATGGGAGGATATACACATGGATTTCATTGTGGGATTGCCTCGAACTAAAAAAGGGTATGATTCGGTATGGGTAGTAATAGACAGATTTACAAAGTCAGCCCATTTCTTTCCGGTAAAAACGATATACCATGCCAAGACCTATGCTGAGATTTATTTAGCTCGTATCCTTCCTTTGCATGGAGTCCCTAAGACCATCACTTCGGATAGAGGGTCACAGTTTGTCTCCCGTTTCTGGGAGCAATTGCATACCGCTTTAGGGACCACTTTGATTCACAGTTCGGCATACCACCCTCAAACCAGTGGTCAAGTAGAAAGAGTGAATCAAATTCTAGAAGATATGTTAAGGGCTTGTGCACTGACATATTCCACTAAGTGGGATGAATGCCTTCCCCTGGCAGAGTTCGCTTATAACAATAGCTATCAAAAGAGCTTGGAAATGGCTCCTTTCGAGGCTCTTTATGGTAGGAGATGCAGAACACCACTAAACTGGTCTGAACCAGGAGAGCGTGTTACCTTTGGCCCTGATTTAGTGGTAGAAGCCGAAGAACAAGTGAAACTCATACACCACCATCTCAAAAGAGCACAGTCCAGACAGAAAAGTTACTCGGATAAAAGGAGGAGGCCATTAGTCTTTGATAAGGGGGATCATGTGTATCTCAAAGTATCTCCGATGAAAGGGGTACAACGGTTTGGGGTGAAAGGAAAGTTAGCACCAAGGTACGTCGGTCCATTCAAGATCATTGAAAAGTGCGGAGCCGTCGCTTATCGGTTAGAGCTACCACCACATCTGGCTGCAGTTCATGATGTGTTTCACGTCTCCCAACTAAAGAAGTGCTTAAGAGTACCGGAGAAAGTGGTAGATACCTCTCAAATTCAGATTGAACCAGATCTCACATACGAAGAACGTCCCATAAAAATCCTCGATCAAAAGCAAAGATCGACCCGTCGGAAAACAATCAACTTTTACAAAGTACAATGGAGTAATCATTCCGAAGAAGAAGCCACATGGGAGCAAGAAGAATACCTACACACTAAGTACCCTGGTTTTCTGCCATCCACCTCAACTCGGTACGTTACAGCAGCTTTAGCTTCTGGGTCTAAACTCAATACGTACACCCAACACTAACTACAACCAGTTTAACCACCCACGACACTTCAAAAATCTCGGGACGAGATTTCTTTAAGGGGGGTGGGTTGTGATGCCCTAGGCATCTCAAATGCATTACACTAAAATCATTAGCATAATGACATCTTTTCCAAGGCCTTTTATCTTGAAAAGCATGCATAAACTAGGTCAATTGAGCAACTAAACCTAGTTTTCAGAAAAAGCTGTGTTTGTATTGTGGATATAACTTTAATACAAGTGTGATTTTTATAAAACCTTACATACCAAACTTGTAGGTAATCCTATAAGGAATGACTTTGGTATTTTGTGTTTTGGCATGCATGAATGTTGAAATCTAGTTTTGGGTCATTTTATGTGAAAATGTGACTTTTGCCAAATTCAGCCCTGTTAGGTAAATTCAAAATTTTGTGAAACAAAATTCAAAATCTTGCCATGTCATGAATACCAAAGTTGTAGATCATGAGATTCTATGCAACATTGGTATAGTTCACCTTTCATGAAAATGCACCTAAAATGGACTTTTATAATTTTCAAGTTGGGGATTTCAAATGGTCAAACAGGAGTCAGCAAGTTAATTTCAAATTTAAATCATTTTATATTTGGAATCTGGTATAGGTCCTTTTGACAAAGTTGTAAATTTCAAAATGTACAACATTTCTTTCAATTGGGTCTTTTTCAAATTCAGCTCCTAAATTGGTCAAATTTACGAAATTCAGAAACCTGTTCAGCTGGTCAAAGGGGATTTATCTTTTTCGTTTTTCTTTTATTTTCTAGTCTCTATGACAGGGGGGACCCACCTGTCAGGCCGCCACGCCAGCGCACCGACGGTTTTTCCCCCGCTCCCTCGCTCGATGCACCGAGTCTATACACCGTACTCTCAAATCCTGGGATTGGCCCCACCTGTCAGCCACCGTGGTCCATAGACCGGGTTCACCCACGCGCCTCCCTTTTCTCTCCCCGGCCGCGCGCGCCCACGCGGCGCTGCGCGCCGAGCGGCCGTGGCCACGCGCCGGCCGTCCCGGCCGCCGCGGCCACGCGCCACTGCCGCGCGCGGACAGCGCGCGCGACGCGCCACCGGGGCGAGGGCGAGGCCGACCCTATATCTCGAGTTCTCCTCCCCGAGCTCGAGTTTTCTGCTTTTTCCCTCCCGACCTCTCGCGTCCGCCATTGCCGGAACTCGCGCGAGCTCGCCCCAGCCATCTCCGCCCGCTCCCGAGCTCAACCGTCACCACGCCGAGCTTCGCCGCCCTCGACTCTACCTTCCCGCCCAGACCGCATCGCCCGAGACCCTTCCACCCCGGCGTATTGCACCGCCGGACCTCACCGGCCAGGGGCGCTCGTCGCCGTCCCTCCCCGCGATCTTCCCCGCCGTCTGAGGTAGTGGATAAGGTTCCCCGTACTCCTCTCTCTCTCCCCGGCACTCCGCGGCGAGCTCCCGAGCCCCGCAGGGCCGAGATTGGCCGCGCGTCGCCGGAGTTCCCCCTCCCGTCGCGAGGAAGAAGACGACGGGAGGAGGAAGACGCACATTTTGCGCTATCGCCCTCCGGGTTTAACAGTTTTACGTTTCCATACCGAGCACTGTACGCTGAGTCTTGTAAATCTTGCACAGGAACCCTCAGAAACTATGGATATTTATAGATAGGTCCAGAGTCTGTGTATTTTCGATTAAAATGCTTTTAAAAAGGCTGAAACTTTGAAAAATCATAATAAAGTGTATAAAAATCCAAAAATAGCAAACTTTGTTGCATTGTGTTCCTAATAAATAGATCTACAGGATGGGTATGATGGTTGAGTAGAAAAGGACAGTTTTGCCCCTGTTTCTTTTCAAACTTATAAAACTCTAATAAATAGGAAATAAGGATTAAATAATCTCCAAAAATAGCCAAATTTGACCAGGGACCTTGTTGATATATGTAGGCTCTGTATAAAAATTGCTGGCCCTAGCACTTGCTGTTGAATTACTATTTTACCCTTGTCTTGCACTAAGCACAATTTAGTCTTAAGAAAAAGATTAATTCGGTGAGTAATGTTTCAAATATGACTTTAAGGTTGATATGAGCTATAGTTATGGAATAACATGTAGAATTGGAGATGATGCATGTAAGGTTTTGGCTCTAAGTGAAAGCTGGTAGAAATAATGCACTTGTATGAAAGTTTCGGTCACTTCACATGAAGCGGTGCTATTTTCGCTACGCACACCCCACGTTATTTTATGTGACAAGCTAAGCTGTCATAGATGATGGCTTGTACGATTTCTTAGTATGAAACGACTTTCGCCTCATTATGCATAACTCTGTACCATGAATCATAAGTTCACTGATCTACTGCATTACACCCGCATAATGAAGCAAGCATTGCACTAATACATAATTCAACTGCATCATGTCATACATATAGATTCCACGAACGAAGAACCACCACCGGACCAACCGATCGTGACGGAGCCAGAAGAGGAACTGCACCCAGAGCCAGAGGACCAACAGCAAGAACCCGACTACGCTCCGGAGGCAGCTACTGACTCTAACGAGGAATGTAGGCAGGACCATACTCTCCCAGCAAATAAATTATACTTCATGATTACGCATATGCATTAGGAGTTGTTTGGAACCAATTGCATTAGACTTCCTGGCCGCCCTGGCCCTAGCACCTATGCATAGAGTTCGTAGGGCGAGTATGCCTAGAAATTTCTAGGTACGAGTAGACACGAGTGTGTGTACTCGTCACGTAGGTGTTTTCAAAATCACAAAAGCTTACAGTTATATCCCTTGTATTTGTTGCTCATGAGGAAAATGGAGACCGGGCGGAGATTTTATTTCAGTATTTACTATTCATGATGTCGCACCCGGACTCCGCCCGAGTCATATAAGGCCCGTTCGTTGTTCGCCTATTGGTCGGCATAACATTGCTAAAGTGCTTATCCGGGGAATGGGACCGGAAAAGTCTTTCCTGGGCTCGTCCGAAGCACAGAGACACGTTCCTACCCGCTGGTTGAGAGGAAGGTGGCCCGGGGGAGCTTGGTACTCATGACGGGGAGACCGAGATGTCGGCAGGCTCGTCATGGGGGCACAACCCGGGGGCTAGGCGGGAGTGAATCGAACTTGGGACGAGGCAGGTTAAGATTGGGGCTATATGTGGGAACGCGATGGCTAGTAAGCATATACCCCTGGCATGATAGTTATTCCCGGGAATTAAAATCGATTCGAATCGCTGATGCCCACCAGGTGTGGGAATGCCAATGCCTTTGACGTTCAACGTAGTAATTACTTAAACTCTCGGTACCGTAATACTCATGGTTTTTGGAATACTACATGTTTGAGCTGAGTTGTTATCTTGCAAAGATTTACTGTTATGTTGGCAATCATACAGATAAAGAAACTTGTTGTTGATTAAATTGATGTTAAAAATTAAAGGCTAAGGATCTACTTGCTAGTAAGCTGCTTCGCGTCAGCCGTAAGCCAAATCCATTAAGACCTACTGAGTAATTAGTACTCAGGGTTTGCCCCCACATTTTGAGCGCAGGTATGGAATTCATGGTGTGCGCCAGTGTTGGAGGCGGGGCATGCCCTCATGTAGGATGAAGTGACTAAGTGGCACGAGGACAACATCGGTGGGCTCGATGTTGTACCTCCAATGCAAAACTTTTGGTGATAACATGGTGACATAAACTTATATTTTCCGCTGCGAGAAACTTTCAAACTTGCTACCGTATAATATTATGTTGTACTGGTATTTTATGTAAAAACTGGTTTGTAAATAAATCTACTTTTATGCTATTTAACTGCCTGTGATGATGTTTCTGTTGTGGCTCCATCGTGAGTCGGATGTGTATGATGTCGGTTCCTCTGGGAAAAGGTAATATCGGGAGTCGAATGACTCTCGACGGACGACCGGGTTTAGTTCGGTCTAATCGCACTGCAAGCCAGAGGTGGTAGGTGTGCTTAGCCCGGATTAAATCGGCGGTTCCGCCACAACTGCCTAGGTTGCCACATCATCGATCCTACATACAAACAAACACAATGTGGTGAAGATCCAACCATACATGAGAGCATCCAATGTATCCGAGGGTCACAAGCCGTTGGGATGAGGATTGGTGATGTCAAGGCTCCGAGGGAAGTAACACGCAACAAATCGGGAGCAGACACGTGACCGCCCAACCACGTGCCATGGCCGCCCGACCACTCCTCGACGCATTTTTCACGTGCAACTAACCGCCTCAACTGCCAATCAACTGTAGGACAAAGACGTGCGACTAGAGGGGGGGTGAATAGGAGCACTTGAAATCACAAAATCACAAACCCCCAAGTGGAAACCGAAACCAAGCACCGTCCACTGAACAGATACGTGCCTAGCAGCGCAAGGGTGCCGTCCACTGTGAGGATACGCACCAATGCAAGAAAGCTCAAGATCCGAACAAGAATGACAGCGGAACAACGGATTTTGCAATAACCGCGACAAGACACTCACCGCACCTAGGTGCGTCTTACTGACTCACAGTAAGCAAAGAGAATGGTCTTAAGGGAGGAATGCGAAAATCCATAGCAAAATCACAGTGGAAAAACCAAACTGGGAAGAACACAGTAGCTCCCTGGCAGGACCGGACTGTCCGGTGGCCAACACCGGATTGTCCGGTGGGACCGGACTATCCGATGCCTGACGCCGGACTGTCCGGTGGCACAGCCTGGACAGTGCCTCTCACCAGACTGTCCGGTGGGCACTGCCGGACTATCCGGTGGAACCGGACGGTCCGGTGGCCTCTGCCGGATGGTCCGGTAGGGTCGCAGAAAAGATGATATCAAATCCTAACTTGATCAGACCTTGTCCAAACTTCACAAAATTTAGCATAGGTTATCTGGACCCTATTTCAAAGTTATTCCCAATAGATCAACTCAAGGTAACCGCGGAATCAGTGGGAATTTCAGATCTTGTGAAATAGCCATTCTTGGGCAAGAAAGGGGAAAACACAAAAGAGGCTTGCTCGTGGCAATCCAGCAGGATTGAGATGAACTAAGTCATGATCTGCACGTCCGAGCAAGTCCAGAACATCAGCAAGGAAAGGGATTCAAGCTTTCCCAACAAAAACACACAAAAAGTAAGGATTGAACCCAAAAACCAAAGAGAGAGGGGGAGGAGAAGAACACAAGGTTGCTGCACGAATTTGCTTCGATCAAGTGCCCAAGATGGGTCTAAAGATTCAGCATACAAGCAGAAATTCGTCCCAAGCAACCACCCTCACCTTCCCTCAAGATTAGGAGGCTAAATCCTACTCTAACCTTCCTAACAATGGAGCTCAAAGCTTAAGGACGAAAATCACCAAGTGAAGACTAATCCTAGTAGCCAAGAGGTCCTCTAATGACCTGCCTTGGACCTATTTATACCCGAGTGCTATTTAGACAGTTTTGCACTTAGGTCCCTACAGCTAGACAAACCCTAAGGACTCAAGCGAAAGATTACATGATATTTCGGGACAGACGACCACGATGAAGTCTTGATCTTCGTAAGTTCCATGCAATCCTCGCATGCTCTCCACGTGGCTAGTAGTCCAATCCGCGATCCGCCCCTGGTTTTGAAGTCAGAAACCGAGAAACTTTCGGAAGTCTCCGCCTGGGCCGGATTTGGCCCATCTTCTCTATCTTGGCGAGTCATGGCCCAACTCACCAAGGCTTGGGAAGCTTGGATGACGGTTTTGAGCCGAAGCCGCCAAAGCCTCCCTCGCACGCCTTCGCGCCACGCATTCGGGTTGGAGCACCGCGGTGGCGCCCGGCATCCCCTGTCCATCGGGGCAGCCTCGTAGTCCTTCGGAGGACTTACTCCTGCCGTCGCCATGTCGCTCCTCCGTATACCGAACTCCCATGGCCGACAGACGCCGAGTGTGCGTCCAGTCCTTCGGAGGACTTCCCTCTACCTCCAGTCCATCGGAGGGCCTCCTGTTCATCGGAGGTCTTGTGCCCAAGTCCTTCTGGGTCTTGCTACTGTTGACAATCACTCATCACTCCAGAGGCAATGGAGCCGGTCCATTGGCTCTCAATCTCCCCCTTGATGAGTGCATTGTCAAGACCTTCGACCTGTAACCTAAAATAGAACAAAGACAAAAGAAAACGCGTAAAACCGAAAAGAAAGAAGAAAAATAAGAAGTTGCTCAACATGCCCAAGGACCAAATACTGGCAGAAAAGGGCAAGTTGAGACAACAAAAACAAGGTCAAAGATCGACCCCCTAAGACAAGGGAAACCGCTCAACGCAGTCGATCAAACTAAAACATGACCCCTCAAGAAAGAGGCAAACTGGCTCAACACAGTCATGCTAAGGCAAAGCATAGGCTCCTCCAGAAAGAAGCAAAAGGCTCAACGCACCGATGCAAGAGCATGCTAAAAGCTCAAACTCCCCCACAACTAGATCTCTATGGAGTCCTCACCCTTTGGTCCAACATCTCTCTCTCCACAAGGGTCAACATCTTGGTATTTCTCCCCCCCTTGTTGACAATGGACACATCAAGGGTTCATAGAACTCAACTCCCCCTGAAATGGACAACTCCCCCTCAAAATATGCCATGAAATGCAGGAAGTGTACCATGAAGAGCTCAGCAGGGATGAAAAGCTAGTAAATACAAGTTCTAGCATACAGAGCAAGTGAGGGCAAGGAAACATGCAAACAAGCTCAATTGAATCTATCTTATACAAATCAGGAGCATGGTTTACAAGGTTGTTGAAAAGAGAGCATCACCAACATGAATAGCACCTAGCAAGATAGGCATGAACAGCAAGATGCTAGCAAAACATAGAAGGTGTGCTACTCTTAACCAAGGCATCTACAACAGGCCATAAGCAGTTTAGAGACTTGCAAAGTTCAGATTTAGCAATTTTGAACTTCAAGCAAAACAGATCATGTGCCAGGGGTTATTCACTTGT
This sequence comes from Paspalum vaginatum, assembly GCA_030272315.1. Lineage (NCBI taxonomy): Eukaryota > Viridiplantae > Streptophyta > Magnoliopsida > Poales > Poaceae > Paspalum > Paspalum vaginatum. The sequence goes on from CM059014.1 coordinate 19,187,334, forward strand.
CGTTGCCACTTCTTACCAACCAATGCCAAGCCTAGTTTCAGAAAACCATCAGAAGCTTAAGACAAGGTTTTGGTCATACACAGCCTAGTCCAAGTTCAAGCCAAAGTGCAAAGGCAAGCTCTCTCAAACTAGATCAGTGTGACAAGTAAACCCTCCTAGATCTTTTCAATTTAGCGCATAGGACACCACTTGTAAGCCACATTCATTCAAATTTTAGATTAGAACAAGGTGCCATAAATGCTTAGGCATCAGTGTAACACAGGCATACGACTAGCATATCCAAGCATGAAAAGATAGCATAGCATTCAACATTCCTACACATGCTAGGTAGCCAAGTCAAGTGGTGATCATGGTTTTTGATTTTGAAGAAACAAAAGTGACTGAGCTCACAAAAGATATTAGATAGATTCAAGGAGCTTAGCCAACCATGATCAAGCAAGCAACTGTACAATCTAGCACAAGCAAGTACTAACTTGTCATACCAGAAGAGCTCTAGTGCTAGTGAAAGTGAAAATGCATATGTTACAATGCAATGCATGATATGAGACAAAATGCAAGAAAAGCAAAGAGAAGCAAAGAAAGAAGAAACAAAACAAAAACTAAACTATACCAAAGTTACCCCAACCTAAAAGGGGTAACAAACACCAAGCTCCCCACGCAAGTGAGCAAATATGCTCAGGTCTAAGGGCTTGGTGAAGATATCGGCCAACTGGTTCTCAGTCTCTACATGGATCAAGTCTATATCTCCCTTCTCGTAGTGATCTCTCAAGAAGTGAAACCTCACTTCTATGTGTTTGGTTCTGGAGTGCAAGACGGGGTTCTTAGCTATAGAAATAGCAGAAGTAGAGTCTACTAGGAGAGGGATCTTCCTAAAACTGAGACCAAAGTCGCTCAAGGTGGACTTCATCCAAAGCAGCTGGGAGCAGCAACTAGCAGCAGCAATGTATTCAGCTTCTGTGGTGGAAGTGACTACGCTAGATTGCTTGCATGAGGACCAAGAGACAAGAGAGGAACTGAGAAACTGGCAGGTGCCGGAAGTAGACTTGCGCTCCAGCCGACAACCCGCAAAGTTAGCATACGAATACCCTCTAAGAGAGAGCAACGAAGCTGAAGAAAACCAAAGTCCAAGCTCAGGAGTGTATTTCAGGTACCTGAAGATGCGCTTTACTGCTTGACGATGTGATAGCCTTGGTGAGGCCTAAAAACGCGCACAAAGGCAAACTGCGAACTGAATGTCTGGCCGGGTCGCCGTCAGGTACAGAAGTGAGCCGATCATCCCTCGATACTCTCTTTGGTCCACCACCTCCCCTTCTTCATCCGCATCAAGAGCCGTCTGTGTTGACATGGGAGTCGCCATGGGCTTGAGATCTCCCTTGTCAAACTTCCTCAAAATGTCCTTCGTGTACTTGGCTTGATGGACGAAGGTTCCTTCTAGGCCTTGCTTAATCTGAAGCCCGAGAAAGAACTGAAGCTCACCCGTGAGACTCATCTCGAATTCATTGCTCATCTGTTCAGCAAACTTAGACACCAAAGCGTGAGATGAACCACCAAAGATAATGTCATCAACATATATCTGAACTAGAAGGGTGTCACCGCCACGACACAACAGAAACAAAGTCTTGTCTACTGAACCCATCACAAAACCAGACTTGAGCAGAAAGGCTTTCAACCTAGCATACCAAGCACTTGGAGCTTGCTTCAGACCATACAGGGCTTTTCTCAACTTATACACCCGGTCTGGAAACTTGGCACTCTCAAAGCCAGGAGGTTGTCTCACATAAACCTCCTCCTCGATGTAACCGTTTAGAAAAGCTGACTTGACATCCATCTGCTACAATTTGAAGCCTTTAGAGGCAGCAAAGGCAAGCAGAATCCTAATAGCCTCTAAACGAGCTACAGGAGCAAAGGTTTCCTCATAATCTATCCCCTCCTTCTGACAAAAACCCTGGGCTACCAATCTCGTTTTGTTCCTCACAACCATCCCATCCTCACCCTGTTTGTTCTTGAAAACCCACTTGGTTCCTATTGGGTGGTAGTTTGGTGGAGGTTCAACTAAATCCCAGACATGGTTTCTCTCAAAGCTCTCCAACTCCTCATGCATGACGTTCACCCAACTAGGATCAGATAATGCATGTGACACATCCCGGGGTTCGAAAGAAGCAACAAATGCGGAGTGACAGAAAAAGGCTAGAGAGTTAACCGAAGAGCTTGTGACACGCTGGTGTAGGTCTCCAATCATCCTGTCTGGAGGGTGATCCCGCTGGACCTGCATAGATGGAACAATCTCGGAGGTCACCTCCCGTTCGTCCTCAGCGGGGCCAACCTCTGCTCGAGCTTGTGGTCAGGGGAGTGAGGAGGAAGCCGTCGGCAAGGGTCCTCCTTCATCTTCAGAGCTCGTAGTAGAGGGGGCAGGAGCTGCAGCCGGTGCAGTGGCTCCTGCATCACCGGCATCTACTTCACCTTCCTCATCTTCAATGATGGGAGCGCCTTCTTCATCATCACCTGGAAGCTCAAATGCAGGGGTTGTGCAAGGCATAGATTCATCAAAGGAAACTTCACAGGTTTCAACCACTTGTCTAGTATCAAGGATCCACACTCTATATGCCCTAGAGCTAGATGCGTACCCAAGAAAAATACCATCCAAGCAACGAGATTCAAATTTGTTCAAATGCCCCCCCTTTTTTAGCACAAAGCATCTGCAGCCAAATGGATGCAGGTGCTTGATGCTAGGCTGCCTACCAAACCGTAGCTCGTATGAAGTCTTTCCCAAGAAAGCCCGTAGGAAAATACGGTTGGCAATGTAACAGGCCGTATTCATAGCCTCAGCCCAAAAGCGCCGCGGAGTCCTATGCTCATCAAGCATCGTCCGCGCCATCTTTGCAAGTGTGCGGTTCTTTCGTTCCACAACACCGTTCTGCGGTGGGGTATAAGGAGATGAGAATTGGTGATCAAGACCAAGGTCACGACAGAAGGTTTTGAAACGAGAGTTACGAAATTCTCCGCCAATGTCGCTGCGGATAGCCCTCATGGCCTTATGACTCTCATTCCTTAACCTCAAGACCAGATCCCAAACAAAACCAAAAGCTTCATCTTTGAATTCCATGAAGAACACCCACGAATAGCGAGAAAAGTCTTCCACAACTACAAGCACATACCACTTCCCACTAACCGATTGTACCCGAGCAGGACCAACCGTGTCCATATGTAGCAGCTCACCCGAGTAAGAGGTCATCACCTGATTAACAGGTGCATGAGAAGCGGCAACCATCTTGCCATGACGACAGGGGTGGCATACTAAGTCCTTTTCTGCTTTCAAATTGGGCAATCCTCGGATCAGACCCATCGAGCTCAACCTAGCTAGCGGATCAAAACTCAAATGGCCAAGCCTCCTATGCCACTTCCAAATATCAGAAGAAGGACTAGCACCAAAACACCGAGGAGGGCCAGAAACATTTGCAAGGGCAACCTTAAAAACCTACCCATAGGGTAAAATCCGACAAACAATGTTTTCCTTAGCATCAAGCACACAAGAGGAACCCTCCATAAAGCGAACCTCAGACCCTTCCTTGAGAAGTTGCGAGACAGAAACCAAATTGAACCCCAAATTCCTCACCAAAGCAACTTCTCTCAGGGAAAGTTTGCCAGAAAGAGCAACAGAACCAACACCCAACACTTTACCTTGATCATTATCCCCGAATGTGATGTACTCCTTGGTGCTCACGGGGTTGAGGCTGGAGAACCATCTGCGGTGCCCTGTCATGTGCCTAGAGCAACCGGAGTCCATGATCCATATGTCCTCCAGGCCTCGATCCTGCAAAATCAAGGAAAGCGAGAGTGAGCAAATGGTCTACCACTGGGGTTAGTGTAACTGCTGAACCAGTGCCGAGCCATTTGCTCAAAAGTGGGGTAAACAAGGTCAAAGTAAGCATCACATCTACCTGGGTACCCGCGACCACTAAAGCGTGAGCTCTCAAACCCTCTACCTCCAAAACCTCGGTCAGAAGATCCAAGGCCGCGCTGAAAATGACTAGGAGCTCGACCGAGAAAGCGTCTCTCTCAGCTAGGAACACGGGCCTGAAAGCCGCCTCCTCTCTCACCAGCAAAGCGGTCTCTCATCTCACCGCGACGGGGAGGATCCTGCCTACCACCCTGGTAGAACTGATCCTGGTTCCCGCAGGCTCTCTCCTACCTCTCAACTCGCTTCCTCCTGAAGCAAAACTCCTCCAAGTGGCCATTCCGCTGGCAAAAGTCACAGTGGTAGACAGGCCTCTTGGGAGTGGGATTAGTCTGAGCCTTGGGCTTAGGTGGAGTAGCATTGGGTGGAACAGGCTGTGGGACTCTCTCCTTGCTTACTGGAGACTTGAGAATCTCAGTCACTACTCTATCCAGCTTAGCCTGTGAGGGCTTGGCTGTCCAAAACTGCATCTTTGGGGCAGCCTTAAGAGGGTCATGGTAAACCCCATCAACAGTAGGGCTAGTCTGAGGAGAGGCAGGCTTAAGCTTAATTGGGGAACTCTTCTTCTCACTCGAGGTACTGCACTCTCCTAACCCAAGTCCACACATATCACCCTCAGCTCTCTTGGTGCTCTCCAAGATCATCCTAAGTTGGGGCTCTCTAGCATACATCCAACTGAGCACCTCTCTCAATCGGTTGTTCTCATCAACCAAAGTCTATTTCTCCTCTCTCAGATCCTTCAGAACTACAGTCTGGTCAGCACAAGTAGGACAGTCTAGAGAGGGAATAGGAAACGCGGACTTCTCTAACTTCTTAATGGTGGCATACCTATCCACCAACATCAACCTTAGAGTGAGACAGTTCTCACAAGTGTCAGGGGATGCTAAAAGCATCTCAAGGTCAGCTCTCAACTGCACAAGCTTACTCTCCAAGGTAGGATAGACCATGCACGCACCCAAAAGCGTGGGTCTAGCCCTAACCTCTTCCAACTCTTTGAGCTGTCCCTCACACCTCACTTTTAGCTCAGCTATGTCAACAGCTAGGTGGGGGCACATCTCACACTCAGTCACATCACTCAAAATAGGCTCATCCAGTTTAGACTGGAGCTTGCCTAACTCTACCTTCAGCCTATCCATCTCCTCTACCTGATGAGCATACTTGTTCTTCTGCTCACAGAGATCTCTCATCAAAGTCTCACAGGTAGGACACTCAGCCTCACTTGGCTGGGCTGATACACCCTTCAGCCTCTCTATCTCAGCTAAAGCATCAGCCAACTTGGCTTTCTGCTTCTGCAGCTTCTTGGCTCCCTTCTCCAACAACCTATCCTAGGCTTTCAACTCACGACTATTTGACTCCAACATCTCAAGAATTTCATCTTGTTCAGGAGTTACCTCTTCATCGGAGGAGTCGTTGTCGTTGCCCTTGTCATCCTTGTCCTCAAGCGCCATGGAGCAAAAGGATCTCCGGTGCATCTTGTGCTTGCGCTTGGACTTGGTGGAGACAAAGCAGAGTCCAGCTGGACCACCTTGGTCCCTCCTCTTGTCCCGCTTGGTGATGATCTCCTCCTCGCTTGAGCTTGATGAAGACGAGGAGGAGGAAGACGATACGCCACACAGGCCACCAAGCTCGGCGAAGAAGGCCTTGTCCTGCTTCTGGTTGTCCTTCTGGTAGCTCTTGAAAGCCTTCTGGAAGTTCTTGATCTTGCCGGAGCGGTGCTTGGTGTGGTCATGCTTGCCGGAGTGGTACTTGTTGGAGTCGCGGGAGTGAGTCTTGCCCTTCTTGTAGTAGTCGTTCTGCTTGTTTGGGTATTCGGCAATGAAGTGGACGACCTCTCCGCACTCGAAGCACTTGGGCCTCCCACCCCTCTTCTTACTCATCTGGTTGTCATAGGCGCGCTGAAAACGGCTAGACACCAGACAAAGCTCATCATCCCCAAGTGACGCCAACTGCTCCTCTGTAACAGACATAAGAGCAGAAAACGAAAAGTTGTGAAGCTGGGGGTTAGAAACGGCCTCACTGGAGGGAGAAGCCAAGGCCAGGCTCTTGGAGCCAGTACAAGCGAGAGAATCTCTCAACTTGTAATCCACCTCTGTGGCCTTGAGCTTGCTGTAAAGTGTCTCCACTCCAATTGTGTCATAGGCCTCAGACTCGATGATCGAGTTAACCTTGATCTCCCATACCTTCCTGTCCATCGCATATAGCCACTTGACAGCCTGTTGATGGTCGGTGTATGGGATCCTCTCAGGGCTGGAGTTAACGCGCAACTTGTTGATGATCAATTGAAAATGACCAAACAAGTCATCGATGGACTCACTAGGGTTCTGAACGAAATTTTCATACTCGCGCCTGAAAGTCTCAATGAGACGCCCCTTGATAGTAGCAGTGCCCTCATGGTGTGCACTCAGCAGGGACCAGATCTGACGGGCAGTCTCAAGATGGCTCACTTTCTCATAATCAACTGGACCAAGTCCTGAGAAGAGAAAGTTAACAGCTTTGGCGTTCGCCTCATGCTGAGCCACAATCGCTGGGGTAGTGCGCTGGGCAACTGGAAGCACCACAAAGTTCGCACTCTGAGTACCATCCCATATGTCCTGGCCCTGGCTAAGCAAGAAAGCTCTCATCCTACCCTTCCAGTAGGAGTAGCCATCGGAACCAAGGACCGGAATCTTCCCAGAGTGAGTCATAGTCGCTACTGGTTTCTCACCGGTAAAGGTATGAAGAAACCTAACTGGCTTTGATACCAATTGTAGGACCGAGACGTGCGACTAGAGGGGGGGGGTGAATAGGAGCACTTGAAATCACAAAATCACAAACCCCCAAGTGGAAACAGAAACCAAGCACCGTCCACTGAACAAATACGTGCCTAGCAGTGCAAGGGTGCCGTCCACTTTGAGGATACGCACCAATGCAAGAAAGCTCAAGATCCGAACAAGAATGACAGCCGAGCAACGGATTTTGCAATAACCGCCACAAGACACTCACCGCACCTAGGTGCGTCTTACTGACTCACAGTAAGGAAAGAGAATGGTCTTAAGGGAGGAATGTGAAAATCCGTAGCAAAATCACAGCGGAAAAACCAAACTGGGAAGAACACAGCAGCTCCCTGGCAGGACCGAACTGTCCGGTGGCCAACACCGGATTGTCCGGTGGGACCGGACTATCCGATGCCTGACGCCGGATTGTCCGGTCGCATGGCCTGGATAGTGCCTCTCAATGACTGTCTGGTGGGCACTGCCGGACTATCCGGTGGAACCGGACTGTCCGGTGGCCTCTGCCGGATGGTCCGGTAGGGTCGCAGAAAAGATGATTTCAAATCCTAACTTGATCAGACCTTGTCCAAACTTCACGAAATTTAGCACAGGTTATCTGGACCCTATTTCAAAGTTATTCCCAACAGATCAACTCAAGGTAACCGCGGAATCAGCGGGAATTTCAGATCTTGTGAAATAGCCATTCTTGGGCAAGAAAGGGGAAAACACAAAAGAGGCTTGCTCGTGTTAATCCAGCAGGATTGAGATGAACTAAGTCATGATCTCCACGTCCTAGCAAGTCCAGAACATCAGCAAGGAAAGGGATTCAAGCTTGCCCAACAAAAACACCCAAAAAGCAAGGATTGAACCCAAAAACCAAAGAGAGATGGGGAGGAGAAGAACACAAGGTTGCTGCACGAATTTGCTTCGATGAAGTGCCCAAGATGGGTCTAAAGATTCAGCATACAAGCAGAAATTTGTCCCAAGCAACCACCCTCACCTTCCCTCAAGATTAGGAGGCTAATCCTACTGTAACCTCCCTAACAATGGAGCTCAAAGCTTAAGGACGAAAATCACCAAGTGAAGACTAATCCTAGCAGCCAAGAGGTCCTCTAATGGCCTGCCTTGGACCTATTTATACCCGAGTGCTATTTAGACAGTTTTGCACTTAGGTCCCTACAGCTAGACAAACCCTAAGGACTCAAACGAAAGATTACAGGATATTTTGGGACGGACGACCACGATGATGTCTTGATCTTCGTAAGTTCCACGCAATCCTCGCATGCTCTCCACGTGGCCAGTAGTCCAATCCGCGATCCGCCCCCGGTTTTGAAGTCAGAAACCGGGAAACTTTAGGAAGTCTCCGTGCTGGGCCGGATTTGGCCCATCTTCTCTATCTTGGCGAGTCGCGGCCCAACTCACCAAGGCTTGGGTAGCTTGGATGATGCTTTTGAGCCGAAGCCGCCAAAGCCTCCCTCGCACGCCTTCACGCCACGCATTCGGGTTGGAGCACCGCGGTGGTGCCCGGCATCCCCTATCCATCGGGGCAACCTCGCAGTCCTTCGGAGGACTTACTCCTGCCTTCGCCATGCCGCTCCTCCGTATACCGAACTCCCATGGCCGACAGACGCCGAGTGTGCCTCCAGTCCTTCGGAGGACTTCCCTCTACCTCCAGTCCATCGGAGGGCCTCCTGCCCATTAGAGGTCTTGTGCCCAAGTCCTTCTGGGTCTTGCTACTGTTGACAATCACTCATGACTCTAGAGGCAATGGAGCCGGTCCATTGGCTCTCACCGACCTACGGGAGCAATATCAAGCGTTGGATCTTTGAAGTCGGTGCATCAAGTGGCTGCCCGGCCTTGAGGGGTGGCCGCCCGGCCACCGACCTTGGCCGCCCAGCCACCAACTTACCCCCTTAACCGACCTAGCACACCTACAAATACCCCCCCTCACTTTCTAGGCTATAAATAGACCCCGAGAGCTCATTTGTAAGGTGCGGAATTGAGTAGAGAGTTCTATCTTAGAGTACCACATTCTGTCCTTAGTAGTTAGGATAGTCCTGGGAGTTAGAGTTGAGTCGAGCTTTGCCTCGGAATCTCCGGAGTTATCTTTGAGTCTGCGGTAAAGCCTTGTACCTTTGAATTCAGATTATCTTCAATATAATTTCAGTAATATTTTACTCTAAGTTCTATCTCCTGCAAGTGTGGTGTACCTTTCTTTGCACACTTGCTAGGCATAGGTTGTGTTTAACTTTGTTATTCAATTCTTGTTATTCTTGCCGGTGCTATAATTCAACCTTAGACTTAGACGCTAGCCTCTGGCTAGATCCTCTCCTCTGATCAAGGACGATCTATTGTTGTTCAAGCTCCGCTTGAACACGTTTATAGCATGCCATCCTCTCCACGCAGCTCTGCTTGGAAGCCCCACTCGGTGACAGCGTGTGGTGTGCCTGTGTAGTCTAAGCCCATCGTTCGGGAGGCCCGTAGGTGTTAGCTAGACTCTCCTTCGGGACCAAGTATCTACCCCTGGTACCCTCGAGACTCTAGAATTTTGGTCGACGCAAGACCCTGGCTGGTTAATTGAGTTTCTTAGTTATTCACGGATAGCATTTGCAGCCGATTAGAATTAGAGTTTGGTAACTTTATCTCACTCGTTGTCCTCCCAGGCAACTATACTCTTCCTACGGAAAGCTTTGATAGACATACCTCTCCACCAATACACCTATCTTTGTCACGTTTACCCCTGTTTAACTACTAGTTGGTATATCTTATCCAAGTATTACATTCGATTTGAGTATATTTAATTACACTCTCTCGCCTGCCGCTTCCTTGTGGAAATTTAGGATACTCGGAATACTCTGAGTGAAAGGCTACAGCGGTCTCCGTGCGCTTGCGGAGTAAAACCTGTTAAGGCAAAGAGACGCCAACAAGCATTTTTTCTGGCGCCGTTGCAGGGGAAGCAATAGGCAGAGAGATAATTGATATCTCATTTTGAACCTTGTATACTTGTTAAGTTTACCACTGGTTGTTAGCAGGCTCACTTTGCTCTGTTGTTTTTGTTGTGGTTGCAACAGAGTGGTGTATGACCGGTTTCGACCTACCGGAAAACTACCACAATAACCCAGAGTCACTACTGAGGAGAGTCCGTGCAAAGACTATCCACGGGCAGCGACCTGTACCAAGGGATCTAGAATCAAGCACATCTACCAGTACTCCAGTTAACACTAGCATGGCCGAGAAGACCATTCGTGAGTTCTCCATCCCCTCGAGCAACAATGTCCCTATGGGACCTGAAGTTCAAGTGGGGGAGAACTTTGAACTCAAGCTAGGAGTGATCCCTATGGTTCAAGCTATCCCTTTCTGCGGACTGGCCACGGAAGATGCCAACAACCACTTGCAGCAGTTTCTAGAGATATGCAGCACGTTCAACATGAAAGGAGCATCACCTAATGCCGTCAAGCTTCATCTCTTTCCCTTCTCTCTTGTTGGGAAAGCAAAACAGTGGTTCTACCTCAACTGAGCAACACTCACAACTTGGAACACATGTTCCGATGCATTTCTGGCGAAGTATTTCCCCATGGGGAAGACCAACATGTTGAGGAACAAGATCTCGAGCTTCCCACAGCTCGCAGATGAAACCATGGCTGAAGCATGGGAACGTCTGCAAGAGTACATTGCAGCCTGCCCCCACCACGGGATGCAAGAGTGGCTGATCATTCAGAGTTTTTCCATGGGCTCAACCGCTCAGCACAAGAACACCTGGATGCAGCCACTGGAGGATCCTTCCTCTCCTTGAGCATCTCGGTGGCGAAGAATCTTATTGAGAAGGTGGCCACCAATCAAGGATGGAGAGAAGAGAGGTCTAGCACCCGATCCCGTGGCGTCCATCGGATCGAGAGCACTGATATGCTCGCCGCGAAGATGGACTTGCTGTTGAAGAAGCTAAACGACGCTCCAGAAGCCGCTCCGGTGCAAGCCCTCGACGCTCATATGACTTGCGAAGTCTGTGGGAATACAGGACACTCAGGGAACAGCCACCCTGAGACGCAACCCGAAGATGCAACCTTCATCGGTAACAGTACCAATGGCTTGCTTCAGACCATACAGGGCTTTTCTCAACTTATACACCCGGTCTGGAAACTTGGCACTCTCAAAGCCAGGAGGTTGTCTCACATATACCTCCTCCTCGATGTAACCATTTAGAAAGGCTGACTTGACATCCATCTGCTGCAATTTCAAGCCTTTAGAGACAGCAAAGTTAAGCAAAATCCTAATAGCCTCTAAACGAGCTACAGGAGCAAAGGTTTCCTCATAATCTATCCCCTCCTTTTGACAGAAACCCTGGGCTACCAATCTCGCTTTGTTCCTCACAACCATCCCATCCTCACCCTGTTTGTTCTTGAAAACCCACTTGGTTCCTATAGGGTGGCAGTTTGGTGGAGGTTCAACTAAATCCCAAACATGGTTTCTCTCAAAGTTCTCCAACTCCTCATGCAAGGCGTTCACCCAATTAGGATCAGATAATGCATGTGACACATCCCGGGGTTCGAAAGAAGCAACAAATGCGGAGTGACAGAAAAAGGCTAGAGAGTTAATCGAAGAGTGTGTGACACCCTGGTGTAGATCTCCAATCATCCTGTCTGGAGGGTGATCCCGCTGGACCTGCCGAGATGGAACAATCTCGGAGGTTACCTCCCCTGCGTCCTCACCGGGGCCAACCTCTGCTCGAGCTTGCGGTCGGGGGAGTGAGGAGGAAGCCATAGGCAAGGGTCCTCCATCATCTTCAGAGCTCATAGCAGAGGGGGCAGGAGCTGCAAGCCGGTGCAGTGGCTCCTGCATCACCAGTATCTACTTCGCCTTCCTCATCTTCAAAGATGGGAGTGCCTTCTTCATCATCACCTGAAAGCTCAAATGCAGGGGTTGTGCAAGGCATAGATTCATCAAAGGAAACTTCACAGGTCTCAACTACTTGTCTAGTATCAAGGATCCACATTCTATATGCCCTAGAGCTAGAGGCGTACCCAAGAAAAATACCATCCAAGCAGCGAGATTCAAATTTGTCCAAATGCCCCCCCTTTTTGAGCACAAAGCATTTGCAGCCAAATGCACGCAGGTGCTTGACGCTAGGCTGCCTACCAAACCGTAGCTCGTACGAAGTCTTTCCCAAGAAAGCTCATAGCAAAATGCGGTTGGCGATGTAACAGGCCGTATTCATAGCCTCAGCCCAAAAGCGTCGCGAAGTCCAATGCTCATCAAGCATCGATCGCGCCATCTCAACAAGTGTGCGGTTATTTTTTTCCACAACACCGTTCTGAGGTGGGGTATAAGGAGACGAGAATTGGTGATCAACACCAAGGTTATGACAAAATGTTTCGAAACGGGAGATACGAAATTCTCTGCCTTTATCGCTGCGGATAGCCCTCATGGCTTTATGGCTCTCATTCCTTAACCTCTAGACCAGATCCCGAACAAAACCAAAATCTTCATCTTTGAATTCCATGAAGAACACCAACGAATAGCGAGAAAAGTCATCCACAACTACAAGCACATACCACTTCCCACTGACCGACTGTACCCGAGCAGGACCAACCGTGTCCATATGTAGCAGCTCACCCGGGTAAGAGGTCATTACCTGTTTGACAGGTGCATGAGAAGCGACAACCATCTTGCCATGACGACAGGGGTGGCATACTAAGTCCTTTTCTGCTTTCAAATTGGGCAATCCTCGGATCAGACCCATCGAGCTCAACCTAGCTAGCGGATCAAAACTCAAATGGCCAAGGCCTCCTATGCCACTTCCAAATATCAGCAGAAGGACTAGCAACCAAACACCGAGGAGGGCCAGAAACAGATGCAAGGTCAACCTTAAAAACCTGCACATCGGGCAAAATCCGACAAACAAGGTTTTCCTTAGCATCAAGCACACAAGAAGAACCCTCCTTAAAATGAACCTCAAACCCTTCCTTGAGAAGTAGCGAGACAGAAACCAAATTGAACCCCAAATTCCTCACCAAAGCAACTTCTCTCAGGGAAAGCTTGCCAGAAAGAGCAACAGAACCAACACCTAACACTTTACCTTGACCATTATCCCCGAATGTGATGTACTCCTTGGTGCTCACAGGGTTGAGGCTGGAGAACCATCTGTGGTGCCTTGTCATGTGCCTAGACCAGCCGGAGTCCATGATCCATATGTCCTCCGGGCCTCGATCCTGCAAAATCAAGGAATCGAGAGTGAGCAAATGGTCCGGCACTCGGGTTAGTGTAACTGCTGAACCAGTGCCGAGCCATCTGCTCAAAAGTGGGGTAAGCACAGTTAAAGTAAGCATCACGTCTACCTGGGTACCCACGACCTCCAAAGCGTGAGCTCTCTAACCCTCTACCTCCAAAGCCTCGGTCTGAAGATCCATAGCCTCATTGAAAATGACTACGAGCTCGACCGGGAAAGCGTCTCTCTCCACTAGGAGCACGGGCCTGAAAGCCACCTCCTCTCTCACCAGCAAAGCGGTCTCTCATCTCACCGCGATGGGGAGGATCCTACCTACCACCCTGATAGAACTGATCCTGATTCCCCCAAGCTCTCTCCTACCTCTCAACTCGCTTCCTCCTAAAGCAAAACTCCTCCAAGTGGCCATTCTGCTGGCAAAAGTCACAGTGGTAGATAGGCCTCTTGGGAGTGGGGTTAGGCTGAGCCTTGGGCTTAGGTGGAGTAGCCTTGGGTGGAACAGGCTACTGGAGTCTCTCCTTGCTCACTGGAGGCTTGAGAATCTCAGTCACTACTCTGTCCAGCTTAGCCTGTGAGGGCTTGGGCGTCCAGAACTGCTTCTTTGGGACAGCCTTGGGAGGCTCGTGGTAAACCCCATCCACAGTAGGGCTAGGCTGAGGAGAGGCAGTCTTAAGCTTAATTGGGGAACTCTTCTTCTCACTCGAAGTACTGCACTCTCCTTACCCAAGTCCACTCATATCACCGTCAGCTCTCTTGGTGCTCTCCAAGATCATCCTAAGTTGGGGCTCTCTAGCATACATCCAACTGAGCACCTCTCTCAACCGGTAGTTCTCATCAACCAAAGTCTGTTTCTCCTCTCTCAGATCCTCCAAAGCTATAGTCTGGGCAGCACAAGTGGGGCAGTCTAGAGAGGGAATAGGGGAAGCAGACTTCTCGAACTTCTTAATGGTGGCATCCTTATCCACCAACATCAACCTCAGAGTGAGACAGTTCTCACAAGTGTCATGCAGTGCTGAAAGCACCTCAAGGTCAGCTCTCAACTGCACAAGCACACTCTCCCTAGGTAGGACAAACCATGCACGCACCCAAAAGCGTGGGCCTAGCCCTAAGCTCCTCCAACTCCTTGAGCTGTCCCTCACACCTCACTTTCTGCTCAGCTATGTCAACAGCTAGGTGGGGGCACATCTCACATTCAGGCGCATCACTCAAAATAGGCCCATCCAGTTTAGACTGGAGGTTGCCTAACTCTACCTTCAGCCTATCCATCTCCTCTACTTGATGAGCATACTTGCTCTTCTGCTCACAGAGATCTCTCATCAAAGTCTCACAGGTAGGACACTCAGCCTCACTTGGCTGGGCTGATACACTCTTCAGCCTCTCTATCTCAGCTAAAGCATCAGCCAACTTGGCCTTCTGCTTCTGCAGGTTCCTGGCTACCTTCTCCAACAACCTATCCTGGGATTTCAACTCACGACTGTTTGCCTCCAACATCTCAAGAATTTCAGCTTGCTTAGGAGTTACCTCTTCATCGGAGGAGTCATTGTCGTTGCCCTTATCGTCCTTGTCCTCAAGCACCATGGAGCAAAAGGATCTCTGGTGGAGACGAAGCAGAGTCCAGTTGGACCGCCTTGGTCCCTCCTCTTGTCCCGCTTGGTGACGATCTCCTCATCGCTTGAGCTTGAGGAAGACGAGGAGGGGGAAGATGATCCGCCGCACAGACCACCAAGCTCGGTGAAGAAGGCCTTGTCACGCTTCCGGTTGTCCTTCTGGTAGCTCTTGAAAGCCTTCTGGAAGTTCTTGATCTTGCCGGAGTGGTGCTTGGTGTGGTCACGCTTGCCGTAGTCGTGCTTGCCGGAGTGGTACTTGTTGGAGTCACGGGAGTGGCTCTTGCCCTTCTTGTAGTAGTCGTTCTGCTTGTTCGGGCATTCAGCGATGAAGTGGCCGACCTCTCCGCACTCGAAGAACTTGGGCCTCTCACCCCTCTTCTTGCTCATTCGGTTGTCATAGGCACACTGAAAGCGGCTAGACACGAGGCAAAGCTCATCATCCCCAAGTGACGCCAACTGCTCCTCTGTAACAGACATAACAGCAGAAAACGAAAAGTTGTGAAGCTGGGGGTTAGGAATGGCCTCACTGGAGGGAGAAGCCAAGGCCAGGCTCTTGGAGCCAGTACAAGCGAGAGAATCTCTCAACTTTTAATCCACCTCTCTGGCCTTGAGCTTGCTATAAAGAGTCTCCACTCCAATTGTGTCATAGGCCTCAGACTCGATGACCGAGTTAACCTTGATCTCCCATACCTTCCTGTCCAACGCATACATCAATTTGACAGCCCGCTGATGGTCGGTGTATGGGATCCTCTCAGGGCTGGAGTTAACACGCAACTTGTTGATGATCGATTGAAAAGGACCAAACAAGTCATCGATGGACTCACCAGGCTTCTGAACGATATTCTCATATTCGCGCCTGTAAGTCTCAACGAGACGCCCCTTGATAGTAGCAGTGCCCTCATGGTGTGCACTCAGCAGGGACCAGATCTGACGGGCAGTCTCAATGTGGCTCACTTTTTATAATCAACTGGACCAAGTCCTGAGAAGAGAAAGTTAACAGCTTTGGCATTCGCCTCATGCTGAGCCACAATCGCTGGGGTGGTGCGCTGAGCAACTGGAAGCACCACAAAGTTCGCACTCTGAGTAGCATCCCATATGTCCTGGCCCTGGCTAAGCAAGAAAGCTCTCATCCTACCCTTCCAGTAGGAGTAGCCATCGGAACCAAGGACCGGAATCTTCCCGGAGTGAGTCGTAGTCACTACTGGTTTCTCACCGGTAAAGGTATGAAGAAACCTAATTGGCTCTGATACCAATTGTAGGACCGAGACGTGCGACTAGAGGGGGGTGAATAGGAGCACTTGAAAACTCAAATACACAACCCCCCTAGAAAATGCTCTGCAAAGCTCATGAGAAACTAGAGCTAGGCACCGTCCACTGAATAGATACGTGCCTAGCAGCGCAAGTGTGCCGTCCACTGAAAGGATACGCACCAATGCAGGGAAAACTCAAGATTAGCCAAGAATGGCATCGAGGCAACGAAACAATGCAAATCCCGCCATACGACATTCACCGCACCAAGGTGCGTCTCACTGACTGATAATAAGCTAAGAGAATGGTCTTACAATGCGGAATACACAAAACCAGAGCAGAAACACAGCGGAAAAATCAAACTGGGAAGAACACAGTAGCTCCCTGGCAGGACCGGACTGTCCGGTGGCCAACACCGGACTGTCCGGTGGGACCGGACTATCCGGTGCCTGGTACCGGACTGTCCGGTGGCACGGCCCGGACAGCGCCTTACGCCGGACTGTCCGGTGGGCGCTGCCGGACTATCCGGTGGAACCGGACTATTCGGTGGCCTCTGTCGGATTGTTCGGTAGAGTCGTAGAAAGGACGTTTTCAAACCCAAACTTGATCAAACCTTGTCCAAAGTTCACGAAATTTTGCACAGGCTATCTGGACCCTATTCCAAAGCTTTTCCCAAAATATCAACTCAAAGTGACCACGAAATCAGCAGGAATTTTAGATCTCGTGAAATGGCAATCTTTTGGCAAGAAAGAGGAAAACCCACAAGAGGCTTGCTCGTGGCAATCCAGTAGGATTGAGATGAACTAAGTCATGATCTCCACGTCCTAGCAAGTCCAGAACATCAGCAAGGAAAGGGATTCAAGCTTGGCCAACAAAAACACCCAAAAGCCAAGGATTGAACCCAAAAACCAAAGAGAGAGGGGGAGGAGAAGAACACAAGGTTGCTGCACGAATTTGCTTCGATTAAATGCCCAGTATGGGTCTAAAGATTCAGCATACAAGCAAAAATTCGTCCCAAGCAACCACCCTCACCTTCCCTCAAGATTAGGAGGCTAAATCCTACTCTAACCTCCCTAACAATGGAGCTCAAAGCTTAAGGACGAAAATAGCCAAGTAAAGACTAATCCTAGCAGCCAAGAGTCCACCCTAATGACCTGCCTTGGACCTATTTATACCCGAGTGCTATTTAGAAAGTTTTGCACTTAGGTCCCTATAGCTAGACAAACCCTAAGGACTCAAACGAAAGATTACAGGATATTTCGGGACGGACGACCACGATGAAGTCTTGATCTTCGTAAGTTCCACGCAATCCTCAGATGTTCTCCACGTGGCCTAGTAGTCCAATCCACAATCTGCCCCTGGTTTTGAAGTCAGAAACCGGGAAACTTTAGGAAGTCTCCGCCGGGGCCGGATTTGGCCCATCTTCTCTTTCTTAGCGAGTCGTGGCCCAACTCACCAAGGCTTAGGTAGCTTGGGTGGCGGTTTTGAGCCGAAGCCGCCAAAGCCTCCCTCGCACGCCTTCGCGCCACGCATTCGGGTTTGAGCACCGCGGTGGCGCCCGACATCCCCTGTCCATTGGGGCAGCCTCACAGTCCTTCGGAGGACTTACTCCTACCGTCGCCGTGCCGCTCCTCCGTGTCCCGAACTCTCATGGCTGACAGACGCCTGAGCATGCCTCCAGTCCTTCGGAGGACTTTCCTCTACCTCCAGTCCATCGGAGGGCCTCCTGTCCATCGGAGGTCTTGTGCCCAAGTCCTTCTGGGTCTTGCTACTGTTGACAATCACTCATCACTCCAGAGGCAATGGAGCCGGTCCATTGGCTCTCAATCTCCCCCTTGATGAGTGCATTGTCAACACCTTCAACTTGTAACCTGAAATAGAACAAAGACAAAAGGAAAAGTGTAAAACCGAAAAGAAAGAAGAAAAAGAAGAAGTTGCTCAAGATGCCCAAAAGCCAAATACTAGCAGAAAAGGGCAAATTGAGACAAGAAAAACAAAGCCAAAGATCGACCCCCTAAGACAAGGGAAACCGCTCAACGCAGTCGATCAAACTAAAGCATGACCCCTCAAGAAAGAGGCAAACTAGCTCAACACAGTCATGCTAGGGCAAAACATCGGCTCCTCCAGAAGGAGGCAAAAGGCTCAACGCACCGATGCAAGAGCATGCTAAAAGCTCAAAGTCCCCCTCAACTAGATGTCTACAGAGTCCTCCCCCTTGGTCCAACATCTCTCTCTCCTCAAGGGTCAACATCTCTCCCCCTTGTTGACAATGGACACATCAAGGGTTCATAGAACTCAACTCCCCCTGAAATGGACAACTCCCCCTCAAAATATTCCATGAAATGCAGGAAGTGTACCATGAAGAGCTCAGCAGGGATGAAAAGCTAGTAAATACAAGTTCTAGCATACAGAGCAAGTGAGGGCAAGGAAGCATGCAAACAAGCTCAATTGAATCTATCTTATACAAATCAGGAGCATGTTTTACAGGGTTGTTGAAAAGAAGGCATGACCAACATGAATAGCATCTAGCAAGATAGGCATGAATAGCAAGATGCTAGCAAAACATAAAAGGTGTGCTACGCTCAACCAAGGCATCTACAACAGGCCATAAGCAATTTAGAGACTTGCAGATTTCAGATTTAGCAATTTTGAACTTCAAGCAAATCAGATCATGTGCCAGGGGTTATTCACTTGTCTTTGCCACTTCTTACCAACCAATGCCAAGCCTGGGTTCAGAAAACCATCAGAAGCTTAAGACAAGGTTTTGGTCATACACAGCCTAGTCCAAGTTCATGCCAAAGTGCAAAGGCAAGCTATCTCAAACAGCCGTGTGAGAAGTGAACCCACCTGGATCTTTTCAATTTAGCTCATAGGACACCACTTGTAAACAACATTCATTCAGATTTCAGATTTGGGCAAGGTGTCATAAATGCTTAGGCATCAACTTAACAAAGGCATACGACTAGCATATCCAAGCTTGAAAAGATAACATAGCATTCAACATTCCTACACATGCTAGGTAGCCAAGTCAAGTGGTGATCATGGTTTTTGATTTTCAATAAAAGTGACTGAGCTCACAAAAGATATTAGACAGATTCAAGGAGCTTAGCCAACCATGATCATGCAAGCAACTGTACAATCTAGCACAAGCAAGTACTAACTTGTCATACCAGAAGAGCTCTAGTGGTAGTGTAAGTGAAAATGCATATGCTACAATGCAATTCATGGTATGATGCAAAATGCAAGAAAAACAAAGAAAAGCAAAGAAAAAGCAAAACAAAATCCTAAACTACACTAAAAGTTACCCCAACCTAAATGGGGTAACAAACACCAATCTCCCCATGCAAGTGAGCAAACACGCTAAGGTCTAAGGGATTGGTGAAGATATCGGCCAACTGGTTCTCAGTCTCTACATGGATCAAGTCTATATCTCCCTTCTCATAGTGATCTCTCAAGAAGTGAAACATGACGTCTATGTGTTTGGTTCTGTAGTGTAGGATGGGGTTCTTAGCTACAGAAATAGCAAAAGTAGAGTCTACTAGGACAGGGATCTTCCTAAAACTAAGACCAAAGTCGCTCAAGGTGGACTTCATCCAAAGCAGCTGGGAGCAGCAACTAGCAGCAGCAATGTATTTAGCTTCTGTGGTGGAAGTGGCTACGCTAGATTGCTTGTGCGAGGAGCAAGAGACAAGAGAAGAATCGAGAAACTGGCAGGTGCCAGAAGTAGACTTGCGCCTTGGGGATGATGGACAGCATCAGCCAAATCCAGGAGACACAAGAGATCGACCACAACATGCTCTTGGAAACAAGAGCAACTGTGGAACGCATGCAAGAGCAGAACCAGAGCTACTACAACTGGACAGGGTTCTATCCCAACTAAGCTTCATTGAAGCTTGGGGGGAAGGACCACAAAGCATAAGGTATGTATCCCATCTCACCTCTTGTTCGTCTCTGTGCTCATCTATAAGCTGTGCCACACCAAATGTCATTTCTGCCCACTTTTGAGAGTATTACCTATGTAGCAAGCAACCAAGGATGGAGACAGGAGAGGGCAAACAATAAGCCCCGCAGAGTCCACCATATTGACAGTACCGACATGTTGGCTGCCAAGATGGACCTCTTGCTAAAGAAGCTCAAGGATACTCCTAAAGCTGTGCCAGTCCAGGCTCTGGATTCTCGAATGACTTGCGAGCATTGCGGGAATACCGGCCACATGGGGAACAGCTACCCCAGAAATGGATCGGAGGACGTTAACATCATCAACAACAATAGCTTCAACAACGGGCCTCATCCTCAATAAGGTTGGAACTCGCAACCAAACCTACCTTTCTCTGGTCAAGGTACGTCTTCTGGCAGTTCTCAGCAGTTCAATAAAAATCCTTTCGATCAAAAGGCTGTGAATGATAGCATAAGTAAGAAATTCCTTGCGAATGATAGAATTCTAGAAAACCTGTCGCTTCAAATGGAAACCCTTAATAGCGCCATGAAGAACCAGCTGGGTTTTAATAAAATGCTAGAAACTCAGATAGCTCAGCTTGCTGCCGCTTTGCCTAGTCCAACTTCGGGTAAGCTTTCGGGTCAGCCCGAGGCACCCCCGAAGGAACATATCAATGCTGTAACAACTAGGGTGAAAGGTCTACACAAGACCCCCCGACATCCTAGGAATGCAAGGAAGGAACAGGAAAACCCAGCCGAACCAGAAAAGGAAGATTAAGTGGCTGAACCATAATCGATTAAGGAAGCACCAAAGTCGGCTCCGCATGAGTTCTATGACACCACCGTACTCCCTTTTCCTCAAAGGCAGAAAAAGACCACTATTGATGACCAGTTCGGCAAGTTTGTGGAGGTAATTAAGCAACTATATGTCAATATCCCATTGCTAGATGCGATGCAGGTACCCACATACGCTAAGTACCTGAAGGACATCCTCAACAACAAAAAGCCGCTGCCATCCACAGATGTCGTGCACCTCACAGAAGAGTGTAGCGCTGCTATACTCAACCAGCCGCCCCAAAAGAAGAAGGATCCAGGGAATCCAACCATCTCATGCTCAATCGGGACCCAGCATTTTGATCAAGCCTTCTGCGATCTGGGAGCAAGTGTGAGCATCATGCTAAAGGTAGTCTTTGATAAACTCACGCATGCTACACTTGCCCCTACTGCTATGTGCCTGCAGCTAGCAGATCAATCGATTCACTACCCCGACGGAATCGCTGAAGACATTCCGGTCAAAATCTAGAACTTCATTGTCCCGGTGGATTTCGTGGTGCTCGACATGGAGATTGATAGCAAAACGCCGCTCATCCTTGGGCGACCATTCTTAAGCATCGCTGAGGCCACTATTGACGTTGGAGCTAGACAAGTCCACCTCAACATCAATGGCAGACGGGAGATGTTCGCCTTCAAGCCGAAGGTAGAACGGTGCCGACAGGTAAAAACATTTAAACTTAAGTGTCAGGCACCCCGGGAGATGCCTAGAGAGAAGATCGAGCTTTTGCCAAGTCAGTTGAAAGTGGACTCTCTCATCCTAACAATGGAAAAGATCCTATTGGATGGAGAAGCCCGAAAGCTCAAAGCCGATCGCAGAGCCGAGTCACAAAGATGTGCCTCAATGGCCAAGCTGCCGACAAAGGAAGCAGGAGGCAAGACTCCTGTCACGAAGGTCGCCGCCACAACAACGAACACACCCAAAGAGTGGCGGAAGAAAGAAGATGAATCACCAAAAGCCAAGCTAGAAAAGACCCAGAATAAAACTCAGAAACAAAAGGTTGTGGCAACCAAGAAGGTATGGCGAGCAAAAGTTGCAGCACAGACGGCCGCTAAGTCTCCGTCAAGTGCTGACTCCGAGCAAAAGGTATGACTTGCCCTTGCCAGGAGGTAAACTGGCATTATCCTTCGCTGCATATTTAATTTCCGCGCGAGTATTTTTTGTTATATCACTGCATGTTTAAGATTAAAAGTTTTGCATTAGTTTAAATTTTTCGTCTGCATAAGTTATTTATTTTCATCTCTTACATTTCAAAAAAAAAAAACCGAAATTTTAGAGGCTGCTCGGCACCACCTGAGGCCGCCCGGCCCCCCTCCAGCGTGCAAGTCAGGCCGCTCGGCTCCCTGCTGCTCCATCGTGGATCTCGTGCACTCTCTAATCACAAAACACCGAAACGCCTAAACACTAGAGGCCAACCGGCCAAGCCCCCTCACACCGCTCATGTCCCATCGCCATGCACCACACCCACCAGGCTAGGGGCATAGCCCCTAGGCCGCCTGGCCTACCCTGCAGGCCGCCAAGCCCCTAGCTCAGGCCGCCCAACCCCTGCATGCACCGCCCGGCCTCTGTCTCTCATGCATGCATGCTCCACCACGCGCCTATAAATACGCATGCACGCAGCGCTCAATCCTCGCACCGATCGGCAACGCTATCTCTCTCCTTCTCTCCCTCTAAATACTCTCTTAGCACTAGTTAAGCACTTAGTTTAAATTCCAGCACTTCGTCAAGTTTTTGCCCAATAAAATAAGTGCTACACCCTTGCTTTCTGGACGGTTTGTGGAGGCTCTGCCCCACAAGGACGAATAACTTTCTAGATGACTAACCGCTAACGCTAATATTTTTAGTTGCTATTCTTTGTGTGCTCTTTTGTCTCTTAGCGTTTTTTGCAGGATGTCTTCATTCTTCAGGAAAGCCAAGAGAGCCCTGAGCAACACAGGGAAGGGACTGCACCTCAAGTTCCCATCCTCGTCAGGATCGCGCTCTCACTCGCAAAGAGGGAGTTCTAGGACTCCAGCGCCATCCGACAGGATGTCGATCAGTGGTGCCAGAAGCCACTAGGAGCAGGAGCAGGATGAAGGAACGTCATCATAGCCACCGCGCCGTCTTCTCACCTTGCAGGACATTAACATCCAGAGTGATGAGGAAGCACAGAAGTTGCAGGTCCTCACCACCAAGACTTTTGGGCGGACGAGGTACTTCGACGCTTTCTTCCTCGTCAGTATAGGTATGTTGGAGTCATTGACACATGCATTCGACAACGTGGGATGGCTGGAATTCTCAAACATCACGGAAGAAGGATCCATCCTTCTCACTCAAGAATTCCTGATGACTCTCCGCTTGGATAGACGCTCAACAGGTATGATCATTTCCTTTCGTCTGTTCAATACTGAGTTCGCTATTCGTCTGAGGAGGTTTGCCGACCTCCTAGGTTTCACCTCCAACTGTTCAGTAGGAGACGAGCCCACGTGCTACAGCATGAAAACTTTTTGGATGGAAATTTGTGGAGAGCATGTTAAGGGGAAACACAGCACTACCAAAATCCACAACCCTACTCTGAGACTTTTAGCTCGCTGGGTCTCACTCGTGGTCTTCCCACGTAGTGAAGTTCATTGTGCACCCAACGAAGACCTTAAGTGCATGTATGCCATGTGCAAGAAGAAACCTTATGCACCAGTCCTAGACATAGTCCGTCACTGGGCGGATATGCCAAGGACCAATACCCCCATAAACATCACCTCTTTTGTCACACGGATTGCATCCAACCTGGGCCTCCTAGTGAACGCCTAGATTGAATACATTCCAAATGACTCATCACACATTATTGGGGAACATCACTTTATCCAGGCATATTTTATGAAACGGGATGGCCAGAACTTAGTCATGACATGGTTTGGGCATAATCTCAAGCTGTCGCTTCCCGTGCCGTAGTTCGATATGTACAGACTTAGAAAACTAACCATGCAGCTCGACGTGGAGGCACCCTACCAAAGCATTAGCGGCGTCATGACTAGGGCCCTAGCGACGACAAGCAGAACAACACCGAAGGGCACAATAGGAAGCTGAAGAAGAAGAAGCAGACCACTCGTGGGCACCCCATACGGCAACCCCATCGGGCACAGACTCAGAGTTATCACGACTCCAACGCTGTGCCCAACCGGAGCCATGGTACAACAGCAGCATGGATGGAGGTGGTTCATACCACCAACCGCCATATGCTCCTGAGTACTATGGGGCAGGTATGTCACATGGCCTTGACAGGAGTGCAGGTCCATCTGCATCAGCCCGGTTCAACACCGACAACATGGCCGGCCTCAACGCCGCCATGGAGGGGATGAACATAGGTTCGTACAACCAGAGGTTGTACCAGCAGGTGGACGACATCCACCGACCTACCAGGGCGATGAGCCAACAGCTCCAGGAGAACAGCACCATGCTTCAGAACCTAAACGAAATGGTGGAAGCCGGCTTCATCAATGCTCAGGACTGCCACAGCTATTACTACCAAAACTCCTAGCTTCATTGAAGCTTGGGGGGATGGTAGTACAACATGAGCATGCTTCTTCGTGCCCAAACCTCAGAGTAAGGCCCCCATTCCTTGTCCTTGTCCGCTCCTGTGCAGCAGCACCCATCCAGTAGTACCCGTCAGTAGCAGTACCCGTCTCACCGACAGCAGCAGCAACACCCGTCCGACTGAGAGTAAGCATTAATAACTCTTTATTTTGTTTCTTTATTTAAAATAATAATAATAAAATAAAAAGATAAAAAAATAAAAAAATGAGTCAGATAAAATAAACTCCCAACTTTGATATATTACTTTCATATATGGAAATGATGTATAGTTGCTCTATCATGTTCTTGTTTAGTTATCCATGCACAAACCATGCTTAGCTTAATTTTGAGCTTGTGTGTATAAAGTTAAAGCCTGACCTATTACTTTGTGGACGCCATTTGTATAAACTTTGTCTAAGTTGTCGTGAGAAGTGATATGACTAAGTACTAGGCCAGCTCTACATTTTCTTAGTAAGATGAACATATCAGGTCATTCTCTTGAAAAATGGAAATAAAGTTCCCCCGTTGGTTTTAAAACACCTACCAGAGCCAAATACACTGAAATATCTGAGCCTAGCTTATTTGAAGCTACTTAGTGTTGTTTTGAGCTTTGTCAAATTTTGAGTCTCATTGAATGGAATCATCACTCTCTTGTGAATTGTTGGAGCAAAATACCACCACCACATATGCATTCACCTACCTTGGGTATGCATCCATATATCTCCAAATCAATACCTTTGACCTTACTCCTTCCAAAGCAAAATGAGGTAGGATGTGGAGCCATAAAAAAAGCATGCTAGTCAAGCATGGCAAAAAGAGAGAAAAGCACAAAAAGGCTCCACATTCATACCTAGCATACAAAAGAAGGAGAAGGAAATGAAACAAGGAGATCCATCCATCCACAACCACCAAATAAGCTCCAATGATGAACATGGTTAGCTGATGTAGTACATTTCTTTGTTCCAATCTTTGGCTCTGCAAAATAAACAACCTAAGTAAGCTAAGTTCTTCCACACCCTGAGCTCCACATAAGCTTTAGTATAGGAAGTTCTTGGCCATGCTCTTGGCCTTAAAAGGTGAGGATACCCTTATGAGCGATCAAGAGTACCTTTGGGGAAACTTGTTTTATTTTGAAAATCTGCAAAAACACCTGAGATGGGAGTCCCAAAAGAAGTGTTTTGAGCTGAGCCTGCAACTGAGTCATTCCTTCCCTCAACCACCCAAGACATGGTGAGTCAAATGATGCACCACAGGTATGGAAAGGGTAATCATTGCATACACTAAGGTTTGAAATCAGAGCATGAGTGTCGGTTATGCATAGTTTCTATTCTCGAACACCGATATTTGCAGCAACTCCTGAGCCATAACCCATCTTGGCTTTACTCGAGGACGAGTAAAGGTCTAAGCTTGGGGGGTGTGGACGGTCGTTATTGCACTATCTACGACCATCAACTGTCCAAGAATATGAAGGGAAATGCATCAAAGTATGGACAAACTTTTTCTACTAACATATCTCCATGAGTTGTGTTGAAATATTTAAATGCAGGTGACAAAACATACTCAAACATGGTAAAATGGAGCCAAACCAGGAGGTGACTGGCCACATGGCTAAGTCCCTAGGCCACCCGACCCCACCAGAGGCTGCCCGGCCCCACCTCTAGGCCGCCCGGCCTGTGTCTGGGCCCAATTGGCACCAACTTCGACCTACATGCACACACATGCCATGTCAACATCTCTAAGGTGGAATCCACAAAAGTCGCATGCAACCAACCGGAAGGCCTTGCCACATCATCAATCCAGCCCCTGGATTGGTGAAGTCAGCAATTCTCAGCACTTCAATCCTGCGGCTAAGGAAGAAACACAAGTGAGATCCAATGGTTCGGGAGAAAACACAAAGATAACTGCCTTAACCACCATGCAACCGACTTGGGGAGTGAAGATGGAGCACAAGATGTAGTATGGAGGTGGATCCGATGGCTGGCCAGGCCGCTCGGCCGGTGGTGGGGCCGCCCGGCCTCCCCTCTAGGGCGCCCAGCCTGCCACCTGTCCCTTAACCGCCTTACCTACCCTATAAGTACCCCCCACTCACTTGGTGACTATAAATACCCCTGAGCTCTCATTTGTAAAGTGTGGAAGTTGAGTGAAACACACCATTGTCTAGTTTAGTAGAATTAGGATAGTCCTGGGAGTTAGAGTTGAGTCTGAGTCTTTGCCTCAGGGATTTCGGAGTTAGCTTCGAGTCTGGTAAAGCTCTTGTATCTTTCTATCTTTGTACTCTTGCTACTTCAGTATAATATACTTTGTTGCTCTATCCTTTGAGTTATACTTTACTTTATTTCTTACACTTGCCTAGTGTGGTGTACCTTATTGCATACTAGACCAAGGCTTAGGTTTGTGTTGTTCTTGAGTTATCTAAATCTTGCTAGACTTGCCGGTGCTATAGGCTTTCCTTAGGCTCTGATCTAAGGCTAAGTCAGTCCGAACCCTTTGATCAAGGACGTATTTAATGATCGGGTTCTCACTTGATCACTAGTTTAGCGTGCCATCTTACCCACACAGATCTGGTTGGTAGCCCCTCTTGGTGACAACATTAGGGAGCCTCTGTAATCCAACCCCGTCATTCGGTAAGCCCGTAGGCATTAGCCAGTTGCCGTTCGGTTGGCCAACTATCTACCCCCGTGCCTCCTCGGTGTAGTCTGGAATTTCGCTCGACGCAAGATCCTAGTTCATGTTTGTTTAACTCAGTTCAACCGCGAATACTCCTATGCAGTATTTAAGGAATAGAGTTTGGATTTCTTAATCTCACTCGTTGTCCTCCCAGGCAACTACCTAGTTGTGTACCGCTTTGGTCCCTGTTTACTATTCCCACCATACACGGTCTTGTTTATCTTACCCTCGTTGTAAGAATAGCTGGTGTTTATCTAAGTTATAGTACTGCTTGAAGTTTGAACATATCATTCCACCTATTAGCCCTTGCTTCCCTAGGGATTTTTACGATACCTGGAATACTCTGGGTGAAAAAGCTACAGTGAATCTCCGTGCACTTGCGGAGTAAAATCTGTTACGCTAAGACACGTCAACAATGAGGACGCATGTTGCGCTCATGATAACGCCGCAGAGTCTGCTGATAGCGTGCCGACTGAATTACTGAGTTGAGTCACTCTTCCTCCAGCAAGTCGACTTCCTCGAGCCACATACCCTCTGCTTCCACGATATCCTTGAATGCTAACCGCGGTGCCCCATGTGCCATGTCAGCAGGCAACACCGCCTCCGAGCCACACACCTTGAAGAAAGGTGTGTTCCCATTGAGAGCTTTACTCGGCTGCGTTCTAAGGCTCCAGACGATGTACGGGAGTTCCCTAATCCACTTGCCTGCCAGTCTCTCATCCTTGTTGAAGGCTCTTTTCTTTAGGGCATCCAGAATCATCCCATTGGCGCGTTCGACTTGGCCATTAGCACGAGGGTGCGATACCGAGTCATACTTGATGAGTATAGACTTTCGTTGCAAATGTCAAAGAATTCCGAGCCCGTGAAGTTGGAGCCCAAATCTGTGATGATGCTGTTCGGAAACCCAAAGCGAAATATAATCTCCTGGATGAAATCCACCGCCTTTGCTGAAGTCAGAGATGCGATTGGCTTGACCTCAATCCATTTAGTGAACTTATCAATGGCTACCAAGACACGAGTGTAACCACCTTGAGCCCTCTTGAGCAGACCGATCATGTGGAGCCCCCAACATGCAAAGGACGATGAGACAGGAATGTTTTGCAACTGTTGAGCCTACAAGTGATGTTGATTTGCGAAGAACTGACATGCCTCGCACCGCTTGACTATCTCTGCAGCATCTTGCTTAGCTGTCGGCCAACAGGATCCGGCCCTGAATGCCTTCCCGACCAATGTCCTGGAAGCAGCGTGATTACTGCATTGCCCAGCATGGATTTCCATCAGCAAACTCTTGCCCCGAGACACATCAATGCATTTTAAGAGAGCTCCGGCCGTGCCGCGCTTAAATAGATCGTCACCAATCAATGTGTAGTTGGCCACACACCGGATGAGTCACTCGGCTTCTGCTTTGTCATCAGGCTCGTCACCATCCCTGATGTACTTGATGATTGGGACCCGCAAGTCAGCCGGAGCCTCCTCTAAGCTCAGAACGTGCTGCTCTGGGGGTTCTAAGTCGCGATCAATGGATGGATGAGACAACTCCTAGACGAACACACCTGGGGGAATTTTGGCTTGGGAAGAACCAAGCTTGGATAGTAAGTCGGCGTCTATGTTGCCGTTGCGGTCCACATGATAAAATTCCAGCCCTGTCGAACTTGTCTTCCAGCTTGTGTACATCGGCACAGTATTTGTCCATGACTTCCGTGGTACTGTCCTAGTCCTTGTTGACTTGACTAAATACTACTAGAGAGTCCTCATAGACCATGAGGCATCTGATGCTGAGTGAAATCGCGATGCGCAGGCCATGCAGCATAGCTTCATACTCTACTGCATTGTTGGAGACTGTGAAGAGAATCTGCAGCACGTCCTTGAGTTTCTCTCCTTTCGGGGAGGTTAAGACGACGCCTGCCCCGGCTCCATCTATCTTCAGCGACCCATCGAAATACATCTTCCAGAATTCCAGAGGCTCCGGGTTATCAGGTACCTGGTCCTCTGTCCACTCGGAGATGAAGTCAGCCAAAGCTTGGATCTTGATAGCGGTGCGTGGGCAGAATTCGATGTCATGTGCTCCCAGTTCACATGCCCACTTAGCGATTCTTCCTGTAGCCTCTCTGTTCTGTAGGATCTCACCGATGGGGAACGAAGTGACTACCACGACCTTGTGCCCTGCGAAGTAATGGCGAAGCTTGCGAGCTGTGATGAGGACCGCATACAGTAACATCTGGACCTGAGGGTACCTTATCTTAGATGGGCTAAGTACTTTGCTGATGAAATAGACCGGGTGTTGAGTCATCTGAATATGTCCCTCCTCCACCCTTTCTACCACCAGGGCTGAACTAACTACATGAGTCATCCAAGAGAGGTACAGCAATAGATCCTCAGCTGTGCAATTTGCTGTGGCTCGGTTTGGTGATTTCAATACTGGGGGAGTCATCAAGAATTTCTTGAGGGCCTCGAGTGCTTCCTGAGCTTCTTGTGTCCACTGAAATCTGTCCACCTTCTTTAGGAGTTTATAGAATGGCATGCCACATTCGCCCAGCCGTGAGATGAATCGGCTTAGCGCAGTCATGCACCCTGTGAGCTCCTGGACCTTCTTCTGCGACTTAGGAGGCTGCATCCGAAGAATTGCATCGATCTTCTCTGGATTAGCCTCGATCCTTTTGCTGACGACTAACCCGAGTAGTTGTCTAGCTGGAACCCTGAATACCCACTTAGTCGGGTTAAGCTTCTAGTGGAATCTCCTCAGACTATTGAAGACCTATTCGATATCATTGATGAAGTCTTCCGGATCCTTCATCTTGATTACCACGTCATTGATGTAAGCATCAACAAGCTTGCCCCAGTGCTCAGCCAAACATGTCTAGATCGAGCGCTGGTACGTGGCCCCAGCATTTTTCAACCCGAAAGGCATAGAGGTGTAGCAGAATGCCCCGAACGGCGTGATGAAAGCCGTCTTCTCCTGATCCTCCAGGGCTAGGCTGATCTGATGGTCTCCCGAGTAACGGTCGAAGAAGCAAAAGAGAGAGCATCCGGCCGTAGAGTCGACTACTTGATCTATCCTAGGTAGCCCAAATGGATCCTTCGGGCAATGTTTGTTGAGATCAGTATATTCAACACACATCCGCCAGTCTACTTTATTCTTTTTAAGAATGAGTACAGGGTTTGCAAGCCACTCGGGATGCATGACTTCTCTAATAAACCCGGCAGCTTGGAGCCGAGTTAACTCCGCATGGATTGCCTCCGTCTTGTCTGGAGTAAAACGACGCAGCCTATGCTTGATTGGCTTCATGTTGGGAAACACCTTGAGTTTGTGCTCGGCCAATTCTCTCGGGACTCCGGGCATATCCGTAGGCTTCCATGTGAACATGTCCCAGTTGTCCCTCAAGAACTGGACAAGCATGCTTTCCTGTTTGGGAGGTTGGATTACGCAGATGGTCACCGTCTTCGAGGCATCAGGGAGGTTGAGGCTCACTTCTTTGGCCGCCACGGTCGCCTGGATGGCCGTGGTGGGGACCGACTCATGAGTCAAGATCGCCAGATCGCCTTCGGGAGTCAGCGCTGAGCTGCCGCGGTTGTTGTGGCGAAGGCTGTCTGAAAAGCCTCTCTAGCGCAGAGAGCAAAGCCCTTGAAGTCTGCCCGCATGGAGAGAACTCCACGTGGGGCCGACATCTTCAGGACCAGGAACTGAGTAGTGGGGGACATCCATGAACTTGGCTAAACCGAGCCGCCCAGTGATGGCATTGTAGGTGGAGTCAAAAGTGGCCACCTCAAAGTGCAGGGTCTCGGTGCGGAAGTTCTCCTCCGTTCCGAAGGTGAGGGGTAGGCTGATATGCCCCAGCGGGTATTCTCAATCGCTAGGCATGATCCCAAAGAACGGACTGTCTGACTCCTCCAGATCGCTGATGGAGAGCCCGATAGATAGCAGGGTCTTGAGGAACATGACGTTGATGCTGCTCCCACCGTCGATTCAGAGTCCTCAAGAGTCGGCTCACCTGGGCTTACCTAGTAGGGGGTACTTGCCCGGGTGATTGTACTTAAGCCAATGGTCCGCCCGACTGAAGGAGATCGGCATGTCCGACCAGTTGTATGGCTCTGGAGGTTCCTTCGTGGCCGCCATGACTTGGCGGTCGTCTAGCTTCTGCTGCCTCTTGCTTTCCAGGGAGCCATGCCCCCCCGATGATGATGTTGACATGCCGGTTAACGTTAGGAAAGCTGGCACCGTTGGCTCTATTCTGCTGAGGCGGAGGTCCCTGATCACGCGGCAGTGGTGGTGGCGGCGGAGGTAGAGCTACGAAAGGCATGCCATGAGCGATCGAAGCCTTAAAGTCCTTGCAGTCACGCAGAGTGTGGTGCATCTCCTTGTGGTAGGGACACAGTGCGTCAAGGAGTTGGTCGAGTGACCGCTCCCCCCTTCTCATGGAGGAACGCATGGGCGCATGGGCGATGGCCCCATAGTCTAGACTTCCTCCTGAGGTCATTTGTCCCTGTGGTGATCTTGTCATGAGGGCTCTTCGTGCTTCCCCCGATCTTCTCGCCGTGC
Source organism: Paspalum vaginatum (assembly GCA_030272315.1). Classification (NCBI taxonomy): domain Eukaryota; kingdom Viridiplantae; phylum Streptophyta; class Magnoliopsida; order Poales; family Poaceae; genus Paspalum; species Paspalum vaginatum. The sequence goes on from CM059014.1 coordinate 19,218,635, forward strand.
ATCGACCAAGTCCCGAGCTCGCTCATCTGCGGTGATGTATCAGTCGGCATCGCGGAAGAGCTGCTTGGACGTAACCGGAAGACTTCTGCAGGAGGGCCATTCACGAAAGCTTCGTCAGTTGGAGCCGCGGAAGAAGTCATCGATCACCGCCGCGTCAGCCATGTTGGGAATTCGATTCTGCATCAACTGAAAATGCTTGAGGTATGAGCAGATACCCTCGCCATCCTTGCACTTGATGGATTTGAGGTCCCAAGGCTGTGCTGGCTTATCCAACAGCGATTGGAACTTGGCAATGAAGCGCCGACAGAAGTCATCCCAGTTGTCGATGCAGTCGCACCTGAGGTGGTGCAACCACTGTAGCGCATCTTTTCCCTAGGACGATCGAGACGTAGGCAGTCATCACATCTTCTCTTGCACCGGCCGCACTAGCTATAGTCGAATACACAGCCAACCAGCCGGTGGGGTCGAGCTTTGCCTCGTACTTGTTGACGTTGGAGACTTTGAAGTTCTGAGGCCACGCTACTCCACGAAGCCGAGCGGTGAAAGCTGGGATTCCGACCATCCCACGGTGGGCTTATTCATACCTACCTCCATCTTGAGCCGCTGCATCACGGCATCGCAGGGATCGAGGGCGATCTCTCCCCAGTCAGTCGTTGACTGATCGTCGGGCCGTCGAACTGTTGACGGATGCTCCGGCCGAGTTAGCTCTGCCCCAATCTTCTTGGTGAGGTGCCCCGAAGTCACGATCGTAGTCATTGCGACGCCAGATCTCCTCTTTATGCCGGTCTACGCGTGATCTCTCAATGTTGTTGTGCGCATCCCACCTCCTGTTGATGGCTTGACGGGTGTCGAGGACTGCTGGAGGATTGACGGGAAGGATGAGCTGCTTGAGCGAAGATCTAACGGTATGCCTCCCACTCTAGAGTGCAAGGGAGAGTATCCGCCAACCGCGCCAGGACTCCCCCCGCTTGACTCGGGGTTCCCATGGCCGCATCGAAATCAGGCAGCAAGTTGCGCCCTGGTGGTGGAGGTACTCAATGGTTGAGCGTGGTTTTCTGCATCGCGCGCCCTCCCCCAGTGGTCTCGCTGGTACTACTGGGCCTGGATGTGCCGGCGATCTCGCCACCGACTGTTTCTCTGATGGCGAAACTCGGCTTCTTCAGGCGCCTCGCCTGACTCGGACGTCTCATCTTGCGAGATTGGTAGGGTCAGGTCTTGATTCCCCACGTTGTGATGACGGCGGATGTTGCGGCGCCAGTTGTGATGTTGCCATTGGTCATGCTGCTGTGGTGTTTCCCCATTGATAGAAGGCTCGTCACTAGAGATAGGGTCATCCTCCATCAGGTACATTGATGATGAGTACCTCAGAGAAGTGCGTTGGCGTCCCTAAGCTTGCTCGATCATCGAGGAGCGTCAGTGACCCCTCCAAGTGAAGCTTAGAGTCGGAAAGCATGGATCCCATTGCCGTGGTCATTGGAGCTTGCCTACTTCCGAGCTCGATGGAAGACTCCAGGTTGCAACCCATCTAGATGCAAGAAGGCTCGCAGCCCTCTTGAGGAAGAGGTGGCCGAGTCAACTGCTGCGATGACTTCGGAAGTGATCTCTGAGTTTGCCACCGCACGCGAGCTGTGCCACGTGGCGGTCCAACCGCTTGGAGTAGAGTTGATGACGAGGCCCAGACGAAGGCCAGTCACCGGCTCCTCGACCGCGTGGTAGACGTCGTTGTCCACAAGTGGTGTGGCCGTTGATCCTGAGGAAGGTCTCATCGGCTTTTCCCCGCCCCTTCCTTGGATCGAGGTGGCTGAGGCTACAGTTGGCATTGAGGGCCTGCGGTGTCCCGTTGTGCATCCTCATCGTTTTTGAGGAGAACCGTGGCGCGAGGAACGAACCGCAGGTATGACAAACTTGACTAGCGAGTTGTCGCGGTGTTGCGGAGGCCACGGGGAAGCTTGGAGGAAGCCCGATCTTGCGTGCGATCTGTGGCTTTACCCCTTCGGCCATCAGTCGGGAGCAGAACCGAGGTCTTCCCGCGTGGGGTGGTTGCTGGCACGGGAGTCGAGGATGCGCGGTGAGTCTCTGGTTGCTGCTGTTTCTTCCCCCGACTAATCTGAGTCTAGACCTGAGTTGGGGAAGTAGAGAGCACGGTGCGTCGAGTCGGCGAAGATGTGGTCGCCGATCGGGGTGAAGGAGTAGGAGCAGATCTGCGCCTAACTGCTGCCTCGACTGCCTGTCGAGGTCCCGACCCAAATTGAGTTGGGGAGTAGTAAGGCGCCTTGCCCCGAGGTGGGACAAATCGAGGCCGAGTGGTCCTAGTAGGTTGACGCGTCGACACTCGAGGACGAGCTGGCTCGACACTGGTGATGGCCTGATCGCTGGCTAGCCGCCCACTAGACAGATCCAGGAGCTGGTGAAGTTGGAGGAAGCTTTGGAGTTGCCGATGGAGCCTTGCAGCTACACGCCTCTCCTGCAGCTCCGATGAGACGGTGCAGATTGCCGGATTGGTCGGCGATGAATGAGATGGATCCGAAGCAGATCATCTCGCTGGGAGCGAACTTGCTGACGTTGTTGATGAGGTTAGCCATGGAGCTAGCTCGATGTCGATGTCGCCGACCCCCTACCTAGCGCGCCAACTGTCAGGGTTTAGTGCAGGTAGTGCACCACGGTACGGGTCACGAGGTGCTTTTGTGGATCGAGGAGATCGACAGTAACTCGATGGTTCGCCGGAAAAGCGATAGGGACACGATGATTTATACAGGTTCGGGCCGCGAGATGCATAAAACCCTAACGTTTTGTTTGTGGCTGATTGTATTGCTTCGAGTTCTCGAGGTTACAATGAGGGCTAGGGCTGGATTGCGATGGGTTGAGATGTTCTACGTAGAGGTCCCTCATCCGCCTTATATAGTCTGACGGAGTCTTGGGTTACAAGTTAAGTTCCATCTATATCTCCTAGTCGGTTTAGATTACATAAAATCAAACAGAATCTAAGTTTCCATCGTATCTTCTTCAATCATCTCAGATCTCGGAACCTAAGTCCGAGCCAAGCTTCCTTGTTTGCTCTCTAGATCACGTCGTTGCTGCCTTGAACTCCAAGCCATTATGACCATATTTGGGCCTGAGTAAAGCGTCCGGCCCATGAAATCAGCCGCTCGCCCGACTCAGGCCCACTGTTGGCCCATGTCCTGGATCCACGTCATGAGGAGTCAGGGGATATTTATCCCCCACACATATATACATATATAACAGTGGATGTGTATATATATACATATCCGCATCCACCGTTACAGATGCGGATATGCGCATATACACACACATATATATACACATGTACATATATATATACACACATAAACATATATATATGTATACATATATGTATATGTATATATATATATATATGTATATATAGAGAGAGAGAGTAGCGCAGCGCATTAAATAGTTATTCAACACGCCCAGCCCATCCAATCTCCGCAATCGTAAAAACATTATCCGCAATAGTAAAATCCATCCATCAACCGTGAAATGCTGGTGAAACAACTCAATCTCCATCCACAATTGTAAAATTTTCCTCCGCAATCGTAAAACTCTCTCTTGCCTAGAAGCCTTGGACTGTTTGTCACCCACAACTATAAAATCTCCAGTCGTAATCGTAAAAATCAACAAAAACCCAGCAATCTCCATCCCGCTGCGTAATACTTGTAGTCGTAACTGTAAAATTATCCCAGCAATAGTAAAACCTTTTGAAAAAAAATGTGAGAGCGTTGTAACCATAAATGTTTTTTTCTAAAATTGTAAATATATATTTCCACAACCATATTTTTTGCCAAAATCCACCCTTTTTTTTGCAAAATCGAGCGTAAATCAATGTTGTATGAGTAAAATCATCCGGAAAGGTTTGTTTTGGGTGGATTTTGTGGTGAAATTTGTAGTTGTAAATTAGAAGTTTTGACATAGTAATTTATTGTCGAAAGTTGTAGCCATAAATTAGTTATTTGTAAAAAAATAGTGATGGTATTTCAAGTGTAAGGCACCAGGTTGAGTGCATGCAAGCGTAAATGTTGTCACAGAGGTTATATTATTGCACTGTTATCTTCAATTATGGCTTGCTAATTTTTTATTTATATTACTATATTGATATCTCCAAGCCATAATATTATAAATTAAAATCAGTTTTACCGGCAAAAGTTGTAGTACTATCCATTTTTGTTTGCAAAAAAATAGCATTTAGCCTGATGTATAATACTAATATTGATAGGATTAATAATCCAAATTAAATGTAGTAAAATATTTACTCAGAGTATTGACTTTTATCTCAAAATATAAGAGCCTTGTTGGCCAACTCATTTAAACCGCCGCCTTCAGACGTTTAAACACTACAATAATAGTTATATCTAGTTAATATTTTTAGAAAACACATGAATGATTATTTTAGTAACATAAGCTGTAGTAGTAAAATACTTGGTGTGAGTAATATTACATATCATGATTCCCAATAGGAATGATGCGTTCTAGGTTTTTGCTGTGTGAAAACGGTGGACCGGTTTCTATCGCATGCAAGCACCATAAATCATAAACAAATGGTGGTTGATTCACACTCCCATGTTTAATTGGAGAGTAAAATCTATGTTGGATATGTTATAAGTGAATGGAAAATCATTCTTTTATAGCATAGATACAAAACAAGGCTTCTATAGTCGTATTTAATGTAGTAAATTGGTTACAGTTAAAACATATTATCCTTTTAATGTAATACATAAAGCATTTTTTTTACTTTAATTTAAACTATACTTTTGACCTTAGAATGGTAACAGGTCTGATTTTGGATTTTGTATTTTAATTAATTATTAAAATTAATTAATTAAAATTAATAAGTAAAAGAAGTCAGTTAATTCATTAAGGCTATGTTTATACCATGTATCAATGGTCAATTATCTTGTGTGACAACACTACAGAGCGAGTAGCTCTTCTAGTCGGGCAGCTGTGTGACAACACTCTAGAGAAAGCGGCGCTTTTGTGTTTTTGATGTTTCATATGAAAGCTTATAGATTTTTAACCACTTCATCTAAACAGCACAAGGTTTTGCATATTCAACTAGAAAATTTTTAACTTAGTGTTTTCTCCACCTAGTTCTCACTCGTCTCTTAGCATGATTAAGTCCAAATCTATCGTTAGCATTCATCTAATTGTGTGTCAAGGCTTTTGAGATGCCGGAGACATCACACTTTGTGCATGTCAACATATTGAAGTTGAGAAGTACTATTACATTGTTACATAGTACAATGAATATATTGCAAATTAAAAAAAAAGGATATTCATAACACATTATATGTAGTGATAAATTTGCTATAGTAAAACGATGGAGCTCAAATTAGTAAATTATCCTAGAAACATAATAGTGTAGGTAAATTTCTACGATGTTCAACTTCCTTCTAGTCTATTTTTTACGATGGCGGCTGTTATATCGGTTTGATGGGATTTTAGGGTTGTAGGGTTGGTTTTATGGTTGCGGGTCAGGTTAAAGTGCGTTACTGGGGCAAGTTTAGTGACGTATTTTATTGTTGCTACTCTTGGATCGGTGTGGTGAGTCATTTCGCACCATGGTTGAGAACCATAAAACTGCAGGAAAATGTGCTAAAAACAAGTAAATACTTCATGTAACGAAAATACATGTGTACTGCCAAAACAATAAAGGTAGTAGCTATTTGATTTTGCAACAAGAATAGTTTCATTAAAACATTTAAATCAAAAATAGGTTAATAAAAATATTTAAACCAAGTATTAATAATTTGAGTTCGTGCACATTGCTTTGTTTGTTAGTAATGTATACCCATGATTTTATGCTCACGGATGGTGTATGAAGCAAGAAATGGTATCATATTGGATTTTTACACTTGCTGACTGTCATTTTATTGCTTGTTTAAAACTCTCCTGCAACTATAAAATGTTGTACTTTCAACCGTAACTATAAAACTTGTTTCCTCATTAATCGTACAACTTATTTTGTACAAACCTAATATGTATACCGATAGATTAAAAGATAACTCTTTCTAGCCTCCAAACCGTAAAATACACAAATATTAATGTGTTAAAAATAGTTGAAAGCCATAAATGCTCCACCACAATAGTGAAATTTGTTTGCTCAAAACGTATTCTAAATTAGAATGATTTAAAGATTTTTTTAGTGATTTTAAAATCATCATCTTTTTTTGGTGATGAGCATGTAGCACAAATTGCAAATCAGAATGGTGGTTCGCACAAAATGTCAAGTCACTCACAACTAATAAATTATAAAAATTGTATACAAATAAAATCCAAATTTTGATTACAAGCATACAGAGTGATCTTTTTATAATCGTCCACCACAGGATGGTGAACACATCAACATTGTAATAAGGAATGCTTGCTCCAATTACCAAACCATAAACCAGGATCTGGCTCAGAGCATTAGGCCTAGATCAAATAGTGATTTTTCCTATTTGGTTTCAATAATCGTAAAGAGCAGGAATCTTTCAACATTTTGCACTTAAAGATCCATAAATATTTGTCCTCTAACCTTAATATTCGTTCAACCCAACAAATACTTATCTAACAACTATAAGTATTTGTTTCTCATAGCTTTAATGCCCAAATATTGAGTGTAAAGTATTGAGTGTGGTTAGGAGTAAGTTGCCATCGCAAAACAGTAAACAAATGGAAATACTCATTGTCGAATTATAAAATAGTCAAACCTGCACCACATGGATATTTGTTATTTACGCTTGCATATATACATCCATAGAGTTCGTTTGACATTTTCAACACCAAATTTGACTTGCTCGTCTTATTCAAAAAAATTCACAACTATCATTTATTTTTATTGTGATTTAGTTTAGCATATAATATACTTTAACTATGAGTTTAAATTTTTTACATTTTTGCAAATATTTTGAATAAGACGAGCCGGTTAAACTTGGTATCAAAAAAGTCAAACGACCTATAAAAGAGAGCCGAGGGAGTAGTCGTCAATATTGTGTGCAATCAATATGGCAGCAAATTCTATTTCAACAACATTTTACGGTTGTGGTCAAACTTTTATATGTAATTTTATGACTGCAGAATAAGCAGCCTTCATTTTACGATTACGTAAACATTTTCCTTGTCATTTGACTATCACGGGATAGTTGTTGGACTTTGTTAGTTGTTGGTTACTGGATTTTACATATGGTCAATGAGATTAAAATGTTATTTTGAGTTTTATGATTGTGGGATAATGTTTTACCATTGCGGGTTGAGGAAGAATTAAATGGAGTGAGTTTTACACATGTAGAAGTGACTTTTACAGGTGCACGTGGAAGTATTATTGTCGCGGGAGAAAATTTTATTGTTACGGGTGGATGGCTGAATTGGTTGACAAGTTCACCAGCATTTTTAAAGTTGCGGGACAAAGTTTTACTATTGCGGGTGGGAACTAAGGAGCAGCACGTTGAATAGCTATTCAACACGCTGTGAGTTGAATAACATATATATATATATATAGATACACACACGTGTGTACAGAGTTATTCAACGCGTCAGTCCAACCCTCCAACCCACGACAGTAAATAGTTCTCCCGCGACTGCAAGATGTGTCTCCAAACCGTAAAACAATGCATCAGTCAAGCCCCCAACCTGCAATAGTAAATTTTATCTTCATAGCGTAAAATAATGCGCCAGCCCAGCTTTCGAACCCACAACTGTAAAAAATCGCCCTGCAATAATAATTTTTTTCTCTAAACCATACTGATTCTCTCTGACAAAAATCTAACCCGCAACCATAAAATTTTGTTTGAATCATTAAATTTTACCTTACCGAACCCATGGAATATAGAACACCTCCGTAAGTTTTATCCGTAGGCAAGAAATTCAGGGCAACCCTCTTTCTTTTTATAAGCTAAATAGGACCACCATGTGGACCAGAGCGGTGAAGGTCCGCCCTTGTAATCCCGACCTCTGGCTGACATCACATGACACCCTGTACCGCTTGATAAAAGAAAGAGTTTAGCCCTGAAATCCTTGTCTCCGCTGTTACCCTACTACTTACTCAGCTGCTATCTGTTTCAATTTTTCCTAACCCCTGCGTGGAATCCTACTCTCGCCTAAAATCTCCTTGGAACCTAGCAGGACTTAGCAGCTTGAGTGTGAAGCGGTTAGCACATAGGCTGGGAAGGAGGTCCAGAATACTGGGTGCCAGGTCCAGAGAAAAGGGGCTCGCCTTGGTAGCACGGAGCTGTCAGCTGCTTAGCCTGGTCTCATACCCTAAGCACTGAACACTCCCTGCCACGCCGTGAGATCCCCCAGTATCAGGAACAGTGCGTTTAGTGCTCCGGACCACCCCCTAAGCTAATGACACACCCCCTGACCTCAGCAGCAAGGTCCGGCTACGACTCCAAGGACTTCGAGGCAGCGCGGTTACCTTTGTTTCGCTAAGAGAGGTCCGAACGACTGCAGGACCGGACCAGAGCTAAGATGTCTTGGACTAAGGATGGTCCAGGGCTGTGTTCGCAGTTTTGCCTGGTTCCATACCCTTAACTCACACACCCTGCTATCCCACGAACAGACATCCTGGCCCCTGGCCCGGACGGCAAACGCTCCGGACCTCAAATAGCGGAAAAGGTCAACTCAGAGTAGGTCCCGTAGGTGCGACACTGACGTTTGCCGTGAGTTGCATGCAGATCTGGCCTCTGACTCGGTGGTAGCCAGCTTCAAAACTTAGAGCCTACCTACCAGGGGGCCAGGGGGTCAGGTAACAGCACACCAGCATGCAACAGGGAGTAAATGGAGATAAGTCGCAACTACCACTCTTATATTACTTGTCCATACTAATGTTTTACATAGCCTTGTAAACAAACAAAAAACAAAAAACAAAACAGCAAGAGTTGCTGCCCTACGGTGCTGGGGAGGCTCCTGTCCCTAGTGCATCCGGGTCCTCGTCCGCAGGGGTCCGCTGGAACCGGGCGGCAACGGCCTCCACCACCTCCTGCACGCTCTCTCGGGCGGCGGCCTCTGCCTCCTCCACCGGACCAGCAATGACCGGGTCCAAGGAGATGGCGGGGTCGTGGCTCCGGAAGCAGACCAGGAGGTGCTCCACCACGAGGCGGCACAGCTCGCGGCCCTCAGGCCTCAAGGCGCTCCCCGAGCGTGGAGTCCAGGCACCGGAGCCGCTCCACCGCGGAGTCGAGGACGGGGAAGGCATCCGCAATGGTGGACGGTGGCTCTGTCACCCGGATCGGACTCAGTCCGAGCGGTACCAGAGCCAAACTCGCCTCCCCGGCCCAGTCGGCTGATGCGTTGAAGGCCGGCGCGCATCTGCTCCCGGTCCTCTGCCACCGCCTGCTGGGCAGCGCCCTGCTTCAGCTGCTCCAGGACGGCCCGCTCAACCAGTAGCTGCTTCTCCTGGTTTGCCTAGCTCTGCCTCCCTGGACTTCACCCAGTCCTCACGGACCTTGAGCGTGGCAGCCTGGCGGACAGTGGATTCCCTGAGGGCCTTGGCCGCCGCCTCGCTGCTGAGCAACGGAGTCCTCGCGGGCCGCAACAGCTACCTCGCGCTCGACAAGCCTCGACTTCATCTTGTCGAGCTCAGCATTGACAGCAGCCTGCCGCTCGGACACCTCCACCAGCTCTTGCCAGCGCTGCTCCATGCCCTTCCACGCGGACTCCAGCTTCGCCTGATCGAGCCTCAGCCGTGCCTCGCCCACCTCGACCTAGTTTCTCTCGGACCCCGACCGCGCGCTCTCGGCCAATGAGCCTCTGCAGGTCCTCATGGAAGGCCGCACGGTCAGCATCGAGCTCTGTGCGGGCGGTGGAAAGCTCCGCACGGGTCTGGGTGTGCTGGGCGGTGGCAGGCTTCGATCTACTCCCCTAGACTGGGCCCGCCAGCCGTCCGCACCCTCGCGCTCCTGCTGCAGCCGCGCCCACTCCAGCTGGAACGCTTCCTGGGCGTCGTCAAGGGCCTGGCGCAGCTCGACGCAGCACGCGAGGGAGAGGGGCTCCACCCGGCTGGGGCAGGAGCGGCCTACCCAGAACCTCCTCCAGTTCCCCCTCGGCAGGGGGCGGAGATCTGGGGCCGGCCAGTCTGGACGACGGGCGAGGAAGGCTCTGAGGTCCGTGCAGTCAGGAGCCGCCCCCGGCGCAGGCCCTTGGGCCGCGACGCCTTCCGGCATCGAGCTACTCGGTGCCTGGGACTGCGCGTCCGGAGCTGCCCCCCCAGCTGGCACTCGGGGTGCAGTCTCGGCCCCCGAGGCGCCCCCCGGCGTCGGTCCACCCGGGGCCTGGGGCCGGACAGATGGGGCCGCCTCCAGTGCAGGCCCCTCAGGCGTGGGCTAGGCCCGCGAGGCATCCTCCGCCGTCGAACCACCAGGGGCGCTCTTCTCCGCCGTGCCCGCCTGGCCACCAGAGCCGCTGGGGGGAGAAGCACCAGCCAGGCGTGTCGGCCTAAACAAAACACACGGCGAAAGGTTGAGAAGCCTGAAAAAGCTAGCCGTGGTACCGCGAAGTGTTCGAGGCTAATTAAAAGGACTTACCTCAAGTTAGGCGCCGACCAGCGGCCACGAAGGCCAGAGCCTCGCCGCGGCTGCCGTTCCGCGGCCGGCGGTGCCGGTCGCTGCTGCTGCCTGCGGGCCTGAGGCCGGCGGTGCCAGGAGAGGGCCGCCGCTGCTGGTCCGGCATCGGAGGAGGTGCCCGGCGCTGTGGGTGCCGCTGGTCCGGATGCGGCGGTGGCACTCGCTCCCCTTGTCCGGAGGAGCTCCCCTCCCCCAAGGTCCGCTGGCGCTTCAGGTCGGGTTCCGAGACAAAGGTCCCGTCGCCGCGGACCGGCCTTCGCCGCGCCCCCTCACCGCCCGTCGGCGGAATAACGGGGGGTGCCGCCGCAGGCCTCTTGTCTTTGTCGGCGGGGGTAGTGCCTCTGACACCCGAACCCCCAACCGGGACGTCGCCGATGTGACTCCCCGGTTGGGGTCGCCCCCAAGCTGCCGCGCCGCAAGGCCGCCGTCGTCGAGTGTCGGCATCTCCCGGAGCACCGCCGTCCGCAAGGCCTAGTCGCGGCAGAGCGGCACGATGGTGGACGGCAGGCGCAGCTGCTCCGAGGAGAAGCTCTCGTCCGTGACGCACCGCACCCATTCCTCCAGCAGGAGCGGCGTCAGGTCGTGGTCTTCGCCACGCACCACCCGGCTGCAGTCGTTGGGGCCGGTGTAGCCCCACGCCGGCCTTGGCCGCATCTGCAGGGGGCGAGCCTCCGCCTGAGGAAGTCCGTGAGGACGTGCATGGAGGTAAGCCCGCCATTGACGAGCTCGGCGATCCTGGCCAGCACGGGGGAGAACTCAGGCGGCAGATTCGTCGAGGCACCCCACTCCGGGAAGGATGCGTCGGGACTGCTGTCAGGGAGGCCCAACCGGTCGTTCAGCACCGCCCTGACAATCACCCAGTCGTTGCGCCAGTTCTCCCACTTGGCGCTAGCGAAGGTAGGGAGGTAGGCCGACCTCGCCTCGGACCCCTTCAACAGGAAGTAGTATCGACCGATATCGGTCGAGCTCCTCGTGGAATATCTCACGGAAAAGAAGTGGCGGAAAAGTGTCACGCAAGGAGGAACCCCTATGAACATCTCGCAGAGATGGGCAAAGATTGCCGCATGAAGGATGGAGTGGGGGGTGAGATGCTAGAACTAGCAGCCCAAACGCCACCAGCAGCAGCATGAAGAAGGAAGAGATCGGAATCCCCAGGCCACAGTAGCGGTAGGGGACAAAGAGGACGAACTCCCCCAGCTGCAAGTTGCGGTAGGGGAGGGAGCCTGTGCGAACGTTGTCGCAGCGCTCCACGTCCGTCCAGCCGAGCAGGCGGCGGACGCGGTTAAGGTTCTCCTCGGTCTGCCGGAAAGATTGGTGGCCCGAACCCATCGCTGCGGAATCTGGCGGTTGGGGGAAGAGAAGGAGCACACTGCAGACAAGAAGCGAGAGCTCTGCTGCGAGGAAGACGAAGCGCCGCGGCGGATGCGAGGGGTGCAAAGGCAAATGGCTGAAGGGTGTGCTCGGCCAATAGTCGAGAACCCTATGCGACGGTTGCCCCCAATCCTCCGCAAGTCGCGGGTGTCAAGCGTACGCGCGCACGGACGCACCCGCGGACCCCTAGGTCTATGACAGCGGGGGCCCGAGGATGCAGTCACGACAGGCGGGTAGAAAAGCAAGTGGGGCAGGAAGGCGAACCGGCGGCCGCTCGCGAACGTGCGCCTCGGCACAACACGTGGGGCCCCTGCCTCTCCGCTTTATGCACGGCTGCCCACGTAACCATCTGCCCCCGCCTTAATGGCAAGAAAAAGGGTAGGTGAACCACCGCTGCGGTTTCCCGGTGCAGGCCTGCCCCCACGTTTCCCGAGAAATTCCCACGATCGGGCGCTCCCAGATCGTGGGGGCCCGCGGGGCCACCCCGCGGGGTCGGGTGGACTAGGCCCGCCTCCAAGGTCGGGTAAGGCGGACGATCGGCAAGATCAGGCAGTGCCAGGCTCTCAGCAGGGTCAGGCGAGTCAAGCCTCGACCAAAGATCAAGTAGGTTGCCCTGCCCAACTACGTGCTTAACAGCTAGGCGCCGGGAACCACACGTGGCTCCCGATGGCTTGAGTAGTAAGCGATGATGGGCTCACCTCAGGTTCGAAAAACTCACCAGAGGTGGACCTAGGGGCCACTGTCGGTACCCAGCTAGCCGGGTACCCGCTTACAATAGACAAAGATCACCAGTATCGGCAAGAGCTGCAGTAAAAGGAGGGCCTAAGACCGCGTACAGGCGGGCCCGGCCTACTCCTTATAAAAGCTGGGCTGCGCACCCGGCCCACAGGGGAGGCCCCAGACCTCCTTCAGCGAGGTCCGAGCCCCCCCAACCACGCTGAGGAGTCCCTCAAGGGAAGGTTAGGTCCGGACCTCTCGGAGGTCCGGAGCCAGCGCCTTCGGTGGTCCGGGGCCGCCACGTGCCCACAGGGCACGGGGAGGTCTAGTGCTGCCACATGCCCATAGGGCGTGTGGTGGAGCCTTCAGACAAGGGCCTCGCCCACCTACTTGCATTTATTGCGGGCAGGTGAGCGTGCCCCAGTTGCCGCTGACACCGCCGCTGTCAGACGGGCATGCCCCGTTGCCCGCTGACACCGCCGCTGTCAGACGGGCGTGCCCCCGTTGCCCGCTGACACTGCCGCTGTCAGACGTCGGCGACTATTCTAAAGGGGCGCGCCTTACCGAGGCACGACGGACAGTAACAGGGCACTACAGTCGACTTCCCCGGCATACGTTGGGGTCTATATTGAGTAAACAAGCACGCTGTACTCATCATGAGCCGCGCCACGCGCAGCGACCACGCTCAACCTAATGCTAGGTAGCGGCGCTACAGCGCTACTACAAGCGCCCTGTCCTGTCACGCTAGCACGTCGCCTGCCCCCTCGGCCTCTGAAGCCTCTCACCGGGTTTAGCGGCCGATGGAACAGGACAGCGTAAAACAGGACGACGTGGCGCCATATCCGGGTGGCAGGACGGCATGGCGCATCTTCCGGGCCATACCGGGTCGCGTCAGTGGTACAGGCGCGGCGCATGGGAGCGTTGGACATCAAGCACAGGATAGAGCTGTAGCATAGAGGAAATGGGCCGGGACCACCTGTCGGGGCCCGGCCACCATGTGCATGCCCCCCTTGGGGTATAAAAGGGGAGGCATACGAGACTCTCAGGAAGATAGACACAAGCACAAGCTCACAATCACCACCGTCTTCTCCAACAGACAGGAATACAAGAACACACCCACAGTGGACGTAGGGTATTACGCTCCGGCAGCCCGAACCACTCTAAATCCTCTCGTCACCATCGTGCCACCACCGACCTAGCTAACAACGATCGCTCCCCCTAACTACTCTTAGTACTTAGGATCTTGGTCGGGTGCATTCCGCCACCCGGCCGAAGCACGCTCGCTCTGACAGTAAACAAGGAAGAAAATTGTTTCCCTGCAAGAGGAAGTTAGCTTCTCTGCATGGGAGAAGGTAGACAAGGAAGAAATTTTTTCCTACAAGAAGGAGTTAGTTTCTCCTCATGGGAGAAGGTAAACAAGGAAGGAACTTTTTCCTGCAAAACGAATTTACTTCTCCACACAGAAAAGGTAAACAAGGAAGGAATTTTTTCCTGCAAAACTGAAGTTAGCTTCTCCACATGGGAGAAGGTAAACAAGGAAGGAATTTCTTCCTGCAAAACGAAGTTAGCTTCTCCACAAGGGAGAAGGTAAACAAGAATAAACTTCTTGCTGCAAAACGAAGTTAGCTCCTCCACACGGGAGGAGGTAAACAAAAAAGAAAATTTTTCTTGCAAGATGAAGTTAGCTTCTCCTCATGGGAGAAGGTAGACAAGAAATAATTTTTTTCCTACAAGATGAAGTTAGCTTTTCCGCATGGGAGAAGGTAAACAAGAAAGAAACTTTTTCCTGCAAGAAGAAGTTAGCTTCTCCCTGTAAGAAGAAGTTAGCTTCTCCTCATGGGAGAAGGTAAATAAGAAAGAAGCTTCTCCTGCAAACATGAAACTTGGGAATCATTGAACTTGTGAGCCGAAGTTAGAAGCACATTTGTACTTGTTACAGGATCATGTGGAAAAAGATAAGTACTTAGCTGAATTGGATCACCGATGATCCTTATTTAGCCGCAGCTAGTTAAAGGCACAAAATGCAATTTCCAAAGATGATATCCGAAATTTCGAAGATTTGCACTGAAGGTACTATCCAAAGGTGAGATCCGAAGGTAATATCCAAAGGGTAATACCCAATGGTCAATAACTGAAGGTCAATCCAGAGATGAACGTAGCTCAAAATTGGAAGCTCAATCAATGGTGATTTCAAGAATGTTGGGGACCTATCATCACACCATACAGCAACAACAGGACACCATCAAATATGAAAAATCCCTCTCTTTCGAGTCCTTGAGATCAAATCAATGTGAAACAGGTGACATTAACAACGAGAAAGACACTGAATCTCTTTGCCCGCTACGAAGGTATTGGGATTAAGAATTTAAAGGACCGAAACATAAGAATACACGACGACATGAAGAAAGAACGTTCATTATACCTTCAGACCCAACATTAGGGCTGACGTGATATTCAATGAGAGGCGTACAAGTGTTGTTGCCAAAAAAGCCTGTCCTTGTCGATTGGTCTCCCGGGTATTTATAGGGGGTCAACCGATGGTCTACCATACCCTTTCACAAATGACTCTCTATTCATAGGTACAAGGCATGTTTTGTAATTCTTCATGCGAAGCCAACTTGAACATGCAATCTTATAATAAGTGACTCCAACCTGTTAACACCTTCTTGCCCATCGCTTCATGCTTCGAAGCCTGTCTCCCTCTATCAACTTTGGATGACATGCAACCCTGAGCTTCAGATCAAGACTTCATTCCTCCTTCGGAGAGCCCATCATATTCCACATTCCGCATATGGCCACCACCTTTTCAACGCAACCTGAAACTCAAAACAAACGAGGCATCTGAAGTACCGGAGGCCAGGTACCTTCAGCCCCTAGCAGCTTGTTCTTTCCACCTTCGAATAGGCCTTTGTATCTTCATGTCTTGAATTCAGTCGTCTCCTTTTTGTCATGGCTTGAAACACAAAATGGTCTACAGCGTCCGAAGCATACAAGGTCAGGACCTTCGGCCCCAACAGTAGCCCCACGCGGGATCAGTTCATTTTTCCAAGATGAGCTCAAACCATGACTGGGTAGACATGCTGAAGGTTAGATTATGCTTTGGATGCACGAGTCATTCTCCCCCCCGATTTGAGATTATTTTAGAAAAAGGAGAAAAAACAGACAGACAAGTAGCTGAGCACCTTGGGTGACACGCGTCAGCTAACTATTGGCCCGTGACTCTTCACTGTTCGCCTTTTTCGACTACCGTGCCCTATGCAGTATATAAGCAGTGGGGGACCGATCGTGACCCCCCCTTTTCTTTAGCCGATGCCCTACTGCTGCTTGCCCGAAGCTACTTTCACTACTTCAAAGCTTTTTTACTCGTTCTAGTACTAGTGCAAGGTTTGAATACTTCTTTTGCCTTGAATTCTACTCAACAGACATACCTTGTTTCTTACCTGCTCGATTTTTTGCAGATTTCAGATGGCAAGGATCTGTTCTATTGCACGTCTAGACTCAGACTCTGAAGTTGAGTCTGTAGGGGGAACGCACCATGCTGCTGATGAAGAGTCCCCTATCAACTTGTCTCCACCTCATATGGAGAAAGATGCCGAAGATATTGCTAGAGAATATGAAGACGAAGGGCAAGCGGATGATGAAGAAATAGACTTGGACGAAGCTGATGATGAGGATGACTGTTGACGGTCGTTATTTCACCATTTCGACTATCAATTCCTCGGTGAATAAATGGGGTACACATAAAGTTCTGTGCATTATTTACCTAACCCTTACGAATTCCATGAGTTTTGGTGGTTTTCGATGTACCACAGGGAGATGCTCAAATTCCAAGCAAAAGTATATCATATGGAGGAAGAGAGAATTCATGCACAAACTGGCTTAAGAATGAATTGCAAATGACATCACTATGAAGTATCTCAAGCGCCCACATGGATCAAATCATTGCAAAGAACTCGTCGAGATAAGCAAAATGGAGTTTTGGTTCACCCAATTTGGAGTCCGGATGCAAAAGTTATGGCCGTCGCAAGAATTGACAACGCTGGGATGGATGGTCCTTGGCCGGCCGGCCATTTTACATGGTCGGCCGGCCATCCCCATGGTCGCCCGACCACTTCCTAGGTCAGCCGACCTCACCCTTAGGTTGCCCGACCATCAGGACGGATGATGGGCCAAACCTACGGGGTTGGCCGACCACCTCCAGGGTTGGCCGACCGCTTCCAAGGTCGGCCGACCTCGCCCTTTGGTCGCCCGATCGTCAGGAGGGATGGGCAGCCCACCAAGGAGCCTAGGCCTAGGAGGCATGGTCACTCGACCATAGCCCATGGCCGCCCGACCCTACAACACCACCAATCTTGAACTGGCATGCAAAAAAACACAAAACACATCGAATACAACCGTTGGATAAAGTATCTAATGCATCCTAAGCATCGGAAGGCCATCATACAAAGGATTGATGATGTCAGCAATCCGAGAAGAACAATATGCAGCCAATCAGGTGGCCGTCCGACCATTCCCCATGGTTGGTCGACCTCGTTTTGCACATGTATCAACCACTCCAACTGCCAATCGACTTGGAGAAGCATTCTCAGTCATCGTATGCACTAAGTCTGTAAATCATGTGGTCGGCCGACCATGTGACTTAACCGTTTTATATGCAAACCGACATGGGCAACCACCAACTGACATCAGGAGTCAAGATCAGCCGTTGGATGGCCAAAGGAGGTTCATCGGACGGTCGCCCTACCACACCAAAGGTCGGTCGACCTCCCTCAGGGTCGGCCGGCCACCGCCTTGGTCAGCCGACCACACACAACCGACCTTGCCACTCCTATAAATAGAGGGGCACTCCCCCACTCCAAAAATGTACCATTCCCATGTGAACTCTCTCTCCCTCTCCAGGAGGCGCCCTACGGGTGGTGCCTCCACTCTAAAAGTAGTGTTTGGTTAGGAGTTAGAGGTAGGGCTCCATCGTTCTGGAGCCGTCTTCAGGAGTTTGGTATGAGTTCTTCTTGTATCTTTATTTTCCTGTAAGACTTGAGATATTTAATGCATTATCTTTCTTTACTTTTGTGAGCATTTACTTTACTCTTGCTTTCGGTATGATTCATGCCTTAGCATAGTAATGTCTTTTAGACTATAGTTAGAGTTGCTCTAACAGGTAATGAATATTTAGTTTGTCTTCCTTATAGATTCCTCGTATGCTCTTTATAGCATTTGACTATACGGTTGTGTATGCTTCTACCTGATAGCCTCGGTAGAAGTAGTGCCTGCAAACGTAGACGTGGTGTCTACAATCGCGGTCACCTTGGTTTCGCAAGTGATTAGACCCCATGCAAGTTTGGTTAGTCGGTGTGCATGTAGACTATGTGCACCCGACTTTGGTAGGTCCTCCTGGTGACAGTGGGAGTGTACCCTGTGTAGTCCACACCCATCGTTCAGGTCGCTTGTAGCCGCATAGCTAATTTACTGCGACCCCTGCCTTTCTCATCTGGGTTATCAGCACTCTGGTGCCCGGAAGTGGTTAGCAGGCTCGGTGGCGAACTAAATATCCTAGACAACTAGATAAGTCATTACCTCCATCAGAGCACATGTTTTGTCTAGCTTAGTCTGTCTAGCTCACCTTAGTATAGAAAGTCCTTATCAGGAATCTGAGCTCTCACCTTGTTGTCCTCCTAGCTTTACCTGCTTTCTTGCCGACGGTGCTTGGCATGTATCTCATGGTGCTTGGTGTCAATCGTTCCTAGCTATCGATTGATGTGAAAGAGTAGTAACAACTGGATGAATGATAGTTTGACATCTCTATCTCAATGCTTCCCTGTGGATAAATATGATACCCTGGAATACTCCTGGGTGAAAGGCTACAGCGGTCTCTGTGTGCTTGCGGAGTAAAATCCGATAGGCTAAGAGCTGCCGACAAGCTTTTCTGGAACCGTTGCCGGGGAAGTGCCAAGTTAGAATGTTATTCTGTTGTTCATCCTTTTGTTGTTGCTCTTTCTTTTTATTTGAGAATTCAAAAAATATATAAAACAAAAAAAATCCATTTTTTTCAAGGATGCTCTATCCGTTGTATAATTCTTAATCATGTGTGACTTTTGAGTATCTTTTTCATGCTTCCCAAAGTCATGGGACGCCAATGCAAATAGGCTATTCATGTTGGAACATAGCTTGGGCCAGATCCTAACGCGTGCCCAGAGGCTAATTTTCAAATTAAGCGTGGTGCCTAGGTTGGAATTAGTCGCTTTCTATCAAATTTGATGTAATGTGAAATTTAGTAGATAAGCTATGGATGATCTTTGGTAGTGATGTTCCATTGTTAGTTCATGAGCCACAATTCTTGAGCTAGCTGGATCTCTCAAGTTTCAATGGAGACACAAAATCCCGGTGATGTTTCAAAAATGCACCCGTTTTTCTAGACCGTGGATTTGAGCAAATGTTGAAGAAATGGGAGTCATGGTTTAGCAACATGGTTTGTGCTAGGTTTTTGATTGAGAATATTTTGCTAGCACTCAGTGAACAATGGGCCCGGTGGTTGATACTTTTTATTGGACCCTTGTATTTGTTGTACACTAACCTGTTGCAGGAGGCATTCAATCCCCACACGAGAGGAGAGGCCTTGTGGCTGACATTCTCGTGCTCAACCTCTTGTGGATTATCCAGTACCTTTTTGGGAAATGACAGCATTGTGATATGGGTATCAAAGTAAATGGTGATGGTGAGCAATGGAGAAATCTTGACAATTTCCGCACTACAAGAACACACCATACCAGTAACATTCAAGGGCATATCACATTATGCTATCGTCCGTGCTTCAATTTGCAAGCTAGTAGACCACTGGTCTACTACCCCATGGGAAATTTGCGTGCCCGATGGAGTTGTGGTGTAGATCCCAAAAGCGGCCGGCATAGACGTCTCCCATTGCGGGGGAGCTTCGTATTAAGCACCACAAAGGCAAACACAAATCAATGTCCACAAGCATGGTGGGAACATCGATGCCATGACGTGCAGTCAATGGCTATGTGGCACATGTCATGCATGACAAGTACCAAGCCCAGGAAGGCAAATAGGGAGCAAGTTTGGAATCAGCATTCACTGCAGAATCCAAGCTTGGGGGAGAAAAATTGTCTAGCATTTGACAAGCAAGTTTGTGGCAATGAGAAGCAACCAAAATTTCCATGCCAACGAAGCAGACCTTAAAGGATATCCGCTACATTTACATTCCATTGACCAACCATGGAGCAAGAACCCGATGTACCTATCATCAGTTGAGATGGAAAATTAGCATCAAGACTTCCTTTATCATGAAAGAAGAATGAAAAGGCCATCACAAAGGAACCATTCTCAACATTTGTGGGTCTCTCCTTACACCGTGATTGGACAACACCCTCCACTGGAATCAAAATGAAGGACAAGGCGGAACACAAAAACTTTGAACAAAAGGGTTGTTTCATCACACCACAAGAATCAAGCTTGCGGGAGGATACACCAAGTAATATCACACATCCTCCAACCCAACCCCTGAGAGGAAGGACCTCGATATTCAACCTACAACAGTGGTTGATCACTGCAAGACATTGACCATGCTCTGCATCACTTGGGAAGCGCACATAAAGGCCATCTCTCATCTGAGAGTACATATCCAACGCCACAAGACCAGATGTCTCTAAAGTAAGAGGTTGCAACTGGCACAAGATATATGTAGAGACATCACCCAAGTATGGAGGAATGCTAGGTGTGAGCATTCCTTAATTCCCTTCCCCTGACTGGACATACAACAAGACAAAGCAGTTTACCAGAGGTCAGGTTGATCTACTCTACTCATGAATCAATGTGCCAATGAGCCACCTACGACATCACAAACATGGCGCAACATGAGTCAACACGCCAATGAGCCACCTACGACATCACAAGTATGGTGAACAACCATCAACTAGGGTTGGTGACAAACTGCCAAGGATGCAAAGGAGTCAACTCCAACAAACATCCGCCTCTATCATTCCACTCAGTCTGTTTAGGAATAAACAGCTGGCCGTGACCGAGATTGTGTCACTTGGGAGGATGTCAGACTTAAGGCAAACATGATGTTGGAGCAGGGAGATCTAGCAAGAGACATTCACCCATGGGAGTAGTATCATCAGATCAGATGTGTCTAATCAGAGCTCCCAAGACTTTGCAAACGGTCCAAATAGCAGCATGGGAGAAACAACTGCTCATGAAATAGTCATTTCAGAAATAGAGGAGGCAAAACAAGAGTAGAGAGAGAAGGGAATTCGCTTAACATAGGTGAGCTACACAAACAGCATCTTGGTCCCCCAGGGAACAAGCAAGCTTGCGGGAGGCAATGCTAGGTAATACTGAAGCTCAGTTTCTTGGCAATCACTTGCAAGAACTAAGCTCGGGGGAAGATCACCAAGTGAGTACCCCGAATGCTCTGTATTGAATTGAATATCTTAAATCCTGAAAATTACCATTACCCAAAAAAATCCCTTTCTTATCGTCCCAAATAAAAGAAAAGTTATAAAAATTTGCATAACTTAAAAACAACAAAAAGATTTGCTTTTATAGTGAATAAACTAACTCCTATAATGCTAGAACTTTGTTTATACCCTTGCTTAAAGGAAATGATGAATAGTTACCCTGTTAATTCCTTGTAAGTATTTTGTGTACAACTTGATACTCTCCTAAACTTTGAACTTATTGGCATTTGTCGTGATCCTACCTTTAATCTTGAACCTTGTGGGAGCAAGTGCTTTTAAAACCATGTCTAAGTTGTTGTGAGATGTGATATAATCAAAGTTTGAGTTTAACCCACCTTGATCCTAGTAAGGTGAATTCTCGGAGTTTTCTTTTTGAAAATTAAAATGAGAAGTTCCTCAGTGGTTTTAAATACCTATCCATAGCCAAATGCTTACTTGACGAAACCTTTACATATGCTACCTATTGTTATGTTGAGTTTTGTCAAATTTTGAGTTCTTATGAAGTAGTGACACTTCAAGTCCCAATCAAAATCCCTTACATCCACCTTCATTTGCTAGCCTTTCTTTGTCAGGTCATGGTTAAATCTACACTGGATTCAAGCATGCACCTAAACCAGATATTTCTCCACCATATCCATCATCCACTTACCCATCCACAAATATGGTCTCCAAATAAATACTCCAGTCATATTTCAGCAATACCCCAAAGTTCTCATACAAGAAGGAGACATGGAGCTATCGGAAAAAAAAGAAGAAAGAGAAAAGAAAAAGAAGAGAGAAGAAGGAAAAAGATGCTAGTTCCATGTGCTCAAAAGCAGTCAAAGTTCAAGAGGGGATTCATCAAATAAGGAGTTTTCATCCATAGACCATATCCATCCACAAAACCAATCCATTCTCCTTCGATCGGGATGAGAAATATCACAAACTTCACTAGGACCAATCTTTGACTTAGCAATATACATCACATAGGTAAGCCAACTTTATCCCTACCTTGAGCTCCACATAAGCCTTTTTAGTTGCTAGGGGAAAAAGTTTGGCTTGTGGCCTAGTGAGGAATCTACAACCACTTGAGCGATCGAGGGTACCATTTGAGGAACTTGAGCTTTAATTTTAAAAATTTTCAAAACGCTCCGAGCATGAAACCTGAAAAGAGATGGAGTTTGGTGACACTCAACTAAGATTGTTCCATCTCTCAACCACTGAAGATAGGGTGAGAAATGCCAGAAGCCCCACAGGTATGGACAAAAAGGTTGGGGTACACTTATGCCAGTTTGTTCAGACATAAAGGTAGAGTGTTGGTTTGTACACTTAATACTTACAGGACACTGACATTGATGCAACTCATGATCCACCAAGCCTAAGTCTTAGCTTTGCTCGAGGACTGAGCAAAAGTTCAAGCTTGGGAGGTGTTGATGGTCGTTATTTCACCATTTCGACCGTCAATTCTTCGGTGAAAAAATGGGGTATACATAAAGTTCTGTGCATTATTTACCTAAAACTGACGAATTCCATGAGTTTTGGTGGTTTTCGGTGTATCACTAGGGAGATGCTAAATTCCATGCAAAAGTATATCATATGGAGCAAGAGAGAATTCTTGCATAAAGGGGTTGAGGATGAATTGCAAATGACATCACTATGAAGTATCTCAAATGCCCATATGACCAAATCATTGCAAATATCTCGTCAAGATAATCAAAATGGAGTTTTGGTTCACCCAATTTGGAGTCCGGATGCAAAAGTTATGGCCGTCGCAAGAATTGACAACGCTGGGATAGATGGTCCTTGGCCGCCCGGCCATTTTACATGGTCGGCCGGCCATCCCCATGGTCGCCCGACCACTTCCAAGGTCACCGACCTTACCCCTACTCGCCAGACCATCAGGAGGGATGATGGGCCAAACCTACAGGGTTGGCCGACCACCTCCAGGGTCGGCCGATCTCTTCCAAGGTCGGCCGACCTCGCCCTGGGTTGCCCGACCATCAGGAGGGATGGGCAGCCCACCTAGGAGCCTAGGCCCAGGAGGCATGGTCTCCCGACCATAGCCCATGGCCACCCAACCCTATAACAGCACCAATCTTGGACCAGCATGCAAAGAAACACAAAACACATTGAATACAACCATTGGATAAAGTATCTAATGCATCCAAGAATCGGAAGGCCATCATACAAAGGATTGAGGACGTCAGTAATCCGAGGAGAACAACATGCAGCCAATCAGGTGGCCATCCGACCATTCCCCATGGTCGGCCGACCCTGCACTGACCTCATTTTGCACGTGTATCAACCACTCCAACCGCCAACGACTTGGAGAAGCATTCTCAGTCGTCGGATGCACTAAGTCGGTAAATCATGCGGTCGGCCGACCAAGACTTAACCGTTTTACATGCAAACCGACTTGGGCAACCACCAACCGACATCAGGAGTCAAGATCAGCCATTGGATGGCCAAAGGCAGTTCATCGGACAGTCGGCCGACCACAACAAAGGTTGGCCGACCTCCCTCAGGGTCGGCCGGCCACTGCCTTAGTCGGCCGACCACCCACAACCGACCTTGCCACACCTATAAATAGAGGGGCACTCCCCCACTCCAAAAATGTACCATTCCCATGTGAACTATCTCTCCCTCTCTAGGAGGCACCCTACGGGTGGTGCCTCCTCTCTAATAGTAGTGTTTGGTTAGGAGTTAGAGGTAGGGCTCCGTCATTCCGGAGCCAGTCTTCAGGAGTTCGGTATGAGTTCTTCTTGTATCTTTATTTTCCTGTAAGACTTGAGATATTTAATGCATTATCTTTCTTTAATTTTGTGAGCATTTACTTTACTCTTGCTTTCGGTATGATTCATGCCTTAGCATAGTAATGTCTTTTGGACTATAGTTAGAGTTGCTCTAAGAGGTAATGAATATTTAGTTTGTCTTGCTTATAGATTCCTCGTATGCTCTTTATAGCATTTGACTCTATGGTTGTGTATACTTCTACCTAATAGCCTCAGTAGAAGTAGTGCCTGCAAATGTAGACGTGGTGTCTACAATTGCGGTCACCATGGTTTCGTAAGTGATTAGACCCCAAGCAGTTTTGGGTAGTCTGTGTGCATGTAGAGTAGGCGCACCCGGCTTTGGTTGGTCCTCCTGGTGACAGCGGGAGTGTACCCTATGTAGTCCACCCCCGTCGTTCGGGTCGCTTGTAGCTGCATAGCTGAGTTACTGCGACACCCGCCTTTCTCATCTGGGTTATCAGCACTATGGTGCCCGGAAGTGGTTAGCAGGCTCGGTGGCGAACTAAGTATCCTAGACAACTAGATAAGTCATTACCTCTGTCAGAGCAACATGTTTCGTCTAGCTTAGTCTGTCTGGCTCACCTTAGTATAGAAATTCCTTATCCGGAATCCGAGCTCTCACCTCATTGTCCTCCTAGCTTTACCTGCTTTCTTGCCAATGGTGTTGGCATGTATCTCATGGTGCTTGGTGTCAATCATTCCTAGCTATCGGTTGACGTGAAAGAGTAGTAACAACTGGATGAATGATAGTTTGACATCTCTATCTCAATGCTTCCCTGTGGATAAATACGGTACCTTGGAATACTCCCAGGTGAAAGGCTACAGTGGTCTCTGTGCACTTGCGGAGTAAAATCTGATAGGCTAAGAGCCACCAACAATGACAATGAATTTCTTTGACCCGAAACCCAAGCCATACAATTTTTGGAAAATCTAGCTTTGCAGAGGACTTCGAATATTACAAAAAGTTGGATTTTATCAAGGACCCGAAGCGGTGCTGATGCCCTAACGATGAAGAAACCCCAGCTCCACAGCCAAATGAGATCATTCTGTTCAAAAGCTTTTTCACTGCTGGGCTTCGAATGCCCATGAACTCTTTGATACCAACATTACTGGAGCGTTTTGGTATATATTTTCATCAGCTTACTCCCAACGCCTTTGCTCGATTGGGCATGTACATATGGATGATGGCCAGCCAAGGCTTAGAGCTGGACTTTGAACATTTCTATTGTTCTCACGAACTACACTATCAGACCAAGGCCGACAAGGTAACAGAACTCCATCCAAACTTCGGATGATACACCTTCCGTAGCCGCAAGGACTCTCCTAGCCCCATAATAGCATATCGAAGCAAGTGGTCCAGCAGTTGGTCATAGAAATGGTTTTATTATACAGTTAGCATAGATAAGAAGCCACAGTTTACTCCGTGCATGATGAGCCCACTAAGGCAGTCATTTGGGTTCAAGAGACCGCTTTGCGCCTAGTCTGACAAGACAATTGCTGCCAGCAAGCCATACAATGCTATATGTTCTCAGATTCACACGTGCTGTCTCGCTCAAGAGTTTGCAGCTTTCGGAGTGTTGCCTCTTTGAAGCAAGTTTACCATGATCAAGCCTGAAGGATATTCGGATTATACAAAGCTGGTTCGCTTGCCGTACAAGTTTAAGCCTTTTGGCAAGTACAAATCTCCAAACAAAGCTTGGCAAAAGGGAGTTGAGAAGGCTGTGGATGCAATGCTTGGGAACTATAACAAATCTAAATACAAGCATCTGCCCCAAGCTTTCGGCGATAGCGCCAAGCTTTGGCTAAATCGTGTATTCGATGCCTTCGGCGTGCAATACCCTGATTATGAACATTTTGAACTGGGCAACATGGCTCCAACATTGAAGTGCAAAGCCAATGAAGCTATAGAAGCGACTGCAGCCGATCCTAGGGCTGCCAAGAAAGGGAAAAGGGTGAA
Source organism: Paspalum vaginatum (assembly GCA_030272315.1). Lineage (NCBI taxonomy): Eukaryota > Viridiplantae > Streptophyta > Magnoliopsida > Poales > Poaceae > Paspalum > Paspalum vaginatum. The sequence goes on from CM059014.1 coordinate 19,244,499, forward strand.
AATTCATATGAAAAAGACATGCCAACAGACCCTCAAAGACTCGAATGTTTTTTACTCTGAGAAAATCCCTTTGGAGGAAGATGTTGCAATGACATAGGATCAGGTTCCTGCAGCTTCGGATGTCAATCCTATGTCACATGGGCTTACTTTTGAGGCCAACAGAATTTTTGGTTCGATGATTGGTAGCGGTGGCCCGATGCATGTTTTGAGACCTCTTGGGTTGCGTACGATTGAGCTAGTGAAGGGTGTTTTATCCTCTGCCGAATCTGGGAAAGTCCCTTGCATTCTTGATCCTTTTGATGCTGCAGATGATGAAGATTCTATAGGAGCCTCTCCTAGGTACAAAGCAATAGGTGAAAATAAGGCAATTATGCCTAAAACTCAACAATTGCTTGTTGAGTACACTGAGACCGCCAAGGCCATGAACCTTGGGGCAAAAGCTTCAAACCAGGACATTGAGCATGAAAACGCCTCAATGGATATAGCACAAGTGTTGATAGATTTACAAGGGAGGACTGTAGACACCGGCCCATCCGAAGAGACCCCCAAAAATGCAAGTGAAGGAACTTCGAATGCTAGCGTTGTTGGTTCACTTCGCGTTATTGGTACCGAAGAGCTGGACCCAAATGAAGATGGTAGATTGCACACCATCGCTAATAGGCTTGGATATGGGAAGGAATGTGCCGTATTTGATGGAAACTTCACCAAAATCCCTGTAGTGTTTGGGTTTTGAAGCTAAGATGCATGTTGCAGATGCTTTGGGCAAATCCTTTTATTTTCCAGATGCTGAGGAGGAAATTTTATTATTGCCGAGTGTGGAGCTAGCTAGGCAACTGACTACTATTTGTGTAAAGGTACAATTGTTCCTTCGTTATTTGCATTGTACGCATGCATATATGTGACTTTGGTTTTGTTTTAATGTTTCAGGCTTTACTTCTTTCAAAGAACCTTCTGAAGAGGATACTGTTGATGGGTTCCACCATAGATGTGAAGATTGACAACCTCCAGAAGCAAATCAACGATATTGCTCGCTAGCACAAAATAAACGAGAAAAAGGAACGTGAGGCCCATGAAAAAACTGTTCAAGAGCTGACCAATGAAGCTGTCTTGCAACGGACTAATGCAACAGAGATCGGAGACAGAAATTCTAAACTTGAAGCTAAGTTGGAGAGACAACAATCTGTTGCTTCGGAGATGACAAAACTCCTGAAACGTGAAAAAGAATCACAGCAAGTGGCCGAAGACATGGTGGGTGTTCTTAAAAAATATGCAGAAACTCACAAAATAGAGATGGCAAAGCTTCATAAGAGCATCGAAGATAAAGACGAAGAGCTAACAACTCTTTGTTACCAACTCAAGTTTCTTTTTGAGAAAAAGAACGCAGATGACAAAGCTATCTTTGACAAAATTTCTTCTTGCGCATCTACTGTTGATTCTGTTGTGTCTCATATTGGGGCTCCCTCTCGAACTCAGAGATTTGAGGAGGGTGATAACTTGGGGGCGCTGGCCTGGATAAGGAACGAAGTTGCGGAAATACCTGACCTCTTGAATGCCCATGGGGGTTATTGTGCCATGACTGGTGCTAAAGTTGTTACTTCTTCACTCCAAATCGTGGGCTATGATTATGTTCATAGAGCCGGAGCACCTTCCTTTCGGCTGTGCTCTATCGACAATGTTTTCCAGTGCAACCAAGACTATGAAAATGTCGGTCAACGCATTTACAACTTGCTATGGAAAAAGGGGCTTAAGACCAAGGTTGCAGATCATATCCGCGAGTGTCGGAAAGATGTATAGTATTTCTAATAAAAGATTTTTGAGTTTCCACCTCCTTTTTCTTTTCTTTTGTATCCTAACTACTTTGTGTGACGCTTAAACTTGCAGGGCGAAGAAGTGGTTTGGAAGCACACTGAAGAATGACGTCAGACAGCCGATGTTGATCATACTGTTGTGATTAGAACATCCACTGAAGTTTTACAATCGGCGCAACCTTCGTCAACAATGGAAGTTCCCCAAGATGAAGAAACATCAAAGCCGACTAATAAAAACATCGATACTTAGCTTCGAACACCGTGTCCATACTTGTTGGCTAATGTAGACTGTAATTTTCAACTTTTATTTTCGATGGGTGCCAATCCTCATCTTCGAACATTACATGTGGAATTATGCTTGTGTGTGTGGGTCGAAGCCCTTCTGACTTTGCATTGAATATCCTTACGGAGCACATGTATGTATGTATTTTGTTATAATTTTTCCCAACACATTAGTCTTATGATGCTATCGAGCGGTTGTCATCCCTTGAACCACACATTTTCAACTAGAAACAGAGACAGAGTTTATTTATGGATTGAAGGAAGCTTTGAATACAGAAAACAAACAGCGGATATATCCGCAATATGAAGATGTTGCAAATATATAGGTTTTAGATGCGCAATTACCACCCAATGATGTCTGCAATATCATCCAATAATGAGCAGCTAGCTTTGTGACACCGACAGCCTTAACATTGCTTTTGCACCCTTGGTTATGAAAACCGGCGTGCAGCTGTTGGAGGGTCGCGCACTGACACGTTGCTGCTGGCACATCTAGGTAACATCGATGCCAAAACCTCTGCCACCTTCCTACGAAGTATGTTAAGGCTGGCGACTCGGCGAGGCGATGATATAACCTATTCATTCTGTAGATAACTCCATTAGGAGCATCTCATGTCCTGATTCGTAGCCAGGAACAACCTGACGAAGGGGAGCTATTAGGAGAATCTCACGGCTTGAAATGCTTCGTGGTAGGCATCGAACGACACCTATATGAAGATATGCATTGTCTGCAGAAGATTTCATCATCCAGCTCTTCAATCCGTGAGCCTAGGTGTGTTGGTGGACGACCCTATACGAAGTGATATTTTTATCGTAGTGGAAGTCTCATGGTTCTTGGGTTTTGTTTGTGCCGAGTGAACGAGCATAGTGCTTCTATTTATGGTCACCTCGGGATAGCAATTTTCTGATGGCTCTCCCCCACATAGAGGGAATCCAAGGTGCTATCATTGTGCACAGGAATGCTTTATGCATGTTGATTAAAGACGACGCACAGTGCTCCCACGAAAAGGACGTGTCGTGCCTTGTCATTTTAAGTACAGCGCAGGAAAGGAATCCGATGCTCATTTTCTCTATGTTTAGGACAAAGAATCTGATGTTCCTTGTTGTTTGCTCTGGGACAATGAATCCTATGCTCATTGTCGGTAGCTCCTCGACAACGAATCCGCTGCTCATTATTTCTCATGAGCCCACCGTTTTTAAATTATAACAATGGTTCATCATGCTTTTTATTGTTTGATTGTCCACTGTGGCCTTAACTAACTTTTGTGGATTATTTTTGTTCTTGTGTCTTATTTTTCTTTTCCCGATGAAGGTTGATTTGTTCTACGATTTGTACTGCTTTGTCATATTTTTCTGACGAAGGTCCTTTAATCAAAACGCGATTTGCATTGCTTTGTTGTCCACTGCGGCCACGGCCGATTTTTGTGGTCTGTCTTTTGCTTTGTCCCATGTCATGTTTTTCTGACGAAAGTCCTTTAATCAAAGCACGTCTTTTTACACATCTACGCTAAAGTCATGCCTTTTTTGGCGTGCGTGATTTCTTTTGTTTGATTAGATGCAACTTTCAGTGATACCCTTCGGCGCTGAACTGTTTGTTCAGTCTGAAGTTTCACTCCTATAAGAGAGAAGGATGCATTTTTTGGGAAAATGCTACTTCATTCATTCGAAGCTTGATTACATGCAACTGCCCCATTAAAAAACCTTATGCCCCTTTGCTTCGGTGTTTCCCTATAAGGAAAAAGGTGCAGTGCCTTTTGAGACTTTTTACATAAATAAAAAGAAAATCCATCCCTACAGATAATAGCACCGAAGGTCGTTTATATTCCGTGACCTTGGCATTTCTTTTCCAAACATATCTTCGAGCCGCTACAACCCTAGCCTATTCGATGCTTTCACCAAATACGGACCATCCCATTTACTTTGTAGCTTACCAGCTGTATCTGCATTTGGTACTCTTCGAAGTATGAAGTTACCTATTTCAATTGCTTTGAGCTTTACCTTTCTATCTCTCCACTTCTTAGTCTCTATTTGGTACCTTCAAATGTTATCCATTGCCTCAAGCCTAGTCGATTCAACTGCATCCTTGACAATCAATTGTTCTTCTTGTTTAGATTCAAGCTTCGTAGTTCTTAGAGACTTAAACTTTAACTCTTCAGGTGTCATTGCTTCTTCCCCATATAGCAATTTGAAGGGGGTGTAACCTGTGGCTCTCGAAACTGTGGTGTTGTGGCTCCAAATCACCTTCGTCATTTCTTCTACCATTTCCCTTTTGGAAGCCCCACAAGCCTTTTTGATATGCCAGAAAGTATTATGTGAGAGCCAACGGACTAGCTCCATTGCCTCTGGAGTGATGAGTGGATTTCAATAGCAGACAAAGACCCAGAATGACTTGGGCAAAAGACCTCCGATGGACAGGAGGCCCTCCGATGGATTGGAGGTAGATGGAAGCCCTCCGAAGGACTAGAGGCTTGCTCGACGTCGGTCGGCCATGGGAGTTCGGTACATGGAAGAGCGGCATGGCGACGGCAGGAGTAAGACCTCAGAAGGACTGCAAGGTGACCCCGATGGACTGGGGATGCCGGGTGCCATCGCGGTGCTCCAACCCAAGTACATGGCACGAAGACGGGTGGGGGCGTTGGTGGATTCGCTCAAATATGTCATCCTACCACCAAGTTACCAGACTCGACGAATGGGTTCATTCTCGCCGAGATAGAGTGGAGCAGGCCGTTCTAGGCCCAGGAAGGAAACCCTAAAGTTTTTCGGTATTTGACTTCAAAACCGGGGGTCGATCGGCAGATTTGGACTACTGGCCATGTGGACGTCATCCGGGAGTTAGCTTGCAGGCGAAGAAGATCAAGACTCCATTGCAGTCATCCATCCCCGAGAAAGTCGAGTCTTTTCCGTTTTGGCCCCTACGGGCGTTTCCGTAACATAGGGATCTTAGTGTAAAATGTGTCAATTAGGCCAGGGCTATAAATACCTAAGTGGCTGGGCATTTAGATGTCTCTTCCACTAAAAAGAAACCCTGGGCTTAGTTTCCAACTAGCCAAGAGCTTAGAGATTAAACCGGGTGCTTAGCTTAGGATTTGAGAGTCCCCAAGGCTAGTATATTGCATTAGTGGGAGGATGAAGGGTGGTAAGCTGTGAGGAACATCTTGTGAACAGTTTTCCACTCATAATCAAGGCAAGATTCGTCTCCAATTCGTGCTCATGTGCGCAGCCATCTTCCTCCCTCTTTTCTAGTTGGTTTTTGGATGAAACTCAAAGGCTTTTGGTGATTTGCTTTGCCCGTGATTTAATCCTGTTCTTTTGGCTCTTTTGAACTTGCTAGGATGTGGAGAATATGTCTTAGAACATTTCTATCCTGCTGGATTTCCACGAGCAAGTCAATCTTGAGTTTTCCCCTTTCTTGCCCAAATTTTCACCTCTTCACGAGATCTGAAATTCCCGATAATCCGTTGATCTTTTTGAGTAGATCTTTTGGGAATAGCTTTCGAATAGAGCTAGGATATCCTGAGGAACATTTGGTGAAGATCAGAGAAGATTTGGTCAAGTTTATGGTTTGCAAACTCAAAACCCAAGGCTGTTTTCTGGGCACACCGGACAGTCTAGTGCAACTTCTCTAGATAGTTTGGTAGACCTAACAGCTCTAAATGGGCTGAATTTTTAGTATGTTGTTCCCCATGTTTACATCAGTCTATGGTTAAAATTTCATGATTTTTCGAGCCCGTTTGACTAGGTTTTGGCAATTTTCTTTGCAGCCCTGTCTGACTGAAAATTTCCTGTCGGACTATCCGGTAGGGCATGTCGGACAGTCCGGTGGCTGCTGTGTTTTTCCCCTGAATTTGGTTTAAGTTGTTCCTAAGGTTTGTGACTTGTTCTAGGTGGGTTTGGGGGTGCCTAGGATCATTCCTAAGGTCTTTACCACCTCATTTGCTAAGAGGCCTTGGTGATTACTAGGTAGTTCCTTTTGTGTTGTTTAGAGGCTTTTGCTTTGAGTGCTTTTCCTCGCCTAGTGTGTATCCTTACAGTGGACGGCACCTTGCCCCTGCTAGACACGTATCCGTTTAGTGTATGGTGTCTAGCGTGATTCTCTTGTGAGCTTTCGCTACACCAAGTTCAGGGGTTGTAATTTTGAGTTTTCAAGTGCTCCTATTCACCCCCTCTCTAGTCGCACATCTCGGTCCTACATTATGTCATTTGCTCTTTCAACCACACCATTTGATTTCAGATGCTTTACCGAAGCGAAATTAAGACCTGTGCCAATCTGATGGCAAAATTTCCTGAAAGATTCTGCATCGAATTGGGTCTCGTTATCAACTATCATTGCTCTTGGAGTACCGAAGCGACACACTATATTCTGCCAAAAGAAACATCGTACTGATGCCAAAGTTATTGTTGCCAGAGCCTTCACCTCGATCCACTTGGTAAAATACTGCACAGCCACTACGGAGTATTTCAAATTTCCTTGCGCAGTTGGAATTGGGCCAATGAGATCCATGCCCTATCTTTGCAATGGCCACGATGATTCAATTAGCTGAGTATACGAAGCTAGTTTGTTCTGATTTTTCGCCATTCTTTGACAATTGTCGCATGTTCTGACCAACTCTTTAGCATCAGCTGCTGCCTTCAGCCAGTAAAAACCCATTCTATACGTACACCTTCCCCAACACCTTTCTCGGGCCTATATGAGCCCACACATTCCGGAGTGTATTTCTTGCATCAGTTCTTTACCTTCGTCCCTTGCACGGCATTTGAGCAGTGGGGCACAAACTCCTTTGTACAACTCACCATCAACTAACTTGTACTGTCTGGTTCGTTGACTCATTCTTGTAAGCCAAACTTTGTCATCGTTCTGATGTGTGTTGCTTAGTTAGGCTATGATTTTTGATCTCCAATCTTCACTAGCTACTGGTGATATGGATACTACTGCTCTTTTTTGCAGCTCGATTGAAGGTGCCTTGAGTATCTCAAAAAACAGACCAGGTGGCAATGGTTTTCCTACGAAGTTGCTCTGGCTAACGCATCTGCTTCATCATTTTCATTTCTACGAATCTTTTTCACTGTGAAACCTTTGAAGTGTGATTCCATCCTTCTGACTATGTGCAAATATTTCTGCAACCTTTCTTCTTTAGCTTTTGAGGTTTTTTCGATGTGCTCAGATATGACTTGAGAATCCGACATCAAAACTGCTCTTTTTACTCCCAGCGCTTTCAACTTTCTTAGACCTAGCATTATTGCTTCGTATTCTACAACATTGTTCATGCTTGGGAACTCAAGCCTTACTGCACATGATGATTTAAGTCCCCGAAGGTGATTGGATTATTGTCGGTGCTGCAGCCCCCGTTGTCTTATATGATCCATCGCAATGTACATGCTAAATTTGATATTCCGAAGGCAATTCTATCTCCTCCTCTACTGGAGTCCAATCAACGACAAAATCTATTAGTGCCTGTGACTAGATCGAAGTTCTGTGAACAAAGTTAATGATGAATTTGTTCAACTCCTTTGCCCACTTCCCAATTCTTCCACTTGCCCCTCTATTTTGAAGTACATCTCTCAGTGGTTGTGACGAAGGCACAATGATGTTGAAAGCCTGAAAGTGAGAGCCAATGGACCGGCTCCATTGCCTCTGGAGTGATGAGTGATTGTCAACAGTAGCAAGACCCAGAAGGACTTGGGCACAAGACCTCCGATAGACAGGAGGCCCTCCGATGGACTGGAGGTAGAGGAAAGTCCTCCGAAGGACTGGAGGCACGCTCGGTGTCTATCAGCCATGGGAGTTTGGTATACGGAGGAGCGGCACGGCGACGGCAGGAGTAAGTCCTCCGAAGGACTGTGAGGCTGCCCCGATGGACAGGGGATGCCAGGCACCACCGCAGTGCTCCAACCCGAATGCGTGGCGCGAAGGCGTGCGAGGGAGGCTTTGGCTGCTTTGGCTCAAAACTGCCACCCAAGCTACCCAAGCCTTGGTGAGTTGGGCCACGACTTGCCAAGATAGAGAAGATGGGCCAAATCCGGCCCAGGCGGAGACTTCCTAAAGTTTCACGGTTTCTGACTTCAAAACCGGGGGCAGATCGCAGATTGGACTACTGGCCACGTGGAGAGCATTTGAGGATTGCCTGGAACTTAGAAAGATCAATACCTCATCCTGGTCGTCCGTCCCGAAATAACCTATAATCTTTCGTTTGAGTCCTTAGGGTTTGTCTAGCTGTAGGGACCTAAGTGCAAAACTGTCTAAATAGCACTCGGGTATAAATAGGTCTAAGGCAGGTCATTAGAAGCCCCCTTGGCTGCTAGGATTAGTCTTTACTTGGTGATTTTCGTCCTTAAGCTTTGAGCTCCATTGTTAGGGAGGTTAGAGTAGGATTTAACCTCCTAATCTTGAGGGAAGGTGAGGGTGGTTTCTTGGGACGAATTTCTGCTTGTATGCTGAATTTTTTAGACCCATCTTGGGCACTTAATTGAAGCAAATTCGTGCAGCAACCTTGTGTTCTTCTCGTCCCCCTCTCTCTTTGGTTTTTGGGTTCAATCCTTGGCTTTTGGGTGTTTTTGTTGGCCAAGCTGTAATCCCTTTCCTTGCTGATGTTCTGGACTTGCAAGGACGTGAAGATTATGACTTAGTTCATCTCAATCCTGTTGGATTGCCACGAGCAAGCCTCTTTTGTGTTTTCCCCTTTCTTGCCCAAGGATTGCCATTTCATGAGATCTGAAATTCCCGCTGATTCCGTGGTCACTTTGAGTTGATCCTTTGGGAAAAAGCTTTGGAATAGGGTCCAGATAACCTGTGCAAAATTTCGTGAAGTTTGGACAAGGTTTGATCAAGTTTGGGTTTGAAAACATCTTTTCTGCGACTCTACCGGACAATCTGGCAGAGGCCACCGGATAGTCCGGCAGCGCCCATCGGACAGTCCGGCGCGAGGCGCTGTCCGGGCCGTGCCACCATACAGTCCGGCAGCAGGCACCGGATAGTCCGGTCCCACCGGACAATCCGGTGTTGGCCACCGGACACTCCGGTCCTGCCAGGGAGCTGCTGTGTTCTTCCCAGTTTTGTTTTTTCGCTGTGTTTTTGCTTCGGATTTTTCATTCCCCCTTGAAGACCATTCTCTTTGTTTGCTGTGAGTCAGTGAGACGCACCTCGGTGCGGTGAGTGTCTTGTGGCGGTTGTTGCAAAATTCGTTGCCCCGTTGGCATTCTTGGTCAGATCTTGAGTTTTCTTGCATTGGTGCGTATCCTCACAGTGGACGGCACCCTTGCGCTGCTAGGCACGTATCTGTTCAGTGGACGGTGCTTAGTTTCAGTTTCTATTGAGCTTTGCAGAGCATCCACTTGGAGGTTGTGATTTTGTGATTTCAAGTGCTCCTATTCACCCCCCTCTAGTCGCACGTCTCGGTCCTACAATTGGTATCAGAGCCAGTTAGGTTTCTTCATACCTTTACCGGTGAGAAACCAGTAGCGACTATGACTCACTCCGGGAAGATTCCGGTCCTTGGTTCCGATGGCTACTCCGACTGGATGGGTAGGATGAGAGCTTTCTTACTTAGCCAGGGCCAGGACATATGGGATGCTACTCAGAGTGCAAACTTTGTGGTGCTTCCAGTTGCTCAGTGCACTACCCCAGCGATTGTGGCTCAGCATGAGGCGAACGCCAAAGCTGTTAACTTTCTCTTCTCAGGACTTGGTCCAGTTTATTATGAGAAAGTGAGCCACCTTGAGACTGCCCGTCAGATATAGTCCCTGCTGAGGGCACGCCATGAGGGCACTGCTACTATCAAGGGGCGTCTCGTTGAGACTTACAGGCGCGAATATGAAAATTTCGTTGAGAAGCCTGGTGAGTCCATCGATGACTTGTTTGGTCGTTTTCAATCGATCATCAACAAGTTGCGCGTTAACTCCAGCCCTAAGAGGATCCCATACACCGACCATCAGCAGGCTGTCAAGTTGCTGTATGCGTTGGATAGGAAGGTATGGGAGATCAAGGTTAACTCGATCATCGAGTCTGAGGCCTATGACACATTTGGAGTGGAGTCTCTTTACAACAAGCTCAAGGCCAGAGAGGTGGATTACAAGTTGAGAGATTTTCTCGCTTGTACTGGCTCCAAGAGCCTAGCCTTGGCTTCTCCCTCCAGGAGGCCGTTTCTAACCCCCAGCTTCACAACTTTTTATTTTCTGCTCTTATGTCTGTTACAGAGGAGCAGTTGGTGTCACTTGGGGATGATGAGCTTTGCCTGGTGTCACTTGAGGTGTGGGAGGCAAATAGTCGTGAGTTGAAAGCCTAGGATAGGTTATTGGAGAAGGCAGCCAAGAAGCTGCAGAAGTATGCTCATCAGGTAGAGGAGATGGATAGGCTGAAGGTAGAGTTAGGCAAGCTCCAGTCTAAACTGGATGAGCCTATTTTGAGTGATGTGCCTAAGTGTGAGATGTGCCGCCACCTAGCTGTTGACATAACTGAGCTGAAAGTGAGGTGTGAGGGATAGCTCAAGGAGTTGGAGGAGCTTAGGGCTAGACCCACGCTTTTGGGTGCGTGCATGGTCTGTCCTACCTTGGAGAGTGAGCTTGTGCAGTTGAGAGCTGACCTTGAGGTGCTTTCAGCATCCCCTGACACTTGTGAGAACTGTCTCACTCTGAGGTTCATGTTGGTGGATAGGGATGCCACCATTAAGAAGTTAGAGAAGTCCGCTTCCCCTATTCCCTCTCTAGACTTGCCCTAATTGTGCTGCCCAGACTTTAGTTCTGGAGGATCTGAATGAGGAGAAATAGACTTTGGTTGATGAGAACAACCGGTTGAGAGAGCTGCTCAGTTGGATGTATGCTAGAGAGCCACAACTTAGGATGATCTTGGAGAGCACCAAGAGAGCTGAGGGTGATATGAGTGGACTTGGGTTAGGAGAGTGCAGTACTTCGGGTGAGGAGAAGAGTTCCCCAATTAAGCTTAAGACAGCCTCTCCTCAGCCTAGCCCTACTGTTGATGGGGTTTACCATGAGCCTCTCAAGGCTGCCCCAAAGAAGCAGTTCTGGACACCCAAGCCCTCACGGGCTAAGCTGGACAGAGTAGTGACTGAGATTCTCAAGCCTCCAGTGAGCAAGGAGAGAGTCCAGCAGCATGTTCCACCCAAGGCTACTCCACCTAAGCCCAAGGCTCAGCCTAAACCCACTCCCAAGAGGCCTGTCTACCACTGTGACTTTTGCCAGCGGAATGGCCACTTGGAGGAGTTTTGCTTCAGGAGGAAGCGAGTTGAGAGGCAGGAGAGAGCCTGGGGGAACCAGGATCAGTTCTACCAGGGTGGTAGGCAGGATCCTCCCAGTCACGGTGAGATGAGAGACCGCTTTGCTGGTGAGAGAGGAGGCGGCTTTTAGGCCCGTGCTCCTGGTGGAGAGAGACGCTTTCCTGGTCGAGCTCCTAGTCGTTTTCAGCGCGGCCATGGATCTTCTGACGGAGGCTTTGGAGGTAGAGGGTTTGAGAGATCACGCTTTAGAGGTCGTGGGTACCCAGGTAGACGTGTTGCTTACTTTGACTGTGCTTACCCCACTTTTGAGCAGATGGCTCGGAACTGGTTCAGCAGTTACACTAACCCCAGTGCCGGACCATTTGCTCACTTTCGCTTTCCTTGATTTTGTAGGATCGAGGCCTGGAGGACATAAGGATCATGGACTCCGGCTGCTCTAGGCACATGACAGGGCACCACAGATGGTTCTCCAGCCTCAACCCTGTGAGCACCAAGGAGTACATCACATTCGGGGATAATGGTCAAGGTAAAGTGTTGGGTGTTGGTTCTGTTGCTCTTTCTGGCAAGCTTTCCCTGAGAGAAGTTGCTTTGGTGAGGAATTTGGGGTTCAATTTGGTTTCGGTCTCGCAACTTCTCAAGGAAAGGTTTGAGGTTCGTTTTAAGGAGGGTTCTTCTTGTGTGCTTGATGCTATGGAAAACCTTGTTTGTCGGATTTTGCCCTATGGGCAGGTTTTTAAGGTTGACCTTGCATCTGTTTCTGGCCCTCCTCAGCGTTTGGTTGCTAGTCTTTCTACTGATATTTGGAAGTGGCATAGGAGGCTTGGCCATTTGAGTTTTGATCTGCTAGCCAGGTTGAGCTCGATGGATCTGATCCGAGGATTGCCCAATTTGAAAGCAAAAAAGGACTTTGTATGCCACCCCTGTCATCATGGCAAGATGGTTGCCGCTTCTCATGCACCTGTCAATCAGGTGATGACCTGTTACCCGGGCGAGCTGCTACATATGGACACGGTTCGTCCTACTCGGGTACAGTCGGTCAGTGGGAAGTGGTATGTGCTTGTAGTTGTGGACGATTTTTCTCGCTATTCGTGGGCGTTCTTCATGGAATTCAAAGATGAAGCTTTTTGTTTTGTTCAGGATCTGGTCTTGAGGTTAAGGAATGAGAGTCATAAAGCCATGAGGGCTATCCGTAGCGACAATGGCGGAGAATTTCGTAACTCTCGTTTCGAAACCTTTTGTCGTGACCTTGGTCTTGATCACCAATTCTCATCTCCTTATACCCCACCGCAGAATGGTGTTGTGGAACGAAAGAACCGCACACTTGTAGAGATGGCGCGGACGATGCTTGATGAGCATAGGACTCCGCGACGCTTTTGGGCTGAGGCTATGAATACAGCCTATTACATCGCCAATCGCATTTTCCTACGAGCTTTCTTGGGAAAGACTTCGTACGAGCTACGGTTTGGTAGGCAGCCTAGCGTCAGGCACCTGCATGCATTTGGCTGCAGATGTTTTGTGCTAAAAAAGGAGGGCATTTGGACAAATTTGAATCTCGCTGCTTGGATGGTATTTTTCTTGGGTACGCCTCTAGCTCTAGGGCATATAGAGTGTGGATCCTTGATACTAGACAAGTGGTTGAGACCTGTGAAGTTTCCTTTGATGGATCTATGCCTTGCACAACCCCTGCATTTGAGCTTTCAGGTGATGATGAAGAAGGCGCTCCCATCTTTGAAGATGAGGAAGGCGAAGTAGATGCTGGTGATGCAGGAGCCACTGCACCGGCTGCAGCTCCTGCCCCCTCTGCTACGAGCTCTGAAGATGAAGGAGGACCCTTGCCTAGGGCTTCCTCCTCACTCCCCCGATCGCAAGCTCGAGCAGAGGTTGGCCCTGCTGAGGACATAGGGGAGGTGACCTCCGAGATTGTTCCATCTCGGCAGGTCCAGCGGGATCACCCTCCATACAGGATGATTGGAGATCTACACCAGCGTGTCACACGCTCTTCGGTTAACTCTGTAGCCTTTTTCTGTCACTCTGCATTTGTTGCTTCTTTTGAACCCTGGGATGTGTCACATGCATTATCTGATCCTAGTTGGGTTCTCGGCTGCGCCTAGCCCTCTGCCGGGCATCGCCATGCCGCCGTCCACACCGGTCCCGGCACCCGTTCACTTGGTTCTGGGGCAAGGCGGACGGTGAGCTAGGACCAGACCGTGTCTATGAGCACCCTTCCCCCCCCCCCACGTGCTGATCACTCTGATGGTGACCGTGGGCGTAGGAGGAACCAGGAGCCTAGGCAGCGGCGTGCGCCACGCCCGGTCAACGCCGATGACCACCCCGGGTTCCCGCCACTTCGTCGACGCGACGAACCTGACGAAGATGTGGTGGAGACGATGAACAAATGTAGAAGGGTATATGGAATTGGGTCCAATACACTCAACATTGTGTTTGTTATGGGGGAATATGGTCTTGGTTGAAAACTCCTTATTTGATGGATCCCCAGGTTTGAAACTTTGAAATCTTTGAGCACATGGAGCTATCACATTTTTCTCTTTTTCTCTTTTTTTCATGTCTCTCTCTCTTTTTTCATAGCCCCATGTCTCATTTTGCAGGGGAACTTGGGGATATTTTGTGGAATATGACTGGAGTACTTATTTGGAAGACCATATTTGTGCATGGGTATGTTGATGATGGATATGGTGGTTGTATGGTGGTGGAATATCTGGTAAGTGTGAATGCCTGAATCCAATGCGAATTTAAGCATAAGCAAATAAAGGAAGGCTAGCAAATGAGAGTGGATATGAAGGGAAAATTGATCGGGATTTGAGGTGTCACTACTTCATAAGGACTAAAAGTTTGACAAAACTGAAAACAACAAAAGGTAGCATATGTAGAGGTTTCATCATGTAAGCATTTGGCTCTAGATAGGTGTTTCAAACCACTGAGGAACTTGCTTTAGCTTTATTTTCAAAAAGAAAACTCTGAGAATTCACCTTGCAAAGATCATGACCGGTGCAACTCAAACTTTGATTATATCACATTCTCACAACAACTTAGACTTTGTTTGAAAGTACTTGCTCCCACAAGGTTGAACATTAGAGAAAGGATCACAACTTATGTCAATAAGTTCAAATTTTGTTGGAGAGTGTAAAGTTGTATACGAAATACTTACAAGGAATTAATAGAGCAACTATTCATCATTTCTTTTAAGCAAAGGGTATAAACAAAACTCTAGCATTATGGGTAGGAGTTAGTTTATTCATGGTTTTAAGCAAATATGTTTGGTATTTTAGACTATGCAAATTTTTATAGAGTTTTCTTTTATTGAGATTAGAAAAGGAATGAAACGAGCATGTTTTTGGTGTCATGGCAGATAGGATAAACGATATGATCATGATTGCATGACATTCGGTGTGGGCCACATACCTGGTTTGGCGTTCCCCCCAAGCTTAGTACTTGCAACTGAATGCAAACTTAAAGCTTGTGCTTGCTTGGCGTATCTCCTCCAGTGTGTTGACAGTCATAATCTCACGATATCAACCGTTAATTATCCACCAAATGAAGCGAAACATGTAAAATAATAGGACTAACCCTTGCTACTAATGAGTTCCACAAGATGTACATGAATATTTGGATGTAGGTACCAAAATATGTGCAAAATGGTTGAAAACAAGTCAATGACCAAGGATGAGCAAGAATGGCAAAAAGGCCATGGCCGCCCGGCCATAACCCACTGGCCGCCCGGCCATACTCTCAGCCCAACAGTGGCCGCCTGGCCACTGGTCAGGGGCTGCATGGCCACCCGGCCACCTCATTTGCCACGTCTTCTATCTTACATGCAAACAAACACAAGGCAATGAAGATCCAACCATACAAAAGATTATCCAATATATCTAAGGGCCAAAAGACTATTAAACCATGGATCAGTGATGTCAGCAATCTGAGGGAAGAGCCATGCAGCGAATCAGAGAAAAACACGTGGCCACCCGACCATGGTGCATGGCCGCCCAGCCACCCTTCGGAGGCATTTTACGCGTGCATCAACCGTTTCAACCTCCATCCGACATGGGGAAACAAGATCAACCATTGGATTGCCTAAGTCGGTAAATTGGATGGCCGCCCAGCCATGGTGCATGGCCGCCTAGAGTTATCTTCAAGTCTAGTGGCAAAGCTTTGTATCTTTTGGATTCAAATTATCTTCAATATAATTTCAGTTATATTTTACTCGAAGTTCTATCTCATACAAGTGTGGTGTACCTTTCTTTGCACACTTGCTAGGCATCGGTTGTGTTTAACTCAGTTATTCAATTCTTGTTATTTTTGCTGGTGCTATAACTCAACCCTAGACTTAGACGCTAGGCTCTGGCTAGACCCTCTCCTCTGATCAAGGACGGTCTATCGTTGTTCAAGCTTTGCTTGAACACGTTTATAGCGTGCCATCCTTTCCATGCAGCTTTGCTTGGTAGCCCCACTCGATGGCAGCGTGTGGTGTGCCTGTGTAGTCCAAGCCCATCGTTCGGGAGGCCCGTAGGTGTTAGCTAGACTCTCTTTCAGGACCAAATATCTACCCCTGGTATCATCGAGACTCTAGAATTTCGCTCGACATAAGACCCTGACTTCTTAATTGAGTTTCTTAAGTTAGTCGCGGATAACCTTTGCAGCCGATTAGAAATAGAGTTTGGTGACTTTATGTCACTCGTTGTCCTCCCAGGAAACTATACCTTTCTACGGATAGCTTCGATAGACTTATCATCCCACCATACACCTATCTCTGTCACGTTTACCCTTGTTACTACTAGTTGGTATAATTTATCTAAGTTTACAGTTATTTCTACTTGAGTATATCCAATTACACTCTCTCGCCTGCTGCTTCCCTGTGGAAATTTACGATACTCGTAATACTCTGAGTGAAAGGCTACAGCAGTCTCCGTGCACTTGCGGAGGAAAACTATTTAAGGCTAAGAGACACTAACAAGCTTTTCTGGCACCGTTGCCAGGGAAGCAATAGGTAGAGAGATAATTGATATCTCATTTCGGACCCTGTATACTTGATAAGTTTACCGCTAGTTGTTAACAGGCTCACTTTGCTCTGTTGTTTTGTTGTGGTTGCAACAAAGAGATGTATGAGTGGTTTGGACCTGCCGGAAAACTACCACAATAACCCAGAGTCACTACTCAGGAGAGTCCGTCTAGAGGCTATCCACGGGCAGAGACCTGTACTAAGGGAGCTAGAACCAAGCATTTCTACCTGTACTCCGGTTACCACCACCATGCCCGAGAAGACCATTCATGAGTTCAAGCCAGGGAGCAACAACATTCCTACGGGACCTAAAGTTCAAGTGGGGGAGAACTTCAAACTCAAGCCAGGGGTGATCCATATGGTTCAAGCTATCCCATTCTGTGGACTGGCTATGGAAGATGCCAACAATCACTTGCAGTAGTTTCTGGAGATCTGCAGCACGTTCAACATGAAAGGAGTATCACCGAACACTGTCAAACTTTGTTTCTTCCCTTTCTCTCTTGTTGGGAAGGCAAAACAGTGGTTCTACCTCAACCATGCAACACTAACATCGTGGAACGCATGTTACGATGCATTTCTTGTGAAGTATTTCCCGCTGGGGAATACTAACACATTGAGGAACAAGATATCGAGCTTCCTACAGCTCACTGATGAAACCATGGCGGAGGCCTAGGAAAGACTCCAAGAGTACATCGCAGCTTTCCCCCACCACGGAATGCAAGAGTGGCTCATTATTCAAAGCTTCTTCCATGGGCTTCACCGCTCAGTACAAGAACACTTGGATGCAGCCGCTGGAGGATCCTTTATGTCCTTGAGCATCACTGCGGCCAAAGGGCTAATTGAAAAAATGGCCACCAATCAAGGATGGAGAGAAGATAGGTCTAGGACCTGATCCCGTGGCGTCCATCAAATCGAGAGCACTGACATGCTCGCCGCCAAGATGGACCTGCTGTTGAAAAAGCTAAATGATACTCCAGAAGCTGCTCCAGTCCAAGCTCTCAATTCTCATATGACTTGCGAAGTCTGTGGGAATACGGGACACTCGGGGAACAGCTGCCCCGAGACGCGGCCTGAAGATGCGAACTTCGTAGGGAGCAATAACTTCAACAATGGGAATCATCCTCAGCCAAGATGTAGTACACGACCACATCTCCCTTTCTCTGAACA
Organism: Paspalum vaginatum; assembly: GCA_030272315.1. NCBI lineage: Eukaryota > Viridiplantae > Streptophyta > Magnoliopsida > Poales > Poaceae > Paspalum > Paspalum vaginatum. The sequence continues at coordinate 19,261,997 of CM059014.1, forward strand.
AGGAAACTCTTCAGATAATTCACAGCAGTTTCCTAAAAATAATTTCACTTTTGATCAGAAGCTATGAATGATAGCATTAGTAAAAAGTTCCACGCTAATGATAGAATGTCTTTGAATAGTGCTATGAAAAATCAACTTAGCTTCAATAAAATGTTGGAAACCCAAATAGCTCAGTTGGCTGCTGCCTTACCTAACCCAAATGCGGGTAAGCTACCTAGGCAACCGGAAGCTCCTCCTAAGGAGCACATAAATGCAGTAACCACTAGGGGTGGAAAGTCCACACAGGGCCCTCCGTTTCCTAGTCATGCGGGTAAAGAGTAGAAGAAGACAACCGACACCTGGTAAGGAGGAGAAGCTAGCATCAAAGCATCTACCCCATGAGTTCTACGATACTACGGTGCTGCCATTTCCTCCACGAAACAAGAAGGCTGCCGCTGACGAACAATACAGTAAGTTCATTGAGGTCATTAAGAAGCTTTATGTCAACATACCCCTGCTAGATGCCATGCAGGTACCGACATATGCAAAGTACTTAAATGATATCCTCAACAAAAAGAAACCCCTACCATCAATGGAAGTAGTGCACTTGACAGAAGAGTGTAGCGCAGCTATACTCAAGAAAAAGGACCCTAGAAGCCCCACCATCTAATGCTCGATTGGAACCTAGCACTTTGACCAAGCATTGTGCGATCTTGGAGCCAGTGTCAGCGTGATGCCCAAGGTTATCTTTGATAAACTAAATCATGCCGCACTTGCCCCCACGGCGATGTGTCTACAGCTCACAGATCAATCCATTCGCTACCTCGAAGGAATCGCGTAGAACGTTCCAGTGAAAATCTAGAATTTCCTCATCCCCGTGGATTTCGTGGTACTGGACATGGAGATTGACTAAAAAACTCTGCTCATCCTTGGGCAACCATTTTTGAGAACCACGGAAGCAACCATCGATGTCAGGGAAGGAAAGGTCCACCTAAACATAAATGGAAAGAAGGAGACATTCGCCTTCAAACCAAAAGTTGAGCAATGCAATAAGGTGCACACTTTCAAGTGCTAGGCATAAAAGAATTGATCCGAGGTCAAGATAGGGACCAAGAAGCCAAATGAAAAGGCTGACAGCCTCGTTACAATTATGCTGAACAAATTGAAAATTGAAGCCGACATCCAACAAGAGGAGCATGAAGCTGCCATGAAAAGTAGCAAATTGAGACAACAAGAGAAGAGACACAGCAAGCCCAGTCCCGCACCAGGAGGCAAAGCTCCTGAGAACAAGGTCGGCACCCACGATGCATCTACAACAACAAAACAGGGGCGTAACAAGAGTGGACATGCCAATGGACCACCTACGACAACCAATCAAGGGTGTGTCACAAGCAAACATGCCAATGAACCACCGATGACAACTAATCAAGGGCGTGTCATGAGCAAACACACCAATGAACCACCTATGACAACCAATCAAGGGCGTCTCATGAGCAAGCATGCCAATGAGCCACCTACGACAACCCCAAAATGGCGCACGAAAATACCATTCACCACCTCGTGCGTACGCACTTACGACATTCTAGAAGGTGGGCAATGGTCTGCCCTCACCAACAGGTAAGTTGGCATTATCATTCGACGGCATATTTATTTTCTGCCTAGTTTTGTTTTATACACCAATGCATATTTAAATTTCGCCTTGCATAAATTTTATTTTCATGCATATGTTTTCATCCTCTTCTACATTTTTTCGAAAAAATTGATGGCCGGCCGGCCACCACACACGGCCGCCCGGCCACCACATATTTTTTCCATCCTGCGGATTTTGAAAAAGAATTAGTGGCCGGCCGACCAACCCACCTGGCTAGCCGACCAGCCCTCTCCTTCTTTTCTTTTCTTTTTCCTCTTTTCCTTTCCCCTACTTTCTCTTTTTCTTTTCTTTCTCTTTTTCTTTCTTTTTTCCTTTCCTTTTCTTTTTTCTCTTTTCTTTTCCTTTCCTTTTCTCTTTTCCTTTCTCTTTTCCTTTTCTTTTTCTTTCCCCTTTCTTTTTCTTTTACCTTTACTTTACCTTCTCCCGAAGCGAATCTTCAAAAAGTTGGAGGCAGCATGTGGCCGCCCGGCCCCTAGCTGTGGCCGCCTGACCACCTTGCATGGCTGCCCAGACCCTCCACTTTCTCCTTTCAGTGAATGCAGCACTTCACTCTCTCACTCACCCTCTCAGTCATCTCCACGCGCGAAATGATGGCCGCCCGACCACCATGCATGACCACCCAGCCATGGGCACCGGCCGCCCGGCCTCCTGCCATGGCCGCTCGGACCCCCTGCTGCTCCATTCACCCATAAATACCGCCCCTTGCCATCCTAGCTCAGTGCACCAAGCAGCAAGCTGCAATCTCTCCTCTCTCTCTCTCTCTTAATCTCTCGCTTAGTAGCTTAATTAAGCTCTCTTGCTTAGGCTAAAATAATGCCCGAATAAAATTTGGTAGGACAAATAAAATTCCGGCTACGCTCTCTGAAATTTCTGCAGAAACAAGAACGTTTTGTGGAACTAGAGTTTGGTGACTTTATCTCACTCATTGTCCTCCCAGGCAACTATACCTTTTAACGGATAGCTTTGATAGACTTATCATCCCACCATACACCTATCTTTATCACGTTTACCTCTATTACTACTAGTTGGTATAATTTATCTAAGTTTACAGTTATTTCGACTTGAGTATATCCAGTTACACTCTCTCGCCTGCCGCTTCCCTATGGAAATTTACGATACTCAGAATACTCTGAGTGAAAGGCTAGAACAGTCTCCGTGTGCTTACGGAGTAAAACCTGTTAAGGCTAAGAGACGCCAACACTGTGTCCATTGCATCTTGTAGGGTGCCTGACAAATCCTCCCTCAAGCTTGTACTGTTGTACATTACTCTTTAGCTTGCTCCCTAGGGTGACTGAGAGTCAATGGACCGGCTCCATTGCCTCTGGAGTGATGAGTGATTGTCAACAGAAGTCAAGACCTAGAAGGACTTGGGCACAAGTCCTCCAATGGACTGGAGGTAGATGGAGAAGAAAGTCCTTCGAAGGATAGGAGGCATGCTTGGCGTCGATCAGCCATGGGAGTTTGGTACACGGACGAGCGGCATGGCGACAGCAAGTGTAAGACTTCCGAAGGACTGCAAGGCAACCCCGATGGACAGGGGATACTGAGTGCCACCGCAAGTGCTCCAACCTGAGTGCATGGCATGAAGACGTGCGAGGGCGATGGCAGATTCGCTCAAATCTACCACCCTTCAACCAAGTTACCAAGACTCGGCGAATGGGCTCAATTCTCACTGAGATAGAGTGGAGTGGGTTGTTCTAGGCCCAAGAAAGAAATCCTAAAGTTTCCCGGTTTCTGACTTCAAAACCGAGGGTCGATTGGCGGATTTGGATTACGAGCCACATGGACGTCATCCAGAAGTTAGCATGCAACCAAAGAAGATCAAGACTCCATCGTGGTCGTCCATCCAAGAGAAAGTTGGGTCTTTTCCAGTTTAGCTCCTACAGGAATTTCTGTAATATAGGGGTCTTAGTGTAAACTGAGTTAGTTAGGCCTGGGATATATATATATATATACCTAAGTGGCTGGTCATTTAGGTGACTCTTCCATCTCTAGAAACCCTAGGATTAGCTTTCCAATTAGCCAAGTGCTTAGAGTGAAAACCGGGTGCTAATCTAGGATTTGGAGTCCCCTAGAGGTAGTATTTGGCCTTAGTGGGAGGATGAAGGGTGGTAGGATATGAGGAACCTTGTAAGAACTAATTTCTCTCTCTAATACAAAGAACATTCGTCCCCAATTCGAGTTCATGTGTGCATCTATCTCCTTTCCCCTTTTCTAATTTGGATTTTGGATGAAACACAAGGGCTTTTGGTGATCTCGTTTGCCCGTGAGTTAATCCTGTTCTTTTGGCTCTTTTGGACTTTCTTGGATGTGGAGATTATAATGTAGTTTATCCCAATCCCACAGGATTGCCATGAGCAAGTTGTTCTTGATTTTTCCCCTTTCATGCCCAAAGATTGCCTTCTCACAAGATCTGAAATTCCCGCTAATCCCTTGGTCATTTTTAGTTGATCTTTTAGGAATAGATTTGGAATGAGGTCCACATAGCCTGTGCAAAATCTCGTGAAGTTTGGACAATATTTGGTCAAGTTTTGGGTCTGGGAACTCAAGTTCCTCGAGTCCACCGGACTATCCGGTAACCTACCAGACAGTCCGACGGCTTGCACCGGACAGTCCCGCATCGGACCGTGTCTCGATCTCTACAAGACAGTCTAGCGTGTCTTACCAGACAGTATGGCACCACCGGACTGTCCTGTGCCACCAGACACTGCTATAGGACTATCCTATAGCCTCTATCGGACAATCTAGCAGAGTCTACCAAATAGTCCTGGTGTGGCCAGGGCTGCTACCCCATTTTTTCTATTTTGTTCTTCCACTGTGTTTTTGCATCAGATTTGCTTTTCCCACTGTCTGACCATACTCTTTGCTTGCTATATTCTAGTAAGTCGCATTTCGGTGCGGTGAGTGTTGAGTGGTGAACTTGCAAGTTTCGGTGTTTGGGGTGACTTGCGATCTTCGTGATCATTGAGTTGCTTGTTCTTTCACGCCTGGTGCGTATCCTTTCAGTGGATGGCACCTTGCGCTTGCTATTCACGTATTTTTCATCACACCAGTTTGGGGGTTGTGATTTTGAGTTTTCAAGTGCTCCTATTCACCCCCCTCTAGTCGCACGTCTCGGTCCTACAAGTGGTATCAGAGCCGGTTAGGTTTCTTCATGCCATTACCGATGAGAAACCAGTAGTGACTATGGCGCACTCCGGGAAGGTTCCGATTCTCGGCTCGGATGGCTATCCCTACTAGAAGGGTAGGATGAGAGCCTTCTTACTTAGCCAGAGTAAGGACATATGGAATGCTACTCAGAGTACGACTTTTGCGGTGCTCCCTGTTGCCGAGCGTACCACACCGACGCTCATTGCTCAGCACGAGGCGAACTACAAGGCGTTGAAATTTCTCTTCTCTAGACTTGGTCCAGCGGACTATGAGAGGGTGAGCCATCTTGATACCGCCTGTGAGATCTGGTCCATGCTTAGTACACACCATGAGGGGACGATGATAGTTAAGGGTCGTCTTGTGGAGACTTACCGGCGCGAATATGAGAATTTTGCCCAGAAGTCGAGAGAGTCTGTGGATACCATGTTTGGTTGTTTTCAGTCATTCATCAACAAGCTCCTTGTCAACTCTGCCCCCGCTGCTCTTCCATACACTGACCATCAGCAGGCTGTCAAGCTGCTATATTCCTTAGAATGGAAAGTGTGGGAGATAAAAAGAACTCTATTCTTGAGTCGGCAGGGTATGACACCTTGGGTGTAGAGGAGCTCTATAGCAAGCTTAAGGCCAAAGAGGTGGATTACCAGATGATAGATATTCTCTATGGTACTGACTCCAAGAGCCTGTCCTTGGCTTCTAGCTCCAAGAAAGCTGGTTCTAACCCCCTACTTCATGGTTTTTTGTTTTCTGCTTTGATGTCCGTGACAGAGGAGTAGTTGGCAATACTTGGGGATGAAGAGCTCTACTTGGTATCTAATCACTTTTCGCATGCCTATGACAACCGAATGAGCAAGAAGAGGGGCGAGAGGCGAAAATTCTTTGAGTGCAGAGAGGTCGGTGTTAACGATCATTATTTGACGATTTTGACCATCAACTATCTTTGAAATGAAGTGAAACATGTAACTTTATTGGACTAACCCTTGCTACTAATGAGTTCCACAAGATGTACATGAATATTTGGATGCAGGTACCAATGATGGTGGCAAACACATCAAGGACCAAAGATGGGCAACAATGGCAAAGGGCCATGCCCGCCAAGCCATAGCCCATGGCCGCCCGGCCATGGCGTTGGCCGCCTAGCCAATTTCCAACCCAATAGTGGCCGCCCGGCCACTGGTCAGGGGCTGCATGGCTGCTTGGCCACCTCACTTGCCACATCTTCGATCCTACATGCAAACAAACACAAGACAGTGAAGATCCAACCATACAAAAGGGTATCCAATACATCCAAGGGTCGAAAGAGCAACAAAACAAGATCAGTGACGTCAAGAATCCGAGGGACCAAGCATGCAACCAACTACTGGAAGACACATGGCCACTCAGCCACATTCCTTGGCCACCTAGCCACCCTTCGGAGGCATTTTACATGTGCTCCAACTGTGTCAACCGCCAACCGACACGGGGAATAATATCAAGCGTCGGATCACCTAAGTCGGTGGATCCTATGGCTGCCCGGCCACTGACCTTGGCTGCTCGGCCACTGGCCTCACCCCTAACCAACCTAGTGTGCATACAAATACACCCCTTCACTCACTAGGCTATAAATAGACCCTAGGAGCTCATTTGTAAGGTGTGGAGTTGAGTCCAGGAGCTATCTTATAGTGCCACACTCTTCCTTCAGTACTTCGGATAGTCCTAGCCGTTAGAGTTGAGTCGAGCTTTGCCTCGGAGTCTCTAGAGTTATCTTCAAGTGTGTGGTAAAGCCTTGTATCTTTTGGATTTAGATTATCTTCAATATAATTTCAGTTATATTTTACTCTAGTTCTATCTCTTGTGAGTATGGTATACCTTTCTTTGCACACTTGCTAGGCTTAGATTGTGTTTAACTTGTTGTTCAATTCTTGTTATTCTTGCCGATGCTATAACTCAACCCTAGACCTAGATGCTAGGCTCTGTCTAGACCCTCTCCTCTAATCAAGGATGGACTATCATTGTTAAGGCTTCGCTTGAACATGTTTATATCTTGCCATCCTCTTCATGTAGATTTGCTTGGTAGCCCTACTCGGTGATAGTGTGTGGTGTGCTTGTGTATCATAGGCCCGTCGTTTGTGAGGCCTGTAGGCGTTAGCTAGGTTATACTTGGGTTGTCAACTATTTACCCCTGGCTCCTCAAGGGCGCTAGAATGTCGCTCGACGCAACACGCTGACCTGCTTAATTGAGAGACATTAGTTTTCACGTATAATCTTTGCATCCGAATAGAAATAGAGTTTGGTGACTTTATCTCCTCGTTGTCCTCCAAGGCAACTATACCTTTCTATGAATATCTTTGATAGACTTACCTCTCCACCATACAACTATCTTTATCAAGCTTACCCCTGTATAACTACTAGTTGGTATAATTTATTCAAGTTTACAGCTTATTCGATTTGAGATTATTCAATTACACTCTCTCGCCTTGCCACTTCCCTGTGGAATTTTTACGATACTCGGAATACTCTGGGTGAAAAGGCTACAACGAATATCCGGTGCACTTGTGGAGTAAAATCTGTTACGCTAAGAGACGTCAACAAGCTTTTTCTAGCACCATTGCCGGGGAAGCAATATGCAGAGAGATAATTGATATCTCATTTCAAACCCTGTAAAGTTGATAAATTTTGCAGGTAGTTGTTAGAAGGCTCACTTTGCTCTGTTGTTTTGTTGTGGTTGCAACAGAGGGGTGTATGACCAGTTTCGACCTGCCGCGAAATTACCACAATTACCTAGAGTCACTGCTTATGAGAGTCTGCACAAAGACTATCCACAGGCAGAGACCTGTACCAAGAGAGCTAGAACCGAGTACTCCGAGCCACACTCCATTCGTCACTCCCATGGCCGAGAAGACTATTCGTGAGTTCTCCATCCCCTCGAGCAACAACGTTCCTATGGGACAGGAGGTTCAAGTAGGGGAGAACTTCCAACTCAAGCTAGGAGTGATCCACATGGTTCAAGCTATCCCATTCTGCGGGCTAGCCAGGGAAGATACCAAAAATCACGTGCAGCTGTTTCTAGAAATCTGCGGCACGTTCAACATGAAAAGAGCATCACCTGATGCCATCAAACTCTGTCTCTTTCCTTTCTCTCTTGTTGGGAAGGCAAAACAGTGGTTCTACCTCAACCGTGCAACACTCACAACTTGGAACGCATGTTCCGATGCTTTTCTTGTGAAGTATTTCCCGTTGGGGAAAACTAACGCATTGAGGAACAAGATATCGAGCTTCCAGCAGCTCACTGATGAAATAGTGGCAGAAGCTTGGGAACGACTGCAAGAGTGCATTGCAGCCTGTCCCCACCACGGGATGCGAGAGTGGCTAATTATTCAGAGTTTCTTTCATGGACTTAACTGTTCCGCATAGGAACATCTAGATGCAACCGCTAGGGGATCTTTTCTGTGCTTGAGCATCACGATGGCTAAAGGACTAATTGAAAAGATGGCCACCAATCAAGGATGGAGGGAAGAAAGGTCTAGCACCTGATCCCGTGGCGTCCATCAGATTGAAAGCACTAATATGCTTGCCACAAAGATGGACCTCTTGTTGAAGAAGCTAAGCGACACTCCAGAAGTAGCACCAGTCCAAGCTCTCGATGCTCATATGACTTGTGAAATCTGTGGGAATACAGGGCACTTGGGGAACAGTTGCCCCGAGACAAGGGCCGAAGATGCAAACTTTATCGGTAACAATTTCAATTCCTTCAACAACCGGAACCGCCCACAACTAGGATGGTCTACAAGGCCATATATTCCTTTCTCCGGACAAGGTAATTCTTCAGGTAATTCATAGCGGTTTCCTAGAAATAACTTTGATTAAAAAGCTGTGAATGATAGCATTAGTAAAAAGTTTCATGCAAATGATAGGATGTTTGAATCCATTTCTATGCAAATGGAAACTTTGAACAGTACTATGAAGAACCAACTAAGCTTTAATAAAATGTTAGAAACCCAAATAGCTCAATTGGCTGCTTCTTTACCTAACCCAAATGCGGGCAAGCTGCCCGGTCAAGCTGAAGCTCCTCTCAAGGAGCACATCAATGGATTGACCACTAGGGGAGAGAAGTCTTCATAGGACTCCCCGCCTCATAGTCGTGGAGGTAAAGAACAGGAGAAGACAACCGAACCCAAAGACAAGGAAGCAACAGAAGAGACCGCTGGAAAGGAAGAAAAGGCAGCATCTAAACATTTACCCCATGAGTTCTATGACACTACGATGCTGCCCTTTCCTCCACGCAACAAGAACGTTGCCGTTGACGAACAATTGTTGGCGTTTCTTAGCCTACTAAAATAAATCCGCAAGCGCACAGAAACACTTTGTAGCCTTTCACCCAAGAGTATTCCAGGGTATCAAAATCCACGAGGAACGAGGAGTAACTCAACGTAAAACGGAAAGGACCGAATAGTAAAACCATCAATTGTAGAGACAATTAATAGAGCAGAGCTAGAACACTACTTTAGGTAAGACAACTTAACTTTACTAAACAAACCAGAACTCTACTTATTTGATTTACTTAGACACTGAGGCTGTAGAGCCAGTTCCGGGCACCAGAGTGGTGATAACCCAGACAAGAAAGGCAGGCACTATAGGACTCAGCTATGCATCAATGACAACTTATCCGAACAACGGGGTTGGACTACACAGGACACACACCCGCTATCACCAGGTGGGTCTACCAACCAAAACTGCGTGGGACAAGACACCTTCCAAGGAAAACTCTAGTCTAGACACCACGTCTACACAACCAGTTTGCTACTACACTGGTTCAAAGCCAGAGAGCAAGCACAACTGTATAGCTAAACTACACAGAGCACACTTGGCACCCGTAAACTACTAAGCAGGGACTAAGAATGTAAGTAAAGTAAGTATGAAATAAATAAAGCAGAGGAGCAAGGAACTTTACTGTATCCTAGAAATAGAGTAATATTTCCTCTGAGAATAAGAGCTCAGGAATAGAATACCAAAGAGAAATCTGACTCCTTCACTCTACAACTCACTACTCACTCTTGATACAATTGCCTCTCTCTACAATGCCAAGGGTGGCCTCACTACTATACTCTACACTCAACTACACAACCACACTATTGTTCTCTTGATTCACCACACCTTGCAAATGACCTCCCGGGGGGTATTTATAGCATTGGAGGCTGAGAGGGGTACTTGTAGGTGTGTAAGGTCAGTAGTAAGGTAGGTCGGTGTCGGGTGGCCACTCGATCAATCGACCTTGTTCATCCAATGATTGGTATGCACTCCCCAAGTCGGTTGGCGGTTGAATTAGTTGGTGCACGTGTGATTTGGAGTCGGTGCATGGCCGGGCGGCCACTCCCTGGATCACTGATGTCATCAATACGTTGTACGATGGCCTTTCGACCCTTGGATTCATTAGATTCTTGGTTGCACGGTTGGTTTTGTCTCCTTTTGTGTTTCCTTGCAAGCAGATCGAAAATTGTGTTTGTGACGTGGCCGTGTGGCCACGTGTAATGGCCGGGCGGCCACAACACTAGGCTGAAAGGCTGCCTGGGCCTGCTGGTGGCTGGGTGGCCATAGTGAGTGGCCGGGCAGCCAAGGTGTATGGCCGGGTGATCATGGGAGATGGCCGGCCGGCCATGCACTTTTGGCCTTTTGCCTTTACCTTGCCACTTTGTCCCTATTTTTGTCATTTCTTCGATATTTTGTATGTGACAAGCTCTTGCAACCATCTTTTGTACACAACTCGTGGAACTATTTAGTAATACATGAAAGCTTGATAAATTATGCTCTCAAACATGAAATGTTGGTGGTCGAAATGGGTTTTATTGACCGCCAACACCCCCCACACTTAAACCTTTACTAGTCCTCAAGCAAAGAGTAGAGTTAAGCATAAGTGGATAGGGCATAACATCAACACTCACCATAGCAAACACTAGATTATCCCCAACTATTTCATCTGCCTAGGATTTTAGTGGTGTCTACACTTTAGTTTTGAGATGTTGAAACACTTGAGTAACTTTAGGTTCCCCCACACTTGAGTAAAGAGGTTTTCAGAATTTTGAAAAGCACGGCCTGCCCACTCTTTTGATCTCAAGACCAGCTCTCGGTCACTCCTAGGACAAGGTGTCCTTTTCAGAATCTTGTTTTCCTCACATCCTATGCTACCAAGGCTTTTGTGGAGCTGAGGTAGTTGGAGAATGAGGCTTCCCCGTCATGTTTGTATCGTCGAATCAAATCGAGTGTCAAGAAAGAAATTCATAATCAAATTAGATTTGGCCATGTGCAAGTGTAGTAAAGAGATTCGTCTCTTGTAGGTGTCTTGCTTGATTCCCATGTTTGAGTAGAGGGCATGGAGTTCTTCTTTCTTTTTTTTCTTTTCATCTTTTCTCATATTTTCTCTTTTTTTTGAATCTCCATGCCTCTCTTTCTTTCAAACAGGACTTGAATGGGATCATTGATATTTCATGCACACCTTTGAGAAACTTTATTTCATTGAACGTGCGTGAGCAAGCCAAGATTCTCAATTGATATGAACTCTTTTAGTGGCACATGACTTGATAAGGCTCAAAAAAAATCAAGGAAGCACGAATGTCCAAGTTTCTTTTTCATATGTGGCACTGGTGGGACCAAGGATACGTACTTGAGATCATCCAATATGGGGTCCTTATTTTATTTTGGAAATAAAACTCATACTCTTGTGGGATGGTTCCTTTAGTCTTCTCTAATTATCTTATCTCACATGGATCAACAAATTAAACATAAGTGGTTCCCTAATCATGAGAGTATCCAATGGCAAGATTAATCTAGCATAAGGAATAAAATGGTGCGAGCACAAGTTAAATGTGACACTATGAACACGTAGAGCATGATTTGATCAAGTTCATGTGTGAAGTACAAAGAACTGCAGGTACATGAATGTAAACGTGTATACCCGACCTCCATGTACGGGTTTGAGCTGAAAGTGGGCCAACCAGCCCAACAACATGGCCGGGCAGCCAGGCTGATGGGGGCATAGAGCCTAGTGGCCGGGCGGCCACACAGGGTGGTCAGGCGGCCACATATTTTTGTGTGTTCGACCCGTGCACTGTTTTGTTTTATTGAGGGATGTGGTTTCATGAAAATTGACGGCCGGGCGGCCATTATGCATGGTCGGGCGGCCACTCCTTTTCGCTCAACTCCCCTAAAACTTTCTGAGTAGCGTGTTTGTACCCTGTGCATCGTGTTTTGATCATGGTTCCTGTAGGGTTAGTGATAGAAGGTCAAATGGCTTTGCCCATTCTTCCCAAGCACATTATTCAATAAAGGGAAATTATCCAAATTTTATAAAATAAATGTAAGGCGCTTATTACATGGATGAAAGAGTTCAATGAAAACTAAACCTAAGCACTAAATGGATTAGAAAATAAATGCGCCTATGATAACTAGATGCACCAGGCGCCTATGGTGTGGGAGGATCATAAAGATCGGGTCGCCCAGTTGCATCCGCAAGACGGCAGACTTTGGCGGAGAAGCCCTTCCTAAGGATGTTGACCTTATCTTCGATCTCCATCCGCCAAAGTTCACCCTCCACATAGTGCTCCTGTAGATTCTGAAATTTGGCCTTGAGCATTGCGAGCTCCTCCCTAAGAGAGGCTATTGTGTCCTCCCCATCCTCCTCCTCCTCATCCGAGGAGCCTTCAAACTGCCCCGGAGGTCCTCCTAGAGGTCCTATGATGGGGGGAGTTTTGGCCTCCTTGTTTACCGTCCTCCGTGGCAGAGTGGAGTCGATGGACTCATCGATGGAGGCATCCGGCTTTGGCACCCTAGGGAAGAACACCTTAGCATACCTACCCGTGGGTGTTTTCACCCCACGGAGGGTATGGGTGGATGGACTAGGGAAGGCGGGTTCGTTGGATGGTCCAATGGCTTCCTCTTGGAACAAGCTCTTAACGCAGTTCACCAGCGCGATTGCCCCTATGGTAGGATGAGGAGACAGGCGTGCCACCTTCTTGGTGATGGTTCTCACTAGAGATAGGGCCCTTCTCGGCTTGTCCACACTCTGGGATCGACGCGGGCAGTCTGGATGGCCTTCGTGGGATGCTGGCCGGCCACGTGGGGTGGTACCCATGGCTGGGCGGCTATGGGGACCAAGCCCCATGGGCCAGGGTGACCTTAGGGCAAGCTTTTCAGGGTTTTCCCTGAAGGGAATGGCCTGGAGGTGTCACGGTGACTCTTTGGACGCGGGGGTGTAGGTTGCGGTGGTGTCAGATGAGATGGAGATCATGATCTTGCCCTTGCTCTAAGGAGAAAGGGGTGCCATGGCTAAGTGGAGGTGCAGGTGGAGTGTAGATAGGGAAGAAGACGGCTTTCTCCTCCTTAAAACGTCAGAGAAACTCGCCCTCATCCACTCAACAGTACCAAAGTTATTGGATCGACGCTCCCAAACTCAAATTTTGAGTTTTGGCGGCCAGGCGACCACAAGGGGTTGTCGGGCGGCCATGCCCTAGGGCCAAGTGGCCAGACCCATGGCCGGGCAGCCAGGCCTTGCTTGGGCTAGACATGCCACAAGCTGAGTTGCCCTCATAGGTGAGCTGTGGACCCAAATATTCATGTAGCACGGTGGTTGTGTTGAGATTTTCAGCAAAAAGTGAGATTAGATAGAATTTTAAGGGAGAAAAGAAATAGTGTACATGGCTTCTTTTAAGGTATGAGCTTGACCATGGACGAGTGATCAAACTACCTCATGTAGCTTGAAGACGTCCACTTCTTCGAGCATAGGCATTTCGGGCTCAAGAAAGATTTTAAGGCATTGCCCATTGGCCTTGAAAACCCTTCCGTCATCATCCTGGAGGGTGACGGCTCCATGACCGGCGGCATCAAGAATCATAAAAGGTCCTTCCCACTTACTTCTAAGCTACCCATGATCAAATAAATGAATGCGGGAATTTAAAGAGTAGTACCTTATCTCCCGGTTTGAATAGTTTTGATCTTGATCCGCTTATCGCGCCATTGTTTGGTGCGCTCCTTGTATAGCTTGGCACTGTGGTATGCCTTCTCCCTCTATTCCTCCAACTCGGCCAGTTGTATATGTCGTCTTATGCCTGCCGACTGGAGATCCATGTTCCAGCTCTTCACCGCCCAGTGAGATTTGAATTCCAGTTCCACTAGAAGATGACAAGTCTTGCCGTACACCATCTGGTATGGTGCCATGCCAATGGGAGTCTTATATGCTGTGCGATATGCCCAGAGAGCATCAGGTAGCTTTGATACCCATTCTTTTCCCATAGCCTTGACCGTCTTTTGCAATATGTTCTTGATCTGTTTATTTGATGTCTCAGCTTGGCCACTTGTCTGTGGATGATAAGGGGTAGCGACACGGTGGTCCACACCGAGGTAAGCGAGACACTTCCTGAAGCACTTGTCAATGAAGTGGGTGCCTCCATCACTGATAATGACCTGTGGTACTCCAAAGCGAGGAAAGATGGTCTCCCAGAACATCTTGATGGACTGTCTTGAGTCCGCTGCGGACATGGTATCGCTTCTACCCATTTTAACACATAATCCACTGCGACTAGAATGTACTCCTTGTCTCCATTCTTGGGAAAAGGTCCCATGAAATATATGCCCCACACATCGAATATGTCAATCTGAAGATTGCTTGTGAGTGGCATAGCATCTCTTGGATTTATATTTCCTTGGAGCTGGCACCTTGGATACCGTCACACGAACTCTTTTGCATCTTCATACATAGTGGGACAGTAGAACCCACTTTGCCAGATTATTGCATGACTCCGATAAGCCCCATAGTGACCTCCACAAGAGGATGCATGGCATCTATCAAGGACTTGTGGTGCCTCACAAGCTGGAATGCAGCGACGTGGGCCAATTTGTATAGGTAGGGGTCATCCGAGACATAGAATCGACTGTCGTGGGCCAATTTCCTCTTGTCTGCTCCTTTAGGGACGTAGCCAGCAACTATGTAATTCACCTAGATTTGCATACTATCACACCCGGTTAGATAGAACGAACCATGTAAACTATATATGCTCCAGGAACGAGTCTTGCATATATAGGACAAAATTACAATAGTACCATAGTCACATGTCAAAAATAAAGTGTTACACATCGTTTAACCATCTTTATTACATAGAGACATAAGTCTTAGCATAAACATAGCGGAACCACAAAACTAAAGATAACTAGGCGCCACAGGGACGTCAACTGGTGGGCGAAGTGCCTAGAAGTCATTGAAGTCCTGAGCGTACTCCTCCACATCTCCATCAACTGAGCAGCGGTTGGATATATCCCCCAACAAGGAAAATTTAAAGAAGACAAGCGTGAGTACCTCAACTTGTACTCAACAAGCATAACACAAACGATGAGGCCCTAAGGTTGGCTGACTTGACTGCATTTGCTTTTAGGGTTGATCCAATTTTATGAGCAACTATTTACTACAAGTGAATAGATAAACCATTAACCCAGAAACATTACATAAGAAATTAATCAATATTAACGATATCATAACCACAACCCAATCATGACCAAAGCCAAGAACAACTAATCAACAGGAGGGTCTGGGCCACTCATAACCATGAGCACGACTGATATATCAGTTTTACACTCTCGAGAGGTTGCACATCTTTACCCACAAGTCGTGAGCTACGCTAGTTGTTCATCACATTGCCATAGATGAGATGACTAGCAAGCACACTACGAGACCATTACAAAGATCACGTTGGTAAAAGGTAACCACAAGGAATCAAGCGGCGCAATGGTGGTCATCAAGTGGCACATTGCTCAAACTCCCTAAACCATGTTCCTAAAAAGTAAGTTTTAATGAGACATGAACCACTCAATCACATCAGCATAGAGGGCCAAGCTCTAAATTTCAATTGCATAGATCCATTAACCAAATTAATTAACAAAGATCATGAGCTTCCGCAGCACCTAGCACAACCTAACCACATGCATCCCAAAAAGTGTAGATATAGGATAAAAGTAGCTAAGGTAGAATCCTTATGGGCACACAAGATTAACACATGCATATGCAATAATCATTGGTTATTAGGTGTTGTTCATGTTATACTTGTGTTCTTCAAAGGGTTCCTGCTGCTGCTGATCAGGGGTTTCAGGAAATTGGTCATCGGCTTCCTTGGATGGATCAACGCCTAATCACGATCACGATCACGGCAACATACAACATCCACGCCACACATACATGCAAGCAATGGGTAAAACGGATAAGCAACAGTACATCATTACCTTAAAACAGAACTTAAAATTGGTGAAAAACTAATCTACGTACTGCTACGGTCACGTGGGCATGCGAATCACTGAAATCGGAGTTAAAACGTGGTTTTTATGCCCAAAACAAGCTCCTAGGGTCAAATCTGCGATAAATAAACTGAACAAGGGGCTAACTTTGCAAAACCGAGGGCATATATGTAAATAAATCTAGTTGCCGAGGGTTGCAAGGAAAAACCACCTGAGCCTGGACGGCGGAGTGGTAAAGGGAGTGGAGGCGAGTCTCAAGGTGGGCTTTATAGGAGACTAGGGGTACCGGAGTGATGGGGTGCGGTGATCCCGTTCAGCGGCTTGGACGTGCGAGATGGCGCAGAGAAGGAAGGTGGAGGAAAGGAAACCGGCGCAGGGATAGGGAATTTGACGGCGGGCTACAAGAGAAAGGGAGGCGCGGCCCTGGATTCCAAATCCCTTCCTTGAATGGTGTGCCGACATGGCCGAGCAGGAGGGGAGGAAGGCGCGGGTTCACCGGCGGGAGGAAATGGAAGGGAGTGACAGGTGGGACCCGTCTGTCAGCGAGAGGGAAGGTGCGATCCACCTGTCGGCGACGTCATGAGAGAGGGAGGGGAGGCATGGCTGGTTGCGCCGGTTCCTGGCCCAAGCAGGTGCCGATTGGGCGAGCTGGGCCGCCCTCTTTTTGCTCTTTTCCTTTTCTTTTTTTTTTGAATTCTTTTGAATAGGGAGTGATAGTTCTATAATTCAAATAAATTTGAATTTGGATCCTTAATTCATACAAATAAGGAAAATATGCACCAGCATGTATGCACAAGAAAGTGAGGCCTATGGTTACTTTTATGCATTAATTTAATTCTAATAAATCATGGTAAATGTAATCTAAACACATATGCCTTAGAAAATTGAATAAATTGCTTAGAATTTATTATAAAATATTGGAATTAAAACTAGGGTGTGACAAACCTACCCCCCTTAACAGGAATCTCATCCCGAGATTGACATAGGTTGGCTAGCAAAGAGATCGGGATAAGCTGCTATCGGTTCTTCCTCTCTTTCCCAAGTGGCCTCATCCTCAGAATAATGTTTCCACTCCACCCTACACATTTTGATCCTTTTGTTCCGTGTGATCCTCTCTAATGTTTCTAGAATCTTCACTGGATGTTCAGTCTATGTCAGGTCCTCTTGCACATCTAAGCCTTCCAGCGGTGTTTGTTCCTCTGGTACTCTCAGGCACTTCTTTAGCTATGAAACATGAAACACATCTTGTATACCTGCTAGGCTGGGTGGCAATTCCAACTTGTAAGCCACTTCACCTTTCTTCTCAAGCACCTTGAACGGACCTATGTACCTAGGTGCCAACTTTCCTTTTATATTAAATCTCTGAATCCCCCTCATGGGTGACACCTTCAAGTACACAAAGTCATCAACCCGAAAGGTCAAATCCATACGTCGCACATCTGCGTAACTCTTCTGTCTGGACTAAGCTACCCTCAAATTCTCACGTACCATCTTTACTTACTGTTCTGCATCCTTGATAATGTTAGGCCCAAAAACTTGCTTCTCACCTGTTTGATTCCAAAATAATGGAGTTCTGCATCTTCTCCCATATAATGCCTCAAATGGTGATTTCTTCAGACTCGCCTAGTAGCTATTGTTATAAGAGAATTCGGCATAGGGTAGACTCTTATCCCAACTAGAACCATACTGGATAGCACATGCCCGCAACATATCTTCTAGAATCTGGTTGGTCCTTTCAGTCTGACCTATGGGTGATAAGCTGTACTAAACCAAAGCTTAGTATCCAATGAATCATGTAATTGCTCCCAAAAATGAGACGTGAACTGTGAACCTCTGTCCGATATAATTCTTTTAGGAACACCATGCAAGCAAACAATTCTGGAAATGTATAACTCTGCTAGCTTGGCACCAGAATAAATTGTATTCACCAGTATGAAGTGAGCTACCTTGGTCAGACGGTCCACGACTACCCAAATGGAGTTATACCCTTTCTGTGTTCTAGGTAACCCTACAATGAAATCCATGCTTATCTCTTCCCATTTCCATTCTAGAATCTTCAGTGGTTGCAACAAACCTCAGGCCTCTGATATTCTGCCTTCACACGCTTACAAGTGTCACACACTACAACATATTCAGCCACTGCTCTTTTCATCCCGTGCCACCAAAATCTCTCCTTCAAATCATAATACATCCTGGTGCTCCAAGGATAGATAGAGTAGGCTGTATCATGAGCCTCACTGAGTATCAACTTCCTTATACTATCCACATCTAGCACACAGATACGGTTCTTGTACCATACCGTACCTTGCTCATCCTCACGAAAGTGTGGCGCCTTGCCCAACTTAATCTGTTTACGGATCTCTTGGATTTTCTCATCAGTCTTCTGATGTTTCCTTATCTCTTGTTCTAGTGTAGGTTCTACTTCAAAAGTTGCACCTACGGTGTGATGCACAAAACCCAAACTCAAGCTCTCAAACTCCTCACACAATTCAGGTGGCATCTGAAAAGCAACAGTCATGTTGACATAACTCTTCTGGCTTAGAGCATCTGCAACTACATTAGCCTTTCCTGGATGGTAGTGTATTTCCATGTCATAATCTTTTATCAACTCCAACCATCTTATCTGCCTCATGTTCAGCTCATTTAAGGCTCTTATGATTAGTATATATCTCACATCGAGTCCCAAACAAATAATGCCTCCAAATTTTCAAAGCATGTACAACTGCTGCCAATTCCAAGTCATGGGTAGGATAATTCACCTCATGCTTCCTCAGCTGTCTTGAAGTGTAAGCAATTACTTTACCCTCCTGCATCACCACACATCCTAGACCCTCTCTCGATGCATCGCAGTACACTGTGAACCTCTTCTGTTGATCGGGTAGAATTAGTACTGGTGCCGTGGTAAGTCTCTCCTTCAGCTCATCAAAGGATGCCTGCCTCTCATTTCTCCACTTGAATTCCGCATCCTTCTCAAACAGGGATGTCATGGGCTTCGCGATCTTGGAGAAGTTCTTGATGAACCTCCGGTAATAGCCAGCTAAGCCTAGAAATCCTCGGACCTCCTTTACTGTTTGCGGTGGCATTCAATTCAACACATCAGTGACCTTGCTTGGATCCACAGTGACCCCACCCTTGGGAGATGATATGACCTAGAAAAGGCACCTTGTCTATCCAGAACTCGCACTTGCTCAACTTTGCATACAATTTGTGTTCCCTCAGTCGTTGCAATACTAATCTCAAGTGTTGCTCATGTTCCTCTTCGGTTTTGGAATAGATCAGAATGCCATCAATGAAAACCACCACAAACTTATCTAGATAATCCATAAATACTATGTTCATGAGTTGCATAAAGAAAGCAGGGGCATTAGTCAGACCAAAAGACATCACCGTATACTCAAACAACCCATATTTAGAGATGAAGGCAGTCTTGGGAATATCTGAAGGACGGATCTTCATCTGATGATAACCCGATCTTAGTTCAACCTTGGAGAACACACATGCACCTTGTAGCTGATCGAACAAGTCATCGATGCGCGGCAGGGGATACTTGTTCTTGATTGTGACCTCATTCAGTGCCCGATAATCCACACACATCCTCTTAGCACCATCTTTCTTCTCAGCAAGTAGGACGGGGAAAGCCCAAGGAGAGGAACTGGGATGGATATACCCCTTGGCTAGCAGTTCATCTATGTTTTTCTTAACCTCTTCTTGTTCTATATGTGCCATCGTATATTGCCTCTTGGCAATGGGTGCAGTGCCAGGTAAGAGCTCAATGGAAAATTCAACTTCTCGGTCAGGTGGCATACCTGTCAACTCGTTTGGAAAGACATCTGGAAACTCATGAACCACTCTAATTCCATCGGTGGGTCTAGCCTCCATCTGATGCAAAAATCTAGAAGGACTCATTGCAGCGATGTCTACCCCCTGACCATCTGGGGCTGCTAAGTGAACTGTACGTTGAGCACAATCGATCTTGACTCCCCTATTTAGCCAGAGTCTCCATACCAAGGATGATATCTATGCCCATTGAGTCTATGACCATCAGATTGGTATTGAACCCTACCCCCCTTATGATTATGTTAACTCGGGGATAGATGGTGTTGGTTCTTTACTCCCCTCCCGGTGAGGTTACTAGTAGGTACCTCTTTAAAGTAGTGGTAGGCAATTTATGCCATTCAACATATGGCTTGGTGACAAAAGAAGGGTAGCACCGGTATCAAAAAGCAATATTGCAGGATGAGAATTAATGAGGAACGTACCAAGCAGCACATTAGGAGCTTCAGCTGCAGTCTTGGTGGTGGCATGGTTCACTTTTCCTTGCCATGACGCCTTAGTTGGTTGGTTAGGGCGTCCCTTTTGCTGTTGTTGTGGAGGGTTCGGCCTCTGACCTTTCTGATTGAGCGGGGCTTTGTGAGGGCAGACATTGGCGTAGTGCCCTGGATCGCCACATTTGTAGCAACTGCAACCCATGGAAGCTGGAGTCTGGGTAGTTGCAGGAGGATTGGGAGTCCCCTGACATGGAGCTTGATATGCAGGGTGGGACTGCTAGTTTGAGTACCGTGGACCTTGGACTGCCTGCTGGAGGCATTGCTGGTACCCCTACTATTGCTGGTAGCGGGGCCATGTGTTGCTGCTAGAGGAGCCAGGAGTGAACTTCCTCTTCTCCTTCATCTCCTGCCGCTTCCGCTCAGTGATGAGCGCACGATCAACCAAGTGATTGAAGTTATTGAAGTTGAGGTTCATAAGCGAGTACTGGAGTTGGTCGTTAAGACCCTCTAAGAATAGCTCCTTCTTGTCGCTATCTTCAGCGACCTCATCTAGGGCATAGCGGGCAAGTTGCAAGAACTTGTCGCTGTATTCCGTCACTGACATATTCCCCTGCTTGAGCGAGAGGAATTCCTTTTTCTTCATCTTTATAGTGCCAGCTGGCAAGTGATGGCTTCTGAAAGACTCCCGGAACTGGGCCTAGGTAAAGGCCTCTCTATCTTGTTGCTGGTAGGACTCCCACCAGTCCAAGGCATGCTCTTCTCAGCTATCCTGCTCCATACAACACCCGCTCATGATCATCGCATTGGGCGATGTTCAATTGGTGCTCCACTGCCCGGAGCCAGTCATCGGCTTAGAGAGGGTCGACCAGATGGGAGAAAGTTGGTGGGTGTCCCCTCAGGAAGTCTGCACACCTGTCATGTGGCTGTGGTGGTGGTTGAGGTGGGTTAGCATTGAGAGCCAATGGACCGGCTCCATTGCCTCTGGAGTGATGAGTGATTGTCAACAGTAGCAAGACCCAGAAGGACTTGGGCACAAGACCTCCGATGGACAGGAGGCCCTCCGATGGACTGGAGGTAGAGTGAAGTCCTCCGAAGGACTGGAGGCACACTCAACGTCTGTCGGCCATGGGAGTTCGGTATACGAAGGAGCGTCATGACGACGGCAGGAGTAAGTCCTCCGAAGGACTGCGAGGCTACCCCGATGGACAGGGGATGCTAGGCGCCACCGCGGTGCTCCAACCCGAATGTGTGGCGCAAAGGCATGCGAGGGAGGCTTTGGCGGCTTCGGCTCAAAACCGTCACCCAAGCTACCCAAGCCTTGGTGAGTTGGGCCACGACTTGCCAAGATAGAGAAGATGGGCCAAATCCGGCCCAGGCGGAGACTTCCTAAAGTTTCCCAGTTTCTGACTTCAAAACCGGGGGCGGATCGCGGATTGGACTACTGGCCACGTGGAGAGCATCCGAGGATTGCGTGGAGCTTACGAAGATCAAGACTCCATCGTGGTCGTCCGTCCCGAAATATCCTGCAATCTTTCGTTTGAGTCCTTAGGGTTTGTCTAGCTGTAGGGACCTAAGTGCAAAACTGTCTAAATAGCACTCGGGTATAAATAGGTCCAGTGTAGGTCATTAGAGACTCTCTTGGCTGCTAGGATTAGTTTTCACTTGGTGATTTTCGTCCTTAAGCTTTGAGCTCCATTGTTAGAGAGGTTAGAGTAGGATTTAGCCTCCTAATCTTGAGGGAAGGTGAGGGTGGTTGCTTGGGACGAATTTCTGCTTGTATGCTGGATCTTTAGACCCATTTTGGGCACTTAATCGAAGCAAATTCGTGCAGCAACCTTGTGTTCTTCTCCTCCCCCTCTCACTTTGGTTTTTGGGTTCAATCCTTGCCTTTTTGGGTGTTTTGGGTGGGCAAGCTTGAATCCCTTTCCTTGCTGATGTTCTGGACTTGCTAGGACGTGGAGATCATGACTTAGTTCATCTCAATCCTGTTGGATTGCCACGAGCAAGCCTCTTTTGTGTTTTCCCCTTTCTTGCCCAAGAATGGCTATTTCACAAGATCTAAAATTCCCGCTGATTCCGCGGTTACCTTGAGTTGATCTGTTGGGAATAACTTTGAAATAGGGTCTAGATAGCCTGAGCTAAATTTTGTGAAGTTTGGGCAAGGTCTGATCATGTTATGATTTGAAATCATATTTTCTGCGACCCTACCGGACCATCCGGCAGAGGCCACCGGACAGTCCGGTTCCACCTGGATAGTCCCGCAGCGCCCACCGGACAGCCTGGCGTGAGGCATTGTCCGGGTAGTGCCACCGGACAGTCCGGCAACAGGTACTGGATAGTCCGGGTCCCACCGGACAATCCGGTGTTGGCCACCGGACAGTCCGGTCCTGTCAAGGAGCTGCTGTGTTCCTCCCAGGTTGGTTTTTCTGCTGTGATTTTGCTGCGGATTTTTGCATTCCTCCCTTAAGACCATTCTCTTTGCTTACTGTAAGTCAGTGAGACACACCTAGGTGTGGTGAGTGTCTTGTGGCGGATATTGCAAAATCCGTTGCTCCGCTGTCACTCTTGTTCGGATCTTGAGCTTTCTTGCATTGGTGCGTAATCCTCACAGTGGACGGCACCCTTGCGCTGCTAAGCACGTATCTGTTCAGTGGACGGTGCTTAGTATCTGGTTTCACTTGGGGGTTTGTGATTTTGTGATTTCAAGTGCTCCTATTCAGCTCCCCCCTCTCTAGTCGCACGTCTCGGTCCTACAAGCATGAACTTGTTGAAGTGCTTGCATAGCATTGTTTACAGTTGGCATCATCTCCATTTGGAGCTGATAGAACTCCTCGGGTGTTAGTGGCGGCATGTTGGGTAGTGGGTGGCCACTAGTGCCTTGGTGGTTCTCAGGTCCATTGCCAGCACCTCTCCTGGTGTTCACCATCTGGTCATCATAAAAATAGTGTAAGAACACGTGTGCTGTACAAACTCAAGGTGATGAGGGATGACAAGATAAAGTAGAGAAAGAACAATAGAGTAGATAGCTTTATGCCCAAACGATCGAATTTTTTTTATTTGATTCAAACATGTTCATACTATGGACAATCCCCACAGTTAGGACTACTCACTCAATCAAAAGTCCAAATCACACAGAGTTCAAAATAATAGCCATCTAGGCATTAAACGTTAACCAAGGTTTAACACAACTGACTCGACACAACGACTCAACTCAAACGTGCTATCGTGATACATAAGGATAACTAGTCATCCTAGGGAAGTATCCTAGTAGAGCTACCTAGCTCTCAGGGGTTAGTCCTCTTGCGAGGGGGAGACTGAGCTGGGTCCACTGCTGGCACCTAAGGTGGTGGTCCTACCACCCTATCCAACCGAGCCTGAAGGTGAAACACATCACCGTTCCTGTGATGGAGCTCTTCCGACACCCTGACATAGGCAGTAGTAAGAGCCGACACGTACTGAACTACCTTTGTCAGCTACCGGTTGTCTTCACCCCAAATCGAAGCTATCCCATGTCTCGTCTCCCCGGACTTGCGGTTCGGGAAGTAACGGTACTAAGTTTGGCAGAGTGGTGTGCGGTAGCCATGACTAGAGAGCCCCTAGAGCCTATTGCGCGACATCCTCAAGTGTAGTCTCCATAGTCTCATGATTAGGAAAACTGTTGTGCCTATGCAACACAGTATGCCCCCCATGGTTGGGGTTGGGCTCCAAGATCTGCAGACTGGTCATCCAGGTGTCAGCGTGGTCGGGGTGCATACGCTATCGGGCCTAGTAGATGACTTCATAGGTGGTGTAGCCTAGGTCGTATAGGCAGTCGTGGAGAAGCTGAGGAAACTCCAGATCGGCACCATCGTGAGGGTGCACCACGCCAACCCAAGATGAAACCTCCTTTTGATCTCCGTCAGTCCGAGGGGATGACCATGCGGAATGGCCACGCAGGTACTGCAGGTGGTGGCGGTGGAGGTCTGGGTGGAATTGGCGCTATCGGGGCTGCTAGTGGTGTAGAAGGCGTAGGTGGTGAAGGAGGCATCGGTGACAATAGGGGCGTTGGTGGAGCATCATCTTCGTCCGAGCTGATGTAGATGATCTCCTCATCTGGGTCCTCCTCCGAGTCCTCTGGGTCGGTGTACGCCGGAATCACCCCATTCTCCTCAAGGGGGTGTGGCGCATGGTCCATAGGCTGGTTCTCAAACGGTGGCAGCGGCAATGGCTCTGGCAGCTCCGGTAATTGGGGCTCGATCGGCTGTGGTGGCTGAGGTACAGGGGCGCGCTGCGGAACTGGTTGTGCAACACGACGGATGTAACCTCCGGTACTCTTGCGGGTGGTCTGCTTGGTACGGGCCATCGCCAGCTACAACACAAGTGGGGCTTAAGATTAGTTCTACATGAAAAAAGGAAATAACAAAAGTTTTCGAACGTAATGTGTGAACATAAGCATTGATGAAATAAAGGAAGAAAAATTTTAAAAAGCAGCAAGTAGATCAAGAAGAAGTGATTTCCTTAAAATTGACCATTTCTATCTAGGCTCTTGTCCTACAGTCGACGTGGCTCTGATACCAATTTTGTCGCACCTGGTTCAATAGAACGAACCGCGTAAACTATATATGCTCCAGGAACAAGTCTTGCATATATAGGACAAAATTACAATAGTACCATAGTCACATGTCAAAAATAAAACGTTACACATTGTTTAACCATCTTTATTACATGGAGACATAAGTCTTAGCATAAACATAGCGGAAGCACAAAACTAAAGATAACTGGGCGCCACAGGGACGTCAACTGGTGGGCAAAGCACCTAGAAGTCATCGAAGTCCTGAGTGTACTCCTCCACATCTCCATCAACTGAGCAGCGGTAGGATATATCCCCCAACAAGGAAAATTTAAAGAAGCCAAGCATGAGTACCTCAACTTGTACTCAACAAGCATAACACAAACGATGAGGCCCTAAGGTTGGCTGACTCGACTGCATTTGCTTTTAGGGTTGATCCAATTTTATCAGTAACTATTTACTACAAGTGAATAGATAAACCATTAACCCAGAAACATTACATAAGAAATTAATCAATATTAACGATATCATAACCACAACCCAACCAAAACCAAAGCCAAGAACCACTAATCAACAGGAGGGTCTTGGCCGCTCATAAACGTGAGCACAACTGATATATCAGTTTTATACTATCGAGAGGTTGCACATCTTTTCCCACAATCGTGAGCTACGCTAGTTGTTCATCACATTGCCATAGATGAGATGACTAGCAAGCACACTACGAGACCGTTACAAATATCACGTTGGTAAAAGGTGACCTCAAGGAATCAAGTGCCGCAATGGTGGGGCCCACCTCCAAAGGGAGAATGACTCATCACACTCAACCTAAGGTAGCACAGGGACCCCAGAAGCTTACTCCCCTTCTTGCCCCGCAGGTAAGTTACCCTAGACCAAAATTCCCTAATTAGTAGGTCAAGACTGCCCCATCCTAGTCTTGTGGTAGCGCGGTTGTCCCAGGTGGTCGCTCGATGAACCAGTCCTTGCGGAGAGAGCCGCAAAAGCACTGAGCACATGCTCAAACTCCCTAAACCATGTTCCTAAAAAGTAAGTTTTAATGAGACATGAACCACTCAATCACATCAGCATAGAGGGCCAAGC
The DNA here is from genome assembly GCA_030272315.1 of Paspalum vaginatum. Classification (NCBI taxonomy): domain Eukaryota; kingdom Viridiplantae; phylum Streptophyta; class Magnoliopsida; order Poales; family Poaceae; genus Paspalum; species Paspalum vaginatum. Next base: position 19,287,939 of record CM059014.1, read on the forward strand.
TCTAAATTTCAATTGCATAGATCCATTAACCAAATTAATTAACAAAGATCATGAGCTTCCACAGCACCTAGCACAACCTAACCACATGCATCCCAAAAAGGGTAGATATAGGATAAAAGTAGCTAAGGTAGAATCCTTATGGGCACACAAGATTAACACATGCATATGCAATGATCATTGGTTATTAGGTGTTGTTCATGTTATACTTGTGTTCTTCAAAGGGTTCCTGCAGCTGCTGATCAGGGGCTTCAGGAAATTGGTCACCGACTTCCTCAGATGGCTCAACGCCTAATTGTTGACGGTCATAATCTTATGATATCAACCGTCAATTATCCACCAAATGAGGCAAAACAAGTGAATAATAATGGACTAACCTTGCTACTAATGAGTTCCATAAGATGTACATGAATACGGATTCATGTACCGAAACGCAAGCAAAATGGTTGGAAATACAGCAAAAACCAAGGATGAGCAACATTGGTGCAATGGCATGGCCGCCCGGCCATAGGGTGTGGCTGCCCGGCCACCCCTCAGGCCATGCAGAGCCACGTCACCGTGTGACATGGTCTCCCAACTGCCTAGGTTGCCACATCATCGATCCTACGTGCAAACAAACACAAAGTGGTGAAGATCCAACCATACATGAGAGCATCTAATGTATCCGAGGGTCACAAGCCATTGGGATGAGGATTGGTTATGTCAAGGATACGAGGGAAGTAACATGCAACAAATCGGGAGCAGACACGTGGCCGCCCGACCACGTGCCATGGACGCCTGACCACTCCTCGGAGCATTTTTCATGTGCAACTAACCACCTCAACTGCCAACCGACCTAGGGGAGCAATATCAAGCATTGGATCTTTGAAGTCAGTGCATCAAGTGGCCGCCCGGCCATGTACGGTGGTTGCCCGACCACCGAGCTTGGCCGCTAGGCCACCGACTTACCCCCTTAACCGACCTAGCACACCTACAAATACCCCCCCTCACTTTCTAGGCTATAAATAGACCCCGAGAGCTCATTTGTAAGGTGTGGAGTTGAGTAGAGAGTTCTATCTTAGAGTGCCACATTGTGTCCTTAGTAGTTAGGATAGTCCCTGGGAGTTAGAGTTGAGTCAAGCTTTTCCTCGGAGTCTCCGGAGTTATCTTCGAGTCTGCGGTAAAGCCTTGTATCTTTGGATTCAGATTATCTTCAATACAATTTCAGTTATATTTTACTCTAAGTTCTATCTACTGCAAGTGTGGTGTACCTTTCTTTGCACACTTGCTAGGCATAGGTTGTGTTTAACTTTGTTATTCGATTCTTGTTATTCTTGCCGGTGCTATAATTGAACCCAAGACTTAGACGCTAGGCTCTGGCTAGATCCTCTCCTCTGATCAAGGACGATCTATCATTGTTCAAGCTTTGCTTGAACACGTTTATAGCATGCCATCCTCTCCACGCAGCTTTGCTTGGTAGCCCCACTCGGTGACAGCCTGTGGTGTGCCTGTGTAGTCCAAGCCTGTCGTTCGGGAGGCCCGTAGGTGTTAGCTAGACTCTCCTTCGAGACCAACTATCTACCCCTGGTACCCTCGAGACTCTAGAATTTCGCTCGACGCAAGACCCTGGCTGGTTAATTGAGTTTCTTAGTTATTCACGGATAGCCTTTGCAGCCGATTATAATTAGAGTTTGGTGACTTTATCTCACTCGTTGTCCTCCTAGGCAACTATACTCTTCCTACGGAAAGCTTTGATAGACATACCTCTCCACCAATACGCCTATCTTTGTCACGTTTACCCCTGTTTAACTACTAGTTGGTATAACTTATTCAAGTATTACATTCGATTTGAGTATATTTAATTACACTCTCTCGCATACTGATTCCCTGTGGAAATTTACGATACTCGGAATACTCTGACAGAAAGGCTATAGCGGTCTCCGTGCGCTTGCGGAGTAAAACGTGTTAAGGCTAAGAGACACCAACAAGCTTTTCTAGGCGCTGGCAGAGAGATAATTGATATCTCATTTCGAACCTTGTATACTTGATAAGTTTACCGCTGGTTGTTAGCAGGCTCACTTTGCTCTGTTGTTTTTGTTGTGGTTGCAACAGAGAGGTGTATGACCGGTTTCGACCTGCCGGAAAACTACCACAATAACCCAGAGTCACTGCTCAGGGGAGTCCGTGCAAAGACTATCCACGGGCAGCGACCTGTACCAAGGAATCTAGAACCAAGCACGTCTACTAGTACTCCAGTTAACACCACCATGGCCGAGAAGACCATTCGTGAGTTCTCCATCCCCTCGAGCAACAATGTTCCTACAGGACCTGAAGTTCAAGTGGGGGAGAACTTTGAACTAAAGCCGGGAGTGATCGATATGGTTCAAGCTATCCCTTTCTGCGGACTGGCATAGGAAGATGCTAATAACCACTTGCAGCAGTTTCTAGACATCTGCAACACGTTCAACAAGAAAGGAGCATCACTGGACACCGTCAAACTTCATCTCTTTCCCTTCTCTCTTTATGGGAAAGCAAAATAGTGGTTCTACCTCAACCGAGCAACACTCACAACTTGGAACGCATGTTCCGATGCATTTCAGGTGAAGTATTTCCCATTGGGGAAGACCAACGCGTTGAGGAACAAGATCTCGAGCTTCCAATAGCTCGCAGATGAAACCATGGCTGAAGCATGGGAACGTCTGCAAGAGTACATCACAGCCTGCCCCCACCATGGCATGCAAGAGTGGCTGATCATTCAGAGTTTCTTCCGTGGGCTCAACAGCTCAGCACAAGAACACCTAGATGCAGCTGCTGGAGAATCCTTCATCTCCTTGAGCATCTCGGCGGCCAAGATTCTCATTGAGAAGATGGCCACCAATCAAGGATGGAGAGAAGAGAGATCTAGTACCCGTTCCCGTGGCGTCCATCAGATCAAGAGCACTGATATGCTCATCACGAAGATGGACTTGCTGCTAAAGAAGCTAAACGATGCTCCAGAAGCCGCTCCGGTGCAAGCCCTTGACTCCCATATGACTTGCGAAGTCCTGTGGGAATACAGGGCACTCAGGGAACAACTGCCCTGAGACACAACCCCAAGATGCGAACTTCATCGGTAACACTACCAACGGCTTCAACGGGAATCGTCCCTCAGCCAGGATGGAATTCACGACTACATCTCCCTTTCTCCGGACAAGGTAACTCTTCAGGTAGTTCACAGCAGTTTCCAAAAAGTAATTATAATTTTGATTAGAAAGCTGTGAATGATAGCATTAGTAAAAAGTTCCATGCCAATGATAGAATGTTTGAATCTATTTCGTTGCAAACGGAAACTTTGAATAGTGCTATGAAAAACCAACTTAGCTTCAATAAAATGCTAGGAAACTCAAATAGCTCAGTTGGCTGCTGCTCTACCTAACCCAAATGCGGGTAAACTGCCTTGTCAACCTGAAGCTCCTCCCAAGGAGCACATAAATGCAGTAACCACTAGGGGTGGAAAGTCTACACAGGACCCCCCATCTCCTAGTCTTGCAGGTAAAACGCAGGAGAAGACTGCCGAGTCTGAAGACAAGGTCGCAGAGGAAGATACACCTGGGAAGGAGGAAAATCCAGCATCGAAACATCTACCTCATGAATTCTACGACACAACGGTGCTACCATTTCCTCCAAGAAACAAGAAGGCTACCGCTGATGAACAATATAGTAAGTTCGTTGAGATCATTAAGAAGTTATATGTCAACATACCCCTGCTAGATGCTATGCAGGTACTGACATATGCCAAGTACTTAAAAGATATCCTCAACAACAAGAAACCCCTACCGTCAACGGAAATTGTGCACTTAACGGAAGAGTGTAGCGCAGCTATACTCAAGAAAAAGGAACCTGGAAGCCCTACCATCTCATGCTCGATTGGTACCCAGCACTTCGATCAAGCGTTGTGCGACCTTGGAGCCAGTGTCAGTGTAATGCCGAAGGTCATCTTCGACAAGCTGAATCATGATGCACTCGCTCCCACAGCTATGTGTTTACAGCTTGCGGATCAATCCGTCCGTTACCCTGAAGGAGTGGCAGAGAACGTTCCCGTGAGAATCCGGAATTTTCTCATACCTGTAGACTTTGTGGTACTGGATATGGAGATTGACTCAAAAATCCCGCTCATCCTTGGGCCGCCGTTTTTGAGCACCACCGATGCAACAATCGACGTCGGAGGAGGAAAGGTTCACCTGAACATTAATGGCAAGAAGGAAACATTTGCCTTTAAACCAAAAGTGGAACAATGCAACAAGGTGAAAACTTTTAAGTGCTAGGCCAAGAAAGATGAACCCATGGTAAAGACCGGGACGAATCAGTCAAATTTAAAAGAAGATAGTCTCGTGGCATTTATTCTGAAGAAATTGAAAATCGAGACTGAGATTCAACAAATTGAGTATGAGAGGGCAATGCAAAGTAGAAGATCGAGGAGCCGAGAGACGAGGTGCGACAAGCCTAGAACTGCATCAGGAGGCAAAGCTCCTGAGAAGAGATACGATGCTCAAAGCAAATTGACTACGCCAAAGTGGCCAACTCAACTAGCACCCGAGAACAAGGTCGGCGTCGAGGATAATGTGACTAACCCAAGGCGACACAGAAGAAATAGAACACAATGGAAGGCAGCCCCCAACTACAGTTTCTATGAAACTCCGAAGGGCAAGACATGGGCTCCCCTCGCCAAAAATTAAATTGGCACACTATCCATCGACTGGCATATTTAATTTTCTAGCTAAATTTTAATTCCCGCGTTCCACTGCACGTTTAATTTCGGTTCAGTTCAATTTTGCATTTAGGCTATTTTCCTGAAAATTCTACATTTTCAAAAAAAAAAAAGAGTGGCCGGCCGACCACATCATGTGGCTGGCCAACCACCCCCCTGCCTCTCTCCCTTTTTCTCTTTGCGCAGGGCAGCAGCTGCACCTCCCTTTACCTTCTCCCAATGCAAAGATGCTCACCAAACACCATCATATGCCCACCCACTCACTCCTTTTTGCTGCCCACCTTTGCCGTCTGCGCCCACCGTCCAAAATTTCTGCACCACACACGCCCCCTCTGCACTCTACGAGCATGCATGGCTGTTTGGCGCCTAGGCCATGGCCGGCTGACCAGGTTTGGTGGCTGCCCGGCCACCTCAATTGTCCGCCCGGCACCCTGCGCCTGCCCCTTGCTACTCCACTCGCCTATAAATACGTGCCCCCTGCTTCCTAGCCCAGTGCACCAAGCAGCAAGCTGCAATTTCTCACTTCTCCCTCTCTAATCTCTCTTGTCTAGCGCTAGTTAAGTGGAGGCTCTTCCCCACAAGGACGCTGATTTCAGATGACCAACTCGCTAGCACTATTCTTTATTATTGTCTGTCCTTCGGGTATCGTGTGTTGCTTTTGCTCTAGTCTTGCAGGATGAACGGCGTGCTCCAGTAAGGCAAAGAAGGCCGTTAGCAAGGCAGGACAGCACATTCGCTGGTCGTCTTCTGACGGCTCCGGCCCTGCTAGCTGGCATACTGCCTCCGAGAGGATGTCCATCAGCATAGAGGAGCCTGAAGAAATCCTAGATGTCATCCGTCCACCGGCCCGTACTCATCCTCGATTCGCAACTCATGCCGCGTGGTCAAGAAGAGGCCAAGGCATTAAGGCTTTTGAACCAAAAGAATTATGCCTTGACCAAATACTTCGACGAGGGACCTCCTCATTGACACCAGCATGCGGGAGGAGTTCAACGAGGTGTTCTAGGCCGTGGGCTACACTAACTTTGCAGAAGTCCCAGAAGGAGGAATCATCCTTTTCACCAAGGAATTTCTCATGATGCTCCGCACCGACACTCGAAGGGAAGGTACATTTGTCTGGTTCCGCCTTTTCAATACTGATTATGAGCTTACACTGCGCCAGTTTAGCAACTTGCTAGATTTCTCACCACAGTGCTCTGTGGCTGAGGATCCTACTCGCTTTAATTCACAAGAGTTTTGGAAAGAGCTAGCTGGTCCTAATCCTCCTCGGAAAAAGAGCATCACTTGCATCACACACGCTACCATGCGGCTTGTTGCCCGCTGGCCTACCATGGTCATTTTCCTATGGGGGGATACCCGCTGTGTCACAGTAGAGGATATTAGGTGTCTTTATGCCATGTGGAAGAAGAAAAAGTTTGCACCTGTTATTACCATGATCCGTCATTGGCAAGGCCTAGCCTCTAATGTTTCTACTATTCCTATCACTTCATTTTGATTGTTGACGGTCGTAATCACATGATATCAACCGTCAATTATCCACCAAATAAGGCAAAACAAGTCAATAATAATGGACTAACCTTGGTACTAATGAGCTCCACAAGATGTACATGAATATTTAGATGCGGGTACCGAAACGCACACAGAATGGTTGGAAATACAGCAAAAACCAAGGATGAGCAACATTGGTGCAATGGCAGGGCCGCCCGGCCAAGTGCCGTGGCCGCCCAGGCCATAGGGTGTGGCCGCCCGGCCACCCCTCAGGCCATGCAGAGCCACGTCACTGTGTGAGATGGTCTCCCAACTGCCTAGGTTGCCACATCATCGATCCTACGTATAAACAAACACAAAGTGGTGAAGATCCAACCATACATGAGAGCATCCAATGTATCCAAGGGTCACAAGCCTTGGAATGAGGATTGGTGATGTCAAGGATCTGAGGGATGTAACATGCAACAAATCAGGGGCACACACGTGGCCGCCCGACCACGTGCCATGGCCGCCCGACCACTCCTCGGCGCATTTTTCACGTACAACTAACCGCTTCAACTGCCAACCGACCTAGGGGAGCAATATCAACCGATGGATCTTTGAAGTCGGTGCATCAAGCAAGTGGCCGCCCGGCCATGTAGGGTGGCCGCCCGGCCAACCACCTTGGCCACCCAGCCACCGACCTACCCCCTTAACCGACCTAGCACACCTACAAATACCCCCCTCACTTTCCATGCTATAAATAGACCCCGAGAGGCCATTTGTAAGGGGGGCAGTTGAGTTCAAGTTCTATCTTACAGTGCTACAATATTCTCTTAGTAGTTAGGATAGTCCTTGGAGTTAGAGTTGAGTCGAGCTTTGCCTCGGAGTCTCCGAAGTTATCTTCGAGTCTATGGTAAAAGTCTTGTATCTTTTGGATTCAGATTACCTTCAATATAATTTCAGTTATATTTTACTCTAAGTCTATCTCTTGAGAGTGTGGTGTACCTTTCTTTTGCACACTTGCTTGGCATAGGTTGTGTTTAACTTTGTCATTCAATTCTTGTTATTCCTATCGGTGCTATAACTCAACCCTAGACTTAGACGCTAGGCTCTGGCTAGATCCTCTCCTCTGATCAAGGACGATCTATCATTGTTCAAGCTTCGCTTGAACACGTTTATAGCGTGCCATCCTCTCAACGCAGCTTTGCTTGGTAGCCCCACTCGGTGACAACGTGTGGTGTGCCTGTGTAGTCCAAGCCCATCATTCGGGAGGCCCGTAGGTGTTAGCTAGGCTCTCCTTCGGGACCAACTATCTACCCCTGGTACCCTCGAGACTCTAGAATTTCGCTCGACGCAAGACCCTGGCTAGTTAATTGAATTTCTTAGTTATTCACAGATAGCCTTTGCAGCCGATTGGAATTAGAGTTTGGTGACTTTTTCTCACTCGTTGTCCTCTCAGGCAACTATACCTTTTCTATGGATATCTTTGATAGATTTACCTCTCCTGCCATACACCTATCTTTATAAAATTTACCCCTGTGTACTACTAGTTGGTATAATTTATCTAAGTTTACAGTTTATTCGATTTGAGTATATTCAATTACACTCTTGAGCCTACCGCTTCCCTGTGGAAATTTACGATACTCGGAATACTCTGAATGAAAAGGCTACAGCGAATCTCCGTGCGCTTGCGGAGTAAAATCTATTACGCTAAGAGATGTCAACAAGCTTTTTCTAGCGCCGTTGCCGGGGAAGCAATTGGCCAAGAGATAATTGATACCTCATTTCGAACCTGTATACTTGATAAGTTTTACCGCTAGTTGTTAACAGGCTCAGTTTGCTCTGTTGTTTTGCTGTGGTTGCAACAGAGAGGTGTATGACTGGTTTTGACCTGCCTGAAAACTACCACAATAACCTAGAGTCAATGCTCAGGAGAGTCCATGCAAAGACTATCCACGGGCAGCGACCTGTACCAAGGGATCTAGAACCAAGCATTTCAACGAGCACTCCAGTTACCACTATGGCTGAAAAGACTATCTGCGAGTTATCCATCCCTTCGAGCAACAACATCCCTCTGGGACCTGAAGTTCAAGTGGGCGAGAACTTCGAGCTCAAACCAGGAGTGATTCACATGGTTCAAGCCATCCATTTTTGCAGACTGGTTACGGAAGATGCCAATAATCATCTGCAACAATTCTTAGAGATCTGCAACATGTTCAACATGAAAAGAGCATCACCGGACGCCGTCAAACTTCGTCTCTTCCCATTCTCCCTTATTGGGAAAGCAAAACAGTGGTTCTACCTCAACCGAGTATCACTGACATCATGGAACGCTTGCTCCGATGCATTTCTTGCGAAGTATTTCCTGTTGGGAAAAACTAACACATTGAGGAGTACATCGCATGGCGGAGTCACGGGAAAGACTCCAGGAGTACATTGCCGCTTGCCCCCACCATGGCATGCAAGAGTGGCTCATCATTCAGAGTTTCTTCCATGGGCTCAACCACTCAGCACAAGAACACCAGGATGCAGCCGCTGGAGGATCCTTCCTCTCCTTGAGCATCTCGGCGGCCAAGAATCTCATTGAGAAGATGGCCACTAATCAAGGTTGGAGAGAAGAGAAGTCTAGTACCCGTTCCCGTGGCGTCCATCAGATCGAGAGCACTGATATGCTTGCCGCAAATATGGACTTGCCGCTAAAGAAGCTAAACGACGCTCCAGAAGCCGCTCCAGTGCAAGCCCTTGACTCTCATATGACTTCAAAGTCTGTGGGAATACAGGACACTCAGGGAATAGCTGCCCTGAGACGCAACCCGAAGATGCGAACTTCATCGGTAACAGTACCAACGGCTTCAACGGGAATCGTCCTCAGCCAGGGTGGAATTCACGACCAAATCTCCCTTTCTCTGGAATTCACCGACCTTGGCTGCTCGGTCACCGACTTACCCCCTTAACCAACCTAGCACACCTACAAATACCCCCCTCACTTTATAGGCTATAAATAGACCCCGAGAGCTCATTTGTAGATTGTGGAGTTGAGTAGAGAGTTCTATCTTAGAGTGCCACATTCTGTCCTTAGTAGTTAGGATAGTCCTGGGAGTTAGAGTTGAGTCGAGTTTTGCCTCGGAGTCTCCGGAGTTATCTTCAAGTCTGCGGTAAAGCCTTGTATCTTTGGATTCAGATTATCTTCAATATAATTTTAGTTACATTTTACTCTAAGTTCTATCTCCTGCAAGTGTGGTGTACCTTTCTTTGCACACTTGCTAGGCATAGGTTGTGTTTAACTTTGTTTTTCAATTCTTGTTATTCTTGCCGGTGCTATAACTCAACCCTAGACTTAGACGCTAGGCTCTGGCTAGATCCTCTCCTCTGATCAAAGACGATCTATCACTGTTCAAGCTCCGCTTGAACATGTTTATAGCGTGCCATCCTCTCCACACAGCTTTGCTTGGTAGCCCCACTCAGTGACAGCGTGTGGTGTGCCTGTGTAGTCCAAGCCTGTTGTTCGGGAGGCCCATAGGTGTTAGCTAGACTCTCCTTCGGGACCAACTATCTCCCCCTGGTACCCTCGAGACTCTAGAATTTCGCTCGACACAAGACCTTGGCTAGTTAATTGAGTTTCTTAGTTATTCACGGATAGCCATTGCAGCCTATTAGAATTAGAGTTTGGTGACTTTATCTCACTCATTGTCCTCCCAGGCAACTATACTCTTCCTATTGAAAGCTTTGATAGACATACCTCTCCACCAATACACCTATCTTTGTCACGTTTACCCCTGTTTAACTACTAGTTGGTATAACTTATCCAAGTATTACATTCGATTTGAGTATATTTAATTACACTCTCTCGCCTGCCGCTTCCCTGTGGAAATTTACGATACTCGGAATACTCTGAGTGAAAAGCTACAGCGGTCTCTGTGCGCTTGCGGAGTAAAACCCGTTAAGGCTAAGAGACTCCAACACTAATCATGATCACGGCAACGTACAACATCCACGGCACACATACATGCAAGCAATGGGTAAGACGGATAAGTAAAAATACATCATTACATTTAAACAGAACTTGAAATTGGTGAAGAACTAATCTACGTACTGCTATGGTCACGTGGGCGTGAGAATCACTCAAATCGGAGTTAAAACGTGGTTTTTATGCCCAAAACAAGCTCCTAGGGTCAAATCTGCGATAAATAAACTGAACCAGGGGGCTAACTTTGCAAAACCGAGGGCATATACATAAATAAATCTAGTCACCGAGGCTTGCAAGGCAAAACCACCAGAGCCTGGATGGCGGGTTCAAATCCTGGAAAGCTCAGGGGTCAAACCGATAAAAACAGGGCCTAATCCTAATTATTTTTCAAGACAATGGAGCGCGGGTTGATTACAGAGAACGTGGGGGCTTTCGTGCAAAAGTCCCACAGATGACTCGATCAGCGCGGCATGGCTGTGACATGGCCGATGACCTAGCGTGCTACGTGAGCCCGATAGATGGACCGTGCTGACTGCGATTAAGGGTGGGTGACGTGTCATGTTGTGATTGGCCCGCGAAGGGGTATGGCTCGTTCTAATCGTGGCCGTTGTCGATAGATCAGACGGCCTAGGGTTTCGAGGGGCAGGGTAGCACCGACGGTGACCAAATCCCGCGGTGGAGTCTGCCTCCCGTGGTGGCGACTCGCCGAAGTGGCACGCGCCCAGGCCTAGAGGTGGGAGCGGGGCGATGGCGATCCTCACCGGGGAAGTGAGGAGGGCGGAGGGGTGGTGGCAAAGCTTGTCGATGGAAGACGGCGGGTGGAGGTGGACGGCGCTCGTGAGTAGGGGCGTCGGAGGCGCGCGCTAGCATCCAAAGTCCCTCGGAAGCTCCGCGACAACCTGCGAACGCGATGATGGGGGTTACAGGGCCGGAAGCGCTTCACTGAAGATGAATGGGGCGATGGAGCAACTTACCTGCGACAAGCTCCGGTGGCGGATTGTATCTCTGTGGTGTGAGGGAATGCAATTGGTGTGGCGTAGTGGTAAAGGGAGTGGAGGCGAGTCTCGAGGTAGGCTTTATAGGAGCCTAGGGGTACCGGAGTGATGGGGTCCAGTGATCCCGTTCGATGGCTTAGACGTGCGACATGGCGCAGAGAAGGAAGGTGGGGGAAAGGAAACCGGCAAAGGGATAGGGAATTTGATGGCGGGCTGCGAGAGAAAGGGAGGCACGGCCCTGGATTCTGAATCCCTTCCTTGAATGGTGTGCTGACAGGGCTGAGCAGGAGGGGAGGAAGGCGCAGGTTCATCGGCGGGAGGAAGGGGAAGGGAGTAACAGGTGGGACCCGCCTGTCAGCGAGAGGGAAGGTGCGATCCACCTGTCGGTGACATCCTGAGAGAGGGAAGGGAGGCGCGGCTGGTTGCGCCAGTTCCTGGCCCAAGCGGGTGGCGATTGGGCGAGCTGGGCCGCCGGCTGGGCCGGCCGACCTGGTCGCCCCCTTTTTGCTGTTTTCCTTTTCCTTTTTTTGAATTCTTTTGAATAGGGAGTGATAGTTCTATAGTTCAAATAAATTTGAATTTGGATCCTTAATTCATACAAACAAGGAAAATATGCACCATCATGTATGCACAAGAAAGTGAGGCCTATGGTTACTTTTATGCATTAATTTAGTTCTAATAAATCATGGTAAATGTAATCTAAACACGTAAGCCTTAGAAAATTGAATAAATTGCTTAGAATTTATTATAAAATATTGGAATTAAAACTAGGGTGTGACACATACCTTGGTTGGGCTATTGTCACCTTCAGAAGCTGATCATCTCTTATGTAGTCATCGATCGGCAACGGCGACGTTTCCTCAAATTTCATTCATGAGAGGTGATCTGCAACTGAGTTTTCTACTCCCTTCTTATCTTTGATCTCTATGTCAAACTCTTGGAGTAAGAGTACCCACTAGATTAGGTGCGGCGTTGCATCTTTCTTAGTAAGGAGGTATTTCAGAGCTGCATGATCTGTGTAGATGATGACTTTTGATCCTACCAAGTATGATCTGAACTTATCAATTGCAAACACCACTGCTAGTAGTTCTTTCTCGGTGGTGGAGTAGTTCAGTTGCGGCCAGTTAGTGTTTTGCTCGCGTATGTAGGACCGAGACGTGCGACTAGAGAGGGGTGAATAGGAGCACTTTAAAGCTCAAATTCACAACTCCCCAAAACTAGTGCTAAAGAGAAGAACTAGACACCGTCCACTGAACAGATACGTGTCTAGCAGCGCAAGGGTGCTGTCCAGTGAGAGGATACGCACAAATGCGAGAAAAACCGAGATCCGACTTAAAGAGGGCACCGAGGCAACGAACTTTGCAAAATCCGCCACACAACACTCATCGTACCAAAGTGCGTCTCACTGACTCACAGCAAGCAAAGAGAATAGTCTGAAAGTGGGGAATACTAAAATCCGAAGCAAAAACTCAGCAGAAAAAGCAATCAACGAAAACACAGCAGCTACCCTGCGAAGGCTGGACTGTTTGGTAGTAGGGGCCGGACTATCCAGTGGGATGGCCCGGCCGGAGCCCAACACCGGGCAGTCCGGTAGAGTCATAGACAGGGGGTTTTTCAACCCAAACGTGACCAAAGCTTGTCCAATCTTCACAAGATTTTGCACAGGCTATCTAGACGCAATTCCAAAGCTTTTCCCAAAAGATCAACGCAAAGTGACCAAGGGATCAGCGGGAATTTCAGATCTCGTGAGATAGCAATCTTTGGGAAAGAAAGGGGAAAACTCAAAGGAAGCTTGCTCGTGGCAATCTAGCAGGATTGAGACGAACTAAGTCATAATCTCCACGTCCTAGCAAGTCCAAAAGATCCAATAGAACATGATTAACTCGTGGGCAACACAAATCACCAAAAGCCCTTGAGTTCCATCCAAAAACCAACTAGAAAGGGGGAAAAAGATGGCTGCACACATGAGCACGAATTTAGGACGAATCTTGCCTTGATTAGATGAGGAAATCAGTTCTTACAAGGCTCAACTCAGCCTACCACCCTTCATCCTCCCACTAATGCAAAGGACTTGCCTAGGGGGCTCTCAAATCCTAAGCTCAGCACCCGATTAACTGTCTAAGCACTTGGCTGGTTGGAGACTAAGCCTAGGGTCTTTTGAGGTGGAAGAGTCACCTAAATGACCAGCCACTTAGGTATTTATAGCCCTGGCCTAATCGACACATTTTACACTAAGACCCCTATATTCCAGGAACGCCCGTAGGGGCCAAAATAGAAAAGACTCGACTTTCTCGAGGACGGACGACCGCGATGGAGTCTTGATCTTCTTTGCCTGCGAGCTAACTCCCGGATGAGGTCCACGTGGCCAGTAGTCCAAATCCGTCGATCGACCCCCAATTTTGAAGTCAGAAACCGGGAAACTTTACGGTTTCCTCCTTGGGCCTGGGACGGCCCACTCCACTCTATCTTGGCGAGAACGAGCCCATTCGCCGAGTCTGGTAACTTGGTGGTAGGGTGGCGGATTTGAGCGAATTCGCCAATGCCCTCTCCCATCTTTGCGCCATGTACTCGGGCTGGAGCACCGCGGTGGCACCCGGCATCCCTAGTCCATCGGGGTTGCCTCGCAGTCCTTTGGAGGTCTTACTCGTGCCGTCGCCGTGCCACTGCTCGGTGTACCAAACTCCCATGGCTGACCAACGTCGAGCATGCCTCCAGTCCTTCGGAGGGCTTCCTTCTACCTCCAGTCCATCGGCGGGCCTCCTGTCCATCAGAGGTCTTGTGCCCAAGTCCTTCTGGGTCTTTGGCTTCAGTTGACAATCCCTCATCACTCCAGAGGCAATGGATCCGGTCCATTGGCTCTCAATCTCCCCCCTGATGAGTGCATTGTCAACAACTTCTACCTGTAACCTGAAATAGAACAAAGACAAGAAAAAAACGTAAAACCAAAAATAAAGAAGAAAAGAAGAAAGTTGCTCAAAATGCCCAAAAACCAAACACAAGCAAAGAAGGGCAAAATGAGGCAACAAAAAGAAAACCAAAGATCGACCCCCTAAGACAAGGGAAACCGCTCAATGCAGTTGATCAAACTAAAGCATGACCCCTCAAGAAAGAGGCAAAATGGCTCAACACAGCCATGCTTAGGCAAAGCATCGGCTCCTCCAGAAAGAGGCAAAAGACTCAACGCACCAATGCAAGAGCATGCTAAAAGCTCAACTCCCTAAATGCACTGCTCCTCCTCAAGTAATTCTCCCCCTTGGTCCAAGAACACTCCTATAGGAGCATGTTTTTTAGGGTTTTGGAAAAGAAAGAATCACCAACATGAATAGCATCTAGCAAGATAGGCATGAACAGCAAGATGCTAGCAAAACATACAAGGTGTGCTACTCTCAACCAAAGCATATACAATAGGCCATAAGCAATTAAGAGACTTGTAGATTTCAGATTTAGCAGTTTTGAACTTCATGCAAATCAGATCATGTGCCAGGGGTTATTCACTTGTCTTTGCCACTTCTTACCAACCAATGCCAAGCCTAGGTTCAGAAGACCATCAGAAGCATAAGACAAGGTTTTGGTCATACACAGCCTAGTCCAAGTTCATGCCAAGGTGCAAAGGCAAGCTATCTCAAACTAGAATAGTGTGACAAGCGAACCCACCTGGATCTTTTCATTTTAGCTCAACAGACACATAAAGTGCACATATTTAATTCAGATTTCAGTGTAAAGTAAGGTGTCATAAATGCTTAGGCATAAACTCAACAATGGCATACGACTAGCATATCCAAGCATGAGAAGATAGCATAGCATTCAACATTCCTACACATGCTAGGTAGCCAAGTCAAGTGGTGATCATGGTTTGCGATTTTCAAGAAATAAAAATGACTTAGCTCACAAATGATATTAGACAGATCCAAGGAGCTTAGCCAACCATGATCAAGCAAGCAACTATACAATCTAGCACAAGCAAGTACTAACTAGTCATTCTAGAAGAGCTCTAGTGCTTGTGAAGGTGAAAATGCATATGATACAATGCAATGCATGATATGATACAAAATGCAAGGAAAAGCAAAGACAAGCAAATAAAAAGCAAAACAAAACCTAAACTACAGCAAAGTTACCCCAACCTAAAAGGGGTAGCAAACACCAAGCTCCCCACGCAAATGAGCAAACGCGCTAAGCTCTAAGGGCTTGGTGAAGATATCTGCCAGTTGGTTCTCAGTCTCAACATGGATCAAATCTATGTCTCCCTTCTCATAGTGATCTCTCAAAAAGTGAAACCTCATGTCTATGTGTTTGGTTCTAGAGTGCAAGACGGGGTTCTTAGCTACAGAAATAGCAGAAGTAGAATCTACTAGGAGAGGGATCTTCCTAAAGCTGAGACCAAACTCACTCAAGGTGGACTTCATCCAAAGCAGCTGGGAGCAGCAACTAGCAGCAGCAATGTATTCGGCTTCTGTTGTGGAAGTGGCTACACTAGATTGCTTGAGTGAGGACCAAGAGACAAGAGAAGAACCGAGAAACTGGTAGGTACCAAAAGTAGACTTGCGCTCCAGCCGACAACCCGCAAAGTCAGCATCCGAATACCCTCTGAGAGAGAGCATAGAAGCTGAAGAGAACCAAAGACCAAGCTCAAGAGTGTATTTCAGGTACTGAAGATGCGCTTCACTGCCTAACGGTGTGATGTCCTCAGTGAGCCCTGAAAACATGCACAAAGGCAAACTGTGAACTGGATGTCTGGCCTAGTCGCCGTCAGGTACAGAAGTGAGCCGATCATCCCTCGGTACTCTCTCTAGTCCACAACCTTCACTTCTTCATCTGCATCAAGTGCCGTTTGTGTTGACATGGGAGTCGCCATAGGTTTGAGATCTCCCTTATCAAACTTCTTCAGAATGTCCTTCGTGTACTTGGCTTTATGGATGAAGGTTCCTTCACGCCCTTGCTTGATTTGCAGTCTAAGGAAAACTGCAACTCTCCCATCATGCTCATCTCAAACTCCTTCGACATCTACTCAGAAAACTTGGTAACAAGAGAGTGAGACGAGCCACCAAAGATGATATCATCCACGTAAATCTGGATAATAAGAAGATCACCACCATGCTTGAGGAGAAACAAGGTCTTATCCACACTCCCCATTTTGAAACCCTGGTTTAGCAAAAAGGTTTTCAATCTCTCATACCAGGCTCTAGGGGCTTGTTTCAAACCATACAAGGCCTTTCGCAATTTGTAAACATGGTTAGGGTATTTAACATTTTCAAATCCAGGGGGTTGTTTGACATAAACTTCTTCTTGAATGAAACCATTTAGAAAAGCAGACTTCACATCCATTTGAAAAAGCTTGAAACCCATAGAAGCTGAATACGTATAGCTTCCAGGCGTGCAACTGGAGCAAATGTTTCTGCATAGTCTATCCCCTCTTTTTGACAAAAACCCTTAGCCACAAGTCTAGCCTTGTTCCGCACAACAATGCCATCCTCCCCTTGCTTATTTTTGAAAACCCATTTTGTACCAATAGGATTGCAATGCGGCGGTGGCTCTACCAAAACCCAAACCTCATTCCTCTCAAAGTTTTCTAACTCCTCATGCATGGCATTAACCCAATTATCGTCAAAAAGTGCATGTCCAACATCCTTGGTCTCAAAGGAGGCAACAAAAGCAGCATGAGCAAAGAAAGCGATAGAACCTGTCTGGGACCTCAAAGTCCTTGCATTCAAATCACCAATGATCCCATGTGGAGGGTGATCCCGTTGGACCTGCCGAGATGGAACAATCTCGGAGGTCACCTCACCTGCGTCCTCAGCGGGGCCAGCCTCTGCTCGAGCTTGCGGTTGGGGGAGTGAGGAGGAAGCCATCGGCAAAGGTCGTCCTTCATCTTCTGAGCTCATAGCAGAGGGGGCAGGAGCTGCAGCCGGTGCAGTGGCTTCTGCATCACCAGCATCTACTTGAACTTCCTCATCTTCAAAGATGGGAGCTCCTTCTTCATCATCACCTAAAAGCTCAAATGCAGGGGTTGTGCAAGGCATAGATTCATCAAAGGAAACTTCACAAGTCTCAACCACTTGTTTGGTATCAAGGATCCACACTCTATATGCCCTAGAGCTAGAGGCATACCCAAGGAAAATGCCATCCAAGCAGCGAGATTCAAATTTGTCCAAATGCCCCCCCCTTTTTGAGCACAAAGCATCTACAGCCAAATCCACACAGGTGCTTGACTGCTGGGCTGCCTACCAAACCGAAGCTCGTATGAAGTCTTCGCTAAGAAAGCTCGTAGGAAGATGCGGTTGGCAATGTAACAGGCCATATTCATAGCCTCAGTCCAAAAGCGTCACTGGAGTCCTATGCTCATCAAGCATCGTCCGCGCCATCTCTACAAGTGTGCGGTTCTTTCGTTCCACAACACCGTTCTGAGGTGGGGTATAAGGAGTTGAGAATTGATGATCAAGACCTAGGTCACGACAGAAGGTTTCGAAGTGAAAGTTACGAAATTCTCCACCATTGTCACTATGGATAGCCCTCATGGCCTTATAACTCTCATTTCTTAACCTCAAGACCAGATCCTGAACAAAACCGAAAGCCTCATCTTTGAATTCCATGAAGAACACCCATAAAAAGCGAGAAAAGTCGTCTACAACAACAAGCACATACCACTTCCCACTGGCCGACTATACCCGAGCAGGACCAACCGTGTCCATATGTAGAAGCTCACTTAGGTAAGAAGTCATCACCTGATTGACAGGTGCATGAGAAGCGGCAACCATCTTGCCATGACGACAGGGGTGGCATACTAAGTCCTTTTATGCTTTTAAATTGGGCAATCCTCGGATTAGACCCATCGAGCTCAACCTGACAAGCAGATCAAAACTCAAATGTCCTAGCCTCCTATGCCACTTCCAAATATCAGCAGAAGGACCAACTACCAAACACCGAGGAGGGCCAGAAATAGATGCAAGGTCAACCTTAAAAACATTGCCCATAGGGCATAATCCGATAAACAAGATTTTCCTTAACATCAAGCACACGAGAAGAACCCTCCTTAAAGTGAACCTCATACCCTTCCTTGAGAAGTTGCGAGACAGAAGCCAAATTGAACCCCAAATTCCTCACCAAAGCAACTTCTCTCAGGGAAAGCTTGCTAGAAAGCGCAACAGAACCAACACCCAACACTTTACCTTGACCATTATCCCCAAATGTGATGTATTCTTTGTGCTCATGGGGTTGAGGCTAGAGAACCATCTGCGGTGCCCTAGTCATGTGCCTAGAGCAGCCGGAGTCCATGATCCATATGTCCTCCATGCCTCGATCTTGCAAAATCAAGGAAACCGAGAGTGAGCAAATGGATCCAGCACTGGGGTTAGTGAAACTACTGAACCAGTGCCAAGCCATCTGCTCAAAGGTGGGAAAAGCATAGCCAAAGTAAGCATCATGACTAGCTGGGTACCCACGACCTCCAAAGCGTGAGCTCTCAAATCCTCTACCAAAGCCTCGGTCACTGAGGTCCATAGCCACGCTGAAAACGACTAGGAGCCCGGCCGGCAAAGCGTCTCTCACCACCTAGGAGCACGGGTCTGAAAGCCGCATCCACTCTCACCACTAGAAAAGCGGTCTCTCATCTCACCGCTATGGGGAGGATCCTGCTTGCCGCCCTGGTAGAACTGATCCTGGTTCCCCCAGGCTCTCTCCTGCCTCTCAACTCGCTTCCTCCTAAAGCAGAACTCCTCCAAGTGGCCATTCCACTAGCAAAAGTCATAGTGGTCGACAGGCCTCTTGGGAGTAGGGTTAGGCTGGACCTTGGGCTTAGGTGGAGTAGCCTTGGGTGGAACAGGTTGTTGGACTCTCTCCATGCTCACTGGAGGCTTGAGGATCTCAGTCACTACTCTGTCTAGCTTAGCCATGTGAGGGCTTGGGTGTTCATAACTGCTTCTTTGGGGCAGCTTTGGAAGGCTCATGGTAAACCACATCAATAGTAGGGCTAGACTGAGGAGAGGCAGTCTTAAGCTTAACTGGGTACTCTTCTTCTTATCTGAGGTACTACCCTCTCCTAACCCAAGTGCACTGGTGTCACCCTCTGCTCTCCTGGTGCTCTCTAAAATCATCCTTAGTTGGGGCTCTCTAGCATGCATCCAACTGAGCATCTCCCTCAACCGATTGTTCTCATCAACCAAGGTCAGTTTCTCCTCTCTCAGATCCTCTAGAATCAAAGTCTGGGCAGCACAAGTGGGACAGTCTAGAGAGGGAATCACAGGAGCAGACTACTCAAGCTTCCTAATGGTGTCATCCTTCTCCATCAACTAGCAGTCTCAAAGTGAGATAACTCTCACATGTATCAAAAGGTGCTAAAAGCATCTCAAAGTTAGCTCTCACCTAGTCAAGCTCACTCCTCAAGGTAGGACAGACCGTGCACACACCCAAAAGCATGGGTCTAGCCCTAAGCTCCTCTAACTCCGTGAGCTGTCTCTCACACTTCACCTTCCAGCTCAGCTATGTCTACTAGCTAGGTGGAGACAAGACTCACACTCAGGCACCTCACTCAAGGTAGGCTCATCTAGTTTAGACTAGAGCTTGCCAAACTCAAACTTTAGCCTATCCATCTCCTCTACCTAATGAGCATAGTTGCTCTTCTACTCACAAAGCTCACTCATGAGGGACTCACAGGTAGGGCACTCAAAGTCACTAGGTTGGGGTTGCATACTCTTCAGCCTCTCAATTTCAGGCAAAGCATCAGCAAGCTTGGCTTTCTACTTCTGTAGCTTCTTGGCTACCTTCTCCAACAACTTATCTTGGGCTTTCAACTCACGACTATTCCTCTCCAGCATATCAAGGATCTTAGCTTGCTCAGGAGTTACATCTTCATCAGATGAGTCAGTTGCCCTTGTCGTGCTTGTCCTCAAGCGCCATGGAGCAAAACGATCTCTGGTTCATCTTGTGCTTGCGCTTGGACTTGGTGGAGATGAAGCAGAGGCTAGCTAGACTGCCTTAGTCCCTCCTCTTGTCTCACTTGGTGATGATCTCCTCATCGCTTGAGCTTGATGAAGACGAGGAGGAGGAGGAAGACAGTCCGCTGCAAAGACCACCAAGCTCGGCGAAGAAGGCCTTGTCCTGCTTCTGGTTGTCCTTCTGGTAGCTCTTGAAAGCCTTCCTAAAGTTCTTGATCTTGCCAGAGCGGTGCTTGGTGTGGTCACGCTTGCCATAGTCGTGCTTGCCGGAGCAGTGCTTGCTGAAGTCGCGGGAGTGGTTCTTTCCCTTCTTGTAGTAGTCGTTCTGCTTGTTCGGGCACTCGGCGATGAAGTGGTTGACCTCTCCGCACTCAAAGCACTTGGGCTTCTCGCCCCTCTTCTTGCTCATCCGGTTGTCATAGGCACGCTGGAAGCAACTAGACAATAGGAAAAGCTCATCGTCCCCAAGTGACGCCAACTGCTCCTTTGTCACAGACATCAAAGTAGAGCACGAAAAACCGTGAAGTGGGGGGTTAGTAGCAACTTCCTTAGAGCTGGAAGCCAAGACCAGGCTCTTGGAGCAGGTACCAGTGAGCATATCTGTCATCTGGTAATTAACCTCTGTGGCCTTGAGCTTGCTGTAAAGCTCCTCAACTCCCAAGGTGTCATAACCTGCCGACTCAAGAATGGAGTTCTTCTTGACCTCCCACACATTCCTGTCCAAGGAATACAGTAGCTTGACAGCCTACTGATGGTCAGAGTATGGGAGAGGATTGGGAGCGGAGTTGACACGAAGTTTGTTGATGATTGACTGAAAACGACCAAACAAGGCATCGATAGACTCTCCTGGCTTCTGAACAAAGTTCTCATACTCACACCGATAAGTCTCAACAAGCCGACCCTTAACTATCACCGTTCCTTCATGGTGTGCACTAAGCAGGGACTAGATCTCACGGGCGGCACTAAGGTGGCTCACCCTCTCATAGTCCACCGGACCAAGTCTAGAGAAGAGAAAGTTCACCGCCTTGTAGTTTGCCTCGTGCTGAGCAACAAGCGCCGGTGTGGTATGCTCAGCAACGGGGAGCACCATTAAAGTTGTACTCTATGTAGCATTCTATATGTCCTCGCTCTGGCTTAGCAAGAAAGCTTTTCATCCTACCCTTCCAGTAGTGATAGCCATCTGAGCCGAGAACCGGAATCTTCCCAGAGTGCGCCATAGTCGCTACTGGTTTCTCACCGGTAAAGGCATGAAGAAACCTAACCGGCTCTGATACCAATTGTAGGACCGAGACGTGCGATTAGAGGGGGGGTGAATAGGAGCACTTTAAAACTCAAATTCACAACTCCCCGAAACTGGTGCTAAAGAGAAGAATTAGACACTGCCCACTGAACAGATACGTGTCCAGCAGCGCAAGGGTGCCGTCCACTGAGAGGATATGCACAAATGCGAGAAAAACTGAGATCCGACTCAAAGACGGCACCGAGGCAACGAACTTTGCAAAATCCACCACACGACACTCAGCGCACCAAAGTGCATCTCTCTAACTCACAACAAGCAAAGAGAATAGTCTGGAAGTGGGGAATGCAAAAATCCAAAGCAAAAACTCAGCAGAAAAAGCAATCAGCGAAAACACAGCAGCTACCCTGCCTGGGCCGGACTGTCCGGTAGCAGGGGCCGGACGGTCCGGTGGCCCCGGATAGTCCGGTCTCCTCTGCCGGACTGTCCGGTGGGATGGCCCGGCCAGAGCCCAACACCGAACTGTCCGGTGGGCGCTGTCGGACTGTCCGGTGTAACCGGATTGTCCGGTGGCCTCTGCCGGACTATCCGATAGAGTCGCAGACAGGGGGTTTTCCAACCCAAACCTGACCAAAGCTTGTCCAATCTTCACGAAATTTTGCACAGGATATCTAGACCCATTTCCAAAGCTTTTTCGAAAGATCAACGCAAAGTGACCAAGGGATCAGTGGGAATTTTAGATCTCGTGAGATGGCAATCTTTGGGCAAGAAAGGGGAAAACTCAAAGGAAGCTTGCTCAGTGGCAATCCAGCAGGATTGAGATGAACTAAGTCATAATCTCCACGTCCTAGCAAGTCCAAAAGAGCTAATAGAACAGGATTAACTCATGGGCAACACAAATCACCAAAAGCCCTTGAGTTCCATCCAAAAACCAACTAGAAAGGGGGAGAAAGATGGCTGCACACATGAGCACGAATTTAGGACGAATCTTGCCTTGATTAGATGAGGAAATCAGTTCTTACAAGGCTCAACTCAGCCTACCACCCTTCATCCTCACACTAGTATAAAATGTTTTTTATTATTTCAGATAATAAAATGAATATAAATGCTTAGGTTCCACAACATTAACAGTTCCCCTTTGCAGCGCTTGAAAAAGGGGAGAGGACCGAACACCAGATTAACGATTGACATCCATATTTGGCACAATGCACTACGAAACTAACACAACCAAATAAGCATCAATCTTAAACATTGCATTACTAACTTAATGCAAGTAATCTAACAAAAAATCAGGACAGAGATAATACGCGATTGAAAAAGAGGAACCTTTGCACAGTGCTGCACCCGGAAAGAGCCACCTTTTGCACATGGACGCGTAGCACACTTTGCGCAGCACACTTCACCACCCTAACCCGCCTTGTACCCCCACTAGTGAGCAAGCCCTAAACCAGGATAACAAGCATTATAAGAGAAGGCGAGTGAGAAAAGTAGACTGGCGATTCATTTTACATCAAAACACCAAGGAGGGGAAGAAGAAAAAAAGCTATTGTACTCACAATTACAGTAGCAACAAGGTGTAGTCGCAACTACACTTTTCACAACTAATGTAGTTGCAACACGGAAGGAGCAGTTACAAAATTGCAATACTACAGCACACCGTGTCGCAACTTACAATGCACAGTTACAAAAACAAAAACGCAGTGCCTATGCATCTTGCGAATTGCAACCACAGTGAAGTCGCAACTTAAGGAGTGCAGTTGCCACATTCACAAAACGTAACAAGGGGTTCACGGTCTAGAAGGCCCCGCAAAGCGGCACATGTGCGCACCATACACGGGTTGTGCGCACCTGCGCACGGTAGAATATATATATATATATATATATATAGAGAGAGAGAGAGAGAGAGAGAGAGACATATACATATATATACACACACATACATAAGGTACTACTTTATTAACATGTATGTCTAATAATTTACAAAGTGTTTCAATGCAGCTAGCCCCAATCCCTAAGAGGGCTAACAGGCTCAAGGAGATTGGTCTTCTAAATATGGTTGCAGACCTTTGTCGTTTCACGATGCATGAGGTACTGAATCGGCAAGGCAGTTTCTTCGACCCAGACTCAGACATGGCGACGGATAGAAAATAGCGTAGACTTATCGAATGGGAATATCATTCATTTTAGCTTCATGTGCAAGGGTTGAAACAATATTTTGTGCCATGTATGTCGATTTGTATGCATGCATGCGATATTGGTATATGTATATATGTATGTATATGCATGAGGATACACACATTAATCGTATGTGATGATAATATATATGCGTTACTAATGTTACCTAGGCCATTGTGACTATTAACGTTAGATGCCTTTAAATTTAAAAATGGCTGGAACCACACATCTAGATATGGCGGGAAGGAGGAGCAAATTTAAAATGGGTGGGAAGCCAGTAGCAAATCTTCAAAAAATAATTCAGAGGCGGTGCATTATATGAACCAGCTCCTGCTAATCTCCTAGCAGGAGCGGTCCATATTACCGTAATATGGACCGCTCCTGCTAGGAGATTAGCAGGAGGGGTTCATATAATGCACCGCTTCTGATATGAGTTACCAGGAGCTAACAGGATCACCGCAGTAGCAACACTTTCCTGGAACTGCCCCTGATGGCACCTTACAAACTTGTGCTAGCCACTTCTATCCTAGTGGGAAGATGGGCGCCGGGAATGAGGGCATGGGAAGGTAGGGATCAGCCCATGGGCAATGGCATCGCTGCGCCATGTGAGAGGAGACAGCTGCGTGCAGGAGGGGCCAGTGGCCATGGGAACAAGGAGATGGAGCATCATAGCAGAGAATGGCCTAAAGCAGTGGGGAGTAATAGCCGGCCTAGACCATTGAGAGAAGGAAGGAATTGCATGGACCGAGAGGATGCTAGGTTGGGGTGAGGGAGGGGTGTGCAAGAGAGGGATGCCTGAGGCGGTGTTGCCCATTTTGGAAGAGGAGCTGCCTACTGGGGCCAAGTGCCATATAGTGAGGAGAAAAAAAATTCATTTTCAAATTTTGATTTAAGAGGCCAATCTAATTTGACTGGAAAATTAGAAAATTAAACTGACCAATTTATTGAAAGTTTGTATAACAAGTTGCAACATTAATATTTTTGTTGCAATATAGGTGGATCTATTGCAAATTTTTCATTGCAAATTTGATTACTTTTGCAACAGAAGATGTATCGAATTGCAACAATAAATTTATGTGGCAATATATCAAATCTATTGCTACACATTTTGAGAGGTTGCAAAAGGGCCAAACTTTTGCCACAATAGATAACATTATGGCCACACATGGTAATTTGTTGCAATAAATTAGACGTATTGCCACAAATTTTAAAAACGTGGAAATAACACCCCTCTTATGCAACAAAATTAAGATGATGTTGCAAAAAGTTACGTGGCAATAGCCTGTTTTTTTTTTGTAGTGACTAGAGTTTTGTTTGTATGACTTGTAAGTACTTGCTTGTGCTATGTTGTACAGTTGCTTGCTTGATCATGGATGGCTTAAGCTCTTGTGAATATGTTAAATACTAATTTGAGGCTTATGTCATTTTGCTTTCCTAGAAATCTAAAACGTGACCACCACTTGACTTGGCTACCTAGCATGTGTAGGAATGTTGGATGCTTATACTATCTATTAATGCTTGGTTATGCTAGTTGTCTACCTTTGCTAAGTTGATGCCTAAGCATTTCTGGATACCTTGCTAAATTTGTAAATATAATTAAATTAGAAGTGGTATTGGTATCTTTTGTGCTCATTTGAAAAGATCCAGGTGGGTTTGCTTGCCACACTACCTTAGTCCGATATAGCTTGCCTTTGCACTTTTGTAAGAACTTGGACTAAGTTGTTGATGGTTAATGTGATGCCCCTGGCATCCCAAGTGCATTACACTAATATCATTAGCTTAATGACATCATTTCAAGGGCTTTTTATCTCGAAAGCATGCATAGTTTAGGTCATTTAAAGCAAATAAACTCGGTTTGCGGAAAAACTCTGTTTGCATTGCTATTGTAACTTTAATACTGTTGTGAATTTTACAAAACTTTACATACCAAACTTGTAGACAATTTCATGGAGAATAACTTTGGTATTTTGTGTCATGACATGCATGGAGGTTTGAACATAGTTTTGGGTCATTTTAAGTGAAACTGTGAATTTTGCCAAACTCAGACCTGATTGGTAAGTTCAAAATTTTGTGAAACAAAATTAAAAATCCTACCATAACTTGAATACCAAAGTTGTAGTTAATGAGATTCTATGCAACTTTGGTATAACTTATTCTTCATGAAAATGCACCTAAAATAGACTTTAATAATTTCCAAGCTGGGGTTTTCAAATGGTCAAACTGGAGTCAGCAGATTAAATTCAATTTAAATCATATTTATGCTTGGAATCTAGTGTAAGTCCTTTTGACAAAGTTGCAGACCTCAAAGGTTACAACATTTCATTCAATTGGGTCCTTTTCAAATTCGGCTTCTAAATTGGTCAAATTGGCAAAATTTAGAAACCTGGTTAGTGGTCAAACCCCATTTTTCATTTTTCGGGTTTTTCTTTTTCTCATGAGCCTATGACAAGTGGGTCCCACCTGGCAGGGCTGCGGGTTCCCGCCCGACACCCGCGGCTGCGGGCCCCACCAGCTCTCTCGCTCCACGCACCCGGTCCATGCGCCTTGCTCTTCATTCCCGGCCTTGGCCCCACTTGTCAGCCTCACCGGTCCATGGACCCAGCCCACCCGCGCGCCTCTGTCCTCCCTACCCGCCCGGCCGCGCCCACGCGGTGCCGGTCTTCTGGGCGCCGTGGCCACGCGCCGCTGCCACTCGCCGACAGCGCGCTCGGCGCGCCTTCAAGGCGGGGGCGAGGCCCCGGCCTCCTTTCCCCGAGCCTCCATTTCGCGCGCTCGGCCCTCTCCGTCTCCCTCGCTCCCCACGCTCGGTAGTGCGCGCCCGCCATTGGAGCCGAGCTCGGAGCTCGAGCTCGCGCATTCCCCTCCGCCGCTCCCCGAGCCTCCCCACCTCCACCGCTGCGTTCGCCTCGACCCCGCGCACCTCGCGCTCGAGTCCCCGTCGCCATTCCCCGCCCGGACGCCGAGATCCGACCTCGCCTCGACGTCGCGCCGCGCCGGTTCACCCTCGGTTCACCTCCGCCGCCCGCCTCAACCACGCCGTCTCCGCCGTCACCGCCACCTCGAGGTAGAAGCCCCGCATGGGGAACACTGTCCCCGACCCGCGTCGCGGCCGCGGCGAGCTCCGGCTCGCCGGCGCGCGCGCTTCTTCCCGCGCGGCCGCGGGCGTCGCGAGGAAGAAGAAGGGGGCCGGGGAAATTTTAGATCCGGCCCCTGCTTTTTCCATATTCACAAATCGGTCCACCGCACTGTGCCCTGAGTCTTGTAGATCTTACATATTAGCCCTCAGAAGCTACGGTTAATTGTGTATAGGTCCTGGATCTGTAGATTTTCGTTTTAAAATACATTTAAAACTGCTGAAACTTTGGAAATTCGTAGTAAATTCAATAAAAATCAGAAAAATACAAACTTTGTTGCAGTGTACTCCTATCAAGTAGATCTACAGAATGGATATGATGATTGGGTATGAAAAGACCATTTTGCCCCTGTTAATGTGCATGCTTGGTAAATCAATGAAATTAGGAAATGTGGACTAAATGATCTCCAAAAATTGCCAAATTTGAACAGCAGGGTATTTAGGGTATATAGGCTCACTATGATTTTTGGAAGCTCAAATGTTCACTGTTTATTTACCATTTTGCCCCTGTAGGTATTTTTAGCATAGAAATAATTGAGGAAATGATAATTATATAGAAGTTATGCTCTAAATAGTTTTACACATTTTATTTGTGCTCCCTGTAGTATAAAGAGCTCACTGTTGAAATGGGGTACTATGCATGTCAAGTTTAGTTAGTGTTTTGAAAATAATAAATTCATGCATGATTAACTTCATAAATAGGAAATGTGGTTTAAATGAGGGCCAAAAATTCTAAAGTTTGGGCAGAAGCCTTGCTAGCATACCTAAGCTTAGTATAAAATTTGATAGCCCAAATGCTTATTGTTTATTTACTGTTTTACCCTTGCCTAGTAATTAAGCATATGTTTAGCAAAAGACAAGGGATCTAAATAAAAATAAGCCATAGGGGGCTTCGTGGTATTTATTTGGGTTCTAGATTGTTGAAAGTAGCTCACCGCTGAAAAGGTGAGGCTATGCATGTAAGGTTTGACCCTATTTCAAAAATGGTAGACATAAAGCCTATTTAAGTAAATAATAGAAATTATGAGACTAGTATATTAATAAATGCCACCACGGGTCATATTTGGAAGCATAGGAGTATGTAAACCTTAGTCGTTGATTTGGGATGCAATGTAGGTTTTCACTACTGTTTTAGAAATGCATGATGGTAGCGCTAAGCTAGCTAGGGTTAAGTAAGGTTCAAGTACCTTCGGCCGTTTCATGTGGATCGATGCTACCCCGTCACACCCCCACGTTGTTATGTGTGATAAGCTAAGTTACCATAAGTGATGGCTTGTACGATTTCGTAGCACCACACAAGTTCCATTGCAAAAATGCATAACTTTATTCCATAAGTCATGATTCCTTGCATCGCACTCGCATCATGAAGCAAGCATTGCACTAATACATGCTCCAATTGCACTATGTCATGCATATAGATTCCGCGAGCGAAGGACAACCGCCGGACCAACCCGTAGTAGAGGAGCCAGAGGAGCAGCTACACCAGGAACCGGAGGACCAGCAGCAGGGACACGACTACGCTCCGGACGAGGATACTGACCCTAACGAGGAAGGTAGGCAGGACCATACTCAACCCAGCAAACAAATTATACTTGATGATTACACATATGCATTAGGAGTTGCTTGGAACCAATTGCATTAGACTCCCTGGCCGCCCTGGCCCTAGCACCTATACATAGAGTTCGTAGGGCGAGTATGCCTAGAAATTGCTAGGTACGAGTAGACACGAGTGTGTGGACTCGTCGCGTAGGTGTTTTCAAAGTTACAAAAGCTTACAGTTACATCATTTATTATTGTTGCTCATGAATTAAATAGAGACCGGGCGGAGATTTATTTCAGTATATACTTTTCATAAGGTTGCACTTTGGACTCCGTCCGAGTCGCATAAGGCCCGTCCGCTGTTCGCCTATTGGTCGGCATAACATTGCTAGAGTGCTTATCCGGGGAATGGGACCGGAAAAGTCTTTCCTGGGCTCATCCGAAGCACAGAGACACGTTCCTACCCTCTGGTTGAGAGGAAGGTGGCCCGGGGGAGCTTGGTACTCATGACGGGGAGACCGAGATGTCGGCAGGCTCGTCATGGGGGCACAACCCAGGGGCTAGGCGGGAGTGAATCGAACTTGGGACGAGGCAGGTTAAGATTGGGGCTATATGTGGGAACGCGATGGCTAGTAAGCATATACCCCTGGCATGATAGTTATTCCCAGGAATTAAAAATCGATTCGAATCGCTGATGCCCACCAGGTGTGCGAATGCCAATACCTTTGACGTTCAACGTAGTAACTGCTTGAACACCCTGGTTTTAATATTCATGGTTTTTGAAATACCACATGATTGAATTGAACTGTTTACCTTACTGCAAGTTACTATTATGTTGAAGGTTATACAAATGATGAAAACTTGCTACTTATGTTACGCATGTTACTGTTTAAAACCAAAGGCTAAGGATCCACTTGCTAGTAAGCCGCTTCGCGTCAGCCGTAAGCCAAATCCATCGAGCCCACATGGGAGGAGTTCCGTCAAGCTTTCCGGGCCCACTACATTCCGGCAAGTCTGATGGAACAAAAGCGTCGTGAGTTTTGAGACCTCAGGCAGGGTAACAGGTCCGTTATGCAGTATGTGCAGACCTTCATCCACCTCTCTTAGTATGCTCCGAGAGACGTTGCTACTGAGCCAGAGCGGGCCGAGAGACTCCTTGAGGGCCTTGACCCTACCCTCCGGACTCACCTGGCACGGCGCTACCAGAGCTTCACTGAGCTAGTAGACACTGCTCTCGACATGGAGAATCGTCTCCGTGCCGCTAACGAGGATCAGAAGCGCAAAAGGCTAGCCAACACATCAGCGACTGGCTCTTCACAGAAGCAGAAGACTGCATACAAGCCCCAATAGCAAAATTATCAGCAGCCTCGCTATGTGGTCCGACCCAACCAACCAAGGTGGATCCATAGGGCGACGCCGCAGCAATAGTACCCCACCTATCGAGCGCCCGCACAGCTGCCAGCTCCTCGTGCTCCCATTGTTCCGAGGCCGGGTGCTCCGTGCTTCAACTGCGGCAAGGTAGGTCACTTCAGTCGTGACTGTAGGGCACCCCGCAAGATACAGGGTCCTACCCCAGCGGGTGGAAGTCAGCAAAGCAAGCCGAAGGGACCCATGCCCAAGATGGGTCGTGTGCACTACGTGCACATGGAGCAGATTCCCGCCGGAGAACCGGTGCTTGCTGGTACGTTCATGATCAACGGTCATCCGACCGTCGTGTTATTTGATTCTGGGGCCACACACACTTTTATCAGTAAAGCATATGCATTGAGGCATGGGGTAAAAATGTACAAGTTGAAAGAAAACTATCAAATTACAGCACCGGGTTCACCTATCGAAACCAGTTTGGGGGTTAGACAACTTAAGCTGAGCATTGGCACAGAAAGTTTTATCATCAACCCCGTGGTGCTGCCACACCAGGGGATTGATATTATTTTAGGTATGAATTGGATGAAGGAGCACGGTGCAGTCCTGGATGTTGGCAGTAGGACAATACAATTGAGGTCAGGCGTAAGTGGCAGGGCTATGCAGATACACATGCCAAATCAAAAACACATGACACCCACAGTAAATGCAACTGAACTGCAAGAAATCAAAAAGATACCCGTAGTGCGAGAATTCCCGGATGTGTTTTCGGAGGAACTTCCTGGACTTCCACCAGATCGGGATGTGGAATTTGCCATTGAACTCGTTCCAGGCACGGCACCTGTGTCAAAAAGGCCATACAGAATGCCACCTGATGATCTGAAAGAATTGAAAACTCAGCTACAAGAACAATTAGACAAAGGGTTCATTTGGCCTAGTTCATCACCGTGGGGTTGTCCAGCTCTCTTTGTTGAGAAAAAGGATCATGGTGGGAAAAGACTGTGTGTTGACTATCGGCCACTGAATGCAGTGACCGTCAAAAACAAATACCCATTGCCACACATCGATATTCTATTTGATCAGTTAGCTGGGGCTAAGGTCTTTTCTAAGATTGACCTAAGGTCTGGCTACTATCAGATAAAAATTAGAGAAGAGGATATACCCAAGACAGCATTCTCTACCAGATACGGCTTGTATGAGTATCTGGTAATGTCGTTCGGGATAACCAATGCACCAGCATTCTTCATGTATATGATGAACTCGGTGTTCATGAATGAACTCGATAAGTTCGTGGTGGTATTCATAGATGACATACTAATCTACTCCAAAGATGAAAAAGAACACGAAGAGCACTTAAGGATCGTACTCACTCAGCTTAGAGAGCACAAGCTTTATGCCAAGTTTAGCAAGTGTGCGTTCTGGCTGAATGAAGTGGGTTTCTTGGGTCACGTACTATCTGAGAAGGGAGTCGCAGTTGACCCTAACAAAGTAGAAGATGTGTTAAGTTGGAAGCAACCGGAGACCGTGACTGAAATCCGGAGTTTTCTTGGTTTAGCAGGCTACTACCGCCGCTTTATCAAGGATTTCTCCAAAATCGCAAAACCCATGACCTCATTGACCAAGAAAAATGCAAAGTTCATTTGGAATCCGAATTGTGAAGAAGCTTTCCAAACATTGAAGAAGTTGTTAACCTCAGCACCAGTGCTAGCTCAACCGGACATCACCAAGCCATTTGATGTGTACTGTGATGCCTCCGGCAATGGACTTGGCTGTGTCTTGATGCAAGAAGGGAGAGTAATTGCTTATGCCTCCCATCAATTGAGAAAACATGAAGCGAATTATCCGACACATGACCTTGAGTTAGCCGCAGTCGTTCATGCACTAAAAATATGGAGACACTATCTGTTAGGCAACACATGTCACATCTACACTGATCATAAGAGTCTCAAATACATTTTCACTCAACCTGAAATCAATATGAGGCAGAGGCGGTGGTTAGAGTTGATAAAAGACTATGATCTAGAGATACACTACCACCCAGGCAAGGCCAATGTAGTAGCAGATGCACTAAGCCGTAAAGCCCATTGCAATGTGATAGAAGCCCGACCTACAGCAAGAGTGATCTGTTGTGAGATAAATGAAATTGAAACACTGTGGCGGAACCGCCGATTTAATCCGGACTAAGCACACCTGCCACCTCTGGCTTGCAGTGCGATTAGACCGAACTAAACCCGGTCGTCCGTCGAGAGTCATTCGACTCCCGATATTACCTTTTTCCCAGAGGAACCGACATCATACACATCCAGCCCACAGTGGAGCCACAACAGATACATCATCTCAGGCAGTTAAATATAGCATTTATACACTTATTTTACAAAACAGTTCGTAATAAGATATAGGTTTCAACATAATGCCATACAATAGGCAGGTTTGAATCAAATAGCGGAAGCGAATTCAAAAACATCTCACCGCGGAAACAAAATACTTTATTAGCCTTCATGCAACGACGATCGAGGCGAGCAGCACCGAGCCCACCGGCACTACCCTCCTCCAAGCTAGTGTCCAAAAGACATCAGTACCTGCTCAAAAAGTGGGGGCAAACCCTGAGTACTAATTACTCAGTAGGGCTTAATGGATTGGCTTACGGCTGACGCAAAGCTTGCTTACTAGCATGTGGATCCTTAGCCATTGATTTTAAACAGTGGTATATCAATATAGAGTATCAAGATTCATCTTTTGCATATAACTCCATAATAATATCTTGCAGAAATGTAAGCAATACAATACAAACATGTAGTATTTGAAATCATGAGTAACAGATATAATATATTCAAGTAGTTACTACGTTGCCCGTGTGCATTATCAGCATTCCCACACCTGGTGGGCATCAGCGATTCGAATCGATTTTTAATTCCTGGGAATAACTATCATGCCAGGGGTATATGCTTACTAGCCATCGCGTTCCCACATATAGCCCCTATCTCCACCTGTCTTGTCCCAAGATTCAAAGCGCCCCCACCTAACCCCCGGGTTGTGCCCCCTCAGGAGCGATACCACAGTTCTCTGGGTCAGCCCTCCCTCGAGTACAAGCGCCCCCGGGCCCATCGGCCTCCAGCAAGTGGATGGGCGGAGCCTCGAAAACTTCGGACAAACCCAGGTAAGACTTCACCGGTCCCATTTCCCGGTTAAGCACTCTAGCAATGTTATGCCGATCAGCAGACGAACAGCGGACGGGCCTTAAACGACTCGGGCGGAGCCAAACGCACACCACATAATAAAATTATTCTCCACCCGGTCTCCATTTAAATCATGAACATGAGCATAGTATTACTTTCTCAATAGTAAAAGTTTTGTAACCTTTGAAATCACTTACGTGACGAGTGACTCCTTTCACTCGTGTCTACTCGCACCTAGCAGAGCCTAGGCAACTCGTCCTACGAACTCTAAATATAGGTGCTAGGGCCAGGGCGGCCAGGAGATCTAATGCAATTGTTTTCAATCAATTCCTAATGCGGATGCGTAATGAAACAATCAATTATTATATTAGCTGGGAGAAAATCATGGTCCTGCCTACCTTTGCTTATTCTTATCAAGCCAACAAACTAAACTAGGTTAGTTTGCCGGGTTGTGAGGCTTTGCCCCAAGCAACCCCTTGATCACTTGGACAACTCCTCCTTCCAAACACGACTGATGGGCTCTCCAGGTCGTGTCTGGGGCTTACTTGACCCTCTGGACCACCGTTGCCCGAAGTAGTTCCTCACACTTGCTTCTCAATCACGTATCTGCAATGAGCGTCGCTCTATGAATGCTATGCATGACATAGTGAATGAGATGCACGATCATCAAGCATACAACTGATTAAGCAAAATATGAGGCAAACATCTAGTTACGCATGTAATGGATTACTAGCTCAATCAAAACACCCCGACTGGCACTAGCATTAATATTACTTTTATGGACCCAAAGCAAGCGTGTATGTGCAATCTCACAAGAACACATATACAAAAATCAAGTTGTCAATCATAAAGCTAACATGGTGTGGTGAGCCGATCAAACATGCACTAGTTATTTAGTCATTACGATTTCTAAGGTAAGTGTGGTGGTTTTTATTGGATATATTAGTCTCACATTTTCTATTGTTTACTTAAATATGCATTATTTCTACCCTTTTCAAATCAGAGCCAAAACCTTATAAGCACCACCTCCTACTCTAGCAGTGAGTCATGGTCATAACCTAGAGCTCATATCAAGCCCTTAAAGTTACTTGGAGCATTTTTCACCATAGCAACCTTTTCCTAAATTAATATATGCTTAAATACAAGACAAGGGCAAAATAGTAATTAAACAGTCCATGCTAGGGCTACCAAAATTTATACAGAGTCTACACATGTTAGCAATGCCTCTGCTGAAATTTTATAATTTTTTGAGTCTCATTTTTCCCACATTTCCTATTTATCAAGGTTTTTCATGCATGCACAATAATAGGGGCAAAAAGGTCTTTTCCTATTCAACCATCATACCCATTCTGTAGATCTACTTAATAGGAGTACACTGCAACAAAGTTTGCATTTTTCTGATTTTTATTTGATTTATTACGAATTTTCAAAGTTTTCTGTTTATAGAAATTCAATAAGTCAAAAACCATAACAGTCAGGGACCTAAGCGTGAATATCTATTAACATCAGGGGCTGGCGCGTAAGGGTCTGATGACTCAGTGAATAGCGCACCGTACTTGAACGTAAATAATCAAAAGCGTAGGGGTGCTTTTGGAAAACGACCTTCTTCTTCCACCTCTCGATAGAGGCAGAGGCGCGCGGGGTCGAGGTTGGGCGGGCTGCGCCGGCAGCTATGGGGCCGGACTTGGAGCCGCGCCACCCCAGGGACGTGTTCCTGGTGAAGGGCTTCCCTTCCCCCAAGACGGCATCGCGCGAGGAGTCCGGAGCGGGCGGGGAACGCCGGTGAACCGGATGTGGAGCTGGGCGACACGGAGGACGGGGCGGCTGCTCGATTTGGTGGAGGAGTGGGGGAACTTCTCCCCGGGGCAGCGCGCGAGCAGCGCGGCACCGTGACGAGTCTGGCGTAGGCGGTTGGAGGCGCGGGGATGGCTCTATGGTGGTTCTCCACGGCGGCGTTGACTGTGCAGAGGCGGCGTGTGGTGGCGTCCGTGGGGATGGGGATTGGAGGCGGGTGCAAGCTCCAGGAACCGGCCGACGCGGTGGAGAGTGGTGACGGAACCGGAGCGCGCTTAACGGGTTGGCAGGAGGAGGTGAGGGCAGTGCCCAGGCGGAGCTCGCCGTGGCCTCCAATGGCGGTTGTGCGCTCTAGCATGCAGGGAGGCAGGCGGAGAGGGACGGGGCGAGAGTGCAGGGCGGAAGAGGGAGCTCGGCTTCCTTCTCCTTAACGCCGGGCGGGGGCGCAGAGCGGGCGGCGCGTGTCCGCGGCGTGGCGCGCTGGCGCCCATGGCGCAGCGCGAGCAGGCCTCGCCCCGCCGCGTGGGCGCGTCGCACCGGGTGGAGGGAGGAGAGAGGAGGAAGAAGGAGCTGCAGGCGCGGTGGATCGGGTCCATGGACCAATGGTCAGTGACAGGTGGGTCCGGGCAGAGAAACTGTACCTCGATTTGGTGGACCGATTTCATGGACGCCGGTCAGCGGGCCCCACGAGCGGAGGTCGACATCCGACCGCAGGCGGGTACCCGACATGTGGGCCCCACATGTCATAGACTTAGGGGATGAAAAGAAAAAGCGAAAAATGAAAAACTCTGTTTGACTGCTGAGACATGTTTTAGAAATTGCGGTTTTTGAACATCCTAAAGGCCGAATTTGATAAAACCCAAAATACAAAAGTTGTTCTACTCTTCCAGCTCTACAACTTTGTCAAAAGTCTTGGTACTAGGTTCTATTGAATTTTTTGGAGAAATTTGAGTTTGAACAGTCTGACTCAGCTTTGACCAACAGCACTCAGCAGATTAAAAATTCCATAAGTCTATTTTAGGTTCATTTTCATGCAAGGTGAAATATACCAAAGTTGTTTAGAATTTCCTAAGCTACAACTTTCTTATATGAAGTTTTGTGTTAAAGTGAACCTATCTCCCAGGAATTTGAATTTGCTTGACAGGCCTAGTTTGAACAGATTTTTCATGTTGACAGAAAAATGCCCAAAACTCTATGCAAACTTTTGTGCATGTCAAAACACAAATTACCAAAGTTGTCCATCATGAAATTTCCTACACATTTGGTATATAAAGTTTCTCCTAATTCACATTAGTATTAAATCTACAAGGCAAATACCAAAGCAGTTTTTAGAACAACTAAGATTAATTTGCTTCAAACTACATATCCCACTCATGCCCCACACATGAAATGTCCATGAAATGATGCAATTAAGCTAATGATGCCAATGTAATGCACTTGAGATGCCCGGGGCATCACAACCCACCCCCCTTAAAGAAATCTCGTCCCGAGATTTGTGTGAGGTACGGGTGTGTTACCTAACGCGTATTGTAAGGAGTATGGCATCGTGGTTCTTGCCTTTTCAAATGCACATGGTAATATCCCAATTTTTCACTTGTTGGCTTTGTCAACTAGCTTGTGAATGGTTAGTGCCTCTTTAACACAAGTAGTCACAGAGCGTCATTTATTAGGCTAGGGTGGTCTCTCTAAGATACTCGGCGAGTCGTACCATATAAGAGAGCGAATGAACAAACCATGAAGAGAATGTAATCAGTGAACAAGTGACTGTGATTGAAGCAAAGGAATGGAGTCATTTCCTGACTTTGATACTAATATTTGAAACATGGTAAGTACCTGATTTATTCAAATAATGAAAGCAAAGTGTACACAGTCGGGAATTGAATAAGGCAGGGTCTTTTGATTGAAAGGAGTATCATCGAATGCGTTGTTGAGAGACACATTCATTTTATTTGACATGGACTGTGTCCACATATAAAATCCCAAGTCAACATGTTTTCAAAGAGTAAGATGTGGTGAAACGTAGCACATTCTACTCATTAGGACAAGAAAGGCCCGAGAGGGAGAAGATAGGCCGTATTTGCCTAAACAAGGTGATGATTTGTACGATTTCTTAGCGTTGGTCATGATTGATCAAGAAAATAGCAGTAGCTGACGTGTTCTTACTAACGCAGCAAAATGCTAGTAAGTTCCCATCTAAGAGGAAGAAAACCACTCATAGATAAATGACGATAAGACAAGAGCACTAGCCGAGGACAAAGTTAGTGTGGAGGATGTTCGTAAAGTACACCCTCGGGGAATAAGGTTCAACGAATGGGTAGAAAATATCGACGGAGTTAGTGAGAACGAAGTTGACTGTTCCCACCAATCTTCGGAGGCAAGGTCAAACATGGATATGAATTAATACGAACAAGTCATAGGGTTGAGACGGATCATCCCTACTGGTCAAGGAGGCATGGTGAAACAAGGAAATGGAAAAATGTGATGAGATGGTGGAAATGAGACTGATCACTTCCACAGAAACAATGAAAATGTGTGGATAAGCAGTGGGTGGAGATTGGCTACTCCCACACCTCAAGAAAAGCAAGGCGAAGCAAGGCAATGAAATGATATATATTGGACAGTAGATATGAAACCAATCACCCCCACGAATTAAGAGTAGCACGATCAATCAAGGATAAAAACCTATTATGAATGCTCCACGATTGAAGCGATGTTATGCCTTCGCATGTCCTAATGCCAGCGCGAACCTAGTAGCACAACCATGTGACGGCCGTACACATAGGACTCTAGGTCCCGTCGAGGCATCCAAGACTACCTAAGGAGACATCACAACAAGAGTGGCTCAATCATTCCACTTACGGAGTCATAATCACTACAAGGTTTTGGTAAATAAAGAGGAAGTCCGATGTGATATAAGAGCTTAGGGCGCTTGAATCCCATTGTAAATGAAGTTCCTTGATTTGCAAAGTTTTGGAGCAAGTAATTAATGAATAGTGGAATACAGTGCAAATAGACTAGGATTTCTTCGATCACAAGGGTTCGAAGTGCATGAACGACAAGTGTTTTAAAGAAAAAGTTACCAAAGCTCAACGTGCTATCACTATAAGACTAGGAGTACATTTAATCATAGGAATGAGATACAAGTTGACTCTATAGAGCCGGACACCCGAGGTCTTTCTGATTCACGAATGTTGGAACATTCTAATACAAAAGTTTGTCCCAAACTTTATCCTACTAATTGGTACCCAGCTAGTACTGCCTAAACGTGAGATTGATGCATCCTGGACGAAGACCGGTTCCTTCTTTTAGCCATGTCGGTGCAGTGTTAGGCTTCACATGGGAGATGCCATGGAACAATAGTCTGGATCTTCCACTGAGTATAAGAACATCGCCGGATTCGAGGTTGATTTTAGTCGCTCTATCCATGTCTCGAGTATCGCTGAACAGGAATTCTGCCGTGTCGCCTATGGAGACTGAGATGACAGGTAAACCTTGGTTGATGCTTCTTCCTGATTCATCCTTATCTTGATGGAGTCCGAGCTTCCCGACGTTGTTGTAGTAGTTAATGATGCATATGTCAGGATTGATTTGAGGAAATTCGCTTGCAGTTGAATTTGCTGTTTGAGCAATTGTCTTGAAAGCTTCTGGTATCGCAGGGACTTGGGCACCATCGCATGGACGCGTTGGCCCATAGAAACCTGTAGTTGGATCCCAATTCTTCCCTAGACACATCATCCATAGCTTCATCCTGGCTCCATTTTTGAAACTAGGCCTATAGAATTCTCCTGGACCAATACCTAGTTGTCGACACGTATGAACTATCTTGACTTGATCTTCAGGCTTGACGAATCCCTTCAATAAAACCAGACCAGGTCACAGATGTTGAACTGAAGCCGTGTTAGTAGAAGATTCTCCCGCTTTTCTCTTCTTCTTGAGACTTGCAGGGGCTGTTGTTTTAGCCTTCGTGGGCTCGGGGTGATCAGGGCATAAGTCGAAGGGCTACGACATCTGTAGCAGGAAGAATAAGGCTCCTGTAAGTTCAAGGGTTTTGGAACTTGGCGTGGTCATAGCATATTTCGCGTTTACAAGCTCGGAAAATATGCCGGAAAGTGATTTTATCGCAAGATGATGGCACCTCTGAGGGTCGACCAATGGATTCTAAAGATCTTAGGAAACGGTAGTCGTACATTAGTCTACACTCAACCTTGGTGGTATAGAAAGTTCCGGTTAGTTCTATTTTGAAATCGTTCAAGTATCCAAATTTGCGAGACACGGAAAATCTGTCCAGATAGTTTCTGTATGTTCGGATTCTTCCCTTTATTTTATCAAACCATACCCCACTACCTAAGCATCTTCTTGGTATATGAAAAATACAGAAAGCGTTTGCATAGTTGTTAACAATGACCATTACATATGGGGTTTTCATATAATAAGGTTAGAATACGTTGTAGCCTCGGCAACTTTGAGACGGGTTTGATTTTTGGACTGATCGACACATTTCTTGTATTTGGCCTGCATTTATTAGACACTTCATATTTAGAATGAATGATGTGTAGAAAAATTGCGACAACCTAAGTGTACTACTCGAGTCGCTTGCTTAGTTTCTCCTAGTTCTATTTGTACTTCGAGCTATATATCAATACAGTAGTAACACACACTTAACGCAATATACTCCTAGTCACTCTCAAGTAACAAAAGCAATGCATGCAAGATAAGGTAAGATATGATGCCATGATGCATGATTCGCCCTATTCGGTCTCACATCACACACCTTATGTATAATTTACATATCTAGCGAGTATTTGGTGACATATATGCACGGCACTCCCTAATGCAACTAGTCGTTTTCTACCCGTTCTTAATTTCGCACGCGGTTAGTGTACCTGCAGAAAAATGCATGCTCATACCACATCATCACCATCATCATACATTACCACTCAAACCCTAAAAGTGGCATCCACGAATTTCTTTAAGCTACGTCTGGTGGACGACGTAGTGGCGCCATTTCTCTCAACACACCCAACATTCCTCCAGTACTGGGGAATTGCTGGGGAGAGAAACGGTGGCCAACAAGATCTAGTTATAATTTTGGTTGAAGGAAAAGTGGTCACGAAACACCCTAATGGCGTGACCACCCCCCTTAAAGGATTCTGCCCTATCAGCATGAATGCAGGGTTCACAACAGTCCGCAAATCCCAATAGCGCTCCACCAGTACTGGGGATGGCTATGGCCGAAATGTTGCTTCCCAAAGCGCCGAATATGCATATGAGTTCTATCTAGGTCAGAATGTTAGTGATGTCACCTGGTATTACACTAACATCCTTAATATGGGCATACCGATACTCTCATTTTTCAAATACTTCGAAAAGGGTTTTCGAAAATAGGTTTGCAAATCAAAACTGGATGATATGTCTGTTGTCTGTGTATGATCGGCTCTGATACCAGCTGTGGCGGAACCGCCGATTTAATCCGGACTAAGCACACCTGCCACCTCTGGCTTGCAGTGCGATTAGACCGAACTAAACCCGGTCGTCCGTCGAGAGTCATTCGACTCCCGATATTACCTTTTTCCCAGAGGAACCGACATCATACACATCTAGCCCACAGTGGAGCCACAACAGATACATCATCTCAGGTAGTTAAATATAGCATTTATACACTTATTTTACAAAACAGTTCGAAATAAGATATAGGTTTCAACATAATGCCATACAATAGGCAGGTTTGAATCAAATAGCGGAAGCGAATTCAAAAACATCTCACCGCGGAAACAAAATACTTTATTAGCCTTCATGCAACGACGATCGAGGCGAGCAGCACCGAGCCCACCGGCACTACCCTCCTCCAAGCTAGTGTCCAAAAGACATCAGTACCTGCTCAAAAAGTAGGGGCAAACCCTGAGTACTAATTACTCAGTAGGGCTTAATGGATTGGCTTATGGCTGACGCAAAGCTTGCTTACTAGCATGTGGATCCTTAGCCATTGATTTTAAACAGTGGTATATCAATATAGAGTATCAAGATTCATCTTTTGCATATAACTCCATAATAATATCTTGTAGAAATGTAAGCAATACAATACAAACATGTAGTATTTGAAATCATGAGTAACAGATATAATATATTCAAGTAGTTACTACGTTGCCCGTGTGCATTATCAGCATTCCCACACCTGGTGGGCATCAGCGATTCGAATCGATTTTTAATTCCCAGGAATAACTATCATGCCAGGGGTATATGCTTACTAGCCATCGTGTTCCGACATATAGCCCCCATCTCCACCTGTCTTGTCCCAAGATTCAAAGCGCCCCAACCTAACCCCCGGGTTGTGCCCCCTCAGGAGCGATACCACAGTTCTCTGGGTCAGCCCTCCCTCGAGTACAAGCGCCCCCGGGCCCATCGGCCTCCAGCAAGTGGATGGGCGGAGCCTCGAAAACTTCGGACAAACCCAGGTAAGACTTCACCGGTCCCATTTCCCGGTTAAGCACTCTAGCAATGTTATGCCGATCAGCAGACGAACAGCGGACGGGCCTTAAACGACTCGGGCGGAGCCAAACGCACACCACATAATAAAATTATTCTCCGCCCGGTCTCCATTTAAATCATGAACATGAGCATAGTATTACTTTCTCAATAGTAAAAGTTTTGTAACCTTTGAAATCACTTACGTGACGAGTGACTCCTTTCACTCGTGTCTACTCGCACCTAGCAGAGCCTAGGCAACTCGTCCTACGAACTCTAAATATAGGTGCTAGGGCCAGGGCGGCCAGGAGCTCTAATGCAATTGTTTTCAATCAATTCCTAATGCGGATGCGTAATGAAACAATCAATTATTATATTAGCTGGGAGAAAATCATGGTCCTGCCTACCTTTGCTTATTCTTATCAAGCCAACAAACTAAACTAGGTTAGTTTGCCGGGTTGTGAGGCTTTGCCCCAAGCAACCCCTTGATCACTTGGACAACTCCTCCTTCCAAACACGACTGATGGGCTCTCCAGGTCGTGTCTGGGGCTTACTTGACCCTCTGGACCACCGTTGCCCGAAGTAGTTCCTCACACTTGCTTCTCAATCACGTATCTGCAATGAGCGTCGCTCTATGAATGCTATGCATGACATAGTGAATGAGATGCACGATCATCAAGCATACAACTGATTAAGCAAAATATGAGGCAAACATCTAGTTACGCATGTAATGGATTACTAGCTCAATCAAAACACCCCGACTGGCACTAGCATTAATATTACTTTTATGGACCCAAAGCAAGCGTGTATGTGCAATCTCACAAGAACACATATACAAAAATCAAGTTGTCAATCATAAAGCTAACATGGTGTGGTGAGCCGATCAAACATGCACTAGTTATTTAGTCATTACGATTTCTAAGGTAAGTGTGGTGGTTTTTATTGGATATATTAGTCTCACATTTTCTATTGTTTACTTAAATATGCATTATTTCTACCCTTTTCAAATCAGAGCCAAAACCTTATAAGCACCACCTCCTACTCTAGCAGTGAGTCATGGTCATAACCTAGAGCTCATATCAAGCCCTTAAAGTTACTTGGAGCATTTTTCACCATAGCAACCTTTTCCTAAATTAATATATGCTTAAATACAAGACAAGGGCAAAATAGTAATTAAACAGTCCATGCTAGGGCTACCAAAATTTATACAGAGTCTACACATGTTACCAATGCCTCTGCTGAAATTTTATAATTTTTTGAGTCTCATTTTTCCCACATTTCCTATTTATCAAGGTTTTTCATGCATGCACAATAACAGGGGCAAAAAGGTCTTTTCCTATTCAACCATCATACCCATTCTGTAGATCTACTTAATAGGAGTACACTGCAACAAAGTTTGCATTTTTCTGATTTTTATTTGATTTATTACGAATTTTCAAAGTTTTCTGTTTATAGAAATTCAATAAGTCAAAAACCATAACAGTCAGGGACCTAAGTGTCAATATCTATTAACATCAGGGGTTGGCGCGTAAGGCTCTGATGACTCAGTGAATAGCGCACCGTACTTGAACATAAATAATCAAAAGCGCAGGGGTGCTTTTGGAAAACGACCTTCTTCTTCCACCTCACGATAGAGGTAGAGGCGCGCGGGGTCGAGGTTGGGCGGGCTGCGCCGGCAGCTATGGGGCCGGACTTGGAGCCGCACCACCCCAGGGACGTGTTCCCGGTGAAGGGTTTCCCTTCCCCCAAGACGGCATCGCGCGAGGAGTCCGGAGCGGGCGGGGAACGCCGGTGAACCGGATGTGGAGCTGGGCGACGCGGAGGACGGGGCGGCCACTCGATTTGGTGGAGGAGTGGGGGAACGGCTCCCCGGGGCAGCGCGCGAGCAGCGCGGCGGCGTGACGAGTCTGGCGTAGGCGGTTGGAGACGCGGGGATGGCTCTATGGTGGCTCTCCACGGCGGCGTCGACTGTGCAGAAACGGCGTGCGGTGGCATCCGTGGGGATGGGGATTGGAGGCGGGTGCAAGCTCCAGGAACCGGCCGACGCGGTGGAGAGTGGTGACGGAACCGGAGCGCGCTTAACGGGTTGGCAGGAGGAGGCGAGGGCAGTGCCCAGGCGGAGCTCGCCGTGGCCTCCAATGGCGGTTGTGCGCTCCGGCATGCAGGGAGGCAGGCGGAGACGGACGGGGCAAGAGTGCAGGTTGGAAGAGGGAGCTCGGCTTCCTTCTCCTTAACGCCGGGCGGGGCAGGGGCAGGCCGGGCGAGGGCGCAGAGCGGGCGGCGCGTGGCCGCGGCGTGGCGCGCTGGCGCCCATGGCGCAGCTGCGAGCAGGCCTCGCCCCGCCGCGTGGGCGCGTCGCGCGCCGGGTGGAGGGAGGAGAGAGGAGGAAGAAGGAGCTGCAGGCGCGGTGGATCGGGTCCATGGACCAATGGTCAGTGACAGGTGGGT
Source organism: Paspalum vaginatum (assembly GCA_030272315.1). Classification (NCBI taxonomy): domain Eukaryota; kingdom Viridiplantae; phylum Streptophyta; class Magnoliopsida; order Poales; family Poaceae; genus Paspalum; species Paspalum vaginatum. The sequence goes on from CM059014.1 coordinate 19,331,347, forward strand.
CCGGGCAGAGAAACTGTACCTCGATTTGGTGGACCGGTTTCATGGACGCCGGTCAGCGGGCCCCACGAGCGGAGGTCGACATCCGACCGCAGGCGGGTACCCGACATGTGGGCCCCACATGTCATAGACTCACGGGATGAAAAGAAAAAGCGAAAAATGAAAAACTCTGTTTGACTGCTGAGACATGTTTTAGAAATTGCGGTTTTTGAACATCCTAAAGGCTCAATTTGATAAAACCCAAAATACAAAAGTTGTTCTACTCTTCCAGCTCTACAACTTTGTCAAAAGTCTTGGTACTAGGTTCTATTGAATTTTTTGGAGAAATTTGAGTTTGAACAGTCTGACTCAGCTTTGACCAACAGCACTCAGCAGATTAAAAATTCCATAAGTCTATTTTAGGTTCATTTTCATGCAAGGTGAAATATACCAAAGTTGTTTAGAATTTCCTAAGCTACAACTTTATTATACAATGTTTTGTGTTAAAGTGAACCTATCTCCCAGGAATTTGAATTTGCTTGACAGGCCTAGTTTGAACAGATTTTTCATGTTGACAGAAAAATGCCCAAAACTCTGTGCAAACTTTTGTGCATGTCAAAACACAAATTACCAAAGTTGTCCATCATGAAATTTCCTACACATTTGGTATATAAAGTTTCTCCTAATTCACATTAGTATTAAAGCTACAAGGCAAATACCAAAGCAGTTTTTAGAACAACTAAGATTAATTTGCTTCAAACTACATATCCCACTCATGCCCCACACATGAAATGTCCATGAAATGATGCAATTAAGCTAATGATGCCAATGTAATGCACTTGAGATGCCCGGGGCATCACAAACACCTCATGAGCAACAAGTAGAACTTTATAATCTCATCATTGAACCCTCTATCAAGGCACAAATCATAGAAGCTCAGAAGCAAGATAAGGGTATGGCATATATTCGTGAGGGTATTAGTGAAGAGAAGAAGGCGTATTTCATGCTTGATGACCAAGGCGTTCTGTGGTTCAAGAATCGTCTAGTGGTACCTAAGGACGTGGAGTTGAGGAAGAAAATACTAGAAGAAGCGCACACTTCAATGTTCACAATACATCCGTGCAGCAATAAGATGTATCAAGACTTAAAACAAAAGTTTTGGTGGACCCGTATGAAACGAGAGATCGCCCAGTACGTATCCGAGTGCGACGTGTGTAAAAGGATAAAAGCTGATCACCTAAAGCCCGCTGGAATGCTTCAACCGCTTAAAGTACCAGCGTGGAAATGGGAAGATATACACATGGATTTCATTGTGGGGTTGCCCCGAACAAAAAAGGGCTATGATTCGGTATGGGTGATAATAGACAGATTTACTGAAGTCGGCTCATTTCCTTCCTGTAAAAACAATATACCCCGCCAAGACCTATGCCGATATTTACTTAGCTCGTATCCTTCCTTTGCATGGAGTCCCAAAAACCATCACTTCAGATCGAGGTCCACAGTTTGTCTCCCAGTTTCTGGGAGCAATTGCATACAGCTTTGGGAACCACCTTGATTCACAGTTCGGCGTACCACCCTCAAACCAGTGGTCAAGTAGAAAGAATAAATCAAATCTTAGAGGACATGTTAAGGGCCTGCGCACTAACTTACTCCACCAAGTGGGATGAGTGTCTACCTTTGGCAGAGTTTGCTTATAACAATAGCTACCAGAAGAGCTTGGAAATGGCTCCCTTCGAAGCTCTCTATGGTAGAAGATGCAGAACACCACTAAACTGGTCCTGAACCTAGAGAACATGTTACGTTTGGTCCTGATTTAGTGACCAAAGCTGAAGAACAAGTGAAACTTATACATCACCATCTCAAAAGAGCCCAATCCCGACAGAAAAGCTACTCAGATAAGAGGAAGAGACCACTAGTCTTTGGGGTGGAAGATCATGTGTATCTTAAAGTGTCTCTGACAAAAGGGGTACAACGGTTCGGGGTAAAAGGGAAGTTAGCACCAAGGTACGTCGGTCCGTTCAAAATCATTGAAAGATGCGGTGCCGTCGCTTACCGGTTAGAGCTACCACCATATCTGGCTGCAGTTCACAACGTGTTTCACGTCTCACAACTAAAGAAGTGCTTAAGAGTGCCAGAGAGCGTGGTAGATACCTCTCAAATTCCGATTGAACCAGATCTCACATACGAAGAACATCCCTTAAAAATTCTTGACCAAAAACAAAGATCAACTCGCCGAAAAACCATCAACTTTTACAAAGTTCAATGGAGTAATCACTCCGAAGAAGAAGCCACTTGGGAACAAGAGGAATACCTACGCACTAAGTATCCTGGTTTTCTACCGCCCTCTTCAACTCGGTATGTTGCAACAGTTTAATTTCAGAATCTAACCTCAATACATGCTCACAACACTATTTACAATCGACTTAACCACCCACATCACATCAAAAATCTCGGGACGAGATTTCTTTAAGGGGGTGGGCTGTGATGCCCCTGGCATCCCAAGTGCATTACACTAATATCATTAGCTTAATGACATCATTTCAAGGGCTTTTTATCTTGAAAGCATGCATAGTTTAGGTCATTTGAAGCAAATAAACTCGGTTTGCGGAAAAACTCTGTTTGCATCGCTGTTGTAACTTTAATACTGTTGTGAATTTTACAAAACTTTACATACCAAACTTGTAGACAATTTCATGGAGAATAACTTTGGTATTTTGTGTCATGACATGCATGAAGGTTTGAACATAGTTTTGGGTCATTTTAAGTGAAACTATGAATTTTGCCAAACTCAGACCTGATTGGTAAATTCAAAATTTTGTGAAACAAAATTCAAAATCCTACCATAACTTGAATACCAAAGTTGTAGTTCATGAGATTCTATGCAACTTTGGTATAACTTATTCTTCATGAAAATGCACCTAAAATAGACTTTAATAATTTCCAAGCTGGGGTTTTCAAATGGTCAAACTGGAGTCAGCAGATTAAATTCAATTTAAATCATATTTATGCTTGGAATCTAGTGTAAGTCCTTTTTACAAAGTTTCAGATCTCAAAGGGCACAACATTTCATTCAATTGGGTCCTTTTCAAATTCGGCTCTTAAATTGGTCAAATTGGCAAAATTCAGAAACCTAGTTAGTGGTCAAACCCCATTTTTCATTTTTCGGGATTTTCTTTTTCTCATGAGCCTATGACAAGTGGGTCCCACCTGGCAGGGCTGTGGGTTCCCGCCCGACACCCGCGGCTGCGGGCCCCACCGGCTCTCTCACTCCACGCACCCGGTCCATGCGCCTTGCTCTTCATTCCCGGCCTTGGCCCCACCTGTCAGCCTCACCGGTCCATGGACCCAGCCCACCCGCGCGCCTCTCTCCTCCCTCCCCGCCCGGCCGCGCCCACGCGGCGCCGGTCTTCTAGGCGCCGTGGCCACGCGCCGGCCTCCCCGACCGCCGTGGCCACGCGCCGCTGCCACTCGCCGACAGCGCGCTCGGCGCGCCTTCAAGGAGGGGGCGAGGCCCCGGCCTCCTTTCCCCGAGCCTTCATTTCGCACGCTCGGCCCTCTCCGTCTCCCTCGCTCCCCACACCCCGCAGTGCGCGCCCGCCATTGGAGCCGAGCTCGGAGCTCGAGCTCGCGCCTTCCCCTCCGCCGCTCCCCGAGCCTCCCCACCTCCACCGCTGCGTTCGCCTCGACCCCGCGCACCTCGCGCTCGAGTCCCCGTCGCCATTCCCCGCCCTGGACGCCGAGATGCGACCTCGCCTCGACGTCGCGCCGCGCCGGTTCACCCTCAGGTTCACCTCCGCCGCCCGCCTCGACCACGCCGTCTCCGCCGTCATCCGCCACCTCGAGGTAGAAGCCCCGCTTGGGGAACACTGTCCCCGAACCGCGTCACGGCCGCGGCGAGCTCCGGCTCGCCGGCGCGCGCGCTTCTTCCCGCGCGGCGGCGGGCGTCGCGAGGAAGAAGAAGGGGGCCGGGGAAATTTTAGATCCGGCCCCTGCTTTTTCCATATTCACAAATCGGTCCACCGCACTGTGCCCTGAGTCTTGTAGATCTTACATATTAGCCCTCAGAAGCTACGGTTAATTGTGTATAGGTCCTGGATCTGTAGATTTTCGTTTTAAAATACATTTAAAACTGCTGAGACTTTGGAAATTCGTAGTAAATTCAATAAAAATCAGAAAAATACAAACTTTGTTGCAGTGTACTCCTATTAAGTAGATCTACAGAATGGATATGATGATTGGGTATGAAAAGACCATTTTGCCCCTGTTAATGTGCATGCTTGGTAAATCAATGAAATTAGGAAATGTGGACTAAATAATCTCCAAAAATTGCCAAATTTGAACAGCAGGGTATTTAGGGTATATAGGCTCACTATGATTTTTGGAAGCTCAAATGTTCACTGTTTATTTACCATTTTGCCCCTGTAGGTATTTTTAGCATAGAAATAATTGAGGAAATGATAATTATATAGAAGTTATGCTCTAAATAGTTTTACACATTTTATTTGTGCTCCCTGTAGTATAAAGAGCTCACTGTTGAAATGGGGTACTATGCATGTCAAGTTTAGTTAGTGTTTTGAAAATAATAAATTCATGCATGATTAACTTCATAAATAGGAAATGTGGTTTAAATGAGGGCCAAAAATTCTAAAGTTTGGGCAGAAGCCTTGCTAGCATACCTAAGCTTAGTATAAAATTTGATAGCCCAAATGCTTATTGTTTATTTACTGTTTTACCCTTTCCTAGTAATTAAGCATATGTTTAGCAAAAGACAATGGGGTCTAAATAAAAATAAGCCATAGGGGGCTTCGTGGTATTTATTTGGGTTCTAGATTGTTGAAAGTAGCTCACCGCTGAAAACGTGAGGCTATGCATGTAAGGTTTGACCCTATTTCAAAAATGGTAGACATAAAGCCTATTTAAGTAAATAATAGAAATTATGAGACTAGTATATTAATAAGTGCCACCGTGGGTCATATTTGGAAGCATAGGAGTATGTAAACCTTAGTCGTTGATTTGGGATGCAATGTAGGTTTTCACTACTGTTTTAGAAATGCATGATGGTAGCGCTAAGCTAGCTAGGGTTAAGTAAGGTTCAAGTAGCTTCGGCCGTTTCATGTGGATCGATGCTACCCCGTCACACCCCCCACCTTGTTATGTGTGATAAGCTAAGTTACCATAAGTGATGGCTTGTACGATTTCGTAGCACTACACAAGTTCCATTGCAAAAATGCATAACTTTATTCCATAAGTCATGATTCCTTGCATCGCACTCGCATCATGAAGCAAGCATTGCACTAATACATGCTCCAATTGCACTATGTCATGCATATAGATTCCGCGAGCGAAGGACAACCGCCGGACCAACCCGTAGTAGAGGAGCCAGAGGAGCAGCTACACCAGGAACTGGAGGACCAGCAGCAGGGACACGACTACACTCCGGACGAGGATACTGACTCTAACGAGGAAGGTAGGCAGGACCATACTCAACCCAGCAAACAAATTATACTTGATGATTACGCATATGCATTAGGAGTTGCTTGGAACCAATTGCATTAGACTCCCTGGCCGCCCTGGCCCTAGCACCTATGCATAGAGTTCGTAGGGCGAGTATGCCTAGAAATTGCTAGGTACGAGTAGACACGAGTGTGTGGACTCAGTGGCGTAGGTGTTTTCAAAGTTACAAAAGCTTACAGTTACATCATTTATTATTGTTGCTTATGAATTAAATAGAGACCGGGCGGAGATTTATTTCAGTATATACTTTTCATAAGGTTGCACTTTGGACTCCGTCCGAGTCGCATAAGGCCCGTCCGCTGTTCGCCTATTGGTCGGCATAACATTGCTAGAGTGCTTATCCGGGGAATGGGACCGGAAAAGTCTTTCCTGGGCTCGTCCGAAGCACAGAGACACGTTCCTACCCGCTGGTTGAGAGGAAGGTGGCCCGAGGGAGCTTGGTACTCATGACGGGGAGACCGAGATGTCGGCAGGCTCGTCATGGGAGCACAACCCGGGGGCTAGGCGGGAGTGAATCGAACTTGGGACGAGGCAGGTTAAGATTGGGGCTATATGTGGGAACGCGATGGCTAGTAAGCATATACCCCTGGCATGATAGTTATTCCCGAGAATTAAAAATCGATTCGAATCGCTGATGCCCACCAGGTGTGGGAATGCCAATACCTTTGACGTTCAACGTAGTAACTGCTTGAACACCCTGGTTTTAATATTCATGGTTTTTGAAATACTACATGATTGAATTGAACTGTTTACCTTACTGCAAGTTACTATTATGTTGAAGGTTATACAAATGATGAAAACTTGCTACTTATGTTACGCATGTTACTGTTTAAAACCAAAGGCTAAGGATCCACTTGCTAGTAAGCCGCTTCGCGTCAGTCGTAAGCCAAATCCATTAAGACCTACTGAGTAATTAGTACTCAGGGTTTGCCCCCATATTTTGAGCGCAGGTATGGAATTCATGGTCTGCACCTGTGTCGGAGGTGGCGCATGTCCTCACTTAGGATGAAACGACATGAGTGGTACAAGGGCAACATCGGTGGGCTCGATGTTGTTACTTCTAATGCAAATCTTTTGGTGATATCATGGTGACCTCTGAACTTATAATTCAGCTGCGAGAAACTTTCGAACTTGCTACCTTATAACACTATGTTGGACTTGTATTTTATTTAAAACCGGTTTGAAACTAAGTCTAATATTATGCTATTTAACTGCCTGTGATGATGTATCTGTTGTGGCTCCATCGTGGGTCAGATGTGTATGATGTCGGTTCCTCTGGGAAAAGGTAATATCGGGAGCCAAATGACTCTCGACGGACGACCGGGTTTAGTATGGCCTAATCACATTACAAGCCAGAGGAGGCAAATGTGCTTAGTCCGGATTAAATCGGCGGTTCCGCCACAGTTAATATCTTGTCTTAAGCTTCTTATGGTTCTCTCAACCTAGGGCTTTGTTTGGTAAGAAGTGGCAAGACAAGCAAATAACCCATGGCACTTAAGTAAAGCTTGCTTCAAATGAACACCTATCAAATCTGAAATATACAAGTCTCTTGGTTGCTTAGGATTTATCACACCTTGTATGCATTACTAGGATCTTGTGAAGCTTTCTTTTAACCAAAACATGAAAAATCAAGCTTGCTCCTTATTTGTGTTCAATAGATTCATTTGAGCTTGTTGCATGGCATGCTAGCCTCACATGCTATGTATGCTAGAACTTGTGAATACTAGCTTTCCATACCTGCTAAGCTCCTTCTTGGTATACTCCCTACATTTCATGGCATATTTTCAAGTGGAGCATTATTTCAGGGGGAGTAGCATGTCTTGAGTGCTTGATAAGTACATTATCAACAAGGGGGAGAGATTAGTTAAAGGGGGGAGACTCTGGAGAGTTGTGCACTCATATTGCATTGGTGAGAGCTTTTCTTATGCTCTTGCATCGGTGCATTGAGCCTTTCGCCTGTTGCTAGAGGAGCCGATACTTTGCCTAAGCATGATTGTGTTGAGCGAGTCTGCCTCTTTCTTGAGCGGTCATGCTTTAGTTTGATCAACTACATTGAGCGGTTTCCCTTTCGATCTTTGTCTTTGCTCTCCTTGCTTCAGATTGCCCTCCCTTGCTTTTGTTTGGTTTTTGGGCATTTTTAGCAACTCTTTCTTTTTAGTTTTACACTTGTTTTCTTTGCCTTTGTCCTATTTTAGGTTACAAGTAGAGTGTTTGAAAGGAACATGCTGGGTATCCGACCCAAGGAGGGAGGGGGTGAATTGGGTCGCCAATCGCTCTTCTAGAACCTAGGGATTTCTAGTGCATAGGATAAACCTATTTCGTCATACACATACTAGTTAAGTCTAAGGTTTGTCTATGCGCTCTCTAGCTTACCCAAAAGACTTGCAACCTAGAGGCAAACCTAATCAAACTAACTAGCAAAGCTTGACGGTCATTATTGCACTACTTTTGATCATCAACTTTCCATGAATTTGAAGGAAAATACATCAAAGTGTAGATTAACCCTTGCTACTGACATGTCTCCACAAGTTGTGTTGAATATTTGAGTGCAGGTGCAAGAACAGCTGAAAACAGGCAAAATATGGCTAAGTCAGGGAAAGCCCAGGCCGCCCGGCCTCCCCTAAGGCCGCCCGGCCCGTCATTGTTGCCAAATCATCCCATATTCAACCTGCATGCACAACAACACCATGACAACACAATTCCAAGGTGGAAATCCCCAAGGCCAACGTGTTAAGTACCGAAAGATCCGCCACCTCATCGATGCAACACTTGGATTGGTGAAGTTAGCGATCCAGGGCACTTCGAATCCTACGGCTAAGGAAGAAACACAAGGAGGATCCAATGAACCGGAGGAAAGCACAAGATTGTAACCGCCAACAGACCTCTAACCGACTTAGGGAGGCAATATGGAGCTTTGGATACAGAGAGACGGTGGATCCAAGGGAGGAGCTAGCTGCCCGGCCTTGGGTGTGGCCGCCCGGCCTCCCTACCAGGCCGCCCAGCCTGCCAAGTGTCTCCTTCCAACTGACTTACCTGCCCAAACCGACCTACCCCATGTATAAATACCCCTCTTGCTCGAGTGGGCATAAATAGGTCCCTAGGCCTCACTTGTGAAGTGTGGAATTGGAGTGAAACACACCATTGTCTAGTCTAGTAGTAATAGGATAGTCCTGGGAGTTAGAGTTGAGTTGGAGTCTTTGCCTTAGGGATTCCGGAGTTAGGTTCGAGTCTTGTTAAAGCTTGTATCTTTCTGTCTTTTGTACTCTTACTACTCCAGTATAATATACTTCATTGATCTATCTTTCAGTTATACTTTACATTATTTCTTACACTTGCCTAGTGTGGTGTACCTTATTGCACACTAGACCAAGGCTTAGGTTTGTGTTGTTCTCGAGTTACTCGAACCTTGCTAGACTTGCCGATGCTATAAACTTGCCGTAGGCTCTAATCTAAGGTTAAGTTAGCTCTCACCCTCTGATCAAAGATGAGCTTTAGTGATCAAGTTCTCACTTGATCACTAGTTTAGCGTGCCATCTTACCCACGCAGATCTAGTTGGTAGCCCCTATTGGTGACAGCATTAGGGAGCCACTGTAATCCAACCCCATCATTCAGTAAGCCCGTAGACATAAGCCAGTTGCCGTTTAGTTGGCCAACTATCTACCATAGTGCCTCCTCGGTGTAGTCTGTAATTTCGCTCGATGCAAGACCCTAGTTCGTATTCGATCAACTTAGTTCAACTGCAAATATTCCTATGCAGTAGTTAATGGAATAGAGTTTGGATATCTGAATCTCGCTCGTTGTCCTCCTAGATAGTTATACCTAGTTGCTGTCCAATTTGGTTCCTGATTACTCTTCCCACCATACACTATCTTGTTATATTACCCCCGATGTAAGAATAGCTGGTATTTATCTAAGTTATATAGTACCGCTGAAAGTTCGACATTTCATTCCACTTATTCGCCCTTGCTTCCCTGTAGACTTTTACGATACTCGGAATACTCTGAGTGAAAAAGCTACATTGAATCTCCGTGCACTTGCAGAGTAAAATCTGTTAAGGTAAGAGACGTCAACAAGCTTTTTCTGGCGCTGTTGCAGGGGAAGCAATAGGCAATAGAAGTCTGATTTGTTCGAACCTAGGTAATTATAACTTGATAACATACCACTATCTCTTAGTGGGCTCATTTGCCTCTGTCTACTTTATTGTTGCGTGACAGAGAGGTGTATAACCGGTTTCGACCTACCGGCAAATTTCCATACCAATCCGGAGTCGCTGCTCAGAAGGGAGAGTCCGTCAAAAGACCATCCATGGGTAAAGGTCTATGCCATTAGCATTGGAGTTTGGATCCACGAGTACAACTCCACCGACTCCGACTTTGGTCGAAAAGACCATTCAGTGAGTTCTCCGTCCCATCCAGCAACAACATCCCCACTGGGCCTAAAGTGCTGGTTGGAGAAGGTTTTGAGCTCAAGCTAGGTGTCATCGACATGGTCCAAGCTAGTCCGTTTTGCTGATTGGTGTCGAATGATGCTAACAACCATCTCAAGCAATTCCTAGAGATATGCAGCACTTTCACAATCAAGGGTCCAACCGCCGATGCTGTTCGACTCCACCTCTTTCCATTTTAACTAGTGGGAAAGGCATAACAGTGGTTTTACCTAAACTGCGCAAACTTGGCAACCTGGGAGGCATGCTCAAATGCCTTCCTTGCAAAGTACTTCCCTCTGGGGAAAACGAGCTCACTAAGGAACCGAATCTAGAGCTTCCAATAGCTCACAAATGAGACGGTGGTGGAGGCATGGGAGAGACTTCAAGAGCATGGTATGGAACAGTTGCTAATCATCTAGAATTTCTTCCACGGACTACACCGGTCCATGCAAGAACACCTCGATGTAGCCGCTGGAGGATCTTTCCTGTCATTGAGTGTCACTGCTGCGCCTCATCGAGAAGATGGCAAGCAACCAAGGATTGAAACAGGAGAGGGCAAACAATAAGCCCCGCGGAGTCCACCATATTGACAGCACTGACATGCTCACCGCTAAGATGGACCTCCTGCTAAAGAAGCTGGAGGATGCTCCTTAAGCAGTGCCGGTCCAAGCACTGGATTCTCGCATCACTTGCGAGCACTGCGAGAATACCGGCCATACGAGGAACAGCTTCCCCAGGAAAAGGGTCGGAGGACACCAACTTCATCAACAACAATAGCCTCAACAATGGGCCTCATCCTCAACCAAGTTGGAATTCACACCCACATCTACCTTTCTCCGAGCAAGGTACATCTTCTGGCAATTCTCAGCAGTTCAATAAAAATCATTTCAATCAAAAAGCTGTGAACGATAGTATAAGCAAGAAATTCCATGCCAATGATAGAGTTATTGAATCTTTGTCCTTGCAAATGGAAACTCTTAACAGTGCCATGAAGAATCAGCTGACCTTTAATAAAATGCTAGAAACACAAATAACTCAACTTGCTACCGCTCTGCCTAGTCCTACTTCGGATCAGCTTTCAGGACAGCCCGAGCCACCCCCGAAGGGACATATCAATGTTGTAACCACTAGGGGTAGAAGGTCTACACAAGACCCCCCCACATCCTAGAAATGCAGGCAAGGAGCAGGCAAAACCCACCGAACTCGAGGAAGAAGAAGTGGCTAGTGAGCCACAACCGGTGAAGGAAGCACCCAAGTCGGCTCCACATGAGTTCTACGACACCACCGTGCTCCCTTTTCCTCAAAGGAAGAAAAAGACCTCCGTCAATAACCAGTTCGGCAAGTTTGTTGAGGTAATCAAAAAATTGTATGTCAACATCCCACTTCTAGATGCGATGAAGGTGCCTACGTATGCTAAGTACCTAAAGGACATTGTTGGCGGCTCTTAGCCTACCGGATTTTACTCCGCAAGTGCACTGGAGACCGCTGTAGCCTTTCACCCGAGAGTATTCCAAGGTATCGTATTTATCCACAGGGAAGCATTGAGATAGAGATGTCAAACTATCATTCATCCAGTTGTTACTACTCTTTCACATCAACCGATAGCTAGGAACGATTGACACCAAGCACCATGGGATACAAGCCAAGCACCATTGGCATGAAAGCAGGTAAAGATAGGAGGACAATGAGGTGAGAGCTCAGATTCCTGATGAGGAATTTCTATACTAAGATGAGCCAGATAGACTAAGCTAGACCAAACATGTTGCTCTGACGGAGGTAATGACTTATCTAGTTGTGTGGGATACTTACTTCGCCACCGAGCCTACTAACCACTTCCGGGCACCAGTGCTGATAACCCAGATGAGAAAGGCGGGTGTCGCAGTAACTTAGCTATGCGGCTACAAGCGACCCGAACGACGGGGGTGGACTACATCGGGTACACTCCCGCTGTCACCAGGAGGACCTACCAAGGCCGGGTGCGCCTAATCTACATGCACACCGACTACCCAAAACTGCGTGGGGTTTAATCACTTGCAAAACCAAGGTGACCGCAATTGTAGACACCATGTCTACGCTTGCAGGCACTACTTCTACAAGCACTTGGCTGGTTGGAGACTAAGCCTAGGGTTTTTTGAGGTGGAAGAGTCACCTAAATGACCAGCCACTTAGGTATTTATAGCCCTGGCCTAATTGACACATTTACACTAAGACCCCTATATTGCAGAAATGCCCATAAGGGCCAAAACGGAAAAGACTAGACTTTCTCGGGGACTGGATGACCGCAATGGAGTCTTGATCTTCTTCGCATGCAAGCTAACTCTCGGATGACGTCCATGTGGCCGGTAGTCCAAATCCGCCGATTGACCCCCAGTTTTGAAGTCAGATACCGGGAAACTTTAGGGTTTCCTTCCTGGGCCTAGGGACGGCCCACTCCACTCTATCTCACCGAGAACGAGCCCATTCGCCGAGTCTGGTAACTTGGTGGTAGGGTGGTGGATTTGAGCGAATCCGTCAACGCCCTCGCCCATCTTCGCGCCATGTACTCAGGCGGGAGCACCGCGGTGGCACCCGGCATCCCTAGTCCATTGGGGTTGCCTTGCTGTCCTTCGGAGGTCTTACTCGTGCCATCGCCGAGCTGCTGCTCTGTGTACCGAACTCCCATGGCCGACCGACGTCGAGCATGCCTCCAGTCCTTTGGAGGGCTTCCTTCTACCTCCAGTCCATCGGAGGTCTTGTGCCTAAGTCCTTCTAGGTCTTTGGCTTCTGTTGACAATCATTCATCACTCCAGAGGCAATGGAGCCGGTCCATTGGCTCTTAGTGTAAGATATGGCATGATGCTTCTTATCAATGGTTTGGCCCAGTACTGCTCCAACAGCGAAGTCACTTGCATCACACATAATCTCGAATGGTTTGTTCCAATCGGGCGGTTGAGTGATGGGTGCTATGACCAGTGCTCTCTTGAGCTTGTGAAAAGCTTCAAGACAATCCTCGTCAAACACAAAGGGAGCATCCTTGGCTAGCAAGTTGGTCAGAGGCCGGGCTATATGGGAGAAGTTTTTGATAAATCTCCTGTAGAACCCAGCATGGCCTAAGAAGCTTCGGATGGCCTTAATGTTTGTAGGAGGATATAGTTGTTCAATGACCTTGACCTTTGTACAATCTACCTCTATGCCTCTTTCTGAGATCTTGTGGCCTAGCACAATACCTTCTCTGACCATGAAATGACATTTCTCCCAATTTAGGATAAGGTCGACTTCTTTGCATCTCTGGAGGACTTTTTCAAGATTCTCGAAACATTCATCAAAGCTCTTGCCATAGACTGAGAAATCGTCCATGAAGACTTCCGTGATGTTTTCAATGAAATCAGAGAAGATTGCCATCATGCACTGCTAGAATGATGCTGGAGCATTGCACAGCTGTGATGCCCTAGGCATCTCAAATGCATTACACTAAAATCATTAGCATAATGAAATCTTTTCCAAGGCCTTTTATCTTGAAAAGCATGCATAAACTAGGTCAATTGAGCAACTAAACCTAGTTTTCAGAAAAAGCTGTGTTTGAATTGTGGATATAACTTTAAGGTCTTTGTGTTTTTCATAAAACCTTACATATCAAACTTATAGGTAATCCCATAAGGAATGACTTTGGTATTTTGTGCTTTGGCATGCATGAATGTTGAAATCTAGTTTTGGGTCATTTTATGTGAAAATGTGACTTTTGCCAAATTCAGCCCTGTTTGGTAAATTCAAAATTTTGTGAAACAAAATTCAAAATCTTGCCATGTCATGAATACCAAAGTTGTAGATCATGAGATTCTATGCAACTTTGGTATAGTTCACCTTTCATGAAAATGCACCTAAAATGGACTTTTATAATTTTCAAGTTGGGGGTTTTAATTGGTCAAACAGGAGTCAGCAAGTTATCTTCAATTTTAAATCATTTTAAATTTGGAATCTGGTATAGGTCCTTTTGACAAAGTTGTAGATTCCAAAAAGTACAACATTTCATTCAATTGGGACTTTTTCAAATTCGGCTTCTAAATTGGTCAAATTTGCAAAATTCAGAAACCTAATCAGCTGGTCAAAGGGGGTTTATCTTTTTCGATTTTCTTTTATTTTCTCGTCTGTATGACAGGCGGGACCCACCTGTCAGCCCCGCCCGCGCCAGCGCATGGGTCGATCCCCGGCCCCTCGCTCCGTGCACCCAGTCCATGCACCCTGATCTTTGTTTCCGTCCTTGGTCCCACCTGTCAGTCCCACCGGTCCATAGACCGGGTTCACCCACGCGCCTCCCTCCTCTCTCGCCTCCCGCGCGCGCCCACGCGGCGCTGCGCGCTGCGCGTCCGTGGCCACGCGCCGGCCACCCCGGCCGCCGCGGCCACGCGCCCCTGCCGCGCGCGGACAGCGCGCGCAAGGCGCGCCTCCAAGGCGAAGGCGAGGGCCGGCCTCTTTCCCCGACCCCATTCGCGTGCCTAGGCTCCCTCCGCTCGGCCTCTCCGCATCTCCCCGCCCGCGCCAGTTCGCACCGCCATTGACGGCGAGCTCCGAGCTCGAGCTCGCGCCGCCCCCTCCGTCGCTCCCCGTGTCTCCCCACCTACCCCGCGACCTTCGCCTCGCTCCCGCGCACCGCGCGCCCTAGACCTCGTCGCCGTTCCCCGCCCGGACGCCGAGGTTCGACCTCGCCTCGACGTCGCGTCGCGCCGGTTCACCCTCGGTTCATCTCCGTCGCCCGCCTCGTCCACGCCGTCTCCGCCGTCACCGCCTCCCCAAGGTAGAAGCCCCGCACGGGGAACACCTTCCCCAACTCATGTCGCGGCCGCGGCGAGCCCCGGCTCGCCGGCGCGCGCGCGCCCTCCCGCGCGGCCGCGGCCGACGCGAGGAAGAAGAAGGGGGCCGGGCAAATTTTAGATCCGGCCCCTGCTTTTTCCATTATTTGCGAATCAGTCCACCGCACTGTGCACTGAGTCTTGTAAATTTTGCACGGGAACCCTCGGAAGCTATGAATAATTACAGATAGGCCCTGGATCTGTTTAATTTTCGGTTAAAATGCTTTTAAAAAGGCTGAAACTTTGAAAAATCATAATAAAGTGTATAAAAATCCAAAAATAGCAAACTTTGTTGCATTTTGTTCCTATTAAATAGATCTACAGAATGGGTATGATGGTTGAGTAGGAAAAGACAGTTTTGCCCCTGTTTTTGTGCAAGCATGAAAAACCTCGATAAATAGAAAATATGGCTAAAATGAACTCCAAAAATTGTGAAATTTGGGCAGAGACCTTTTTATTCTGTGTAAGGCTCTATGAAAATTTTGGTAGCTCAAATGTCCACTGCTAATTACCATTTTGCCCCTATATGTGTTTTTAGCATGGAAATAAATGAAGAAATGTTGTTTATATAAAAATTAGGTTCTAAATGGTTATACCTAGTTTTTGTGCTCCTTATAGCATAAAAGAGTTCTAGATGGTAGTAGACATCGATCTTTTCGCATAAATCGATGCAACTCAGTCACACACCACGTTATTTTATGTGACAAGCTAAGCTGTCGTAGATGATGGCTTGTACGATTTCTTAGTGCGAAACAACTTTCGCCTCAATATGCGTAACTCTTTTCCATACATCATGATTCACCGCATCGCATCTACATTTGCATCGTGAAGAAGCATTACAGTAATACATACTCCTTTTGCATCCTGATATGCATATAGATTCCGCGAACGAAGAACCACCGCCGAACCAAATCGTCGCGGAGGAACCCGAAGAGGAGTTGCACCAGGAACCAGAGGGCCAGCAGCAGGAACCAGACTACGCTCCGGAGGAATCTACTGACCCTAGTGAAGAAGGTAGGCAGGACCATACTCTACCCAGCAAATAAATTATACTTGATGATTACGCATATGCATTAGGAGTTGCTTGTAACCAATTGCATTAGACTTCCTGGCCACCCTGGCCTTAGCACCTATACATAGAGTTCGTAGGACGAGTACGCCTAGAAATTGCTAGGTACGGGTAAACACGAGTGTGTGTACTCGTCACGTAGGTGTTTTCAAAGTTACAAAAAGCTTACAGTCATATCACTTTTTACTGTTGCTCATGAAGTTAAATAGAGACCGGGCGGAGATTTATTTCAGTATTTCCTTTATCATGATGTCGCACCCGGACTCCGCCCGAGTCGTTTAAGGCCCGTCCGCTGTTCGTCTGCTGATCGGCATAACATTGCTAAAGTGCTTATCCGGGGAATGGGACCGGAAAAGTCTTTCCTGAGCTCGTCCGAAGCACAGAGACACGTTCCTACCCGCTGGTTGAGAGGAAGGTGGCCCGGGGGAGCTTGGTACTCATGACGGGGAGACCGAGATGTCGGCAGGCTCGTCATGGGGGCACAACCCGGGGGCTAGGCGGGAGTGAATCGAACTTGGGACGAGGCAGGTTAAGATTGGGGCTATATGTGGGAACGCGATGGCTAGTAAGCATATACCCCTGGCATGATAGTCATTCCCGGGAATTAAAAATCGATTCGAATCGCTGATGCCCACCAGGTGTGGGAATGCCAATATCACTGTCGGGCAACGTAGTAATTACTTAAACTCTCAGTGCTTAATACTCATGGTTTTTGGAATACTACCTGTTTGAGCTGAGTTGTTATCTTGCAAAGACTTACTACTATGTTGGCAATCATAGAGACAATGAAACTTGTTATTTATGTTAATTAAGTTGCTGTTAAAAACTAAAAGCTAAGGATCTACTTGTTAGTAAGCTGCTTCGCGTCAGCCGTAAGCCAAATCCATTAAGACCTACTGAGTAATTAGTACTCAGGGTTTGCCCCACATTTTAAGCGCAGGTATGGAATTCATGGTGTGCACCTGTGTTGGAGGCGGGGCATGCCCTCATGTAGGATGAAGTGACTAAGTGGCACGAGGACAATATCGGTGGGCTCGATGTTGTACCTCCAATGCAAAACTTTTGGTGATAACATGGTGACCTAAACTTATATTTTCCGCTGCGAGAAACTTTCAAACTTGCTACTGTATAATATTATGTTGGACTGGTATTTTTTGTAAAAACTGGTTTGTAAATAAATCTACTTTTATGCTATTTAACTGCCTGTGATGATGTATCTGTTGTGGCTCCATCGTGAGTCGGATGTGTATGATGTCGGTTCCTCTGGGAAAAGGTAATATCGGGAGTCGAATGACTCTCGACGGACGACCGGGTTTAGTTCGGTCTAATCGCACTGCAAGCCAGAGGTGGCAGGTGTGCTTAGCCCGGATTAAATCGGCGGTTCCGCCACAGCTGGTATCAGAGCCGATCATACACAGACAACAGACATATCATCCAGTTTTGATTTGCAAACCTATTTGCGAAAACCCTTTTCGAAGTATTTGGAAAAAATGAGAGTATCGATATGCCCTATTAAGGATGTTAGTGAAATACCAGGTGACATCGCTAACATTTTGACCTAGATAGAACTCATGTGCATATTCGGCGCTTTGGGAAGCAACATTTCGGCCATAGCCATCCCCAGTACTGGCGGAGCGCTATTGGGATTTGCGGACTGTTGCGAACCCTGCATTCATGCTGATAGGGCAGAACTCTTTAAGGGGGGTGGTCACGCTATTGGAGTGTTTCGTGACCACTTTTCCTTCAACCAAAAATTATAGCTAGATCTTGTTGGCCACCGTTTCTCTCCCCAACAATTCCCCAGTACTGGAGGAAGACTGGGTGTGTTGGGAGAAATGGCGCCACTACGTCGTCCACCAGACGTAGCTTAAAGAAATTCGTGGGTGCCACTTCTAGAGTTAGAGTGGTAATGATTGGTCATGGTAATGATGATGATATGAGCATGCATTTTTCTGCAGGTACACTAACCACGTGCGAAATTAAGAACGAATAGAGAACGACTAGTTGCATTAGAGAGTGCCGTGCATATATGTCACCGGATACTCGCTAGATATATAAATTATGCTTAAGGTGTGTGGTGTGAGATCGAATAGGACGAGTCTTGCATCATGTTTATTCTTATTTGTTCATACTTGGGGGGTTTATCGCTAAAAGATAAATAAGTAAAATGAAAGCCCAATGATGTTTTCCGCACCCATCACCCACTTAACCGTTAAACTTATATGCAACCTATGCTTATCACTGATTAAAATCTCTTTTAAAAACAGATGGCCAGGACCAAGCAAACCGCTCGTAAGGCCACCAGTGCGAGGGGACTTCGCATACAGGAGGGAAGGGCTGCTCCCCTCCCACCAGTGACCCACACCCCTCCTCAGCTTGAGAATGGGATGGTTCACACCCGTTGCCGTGAGGAGAACGGCCTTGCGCAGATCCTTTGTCGGGCTCTGCGTGAGATGAGGCGCAGGCCGTGCCCTTTCTTCTCAGTGCAGACAGTGCACGCGGAGGGACACTGCATGGCCAGTGTCGTCCTTCCTTCGAGCCACACCGCGGTCCGGCAGACGCTCACCGTCTACGGGGCCAATGAGGAGGACGCTTACGACAAGGTCACCTTAGCAGCCATCACCTCACTCAGTTCTTCGGGTGCAGCAGGGATGTCAGTGCTGCGCTACCTCCCCACCGACGGTTACGACGACGAGTGGCTCCGTCGTCACAACATGCTGGAGGAGCGGATTGACACCAGGCCCTATGCTGCGACCATGCAGTTTGCTCACAGTGTACACGGGATGTATCTCCGTGCCGAGGATCGTGTCGCCCACTACCGTGACCAGCACATGTATGCACAGGACCGTATTGAGGAGCTGGAGGCAGAGTTGGCTGAGGCACAGCAGCGCCTAGCGCAGTACGAGCCGGATCCTTCAGTTGCCCCTGTGGTGGAGGATGAGGGCAGCATGGTGTCTGACGCGCGTAACGGGCGTTAGAGAGTTTGGCAATGGCACTGTGTGATGAAGCCTTTTGTAAATGGTGCACGTTGTGAGCGATGTTTTGTACCATATCGCTCCGTGCAGTTTGCCATGACTGTACTAAACAATGGTGAGGTCGAGAGAACTCACTTATGTACGTCATGTAACCCGATGTGGAACCTTAAGTTAGTGTTCCGAGGTGATGGATGAGATGGCCCATGTGTGTACTAAGTAAACCTTTAGTTATTAAGACTCTATAAGTATGGTTGCAGTAACTGTTGAGTACGCATGGATGATGCGAATGATGCGATGTCGTTAAGCTTGGCCTTGAGAGATAAAGTCTAACTGCTTTGTTACAAGTTTACCTGTGCTCACAAATTGCCTATAGTCCTATAATCTTGCTGTCACCGTATTTCTGCACATGGGCTATTGGGCTGAACCCATATGATTCCATTTTGCAGATGGTGAACACTCGCACGGGGCAGTCATCAGGGCAGTCAGCGCAAGGCGCTCCACCCCCGCCGGAGCTGGCCACTTTGGTGGTCCAACAAGCTGAGCTGATTCGGCTATTAGCAGAAGACCGTCAAGCCCGTGGGCAACAACAGCCGCGGGAGTACAGGCCACGTGGCATTACTTACCAGGATTTCGAGGGGCTGCGACCCCCGGTCTTCACCAACTGCCCAGAGCCACTGGCGGCAGACGACTGGCTTCGCACTGTCCAGTCCAAGTTTACCCTTCTGCCAGGAATCAATGAGCAAGAGAAGGCTCGATTTGCTGCTCAGCTTCTTCATGGGCCTGCGGGAGCGTGGTACGCCACTTTCCTCGCCATGCAAGAAGAGGGCCATGAGCCCACATGGGAAGAGTTCCGTCAGGCTTTCCGGGCCCACTATATCCCGGCAAGTTTGATGGAACAAAAGCGACGTGAGTTCCGAGACCTCAAGCAGGGTAGCAGGACCGTCATGCAATATGTGCAGATCTTTATCCACCTCTCACAGTATGCTCCAAGGGATGTTGCTACTGAGCCGGAACGGGCCGAGAGACTCCTCGAGGGCCTTGACCCTACCCTCCGGACTCACTTGGCACGGCGTTACCAGAGCTTCACTGAACTAGTAGACACTGCTCTCGACATGGAGAATCGTCTCCGTGCTGCTAATGAGGATCAGAAGCGCAAAAGGATAGCCAACACCTCAGCGACTGGCCCTTCACAGAAGCAGAAGACCGCATACAAACCTCAACAGCAAAATTTTCAGCAGTCTCGCTATGTGGTCCGACCCAACCAACCAAGGTGGATTCATCGGGCAGCACCGCCACAACAGTATCCCATCTATCGAGCACCCGCACAGTTGCCAGCTCCCCGTGCTCCCATCGTCCCAGGGCCGGGTGCTCCATGCTTCAATTGTGGCAAAATAGGTCACTTCAGTCGTGACTGTAGGGCACCCCGTAAGATACAGGGTCCTACCCCAGCTGGTGGAAGTCAACAGAGCAAGCCGAAGGGACCCATGCCCAAGATGGGTCGCGTGCACTATGTGCACATGGATCAGATTTCCGCCGGAGAACCGGTGCTTGCTGGTACGTTCATAATCAACGGTCAACCGACCGTCGTGTTATTTGATTCTGGGGCCACACATACTTTTATCAGTAAAACATATGCATTGAGGCATGGGATAAAAATGTACAAGTTGAAAGAAAATTATCAAATTACAGCACCGGGATCACCTATTGAAACCAGTTTGGGGGTTAGACAGCTTAAGCTGAGCATTGGCACAGAAAATTTTATCATCAACCCCGTGGTACTACCACACCAGGGGATTGATATTATTTTAGGTATGAATTGGATGAAAGAACACGATGCAGTCCTGGATGTTAGCAGCAGGACAATACAATTAAAGTCAGGCGTAAGTGGTAAGGCTATACAGATACACATGCCAAACCAAAAACACATGACCCCCACGGTCAATGCGACTGAACTACAAGAGGTTAAAAAGATACCAGTAGTGTGTGAATTCCCGGATGTGTTTCCAGAAGAACTTCCGGGACTACCACCAAAACGGGATGTAG
The DNA here is from genome assembly GCA_030272315.1 of Paspalum vaginatum. Lineage (NCBI taxonomy): Eukaryota > Viridiplantae > Streptophyta > Magnoliopsida > Poales > Poaceae > Paspalum > Paspalum vaginatum. The sequence continues at coordinate 19,352,177 of CM059014.1, forward strand.
AATTTGTCATTGAGCTCGTTCCAGGTACGGCACCTGTGTCAAAAAGACCATATAGGATGCCACCTGATGATTTGAAGGAATTGAAAGTACAGCTACAAGAACAATTAGACAAAGGGTTCATTAGGCCTAGTTCATCACCGTGGGGTTGTCCAGCTCTCTTTGTTGAGAAAAAGGATCATGGTGGGAAAAGACTGTGCGTTGACTATCGGCCACTGAATGCAGTGACCGTCAAAAACAAATACCCACTGCCACACATCGACATTCTATTTGATCAGTTAGCCGGGGCTAAGGTCTTTTCTAAAATTGACCTAAGGTCTGGCTACTATCAGATGAAGATTAGAGAAGAGGACGTACCCAAGACAGCATTCTCTACCAGATATGGTTTATATGAGTATTTGGTCATGTCATTTGGGTTAACCAACGCACCGGCTTTCTTCATGTATATGATGAACTCGGTGTTCATGAATGAACTCGACAAGTTCGTGGTGGTATTCATAGATGACATACTAATCTACTCCAAAAATGAAAAAGAACATGAAGAACATTTGAGGGTCGTACTCACTCGGCTCAGAGAGCATAAGCTTTATGCCAAGTTTAGCAAGTGTGCATTCTGGCTGAAAGAAGTGAGTTTCTTGGGTCATGTGCTATCTGAAAAGGGAGTAGCAGTTGACCCTAATAAAGTAGAAGATGTGCTAAATTGGAAGCAACCAGAGACTGTGACTGAAATCCGGAGTTTTCTTGGTTTAGCGGGCTACTACCGCCGCTTCATCAAAGATTTCTCCAAAATTGCAAAACCTATGACCTCTTTGACCAAGAAAAATGCCAAGTTCATTTGGAATCCGAAATGTGAAGAAGCTTTCCAAACCTTGAAGAAATTGTTAACTTCAGCACCAGTGCTAGCTCAACCAGATATTACCAAGCCTTTTGAGGTGTACTGTGATGCTTCCGGTAATGGACTTGGCTGTGTCTTGATGCAAGAAGGAAGAGTAATTGCTTATGCCTCCCGCCAACTGAGGAAACATGAAGTCAACTATCCAACACATGACCTTGAGTTAGCTGCAGTCGTTCATGCACTAAAAATTTGGAGACACTATCTGTTAGGCAACACATGTCACATCTACACTGACCATAAGAGTCTCAAATATATTTTCACCCAACCTGAAATCAATATGAGGCAGAGGCGATGGTTAGAGTTGATAAAAGATTATGATCTGGAGATACACTACCACCCAGGCAAGGCCAATGTGGTAGCAGATGCACTAAGCCGAAAAGCTCATTGCAATGTGATAGAGATCCGACCTACAGCAAGAGTAATCTGCTGTGAAATGAGTGACATTGAAACACCTCCAGGACAGCCTGCAGAACTCTATAGTATCATTATTGAGCCCACAATCAAGGCACAAGTCATAGAAGCTCAGAAGCAAGATAAGGGTATGGCACATATCCGTGAAGGTATTAGCGAAGAGAAGAAGGCGTGTTTCACGCTTGATGACCAAGGCGTCCTGTGGTTCAAGAATCGCCTAGTGGTACCCAAGGACATGGAGTTGAGAAAGAAAATACTGGACGAAGCGCACACTTCAATACTCACGATACATCCAGGCAGCAATAAGATGTACCAAGACTTGAAGCAAAAGTTTTGGTGGACCCGTATGAAACGAGAAATCGCCAAGTATGTGTCTGAGTGCGACGTGTGCAAGAAAGTAAAAGCTGATCACTTAAAATCCGCTGGAATGCTTCAGCCACTGGATATTCCAGCATGGAAATGGGAGGATATACACATGGATTTTGTGGTGGGTTTGCCTCGTACCCAAAAAGGATATGATTCCATATGGGTAATTGTCGATCGGCTCACCAAGTCGGCACACTTCTTACCCGTCAAGACTCATTACACTGCCGCCACCTATGCAGAGCTATATATTGCACGAGTTATTTCCCTACATGGGGTACCCAAGACCATCACTTCCGATCGAGGTTCGATATTTGTGTCCCGCTTTTGGGAACATTTACAATCCGCTCTCGGAACCACTGTGATTCGAAGTTCAGCATATCACCCTCAAACCAGTGGTCAAGTAGAAAGAATAAATCAAATCCTAGAGGACATGTTAAGGGCCTGTGCACTAACTTACTCCACCAAGTGGGATGAGTGTCTACCCTGGGCAGAGTTTGCTTACAACAATAGCTACCAAAAGAGCTTAGAAATGGCTCCTTTCGAAGCTCTTTATGGTAGGAGATGCAGAACACCACTAAACTGGTCCGAACCAGGTGAACGTGTTACCTTTGGCCCTGATTTAGTGGTAAAAGCCGAAGAACAAGTGAAACTCATACACCACCATCTCAAAAGAGCACAATCCAGACAGAAAAGTTACTCGGATAAAAGGAGGAGGCCATTAGTCTTTGATAAGGGGGATCATGTGTATCTCAAAGTATCTCCGATGAAAGGGGTACAACGGTTTGGGGTGAAAGGAAAGTTAGCACCAAGGTACGTCGGTCCATTCAAGATCATTGAAAAGTGCGGAGCCGTCGCTTATCGGTTAGAACTACCACCACATCTGGCTGCAGTTCATGATGTGTTTCATGTCTCACAACTAAAGAAGTGCTTAAGGGTACCCGAGAAAGTGGTAGATACCTCTCAAGTTCAGATTGAACCAGATCTCACATACGAAGAACATCCCATAAAAATTCTCGATCAGAAGCAAAGATCAACCCGTCGGAAAACAATTAACTTCTACAAAGTTCAATGGAGTAATCACTCCGAAGAAGAAGCCACTTGGGAGCAAGAAGAATACCTACACACTAAGTACCCTGGTTTTCTGCCGTCCACCTCAACTCGGTACGTTATAACAGCTTAGCTTCTAGGTCTAAACTCAATACGTATACCCAACACTAACTACAACCAGTTTAACCATCCACGACACTTCCAAAAATCTCGGGACGAGATTTCTTTAAGGGGGGTGGGTTGTGATGCCCTAGGCATCTCAAATGCATTACACTAAAATCATTAGCATAATGAAATCTTTTCCAAGGCCTTTTATCTTGAAAAGCATGCATAAACTAGGTCAATTGAGCAACTAAACCTAGTTTTCAGAAAAAGCTGTGTTTGAATTGTGGATATAACTTTAAGGTCTTTGTGTTTTTCATAAAACCTTACATATCAAACTTATAGGTAATCCCATAAGGAATGACTTTGGTATTTTGTGCTTTGGCATGCATGAATGTTGAAATCTAGTTTTGGGTCATTTTATGTGAAAATGTGACTTTTGCCAAATTCAGCCCTGTTTGGTAAATTCAAAATTTTGTGAAACAAAATTCAAAATCTTGCCATGTCATGAATACCAAAGTTGTAGATCATGAGATTCTATGCAACTTTGGTATAGTTCACCTTTCATGAAAATGCACCTAAAATGGACTTTTATAATTTTCAAGTTGGGGGTTTTAATTGGTCAAACAGGAGTCAGCAAGTTATCTTCAATTTTAAATCATTTTAAATTTGGAATCTGGTATAGGTCCTTTTGACAAAGTTGTAGATTCCAAAAAGTACAACATTTCATTCAATTGGGACTTTTTCAAATTCGGCTTCTAAATTGGTCAAATTTGCAAAATTCAGAAACCTAATCAGCTGGTCAAAGGGGGTTTATCTTTTTCGATTTTCTTTTATTTTCTCGTCTGTATGACAGGCGGGACCCACCTGTCAGCCCCGCCCGCGCCAGCGCATGGGTCGATCCCCGGCCCCTCGCTCCGTGCACCCAGTCCATGCACCCTGATCTTTGTTTCCGTCCTTGGTCCCACCTGTCAGTCCCACCGGTCCATAGACCGGGTTCACCCACGCGCCTCCCTCCTCTCTCGCCGCCCGCGCGCGCCCACGCGGCGCTGCGCGCTGCGCGCCGTGGCCACGCGCCGGCCACCCCGGCCGCCGCGGCCACGCGCCCCTGCCGCGCGCGGACAGCGCGCGCAAGGCGCGCCTCCAAGGCGAAGGCGAGGGCCGGCCTCTTTCCCCGACCCCATTCGCGTGCCTAGGCTCCCTCCGCTCGGCCTCTCCGCATTCTCCCCGCCCGCGCCAGTTCGCGCCGCCATTGACGGCGAGCTCCGAGCTCGAGCTCGCGCCGCCCCCTCCGTCGCTCCCCGTGTCTCCCCACCTACCCCGCGACCTTCGCCTCGCTCCCGCGCACCGCGCGCCCTAGACCTCGTCGCCGTTCCCCGCCCGGACGCCGAGGTTCGACCTCGCCTCGACGTCGCGTCGCGCCGGTTCACCCTCGGTTCATCTCCGTCGCCCGCCTCGTCCACGCCGTCTCCGCCGTCACCGCCTCCCCAAGGTAGAAGCCCCGCACGGGGAACACCTTCCCCAACTCATGTCGCGGCCGCGGCGAGCCCCGGCTCGCCGGCGCGCGCGCGCCCTCCCGCGCGGCCGCGGCCGACGCGAGGAAGAAGAAGGGGGCCGGGCAAATTTTAGATCCGGCCCCTGCTTTTTCCATTATTTGCGAATCAGTCCACCGCACTGTGCACTGAGTCTTGTAAATTTTGCACGGGAACCCTCGGAAGCTATGAATAATTACAGATAGGCCCTGGATCTGTTTAATTTTCGGTTAAAATGCTTTTAAAAAGGCTGAAACTTTGAAAAATCATAATAAAGTGTATAAAAATCCAAAAATAGCAAACTTTGTTGCATTTTGTTCCTATTAAATAGATCTACAGAATGGGTATGATGGTTGAGTAGGAAAAGACAGTTTTGCCCCTGTTTTTGTGCAAGCATGAAAAACCTCGATAAATAGAAAATATGGCTAAAATGAACTCCAAAAATTGTGAAATTTGGGCAGAGACCTTTTTATTCTGTGTAGGCTCTATGAAAATTTTGGTAGCTCAAATGTCCACTGCTAATTACCATTTTGCCCCTATATGTGTTTTTAGCATGGAAATAAATGAAGAAATGTTGTTTATATAAAAATTAGGTTCTAAATGGTTATACCTAGTTTTTGTGCTCCTTATAGCATAAAAGAGTTCTAGATGGTAGTAGACATCGATCTTTTCGCATAAATCGATGCAACTCAGTCACACACCACGTTATTTTATGTGACAAGCTAAGCTGTCGTAGATGATGGCTTGTACGATTTCTTAGTGCGAAACAACTTTCGCCTCAATATGCGTAACTCTTTTCCATACATCATGATTCACCGCATCGCATCTACATTTGCATCGTGAAGAAGCATTACAGTAATACATACTCCTTTTGCATCCTGATATGCATATAGATTCCGCGAACGAAGAACCACCGCCGAACCAAATCGTCGCGGAGGAACCCGAAGAGGAGTTGCACCAGGAACCAGAGGGCCAGCAGCAGGAACCAGACTACGCTCCGGAGGAATCTACTGACCCTAGTGAAGAAGGTAGGCAGGACCATACTCTACCCAGCAAATAAATTATACTTGATGATTACGCATATGCATTAGGAGTTGCTTGTAACCAATTGCATTAGACTTCCTGGCCACCCTGGCCTTAGCACCTATACATAGAGTTCGTAGGACGAGTACGCCTAGAAATTGCTAGGTACGGGTAAACACGAGTGTGTGTACTCGTCACGTAGGTGTTTTCAAAGTTACAAAAAGCTTACAGTCATATCACTTTTTACTGTTGCTCATGAAGTTAAATAGAGACCGGGCGGAGATTTATTTCAGTATTTCCTTTATCATGATGTCGCACCCGGACTCCGCCCGAGTCGTTTAAGGCCCGTCCGCTGTTCGTCTGCTGATCGGCATAACATTGCTAAAGTGCTTATCCGGGGAATGGGACCGGAAAAGTCTTTCCTGAGCTCGTCCGAAGCACAGAGACACGTTCCTACCCGCTGGTTGAGAGGAAGGTGGCCCGGGGGAGCTTGGTACTCATGACGGGGAGACCGAGATGTCGGCAGGCTCGTCATGGGGGCACAACCCGGGGGCTAGGCGGGAGTGAATCGAACTTGGGACGAGGCAGGTTAAGATTGGGGCTATATGTGGGAACGCGATGGCTAGTAAGCATATACCCCTGGCATGATAGTCATTCCCGGGAATTAAAAATCGATTCGAATCGCTGATGCCCACCAGGTGTGGGAATGCCAATATCACTGTCGGGCAACGTAGTAATTACTTAAACTCTCAGTGCTTAATACTCATGGTTTTTGGAATACTACATGTTTGAGCTGAGTTGTTATCTTGCAAAGACTTACTACTATGTTGGCAATCATAGAGACAATGAAACTTGTTATTTATGTTAATTAAGTTGCTGTTAAAAACTAAAAGCTAAGGATCTACTTGTTAGTAAGCTGCTTCGCGTCAGCCGTAAGCCAAATCCATTAAGACCTACTGAGTAATTAGTACTCAGGGTTTGCCCCACATTTTGAGCGCAGGTATGGAATTCATGGTGTGCACCTGTGTTGGAGGCGGGGCATGCCCTCATGTAGGATGAAGTGACTAAGTGGCACGAGGACAATATCGGTGGGCTCGATGTTGTACCTCCAATGCAAAACTTTTGGTGATAACATGGTGACCTAAACTTATATTTTCCGCTGCGAGAAACTTTCAAACTTGCTACTGTATAATATTATGTTGGACTGGTATTTTTTGTAAAAACTGGTTTGTAAATAAATCTACTTTTATGCTATTTAACTGCCTGTGATGATGTATCTGTTGTGGCTCCATCGTGAGTCGGATGTGTATGATGTCGGTTCCTCTGGGAAAAGGTAATATCGGGAGTCAAATGACTCTCGACGGACGACCGGGTTTAGTTCGGTCTAATCGCACTGCAAGCCAGAGGTGGCAGGTGTGCTTAGCCCGGATTAAATCGGCGGTTCCGCCACAACAGCCCGAACGGCATTCACCAATAAGCAAAAGTTCCATAAGGGCATTTGAATGTGGTCTTACTCTGGTCCTCTGGGTGAATTATAATCTACCAGTCTCTCTAACATTTCGTCAATGAAGGGAAGAGGAAAATGATCCTTCCGGGTGGCGGAGTTAAGTTTTCTGTAATCAATGCACATCCTCCAACCAGTGATAGTTCTCTATGGGATTAGTTCATTGTTCTAATTCTTGACAACTGTCATCCCTTCCCTTCTTATGTACAACTTGTACGGGGCTGACCCATTCACTATCTTGCATGGGGTAGATGATACCAGCATGTAGAAATTTGAACACTTCCTTTTTAACTACCTCCCTCATCGCATTGTTGAGTCGCCTTTGAGGTTCCCTTGTGGGTTTGTGGTCAACCTCCATAGGAATGCGATGGGTGCACAGGTTGGGACTAATTCCTTTCAAGTCTTGGAGCGAGTATCCAAGCACGGTTCTATACTTCTCCAGGACTGAAATCAACCGCCGGCTCTCAATCTCGGTCAACTTGTTGATGATGATTACTGGTGTGTCCTCTTTCCCATGGAGGAAGGCGTACTTTAGGCCAGGCAGTAGTTGCTTCAACTCTATTTTTGGAGCTTCGGGCCGCAAGGATTCACCAAGTTCTTCGAACTCAAGGGGCTCCTCTACCGTACTGAAGTCACTAAGAGCCTCTTCCTCTAGGCTCGTTTGACCCATTTCGTCAAGTGAAAGGCTCATCACTTCTTCTAAAGGGTCAATCTTTGGCTTTGCTTCTGTCTTGGCATTAAGTGTCCTGTCAATGTTGACATCAATTTGCTCATTGCCAAGCTGAAGCTACAATCTCCCTCTATATATATCTGAGTTGGTGAGGGCGGCGATTGGGATACCAACCACGATCAATGGTGTGGATCCCTTGGGGATGTCGAAGACGTGGAAGTCTAAGAACACCTGAGTATCCCGCAAGGTTGTTTGAATCACCCAAAGTACACCGTCACACTTCAAATATTTGCCATCTACCCATTGCAAGCGTATGGCTGATCTTGACAGCGGCTATGTGGGGTAATGTTTGTCCATCAAATACTTAGGAATTATGTTCACTCCTATACTTGGGTCATATATGATATCTTGAGGTTTAAGCCTTAATACTTTGCCAGGGATGATGCTAGGGTCTGGGTAGAATTTGATTGCTCTTGTGTCCCGATTGTTTGCTGCGGAAAGCCAGAGCATGTCCTCCTTCATGTATTCTTTGTGGTATGGTGGTGTGTATGCTGGTTTGGAGGTCTTGATGAAGCGTCGGTCTTGTTTAAGCAACCGAGAGACATTGCCAAACTCCATGAAGATTTCGTCCTTGAAAGAGAACGGAGGTGCCGACGGAGGAATCGTCAAGGCTGAACTAACCCTCTCAGTTTGCCGTGACGATGGTTCTGGGATTTGCATGATTCGGGGAGGTGATGGTGGAGAAGGATATGGTTGGATTTGTCACTCTTCCTTATCAATTTGCCTAGGAGGCTTCTATGCAGGTTGCTCCTCTAGTGTGCCTAGGTCAGAAGCCTTCTAAAGAATTTTATCGAGAATTTTTCTACCCTCGCACACCTTTAAGTGCAAGAACGATGCTCCCAAGGCTAAGTTGAGGCAAAGATCAGCACCCGGTGAGAGACCTCGGATGAAGTGCTGTATCAACATTGTCTCTATAATAGCCATGTCTGGTCCTATGGAGACCAGACGGTTGAAGCGTGCCTAAGCTGCCCCCAAAGATTCTCTCTCTCTTTGTCGGAACGAAAGAACTTCGCAACGGAGATCGACAACCTTGTTTGGCAGAAAGAAGCGTAGACAAAAACTTAATTTCAGCTCCTCCCAACTCCCTCTACTTTACCAACTGTCTGATTGCACCAGATTTTTGCCTCCCCCGTTAGTGAAAACAAAAAAAGCAACCATCGTAGTGTTTCACTGGACATTCCCAAGATGACCAAGCAGCTGCATAACTGCTCAAACTCCTAAAGGTGTGAGTAGGGGCATTCAGATTCGAGTCCTTCGAATGATTGATCCTGAACCATGGCTATCAAGCCGGGACGTAGCTGATAGCCATCTGTGGTGATGGGAGTGGATGATGGTGGAGGCTCCAAGTAATCGCCCTTTGGAGCGGCGAGTTGATAGATAGGAGTGGAATCCATAAGGTATGGTAATATGTGGTATTTGGTGGAGATATATGTGGTGGTTGTGTATGGTGTGAGTATGGACGATCCTGAGTTCTAGTCAAATTAGTTACCGTTCCCTGGCAACGGCGCCAAAAAATCTTGTTGGCGTTTCTTAGCCTACTGAAATAAATCCGCAAGCGCATGGAAACATGTTGTAGCCTTTCACCCAAGAGTATTCTACGATATCGAAATCCATGAGGAACGAGGAGTAACTCAATGTAAAATGGATAGGACCGAATAGTAAAACCAGCAATTATAGAGATGATTAACAGAGCAGAGCAGGATCACTACTTTAGATAAGACAACTTAACTTTACTAAACAAACCAGAACTCTACTTAGCTGATTTACATGGTCACTGAGGCCGTAGAACCACTTTCGGGCACCAGAGTGCTGGATAACCTAGACGAGAAAGGCGGGCACTACAGGACTCAGCTATGCGTCAATGACAACTTATCCGAACGACAGGGTTGGACTACACAGGACACACACCCGCTATCACCTGGTGGGACTACCAACCAAAACTGTGTGGGACAAGACACCTTCCAAGGCAAACTCTAGTCTAGACACCACATCTACACAACCGAGTCTACTACTACACTGGTTCGAAGCCAAAGAGCAAGCACAACTGTATAGCTAAACTACACAGAGCACACTTGGCACCCGTAAACTACTACGCAGGGACTAAGAATGTAAGTAAAGTAAGTATGAAATAAATAAAGCAGAGGAGAAAGGAACTTTACTGTATCCTGGAAATAGAGTAATATTTCCTCTGAGAATAAGAGCTCGGGAATAGAATACCAAAGAGAAATCCGACTCCTTTACTGTACAACTCACTACTCACTCTTGATACAATTGGCTCTCTCTACAATGCTAAGGGTAGCCTCACTACTATACTCTACACTCAACTACAAAACCACACTATTCTTCTCTTGATCCACACACCTTGCAAATGACCTCCCAGGGGGTATTTATAGCATTGGAGGCTAAGGGGGGTACTTGTAGGTGTGTAAGGTCGGTAGTGAGGTACGTCGGTGGCCGGGCGGCCATGTAGGGTAGCCGGGCGGCCACTCGATCAACCGACCTTGTTGATCCAATGGTTGGTATGCACTCCCCGAGTCGGTTGGCGGTTGAATTAGTTGATGCATGTTCAATTTGGAGTCGGTGCATGGCTGGGCGGCCACTCCCTGGATCGTTGATGTCATCAATCCGTTGTATGATGACCTTCCGACCCTTGGATTCATTGGATTCTTGGTTGCACGGTTGGATTTGTCTCCTTTTGTGTTTCCTTGCATGCAGGTCGAAAATTTGTGTTTGTGACATGGTCGGGCAGCCACGTGTAATGGCGGGGCGGCCACTACACTAGGCTGGAAGGCTGCCTGGGCCTGCTAGTGGCCGGGCGGCCATAGTGGATGGACGGGCGGCCATGGGAGATGGCCGGCTGGCCATGCACTTTTGGCCTTTTGCCTTTACCTTGCCACTTTGTCTCTATTTTGGTCATTTCTTTGATATTTTGTACGTGAGAAGCTCCTGCATCCATCTTTTGTACACAACTCGTGGAACCAGTTGGTAATACATGAAAGCTTGATAAATTATGCTCTCAAACATGAAATTTTGGTGGTCGAAATGGGTTTTATCGACCGCCAACAACAATATAGTAAGTTTGTTGAGGTCATTAAGAAGTTATATGTCAACATACCTCTGCTAGATGCTATGCAGGTACCGACATATGCTATGTATCTAAAGGACATCCTCAACAACAAGAAACCCCTACCGTCAACATAAATTGTGCTCTTGATAGAAGAGTGTAGCGCAGCTATACTCAAGAAAAATGGCCCTGAGAGCCCAACTATCCCATGCTCGATCGAAACCCAGCACTTGGACCGAGCATTGTGTGATCTCAGAGCTAGTGTCAGTGTAATTCCGAAGGTCATCTTTGACAAGCTGAATAATGCTGCACTTGCCCCCATTGCCATGTGTCTACAACTCGCGGATCAATCCATTCGTTACCCCGAGGGAATCGCGGAGAATGTCCCTGTGAAAATCCAAAATTTTCTCATCCCATTGGACTTTGTGGTACTGGACATGGAGATTGACTCAAAAACCCCACTCATCCTTGGGCGGTCGTTTTGGAGCACCGCTGACATGACCATCGATGTCTGGGCAGGAAAGGTGCACCTCGACATAAATGGCATGAAGGAAACATTCGCCTTCAAGCCAAAAGTGGATCATTGCAACATGGTGCACACCTTCAAGTGTTAGGCTCCAAAGAATGCACCCAAGGTCAAGACCGAAACCAATAAGCCACACTCAAAGGATGACAGCCTCATTGCATTTATGCTAAAGAAATTGAAAAGCGAGGCCGACATTCAAAAAAAAGGAGCATAAGGCTGCTATGCGTAGTAGACGATCGAGAAAACAAGAGACAAGATAGGACAAGCCTAGTCTCGCACCAGGAGGCAAAGCTTCTGAGAACAAGGTCAGCGCCGAGAGCATATTAACAATTTCAAGGCGGCGTGAAGGTAACAAAGCACAAAGGAAACCAGTCCTCTCCTTCGATGCTTACGTGACTCCAAAAGGCAAAACATGGACTGCCCTTGCCAATAGGTAAACTGGCACTATCACTCGACATCATATTTACTTCCCGCCAATTTTTAATTCTGCATTGCACTGCATATCTAATTATCGTTGCGCATCATTTTTTCTAATCTTTTTTTAGTTTTGCATTTAAAAAAAGAGGGGCATGGCCAGCCAGCCATAGCCTAGCCGCCCGGCCCCACTCGTAGCCGGCCGACCAGGGCGTAGCCACCCGACCACCCCCTCTCCCTCTCTTTTCTTTTTTTCCTTATTTCTTCTTTCCCCTTTTCTTTTCCTTTCTCTTTTCTTTCTTTTCTTTTCTTTTTCTCTTTCTTTCTTTACCCCTTCATAGCATGCATAAAGAGGAAAACAATAGGCCGCCTAGACAACCTCCTTCGCTAGCCAGCCTGTGTGCTGGCCGGGGGCCCCTTCTAGTGGCCGCTGGGCTCCTCACCCCGCTTTTTTGCTCTCTTCTTTTGCTAATTACCTCTATTTTCCTTACCTCCACTCGAAGCAAGGCAGAAGGCACTAGCCGCCCAGCCTAGGGGCACTAGTCGCCTAGCCTCACTTTTCTCCTCTTTTGCTTTCGTGCTTTTGCTAACCACCGACCAACCTGCACTCACTCACTCAAGCTTTTTCTAGCGCCGCACCAAAAAAGCTTGTTGGCGTTTCTTAGCCTACTGAAATAAATCTGAAGCGCACAGAAATAGGTTGTAGCTTTTCACCCAAGAGTATTCTAGGGTATCGAAATCCACGAGGAACGAGGAGTAACTCAACGTAAAACGGATAGGACCAAACAGTAAAGCCAACAATTGTAAAGATAAATGACAGAGTAGAGTAGGATCACTGCTTTAAATAAAACAACTTAACTTTACTAAACAAACTAGTGTTCTGCTCAATAGGTTTACTTGGACACTAAGGCTATAGAGCCACTTCCGGGCACCAGAGTGCTGATAACCCAGACTAGAAAGGCGGGCGCTACATGACTCAGCTATGTGTCGATGACTACTTATCCGAACGATGTGGTTGGACTACACAAGACACACACCTGCTGTTCACTAGGTGGGACTACCCACCAAAACTACGTGGGACAAGACACCTTCCAAGGCAAACTCTAGTCTAGACACCATGTCTACACGAACGAGTTTACTACTACACTGGTTCGAAGCCAGAGAGCATGCACAACTGTATAGTTAAACTAAATAGAGCACACTTGGCACCCATAAAGTACTAAGCAGAGAACTAAGTATGTAAGTAAAGTAAGTATGAAATAGATAAAGAAGAAAACAAGGGACTTTACTCAATCCTGGAAATGGAGTAATAATTCCTCTGAGACAAGAGCTTGGACACAGAACACCAAGAGAATTCCAACTCCTTCACTGTACACTCAGCTCTCTTTATAATGCCAAGGGTGGCTTCACTACTATACTCTACACTCAACTACATAACCACACTTGTATTCTATTGATCCACCACACTCTACAAGTGACCTCTAGGGGGGTATTTATAGTCTAGTAGCCTGAGTGGGGTACTTATAGACGTACTAGGTCGGTAGTTGGAGTAAGTCGGTGGCCGGGCGGCCACGTGGAAGGCCGGGCGGCTAGGGGCTGTTCGAGCAGCCATTCGATCCACCGCCTTGATTGATCCGTCGGTTGATTTTGCTTCCCCAAGGTCGGTGGTGCTTACTTGAGTTGGTGCTCGTGCAAAACGGTTAAAACGCATGGCCAGGCGGCCAAGGCAATGGCCGGGCAGCCACGTGTTTCTCCCATATTGGCTGTGATGTTGATCTCCCAGATTGTGATCCCTGTGTCATGGCCTTCTGACTCTTGGATTCATTGGATGGTTGGATTTGACTTCATTTGTGTTACTTTGCATGCAGATTGAAGGACGTGTTGAATTGGCTCCGTGGCATGGCTGAGCGGCCAAGGGAGGTGGCCAATCGGCCATCACTTTTGGGCTGCAAGGCTGCCTGGACTCCTGGGCTACTAGGCTTGGCCAGGGTGGCCTTGATAGGTGGCCGGGCGGCCTTGGAACTTCTGGCCCTATGCCTCTGGTGGTCGGGTGGCCATGCTAGGTGGCCAGGCAGCCATGCCCATGTCCGGCCGGCCATGCAATTTTGCATGGCTACCTCTCCCTTGCCACTTTGCCTGTATTTTGGTCATTCCTTCATTAATTTGGATGTGACAAAGCTTCTGCATACAAATTTCATGCACAACTCTTGGAACCAGTTAGTAATACATGAAAACTTGATAAATTATGCCCTCAAACATGAAATGTTGGTGGTCAAAGTGTGTTTTATCGACCGCCAACACCCCCCCCACACTTAAACCTTTGCTCGTCCTCGAGCAAAGAGGAGAGTTTAGCATAAATAGGGAAAGGCATAACATCAGCATTCACTATAGTAGGCACCTAGTCACTTCCAACTATTTCACCTTGCCTAGGATGTCAAAAGTGTCTACACTTTGGTTTTGGAATGTTGAAACATGGAACAAGAATATAAGAGTTAACTTCAGGTTCCCACAGCACATGAGTAAGGAGGTTTTCAGAATTTTCAAAAGCAGGGCATGCCACTCTTTTGATCCCAAGACCAACTCTCAGTCACTCAATGGACAATGTGTCCATGCCAAAAACTTGCATTCCTCACATCCTATACTACCAAGGTTTTTTGTGGAGTTAAGGTGGTTAGGATAATGAAGCTCCCCCGTTATGTTTATATTGTCAAGTCAAATCAAGTGTCAAGAAAGAATCCATAATCAAATGAGATTTGGCCAAGTGCAAGTGTAGTGTAGGGATTTGTATCTTATAGGTGTTTTGCTTGAATCCCATGTTTGAGTAGAGGGCATGGAGTTCTCCTTTCTTTTCTTTTCCTCATACTTTCTTTTCTTTTCTTTTTTTTTTCAAATCTCCATGCCTCTCTTTCTTTCAAACAAGGCTTGAATGGGATCATTGATATTTCACTGCACACCTTTTTGGGAGACTTTATTTCATGGAATGTGCGTGCGAAGGCCAAAATTCACAATTGATTCGAACTCTTGTGATGGCACAAGGTTTGATAAGACTCATAACAATCAAGGAAGCAAGAGAGTACATGTTTTCTTTTTATATTTGTGGCACTGGTAGGACAAAGGATAGGAACTTGAGATCATTCAAGATGGAGCCCTCTTTTTTATTTTACAAATAAAACTCTTACTCATGTAGGGAGGTTCCATTAGTTTTCTCCAATTATCTCATCTCACATGAATCAACAAATTAAACCCAAGTGGTTCCCTAATCATGATAATATCAAAGGGCAATATTACTTCAGCATAGGAAAAAAATGGTGCATGCATAAGTTAATTGTGACATTATGGACATGTAGAGCATGATTCCATCAAGTTCATGTGTAAAGCGCACAATTGAGGGGTATGCAGAATGTAAACATGCGTTTCTGACCTCCAAGTGCTGGTTCCAGTTGAGAGTGGGCCAACCAACCCATAACCATGGCCGGGCGCCCTGCCTGATGGCAGGGCAGCCTGCTCGATGATTGGGCGGCCCTAGTGATGGCCGAGCGGCCATGAGTTTTCGCCAAACCCTTTGAAAATATATGAGTAGCATGGTAGTGCCCTGTTCGTCATGTTTCTCGTGTGTATTCTGCAAGGTTAGTGACAGGAGGACAAATGGCTTTGCCCATTCTATCCAAACTCATTATTGAAGGGAAACTATCCCACCTTCATTGAATGAAATAAAATTATAGGCGCTACAAACAATGAGATTAAACAAAGGAAACTATTCAACCTAGGAAATTAAAAACCTAAAACTAAAGCGCCTATGATAACTGGACACACTGAGCATCTAAGGCATAGGTGGATTATAGAGCTCGGGGTGCCCACATGCATCCACAAGGCGGTGAACTTTGGCGGATAGTCCTTTCCTAAGGACATCAAATTTGTCATCTATGTCCATCCGCCAAAGCTTGCCTTCGGCACAGCGCACTTCTAAGTTCTGGAGTTTTGCCTTGAGCGCTGCGATCTCCTCCTAGAGGGCAACCACTGTTTCCTTCTTTTCATCGGAAGAATCTTCAAAGCGTCCTGGTTGTCCTCTAATTGGAGGAAATTTGGGCACCCGGTTC
The DNA here is from genome assembly GCA_030272315.1 of Paspalum vaginatum. Taxonomy (NCBI): domain Eukaryota; kingdom Viridiplantae; phylum Streptophyta; class Magnoliopsida; order Poales; family Poaceae; genus Paspalum; species Paspalum vaginatum. Next base: position 19,367,885 of record CM059014.1, read on the forward strand.
ACCATCCTCCTTGGTGGAGTGGAGTCGATGGACTCACCTATGGAGGCATCCGGTGCAGAGGGTCCTAGACACAAGCACCTTTCCATACCCCATGGTCATTTTCACACCACAGATGGTGTGGGTAGATGCTCCTGGGATGTCTGGGTCAGTAGATGGCCTTGGAGCCCTCCTCTTGGAAGAGGCTCCTCACACACTCCACCGGGGCGAGAACTCCGGCGGTCGGGCGAGAAGATGGGCGTGCCAATTTCATTGCGATCGCCCTCTTAGGAAAGAGACCACTGTACCGGCCTTTCCACACTGTGGGAACGGCAGGGAGAGGCCGGACGACCATCGCGCATGGCCGAGCAGCCTCGAGGAGTGGCCGGGCGGCCATCTAGCATGGCTGGTATGGCTGAGCGGCCAATAGAGGTGGCCCGGCGGCCATCAGTCATGGTCGGGTGGCTATGGGGGCTAGGTCCCATCACCTAGGGTGATTTCCAAATGAGTCTCTTAGGGCTTTCCTCCCTAGGTGAGGGCTGTAGAGGCCGTGGGGAGCCTTTGGACGCTGGAGTGTAGGTGGCGGTGGTGTCCGAAGTGATGGAGATGATGGCCTTGCCATTGCTAGGAGGAGAGAGGGGTGCCATGGCTGGTTTCAGGGTGGATGATGAAGGTGGAAGTGTAAGTGGGGAAGAAGATGGATTTCTCTTCCTTAAAACATTGGAAAAACTCATCCTCATCCACTAAACAGCCCTGAAGATGTTGGATCGATGCTTCCAAACTTCAAATTTTGAGTTTTGGCAGTCGGGTAGCTTTGGGGGTTGGCCACGTGGCCAACATTGTGGCTAGGAAGCCTGCCCCTTGGCTGGGAGGCCACACCTAGGGCTCGGTGCCCAAGCCCATGGCCGGCTGGCCACACCAACATGGGTTGGATGAGCCACACGTTGGGGTTGCCCTTGTAGGTGAGTTGTGGGTCCATTTTCGCAAGTGCGACGTTGGTTTTCTTGAGATTTTGAGCACAAGCAGAGATTAGATAGAGTTTTAGGGGTGAGAAGACAAAGTGTACATGGCTTCTTTTAAGGTCTTAGCTTGACCTTGGACATGTGATCAAACTACCTCATGCAGCTCGAAGACGTCCATTTCTTCGAGCGGAGGCATTTCTGGCTCAAGAAAGATTTTAAGGCGTTTCCCATTCGCCTTTAAAACCCTTCCGTCATTGTCCTGGAGGGTGATGACACCTTGATTGGTGGCATCAAGGACCATGAAAGGCCCTTCCCACTTACTTCTAAGCTTCCCATGACCAAATAAACGAATGTGGGAATTAAAGAGTAATACCTTATCTCCCGGTTTGAATGACTTGATCTTGAGCGCTTATCGTGCCATCTTTTGGTGCGCTCCTTATATAGCTTGGCACTGTGGTATGCCTTCTCCCTCCATTCCTCTAATTTAGCTAGTTTAATTTGCCTCCTCACTCCTGCTGATTGAAGATCCATGTTCCACCTCTTCACAGCCAAGTGAGATTTCAATTCGAGTTCCACTAGAAGATGACAAGTCTTGCCGTACACCATTTGGTATGGTGTCATGCCAATGGGGGTTTTATACACTGTACGGTATGCCTAGAGAGCATCGACTAGCTTGGATACCCATTCTTTTCCAATAGCCTTGACTGTCTTCTGTAATATGTTTTTGATTTGTTTATTTGACGTCTCAGCTTAGCCACTTGTCTGCGGATGGTGAGGGGTGGCAACACGGTGGTCCACACCGATTTCAGCGAGGCAGTTCTTGAAGCGCTTGTGAATCCACACCGATTTCAGCGAGGCAGTTCTTGAAGCGCTTGTGAATGAAGTGTGTGCCCCTATCACTGATGATGACCCACGGTACTCCAAAATGAGGAAAGATTGTCTCCTAGAACATCTTGATGGTGATGAGGACATCACTCCTATGATTATGCAAGGACCTATTACAAGAGCACATGCAAGACAATTGAACCAACAGGTGAGCTCGTTCCTAAGTGCCCATACATAAACTTGTGAGGATGGTATGCTACCTAATGTTATGGTTGATTATATTGTACTTAGGAACTTAGGAAAGGACCACGAAGGCCTTGGAGAACAGCTCAGACCAGGAGGGCAAGAAGGACGTCCAAGTCAAGATGGAGGCCCAATTCTACTCGGAGTCGACTTCCTCGACCTCCAGGACCAGTTATCAGTAAAATCGTCACCCAGGCCACCAACGGACTCCGATTTTGACAATCCACATATGCTTGGAAATCTAAGATAAACTTTCCAATGCCATCAGTTTGAGGTCATTTGGAGTTCAGAGTCATTGGGAATTCACGTCACAAGTCAGAGATGAGATCTGTACTAGGGGCTGTTTTCCCTATTTTTGGGCTGTTGGCCCATGTATCATCTTAGAGTCCATCATAGACGCGTCTAAGCCTTGTTGGTCGACCTAAACTCTATATAAACAGTAGCCACCACAAAAATTAGGGTTTGAGTTTTGCTTGAGAGTATTATGTCGAGAACAGTTCGCCGTGTATCGGTTTGTGAAACCCCAACTTGTGCAACTCAATTGAGATTTGCATTTTCCTCGTTCTTGCTGGTGTTATTTGGTTGCATTGCAGGAACGATAGCCTTCTTGGCGAGGTTGATTGCACATGTCATGTGGTCGATAACCATCAGGAGCAGTGGTGTTGTGATTGCAAGGATTCAAACCTTTGGCTCAGGAGCCTTCATCACCAACGTCAAGTCTCCACCCCAAAACTGATGTACCTCACGAAAGATCAGGGCCTATCCCATATCAGATGGAGTGTTTCGAGTCTGGTGCTAGACACGGTATTGCCTCTACCCATTTTAACACATAATCCACTGTGATGAGAATGTACTCCTTGTCTCCATTCTTGGGAAATGGTCCCATGAAATCTATGCCCCACACGTCGAATATGGCGATTTGAAGGTTGCTTGTGAGCGGCATAGCATCCCTTGGACTTATATTCCCTTGGCGCTAGCATCATGGGCACCGTCGCACAAACTCCTTTGCATTCTCGTACACAGTGGGCCAATAGAGCCCACTCTGCCAAATTTTTGCATGAGTCTACATAGTGACCTCCATAAGAGGATGCATGGCTTCTATCAAGGACTTGAGGTGCTTCACAAATTGGAATGCAGTGACGTAGTAGCCTATCTGTGCAGAGTTTGTATAGGTAGGGATCATCCCAGAGATAGAATAGGCTGTTGTGGGCCAGTTTCCTCTTGTCTACTCCTTTCAGGGACTGTAGCCGGCAACGATGTAATTCACCAGATTAGCATACCACGGTTGGGATGTTGTCACCTTTAGGAGCTGATCATCTCTCATGTAGTCATCGATCGGCAAGGACGATGTTTCTTGGATTTCATTCGTGAGAGGTGATCTGCAACTGAATTCTCTACTCCCTTCTAATCTCTAATTTTGATATCGAACTCTTGGAGTAACAACACCTACCGAATCAGTCATGGCTTTGCATCTTTCTTGGTTAGGAGGTATTTGAGAGCTGCATGATCCGTACAGATGTTTACCTTTGCTCCTACCAAATATAATTTGAACTTATCGATTGCGAAGACCACTACTAGCAGTTCTTTCTCGGTGGTGGAGTAGTTCACCTATGGGCTAGTGATAGTTTTGCTCGCATAAGATATGGCATGACGTTTCTTATCTTTGGTTTGGCCCAGTACTGCTACAACAGCGAAGTCACTTGCAACACACATGATTTTGAATGGTTTGTTCCAATCAGGCGGTTGAATGATTGGTGCTATGACCAGTGCCCTCTTGAGCTTGTGAAAAGCTTCGAGACAATCCTCGTCAAACACAAAGGGAGCATCCTTGGCTAGCAAATTTGTCAGAGGCTAGGCTATATGGGTGAAAATTTTGATAAATCTCCTGTAGAACCTAGCATGGCCTAAGAAGCTTCGAATGGCCTTGATGTTTGTAGGCGGGGCTAGCTGCTCAATGACTTTGATTTTTTGCATGGTCTACCTCTATGCCTCTTTCTGAGATTCTGTGGCCTAGCACAATTCCTTCTCTGACCATGAAGTGACATTTCTCTCAATTTAAGACAAGGTCTACTTCTTTGCATCTCTAAAGAACCTTTTCAAGGTTCTCTAGACATTCATCGAATCTTTTGCCATAAACTGAGAAATCGTCCATGAAGACTTCCATGATGTTTTCAATGAAATCGGATAAGATTTCCATCATGCACCGCCGGAATGATGCTGGAGCATTGCACAGCACGAACGACATTTGCTAGTAAGCGAAAGTTCCATACGGGCATGTGAAGGTGGTCTTACTCTGGCCCTCCGGGTGAATTGGAATCTGGTGGTAGCCAGAGTAACCATCGAGATAGCAGAAGAAAGATTGATTTGCCACCCCCTCTAGCATTTTGTCAATGAAGGGAAGGGGGAAGTGGTCCTTCTTGGTGGCGGAGTTGAGTTTTCTATAGTCGATGCACATCCTCCAACCGGTGATAGTTCTCTGTGGGATTGGTTCATTGTTTTGATTCTTGACAACCGTCATCCCTCCCTTCTTGGGTACAACTTGTACGGGGCTAACCCATTCACTATCTTGTATGGGGTAGATGATGCCCGCGTGTAGGAGTTTGAATACTTCCTCCTTAACTACCCCCCTCATCGCGTTGTTAAGTCTACACTGAGGTTCCCTTGTTGGTTTGTGATCAACCTCCATAGGTATGCGATGAGTGCACAGGTTGGAACTGATTCCTTTTAGGTCTTAGAGCAAGTATCCAAGCACGGTTCTATACTTCTCCAGAACTAAAAGTAATCGCGCTCTCACTCTCTGTTAGCTTGTTGCTGATGATTACCGGTGTGTCCTCTTTCCCATGGAGGAAGGCATACTTCAGGCCAAGCGGTAGTTGCTTCAGCTCTATCTTTGGAGCTTCGGGCTGCAATGATTCACCAAGTTCTTCGAACTCAAGCGGCTCCTCTGCCGCACTAAAGTCGCTAAGAGCCTCTTCCTCTAGGCGAGCTTGACCCACTTCCTCAAGTGAAAGGCTCATCACTTCTTCTAAAGGGTCAATCTCTGGCTTTGCTTCTGTTTTGGCATTGAATGATCTATCAATGTTGACATTAATTTCCTCATTGCAAAGATGAAGCTGCAGTCTCCCTCTGTATATATTTGAACTGGTGAGGGCAGCGATTGGGATCCCAACCACAATCAACGGTCTGAATCCCTCGGGGATGTCAAAGACGTGGAAGTCCAAAAACACCAGAGTATCCCACAAGGTTTTCTGAATTACCCGAAGCACACCATCGCACTTCAAATATCTGTCATCTGCCCATTGTAGACGTATGGTCAATCTTGACAGTGGCTGTGTGGGGTAATATCTGTTCATCACATACTTAGGAATTATGTTCACTCCTATTCTTGGGTCGTATGTGATGTCTTGCTGTTGAAGCCATGATACTTGGCTAGGGATGACGCCAGAGTCTGGATAGAATTTGATTGCACTTGTGTCCAGACGTCTCCTCTAGCCATTCCCGATTGATTGCTGTGGAAAGCTAGAGCAGGTCCTCCTTCATTTGTTCTTTCTGCTCTGGTAAGATGTATGCTGGTTTGGAGGTCTTGGTGAAACGTCGGTCTTGCTTAGGCAACCGAGAGGCATCGCCGAAGTCCATGAAGAGTTCGTCCTCAAAAGAGAATGGAGGTGCCGACGGAGGAATCGTCAGGGCTAAACTGACCCTCTCAGTTTGTCGTGACGATGGTTTTGGGATTTCTTTGATTCGGGGAGCTGGTGGTGGAGAGGGATGATGTGTAATTTTGTCTCTCTTCGTTAGGAATTTGCTCAGGGGGCTTCTATGGAGGTTGCTCTTCTAGTGTGCTAAGATCAAAAGCCTTCTCGAGAATTTTGTCTAGAATTTTTCTACCCTCGCATGCCTTTAAGTGTGAGAATGATCCTGCCGAAGCTAAGTCATGGCAGAGATCAGCACCGGGTGATAGTCCCAGCAATTGCGCCTAGAAAAACCTTGTTGATGTCTCTTAGCGTAACATTTTTTACTCCGCAAGCACACTGAGATTTGCTGTAGCCTTTTCACCCAGAGTATTCCGAGTATCGTAAAAATCCATAGAGAAGCGGCAGGTGAGAGAGTGTAATTGAATAATCTCAAACTGAATAAGCTGTAAACTTGAATAAATTATACCAACTAGTAGTTATACAAGGGTAAGCTTGATAAAGATAGGTCTATGGTGGAGGGGTAAGTCTATCAAAGATATCCGTAGAAAGGTATAATTGCTTGGGCGGACACCGAGGAGATAAAAGTCACCAAACTCTATTTCGGCTGTAAAGATTATACATGAAAACTAATGTCACTCAATTAAGCAGGTCAGGGTCTTGCATTGAGCGAAATTCTAGCACCCTCGTGGAGCCAAGGGGGTAGATAGTTGGCAACTGAAGGAGGACCTAGCTAACGCCTACGGTGACTCCCGAATGACGGACATGGGATACACAAGCACACCACACGCTGTCACTGAGTGGGGTTACCAAGCAAATCTATGTGGAGAGGATGGCATGCTATAAACGTGTTCAAGCGAAGCCTGAACAACGATAGACCATCCTTGATCAGAGGAGAGGGTCTAGCCAAAGCCTAGCGTCTAAGTCTAGGGTTGAGTTATAGCACCGGCAAGAATAACAAGAATTGAACATGGTAAACACAATCTAAGCCTAGTAAGTGTGTAAAGAAAGGTACACCACACTTACAAGAGATAGAACTAGAGTAAAATATAACTGAAATTATATTGACTGATAATCTGAATCCAAAAGATACAAAGCTTTACCACAGACTCAAAGATAACTTTAGAGACTCCGAGGCAAAGCTCGACTCAACTCTAACTCCCAGGACTATCCTAACTACTAAAGGAAGAGTGTGGCACTCTAACATAGCTCTTGAACTCAACTCCACACCATACAAATGAGCTCCTGGGGTCTATTTATAGCCTAGTGCGTGAAGGGGCGTATTTGTATGCACACTAGGTCAGTTAGGGGTGAGGTCAGTGGCTGGGTGGCTAAGGTCGGTGGCCAGGCGGCCACCCCTATGGCCGAGCGGCCATAGGATCCACCGACTTACGTGATCCAACGCTTGATATTATTCCCCCATGTTGGTTAGCGGTTGATACAATTGGAGCACGTGTAAAATACCTCCGAGGGGTGGCCGGGTGGCCAAGGAATGTGGCCAGGTGGCCACGTGTCTTCCACTGGTTGGTTGCATGCTTGGTCCCTCATATTCTTGACATCACTGATCTTCATTTTGGTGCTCTTTCGACCCTTGGATGTATTGGATACCCTTTTGTATGATTGGATCGTTATTGTCTTGTGTTTGTTTTCATGTAGGATCGAAAGAGGTGGCAAGTGAGGCGGCTGGGTAGGCCATGCCACATGGCCGGGCGGCCATGCAGCCCCCTGACTAGTGGCCGGGCGACCACTGTTGCCCTGAAAATTGGCTGGGCGGCCATGGGCTGTGGCCGGGTGGCCATGGCCCTTTGCCATTGTTGGCCATCTTTGGTCCTTGATGTGTTTGCAACCATTTTATGTACATTTTTGGTACCTGCATCCAAATATTCATGTACATCTTGTGGAACTCATTAGTAGCAAGGGTTAGTCCAATAAAGTTACATGTTTCACTTCATTTCAAGGATAGTTGATGGTCGAAATCGCCAAATAACGACCGTCAACACCCCCCAAGCTTAAACCTTTGCTCATCCTCGAGCAAAACTAAGACAAGGCATGGATCAGGAGTTGCTGCAATATCAAAGTTAAAAGGAAATTCTTATATGCAACTCAACACTCGGCTTCGCTCCAAGTAGTGAAATAATCGAAGTTTACCTCATGCCATACCTGTGGTGCATCTTTTTGTTTACCTTGCCTTGGGTGGTTGAGAGATAGAATGACTTTATTGTAGGAATAACTCAAACTTGCTCTTTTTGGATTGTTTTCTCAGGTGTTTTCAGGATTTTCAAAACAAAAGGAACTTCCCCAAGGATACTCTCGATTGCTCAGAAGTGTTTCCTCACCAAAGGCCATGAGTTTGGCCAAAACTTTCCTACACTAAGGCCTTTGTGGAGCTTTAGGTGGGGAAAGAGTGTGGCACACTTAGAATGCTTATTTTGCTAAGCTAAAGATTGGACCAAAAAGTGTACTTTATCACTTCTTCTATTTGATAACTGGAGTATGGGTGGTGGAACAAAGTGTCTCCTTCGCTTGATTTTCTTCCCCTTGTAGCCTTTGATAGATTTGGAGGGGATGTGGAGCCTTATTTTGTTTTTGCAATGCTTGAATTTGCATGCTTTTCATTTTGCCGTGCTTTTGCATGCTTTGTTTTTGCTCCATACCCTTCCTCCTTGAGATTTGAAGGCTAGGGAATATGAGAAGTATTTGGAGACAATTGGTGGATGTAAAGTCTGGAGTGGATCACTTGCATTTGATGCTTTTGTACTCCAGCTATCAACAGAAGGTGAATTTTCTACTCAATGAGACTCAAAATTTGACAAATCTCAAATCATTTCTAAGCAGTTCTAATCAAGGGTTGTAAAATTTGAGTCATTTTTGGCTCTGGTAGGTATTTTGACCAAGGGGAGTTCTATTTTGTCATTTTCAAAATAAAAACCTGAGATATTGATCTTACTAGGAACAAGAAAGAGGTCATCCTAGTTTAAATCATATCATGTCTCTCAACAACTTAGGCTTGTTATCAGAAATGGCAACCACATAGTAGAACTTTGCTTTACTTCTTTTGTTCACAAACGTGGACTAAGCTAAGCATAAGTCACATGCAAGAATTAAACTAGTTAACTTGATAGAGCAACTATTCATCATTTCCATGGTGAAGCTACCATGTAAAATTTATTCATGGGAATTTTTTTAATATAACTGGATGGAAGACTAGAATTAAACCTACTAAGCATGATCTCATAAAGCAGAATGGTAGAAATAGTGATACTCAATGGGAGACTGATGCGGTAAGCAAGAGGACTGGCGTACATACCCAACTGTCGATTTCGGTCTCCCCCCAAGCTTTCATGAAGCTACTGGGGGTAATACCCATAGTACTAGTAAAACTTCTGGGCCTCATCGAGGGAGCGTTCGGTCGTCGCTTGTGTCTCCAGGAGGAGGTTGTGCTGCTCCACATATGTTTGCTCTAAGTTCTGAGTACGCTGGTCCATCTGATTGAGTTGGGTGACCATTCCGGTTGTGCGTTGGTCCTGGATGGTCAGGGCTCCAAAGATGGAGCCTAGAGGGTCGACTGCAACATGTGCAGATGCAGATGGACCTACAGTGTAGGACCCTGACCCATAGCCATAGTAGGTACCTCCTCCGCCAAATTGTTCCCGCTCCTGAGAGTGTGCAGCGCTGGAATTGTACCCCCACGATGTGCCTACAAACCCTTCCTAGGGATGCCAGGATTGGTCTTCACCCTGGTTGTGCTAGGATGAGCCTCTTGAGGTATTGCCATGTAGGTCCAATTCCTGTAGCTTGTGCATCCTCTGCTTGCTTTGGGATGCATTCCTCTGCTGCTTGCCTCTATGCCCTTGTCATGACTCCTGCTACACTATGTCATGGTCCCTCTAATGGCATAGATAGCGTGTTCACGGAGTAGAGTTTGAACTGTGGTTCGGGTAGTGGCAGCTCATACTCGTACCCCTTGAAGGTCATGACAAAGGTCCTCGAAGGTTCCTTGCACAGAAAGTGCACTTGGATGAAGTGCCTTTCGGTAATTAAGTTTAGTGTGTCTTGAGGGTATGTATGCCACCTGGGCATTTGCTAGTACCCCTAATTTAGATGCAATCCTCGTCACGAATGACATGATTGTGATGGAGTTTTCATCATGAACTAGTTTCAGCCAATGTTGCAGAATACTAAGCACAGGAGCATACTGCTGCCTATGCCACATGGCGTAGAGGATTTTTAAGTCCTCCACGGTCATGCAATGTGTGTCATCTCGGGGAAGGACTATCATGCAAATCCATCGGGCCATGAAACGCATTGTGGGGTGTTTGATTTTCGTGATGCCCTTTTTCCTAGGAGCATCATCCCCAGCTAGAGCTTTCCAGAACTCTTGGGAGTTAAAGCCTACGTGTTTGGCTGCTAAGGAGTAGCTTGGTGAGAACCCAAGAGCATTGCTGAATTGACGGAGTGTCAGCTCGTGCTCAGTGTTGAAGAGTCTGAAGTGAACAGTCATGTTCAACCGTTGGGGCACTACGCGGAGGGCATAAGAAACTCCTTTGTGAGGAGTACTATGCCTCCCTCAAAGATATCAACAAAGCTTCCCTAGCCCACAGTATTAAAAACCCCTTCAAATTTGTTAAGCATACCTGTGCTGGTCATGAGGGTTTTGTCAAAGCACTTGGTGAGGCTGAAGAACTTTGTGTGGAGGTGCCCTAGCAAGTCGGCTTCATTTCAGTCACGCGTCTGGATGTGGGAGTCATGCAGTAGCACGGGGCGGTTGTTAGATGACGTTGCCTCCTCCTTCGGTGGTCCAGCACTTGAGGATCCCCTGTCGGACACTGTCCAAGAGTTCCAACTTTCTGAGCTGGAGGACGTTGGGAAGTGGATGTGCTGTCCCGCCCTACTGATGGCTTTCCTTGCCCTTTTCAGTGCACACCTCATCCTTCAAACACAAACACAACCACAACTACAAAAACGACAAGATAATATTAGCGTTAGGGGTTGGTCAGTTCTTGTGGGGCATGACACCTGCACAAACCAGTTCTCGTTCTTGCCAAAGAAGGGCAAGTAGCTGAATTTATTTGGCTAACCAAATTTTATTTGAGCATTATTTTGGCTAAGCAAAAGGAGCTTAATTAAGCTACTAAGTGAGAGAATTTTGAGAGGGAGAGGAGAGAGTGCAGCTTGCTGCGTGGTGCATTGAAAGAAGGAGCAAGGGGGCTGTATTTATAGACGAAAGAAGGAGTAGGGGGCTGGGCGGCCAGCATGGGTGGCTGGGCGGCAATGATGGAGTCTAGGCTGCCGTGCTCTTTGCGTGGCAGTGCAGCAAGAGGGTGCTGATTTCATCGGTGTGCATAAAACAAGATTGGGCGGCCATGATTGTGTTTCTCACTCTCTTTTGCTTGCATGCGTACCAATGTGCAGGTTGGTCGGTGATTAGCAAAATTATGAAAGCAAATGGAGAGAAAACCTAGACACAATGGTACACCTGCGCATTAGTACGCATGCATGCATAAGAGAGAAAGAAACACTATGATGGCCACCCGGCCACCCATGTTGGCTGCCCGGCCACCCAAGATGGCTGCACGGCCCCTTGCTCCCCCTTTCACCTATAAATATAGCCCCCTTGCTCCTTCTTTCAGTGCACCACACAGCAAGCTGCACTCTTTCCTCTCCCTCTCAAAATTCTCTCACTTAGTAGCTTAATTAAGCTCTTTTTGCTTAGCCAATAATGCTCGAATAAAATTTGGTTAGCCACATAAATTCAGCTACTAGCCTCTGTTTGGCAAGAACAAGAACGGTTTGTGGAGGTGTCATGCCCCACAAGAACGAGTAACCCCTAACGCTAATATTGTCTTATCATTTTTATAGTTGTGGTTGTGTCTGTGTTTGCAAGATGAGGCGCGCACTGAAAAGGCCAAGGAACGCCATCAGTAGGGCGGGACAGCACATCCACTTCCTGACGTCCTCCGGCTCATAGAGGCAGAAGTCTCAGACAGTGTTCGACATGCAGATTCAAGCACGGCAAAAATAAAATAAGGCTCCATATCCCCTCCAAATCTATCAAAGGCTACAAAGGGAAGAAAATCGAGAGAAGGAGACACTTTATTCCACCACTCATACTCCAGTTATGCAACAGAAAAAGTGATAGAGTACACTTTTTGGTCCAATCTTTGGCTTAGCAAAATAAGCATTCTAAGTGTGCCACACTCTTTCCCCACCTAAAGTTCCACAAAGGCCTTAGTGTAGGAAAGTTTTGGCCAAGCTCATGACCTTTGGTGAGGAAACTCTTCTGAGAAATTGAGAGTATCCTATAGGTCTTAGTGTAAACTGAGTTAGTTAGGCTTGGGCTATAAATACTTAAGTGGTTGGTCATTAGGTGACTCGTCCTACCTCTAGAAACCCTAGGCTTTGCTTTCCAACCAGCTAAGTGCTTAGAGTGAAAACCGGTGCTAATCTAGGATTTGGAATCCCCTAGAGTACTTTGCATTAGTGGGAGGATGAAGGGTGGTAGGCTGTGAGGAACCTTGTAAGAACTGTTTTCCACCTCTAATACAAGGAAGATTCGCCCCCAATTCGTGCTCATGTGTGCAGCCATCTCCTTCCCCCCTTTCTAGTTTGGATTTTATATGAAACTCAAAGGCTTTTGGTGATTTGCTTTGCCTGTGAGTTAATCGTGTTCTTTTGGCTCTTTTAGACTTGCTAGGACGTGGAGATTAAGACTTAGTTCATCTCAATCCAAGTTGTTCTTAAGTTTTCCCTTTTCTTGCCCAAAGATTGTCTTCTCACGAGATCTGAAATTCCGTCTAATCCCCTAGGTCATTTTGAGTTGATCTTTATGGAATAGCTTTGGAATAGGGTCCACATAGCCTGTGCAAAATCTCATGAAGTTTGGACAAGATTTGGTCAAGTTTTGGGTTTGGGAACTCAAGTTCCTCGAATCCACCGTACTATCCGACTCTGCCACTGGACTATCCAGTAACCTACCAGGACAGTCCGATGGCTTGCACCAGACAGTTCAGCATCGGACCTTGTCCCAATCTCTACCGGACAATCCTGGCGTGTCCTACCAGGACAGTTCGGTGCCCCCGAACTTTAGCATCGGACAGTCCTGTGCCACCGGACACTGCAACCGAATAGTCCGGCAGCTGCTACCGGATAATCCGGTGTGGTCAGGGCTGCTGCCTCATTTCCTGCTATTTCGTTCTTCCGCTGTGTTGTTGCGTCAGATTTGCTTTTCCCACTAGTCTGACCATACTCTTTGCTTGTTGTGACCTAGTATGTCGCATTTCGGTGTGGTGAGTGTCAAGTGGTGAAATTGCAGGTTTTGGTGCTTGCGGTGACTTGGGATCTTTGTGGTCGTTGAGTTGCTAGCTCTTTCTCGCCTACTGTGTATCCTTTCAGTGGACAACACGTTGCGCTGGCTAGACACGTATCTGTTCAGTGGACGGTGTCTAGCGTAGATTCTTGTGAGTTTTCAGTGCACCCAATTTGGGAGTCGTGATTTTGAGTTTTCAAGTGCTCCTATTCACCCCCCTCTAGTCGCACGTCTCAGTCCTACAAGTGGTATCAGAGCCGGTAGGGTTTCTTCATACCTTTACCGGTGAGAAACCAGTAGTGACTATGGCGCACTCCAGGAAGGTTTTGGTTCTCAGCTCGAATGGTTATCCCTACTGGAAGGGTAGGATGAAAGCTTTCTTACTTAGCCAGAGCGAGGACACATGGAATGCTACTCAGAGTATGACTTTTTCGGTGCTCCCCGTTGCCGAGTGTACCACACTAGCGCTCGTTGCTCAGCACAAGGTGAACTACAAGGCGGTGAACTTTCTCTTCTCTCGACTTGGTCCGGCGGACTATGTGGCAGAACCACCAATTTAATCTGAGCTGAGCACACCAGCCACCTCTGGTTCGCAGCGCACTTAGATCGAACTAAATCCGCCACACGCAAACCCAGAGGAACCGACATCATACACATCTGACTCTCGATGGAGCCACAAAAGTTACATCATCACAGGCAGGTTGAATATAGCATAAGTAGACTTAGTTTACAAACCAATTCGAAATAAAATACAAGTTCCAACATAGTGCCATCGTGAGGCAAGTTCAAAAGTATCTCGCATTAGAATTTAAAAGTTCAAAATTCATAACAACATCAAAAGACTTGCATCAAATGAAACAACATCATGTCCACCGATGTTGCTTCTATGCCACACATAGTGACTCTCAGCCCTGATGGAGGCATGGACCTCCACCAATTCAAATGCAAACGAAGAGCTCCATACCTGCGCTGAAAATGTGGGGGCAAACCTTGAGTACTAATTACTCAGTAGGACTTAATGGAATGGCTTATGGCTAACGCAAGCTTGCTTACAAACAAGTGGATCCTTAGCCCTAAATTTTAAACAGTGATATATTAACATAAAGTAACAAGATTAATAGTTGCATATATCATCATGATAATAAATTACAGAAATGTAACATACAAGTACAAGCACGTGGAAGTTGAAAACAATGAATATTAGATACAACATATTGAAATAGTTACTACGTTGCCCGACAGTGACATTGGCATTCTCACACTTGGTGAGCATCAGCGTTTTGAATCGATTTTAATTCTCGGGAATAACTATCATGTATGGGGTATATGCTTACTAACCGTAGCGTTCTCACATATATCCCCTATCTCATCCTGTCTTGTCCCAAGATTCAAAGTGCCCCCACCTAACCCTCGGGTTGTGTCCCCATGGCGAGCCTGCCAACAGAGCCTAAATATATCATGGTAAGGCTACTATCCAAGTTTCAAGATTTTTGAAGTCCATTTAGACTACTTTTGGCATTTATTCTTGTTTTAGCAATCATGCAAGATCCAGGGGCAAGAAGGTAATTTCATACATCAATCTCTCACCCATCCTGTAGATGTGCTCATGGGGGGGGGGTCCAAATGAACTGAGTTTACATTTTTACAATTTTTGTGTGATTTTTAATGAATTTCCAAAGTTTCATCCGAAATAAAGTGTTTAAAATGGAAAAACCCCAGATCTGAGGACCTATATGTAATTTAACGTAGATCTCAGGGGCTAGCTTGCAAGATCTGTAAGACACATTGCACAGTACAACAGATTTAAACCAAAAACGATAGAACTCTGAGGGCTAAATTGAAAAAGTCATCTTCCTACCTGGGCTTCTTCAACCTCGCCCCCAGGGAGGGGACAGGGCAGCGACAGCCCACTGGCGTTGGTCGAGGAGGGAGCGGGGAGCACGGGGAAGCTCATCCCCTACCTTGGGTGATTGGAGCAGTGTCGGAGAGGTCCGGCGATGGTGTGCTCGGACGGAGGTCCTTCGGCGGCGAAATGCGGTGCGGCGAAGCGACTCTGACCACCGAAACGGGTGGGAACGGGGGAGCAGGGTGCACTGAACAGCAACGCGGCGTTGAGGAGGCGCGGGAGCGGCCAGAGGTGGCAATGTGAGCTCAGCCCGAGCTGCCCCAATGGCAGTGGCGCGCGGAAGCAGAGAGGAAGGGGAGGGAGCTCGGTGGGAGGCACGGAGCGAGGGGGAAGAGGGCAGAGGAGGCGCTCCTCCACTTAAGGCGAGATGGGCGCGGTCGGAGAGGCCACCGCCCGTGGCACCCGTATACCGGTGGCCGCGTGGTGGCAGCCGCCGACGCAGCGCGCGTCCAGTCGGGGCAGGCCCCACGCGACAGTGGAACAAAAGGAAAGGAGAAAAAGAAAAATGTTGACCCCTGTTTGACTACTGAGACATTTGTTTGAATTTTGAGTTTTTTAACAACCTAGAGGCCAATTTTGATGAAACTCAAAATACAAGAAGTAGTCTAAACTTGGTGATCTACAACTTTGTTATAAACTTTGACACCATGTTTTATTTAAGTTTGAGGAGTGTTGGGCCGAAGGCCCCAGGCCCCATGCTTCGGATGGTTCATTTGTGTTGGTGAATCGTAGGGTACGAAGAAGAAGTTGAAGACTATTCGAAGGAAGGGCTACAGGTTCAACCCAAAGATTCCTGGAGCTAACATGGGACTTTGCTTCGAAGCTTAAAGGCAGCATGTCCGAAGAAGATCTACTCCGAAGCTTGAGGGCAGACACCGTTCGAAGGGGCGCGTTCTGGGAAGCTAAGCCGAAGCACAAAGGGTCGCGTATTCGACTTGGCTTTGGATGTAAAATTACTGACTAGACAAGTGCATTGAATAGGAAGGGAGAAGTGTGAAGGGTATCCCTGAGGGCAGCTATGTAAAATCATTGCAAAGTAGACCATCGGTTGACCCCTATATATACTGGGGAGACCAACCGACCAACGGACAGGCTTTTGGCAGTGACACTTGGATGCCTCGCATTGAACATGACGTCAACCCTAGTTTTGGGTACGAATGTATAGCAAATGGCTTTTCCTATGTGTCCATGTGCCCTTTTGTCTTTTCGTCTTCTGTGCATTTTTCCTTAAGCATTTTTGAACTGGGCAAAGAGTTCCCATTTCGATCGTCATTTATGCTTTGTTTAATTCCACTCAAGGACTCCAAAGAGAGAGGTCCTTCGTGTTTGATATTGCCGTGTTGTCATCATGTAATTTGATAACAGACCTCCAACATTTGGCACCCACCTGCGGTGGATCCTCACCACCGAATGACGAAACAACCTCATCTGAAGCCGATGAGAATTCCTAGGGGAAATTTTGGCATCAGAACACCCAAATGCCAAAGATCCACCCAGGAATGGTGAAGCACTTAAGGAAAGTGAAGCTGAACTAGAAATGCAAGCAGATGGAGAGGTTTTGAAACAGCAGATTGCAGAGCAAAAAGGGAACGCAGCTTAGGAATTTGCGGCTTTGCCAAATATTGATGAAGATGAGCTTGTAGAGCTCGAGCAAATCAATGAGGAATTGCAATTTAGGAAACAGAAGTTAGCAAGGCTAAAGCTATTAAAGTCTCAGATAGAGGAGGCTTCAGAATACATTCAGGACAATCAAAACAAAGATCAGCAGCAAGGTGGTCAGGCTAGGCAACACACCAACCAAGAATTAGCAGCAAATTACATCTTCAACGCCACATCGTCCCTGTCACAGGAATTACAAGCCGCTCCTTGGCCATATGGTTATAGACCAACTATGTTATCTAGTTATGTTGGATAGTCAAGCCCAAAGCAGTTTCTGTTGAGCTACGAGGCAACAGTGGCTTCCTTCGGGGGAAACACAGCTGTTTTAGCAAAGTCATTGGTGATGACACTTTAGGGGATTGCTCAGTTGTCGTATTCATCACTAAGGCCCGGGTCAATCTATTCCTGGCACTAGTTAAAAGATGCGCTGCTCGTGAACTTCTAGGGTTTTCATTCTCAGGCAGTCACATCTCAAACCCTATTCGCATGCAAGCAAGAACCAGGAGAAGCTTTGCAAAGCTATTTCCAAAGGTTCCTAAACATCAAGGCTCAGGCACCAGGTATATCGGACGAAGTTGTCATCGATGCTGCTATCAATGGACTCAGAATAGGCCAGTGTGCACAATACTTTGCATGAAAGCCCCCAAAGACGGTAGCTGAGTTGCATGAAAAAATGAATGAGTTTTGCAGGGCAAATAATGATCTTCAGATCGGGCAACAAGAACAACAGAAGTCAAAAGAGATAGGTCAGCAGCTCAACAAACGCAATTGGGTAAGCATCGAAATGGATGAACAGTTCAGAGCCCAAAATGTGTTCAACATTGAAGAAGAAAAATTTGATCTCAAGCAAGAACCAAAGCTGTACAGAGGAGGTCATGATTTCAGAGGTGGACGAGGAGGTCGAAGCTTCGAAGAAAAAAACAATGGTGGAAGATTTCAAAAGAAGTTGTTCTATGTATTTTGTGGAGAGGATAAGGGCCACACCACGAAGTACTACGAGATCACTATTTAGAAGAAGAAAGAGCTGAGTGAGTCTTTGTCGCAGACCACTCCGAAGGAAGCCTGTCAGGTTCAACAGTACTGTCCGATTAACTATGCAATACCAAACATCCATGCTTTGACATACACTCAGAGGCAGGCTCTTCCGCCACCACCTTCAAGCACGTCAACATCTCCGGCGTACAACCATCTACAAGCTTTGCCACCACTGCCTCTGGGTCACTTTCCTGCACTTACATATCCCCAACAGCAAGCCCTACCTCCCCCACCAGGCTCGCCGCCTTAGCAACAGTGGTCTTCTTCAAGTTAGTATCAGTCACAAGCATCCCCACATAGCTACTCAGTGATGCCTTTGCAGCAACAGCCATTTCAAGAAAAGGGGAAAGATGAAGAAACAGCCGAAGTGCAAACAGTGAACACCATAGTGCCTGCTTCAAAGCATATATTTCCCATAATGGGAGGTTCAAGCCTCGAACCATAGTAAAAAAAACAGAAGAGGGAGTATCAGAGAAGAGTTCATCATATTGGAGTTCAAGGTCCGCATATAAAAACAAAGTGGTTGCATATGCCAATCACATTTGATCAGAGCGATCCTCGGTTGAAGGATTATCCACACAACGATGCAATGGTGATAAACTACAATATTGGGGGCTACGTCATACATTATGTCTTAGTTGACAACGACAGTTCAGCTGATATTCTGATGGCAAAGGCATTCAGGCAGATGAACCTTGGTGATTTGGTTTTAGAGCCCGCTACGAATCCACTGCGGAAGTTCCTTTTGTTTTTGAAAATCCTAAAAACACCTGAGAAAATAATCCAAAGAGAGCAAGTTTGAGTTACTCCTGCAATAAAGTCATTTTATCTCTCAACAAGGCAAGGTAAGTAAAAAGATGCACCGCTAGTATGACATAAGGTGAACTATGACTATTTCACTACTTGGAGCGAAGCCGAGTGTTGAGTTGCATATAAGAATTTCCTTTTAATTTCAATATTGTGGTAACTCCTGATCCATGCCTTGTCTTAGCCTTACTTGAGGACGAGCAAAGGTTTAAGCTTGGGGGTGTTGACGGTCGTTATTTGATGATTTCGACCATCAACTATCCTTGAAATGAAGTGAAACATGTAACTTTGTTGGACTAACCCCTCCTATTAATGAGTTCCACAAGCTGTACATGAATATTTGGATGTAGGTACCAAAAATGTACACAAAATGGTTGCAAACACGTCAAGGACCAATGATAGGCAACAACGGCAAAGGGCCATGGCCGCCCGGCCACGTGGCTGGCTGCCCGGCCAATTTCTAGCCCAACAATGGCCGCCCGGCCACTGGTCAGGGGCTGCATGGCCACTCGGCCACCTCACTTGGCACATCTTCGATCCTACATGCAAACAAACACAAGACAATGAAGATCCAACCATACAAAAGGCTATCCAATACATTCAAGGGTCGAAAGAGCACCAAAACAAGATTAGTGACATCAAGAATCCGAGGGACCAAGCATGCAACCAACCAGTGGAAGACACGTGGCCACCTAGCCACATTCCTTGGCCGCCCGGCCACCCCTCAGAGGCATTTTACACATGCTGCAACTGTATCAACTGCCAACCGACACGAGAGAATAATATCAAGCATCGGATCACCTAAGTCGGTGGATCCTATGGCCGCCTGGTCATAGGGGATGCTGCCCAACCATAGGGGTGGCCGCTCGGCCATCGACCTTGGCCGCTCGACCACCGACCTCACCCCTAACCGACCTAGTGTGCATACAAATACCCTCCTTCACTCACTAGGCTATAAATATACCCCATGAGCTTATTTGTAAGGTGTGGAGTTGAGTTCACGAGCTATCTTAGAGTCCCACACTCTTCCTTTAGTAGTTAGGATAGTCTTGGGAGTTAGAGTTGAGTAGAGCTTTGCCTCGAAGTCTCCGGAGTTATCATCGAGTCTGTGGTAAAGCTTTGTATCTTTTAGATTCAGATTATCTTCAATATAATTTCAGTTATATTTTACTGTAGTTCTATCTCTTGCGAGTGTGGTGTACCTTTCTTTGCACACTTGCTAGGCTTAGATTGTGTTTACCTTGTTGTTCAATTCTTGTTATTCTTACCGGTGCTATAAGTTAATCCTAGACTTAGACGCTAGGCTCTAGCTGGACCCTCTCCTCTGATCATGGACGATCTATCATTATTCAGGCTTCGCTTGAACACATTTATAGCATGCCATCCTCTCCATGCAGATTTGCTTGGTAGCCCCACTCAGTGACAGCGTGTGGTGTGCCTATATATCCCAGGCCCGTCATTTGGGAGGCCTGTAGACGTTAGCCAGGTCCTCCTTCGGTTGCCAACTATCTACCCCCTGGCTCCTCGAGGGTGCTAGAATTTTGCTCGACGCAAGACCCTGACCTGCTTCATTGAGTGACATTAGTTTTCATGTATAATCTTTGCAGCCGAATAGAAATAGAGTTTGGTGACTTTATCTCTTTCTTGTCCTCCCAGGCAACTATACCTTTCTACGGATATCTTTGATAGACTTACCTCTCCACCATACACCTATCTTTATCAAGCTTACCCCTTATAACTACTAGTTGGTATAATTTATTCAAGTTTACAGCTTATTCGATTAGAGATTATTCAATTACACTCTCTCGCCTACCGCTTCCCTGTGGATTTTTACGATACTCGGAATACTCTAGGTGAAAAGGCTACAGCGAATCTCTATGCGCTTGCGGAGTAAAATCTGTTATGCTAAGAGACATCAACAGTTAGCCATTTCATTGCTGAGTGCCCGAACAAGCAGAACGACTACTACAAGAGGGGCAAGAGCCACTCCCGTGACTCCAACAAGTACCATATTGGAAGTGCGACCACGCCAAGCACCGCTCTAGCAAGATCAAGAACTTCAGGAAGGCTTTTGAGAGCTAACAGAAGGACAACCAAAAGCATGATAGGGCCTTCTTCGCCGAGCTTGGTGGTTTTTGCAGCGGAACGTCCTCTTTCTCCTTGTCCTCGTCATGTTCAAGAGATGAGCAGATTGTCACCAAGTGGGACAAGACGAGGGATCAAGGTGGTCCAGCTGGTCTTTGCTTCATCTCCACCAAGTCCAAGCGCAAGTGCAAGATGAATCGGAGATCCTTCTGCTCCATGGTGCTTGGGGACAAGGATGACAAGGGCAATGACAACGACTCATCTGATGAAGAGGTAACTCCTGAGCAAGCTGAAATTCTTGAGATGCTGGAGAAGAATAGTCATGAGTTGAAAGCCCAAGATAGGATGTTGGAGAAGGCAGCTAAGAAGCTGCAGAAGCACAAAGCCAAGCTTGTTGACGCTTGGGCTGAGATTGAGAGGCTAAAGAGTGTGCAAGCCCAACCTAGTGAGTTTGAGTGCCCTACCTATGAGTCCTTGATGAGTGACCTTTGTGAGCAGAAGAGCAAGTATGCTCATCAGGTAGAGGAGATGGATAGGCTGAAGGTTGAGATAGGCAAGCTCGATTCTAAACTAGATAAGCCTACTTTGAGTGAGGAGCCCGAGTGTGAGTCTTGCCCCCCACCTAGCCGTTGATATATCTGAGCTGAAGGTGAAGTGCGAGGGGCAGCTCTAGGAGTTGGAAGAGCTTAGGGTTAGACCCATGCTTTTGGGTGCATGCATGGTCTATCCTACTTTGAGGAGTGAGCTTGAGCAGGTAAGAGCTGACCTTGAGGTGCTTTCAACACCCCCTAACACGTGTGAGAATTGTCTCACTTTGAGGTTGCTGTTGGTGGAGAAGGATGCCACCATTAAGAAGCTAGAGAAGTCTGCTCCCCTGATTCCCTCTCTAGACTAACACTTGTGCTGCCCAGACTTTAGTTCTAAAGGATCTAAGAGGGAAGTTGATCCTTGAAGAGGACAACTATAGGTTGAGAGAGGTGCTAAGCTAGATGTATGCCAGAGAACCTCAGCTTACGATTATCATAGATGGAAGCAAGCATGGTGAAGGTGACATGAATGGACTTGGGTTAGGAGAGAGTAGTACCTCAGGTGAAAAGAAGAGTGCCCCAATCAAGCTTAACACTGCCTCTCCTCATCCTGGTTCTACTATTGATAGGGTTTACCATGAGCCTCCTAAGGCTATCCCAAGGAAGTCATACTGGACACCCAAGCCACCACAAGCCAAGCTAGATAAGATAGTGGAAGAAGTGCTTAAGCCTTCAAGCAAGAAGCAAGTCTAGCAACATGCACCACCGAAGACCACACAACCACCACACCAGAAGCCTATGGTTATGCCCCAACCTATGCCCAAGAGACCTGTCTACCACTGTGAGTGTTGCTAGCGGAATGGTCACTTCATGGAGTTTTGCTACAGGAGGAAGCGGGTTGAGAGGTAGGAGAGAGCCTAGGGAAACTAGGATCAATTCTACCAAGATGAGAAACCGCTTTGCTCATGGTGAGAGAGGATGCGGTTTTCAAGCCCGTGCTCCTAGTGGTGAGAGACGCTTTGCCAGTCGAGCTCCTAGTCATTTTCAGCGTGGCTATGGACCTCGTGACCGAGGCTTTGGTAGAGGGTTTGTGAGTCCACACTTTGGAGGTCGTGGTTACCCAGATCTTCATGATTCTTACTTTGACTGTGTTTACCCCACCTTTGAGCAGATGGCTCAGCATTGGTTCAATAGTTTTACCAACCCCAGTGTTGGACCGTTTGCTCACTCTCGTTTTCCTTGATTTTGCAGGATCGAGGCCTAGAGGACACGTGGATCAAGGACTTTGGCTTCTCTAGGCACATGATAGGACACCGCAGATGGTTCTCCAGTCTCAACCCCATGAGCACCAAGGAGTATGTCACATTCAGGGATAATGGTCAAGGTAAAGTATTGGGTGTTGGTGGTGTTTCACTTGTTGCCAAGCTTTCCCTGAGAGAAGTTGCTTTGGTGAGGAGTTTGGGGTTCAATTTGGTTTCTGTCTCACAACTTCTCAAGGAATGGTTCGAGGTTCGCTTTAAGGAGGATTCTTCTTGTGTGCTTGATGCTAAGGAAAACCTTGTTTGTCAGATTTTGCCCTATTGGCAGGTTTTTAAGGTTAACCTTGCATCTGTTTCTGGCCCTTCTCGGTGTTTGGTAGCTGGTCCTTCTGCTGATATCTGGAAGTGGCATAGGAGGCTAGGCCATTTGAGTTTTGATCTGCTTGTCAGGTTGACCTCAATGGGTCTGATCCGAGGATTGCCCAATTTGAAAGCAAAAAAGGACTTAGTGTGCCACCCTTGTCATCATGGCAAGATGGTTGCTGCTTCTCATGCTCCTGTTAATCAGGTTATGGCCTCTTACCCGGGCGAGTTGTTGCATATGTACACGGTTGGTCCTGCTCGGTACAGTCGGTCAGTGGAAAGGGGTATGTTCTTATCGTTGTAGATGACTTTTCTCACTTTTCATGGGTGTTCTTCATGGAGTTCAAAGAAGAGGCCTTCGGTTTTGTTTGGGATCTAGTCTTGAGGTTAAGAAATGAGAGTCATAAGGCCATGAGGGCTATCCACAGCAACAATGGCGGAGAATTTCAAAACTCTCAATTCAAAACCTTCTGTCGTGACCTAGGTCTCGAACACCAATTCTCGTCTCCTTGTACCCCACCTTAGAACGATGTTGTGGAATGAAAGAACTGCACACTTGTTGAGATGGAGCGGACGATGCTCGATGAGCATAGGACTTCGCAACGCTTTTGGGATGAGGCCATGAATACGGCCTGTTACATTGCCAACCGCATCTTCCTACAAGCTTTCTTAGGGAAGACTTCATATGAGCTATGGTTTAGTAGGTAGCCCAGTGTCAAGCACCTCTGTGTGTTTGGCTACAGATGGTTTGTGCTAAAAAAGGGGGCATTTGGATAAATTTGAATCTCGCTGCTTGCACGGTATTTTCCTTAGGTACGCCTCTAGCTTTAGAGCATATAGAGTGTGGATCCTTGATACCAAACAAGTGGTAGATATCTGTGAGGTTTCCTTCAATGGATCTATGCCTTGCACAACCCCTACATTTGAGCTTTCAGGTGATGATGAGAAAGGCTCCCCATCTTTGAAGATGAGGGAGGTCCAGTAGATGCTGGTGATGCAAGAGCTACTACACCGGCTGCAGCTCCTGCCCCTCTGCTACGAGCTCTGAAGACGAAGGAGGACTATGATTCCCTTGGCATCTCAAGTGCATATCATTGGCATCACTTGCTTAATTTCATCATACATGCAGCATTTCATCATATAATGGCATGCATTTGAACCTCATGAGCAAACTTGATTGAAATAATGCATTTAGAACTCAGTTTTTAGCATTATGCTACAACATCTAGGGTTATAAATTTGCATCTGTGGTGAATTAGATGAAACATAATATACCAAACTTGTAGACCATTTCATGTTGAACAACTTTGTTATTTTGTGCTTTGTCATCCATAAAGGTTTGCATATTGTTTTGAGCCATTTTCTACCATTGTGTGAAATCTGTCAGAAATAGGCCTGCTTGGTAAATTCAAATTCTTGTGAAACAAAATTCATGATCATACAAAACTTTATATAGTAAAGTTATAGATCGTGAAATTCTGAACAATATTGGTATATAAATCCTTGTGTGAAAGTGGCCATAGAATGGACTTTTAGAATTTCTAAACTGATAGGTGTTGTAGGTCAACCTGGGGTCAGAATTTTTGAATTCAAATGTCTCCTGAAACTTAAATAAAAGATAGTGTCCCGTTTATAACAAAGTTGTAGGTCACCAAGTTTAGAACACTTCTTGTATTTTGAGTTTCATCTAAATCGGCCTCTAGGTTATTTAAAAACTCAAAATTCAAACAAATGTCTCAGCAGTCAAACAGGGGTCAACATTTTTCCTTTTGTTGCACTGACGCATGGGGCCCGCCCTGACTGGACGCGCGCGGCACTAGCGGCCGTCGGTGTATGGGCGCCAATGGCGGTGGCCTCCCCGACCGCGCCTGCCTCGCCTTAACTGCAGGAGCGCCTCCCCTGCTCTCTTTCCCCCTCGCTTAGTGCCTCCCACCGAGCTCCCTCCCCTTCCTCTCTGCTTTTGCGCGCCGCCGCCATTGGGGCAGCTCGGGCCAAGGTCACGCCACTGCCTCTAGCTGCTCCCACACCTCCCCAACACCACACCGGCCTTCCACGCCCTTTGCTCCGCCATTTCCCCTCGCCCTTGGCTGCTAGAGTTGTTCCGCCGCTGCGCATTTCGCCACCGAAGGACCTTCGTCCAAGCACACCGTCGCCGGACCTCTTCGCCACTGCTCTAGTCTCCCAAGGTAGGGGAAGAGCTTCCCTGTGCTCCTCGCTCCCTCCTCGACCACTGTCGGTGGGCTGCCACGCCCTGGACGGCTAGTCCCGATGCGCGGCGTCACCCTGTCCCCTCCCTGGGCGCGAGGTTGAAGAAGCACAGGGAGGAAGACGACTTTTTTCAATTTAACCCTCAGAGTTCTATCGTTTTTCATTTAAATCCATTGTACTGTGCAATGTGTCTCATAGATCTTGCAAGCTATCCCCTGAGATCTATGTTTAATTACGTATAGGTCCTTAGATCTGGGGTTTTTCCATTTTAAACATTTTATTTTGGCTGAAACTTTGGAAATTCATTAAAAATCACACAAAAATTGTAAAAATGCAAACTCAGTTTCCTTGGACTCCTCTCTAGTAGATCTACAGGATGGGTATGATGTGGATCTGTGAAAGCCATTTTGCCCATGGTTTTGTGCTTTCATGCTTAAATGGTTAAATAGGCAAAAGTGGGATTAAATGAGTTCTAAAAATCTTGAAACTTGGAAAGTCGCCTTACATGATATTTAGGCTCTGTGGGAGTTTTGATAGCCCTAGCATTTTCTATTTCATTACTGTTATGCCCGTATAGATGTATTATGTGTGCATTATGAACATGAAAATATTTTCTACACAAAAAGTGCTAAAAAATAACCTCATAAAATTATGCATTCTTTGTTACATGTATATCTCACTGATAAAATATGGGACTGTGCATATCAAGTTTTGATGGTGATTTGAAAATGACAAAGTAATGCTTGTTAAAGTAAATAATAGGAAAAAGTGACATTATGTTGTAAAATAAATTATGAGAAAAATCATGAAACTTTATAGTTAACTTTAGGTTCCAAAAGGCAGTTTTGTGAATTTTATTGCTACTGTTTGGAGCTGCGTGCAAAATAAGCTAAAATAAATATATGGAAATTAGATGTCATGTCAAACTTTAGTTATTTTGCTTGTTGGATTTTATGCATGCTGAACATGACATGATAGGCTGGTTGTTAAAATTTCATAGTCAGAAACCTTTTCTATGATTTATGATAAATCTGGGGAGATTAAACGATAGATAACTTGTGGGAATTTCCAAGGATGTGTTGTAAAGCTTTTGTTGCTGAAATTTGGCTGACAACATTATATAATATTTATCTACCTGTCATAAATATTTGGACTCAATTTTGACTGTTTACCAACCTAAACTGAACATGGGTGTGTTAAAAAAATAAATATATCCATTGCATAAATGTGATAGGGTAGATTTGCTATGTATGCATAATGTTGCATAATTAGGATTTGTTCACTTGCTGCAAGTTCTTTATGTTGACATATATGAAGGATTGACTTAGAAAAACTGATGGTTTGTACGATTTCTTAGTAATGGTCAAAACTAACCAAGAAAATGTATAGTTTATGCATTCCTTTGGACTCATTGCATATCATATCATGCATATAGACCCTGCGAACGAAGGACCCACACAACAGCAGCTGGTGATCGAGGTGCCAGACGATGAGCCCCCACACTAGGAGCCAGTGGACCAGCAGCAGGAGGATCAGCAGTCCATCCCCGACTTCGTTCCGGAGGCAGCTACTGACCCGAGTGAGGAAGATAGGCAGGACCATGATTCTTCTAGCTAATATAATGTTGATTGCCAAATGGTTACGCATCCACATTAGGAGTTGAGTGAAAACAAGTGCATTAGATTCCCTGGTCGCCCTGGCCCAAGCACCTATACCTAGAGTTCATGGATGAGTTGCCTAGAATTGCTAGGTGCGAGTAGACACGAGTGAATGGAGTCACTCGTCGCTTAGGTGGTTTCAAAAATCATAGAACTTTTACTATTGGGAAAGTATTATTATGCTCATGATTTAAATGGAGACCGAGCGGAAAATAATTTTATTTTGTGGTGTGTGTTGTTGTACTATTCAGCTCCGCCCGAGTCGCATAAGGCCCATTCGTTGTTCGTCTGCTGATCGGCATAACATTGCTAGAATGCTTATCTGGGTCATGGGACCTGTGAAAGTCTTTCCTGGGCTCGTCCGAAGTTTTTGAGGTGTCGCCCATCCACTAGATGGAGGTAGAAGGCCTGGGGGAGCTTTGTACTCATGGTGGGGAGACCGAGATGTCGATAGGCTCGCCATGGGGGCACAACCTGGTGGTTTGGTAGGGGTGCTTTGAATCTTGGGATGAGACAAGTTAAGATGGGGGATATATGTGGAAACGCTACGGTTAGTAAGCATATACCACTGGCATGATAGTTATTCTAGGGAATTAAATCAATTCAAATAACTGATGCTCACCAGGTGTGAGAATGCCAATGTCACTGTCGAGCAACGTAGTAACTATTTGAATATGTTGTGTCTAATATTCATGCTTTCAAATTCCACGTGCTTGTACTTGTATATTACATTTCTACAATTTATTATCACGATGATATATGGAATTATTAAATCTTGTTACTTTATGCTAATATCTCACTGTTTCAAATTTATGGCTAAGGATCTACTTGTTAGTATGCAAGCTTTGCGTCAGCCATAAGCCATTCCATTAAGTCCTACTGAGTAATTAGTACTCAGGGTTTGCCCCCACATTTTGAGCGCAGGTATGGAGTTCTTCGTTTGCACTTGCGTTGGTGGAGGCGCATGCCTCCATCAGGGCTGAGAGTCATTATGTGTGGCACATGAGCAACATCGGTGGGCACGATGTTGTTTCATTTGATGCAAGACTTTTGATGTTGTTAAGAATTCGAACTCTTAAATTTTGTTGTGAGATACTATACTTTTGAACTTGCCTCGCCATGGCAGTATGTTGGAACTTGTATTTTATTTCAACTAGTTTGTAAACTAAGTCTACTTATGCTATATTCAACTACATATGATGATGTAACTGTTGTGGCTCCATCGAGGGCTGGATGTGTACGATGTCGGTTCCTCTAGGATAGGGTAATATCGAGAGCCGAATGACTCTCGACGGACGACTAGATTTAGTTTGGTCTAAGTGCACTGTGAGCCATGTGGTGGCAGGTGTGCTTAGCTCAGATTAACTTAGCGGTTCCGCCACAAGGACCCTTGCCGATGGATTCCTCCTCGTTCCCCCGACTACAAGCTCGAGTAGAGGTGGGCCCCACTGGGGATGCAAGGGAGGTGACCTCCGAGATTGTTCCATCTCAGCAGGTCCAATGGCATCACCCTCCACACAGGATCATTGGTGATTTGCATGCGAGGACCTTGAGGTCCGAGACAGGTTCTATCTCCTTCTTTGCTCATGCTGCATTTGTTTCTGCTTTTGAGCCCAAGGATGTTGGACATGGTCTTTCTGACGGTAATTGGGTTAATGCCATGCATGAGGAGTTAGAAAACTTTGAGAGGATTGAGGTTTGGGTTTTAGTAGAGCCACCGCCACAATGCAATCCTATTGGTACAAAATGGGTTTTCAATAATAAGCAAGGGGATGATGGCATTGTTGTGCGGAATAAGGCTAGACTTGTGGCTCAGTGCTTTTGTCAAAAGGAGGGGATAGACTATGAGGAAACGTTTGCTCCAGTTGCACACTTGGAAGCAATAAGTATTCTCTTAGCCTTTGCAGCTTCCATGGGTTTCAAGCTTTTTTAAATGGATGTGAAGTCTGCTTTTCTAAATGGTTTCATTCAAGAAGAAGTTTATGTAAAGCAACCCCCTGGATTTGAAAATGCTAAACACCCTAACCATGTTTACAAATTCCAAAAATCCTTGTATGGTTTGAAACAAGCCCCTAGAGCCTGGTATGATAGATTGAAAACCTTCTTGCTAAACTAGGATTTCAAAATGGGGAGTATTGATAAGACCTTGTTTCTCCTCAAGCATGGTAGTGACCTTCTTATTGTCCAGATATACATGGATGATATCATCTTTGGTGGCTCGTCTCACTCTCTTGTTACCATGTTTCCTGAGCAGATGTCGAAGGAGTTTGAGATGAGCATGATAGGAGAGTTGCAATTTTTCCTTGGACTGCAAATCAAGGAAGGCCCTGAAGGAACCTTCATCTATCAAGCCAAGTACATGAAGGGCATTCTGAAGAAGTTTGATATGGGAGACTCCAAGCCTATGTTGACTCCCATGTCAACACAAATGGTGCTTGATGCAGATGAAGAAGGGGAGGTGGTGGACCAAAGGGAGTACCAAGGGATGATTGACTCACTTCTGTACCTGATGGCGACTAGGCCAGATATTCAGTTTGCTGTTTGTCTTTGTGCATGGTTTCAGGTCTCACCGAGGACGTCACACCATCAAGCGGTGAAGTGCATCTTTAGGAACCTGAAATACACTCCTGAGCTTGGTCTTTGGTTCTCTTCAGCTTCGACGCTCTCTCTTAGAGGCTTTTCAGATGCTGACTTTGCGGGTTGTCAGCTGTAGGGCAAGTCTACTTCCGACACCTGCTAGTTCCTCGGTTCTTCTCTTGTCTCTTGGTCCTCATGCAAGCAATCAATGTAGCCACTTCCACCACAGAAGCTGAATACATTGCTGCTGCTAGTTGCTGCTCCCAGCTACTTTGGATGAAGGCTACACTGAGTGACTTTAGCCTAAGTTTTAGGAAGATCCCTCTCCTAGTAGACTCTACTGCTGCTATTTCTGTAGCTAAGAATCCCGTCTTGCACTCCAGAACCAAACATATAGATATGAGGTTCCACTTCCTAAGAGATCACTATGAGAAGAGAGATATAGAATTGATCTATGTGGAAACCAAGAACCAGTTGGCCGATATCTTCACCAAGCCCTTAGAGCTTAGCGCGTTTGCTTGCTTGCGTTACCCCTTTTAGTTTGGGGTAGCTTTGCTGTAGTTTAGGTTTTTTATTTGCTTTCTCTTTGTTTTTCTTTGTTTTCCTTGCATTTGTATCATATCATGCATTGCATTGCATCATATGCATTTTCACTTCACTAGCACTAGGGCTCTTCTAGAATGACTAGTTAGTATTTGCTAGTGCTAGATTGTACAGTGCTTGCATGATCATGGTTGGCTAAGCTCCTTGAATCTGTCTAATATCTTTTGTGAGCTAAGTCACTTTTATTTCTTGAAAATCAAAAACCATGATCACCACTTCACTTGGCTACCTAGCATGTGTAGGAATGTTGAATGCTATGCAATCTTTTCATGCTTGGATATGCTAGTCATATGCCTTTGTTAAGTTGATGCCTAAGCTTTTATGACACCTTGCCTAAATCTGAAATCTGAACTAAAACTATACACCTTACCCAACAATAAAGTAGGCAGAGGCAAATAAGCCTACTAAGAGATAGCGGTATGTTATCAAGTAACAAGTACCTAGGTTCGAACAAATCAAACTTCAATTGCCAATTGCTTCCCCGGCAACGGCGCTAGAAAAAGCTTGTTGACGTCTCTTAGCGTAACAAATTTTACTCCGCAAGCGCGTGTAGCTTCGCTGTAGCTTTTTCACTCAGAGTCTTTTGAGTATCCTAAAATCCACAGGGAAGCAAGGGCAAATAGGTGGAATGAAATATCAAACTTTCAATGGTACTGTATAACTCAGATCAATACCAGCTATTCTTACACCGGGGGTAAGATAGACAAGAGAGTGTATGGTGGGAAGAGTAAACAAGGACCAAAGCGATTAGCGACTAGGTATAGCTATCTGGGAGGACAACGAGCGAGATTAAGATATCCAAACTCTATTTCTTAATTGCTACATAGGAGTATTCGCGGTTGAACTAAGTTAACTGAACATGAACTAGGGTCTTGCGTCGAGTGAAATTCCAAACTACACCGAGGAGGCACAGGGGTAGATAGTTGGCCAACCGAATGGCAACTAGCTAGCACCTACAGGTTTACCGAATGACAGGGTCAAATTATAGAGGCTCCCTAATGCTATCACCAATAGGGGCTACCAATCAGATCTGTGTGGGTAAGATAGCACACTAAACTAGTGATCAAGTGAAAACTTGATCACTAAAGCTCGTCCTAGATCAAAGGGTGAGAGCTAACTTAACCTTAGATCAGAGTCTAAGGCATCTTATAGCACCGGCAAGTCTAGGAAGATTCAAAGAACTTAAAAAACAACAAAAATCTAAGCCTTGGTCTAGTGTGCAAGAAGGTACACCACACTAGGCAAGTGTAAGAAATAAAATAAAGTATAACTGAAGATAGATCAATGAAATATATTATACTGGAGTAGTAAGAGTACAAAAGATAGAAAGATACAAGAGCTTTACCAAGACTTGAAGCTCACTTTGGAATCCCTGAGGAAAAGACTCAGACTCACCTCTAACTCCAAGGACTAACCTAATAAGACAATGGTATGCTCCACTCAACTTCCACACTTCACAAGTGAGGCCTAGGGACCTATTTATACCCAAAACTGAGTGAGGGGTATTTATACTTGAGGTAGGTCAGTAAGGTAGTTAAGTCGGTGCTGGAGTGGTCACATGGTAGGCTGGGCAGCCTCCTAGGGGCAGGGCAGCCTGGTCCTGAGGCTGGGCAACCAGGTGGCAGGCCGGGCGGCCTCTTGATCCACCGACTTAGCCATCCAACACTCCTGGTTACCTCACAAAGTCGGTTTGAGGTCAGTTTGGCAGTTAAACTTGTGTTTTTCTCTAGTTCGTTGGATCCTCCTTGTGTTTCTTCCTTAGCCGCAGCATTGAAGTCCCTCGGATACCTGACTTCACCAATCCAAGTGCTGGATCGATGCGCCTTTCATGGTTTCCACCTTGGAATTGTGTTGTGCAGGTTGAAGATGAGGTGTTTTGACCACTTTCACTGGCCGAGCGGCCAGGTCTTGTTCTAACTTAGCCAAATCTTGCCTGTTTTTAGCTATTCTTGCACCTACACTCAAATATTCAACACAACTCGTGGACAGTATGTCAGTAGCAAGGGTTTGTCTACACTTTGATGTATTTTCCTTCATATTCATGGATAGTCGATGGTCGAAAGTAGTGCAATAATGACCATCAACAGTATTGAGGTTAAGAAATGAGAGTCATAAGTCCATGAGGGCTATCCAGTAGCGATAATGGCGGAGAATTTTGAAACTCTTGATTCGAAACCTTCTGTCGTGACCTAGGTCTTAAACACCAATTCTCTTCCCCTTATACCCCACTTTAGAATGGTGTTGTGGAATGCAAGAACCGCACACTCATTGAGATGGCTTGGATGATGCTCGATCAGCATAGGACTCCGCGATGTTTTTGAGCTGAGGCTATGAATACGACCTGTTACATTGCCAACCACATTTTCCTATGAGCTTTCTTAGGGAAGACAACGTACGAGCTACAGTTTGGTAGGCAGCCTAGCGTCAAACACCTGCGAGTGTTTGGCTACAGATGCTTTGTGCTGAAGAAAGGGGAGGCATTTGGTCAAATTTGAATATCGCTGCTTGGATGGTATTTTCCTAGGGTACGCCTCTAGCTCTAGAGCATATAGAGTGTGGATCCTTGATACTAAACAAGTGGTAGAGACCTGTGAGGATTCCTTCAATGAATCTATGCCTTGCCAACCCCTGCATTTGAGCTTTTAGGTGATGATGAGGAAGGCATCCCCATCATTGAAGATGGGGAAGCTGAAGTAGGTGCTGGTGATGTAGGAGCCACTGCACTGTCTGTAGCTCCTGCCTGTGGCGGAACCGCCGATTTAATCCGGGCTAAGCACACCTGCCACCTCTGGCTTGCAGTGCGATTAGACCGAACTAAACCCGGTCGTCCGTCGAGAGTCATTCGACTCCCGATATTACCTTTTCCCAGAGGAACCGACATCATACACATCTGACTCACGATGGAGCCACAACAGAAACATCATCACAGGCAGTTGAATAGCATAAAGTTAGACTTAGTTACAAACCAATTTTTACATAAAATACAAGTCCAACATAAAGTTATAAGGTAGCAAGTTCGAATGTTTCTCGCAGCGGAAATATAAGTTTATAGGTCACCATGATACCACCAAAAGATTTGCACTAGAGGTAACAACATCGAGCCCACCGATGTTGCCCTCGTGCCACTTATGTCATCTCATCCTAAATGAGGGCATGCCCCGCCTCCAACACAAGTGCACACCATGAACTCCATACCTGCGCTCAAAATATGGGGGCAAACCCTGAGTACTAATTACTCAGTAGGTCTTAATGGATTTGGCTTACGGCTGACGCGAAGCAGCTTACTAGCAAGTGGATCCTTAGCTTTTAGTTTTTAACAGTAACTTATTTAACATAAACGGCAAGTTTTCATTGCCTGTATAATTACCAACATAATAGTAAATTTCAGTAAGGTAACAACTCAGTTCAAACATGTAGTATTCCAAAAACCATGAGTATTAAAATACCGAGAGTTTAAGTAATTACTACGTTGCCCGACAGTGATATTGGCATTCCCACACCTGGTAGGCATCAGCGATTCGAATCGATTTTAAATTCCCGGGAATAACTATCATGCCAGGGGTATATGCTTACTAGCCATCGCGTTCCCACATATAGCCCCCATCTCCACCTGTCTTGTCCCAAGATTCAAAGCGCCCTCACCTAACCCCCGGGTTGTGCCCCCTCAGGAGCGATACAACGGCCGCACCGGGTCATCCCTCCCTCGAGTACAAGCGCCCCCGGGCCCATCGGCCTCCAGCAAGTGGATGAGCGGAGCCTCGAAAACTTTGGACAAACCCAGGTAAGACTTCACCGGTCCCATTTCCCGGTTAAGCACTCTAGCAATGTTATGCCGATCAGCAGACGAACAGCGGACGGGCCTTAAACGACTCGGGCGGAGTCCGGGTGCGACATCATGAAAAGTAAATACTGAAATAAAATCTCCGCCCGGTCTCCATTTACTTCATGAGCAACAAATATAAGTGATATAACTGTAAGCTTTTGTGATTTTGAAAACACCTACGTGACGAGTCCACACACTCGTGTCTACTCGTACCTAGCAATTTCTAGGCATACACGTCCTACGAACTCTATGTATAGGTGCTAGGGCCAGGGCGGCCAGGGAGTCTAATGCAATTGGTTCCAAGCAACTCCTAATGCATATGCGTAATCATCAAGTATAATTTGTTTGCTGGGTTGAGTATGGTCCTGCCTACCTTCCTCGTTAGGGTCAGTAGCTTCTTCCGGAGCGTAGTCTGGTTCTTGCTGCTGGGCCTCTGGCTCTGGGTGCAGCTCCTCCTCGAGCTCCTCCGCGATGGGTTGGTTCGGCGGTGGTTCTTCGTTCGCGGACTCTATATGCATGACATGATGCAATTGTAGCATGTATTAGTGCAATGCAAGAAATCAAGGGTTATGAAATAGTATTATGTATTTTCGTGATAAAGCTTGTTTAACTTTAAGAAATCGTACAAGCCATCACCTAAGATAGCTTAGCTTGTCACATAAAACAACGTGGGGGTGTGTGACTGAATAGCATCGATTTATGCGGAAAGACCGGTGTCTACTATCATCTAGAACTCTTTTTCATGATTCACTATATGCTTAACTACTAGGCAAGGGTAAAATAGCAAATATACAGCAAGCATTGAAGCTATCAAATTCTTATACTAAGCTTAGCAATGTTGCTGCCCCAAATTCAGAAGTTTTGACTTTTGTTTAACCCACATTTTCTATTTATTGAATTTAAACATGCATGAATTTATCAATTTCAAAACACTAACTATTCTTGACATGCATGTTACCCCATTTTAACAGTGAGCTCTTTATACTACAGGGAGCACAAATAAAATGTGTAAAACCATTTAGAGCATAACTTCTATATAACTATTATTTCCTCATTTATTTCTATGCTAAAATCACATGTAGGGGCAAAATGGTAATTAACAGTGAACATTTGAGCTACCAAAATTTATACAGAGCCTACACAGAATAATAAGGCCTCTGCCCAAATTTCACAATTTTTGGAGTTCATTTTACCCATATTTCCTATTTATCAAGGTTTTTCATGCTTGCACAAAAACAGGGGCAAAACTGTCTTTTCCTATTCAACCTCTATTCAAAAGGATTCCAATGCAACTGATTTGATATTTTTCTGATTTTTATTGAATTTTCTAGGATTTTTCAAAGGTTTCTGTCGAAATAATCAATTTAAAATGAAAATCAACAGAACCAGGGGCTAGATTGTGATTATTTCGGAACCCCAGGGGCTAGTACGCAAGATTTACAAGACTCAGCGTACAGCGCGGTGGATTAAAATGAAAAACCCTGATACCGCGGGGTCGGATCTGCAAATACACCGTCTTCTTCCTCCCGTCGTCTTCTTCCTCGCGACGGGAGGGACGGCGACGGTGGCGCGCGGCCAATCCGGCCCTGCGGGGCACGGAGGCTCACCGCGAAGTGTCGGGGAGAGAGAGAGGAGGACGGGGAACCTTATCCACTACCTCAAACGGCGGGGGAGACCGCGGGGAGGGACGGCGACGAGCGCTCCTGGCCGGCGGGGTCCGGCGGTGCAATACGCCGGGGTCGAGGGGTCTCGGGCGACGCGGTCTAGGCGGGAAGGTGGAGTCGAGGGCGGCGAAGCTCGGCGCGGTGATGGTTGAGCTCGAGAGAGGGCAGGAGTGGCCGGGGGCGAGCTCGCGCGAGCTCCGTTAATGGCGGACGGCGCGAGGTCGAACGGGAAAAGAGACGGAGAGGCCGAGCACGTGAAGGAGGGTTCGGGAAAAAGGGGTCGGCCTCGCCCTCGCCTTGGTGGCGCGCCGTGCGCGCTGTCCGCACGCGGCAGCGGCGCGTGGCCGTGGCGGCCTGGGGAGGCCGGCGCGTGGCCACGGCGCTCAGCGGCCGGCGCCGCGTGGGCGCGCCCGGGCGGGGAGAGAAGATGGGAGGTGCGCGGGTGAGCTGGGTCCATGGACCGGTGAGGCTGACAGGTGGGGCCAAGGCCGGAAATGAAGAACAAAACGCATGGACCGGGTGCACGGAGCAAGGGAGCCGGTGGAATGCGCTGGCGTGGGCGGCCCGACGGATGGGTCCCACCTGGCATAGAGACGGAAAAAGAAAAGAAATTCCGAAAAAGGAAAAATCCCTTTGACCAGCTGATCAGTTTTCTGATTTTCGCAAATTTGACCAATTTACGCGCCGAATTTGAAAAGGGCCCAATTGAATGAAATGTTGTACCATTTGAGATCTACAACTTTGTAAAAAGCACCAAATTCAAATTCTGGCTCTAAGTTTGATTTAAATTCGAGTTTAACTGTCAGCCCTCAGTTTGGACTGAGAACTATTTTCCTTAGATAATTCAAAAGTCCTATTTCTAGCCATTTTCTCCCAAAAGTCTTTTTGACAAAGTTGTTCAAGATTTCATAACCTAAAACTTTCCCAATTGGACCTTTGCATGAAAAGGACTCTAGTTTATAGAAAAATGAAGAATTCTAAATAAGCTAGATTTGGAGTATGTTTGTTGGGTAACACCAAAAGTCCCTTTGCACTTAGTTAAGCCCATTTTCCATCCAAGCTCTAATTGACAAAGTTGTTTACCACCTTAAGACCTACAAGTTTTGTATAAGAAGTTCTACCTAAATTTCTCTAGGATTTAAGTTATGCTCACATTTATAGCATCATTTTTGCGAAACTGAATGCATTACTTAGCTATTTTCTCCATGTTTACTCAAATGCACATTAGTATGATATGAAATGATGCTTATGAGAAATAATTAGACAAAGTATGCACTTGATAATGCTCGGGAGATGCCTAGGGCATCACAACCCACCCCCCTTAAAGAAATCTCGTCCCGAGATTTTTGGAGTGACGTGGGTGGTTAAATTGGTTGTAGTTAGTGTTGGGTGCATGTATTGAGTTTAGACCCTGAAGCTAAGCTGTTGTAACATACCGAGTTGAGGTGGATGGTAGAAAACCAGGATACTTAGTGTGTAGGTATTCTTCTTGCTCCCAAGTGGCTTCTTCTTCGGAGTGATTACTCCATTGAACTTTGTAGAAGTTGATTGTTTTTCGACGGGTGGATCTTTGCTTTTGATCGAGGATTTTTATGGGACGTTCTTCGTATGTGAGATCTGGTTCAATCTGAATTTGAGAGGTATCTACCACTTTTTCCTGGCACTCTTAAGCATTTCTTTAGTTGTGAGACGTGAAACACATTCGTGAACCGCAGCCAGATGTGGTGGTAATTCTAACCGGTAAGCCGACGGATCCGCATTTCTCAATGATTTTGAATGGACCGACGTACTTTGGTGCTAACTTCCCTTTTACCCCAAACCTGTTGTACCCCTTTCATCGGAGATACTTTGAGATACACATGATCCCCCTCATCAAAGACTAGTGGCCTCCTCCTTTTATCCGAGTAACTTTTCTGTCTGGACTGTGCTCTTTTGAGATGGTGGTGTATGAGTTTCACTTGTTCTTCGGCTTCTACCACTAAATCAGGGCCAAAGGTAACACGCTCTCCTGGTTCGGACCAGTTTAGTGGTGTTCTGCATCTCCTACCATAAAGAGCCTCGAAAGGAGCCATTTCTAAGCTCTTTTGGTAGCTGTTGTTATAAGCAAACTCTGCCAAGGGTAGACACTCATCCCACTTGGTGGAGTAAGTTAGTGCACAGGCCCTTAACATGTCTTCTAGGATTTGATTTACTCTTTCTACTTGACCACTGGTTTGAGGGTGATATGCTGAACTTCGAATCACAGTGGTTCCGAGAGCGGATTGCAAATGTTCCCAAAAGCGGGACACAAATATCGAACCTCGATCGGAAGTGATGGTCTTGGGTACCCCATGTAGGGAAATAACTCGTGCAATATATAGCTCTGCATAGGTAGCGGCAGTATAATGAGTCTTGACGGGTAAGAAGTGTGCCGACTTGGTGAGCCGATCGACAATCACCCATATAGAATCATATCCCTTTTGGGTACGCGGCAAACCCACAACAAAATCCATGTGTATATCTTCCCATTTCCATGATGGAACATCAAGTGGCTGAAGCATCCCGGCGAGCTTTAGGTGATCAGCTTTTACTTTCTTACACACGTCGCACTCAGATACGTACCTGGAGATCTCCCACTTCATGCGGGTCCACCAAAATTTCTGTTTTAAGTCTTGATACATCTTATTGCTGCCCGGATGTATCGTGAGCATTGAGGTGTGCGCTTCGTCCAGTATTCTCTTCCTCAACTCTATGTCCTTAGGTACCACTAGACGATTCTTGAACCACAGAACACCTTGTTCATCAAGCGTGAAACATGCCCTCTTCTCTTCACTAATGCCCTCTCGAATATACGCCATGCCTTTATCTTGTTTCTGCGCTTCTATGATTTGTGCTTTGATCGTGGGCTCAATAATGATATTATAAAGTTCTGCATGCTGTTCCGGAGGTATTTCAATGTCATTCATCTCACAGCAGATCACTCTTGCTGTAGGCCGGACTTCTATCACATTGCAATGGGCTTTTCGGCTTAGTGCATCTGCTACCACATTGGCCCTGCCTGGGTGGTAGTGTATCTCTAGATCATAATCTTTTATCAACTCTAACCACCGCCTCTGCCTCATATTAATTTCGGGTTGTGTGAAAATGTATTTGAGACTCTTATGATCAGTGTAGATGTGACATGTGTTGCCTAACAGATAGTGTCTCCATATTTTTAGTGCATGAACGACTGCAGCTAATTCAAGGTCATGTGTTGGGTAGTTTGCTTCATGTTTTCTCAATTGACGGGAGGCATAAGCAATTACTCTTCCTTCTTGCATCAAGACACAGCCAAGTCCATTGCCGGAGGCATCACAGTACACCTCAAATGGCTTGGTAATGTCCGGTTGAGCTAGCACTGGTGCTGAGGTTAACAATTTCTTCAATGTTTGGAAAGCTTCTTCACAATTCGGATTCCAAATGAATTTTGCATTTTTCTTGGTCAATGAGGTCATGGGTTTTGCAATCTTGGAGAAATCTTTGATAAAGCGGTAGTAGTAGCCCGCTAAACCAAGAAAACTCCGGATTTCAGTCACGGTCTCTGGTTGTTTCCAATTTAGTACATCTTCTACTTTGTTAGGGTCAACTGCGACTCCTTTCTCAGATAATATGTGACCCAAGGAAGCCCACTTCTTTCAGCCAGAACGCACACTTGCTAAACTTGGCGTAAAGCTTATGCTCTCTAAGCCGAGTGAGTACGATCCTTAAGTGCTCTTCATGTTCTTTTTCATTTCTAGGAGTAGATCAGTATGTCATCTATGAATACCACCACGAACTTATCGAGTTCATTCATGAACACCGAGTTCATCATATACATGAAGAAAGCCGGTGCGTTGGTTAGCCCAAATGACATGACCAAGTACTCATACAAGCCGTATCTGGTAGAGAATGTTGTCTTGGGTATATCCTCTTCTCTAATCTTTATCTGATAGTAGCCAGACCTTAGGTCAATCTTAGAAAAGACCTTAGCCCCAGCTAACTGATCAAATAGAATATCGATGTGTGGCAGTGGGTATTTGTTTTTGACGGTCACTGCATTCAGTGGATAGTCAACACACAATCTTTTCCCACCATGATCCTTTTTCTCAACAAAGAGAGCTGGACAACCCCACGGTGATGAACTAGGCCTAATGAACCCTTTGTCTAATTGTTCTTGTAGCTGTGTTTTCAATTCCTTCAAATCATCAGGTGGCATCCTGTATGGTCTTATTGACACAGGTGCCATGCCTGGAACGAGTTCAATGGCAAATTCTACATCCCGTTTTGGTGGCAATCCAGGAAGTTCTTCCGGAAACACGTCCGGAAATTCACACACTACCGGTATCTTCTTAACTTCTTGTAGTTTAGTCGCATTAACTGTGGGCGTCATGTGTTTTTGGTTTGGCATGTGTATTCGTAGAATCTTGCCGCTGACACTAGACCTTAACTGCACTGTCCTGCTGCCAATATCCAGGACTGCATTGTTTTCTGTCATCCAATTCATCCCTAAGATGATATCAATCCCCCGGTGTGGCAGCACCACAGGGTTGATTGTGAAATCTTCCTCTCCTATACTCAGCCTTAACCCTTTCACTATAAGATTTGTATTTATCGGGTTCCCAGGCGCGGTGATTTGATATTTCTCTTTTATACGTGAAGTCTTTACCCCGTGCTTAGATGTATATGACTGACTAATGAAAGTATGAGTAGCCCCTGAATCAAATAACACGACGGTCGGCTGACCGTTGACCATGAACGTACCGGCGAGAACAGGCTCTCCTGCAGGGATCTGCTCCATGTGCACATAGTGCACTCGACCTGTCTTGGGTACGAATCCCTTCGGCTTGCTGTGCTAGTTTCCACCCGCATGAATAGGACCTTGGATCCAGCGAGGCGCTCTGCAGTCCTTACTGAAATGGCCGATCTTGCCGCAGTTGTAACAAGGAGCGCCCGGCCCCGGAACAATGGGAGCACGGGGAGCTGGCAACTGTGCGGGTGCTCGATAGATGGGGTACTGTTGCTGCGGTGCTGCCCGATGGATCCACCTTGGTTGGTTCGGTCGGACCACATAGCGAGGCTGCTGATAATTTTGCTGTTGAGGCTTGTATGCGGTCTTCTGCTTCTGTGAAGGGCCAGTCGCTGATGTGTTGGCTAGCCTTTTGCGCTTCTGATCCTCGTTAGCAGCACGGAGACGATTCTCCATGTCGAGAGCAGTGTCTACCAGCTCAGTGAAGCTCTGGTAGCGCCGTGCCAGGTGAGTCCGGAGGGTAGGGTCAAGGCCCTCTAGGAGTCTCTCGGCCCGCTCCGGCTCAGTAGCAACATCTCTCAGAGCATACTGAGAGAGGTGGATAAAGGTCTGCACATACTGCATGACGGTCCTGCTACCCTGCCTGAGGTCTCAGAACTCACGACGCTTTTGTTCCATCAAACTTGCCGGGATGTAGTGGGCCCGGAAAGCCTGACGGAACTCCTCCCATGTGGGCTCATGGCCCTCTTCCTGCATGGCGAGGAAAGTGGCGTACCATGCTCCCGCAGGCCCATGAAGGAGCTGAGCAGCAAACCGAGCCTTCTCTTGCTCATTGATCCCTAGCAGAAGGGTGAACTTGGACTGGACGGTGCGAAGCCAGTCGTCTGCCGCCAATGGCTCTGGGCAGTTGGTGAAAACTGGGGGTCGCAGCCCCTCGAAATCTTGGTAGGTGATACCACGTGGCCGGTACTCCCGCGGCTGCTGTTGCCCACGGGCCTGGCGGTCTTCTGCTAATAACCGAATCAGCTCAGCCTGCTGGACCACCAGAGTGGCCAACTCCGGCGGGGGTGGAGCGCCTTGCGCTGACTGCCCCGATGATTGACCATTGCGAGTGTTCACCATCTGCAAAATGGAGCCATATAGGTTCAGTCTAATAGCCCTGGCGCAAAGATATGGTGATAGAAAGATCATAGGACTGTAGGCAATTTGTGAGTACAGGTAAACTTGTAATAAAACAGTTAGATTCTATCTCGCAAGGCCAAGTAATAGCACGTTGTCACCGGGTCGTGCAGTTTCGCGTGATGTAAACAGTAGCTTCTGACTTTTAACAATTTGATTACCAAATCGACCGGCTAGGTCTTATCATCATTAGAAAAGTTGTCCTAAATTCTTAGGCTTTGCACAATAGAAGCTGCTGGACTCCGAGTTCCAAACTCAACTGTGCCATTTTCCAAGCTTAAAGGCATCGCGTCATTCCACGTTGTCCATGCGCATCCAGCAGTTACTACAACCATACTTATAGAGTCTTAACAAACTAAGGGTTTACTTAGTACATATGTGGTCCATCTCGTCCATTACATCGAAACACTAGCTTAAGGTTCTACATCGGGTTACATGACGTACATAAGCGAGTTCTCTCGACCTCACCATTGTTTAGTACAATCATGGCAAATTGCACGGAGCGGTATAATACAAAACATCGCTCATAACGTGCACTATTTACAAAAGGCTTCACCATACATTGCTACCACCAAACTCTCTAACGCCCGTTACGCGCGTCAGACACCATGCTGTCCTCATCCTCCACCACAGGGGCAACTGAAGGGTCCTGCTCGTACTGCGCCAAGCGCTGCTGTGCCTCGGCCAACTCTGCCTCCAGCTCCTCAATACGGTCCTGTGCATACATGTGCTGGTCGCGGTAGTGAGAGACACGGTCCTCAGCACGGAGGTACATCCCGTGTACGCTGTGAGCAAACTGCATGGTCGCAGCATAGGGCCTGGTGTCAATCCGCTCCTCCAGCATGTTGTGACGACGGAGCCACTCGTCGTCGTAGCCGTCGGTGGGGAGGTAGCGCTAGCACTGACATTCCCTGCTGCACCCGAGGAGCTGACTGAGGTGATGGCTGCTAAGGTGACCTTGTCGTAAGCGTCCTCCTCATTGGCCCCGTAGACGGTGATCGTCTGCCGGACCGCGATGTGGCTCGAAGGAAGGACAACACTGGCCATGCAGTGTCCCTCCGCGTGCACTGTCTGCACGGAGAAGAAGGGGCACGGTCTGCGCCTCATCTCACGCAGAGCCCGACAAAGGATCTGCGCAAGGCCGTTCTCCTCACGGCAACGGGTGTGGACCATCCCATTCTCAAGCTGAGGAGGGGTGTGGGTCACTGGTGGAAGGGGAGCAGCCCTTCCCTCCTGTAAGCGGAGTCCCCTCGCACTGGTGGCTTTGCGGGCGGTTTGCTTGGTCCTGGCCATCTGTTTTTAAATAAGAGGCTTTAATCAGTGATAGGCATAAGTTGCATAAAATTTCAACGGTTAAGTGGGTGATGCGCGCAGAAGACATCTTTGAACTTTCATTTTACTTATTTGACTTTTAGCAATAATCCCCCAAGTATGAACAAGTAAAAGTAAACATGATGCATGACTCGTCCTATTCGTTCTCACATCACACACCTTATGTACAATTTATATAACTAGCGAGTATCCGGTGACATATATGCACGGCACTCTCTAATGCAACTAGTCGTTCTCTACTCGTTCTTAATTTCGCACGTGGTTAGTGTACCTGCAGAAAAATGCATGCTCAGATCAACATCATCACCATTACCAAACATTACCACTCTAACCCTAAAAGTGGCATCCACGAATTTCTTTAAGCTACGTCTGGTGGACGACGTAGTGGCGCCATTTCTCTCAACACATCCAACGTTCCTCCAGTACTGGGGAATTGCTGGGGAGAGAAACGGAGGCCAACAAGATCTAGCTATAATTTTGGTCAAAGGAAAAGTGGTCACGAAACACTCCAATGGCGTGACCACCCCCCTTAAAGAGTTCTGCCCTATCAGCATGAATGCAGGGTTCACAACAGTCCGCAAATCCCAATAGCGCTCCGCCAGTACTGGGGGTAGCTATGGCCGAAATGTTGCTTCCCAAAGCGACGAACATGCATATGAGTTCTATCTAGGTCAGAATGTTAGCGATGTCACCTGGTATTTCACTAACATCCTTAATATGGGCATATCGATACTCTCATTTTTCAAATACTTCGAAAAGGGTTTTCGAAAATAGGTTTGTAAATCAAAACTGGATGATATGTCTGTTGTCTCTGTATGATTGGCTCTGATACTAGCTGTGGCGGAACCGCCGATTTAATCCGAGCTAAGCACACCTGCCACCTCTGGCTTGCAGTGCGATTAGACCGAACTAAACCCGGTCGTCCATCGAGAGTCATTCGACTCCCGATATTACCTTTTCCCAGAGGAACCGACATCATACACATCTGACTCACGATGGAGCCACAACAGAAACATCATCACAGGCAGTTGAATAGCATAAAGTTAGACTTAGTTACAAACCAGTTTTTACATAAAATACAAGTCCAACATAAAGTTATAAGGTAGCAAGTTCGAATGTTTCTCGCAGCGGAAATATAAGTTTATAGGTCACCATGATACCACCAAAAGATTTGCACTAGAGGTAACAACATCGAGCCCACCGATGTTGCCCTCGTGCCACTTATGTCATCTCATCCTAAATGAGGGCATGCCCCGCCTCCAACACAAGTGCACACCATGAACTCCATACCTGCGCTCAAAATATGGGGGCAAACCCTGAGTACTAATTACTCAGTAGGTCTTAATGGATTTGGCTTACGGCTGACGCGAAGCAGCTTACTAGCAAGTGGATCCTTAGCTTTTAGTTTTTAACAGTAACTTATTTAACATAAACGGCAAGTTGTCATTGCCTGTATAATTACCAACATAATAGTAAATTTCAGTAAGGTAACAACTCAGTTCAAACATGTAGTATTCCAAAAACCATGAGTATTAAAATACCGAGAGTTTAAGTAATTACTACGTTGCCCGACAGTGATATTGGCATTCCCACACCTGGTAGGCATCAGCGATTCGAATCGATTTTAAATTCCCGGGAATAACTATCATGCCAGGGGTATATGCTTACTAGCCATCGCGTTCCCACATATAGCCCCCATCTCCACCTGTCTTGTCCCAAGATTCAAAGCGCCCTCACCTAACCCCCGGGTTGTGCCCCCTCAGGAGCGATACCACGGCCGCACCGGGTCAGCCCTCCCTCGAGTACAAGCGCCCCCGGGCCCATCGGCCTCCAGCAAGTGGATGAGCGGAGCCTCGAAAACTTCGGACAAACCCAGGTAAGACTTCACCGGTCCCATTTCCCGGTTAAGCACTCTAGCAATGTTATGCCGATCAGCAGACGAACAGCGGACGGGCCTTAAACGACTCGGGCGGAGTCCGGGTGCGACATCATGAAAAGTAAATACTGAAATAAAATCTCCGCCCGGTCTCCATTTACTTCATGAGCAACAAATATAAGTGATATAACTGTAAGCTTTTGTGATTTTGAAAACACCTACGTGACGAGTCCACACACTCGTGTCTACTCGTACCTAGCAATTTCTAGGCATACACGTCCTACGAACTCTATGTATAGGTGCTAGGGCCAGGGCGGCCAGGGAGTCTAATGCAATTGGTTCCAAGCAACTCCTAATGCATATGCGTAATCATCAAGTATAATTTGTTTGCTGGGTTGAGTATGGTCCTGCCTACCTTCCTCGTTAGGGTCAGTAGCTTCTTCCGGAGCGTAGTCTGGTTCTTGCTGCTGGGCCTCTGGCTCTGGGTGCAGCTCCTCCTCGAGCTCCTCCGCGATGGGTTGGTTCGGCGGTGGTTCTTCGTTCGCGGACTCTATATGCATGACATGATGCAATTGTAGCATGTATTAGTGCAATGCAAGAAATCAAGGGTTATGGAATAGTATTATGTATTTTCGTGATAAAGCTTGTTTAACTTTAAGAAATCGTACAAGCCAT
The DNA here is from genome assembly GCA_030272315.1 of Paspalum vaginatum. Taxonomy (NCBI): domain Eukaryota; kingdom Viridiplantae; phylum Streptophyta; class Magnoliopsida; order Poales; family Poaceae; genus Paspalum; species Paspalum vaginatum. The sequence continues at coordinate 19,412,866 of CM059014.1, forward strand.
CACCTAAGATAGCTTAGCTTGTCACATAAAACAACGTGGGGGTGTGTGACTGAATAGCATCGATTTATGCGGAAAGACCGGTGTCTACTATCATCTAGAACTCTTTTTCATGATTCACTATATGCTTAACTACTAGGCAAGGGTAAAATAACAAATATACAGCAAGCATTGAAGCTATCAAATTCTTATACTAAGCTTAGCAATGTTGCTGCCCCAAATTCAGAAGTTTTGACTTTTGTTTAACCCACATTTTCTATTTATTGAATTTAAACATGCATGAATTTATCAATTTCAAAACACTAACTATTCTTGACATGCATGTTACCCCATTTTAACTGTGAGCTCTTTATACTACAGGGAGCACAAATAAAATGTGTAAAACCATTTAGAGCATAACTTCTATATAACTATTATTTCCTCATTTATTTCTATACTAAAATCACATGTAGGGGAAAAATGGTAATTAACAGTGAACATTTGAGCTACCAAAATTTATACAGAGCCTACACAGAATAATAAGGCCTCTGCCCAAATTTCACAATTTTTGGAGTTCATTTTACCCATATTTCCTATTTATCAAGGTTTTTCATGCTTGCACAAAAACAGGGGCAAAACTGTCTTTTCCTATTCAACCATCATATTTCCTAGATAGATCTATTCAAAAGGATTCCAATGCAATTGATTTGATATTTTTTCTGATTTTTATTGAATTTTCTAGGATTTTTCAAAGGTTTCTGTCGAAATAATCAATTTAAAATGAAAATCAACAGAACCAGGGGCTAGATTGTGATTATTTCGGAACCCCAGGGGCTAGTACGCAAGATTTACAAGACTCAGCGTACAGCGCGGTGGATTAAAATGAAAAACCCTGATACCGCGGGGTCGGATCTGCAAATACGCTGTCTTCCTCCTCCCGTCGTCTTCTTCCTCGCGACGGGAGGGACGGCGACGGTGGCGCGAGGCCAATCCGGCCCTGCGGGGCACGGAGGCTCACCGCGAAGTGTCGGGGAGAGAGAGAGGAGGACGGGGAACCTTATCCACTACCTCAAACGGCGGGGGAGACCGCGGGGAGGGACGGCGACGAGCGCTCCTGGCCGGCGGGGTCCGGTGGTGCAATACGCCGGGGTCGAGGGGTCTGGGGCGACGCGGTCTAGGTGGGAAGGTGGAGTCGAGGGCGGCGAAGCTCGGCGCGGTGATAGTCGAGCTCGGGAGAGGGCAGGAGTGGCCGGGGGCGAGCTCGCGCGAGCTCCGTCAATGGCGGACGGCGCGAGGTCGAACGGGAAAAGAGACGGAGAGGCCGAGCGCGTGAAGGAGGGTTCGGGAAAAAGGGGTCGGCCTCGCCCTCGCCTTGGTGTTGCGCCGGGCGCACTGTCCGCGCGCGGCAGCGGCGCGTGGCCGTGGCGGCCGGGGAGGCCGGCGCGTGGCCACGGCGCTCAGCGGCCGGCGCCGCGTGGGCGCGCCTGGGCGGGGAGAGAAGAGGGAGGTGCGCGGCTTAGCTGGGTCCATGGACCGGTGAGGCTGACAGGTGGAGCCAAGGCCGGAAATGAAGAACAAAACGCATGGACCGGGTGCACGGAGCAAGGGAGCCGGTGGAATGCGCTGGCGTGGGCGGCCGGACGGATGGGTCCCACCTGGCATAGAGACGGAAAAAGAAAAGAAATTCCGAAAAAGGAAAAATCCCTTTGACCAGCTGATCAGGTTTCTGATTTTCGCAAATTTGACCAATTTACGCGCCGAATTTGAAAAGGGCCCAATTGAATGAAATGTTGTACTATTTGAGATCTAAAACTTTGTCAAAAGAACCAAATTCAAATTCTGGCTCTAAGTTTGATTTAAATTCGAGTTTAACTGTCAGCCCTCAGTTTGGACTGAGAACTATTTTCCTTAGATAATTCAAAAGTCCTATTTCTATCCATTTTCTCCCAAAAGTCTTTTTGACAAAGTTGTTCAAGATTTCATAACCTAAAACTTTCCCAATTGGACCTTTGCATGAAAAGGACTCTAGGTTATAGAAAAATGAAGAATTCTAAATAAGCCAGATTTGGAGTATGTTTGTTGGGTAACACCAAAAGTCCCTTTGCACTTAGTTAAGCCCATTTTCCATCCAAGCTCTAATTGACAAAGTTGTTTACCACCTTAAGACCTACAAGTTTGGTATAAGAAGTTCTACCTAAATTTCCCTAGGATTTAAGTTATGCTCACATTTATAGCATCATTTTTGCGAAACTGAATGCATTACTTAGCTATTTTCTCCATGTTTACTCAAATGCACATTAGTATGATATGAAATGATGCTTATGAGAAATAATTAGACAAAGTATGCACTTGATAATGCTCGGGAGATGCCTAGGGCATCACACTGCCCCCCTACTACGAGTTCTAAAGACGAAGGAGGACCCTTGCCTATGGCTTCCTCCTCACTTCCTCGACTGCAAGCTTGAGTAGAGGTTGACCCCGCTAAGGACACAGGGGAGGTGACCTCTAAGATTGTTCCATCTCAGCAGGTCCAGCGTGATCACCCTCCACATAGGATAATTGGTGACTTGCATGCGTGGACCTTGAGGTCCTAGATAGGTTCTATCGCTTTCTTCGCACATGCTGCATTTATTGCCTCTTTTAAGCCCAAGGATATTGGACACGCTCTTTTCTGACGGTAATTGTGTTAATGCTAGGCATGAGGAGTTAGAAAATTTTGAGAGGAATGAGGTTTGGGTTTTTGTAGAGCCACTGTCACGATCCAATCCTATTGGTACGAAATGGGTTTTCAAAAATAAGCAAGTGGAGGATGGCGTTGTTGTGCGGAACAAGGCTAGACTTGTGGCTCAGGGTTTTTGCCAAAAAGCGGGGACAGTCTATGAGGAAACGTTTGCTCCAGTTGCACGCCTAGAAGCTATACATATTCTCTTAGCCTTTGCAGCTTCCATGGGCTTTAAGCATTTTCAAATAGATGTGAAGTCTGCTTTTCTAAATGGTTTCATTCAAGAAGAAGTTTTTGTAAAACAAACCCCTGAATTTGAAAATGCTAAACACCCTAACCATGTTCACAAATTGCAAAAAGCCTTGTATGGTTTGAAACAAGCCTATAGAGCCTGGTATGATAGATTGAAAACCTTTTTGCTAAACCGAGGTTTCAAAATGGGGAGTGTTGATAAGACGTTGTTTCTCAAGCATGGCAGTGATGTTCTTATTGTCCAGATATATGTGGATGATATCATTTTTTGTGGCTCATCTTACTCTCTTGTTACCAAGTTTTCTGAGCAGATGTCGAAGCAGTTTGAGATGAGCATGATGGGAGAGTTGTAGGTTTTTCTTGGACTGCAAATCAAGCAAGGCTCTGAAGGAACCTTCATCCATCAAGCCAAGTACACGAAGGACATTCTGAATAAGTTTAATATTGGAGACTCCAAGCCTATGTCAACTCCCATGTCAACACAAACGGCGCTTGATGCAGATGAAGAAGGGGAGGTGGTGGACCAAAGGGAGTACCGAGGAATGATCGGCTCACTTGTGAACCTGACGGCGGCTAGGCTAGATATTTAGTTCGTTGTTTGTCTTTGTGTGCGATTTCAGGCCTTGCCGAGGTCATCACACCGTCTAGCGGTGAAGCGCATTTTCAGGTAGCTGAAATACACTCCTGAGCGTGGTCTTTGGTTCTCTTCAGTTTCAGCGCTCTTTTAGAGGGTTTTCGGATGCTGACTTTGCGGGTTGTTGGCTGGAGTTCAAGTCTACTTCTGGCACCTGCCAGTTCTTCGGTTCTTCTCTTGTCTCTTGGTCCTCACGCAAGCAATCTAGCATAGCCACTTCCACCATAGAAGCCGAATACGTTGCTGCTGCTAGTTGCTGCTCCCAGCTACTTTGGATGAAAGCTGCCTTGAGTGACTTTGGCCTGAGTTTCGGAATGATCCCTCTCCTAGTAGACTCTACTTCTGCTATTTTTGTAGCTAAGAACACCATCTTTCACTCCAGAACCAAACACATAGACGTGAGGTTTCACTTCCTGAGAGATCACTATGAGAAGGGAGATATAGATTTGATCCATATGGAAACTAAGAACTAGTTGGCTGATATCTTCACCAAGCCCTTAGAGCTTAGCACGTTTGCTCGCTTCCGTGGGGAGCTTGGTGTTTGTTACCCCTTTTAGTTTGGGGTAGCTTTGTTGTAGTTTAGGTTTTTGAATTTGCTTTCTCTTTTGGTTTTATTTGTTTTCCTTGCATTTTGTATCATATCATGCATTGCATTGTATCATATCCATTTTCACTTCACTAGCACTAGAGCACTTCTGGAATGACTAGTTAGTACTTGCTTGTGCTAGATTGTACAGTGCTTGCATGATCATGGTTGGCTAAGCTCCTTGAATCTATCTAATATCATTTGTGAGCTAAGTCACTTTTATTTCTTTAGAATCAAAAACCATGATCACCACTTGACTTGGCTACCTAGCATGTGTAGGAATGTTGAATGCTATGCTATCTTTTCATACTTGGGCATTGTCGGAACGGACGTGCTCCTGGTCAGGTGGCGGAGTGCACCCGGCCGAGATCCTAAGTACGGAGAGTAGTTAGGGGGAGCAATCGTTGTTAGCTAGTCAATGGTGGCACGATGGTGGCGAGAGGATTTTGAGTGGTTCGGGCCGCCGGAGCGTAATACCCTACGTCCACTATGGGGTGTGCTCTTGTATTTCGTGGGCCTTCTGAGGAGTCTCTGAAGGTGTCTGGGTCTGTGTATCTAGCTTTTTTGGAGATGGAGGAGCGTATCGCGTATGCCTCCCCTTTTATAGCCCAAGAGGGGCATGTACATGGTGGCCGGGCCCCGACAGGTGGTCCCGGCCCATTTCCTCTATGCTACAGTTCTATCTTGTGCCTGATGTCCGATGCTCCCATGCCTTGCGCTTGTACCGCCGTAGTGGCCTGGAGATCCGCCATATCGTCCTTCCTTACACCGCCCTGTCCCATCGGCTGCTAAGCCCGCTGAGGGGCTTCAGAGGCCGAGGGGCAGGCGATGCGCACGCGTGACAGGACGGGGCGCTCATAGTAGCGTTGCAGCGCCGCTACCTAGTATTAGGCTGAGCGCGGCCGCCGCGCGTGGTGCGGCTCATGATGTGTACAGCGTACTTGTTTACTCAATATAGCCCCCAGTGTAGCTGGGGAAATCAACTGTAGTGCTCTGTTATCGCCGCCCCGCCTTGGTAAGGCGCGCCCCTTTGCCTCGCCGCCGCCGCCTGCCAGCGGCGGTGCCAGCGGCGATGGGGGGCACGCCCGCCTGACAGCGGCGGCGTCGGCGGGCGACTGGGGCACGCCTGTCTGACAGCGGCGGCGTCGGCGGGCGATGGGGGCACGCCCGTCTGACACTCGTGGTGTCAGCAGCATCGGGGCGTGCCAGCCTGACAGCGGCGGTGTCAGCAGCATCGGGCACGTCCGCCTGCCCGCAATAAATGCGGCAGGTGGGCGAGGCGCCCGGTTGAAGGCCCCGCCACGCGCCCTGAGGGCTCGTGGCATCGCGAGACCTTCCCGTGCCCTGTGGGCACGTGGCGGCCCCGCCACCACCGAAGGTGCTGGCTCCGGACCTCCACGTGCTCCGCGGGCACGTGGCGCCCTCGGACCACCGAGGGCGCTGGCTCCGGACCTCCACGCGCTTCTGCGGGCACGTGGCGGCCTCGGACCACCGAGGGCGCCGGCTCCGGACCTCCCCGTGCTCTGTGGGCACGAGGCGGCCCCGGACCACCGAAAGTACGGGCCCCGGCCTGAGAGGTCCGGACCACTCCTCGCGTGGCTGGGGGAGGCTCGGTCCTCCAAGGAGGTCCGGGGCCTCCCCTGTGGGCCGGGTGCGTGGCCCAGCTTTTCCAAGGAGTGGGCCGGGCCCATCTGTTTGCGGCCTTAGGCCCTCCTTGTACTGCAGTAGTTACCTCCCTTAGTGATCTTCGTCCAGTGTAAGCGGGTACCCGGTTAGCTGGGTTCCGACAGTGGCCCCTGGGCTCGCCTTTGGTGAGTTTTTCGAACCTGAGGTGAGCCCACCGTCGCTTACTACACAAGCCGCCGGGAGCCGCGGGCGGTTACCGGCGTTTAGCCGTTAAGCTCACAGTTGGGCAGGGCCCACCACTTGATTTCTTGGTCGAGGCCTTGACTCGCCTGCCTTCAGAGGGGGCTCAGTCCACCCGACCCCGCGGGGTGGCCCCGTGGGCTCCCACGATCTAGGGCGCGCGATAGTGGGAACCTCTCGGGAAACGTGGGGGCAGGCCCGCGTCGGGAACCGCGCGGCGGTTCACCTACTCCTTCTCCTGCCATTAAGGCGGGGCAGATGGCTACGTGGGCAGCCGCGCGTAAAGCGGAAAAGGCGGGGGCCCCACGCGTCGCGCCGAGACGCGCGTCCGCGAGTGGCCGCCGGTTCGCCTTCCTGCCTTGCTTGCTCTTCTACCCACCTATCATGACTGCCCCCTCGGGCCCCTGCTGTCATAGACCTGGTGGCCCGTTGGTGCGTCCGTGCGCGCGTACAGCTTGACGCCCGCGGCTTGCGGAGGATTGGGGGCAACCGTCAAATAGGGCTCTCGACCATCGGCCGAGCACGTCCTTCTGCCATTTGCCTTTACACCCCTCGCATCTGCCGCGGTGCTTCATCTTCCTCGTAGCAGAGCTCTCGCTCCTTGCCTGCTGCGTGCTCCTTGCCTTCTCCATCGCCAAATTCCTCAGCGATGGGTCCGAGCCACCAATGCCCCCGGGAGACCGAGGAGAACCTCGCCCGCGTCCGCCGCCTGCTCGGCTGGACGGACGCGGAGCGCCGCGATAATGTTCGCACGGGTTCCCTCCCCCACCGCAACTTGCAGCTGGGGGAGTTTGTCCTCTTCGTCCCCTACCTCTACTGTGGTTTGGGGATTCCGATTTCTTCTTTCTTCATGCTGGTGCTGGAGGCGTTTGGGCTGCAGCTCCAGCACCTCACCCCCCACTCCATCCTCCATGCGGCTATCTTTGCCCACTTCTGCGAGATGTTCGTGGGGGTTCCTCCCTGCGTGACGCTCTTCCGCCACTTCTTCTCGGTAAGGTGTTCCGGGCGGAGCTCGACGGAGATCGGCCGGTACTACTTCCTGCTGAAGGGGTCCAGGGGAAGATCGACCTATCTCCCCACCTTCGCCAGCGCCAAGTGGGAGCACTGGCGCAACGACTGGGTGATCATCAGGGCGGAGCCGAACGACCGGTTGGCGCTCCCGGATAGCAGCGCCGACGCACCCCTCCCGGAGGGTGCCTCGACGGATCTGCCACCCGAGTTCTCCCCCGTGCTGGCCAGGATCGCCGAGCTCGTCAGCGGCGGCCTGACCTCATTGCACGTGCTCGCGGACTTCCTCAGGCGGAGGCTCGCTCCCCTGCAGATGCGGCCAAGGCCGGCGTGGAACTACACCGGCCCCAACGACTGCAGCCGGGTAGTACGTGGCGAAGACCACGACCTGACGCCGCTCCTGCTGGAGGAATGGGTGCGGTGCGTCACGGACGTGAGCTTCCCTCCGGAGCAGTTGCGCCTGCCGTCCGCTATCGTGCTGCTCTGCCGCGACCAGGCCTTGCGGACGGCGGTGCTCCGGGAGATGCCCACGCTCGACGACGGCGGCCTCGCGGCGCGGCAGCTTGGAGGCGACCCCAACCGGGGGGTCCACATTGCCGACGCCCCAGTTCGGGGTTCTGGTGCCAGAGGCACCGCTCCTGTTGACAAGGGCAAGGAGCCGGTGGCAGCGTCCCCCGCCGTTCCGCCGGCGGGTGGTGAGGAGACGCGGCGATGGTTGGTCCGCGGCGATGGGACCTTTGTCTCAGAGCCCGACCCGAAGCGTCAGCGGACCTCGGGGGAAGGTAGCTCCTCTGGGCAAGGGGAGCGAGTGCCACCGCCACCCCCGGGCCAGCGGCACCCTCAGCGCCGGGCACCTCCTCCGACGCCGGACCACCAGCGGCGGTCCTCTCCGGCACCGCCGGCCTCGGGCCCGCGGCAACAGCAGCCACCGGCAGCGCCGACCGCAGATCGGCAGCCGCGGCGAGGCTCTGGCCTTCGTGGTCGCTGGTCAGCGCCTACCTCGAGGTAAGCCCTTTGGATTAGCTTCGCATACTTCGCGGTACTACGGCTAGCTTTTTTTTTTCAGGCTTCTCAGCCTTTCGCCGTGCATTTTTGTTTAGGCCGACACGCCCGGCCGGCGTTCCTCCCCCCAGCGGCTCTGGTGACCGGGCGACTACGGCGGAGAAGTGCGCGCCTGGTGGTCCGACGGCGGGAGACGCCACGCGGGCCCGGGCTACGACCGAGGGGCCTGCACCAGAGGCCACCCCGTCTGTCCGGCCCCAGGCCCCAGGTGGACCGACGCCGGGGGGCGCCTCGGGGGTCGAGGCCGCACCCGGAGTGCCTGTTGAGGGGGCAGCTCCGGGCGCGCGGCCCCAGGCACCAGGCAGCCCGGTGCCGGGGGGCGTCGCAACCCAAGGGCCTGCGCCAGGGGCGGCTCATGACTGCCGGACCTCGGAGCCTTCGTCGCCCGCCGCCCAGACGACCAGCCCCGGATCTCCGCCTCCTACCGAGGGGGAACTGGAGGAGGTTCTGGGTAGGCCGCTCCTGCCCCTGCCCCAGCCGGGTGGAGCCCCTCTCCCTCGCGTGCTACGTCGGGCGCACCAAGCCCTGGACGACGCCCAGGAGGCGCTCCAGCTGGAGTGGGCCCGGCTGCAACAGGAGCGCGAGGGCCTGGACGGCTGGCGGGCCCGTCTGGGGGAGCAGATCGAAGCCGCCACTGCCCAGCACTCACGGACCCGTGCGGAGCTTTCCACTGCCCGCACCGAGCTCGACGCCAACCGCGCGGCCTTCCTAGAGGACCTGCAGAGGCTCGCTGGCCGGGAGCGTGCGGTTGGGCTCCGCGAGAAGCAGGCCGAGGTAGGCGAGGCACGGCTGAAGCTCGAGCAGGCGAAGCTAGAGTCTGAGCGTGGAGCAGCGCCGGCAAGAGCTGGTGGAGGTGTCTGAGCGGCAGGCTGCTGTCAACTCCGAGCTCGACAAGATGAAGTTGAGGCTTGTCGAGCGCGAGGCAGCGGTTGCGGCTCGCGAGGACTCCGTCGCTCAGCGGGAGGCGTCGGCCAAGGCTCTGAGGGACTCTGCTGCTCGCCAGGCTGCCACGCTTAAGGTCCGCGAGGATTGGGTGAAGTCCCGGGAAGCAGAGCTGGCGGAGCAGGAGAGGCAGCTGCTGGCTGAGCGGGCCGCTCTGGAGAAGCTGAAGCAGGGTGCTGCTCAGCAGGCGGCGGTGGAAGACCGGGAGCAGATGCGCGCCGGCCTCCAACGCATCGCCGACTGGGCCGGGGAGGCGAGTTCGGCTCTGGTACCGCTCGGACTGAGTCCGATCCGGGTGACAGAGCCGCCTTCCACCATGGCGGAAGCCCTCCCTGTCCTGGACTCGGCGGTGGAGCGACTTCGGCGCCTGGACTCCACACTCGGAGAACGCCTTGAAGCCGAGGGCCGCGAGCTGTGCCGCCTCGTGGTGGAGCACCTCCTGGTCTGCTTCCGGAGCCACGACCCCGCCATTTCCTTGGACCCGGTTATCGCAGGTCCGGTGGAGGAAGCGGAGGCCGCCGCTCGGGACAGCGTGCAGGAGGCGGTGGAGGTCGTTGCCGCCCGGTTCCAGCGGACCCCTGCAGACGAGGACCCGGATGTACCGGGGACAGGGGCCTCTCCAGCGCCATAGGGCAACAGCTTTTGCTGTTTTGTTTTGTTGTTGTTGTTTTTTTTTTATGTATGTAAAACATTAGTATGCCAAGTAATACAAGAATGGTAGTTGCGACTTATCTTCATTTACTCCTTGCTGCATGCTGGTGTGTTGTCACCTGACCCCCTGGCCCCCTGGTAGGTAGGCTCTAAGTTTTAAGGCTGGCTACCACCAAGTTAGAGTCCAGACCTGCATGCAACTCACGGCAAACGTCAGTGTCGCACCTACGGGACCCACTCTGAGTTGACCTTTTCCGCTATTCGAGGTCCGGAGCGTGTGTTGTCTGGGCCAAGGGCCAGGATGTTTGTTCGTGGGATAGCAGGGTGTGTGAGTTAAGGGTACGGAACCAGGCAAAACTGCGACACAGCCCTGGACTATCCTAGTCCAAAACACCTTAGCTCTGGTCCGGTCCTGCAGTCGTTCGGACCTCTCCTAGCGAAACAAAAGGTAACCGCGCTGCCTTGAAGTCCTCGGAGTCGCAGCCGAACCTAGCTGCTGAGGTTAGGGGGTGTGCCATTAGCTTAGGGGGTGGTCCGGAGCACTAAACGCACTGTTCTTGATACTGGGGGAACTCACGGCGTGGTAGGGAGTGTTCAGTGCTTAGGGTATGAGACCAGGCTAAACAGCTGACAGCTCCGTGCTACCAAGGCGAGCCCCTTTTCTCTGGACCTGGCACCCAGTATTCCGGACCTCCTTCCCAGCCTCTGTGCTAACCGCTTCACACTCAAGCTGCTAAGTCCTGCTGGTCCCAAGGAGATTTTTGGCAGGAGTAGGATTCCACGCAGGGGTTAGGAAAACTTGAAACAGATGGCAGCTGAACAAGCAGTAGGGTAATAGTGGAGACAAGAATTTCAGGGCTGAACTCTTTCTTTAATCAAGCGGTACAGGGTGTCACGTGATGTCAGCCAGAGGCCGGGATTACAAGGGCGGACCTTCACCGCTCTGGTCCACATGGTGATCCTATTTAGCTTACAAAAAGAAAAAAGGAGTTGCCCTGAAATTCTTGCCTACGGATAAAACTTACGGAGGTGCTCTATGTTCCAAGGGTTCGGCAGCGGAACTCCTTCCTCCGTGGCGAGGCGAACGCAACCGGGGCGACTAACTTCTGTCACCTTGAAGGGGCCTTCCCAGCTGGGGGAGAGTTTGTTGCGCCCTTCTCGGCTCAAGACGCGCCTCAGGACCAGGTCTCCAGGTTGGAGCACCCTGCCTCGTACGGTTCGCTCATGATAGCGTTTGAGCGATTGGTTGTACCGTGCGTTCCACATTGCAGCCTGCCATCTTTGCTCCTCGACGAGGTCGACGTCGTCGCACCTTGCTTGTTCCTGCAAAGATTCATCAAAAGCTTGGACCCGTGGGGAGCCCAAGAGTATTTCTGGTGGGAGGCATGCCTCGGCCCCGTATACCAGGAAGAATGGGGTTTCCTCGGTTGCTCGGCTGGGTGTGGTCCGGTTCCCCCATAGCACGCAGGGGAGCTCATCAACCCATTTCGCACTGTGCTTTTCCAAGCAGTTGAAGGTGCGGGTTCTGAGCCCCTTGAGGATTTCTGCGTTAGCTCTCTCGACCTGTCCATTGCTCCTAGGATGTGCTACAGAGGCGAAGCATAACTGATGCCAATGCCGTCGCAGTAGTCCTGGAAGACCCGGCTCGTGAACTGGGTCCCGTTGTCCGTTATAATACGGCTAGGGACGCCGAACCGGCACACAATGGACTTAAGGAAAGCTGTTGCAGTTCCTTGGGTGATGCTTACTACTGGGGTCACCTCAGGCCATTTTGTGAATTTGTCAATGGCGACGTAGAGGTACCGGTACCCACCGACAGCTCTAGGGAATGGCCCCAGGATGTCCACCCCCCATACCGCGAAGGGCCAAGAGGGTGGAATCATCTGCAGAGACTGAGCCGGTGTGTGTATCTGCTTTGCGTGGAACTGACACGCCTTGCAGGACCTTACTAGCTCAGCTGCATCCTGGAGTGCTGTCGGCCAGTAAAAGCCATGCCGAAAGGCTTTACCGACCAGCGTACGGGACCCTGAATGATTCCCGCACTCGCCTCCATGGATCTCCGCGAGTAAATCGCGGCCCTCCTCCTGGGTTATGCATCGCATGAGGATGCCATTGGCGCCACGCCTGTAGAGATCCCCTTCTACTAGCGTGTAGCGTTTAGCCAACCGCACTATGCGCTCAGCAGACACACGTTCTTCGGGAAGGATTTTGTCCTTCAGGTAGTCCCGGATCTCTGAGATCCGTGCATCGGGACTGCCCTGAGCTATTGGATGTGTCCCTGATGACATGCCAGGGTCAACAGTCCACACGATCCTTGGTGGGCTCCAGAGATGGAGGACCACCGGGACTGCTAGCTTCGAAGTGCTAGTTCTGCCCCCTTCGCCCAGTTCGGCTGGCTGGGCGGTTGGTCTCAGCAGCTGTCTTTTGAAGACGCCCTCGGGTACTGGGCCCCGAGTCGATGCCCTCGCGGAGAGGTCATCTGCCACTGAGTTGAGGTTCCTGGGAACGTGCTGCAGTTCCAGGACCTCGAAGTCCTTCTCGAGCTCCCTCACTCGCATGAGGTATGCTGCGAGCTGGGGGTTATTGCAGCAGCACTCCCCCCAGACCTGTCTGATCACCAATTGGGAATCCCCCTTAACCAGGAGCTGCTTGATCCCCAGTGACTGAGCGATCATGAGCCCAAAGATCAAGCCTTCGTATTCCGCCATGTTGTTAGTGGCTTTGAATTCGAAGCATACTATGTACTTTACTTGATCCCCGTTTGGGTCCACGAGGGCCACTCCTGCTCCGGACCCTTTTTCGCGGGCGGACCCGTCGAAGAAGAGAGTCCAGTGCGGCTCGGTGAAAACCCGGACGGTCCTGTCCGGCTGGGAAGGTTTCGCCTCGGTTTGCGGACCTCCAGATTCCGAGGCGGTGGGGGTCTACTCTGCAATGAAGTCGGCCAAGACTTGGCTCTTGGCAGCACTTCGGGGCTGGAAGTCGAGTTGGAACTCTGCCAGCTCCGCAGCCCATTTGGCGATATTCCCAGAAGCGTTAGAATTGCGCAGGATTGCTCTTAATGGGTAAGAGGTTACCACGACAACCTTATGCGCCTGGAAATAGTGGCGCAACTTTCTGGAAGCAATAAGTAATGCGTAGGCGAACTTGTAAGCTTCCAGATACCTGGCCTTCGCCCCGTGGAGGACTTCACTGACGTAATATACTGGCTTCTGGGTGGTCCGGACCTTAGTGGCAGGTCCGAGGCCATCTCCCCCTGCCAGGCTGGCCCCCTGGGCGGCTTGGCCTCCAGCTTCTGGTGGCTTTCCGCCTTGGCAGGGCAGCGTGCCAAGCGGACCTCAGGTATCGGGGCCGGCTGCAGCTCCTGTGGTGGGCGGACCACCACCTTCCACTTGGGGGACCCCGGTGTCTCCCTCGTGGGAATGGGCAGGTCGCTCGGCGACCAAGACCATGCTTACTACCTCGGGTGTCGCCGCGAGGTAGAGAAACAGGGTCTCACCAGACTCTGGCGCCACTAAAACGGGCAGAGTAGTGAGATGCTGTTTCAACTCCTGGAAGGCTTGTTCGGCCTCTTCGGTCCATATGAATGGTCCGGACTTCCTCAAAAGCTTGAAGAAGGGCAGGGCTCTCTCGGCTAGCCTTGAGATAAACCGGCTGAGGGCTGCCAAGGACCCAGTGAGTTTTTGGAGATCCTTGATGCAGGCCGGCGGCCGCATAGCCTCGATTGCCCTGATCTTGGTTGGGTTTGCCTCAACGCCGCGATGTGACACTAGGAAACCTAACAGCTTACCAGCCGAGACGCTAAAGACGCATTTCTCGGGGTTCAGCTTCGTGCGCGTTGTGCGCAATCTGTCGAAAACAAGGGCCAGGTCTTCTATCAAGGTCGACCCTACCCTGGTCTTGACGACAATGTCATCGACATAGACCTCTACTATGTTTCTGATCAGGTCACGGAACGTGAAATTCATGGCACGCAGAAACGTAGGTAAAGCATTCCTCAGACCATATGGCATTACAACGTAACAATACAACCCATCTACTGTTACGAAGGCTGTATGCCTCTTATCCTCCTCATCCATCTGGATCTAATGAAACCCAGAGTACGCATCCAAAAAAGACAAGAGTTCACACCCGGAGGTGGAATCTACTATCTGGTCTATGCGCGGGAGGGGATAAGGGTCTGGAGGACATACTTTGTTGAGGCTGGTGTAGTCGATACACATCCGAAGCTTCCCGTTCGCCTTGGGGACGACCACCGGGTTGGCCACCCACTCGGGGTGATGGACCTCCTCGATGAAGCCTGCGTCCAGGAGCTTCCGGACCTCCTGACGGATGAAGTCCTGGCGCTCCACGGACTGCCTCCGTGGCTTTTGCCGCACCGGCTTGGCGTCTGGGTTGATCTTCAGACGGTGCTCAATCACTTCCCTAGGGATCCCAGGCATCTGCGACGGTTCCCAGGCGAACACGTCGACATTTGCCCGGAGGAAAGTAACGAGCGCGTCTCCCTATTTCTCTCCCAGATTCCCTGCGATGCGGGTGGTCTGGGAGGGTTCCGCCCCGATCTGGACGGTCTTGACCGGCACGTCCTCAGGGTCGGAAGGGCGTACCTTGGGCACCTTTGGTCCCTTAGCAGGAACCTTGGCCCGAGAGGTCGAGGGGTTGTCCCCCGCCGGGTTCGCTGCGTCAGTAGCGAGGGCATGGAGCTTCTCTACTGCGGCGACGGCTGCGTGGCGGTCTCCCGGCACGGTGAGAACACCCGCCGGGGACGGCATCTTCACGACCAAGTACCCGTAATGAGCAACGGCCATGAAGCGGTACAGTGCCGGTCTGCCAATGATGGCGTTGAACGGCAGGTTGACTTCCGCGACATCGAACTGGACGTTCTCTGTGCGGAACTTCTCCGGGGTCCCGAAGGTGACCGGCAGGTCGATCTTTCCTTTCGGGTAGATCGGCACTGGACCCACGCCGGAGAATGGGCGCGTCGGAGCCAGGCGCGACTCCGGAATCTGCAGCTGTTTGAAGGCTGCGTGGCTGATGATGTTGAGGGCGGCTCCGCCGTCGATCAACACGTGGTGGAGCCGTATGTTGGCGACCACCGGCGATGTGATGATCGGCAGTACGCCAGCCCCAGCCATGTTCTCCGGGCAGTCGGCCGGCCCGAAGGAAATGGTGGTGTCTCTCCACTTGTGGTGTGGAGCCACCCCAGGGACGCTCGGCCTGACCGAGAGGACTTCTCGGCGCAGGGCCTTCACGTCCCGCCGGGAAGAGACCGCCCAGCTTCCGCCGTACATGACGTACAGCTTCTTGCGACGTTCGTTGTCGCTGGATTCGGAGCTGGAGTGGCCTAGAGCGTAGACGCTCTTGAGCTCCCGCTCCGGGGGCTGATAGCCCATCTCCTTGCCCCCAGCGGCGGGCCCACCGTCGCTGGTAGCCTTCCCCTTGCCAGGGCGCTGGCGTGGGGGTGAGTCGTCCTTGGCCGGACGCTCTCGGCGGTCACTGAGGCGCCGCTGCACGAGCTTTTGTATCTCGCGGCAGTCGGCGGCGCTGTGACCGCTATTGGGATGAACAGGGCACGAGCCGCCACTGTTCCGCGCCTGTTGCCTCGGGCGCTTGCCGCCGGTGTCGCGGCCTCCAGGTGCTGCCGCAGCGACTGGGGCCCCCTCCAGGAACCTCTCAGGGCGTCGGCCCTTCTTCTTTTTCTTGCCGCTCTCTCGGGCGGCACCGGCAGAGGCACCTGGCTGGGCAGTGCTGTCCTGTTGCGGGGAGTGCCATGCCCGCCCCTCTGCGGCCCTAGCGCACTTGTCTGCCAGTGCGTACAGGGTGGCAACGTCCTGTACTTGGCGGGTCGCCAGTTTCTCCAGCATCTTCTCATCACGGACGCCTTGCCGGAAGGCTGTGAAGATGGATGCGTCGGTGATGCGAGGGATCGTCCCCCGCACCTTGGCGAAACGAGCGATGAACGCTTGGAGGGATTCGCTAGGCTCCTGACGTACTGCATGGAGGTGGGCCTCCATGCCGTACTGCTGGCACGCACTCGCGAAATTCGCCTGGAACAGAGTGCAGAGCTCTTCCCAGGACCGGATTGACCCGGGGGTCAGGTTCATGAGCCAAGTCCGGGCCGGCCCAGACAAGGCGACATGAAAGTATGACGCCATAACGGCGTCGTCTCCGCCGGCCGCTGTGATAGCGGTGGCGTACACCTGCAGGAATTCCGACGGGTTGGTATTCCCGTCGTACTTCTCCGGCAGGTGCGGCCGAAACTTCTGCGGCCAGCGCACGGAGCGGAGGCTGTCCGCGAGTGCGGCGCAGCCAACTCCAGCCGATACGACCCCTGGCGGCGTCTGCACGCCAACCGGGGGTGGCGCGTAGGCCGGGGGCTTGGGCGCTGCAGCGGCGAACGCCGCGTCAAGGTTTTTGCCCTTGGCGGCGCTTGGCTGCACCCGTGGTTGCTCCACGGTGGTGGGAGTGCCTGCTCGCCGGCGGTTGAGCTCGGCTCGCAGGTCTTCCGTCTGCGCGCTCCTTACTGAGGGGGAGCGCGTGGATGTCGCCGCATCGTGCTGCCTGCGGCGGTTCGACCTCCCCCCGCTGCTGGGAGGGAGTCGCGACCCAGTCCTAGCTGGGCCAGGGGTGACCTCGGCTAGGTGGATCAAGCGATCCACATCGCTTCGCCACTGCGCCGGGGCGCTAGGTGAGGCTGTCAGCCCCGGGGGGTTACGAAGCAGCTCCCTGGCTGCGGCGAGCGGGCCGCTGGCAGCAGCGGGGTTCGTCGTGGCGGCGTTTGCCACTACAGCGCTTGTTACCGCAGTATTTGCAGCAGCGGCGCCCCTCGCGGGGCGTCGAGAGAGCTGCGGCGTCCGCGCTGCGCCCTCAGGATGGAGGGGGGAGGCCTGCGACCCAGTCGAGGCCACCTCCTCTGATGCGGCTGCATCGTCATGGAAATCGCGGATGCGCACCATCATGCGGCGAGGGATGATGCTAACTGATGCTTACCCCCTACCTGGCGCGCCAAATGTCGGAACGGACGTGCTCCTGGTCAGGTGGCGGAGTGCACCCGGCCGAGATCCTAAGTACGGAGAGTAGTTAGGGGGAGCAATCGTTGTTAGCTAGTCAATGGTGGCACGATGGTGGCGAGAGGATTTTGAGTGGTTCGGGCCGCCGGAGCGTAATACCCTACGTCCACTATGGGGTGTGCTCTTGTATTTCATGGGCCTTCTGAGGAGTCTCTGAAGGTGTCTGGGTCTGTGTATCTAGCTTTTTTGGAGATGGAGGAGCGTATCGCGTATGCCTCCCCTTTTATAGCCCAAGGGGGGCATGTACATGGTGGCCGGGCCCCGACAGGTGGTCCCGGCCCATTTCCTCTATGCTACAGTTCTATCCTATGCCTGATGTCCGATGCTCCCATGCCTTGCGCTTGTACCGCCGTAGTGGCCTGGAGATCCGCCATATCGTCCTTCCTTACACCGCCCTGTCCCATCGGCTGCTAAGCCCGCTAAGGGGGTTCAGAGGCCGAGGGGCAGGCGATGCGCACGCATGACAGGACGGGGCGCTCGTAGTAGCGTTGCAGCGCCGCTACCTAGTATTAGGCTGAGCGCGGCCGCCGCGCGTGGCGCGGCTAATGATGTGTACAGCGTACTTGTTTACTCAATATAGCCCCCAGTGTAGCTGGGGAAATCAACTGTAGTGCTCTGTTATCGCCGCCCCGCCTTGGTAAGGCGTGCCCCTTTGCCTCGCCGCCGCCGCCTGCCAGCGGCGGTGCCAGCGGCGATGGGGGGCACACCCGCCTGACAGCGGCGGCGTCGGCGGGCGACGGGGGCACGCCCGTCTGACACTCGTGGTGTCAGCAGCATCGGGGCGTGCTAGCCTGACAGCGGCGGTGTCAGCAGCATCGGGCACGTCCGCCTGCCCGCAATAAATGCGGCAGGTGGGCGAGGCGCCCGGTTGAAGGCCCCGCCACGCGCCCTGAGGGCACGTGGCATCGCGAGACCTTCCCAGTGCCCTGTGGGCACGTGGCGGCCCCGCCACCACCGAAGGTGCTGGCTCCGGACCTCCACGTGCTCCGCGGGCACGTGGCGCCCTCGGACCACCGAGGGCGCTGGCTCCGGACCTCCATGCGCTTCTGCGGGCACGTGGCGGCCTCGGACCACCGAGGGCGCCGGCTCCGGACCTCCCCGTGCTCTGTGGGCACGAGGCGGCCCCGGACCACCGAAAGTACTGGCCCCGGCCTAAGAGGTCCGGACCTCTCCTCGCGTGGCTGGGGGAGGCTCGGTCCTCCAAGGAGGTCCGGGGCCTCCCCTGTGGGCCGGGTGCGTGGCCCAGCTTTTCCAAGGAGTGGGCCGGGCCCATCTGTTTGCGGCCTTAGGCCCTCCTTGTACTGCAGTAGTTACCTCCCTTAGTGATCTTCGTCCAGTGTAAGCGGGTACCCGGTTAGCTGGGTACCGACAGGCATGCTAGTCGTATGCCTTTGTTAAGTTGTTGCCTAAGCATTTATGACACCTTGCTTAAATCTGAATTCTGAACTAAATCTGTATACAAGTTGTGTCTTTTGAGAAGAATTAAAAAGCTCCATGTCGGTTCGCAACTAATCTAGTTTGAGATAGCTTGCCATAGCACTTTGGCATGAACTTGGACTAGGCTGTGTATGACCAAAACCTTGTCTTAAGCTTCTGATGGTTCTTTGAACCTAGGCTTGACCTTGGTTGGTAAGAAGTGGCTAAGACAAGTGAATAACCCCTGTCACATGATTTAACTTGCATGAAGCTACAAGTTGCTAAATCTGAAATTTGCAAGTCTCTAAATTGCTTATGGCCTATTGTATATGCTTTGGTTGAGAGTAGCACACCTTATATGTTTTACTAGCATCTTGCTGTTAATGCCTACCATGCTAGATATTATTCATGTTGGTGATGTTTTCTTTTCAACAACCCTGAAAAACGTGCTCTTGAACTGTATAAGATATATTCAATTGAGCTTGTTTGCATGCTTCCTTTCCCTCACTTGCCCTATATGCTAGAACTCGTATTTACTAGCTTTTCATCCCTGCTGAGCTCTTCATGGTACACTTCCTGCATTTCATGGCATATTTTGAGGGGGAATTGTCTAGTTCAGGGGGACTTGAGTTCTATGAACCCATGATGTGCCCATTGTCAACAAGGGGGGAGATTGTTGCTCCCAGGGGGAGTTCACGGACCAAAGGGGAAGAATTCTAGAGAGATCTAGTTGAGGGGGAGCTGTGCATTCATCTTGCATTTGTGAGGATGCATTTCAGAGAGAGTTTGAGCTTTGCATGCTCATGCATCGGTGTGTTGAGCCTTTTGCCTCTTTTTGGAGGAGCTGATGCTTTGCCTAAGCATGATTGTGTTGAGCCGGTTTGCCTCTTTCTTGAGGGGTCATGCTTTAGTTTGATCGACTGCGTTGAGTGGTTTCCCTTGTCTTAGGGGGTCGATCTTGGGTTTTGTTTTTGTTGTCTCAATTTGCCCTTCTGCGCTTGTGTTTGGCTTTTGGGCATTTTGAGCAACTTTCTTCTTTTCTTATTTCTTTTCGGTTTTACACTTGTTTTTCTTGTCTTTGTTCTATTTTAGGTTATAGGTTGAAGGTGTTGACAATGCACTCATCAAGGGGGAGATTGAGAGTCAATGGACTGGCTCCATTGCCTCTAGAGTGATGAGTGGTTGTCAATGGAAGTCAAGACCCAGAAGGACTTAGGCACAAGTCCTCTGATGGACTGGAGGCCCTCGATGGACTGAAGGTAGATAGAGAAGAAAATTCCTCCGAAGGACAAGAGGCATGCTTGGCATCAGTCGGCCATGAGAGTTTGGTACACGGAGAAGTAGGCACGGCGATGACAAGTGTAAGACCTCCAAAGGACTGCAAGGTGAGCCCAATGGACAGGGGATGCCGGGTGCCACCGCGGTGCTCCAACCCGAGTGCATGGCGCGAATACATGTGAGGGCGATGGCAGATTCGCTCAAATCTACCACCCTTCCACCAAGTTACCAAGATTCATTGAATGGGCTCAATTCTCACCGAGATAGAGTGGAGTGGGCTGCTCCAGGCCCAAGAAGGAAATCCTAATAT
The DNA here is from genome assembly GCA_030272315.1 of Paspalum vaginatum. Taxonomy (NCBI): domain Eukaryota; kingdom Viridiplantae; phylum Streptophyta; class Magnoliopsida; order Poales; family Poaceae; genus Paspalum; species Paspalum vaginatum. The sequence goes on from CM059014.1 coordinate 19,432,636, forward strand.
AGTTTTCGGGTTTCTGACTTCAAAACTGGGGGTCGATCGGCAGATTTGACTACTGACCATGTGGACGTCATTTGGAAGTTAGCGTGCAACTGAAGAAGATCAAGACTCCATCACGGTCGTCCGCCCCGAGAAAGTTGGGTCTTTTCCAGTTTAGCCCCTATGGGCATTTCTATATTATAGGGGACTTAGTGTAAACTAAGTCAGTTAGGCCTAGGCTATATGTATACATAAGTGGCTGCTAATCTAGGATTTGGAGTCCCCTAGAGGTAGTACTTTGCATTAGTGGGAGGATGAAGGGTGGTAGGCTGTGAGGAACCTTGTAGGACCTAATTTTCCTCTCTAATACAAGGAAGATTCATCCCCAATTCGAGTTCATGTGTGTAGCCATCTCCTTTCCCCTTTTCTAGTTTGGATTTTGGATGAATCAAGGGCTTTTGGTGATTTGCTTTGCCCGCGAGTTAATCATGTTCTTTTGGCTCTTTTGGACTTGCTAGGACGTGGATATTATGACTTAGTTCATCTCAATCCCACAGGATTGCCACGGGCAAGTTGTTCTTGAGTTTTCCCCTTTCTTGCCCAAAGATTGCATTCTCACGAGATCTGAAATTCCCTTTGTTGGCGTCTCTTAGCCTTAATAGATTTTACTCCGCAAGCGCATGGAGACCGCTGTAGCCCTTCACCTAGAGTATTCCGAGTATTGTATTTGTCCACAGGGAAGCGGCAGGCAAGAGAGTATAATTGGATAAACTCAAACCGAAAGATTCGTAAACTTAAATAACTATACCAACTAGAATCTAGGCAGGGGTAAATCAAATAAAGATAGGTGCATGGTGAAGAAGTAGATAAACTACCTAAGATACACCTAGAAAGGTACAGTTGCCTAGGAGGACAACGAGTGAGATAAAGTTTTCAAACTCTATTCTATTCAACTGCAAAGACTATGTCGTGGTTAACTAAGGAACTCAAGTAAACAAGTCTGGGTCTCGCATCGAGCGAAATTCCGGCGCCCTCGAGGGGTCAGGGGGTAGATAGTTGACCACCAAAAGAGAACCCGGCTATCACCTACGGGCCTCCCGAATGATTGGGCCTCGGACTACACAGGCACACCACAAGCTATCACCGAGTGGGGCTACCAAGCAAATCTGTGTGGAGAGGATGGCACGCTATACTAGTGCTCAAGCACTTTCACCACGAAAGTGATTGAGCACTAAAGCTCGCCCTTAATTAGAGGGTGAGAGCTAACCAGAGCCTGGCGTACAAGTTGGATTATAGCACCGGCAAGAATAACAAGACGTTGAATAACTAAGGTAACCACAGTCTAAGCCTAGCAAGTATGCAAAGAAAGGTACACCACACTTGCAGAAGATAGAAATAAAGTAAAGTAAATAAATTATACTGGAGATAAAAAGAGTACAAAGATACAAGAACTTTACCACAGACTCAGAGGGATCTCCGAGAACTCTGAGGCAAAGCTTGACTCACTCTAACTCCTAGGACTATCCTAACTACTAAGATGTGGAAATGAAACTCTCTAAGGTAGAGTGTGACTCTCTTAATTTCTCCACACCTTTACAAATGAGCTCTCGGGGCCTATTTATAGTCCAGCAAGTGACAGGGGTATTTGTAGGTGGCTTAGGGCAGTTTAGGGGGTAAGGCGGTGGTCGGCCGACCATCTAGGGGGTCGGCCCACCTAGCCCTATGGTCGGGTGACCACCCGATCCACCGACTTTGTCATCTAACGGCTTGATCTTGATTCCCCACGTCGGTTGGTGGTTGGGACGGCTGGTGCATGTGTAAAATGAGAGCCTTGCATGGTCGGCCGACCATGCATGAGGTCAGGCGACCACGTGTCCTGCTCTGATTTGCTACATGGCTCTTCTTCTGGATTAGTGACATCACCGATCCATGGTTTGATGGTCTTTCGGCCCTTGGATTCTTTGGAAGCTTGGTACAACAGTTGGATTAACATTGCTTTGTGTTTCTGTGCATGCAGGAGTGAAGGGGAGGCGAACTGACTTAGTTGGGTGGTCGGCCGACCATGCCACATGGTCGAGCGACCTGCCAGGTGGTCGGCCGACCTGCTAGGTGGTCGGCAGACCATGGGACATGGTCGGGCAGCCATGGCTATTTTCCTATTTTGGCCCATCTTCACTTCTTGGCTTCGTTTCATCCATTTTCCATGTAATTTTGTACCTACAACCAAATATTCATGTACATCTTGTGGAACTCATTAGTAGCAAGGGTTAGTCCAATTAATTCACATGTTTTGCTTCATTTGGTGGATAATTGAGGTTGATATCGTGAGATTACGACCGTCAACACCCCCCAAGCTTAAACTTTTGCTCATCCTCGAGCAAAGCTAAGACTGAAAGTGGATCAAGAGTTGATGTGATATCGAAGATGAAGGAAAATTCTTATATGCAACTGAACACTCAGACTTTTGTCCCAAGTAGTGAAATAATTGAAGATTACCTCATGCAATACCTGTGGTGCATCTTTTTTGCTTACCTTGCCTTGGGTGGTTGAGAGATAGAACGACTTTATTATGGGAATAACTCTGACTCATTCTTTTTTTTGGATGTCCTTCTCAGGTGTTTTCAATATTTTCAAAAACAAAAGAAGCTTCTTGTAGGTACTCTCGGTTGCTCGAAGGTGTTTCCTCACCAAGGGCCATGAGTTGGCCAATACTTCCAACGCTAAGGCCTTTGTGGAGCTTTAGGTGGGGAGAATGTGGCACTCTTAGGATGTTTATTTTGCTAAGCCAAAGATTGGACCAAAGAGTATACTCCATCACTTCTTCTATTTGATCACCGGAGTATGAGTGTGGCACGTAGTGTCTCCTTCTCTTGATTTTCATCCCTTATAGCCTTTTAAGGATTTGGAGGGGATATGGAGCTTTTATTTATTTTTGCCATGCTTGAACTTGCATGCTTTTCATTTTGCCGTGCTTTTGCACGCATTTTTCTTTCTTTTTGCCATGCTTTTGCATGCTTTTCTTTTTAGCTCCATACCCTTAATCCTTTAGATTTTAAGGCTAGGGGATTATGAGAAGTATTTGGAGACTTTTTGGTGGATGCAAAGTCCGAAATAGATCACTTGCATTTGTGCTTTCGTACTCCAACTATCAACAGAAGGTGGTATTTCTACTCAATGAGACTCAAAATTTGACAAAGCTCAAAACATCTCTAAGTAGCTCTTTGTGGCAGTTTCAATCTATTTGAAGAATTTTTGGCTCTGGTAGGAATTTTCAACCAAGGGGAGCTATATTTTGTTATTTTCAAAATAAAAACCTGAGATATTCATCTTACTATGAACATGAAAGAATCATCCCACTTTTAAGTCATATCATGTCTCTCAACAACTTAGGCTTGTTATCACAAATGGCAACCACATGGTAGAACTTTGGTGCGCTTCTTTTATTCACAAACTTGGAACTAAGCTAAGCATAAGTCACATGCAAGAATTAAACCATCAACTTGATAGAGCAACTATTCATCATTTCCAAAATGAAGCTAGCATGTGAACTTTATTCATGGAAGTTGACTTTATTTTTTTTATTTTTTATTTTTTATTTGTCATCAAACTAAACCAGGTGACTGAAAAAAATTACTACTCCTCAAACTCTTAGTGGGGTGACGAGGCACGTACCTTTTTGTTGGTCAGGTTTCTTCCCCCAAGCTTCAATGAAGCTAAGTCGGGATAAAAATTTTGGTAGTTGTAGACTTGGCGGTTTTACTGAGAATGAGAGAGGAAAAAGGGGTTTGGTCGGGCGGCCAAGCCTGATGACCGTTCAACCATGATGGTGGTCGGCTGGCCAGCATGGTGGTCGGCCGGCCACACATTTTTTTAACTTTCAAAATGGTGCAATTAGATGCATGAAAAAAAAATGAAAGTCATGCAGGGTATCAATTTTAACATGCAATGGAGTACAAAAATTTAAAATTGGCGGAAAAATAAACATGCCGTCGAAAGATAATGCCAATTTACCTGTTGGCAAGGGTCTTCGACACCCTACCTTTTGGGATATCAAGAGGGTGTAGGTAGGTCGGGATTTCTTTCGTAGTATTTTGCACGCTGTTCTTCTGTTGTCAGGACTTGCATACTGGCGTCAACCATCTTTCCTAGGAGCTTTGCCTCCTGTTTCCTAGGCCTTGGAACTAGCCTTTTTGAGTTTCGCCTCTCGCCGTTCAGATTCTTCTTTTTGCCAGATGGCAGCCTCCTGGTCTGATTTCAAATGTGTGATGAGACTGTCCATCTTTTGCTCGGAAACGTCTTCATGGGTATAGGTCTTTGGCATATATCTCTGTGGTTGGCATCGAAATGTCTTCACTCGGTTGCACTTCTCCACTTTCGGCTTGAAGGTGAATGTCTCCCTCATGTCGTTGATGTTGAGGTGGACTTCCCCAACCGCGACATAAATACTTTCATCTGCAGTACACAGGAATGGCCGCCCAAGGATGAGCAGCGTCTTTGCATCTCTCTCCATATCCAACAGCCACGAAGTCCACTAGTATGAGGAAATTCCGGAATTTCCCCGGGACATCCTCAACGATCCTTGTGGGGTGTTGTTTGGATTGATCCGCGAGCTGCAGGCACATGATGGTGGGAGCGAGTGTAGCATGATTGAGTTTGTCGAAGACCACTTTGGGCATAACACTGACGCTTGCTCCGAGATCACATAAGGCTTGATTGAAGACTGGGTTCCCAATTGAGCATGGAATGGTAGGCACTTCCAGGGTCCTTTTTCTTTTGTGGGGACTGATTGAGTATAGCTGCACTACACTCTTCTGTCATGTGCACAATTTCCGTTGATGGTAATGGCTTCTTGTTGTTGAGGATATCCTTCATGTATTTCGCATATGTCGGTACCTGCATAGCATCTAGTAGCGGTATGTTGACATATAATTTCTTTATAACCTCAACAAACTTACTATATTGTTCATCAGTGGTAACCTTCTTGTTGCGAGGAGGAAAAGGCAGGACCGTAGTGTCATAGAACTCATGCGGAAGCGTCTTCGGTGCTGTTTTCTCCTCCGCTATAGGTGTACTTTTAGTGTCATCCTTCTCTTCGGGTTTGGTAATCTTCTTCTTCTGCTCTTTTCCTGCATTGGTAGGGGTACTACTAGGATGTGGGGGGGGTCCTATGTGGACTTCCCACCCCTAGTGGTGACTGCATTTATATGCTCCTTGGAAGGAGGTTCAGGCTGACCCGGCAGCTTACCCACATTAGCATTAGGTAAAGAAGTAGCCAACTGAGCTATCTGAGTTTCAAGCATTTTGTTAAAACTTAGTTGGTTTTTCATAGCACTATTAAAAGTTTCCATTTGAATAGAAATTGTTTCAAAAAGCTTATCATTCGCATGGAGCTTTTTGCTAATGCTATCATTCACAGCTCTTTGGTCCAATTGATTATATTTATCAAACTGCTGTGAACCACTAGAAGAGTTACCTTGTCCGGGATAAGGGATGTGTGGCCTTGAATTCCTAGCCTAGGTTGAGGGCGATTCCCGTTGTTGAAGTTAGGATTGTTGCTGATGAAGTTCGTGCCCTCCGGTTGAGTTTCGAAGCAGCTGTTCCCCGAATGCCCAGTGCTCCCATAGACTGCGCAATTCATACGAGACTCAAGAGCCTGAACCGGTGCGGTCTCTGGGGTATGTCCTAACTTTTTCAATATAAGGTCCATCTTGGCAGTAAGCATGTCAGTGCTGTCGATGTGATGGACACCACTGGGATCGGGTGCTAGATCTGTCTTCTTTCCATCCTTGATTGGTGGTCATCTTCTCAATGAGTTCTTTGGCAGCTCTCACACTCAAGGATAAGAAGGATCCTTCAACAGCTGCATCCAGGTGCTCTTGTGCAGCATGGTTTAAGCCATGAAAGAAGTTCTGGATGATAAGCCATTGTTCCCATTCCATGGTGGGGGCAGGCTGCGATATACTCTTGTAATCTTTCCTAGGCCTCCGCCACTGTTTTATCTGTGAGCTATTGAAAGCTCGAGATCTTGTTCCTCAATGCATTGGTCTTTCCTAGAGGGAAGTACTTGGCAAGGAATGTGTTGGAGCATGCATCCTAATGAGGACATCTCTCCTATTCATACACTTGATGATAATCCTCTAGTGGTGATGCAAGGACCTATCACAAGAGCACGCGCACGGCAATTGGATCAACAGGTGAGCTCGTTTCTTTGTGCATGTGCACATACTTGTGAGGATAGTATGCTACCTAATGTTTTTGTTGATTATATTGAACTTAGGAACTTTGGAGAGGAACATGAAGACCTTGGGAACTAGCAAGGATGAGGGAGGAAGCAAGAGGGGCGTTCAAGTCAAGTTGGAGGCCCAATTCATCTCGTAGTAGGCCACCATGGCCTCTAGGGATAGTCTGCACTAAAATCATCGCCCAGGCCAGAAACGGACTCCGTTTTCAGTGATCCACATATGGCTGGAAAGATAAAAACATAAGATTTCCAATGCCACCAGTTTCAGGTCTATTAGAGTTCGGAGTCAATAGAAAATCGTGATGGAAATCGATGGACAGAATCTGTTTAGGGTGTTGTTCCACCCCTTTGGGCCATTGGGCCATGTATCATGTGAGTCTTTTGAGTTTGCATCTAGGAGTCCTTGGACAACCCTAAGGTCTATAAAACCTTAGCCACCACCCAAGTCAGGGTTTTGGGATTTGCTTAGATTACTCTGTCATTGAAGAGTTTCGCCATTTGAGAATACTCCGGTTTGTGAGTCTCCAATTTTGTGAGATTAATCATTCATCTGCAAGTTTAGTTGCAATCTTTCTTATTCTTGCTCATGTTCACCATTCATTGGTAGGGATTAGCCTTCATGGTGAGGTCAACTGGGCAGCATACGATTGATAACCAGAGGACGCGTGGTGTTGCGATTGCAGGGGCTTGATCGTGCTGATTAGGAGCCGGATATTGAGTGTCTCGTCCCGCCAAATCGACTTACCCTCCACCTGACGGAAGATCGGGAACCCCCTTGGTCCCCATCAAGTGGTATTCAGAGCAAGGTTTACCGTCAAGTTTGCCTGCATTTATCCTTAGTAGATTAGTTTCGTTTCGTCCCACACTCCACAAAAATGCCAAAAAAATCCATACCTACAACCACGACATTAGCCTTTGCACAATTTCGGTTTCAGGGTCCATAGTTTTGAGTTTGTGTCCAAGGTCAAGTCATGTTGTTGGTTTAGATTGTGTTTTTGTTTTAGTTGCATTCCATCTCCGCTGCATCTCACATCCTACACCGATCCAGATCACCGTTTGAGTCCGAGTCGAGTTTGGGTTAGTCTTCATCACCACTGTCTAGGGTTTTCCCCGCATCAAACCCTAAGCTGCCACCTTTCCACCTTTCATACTACCTTCCTTGGCCATACACACATCCACCACCAACCTTTTCCATCCATATCCACGCCATACTTCCTTGTTTCCGAAGAGGTGTCACCTAAAAAAACCCTAATTCGGGACCCCTGCAGTAAAACGACCGTAACTTTTCGCTCGGAACTCGAAATAGGGCAAAAATATACATTCCGGAAATCTGCGAAAAATTTTGGATCTCGTCGTCCCCACTTTTTTGGGTCAAGCGCTGCTATTTTTGTGAAAATCGGCCGGGAAGACCGAGATATCGGGCCCTGAAGTTTTTAAACCCTTGCGTAAGACGTGCTTCCTTCCATAGTTTCTGCTCCACCGACCACGTCTTGTTTTTGTTTGTCCTGAAATTTTGTGTGACACTTCCTGGTGTGTGTTTGAGTTAAAAAAATATAGTGAAAACAAAAGGTGTGAAAAAAGAAGAAGAAAAATCAGTGAGTAAAAAAAGAAAAAGAGTGCAAAATAGGAAGCAAAGGTGTTTGTTTCGACATGGTGCTGAGCTGATATCTGTTCCTTCTTTATAGCCTTGGTTGTCTTTTTCCACCTTTCTTACTTGTGTGCTTTGCAGCAAGAACAAGGACACATTTAGACCAACAACTAGGGCAAGGTCTTTGAACATTCATTCAGCATTACTATCTGTTACCGAATTGTGTACCACTGACATATACACATAGACTTCCTACAGCTCCACAGATACTATCTCTTGATCAGTATAGGTTTGGGCCCTTGCAATCGCTTCATCATGCCCTCATGGTATCACGAACTAGCCACCGGTTGCACCGTCGTTTGCTATGTTGGTAAGAACCGGGTAAAAACTTGGTAAGTTTGCTTGAGAGTTGAGACACCACCAACCTAGTAGTTCATAGGGCTCATAATACTTGTGCTTGGTTTCTTTTTGCCTTTCTGCACTAACCATGGCAGGTGGCAAGAAGGGCAATACGGGTGATGACGAAATTTCCTTCGAAGATTGTGTTCTACATTCTGAATTGGTAGACATGGTAGCGAAGATCACAACAACGATCACGGAGAGCAATAAGGCGATGAACAAGTCCCTCGACACCTTGGCTCGCTGTGTATCCTCCCTCGCGCTTAGGGTGGATACCATCGAAAAACATCATCCTAAAGCTAGTGCCGAGGGAGACACCTCTATCAACGATAACGACAAAGGCAATGACCAGGACAACGATGCCAATGATGGCGATAATGAAAACGATCATTTTGAGGAAGAGGAGGAGAACGAGGAAAACAAAACTGAGATGCAACATCGACTTTGTAACCGTCTTCATCGCAACAAGAAAGGTATGGAAGGTAAGAAGGGAGGTAACCATAGCAACAATCATGATCCCTTCGCCAAGGTAAAATTCAACATCCCTCCTTTTTCTGGAGCTTATGACGCCGAGGCTTATTTAGATTAGGAAATGACCATTGAGCAAAAAATTAATTCCCATCTTGTTCCTGAACAACATCGGGTTAGGCAAGGCACTAGTGAATTTAGAGACTTTGCTATTATTTGGTGGACTGAACTAGGCACACTTCGCTTACAACCTAATACATTGGATAGGTTAAAAGAGGCTATGCATGAATGATTTATTCCTTCCTCATATAAACATGACTTGTGTAAGAAATTACAACGCTTAGAATAGGGAGCCATGACCGTTCAGGAATATTATGCTGAATTGCAAAATGGCATGATTACATGTGGGGTTAAAGAGGAAATAGAGGATAAAATTTGCCGTTTTTATGGAGGGCTATGGCGAGAAATTCAAGACATTGTTGACTATAAAGAATTTTCTACTGTCAATCGCTTGTTTCATCTTGCAATGTTAGCAGAAAAGGAGTTGTAGGGACGCCAATCCAGGAGCAGGGGCAACGCCGGCACCACCTTCACACCCCGGGCGTCGATGGGACAAGCAAGGACAGCACCTTCTTCCACCTTTTGGCCGCCTGCACTGCCTCCTTCAGCGACCTCATGACCAGCGACAAAAACACTCTCCGCACGTGTCCCGGGCAGCAACAAGGTGTTGCCACGCCTGCCAAGAGCTCCTCCTCCATCGCTTCGACAGGCCATACATCAACGAAGATTCACTGCCACAAGTGCCAAGGTATTGGCCACGTTTAGAGGGAGTGCCCCAGCAAATGGGTATACATTGCAACTGAAGCCGAGTAGCAGCAGCGCCACAATTTGTTCCAGATTTTCTTCATCATCAACAACCGACGAGCGCGCGTGATTATGGATTCCGGCAGCTGCAATAATTTGGTGAGTACTGATTTGGTCAAGAAGCTTGGCTTGACCACACGGCCGCATCCACATCCGTATCATATTCAGTGGTTGAATGATTCCGGCAAAGCTAAGGTAACACGAACAGTTTGTGTTCATTTTTCCATTGGTTCTTATGCTGATTTTGCCGATTGTGATGTGGTACCTATGCAAGCTTGCTCTCTTTTATTCGGTGGTCCATGGAAATATGACACTGATGCACTTCACCATGGTCGGAGTAATAAATATATCTTCATGCATAAGGGAAAGAAAATTAAGCTTCTACCTTTGACCCCTGCAGAAATTATTAAGTTTGATAGAGAGAGGCTTGCTACTGATAGCAAAACTGTTGAAACTAAGTATGAAATTCAGCTTGTCACAAACCAAATAAAATTGAGGAATCCTGTCTTGCTTGCTACAAAATGCGACCTTGCTGAAATTCATGATGCTGCTGCGTGCTATGCTTTCATATGTAAAGATGCTTTATTATCTTTGGAAGATATGCACCATACTTTGCCTCCTGCATGTAGGACCGAGACGTGCGACTAGAGGAGGGGGGTGAATAGGAGCACTTGAAATCACAAAAACACAAACCCCAAGTGGTAACCGAAACTAAGAACCATCCACTGAACAGATACGTGCCTAGCAGCGCAAGGGTGCCGTCCACTGTGAGGATACGCACCAATACAAGAAAGCTCAAGATCCGAACAAGAATGACAGCGGTGCAATGGATTTTGCAGTAACCACCACAAGACACTCACCGTACTGAGGTGCGTCTCACTGACTCTCAGTAAGCAAAGAGAATGGTCTTACAGGAGGAATGTGAAAATCCATAGCAAAATCACAGCGGAAATACCAAACTGGGAAGAACACAACAGCTCCCTGGCAGGACAGGACTGTCCGGTGGCCAACACCGGATTGTCCGGTGGGACCGGACTATCCGGTGCCTGACGCCGGACTGTCCGGTGGCACGGCCTGGACAGTGCCTCATGCCGGACTGTTGGGTGGGCGCTGCCGGACTATCCGGTGGAATCGGACTCTCCGGTGGCCTCTGCCGGATGGTCCGATAGGGTCGCAGAAAAGATGTTTTCAAATCCAAACTTGATCAAACCTTGTTCAAACTTCATGAAATTTAGCACATGTTATCTGGACCCTATTTCAAAGTTATTCCCAACAGATCAACTCAAGGTAACCGCGGAATCAGCGGGAATTTCAGATCTTGTGAAATGGCCATTCTTGGGCAAGAAAGGGGAAAACACAAAAGAGGCTTGCTCGTAGCAATCCAGCTGGATTGAGATGAACTAAGTCATGATCTCCACGTCCTAGCAAGTCCAGAACATCAGCAAGAAAAGGGATTCAAGCTTGCCCAACAAAAACAACCAAAAAGCAAGGATTGAACCCAAAAACCAAAGAGAGAGGGGGAGGAGAAGAACACAAGGTTGCTGCATGAATTTGCTTCGATTAAGTGCCCAAGATGGGTCTAAAGATTCAGCATACAAGCAAAAATTCATCCCAAGCAACCACCCTCACCTTCCCTCAAGATTAGGAGGCTAAATCCTACTCTAACGTCCCTAACAATGGAGCTCAAAGCTTAAGGACGAAAATCACCAAGTGAAGACTAATCCCTGCAGCCAAGAGGACCTCTAATGACCTGCCTTGGACCTATTTATACCCGAGTGCTATTTAGATAGTTTTGCACTTAGGTCCCTACAGCTAGACAAACCCTAAGTACTCAAACGGAAGATTACAGGATATTTTGGGATGGACGACCACGATGAAGTCTTGATCTTCGTAAGTTCCACGCAATCCTCGGATGCTCTCCACGTGGCCAGTAGTCCAATCCGCGATCCGGCCCCCGGTTTTGAAGTCAGAAATCAGGAAACTTTAGGAAGTCTCTGCCTAGGCCAAATTTGGCCCATCTTCTCTATCTTGGCGAGTCGTGGCCCAACTCACCAAGGCTTGGGTAGCTTGGATGACGGTTTTGAGCCGAAGCCGCCAAAGCCTCCCTCGCACGCCTTCGCGCCACGCATTCGGGTTGGAGCACCGCGGTGGTGCCCGGCATCCCCTGTTCATCGGGGCAGCCTCACAGTCCTTTGGAGGACTTACTCCTGCCGTAGCCATGCCGCTCCTCCGTATACCGAACTCCCATAGCCGACAGACGCCGAGTGTGCCTCCAGTCCTTCGGAGGACTTCCCTCTACCTCCAGTCCATCGGAGGGCCTCCTGTCCATCGGAGGTCTTGTGCCCAAGTCCTTCTGGGTCTTGTTACTGTTGACAATCACTCATCACCCTAGAGTCAATGGAGCCGGTCCATTGGCTCTCACTGCGGTCACTAAACTTTTGCAGGAGTATGCGGATGTTTTCCCCACCAAAATACATCCAGGGTTGCCACCTATTCGAGGGATTGAGCACCAAATTGATATGATACCTAGAGCGAGTTTGCCAAACCGAGCTGCTTATAGGACCAATCTGGAGGAGGCTAAGGAAATTCAGCGCCAAGTCCAAGATCTTTTGGACCGCGGGTACGTACGTGAAAGCCTTAGTCCTTGTGCCATTCCTGTTCTTTTGGTTCCTAAGAAAGATAGAAGTTGGCGCATGTGCGTAGATTGTAGAGCCATTAATAACATTACCATAAGGTACCGCCATCCTATTCCTAGGCTAGACGACATGCTTGATGAGTTAAATGGTTCTATAATTTTTTCTATGGTTGACTTGCATAGTGGATACCACCAAATAAGAATGAAATTGGGGGATGAATGGAAAACAACTTTTAAAACCAAGTTTGGGTTGTATGAGTGGTTAGTTATGCCTTTTGGGTTAACTAATGCACCTAGCACCTTCATGCGTTTAAAGAAAGAAGGTTTTGCGAGCTTTCATTGGAATATTTGTGGTGGTATATTTTGATGATATATTGAATTACAGCAAGTCTTTGCATGAACATATGGACCATCTATGTGCTGTTTTTGATGCTTTGCGCGCTGCACACTTATTTGGTAACATCAAGAAGTACACTTTTTGCACTGATCGAGTCTCTTTTCTTGGCTACGTTGTGACACCGCAGGGAATTGAGGTGGATGAAGCCAAGGTGCAAGCTATTAGAAGTTGGCCTATGCCCACGACGGTCTCACAAGTGCGAAGCATCCATGGACTTGCTGGATTCTACCGTCGCTTTGTGCCAAATTTCAGCACCATTGCTGCAACATTAAATGAGTTGACAAAGAAGGGAGTAGCATTCCATTGGGGTAAGTCATAGGAGGATTCCTTTAATCTTTTGAAGGACAAGCTTACTCATGCTCCATTGCTGCAACTTCCTAATTTTGGTAAGACCTTTGAGCTTGAATGTGATGCTAGTGGGGTAGGCATTGGTGGTGTTTTGATGCAAGAAAATAAACTCGTTGCTTACTTTAGCAAAAAATTGAGTGGTCCTATTTTGAATTATTCCACGTATGATAAAGAATTGTATGCTCTTGTTCGATCTTTAGAAACGTGGCAACATTATCTATGGCCCAAAGAATTTGTTATTCATTCCGACCATGAATCGCTAAAACATATTAGAAGCCAAGTGAAACTGAACTGTAGACATGCTAAGTGGGTTCAATTTATTGAATATTTTCCTTATGTTATTAAGCACAAGAAAGGGAATGATAATGTGATTGCTGATGCCTTGTCTAGGAGATATGCGATGTTGTCCCAACTTGATTGCTGTATTTTTGGATTGGAATCGATTAAAGAACAATATGTTAATGATGAAGATTTTAAAGATGTCATGTTGCAGTGCAAACAGGGAAGAACATGGGACAAATATGTCATAAATGATGGATTTGTGTTTAGAGCTAACCGCCTATGCATTTTAGTTGGATCCGTACGTCTTCTTTTGTTACAGGAGGCCCATGGAGGCGGATTGATGGGTCATTTTGGTGCCAAGAAAATGGAAGCCGTGCTGTGCATGCACTTCTTTTGGACAAAGATGAGGTGAGATGTTGAGAGGTTTGTATCCCGCTGCACTACATGTCAAAAGGCTAAGTCACGATTGAATCGACATGGTTTATATATGCCTCTTCCTGTTCCTAGCACCCCATGGGAAGATATATCTATGGACTTCGTTTTAGGATTGCCTAGGACAAAGAGGGGGAGGGATAGTATTTTTGTGGTGGTTGTTAGATTTTCTAAGATGGCTCACTTTATTCCTTGTCATAAAAGCGATGATGCTGTTAATATTGCTAAGTTATTCTTTCAAGAAATCATTCGCTTGCATAGTATGCCTTCTACTATTGTTTCAGATCATGATGCCAAATTTTTGAGCCACTTTTGGAGAACGCTATGGAATAAATTGGGGACAAAGCTGCTGTTCTGCAACCTGTCATCCTCAAACCGATGGTCAAACCAAGGTAGTGAATCGATCTTTATCTACCATGTTGAGGGCTATTTTGAAGAAAAATTTGAAGATGTGGGAAGTGTGTTTGCCACATGTTGAGTTTGCATATAATAGGGCGGTGCACTCCACCACCAAGGTAAGTCCTTTGCAGGTAGTGTTTGGTTTCAACCCCCGTGCTCCTATTGATCTTTTACCTTTACCTACTACTAAGAGGGTTCATGATGATGCTAAGAAGCGTGCTGAATTTGTTCTGAAATTGCATGAAACTACTAAAGAAAATATTGAAACGATGAATGAAAGGTATAGGGCTGCTGGTAGTAAAGGTAGAAAGGAAATAAAACTTGAACCGGGTGACTTAGTATGGTTGCACTTGAGAAAGGATCATTTTTCCAGATTTGAGGATGTCTAAATTGATGCCTAGAGCTGATGGTCCTTTCAAGATAATTGAGAAAATAAATGACAATGCACATAAGCTTGAGTTGCCTCCCGAGTTTGGGGATAGTCCCACATTTAACATTGCAGATTTGAAGCCGTACTTGGGAGAAGAAGATGAGCTTGAGTCAAGGATGACTCCACTTCAAGAGGGGGAGGATGATGAGGACATCTCTCCTATTCATACACTTGATGATACTCCTCTAGTGGTCATGCAAGGACCTATCACAAGAGCACGCGCACGGCAATTGGATCAACAGGTGAGCTCATTTCTTTGTGCATGTGCATATACTTGTGAGGATAGTATGCTACCTAATGTTTCTATTGATTATATTGAACTTAGGAACTTTGGAGAGGAACTTCAGGGCCTTGGGAACCAGCAAGGATGAGGGAGGAAGCAAGAGGGGTGTCCAAGTCAAGTTGGAGGCCCAATTCATCTCGAAGTAGGCCACCACCGCCTCCAGGGACAGTCTGCACCAAAATCGTCGCGCAGGCTACAAATGGGCTCTGTTTTTGGAATCCACAGATGCCTGGAAAGATAAAAACATAAGATTTCCAATGCCACTAGTTTCAAGTCTATTGGTGTTCGGAGTCAACGGGAAATCGCGTTGCAAGTCAACGGACAGAATCTGTCCAAGGTGTTGTTCCACCCCTTTGGGCCATTGGGCCATGTATCGTGTGAGAGTCTTTTGAGTTCGCGTCTAGGAGTCCTTGGACGATCCTAAGGTCTATAAAACCTTAGCGACCGCCCAAGTTAGAGATTTGGGATTTGCTTAGATTACTCTGTCGTTGAACAGTTTCGCCGTTTGAGAACACTCCGGTTTGTGAGTCCCCAACTTTGTGGGATTAATCATTCATCTGCAAGTTTAGTTGCAGTCTTTCTTGTTCTTGCTCGTGTTCTCGATTCACTGGCAGGGATTAGCCTTCGTGGTGAGGTCAACTGGGCAGCGCATGGTAGATAAGCAGAGGACGCGTGGTGCTGCGATTGCAGGGCCTTGATCGTGCCAATCGGGAGCCAGATCGTGAGTGTCTCGTGCCGCCAAATCGACTTAGCCTCCACCTGACAGAAGATTGGGAACCCCCTGGTCCCCATCACATCCCATGTAGTGAATGTTGCATGGTTGAGGTGGAACCATTGCTTCACCTTTCCGACAAGTGAAAATGGAAAGAGGCGTAGTTTGACGGCATCAGGGGATGCACCTTTCATGGTAAAAGTACTGCAGATTTCTAGGAATTGCTGCAGGTGACTGTTGGCATCCTCCATAGCTAGTCTACAGAATGGGATGGCTTGAACCATGTGAATGACTTCAGGTTTGAGCTCGAATTTCTCTCCTACTTGCACTTCAGGTCCTATTGGGACATTGTTGCTAGATGGGACGGAGAACTCACGGATGGTCTTCTCGGCCATGACGTTACTGAATGGAGTGTGACTTGTTGAAGCGGTTGGTTCAAGTTCCGTTGATACAGGTATCTACCCGTGGACAGTCTTTGAATAGACTCTCCTGAGCAGAGACTCTGGATTATTGTGGAAGTTCACCGGTAGGTCGAAACCGGCCATACACCTCTCTGTTGTTTCCACAACAAAAACAACAGAGCAAAGTAAGCCTGCTAAAAACTAGTGGTAAATTTATAAAGTATATGGGGTTTGAAATGAGATATGAATTATCTCTCTGCCTATTGCTCCCCCGGCAACGGCGCCAGAAAAGCTTCTTGGCGTCGCTTAGCCTTAACAGGTTTTACTCCGCAAGCGCACGGAGACCGTTGTAGCCCTTTACCCAGAGTATTCCGAGTATCATATTTGTCCACAGGGAAGCGGTAGGCAAGAGAGTATAATTGGATAAACTCAAACCAAAAGATCCGTAAACTTAAATAACTATACCAACTAGTATCTAGGCAGGGGTAAATCAAAAACAGATACGTGTATGGTGAAGAAGTAGATAAACTACCTAAGATACACGTAGAAAGGTATAGTTACCTGGGAGGACAACGAGTGAGATAAAGTTCCCAAACTCTATTCTATTCGGCTGCAAAGATTGTGTCGTGGTTAACTAAGGAACTCAAGTAAACAAGTTAGGATCTCGCGTCGAGCGAAATTCTGGCGCCCTCAAGGGGTCAGGGGGTAGATTGTTGACCACCGAAAGAGAACCCGGCTATCACCTATGGGCCTGGACTACATAGGCACA
This sequence comes from Paspalum vaginatum, assembly GCA_030272315.1. Lineage (NCBI taxonomy): Eukaryota > Viridiplantae > Streptophyta > Magnoliopsida > Poales > Poaceae > Paspalum > Paspalum vaginatum. Next base: position 19,449,260 of record CM059014.1, read on the forward strand.
CCACACACTATCATCGAGTAGGGCTACCAAGCAACACCACTAAAGTGATTGAGCACTAAAGCTCACCCTTAATTAGAGGGTGAGAGCTAATCGGAGCCTAGCGTACAGGTTGGATTATAGCATCAGCAAGAATAACAAGACTTGAATAACTAAGGCAACCACAGTTGAAGCCTAGCAAGTAAGCAAAGAAAGGTACACTACACTTGCAGGAGATAGAAATAAAGTAAAGTAAATAAATTATATTGGAGATAAAAAGAGTACAAAGATACATGAACTTTACCATAGACTCAGAGGGATCTCCGAGAACTCTGAGGCAAAGCTCGACTCACTCTAACTCCTAGGACTATACCAGCTACTAAGATGTGGAAATGAAGCTCTCTATGGTAGAATGTGACTCTCTTACTTTCTCCACACCTTTACAAATGAGCTCTCGGGACCTATTTATAGTCTAGCAAGTGAGGGGGTATTTGTAGGTGGCCTAGGTCAGTTTAGGGGGTAAGGCGGTGGTCGGCGACCATCTAGGGGGTCGGCTAACCTAGCCCCATGGTCGGGCGACCACTTGATCCACCGACTTAGCCATCTAACGGTTTGATCTTGATTCCCCACGTCGGTTGGTAGTTGGGACAGTTGGTGCACATGTAAAATGAGAGGCTTGCATGGTCGGCCGACCATGCATGAAGTTGGGCGACCACATGTCCTGCTCTGATTTGATTCATGGCTCTTCTCTTAGATTAGTGACATCACCGATCCATGGTTTGATGGTCTTTCGGCCCTTGGATTCTTTGGATGCTTGGTACAATGGTTGGATTAACATTGCTTTGTGATTCTTTGCATGCAGGAGTGAAGCAAAGGTGAACCGACTTAGTTCGATGGTCAGCCACCAAGGCAATTTTCCTATTTCGGCCCATCTTCACTTCTTGGCCTTGTTTCATCCATTTTCCATGTAATTTTGTACCTACAACCAAATATTCATGTACATCTTGTGGAACTAATTAGTAGCAAGGGTTAGTCCAATTAATTCGCATGTTTCGTTTCATTTGGTGGATAATTGACTGTTGATATTATGAGATTACGACCATCAACACCCGCTTATCCCTTGGTCATTTTGAGTTGATCTTTTGGGAATAGCTTTGGAATAAGGTACAAATAGCCTGTGCAAAATCTCGTGAAGTTTGGACAAGATTTGGTCAAGTTTTGGGTCTAGGAACTCAAGTTCCTCGAGTCCACCGGACTATCCGGCTCTGCCACTGGACTATCCGGTAACCCACCAGGACTGTCCGACGGCTTGCACCGGACAATCCAGCATCGGACCTTGTCCCGGTCTCTACCAGACAGTTCGGCGTGTCTTACCGGACAGTTCGGCACCACAGGACTTTGGCATCAGACTGTCCTGTGCCACCGGACTCTGCTACCGGATAGTACTATAGCCTCTACTGGACAGTCCAGCGGAGTCTATCGGACTGTACGGTGTGGCCAGGTTACTGCCCTGTTTTCGCTATTTCATTCTTCCACTGTGTTTTTCATCGGATTTGCTTTTCCCACTGTCTAACCATACTCTTTGCTTGCTGTATTCCAGTAAGTCGCATTTCGGTGCGGTGAGTGTCGAGTGGTGAACTTGCAAGTTTTGGTGTTTGGGGTGACTTGCGATCTTTGTGATTGTTGAGTTGCTTGCTCTTTCGCGCCTGGTGCATATCCTTTTAGTGGACAGCACCTTGCGCTTGCTAGACACGTATCTGTTCAGTGGACGGTGTCTAGCGTCGGTTCTTGTGAGTTTTTCATTGCATCAGTTTGGGGGTCATGATTTTGAGTTTTCAAGTGCTCCTATTCAACCACCCTAGTTGCATGTCTCGGTCCTACAGTGACGATGATGCTGCTTACTTTCTGTTAAGCTCGCCTATGTTAGGCGAATTCCCTTCTTTACTATTGTTTTGCCTCCTCATATCTTTTAATTAAATGTTAGGGGCTATCCGTCATATCTTCGATGATGCTGCTTGGACCTTCTACATGGTGTCGGGAGTTTTTGATTTGTAGGCAACTCAATCTTTGTATTCTACTCCCTTTGGGTGAATGTCTCCTTGCAGTTGATGTTGGCTTCCTCCTAGCTCCAACATCATATTTGCCTTCAGCTGACATTCTTTTCCAAAGTGACACTTGTGTGGTCGCGATGTTTCATCCTTCTATGAAATGGAAGAACACTGAGTTCTCTTCTCGAGAAGAATGTCGAGAATTGATTCATCTCATGGCAGGTTGTGTTTCCACCTCTCTCCTATTCCATGGACAGTGGTAATGTCTCATTTGGCCCATGTAGTTGAAGTAAAGGTTGATCTTGAATCATGTTCTGACGTTGAGCAGACTTCCAATTGATAACTATGGCTTGCACAGACCACTTGTTTTCTTCCCCAAACAAATTGAGTGGGGAAGAACGGAGATGGATATTGTTGGATTTGACTCCACATTGTCATTTGCATCTGCCACCAACCTCTAGTTGATGGGTGTTCGCATCTGACGGGTAGAGTAGCTCAGCCCTAGCGTCTGATTGGCTTGTTGCTCAACTGGCCAGGCAGAAGGGAATTAAGGAATGCTCTCTATTCGCATTCTTCCATACTTGGGTGATGTCTCTTCATATATCTCGTGTGATCCAATGCTATTGTTTGCCTCCCGCAATGTAGTGAACCAATGATCCACTAGCTGCAAACTCATAGCATAGCGTGGTATATTCAACTTCATGAAAAATACCTTTACATGACTTCTGTCATCTGGTCATGTGAGGACAGCCTCTCGATATAAGAGATGTCTGGGCGTTCTTTTCTGTGTCAGGCCGCTGACATTCACTTCCCAAGTGATGCAAAGCATGGTAGAAGTCTCGCAGAGATCAACCATGATAAGTTAGACATCAGGTCCTTCCTCTCAGGGGAGAGGGGTTTAGAGGATGAATGCCTCCTACAATAGGTTAGTGGACAACATATACAAGGGCCTATGTGTAAAGAGTATTAACACTGGGCCCATCGTACACAATGTGCTAAAAAGAATTGGCTTTTTAAGAGGCCCATGTTGTATTGCCATGATCGTTACCATCTTCAAAAATTACTCAAATCTAAGGTCATGACATGTGGAAAAGAGATTATCTAGGACCTTGATTTTTGTCTCCATGGAAACTTGAGAAAGTCTACCAACACCCGATTCTATCATAGCGACAGTAGACATTTCACAACCAAAATCTACTCATAGCTAATTGATCAACGTTGTCGAATTGACCAGAGCAGACCCTTAACCTATGCACCATGCTCAATTTAAGAGGCCTGCAGACACACATTGGATTCTAGCCCTAAACTGCACCAGCAGATTAAGCATGCATGAACAAAGCATGTCAAGATTTATTCTCATGGATAGAGCAAAACGAAGCATGGGGTTTTTAATTTTATCATTTTATTGTTTTTTAAGATAGAAAGAAAGGGTAACAACAACAAGTTGAATAACAAATTAATATTCCAACTCGGTGCTTCCCCGGCAACGGCGCCAGAAAGCTTGTTGGTGGTTCTTAGCCTAACAGATTTTACTCTACAAGCGTACGGAGACCATTGTAGCATTCACCCAGGAGTATTCCAAGGTATCTTATTTATCCACAGGGAAGCATTGAGATAGAGATATTAAATTATCAAACATCTTGTTATTTTACTCTTTCATTCTAAACAGTTAAAGAAAGGATAACGGAACACTAACACACTCCACATAGATACACAGCTCAACGAGGAGATAGGAGGACAATGAGACGGATCTGGTTCCTAACAAGGTCATCCTTTACTAAGGTCAAGCCAAAAGATAAAGCTAGCTCCAATAATGTCACTCTACAAAGGTCGTGACCTTCTCAACATGACTGAGGTTATGGTTTAATCTAGACATCTTTACTACATCAGACATCACGACTATCTAGAACCACTGGAGAGTCCAGAGTGCTAGGGTCTCAACTAAGAAGAAGGCAGGTTCAAGGAAGCCCAACTATGCATCTACATACTTGTTGGAACAAAACCTGGCGCCAGCCCAGACGACGGGGGTGGAATACAGAGGCATCCTAACGCTATCACTGAGAGGAGCTACCTAAAGCCTTTGTGTGAAATATGTATGGTACACACAAGGCACCCAGAGCTGCATGGAGTTGGTTGCAAACCAAGCTGAACATCCAGACTAAACTCTAGTTGTTCACACCTCCACTTAATGAGCAAGTGAAAGCATCACAACTACTACAACTTAACTAACAGCGTGAACAAGGAACCCGCAAGTAAAAAGACTATATTAACCATAACCTCATAGAGCAAGGCTAACTATAGTCTAACGACATCCTTACACTATGATCATTACCATAGGCAGGAATGTAAATGCTTGACAAAGTAAAGAAATATATTAAATAAACTCAAAGTCTAACATGAAAGGAAAGATACAAGGGACTCATACCGAACTCCGAAAGACAGCTCCAAAATAGGCAGAGCCTGACTCTAACTCCTACCAAAACATTGAACTAAAAGGGGTAGCACCACCTGAAGGGGCACCTCCCCAAGGGAGAGAATGGAGAGAGTCTACAAGTGCCAATGGCACCTAGAAGGGACAAGTTTGGAGTAGGAGAGTGACCCTCTATTTATAGGAGACTGTAGGTCAGTGAAATGACTAAGTCTATAGGTTGAGCGACCAGGTGGCAGGCTGAGTGGCCAAGTAGGAGGCTAGACAGCCTGGTCTTGTAGCCTTCCAATCCTTTGATGCACCGACCTTGCTTTGCACGGATAGATCTTACATCTTTGTGGTAGTGGCGGTTGTTTCGGTTAAAGCACGTATCGAAAGGCCTAAGTCCAAGGCCGGGCAGCATGGTTCCTTGGCCGGACGGCCAGGGACTTAGTCTATGGTTGCTACCTAGATGTCCATCATTGGTTGGAGAGTGTGTCTCATGGATCCATCCATCATGCATGCATTTGGTTCTTTGATCAACGGTTGATTTGTGTCCTAGTTGTGCTTCTTTGCATGCATATGTTGTAGGAAGGTCGGGTGAGCAAGAGGAAGGCCGGGTAGCCAAAGTAGCAGGCTAGGCGGCCTAGGTACTTGGCCGGGCGGTCAGCCTCTCCTGACTTAGTCATTTCTTGATCCATATGGTGGCCTTCCGACCTTTGTCTTGACTTGGGCTTGATCCCGTACATGTATATGGGTCCTTGGTGTGTTACTTGGTTGATTCTAGTGAAGATTGAGGCATTTGGAGGGAGTGCTTGGCCGAGCAGCCTCCCCTTAGGCTGCCTGGCCTAAGTAATGGCCGCCCCGCCACTGTCCTCGCAGCTAGAGTTGATGAACTTGTAACGGCCATAACTTTCACATCCGTACTCTAAATTGAGTGAACCAAAACTCCATTTCGATTATTTCGACAAGATCTTTGTAATGGTTTGGTTATTGAGGGCATTTGAGATACTTCACAATGATGTTATTGTAATCCAATATCAAGCCCTATTGTACCCCCTCTGTGCTTGCTCCAAATGATGTTCTTTTGCATGGGATTTGAGCATCTCCCTGTGAAACATCGAAAACCACCAAAACTCATGGAATTCGTTAGTTCAAGGTAAATAATGCATAGAACTTTATCTATACCCAATTTATTCACCGAGGAATTAGCGGTCAAAATCAAGAAATAATGACCACCAATAGTAGCAATCAACTCAAAGTTTGAAGCATGCCATTATGAAGATCACCATTAAAAAATTTGAAAAATATTTTATCCTTTACTCCTAGCAGCCCCCAAGCTTCATGAGGTATGAAATGCATCTTGAAGCTTGTCCGAGTGGTAAAGGATAGTGCATTATCCAACTAGTTGTTGTCGCCTCAATTGTACTGTGTGGATGTCGACTGTAACATTGTATCAGAGTGCCTAACAAAAGCTGAGTACTATCATACTGCACTGAAATGGCGAGTGCTATATGCTGAGAGCTGGGTTGTATCGACATTGTAGGATGCCAATTATTGTTTGTCTGCTGCCCAAACATGTAACTGTTGTCTTGTGATCCTTTAAGGCATTGGATACCTCTCCTTTATTGTCCTGCCACTCAATGCTGCACTAGCCGCTCCACCTTCACAGGTGCATTTGCTACGGCTTTTACTGCCATTGATGGCAGAACTTTACTACACTATTGAAGATTCACCAACCCATCGTCTCCGACTCATGGTGGCTATAAATAGAGCCCTTGGTTCCTCATACTCTACAAGATTTCTACTGATAAACTAGAACTATCCCAATACTTGTGTCTCCTTTGCTGCCCGGATCAGTAGACTAAAGCCATGAAGACCGTAGTAGCCAAAGCTTTCCTTTGCATAGGTGTTATTGGCTAGGAAGTAGACAACCAATCAGATCGTGAGATTCCGTGAATTTCCCCCCATGTTAGGTTATTCCTGACAGCGAATCAGACCGCGAGAAGCCCCTAAGAAGGGTCTCCACAGTTTTAATATATGATATTGTCGCCCTACCGGCTCATTTGCCTCAAAGCATCTTGGAGGCGAACGGTGCTAGTTTTGGTGTCAAAATTGCCAAGATGCAGTGCTATCAGTGTAGAGGAATGCGACCCTCTAGTAGCTGCATGCGGGAGCTCGCATCCAAGTGTGCTGGGGTGGTCGATACCGTTGCCATTCTTCCCGGGCTGTGGCTTCCGGTCCGTTCTTCTTGATAGATAGTGCCATTTGTAGCATGACTGCAATGTACCTGTGTCCTTGTTGTTTCATTGTTGACCAAGTTTGTGTTTCAATATTCTGAGCTTCCTTCAATACATAAATAAAGATTGTGCGATGTTTCTGGGTCTGCCGTCTCTTGCTGGTGCTAATTGTTGATTACACTTCTAGTAATATGCGATATGCCATGTTTCATCATATGGATGATGTAGAGAAATAGTATTAATGAATAATGTGCAGCTGGTTAGGAGAGTCGAGAGCTTGTTGTGGCATAGTATAAAGATCCGAGTGGTGTTGGTCACTAGGTTTCGAAAGCCGAGTGCCAACAATTTTGATCGCAAGATATCAAGAATGAGTGGCTGCAAAATGTAAAACTGCGTGTAACTGCTCAGCTTATGTAGCTGAGCCCCCAAGTGTACTCAGTTTGGAGAGCCGAGTGCAGCTGTTGACTTGGTTAGGAGAGCCAAGTACCCTAGGTTATCAGTCAAAAATTCGAGCACGTCGTGGAGTCACTAGAAATTTCCCGATATAATAAATCTGTCTATTTTCATATAAGGAACTTATCGGCTGAAGAACTGAGCCCCCAATTATACTCCATTAAGAGAGCTGAGTTTATCTATCAACTGAGTCCCTAGAGTCGAGTAGCCTTCCATCCGGGTGCTTCGGACTAGAGTATTGTAAAGGAGCTCCAAAGATCGAGTGGTTCCGAGCTGAGTGGTCCATGGAAAAACTTTGCCAGTTTGCTGGAGGGGCACACCACATTGTGATATGATGCCGTGTAGCGGTTATTAGTGAGAGAACCTGTGCATCTCATTAAGTCCTGACTGGAACGGCCCACGTCCCGTCATATTCGTCGAAACGGCTTTTGGATTCCTTCTGCACTCTTTTCTTCCCCAAATCACTAGGGTTTGCCGCCGCCACTCTCCATTTACACCACTCGTTCCCCTTCGACGAACTTGTTGCTAAATGCACCAGAAAGTAAAAACTGTGAAGCCCGCTTCCAAGAGGATGGCACCAAAGAGATCCCAGAAGTCGCCCGTCCCCTCGGGCCAAGGTGTAGAGAGCTCGTCCATGGAGAGGCGGCCTCTGGACCCCAAACTTGCCTTGACACCCACCACCATGGAGTATTTCCTCCTGAGAGACCTTAAAGATCAAGGACTGCTTCCATCGAAGTCCCTAGGGCTATGGGAGACTCAATCTGGGCGCGTGTATCCCCTAGTAAATCCACATACCATCCTAGTGTTCATCTAGTATTTTTACCGTGGCCTTAGTTTGCCAATCTGCTACTTCCTCTGTGGCCTACTTCATTACTATGGGTTGGAATTGCTACATCTCAACCCAAACTCAGTCATTCAGTTAGCCGTCTTTGTCCATCTTTGTGAAGCGTATCTTGGAATAGCGCCCCACTTCAACATCTGGCGCCATCTGTATTTCTACAAATGCATCTCGAAGGATGGCCAGTTTTTGTTTCTTGGAGGTGCCAGTTTTTAGTTATGTGACAGAATGAAGTAGCATTTCCTGGACCTCCCACTACTGACCTCCAACAAGTTTTGGACTGATAAGTGGTTTGTGATGGAGAATGTTGAGAATCTGTTCCTGATAGTGCCGAAGTCATCCCACTAGGTGGGAATTCATGGAATGAAGCTGTCCCCAAGGGTGAAATGGCAGATGTTAGGACCTTGCTTGTACGAATTGCTCATTTGAAGGAATGTGGATTGACTGCTATGACAATTATCCTAGATTTTGTTCATCATAGCTTTCAGCCCTTAAAAGACAATGCATCATGTGTATCTGTACTCTGGTGTTGATGACCCAACTCGGGAGATCAACAAAGAGGTTACTTGGGCAGAGATGAAGGCCCGAATCAAGACCTTTTTTACTCGAAGGATCACTAATGATGGTTCTCCTCAATCCCTATCATTGTACAATCCTCCTAAACAAGTATCCTCTACTGCCATGTTGTGTGCTTTCCCTTTGTTATGTATCTGCTCTGATAGTCTGACTATGCTCCTTGTGATGTTTTTTACTCAATTAATGCAGGGGCTGTGCTTCAGATTTTTATCTGAGCATCCCTTCCGAGCGGATGGTGCTATGAGGAGAAATAGAATGCGTGATCTTGACTATGCCAGACCCACTACGGATGATGTCACCGCAAGTGGTGTGCCGGCTAACTTCTACATTGTCTTAGAAGATGAAGAACCCATGACCCGACAGGCCACCTAGGCTGAGGAAGTGCCCGTGGTTGATGTGGGTCGCCGAACGACTAGGCAATTTGTGGGGAAACAAAGTGTCTCCACGATAATTTTTATTGATATAGCCTCTGAGTATGATATACCTTCTGATGATGAAACACTACAGAACCGAAAGCGGTGATCTATCGATGAGTCTAGTGGTGACTGGGAGGGGTCGGTTCACTTGACTACTAGCGGCCAAGAAGATTCAGAGTCTCCTTCCCCTATGTCGAGCATTGGTAACTAACCCCTTGTAAAGCTAGTGAAGAGGCAAAAAGTGTTGCCTATGTAAGTGGTTGCCAAGTGCTCATCGGTTTTGTAGCTTCTGTGTGCTGTTCCACTGACTTCACGTGTTTTCCACCGAGGCTGAGTTGGCGGCTGAAGGGTCAAGTGCTGTTGCACCCAAGGAGTCTGCTCCTGTAGAGATCGAAAAGATCGTTGAAGCTGAGAAGGTAGTTACTAGTGCCACAAAGTCGTCCACCGCTGACACCTCAGCCCCTCGCAACCCCAGGAATACTGAGGGCACTTATGAGATGAATGCGGTGGGTGGAGTGCGGACCGCTTGCAGAAAGCAACCGGAGCTTGCGAGCTTGTCCTAGGCCAATGAATCCACACAATGGATTGCTGAAGAAGATGTGGTGCTAGAATACCTATCGTTGGACCTGCCTCTGCCTGACATTTCCCTAGGCATTGAACCTCAAGCTGGTAATATCCTTTAAGAGTTCCGTAGTGGTTACAGGTGTTGATTTTGTTGACATGTGCTTCTATTGCAAATTCAGGGGAGCCTGTTGTTGATGAAGCCACCCCACAAGATGTGTCAGATGGTGCAGCTGAGGAGAGAGAGACCACCAGGACTGATGCTGAAAACATCTGCCGTCTCACAGCTGGTGGTGCAGCGAATGTCGGATGATTCTCCCAAGGTCACTAGGAACTTGCAGTAATGCTTGATAAGTACACTTTCTTGAGAGTTGTGCTAGGCTTGGTTATTGTTTACTCATACCCTTCCTTTTGGATCAAAGTTATGTGCAAGAGATCCTCTGGGTCATTAATGAAAATGCTGAGCTGCGAAAGCAGGCCCGAGAGACTGTTGCTCTCAGACTTCAGCTGGTAGCTGCAGAGCTCAAGGTATGCTATCCTGATATGTTGCTATCTTGATGAAATTCTGCCTATAGTTTGGATCTTTGATTGTTGGAAATTGTTCTGCAGAAAAAACCAAACAAACCGAGTGTGCCGCCAATCTACTGGTAGAGTGGGATCAGCAGATTGCCACTCTCAAGAGAGAAAAGATACTGCTGAGGCTAAGGCCTTGAAAGCTAAAGGAGAGTTGATCGCATAGAAGAACGCTGCTGAGGTAATGTCCAATGATCATGATATATCATATAATTTACTTGTCGAGACCAGATCATTGATTGAAAGAAATTTAGACCCAAGCCCTTGAGGATAAGGCCCACTATGTTGCACAAATTGGAGATCTCACAACTGTGTGTGACAAGGCACGTCAAAAAGCATGGACTCTGGATTCGAAGGTTACTAAGCTTACCGAGCAACATGGAAAAGATCTTGAAGAGGTCAGTAGGCAGACCGTATGGTATAGTGCACTTCAACACCAGTATGAGACCTTGGAGCTGGGTGCTCAGTTGATTGTTGATATGCTGGCTCCTAAGAACCCTCTGTATCCTACTGTTGAGTAGCTTTCTGGTGCGATGAACTCTGCCGAAGGCCTGTTTCGTGATTCAATTAGGGTGTCCACCGCTGAAGTGGCTGCTACCTTCAAAACGCAGTACCCCAACATTGGCTTCAGCGTCGTTGTCACTGGGTCCAAGGTGGGGACTAGCCAGGAGGCCTATCGGGGCTAGTGCATGGAAGCCAAGCCGATTGGTAAGGATGCCGCTAGGGAGTTTGCTTTTATCCAGTCATCTGATGATGACGAAAACTCTGGCGGCGATGAGGGGCAGCCCCCTGTGCAATAGATTGTAGTATCGAACTTGTCTTAAATAGGGTGGTACCATGAGACTTCTATGGGTCTGCCGGGTGTGGGAACTTAGTTCTTTGATGACTCATTGTGGCTAGTGCTGTTTATATTTTGCCCCGTGGTCCTTACACAGTTTGATTATCGCTGGTTATGGAGGAATTAGGTGGGTAGAATCAGCCGAGTGCCCTGTGCGCAGCTTGGTTGTCGGTAGAGTGTGTATTACAAGGCTCGTAAGCTACCCTTTCCGCAGCTTGATTATCGTCAGGTGTGAATTTAGGGCTGTTTGATTTTAGTTGCTCTTTTCGCGGTTCGGTTACCACCGGATTTCGGGAGAGCCAAATAGATGAGCTGGATTTCGCGGTCTGGTATGAGTGTTGTGCCCGTGTGGAATGAGCTGGAAGGCGTGCTCTGTTGATGGAGCTGATGAGGAGTCGAGCATTGGGTCGGGTGCTTAAGAGCACTCGCCCTAGGGGTAGAATCATCATAGGTGTTCTGAGTCCCATGTGTTCCTGAGCTCCCTACCCTCTAGTTCGTAGAGCTTGAATGTGGCTCGCCCGAGGACTTCCTTAATGACGTAAGGTCCGTCCCATGGGGAACTCAGCTTGCTCTGACCTACCATAGAGGTTTTGTGCTTCAGTATAAGATCACTAGCATTGTATGAGGCCCGCTTGGCATTCTTGTCATAGTAGCACTTCAGATCTTGCTAGTATTTGTCTGACTTGAGGGCTACATGCAGCCGCTCTTCTTCAATTAAGTCAACATCTTGGCTTCTTGAGGGCTACATGCAGCCGCTCTTCTTCGTACTCGATCCACTTGGTCAACTTGTCAACTGCTACCAACACGTGGTCATAACCTCCGGGGGCTTTATTGAATGGCCCAATCATGTCGAGCCCCTAGCATGTGAAGGGCTAGGAGACTGGTATGTTCTGGAGTTCGGATGCTCGGAGGTTCTCCTCCCTTGCGAAGAACTAGCACCCTTCACAAGTTCTGTCTATAGCTTCTGTGTCTTGCTTGGTTGACAGCCAGTAGAATCCAGCCCTGAATGCCTTGCCGATGATGGTTCTTGATGCCGCATGGTTGGTGCAGACTCCTAAGTGAATTTCATGCAATAGCTGGATGCCTTTTGATTGTGGGATGCACTTCATGAGAATTCCTGAGGCTAGAGCACACTTGTCAAGCTAATCCCCAATCAGCATGTAGCTTTTGCTTCTTCTATGTACTCTGTTGCCAGATGATTTGGGTTATGGGAGTTGCCCACTCTTAATGCACTCGATTAGCACTTCTTGCCAGTCAAGTTCAACTGTCAGAACTTCTTTTAGCTTAGTTAGATCTAGTTAAGCCTTGAAGTCTACTTCTTCTGAAACTATGGGGTGCTCAAGTACTTGGACAAATATCCTAGATGGTACTTCGGCTTTTGGACCCTAGTTTGGAGAGTACATCGGCCACGATGTTATCATCTCTGACAATGTGGTGGAATTCTATTCCTTGGTATTTGCCCTCGAGTTTCCTTGCTTCTGTGTAATAAGCGGACATCTTCTTAGAGGTACAGCTACAATCCTTGTTGACTTGGTCTGTTGATGCCCAATCAGCGCCTCGCACTCTGCCGCGATGTTTGAGAGCTTGAAAGCTATTTGAAGGACATACTTCAACTGCTCACCTTTGTGTGATATGAATAGTACCCTAGCCCCGGTGCCTTCTAGGTTTAAGGAGCCATCAAAGTACATGATCCAATGCTCGGGTTGATCTAGGTTGGTAGGTACTTGTTGCTCAGTCCACTCGGCTATGAAGTCTGCCAGAGCTTGAGGCTTGATTGTTGTTCTGGGATTGATGTCGATATCATAGGCGCCCAGCTCACATGCCCATTTTGTTGTTCTACATGCAGCTTCCTTATTTCTCAAGATGTCCTCGATTGGGAATGCGGTGATGACCACAACTCGGTGATCTTCAAAGTAATGCCGCAACTTTCATGAAGTAATGAGGATTGCATAAAGTAGCTTCTGTACTTGAGGGTACCTGACTTTAGCCTAGCTTAGAACCTCGCTGATGAAGTAGACTGGGTGCTGGATCTTGTAGACATGGGCATCATCAGTCCCCTCGGCGATGAGTGCTATGCTCACCACATGGGTGGTGCATGCCAGGCACAAGTATAAGTCTTCGGCTGGTTTGCCTTCCTGAGCTCTGATTGGGGTGGTCAGCACTAAAGGGGAGAACTAGAAAGCTTTCAATGCATCTAGGGCCCTTTGTGCATCTTCCATCCACTTGAATGTGTCGATCTTCTTTAATAGCTTGAAGAATGGGAGTCCTCTTTCATTGAGTCTTGAAATGAAGCGGCTAAGCGCTGCCATGCACCCAGTGAGCTTTTTTACCTGCTCCTGAGATATTGGCGGTTTCATACCGGTGATGGCCGATATCTTCTCTGGATTGGCTTCAATTCCGCGGTTGCTGACGATGAATCGAAGCAGTTTGCCGAACTGCACACTGAATACACACTTTTCCGAGTTCAGCTTCCATTTATAGACACGCAGGCTATTGAAAGTTTCCTCTAGGTCCATGATGAAGTCAGTAGGATCTTTGGTCTTGATCATGATGTCGTCTATGTAGGCCTCGACATTCTTGCCCCATTATTTTGCCAGGCAGGCTTGGATGCTTCGCTGGTAGGTAGCCCCAGCATTCTTCAACCCGAATGACATAGTCTTCTAAGAGTAAGCCCCGTATGGCATGATGAAGGATGTCTTCTCTTGGTCTTCTAGAATTAGGGCTATCTAATGGTAGCCTAAATAGCAATCTAAGAAGCATAGCAGGGCCAGCCTGTAGTGGAGTATATAACCTGATCTATTCGAGGTAGCCCAATGGGATCCTTTGGGCAGTGCTTGTTAAGCTCTGTGTAATCAATGCCCATCCTCCATTCTTTGTTATTTTTTTACTACAAGTACAGGATTTGCTAGGCACTCAGGGTCGAAAACTTCTCTAAGGGCTGCTAATAGCCATGCTACTTCTGCTTCAATGGCCTCCTTTTTGTTGGAGAACCAACACAGCTTCTATTTCACGGGCTCCATGCCCGGATGGATCTTTAGCATGTGCTTAGCCAGCTCCCTTGGGACAATAGGCATGTCGGACGACTGTTGGCGGTTCTTAGCCTAACAGATTTTACTCCACAAGCGCACAGAGACCGCTGTAGCTTTCACTTAGGGGTATTCCAAGGTATCATATTTATCCACAAGGAAGCATCGAGAAAGAATACAAATTCATCGATCGCCTAGCTACTACCAACTCATTCATTCCAAAAGGTAACAAGAAAAGGTAAATGCCAAACACCATGGGATACAAACCAAACACCATTGGCGTGAACTCATGGTTAAGCTAGGAGGACAATGAGTCGAGGGCTAAGGTTCGGTCTTCCATCTCTACTAGCATACAAGAGCTATCCATACTAAGGTCAAAAGGATTAAGACAGAGTTATTGTTTACATCGAGAGAAATTCTAGACTACATCGAGGCACGGGGGTAGATAGTTGGCCAACCGAACAGCAACTGGCTAACGCCTACGGGCTTATCAAATGGCGGGATTGGAATATTGAGACCTCTAATGCTGTCACCAAGAGAGGCTACCAACTAGAGCTACGTGGGTAAGATGGCAAGCTATACTAGTGCTCAAGCACTGTCACCATGACAGTGATTGAGCACTAAAACTCGTCCTTGATTCCAAGGGTTAGAGCTAACCAGACTCCTAGATCTAAGTCTAGGAAAGGCTTATAGCACTGGCAAGTATAACAAAGCTCAATCAACTCTAACTTAGCACAACTCAGGTCTCAAACTTGGCATGCCCAAAAGGAAAAGGTGCTAGCAAATAATTGCAGTCGCATACATATCAAATATGAGTAACTAACTAGAGAAGAAGATAAGTGCATAAAGTAAGAAAGTAAAGTACTCGCACTCATCATATATCGGAAAGTAATGCATAAGATAGGAAAAATAAAGTACATTACCGAAGGTTCCGACTGACTCTAAAACAACAAAGCCTGCTCTAACTCCCAGCTAAACAATGACTTCAGAGTGCAGGCACCACCCGAGGGGTGCCTCCTAGACTAGGAGAAAGTGAGTTACATGGTGAGGTGCAAGTGAGAGTGATGGAGTGGCCCTCTATTTATAGGAGGCTGGAGGTTTGCAAAATGGCTAAGTCTGCAGGACGGGCGGCTAGGTGGCAGGCCTTGTGGCCAAGTAGGAAGCCAGGCGGCCTGGTCTTGTGGCCCTGTAGCCCTTCGATGCACCGACATTTCTTTGCACGGCTAGATCTTCCATCTTTGAGGCAGTGGTGGTTGTTTCGGTTAAAGCACATGCCGGGAGGCCTAAGTCAAAGGCCAGGTGGCCAGGTTACTTGGCTAGGCAACTAGGGACTTAGCCTCTAGTTGCCACTTGGATGTTCCTCATTGGTTGGAGAGTGAGTCTCGTGGATCCATCCATCATGCATGCCTTTGGTTCTTTGATCGATGATAGATTTGTGTCCAACTTGTGCTTATTTGCATGAATCTATTGCTGGAAGACCGAGTGACCAAGTGGGAGGCCGAATAGCCAAAGTAACAGGCTGGGTGGCCTAAGTACTAGGCTGGCCGACCAGCCCTTCTAGCACTTAGTCATTTTGTGGTCCGTATGGTGGCCTTCCGACCTTTATCTTCACTTGGGCTTGACCCCTTAGGTGTATATGGGTCCTTGGTGAGTTACTTGGTTGATTCCCATGAAGATTAAGGCATTTGGAGGGGGTGGTTAGCTGGGCGGCCTCCCCTTAGGCCGCCCGGCCTAAGTGCTGGCCGATCGGCCACTGTCCTTGCAACTAGAGTTCTCAACTTGCAACGGCCGTAACTTTCACATCCGGACTCCAAATTGAGTGAACCAAAACTCCATTTTGATTACTTCGATGAGCTCTTTACAATGGTTGGGTTCTTGAGGGCATTTGAGATACTTCATAATGATGTTATTTGTAATCAATTCTCAAGCCTTTTTGTGCCTACTCTATGCTTGCTCCTTATGATGTTGTTTTGCATGGAATTTGAGCATCTCCCTGTAAAACATCGAAAACCACCAAAACTCGTGGAATTCGTTAGTTCAAGCTAAATAATGAATAGACTTTGGATTACACTATATTTATTCACCGAGGAATTGGTGGTCGGAATAGGTGAATAACGACCTCCAACAACGGCTGCCAGGCGAACATGTCCCAGTTTCGGCGCAGGAGCAGGATGAATGTGTCTTCCTATTTGGGGTCAAGGTTGTCTCCTATGATCGCCTTCTTGGTTGGGTTGTCGAGCCTGAGGCTGACTCGCTTCATCTGCACCACCGTCTGCATGGCGTTGTGGGTAGGCTCGGCGGCCGGTATGGTCGGCTGAAGATTGGCTGCCATCTTCTTCACTTCTTACCTAGTGGCCTCGCACTAGAGGTCTTCCATGGTGGCGAGAGCAGCCTAGTGGCACTTGTGGGAGGTCTTGAAGTCGCCTCTGATGGAGAGCATGCCATGGGGCCTTGGCATCTTGAGCACCAGGTACGAGTGGTGGTGGATTGCCATGAACTTGGTGAGCATCGGTCTTCCATGGATGGCATTATATGATCAGTTGATGTGCGCCACCTCGAATCTGATGCATTCGTTTTGCCAGTTGGTTTCATCACCGAACACGATGGGCAAGGTCATGTGCCTGAGTGGCTGCATGCCACAGTCAAGTACTATGTCATAGAAGGGCGTGTCCAATTCCTCCAAGTCTTTCATGTGGAGCCCCAAGGCATGGAGGGTCTCCTCAAAGAGGATGTTTAGGCCACTCCCACCGTCAACCAGCACCTTGTGTATTAGGGATGAGTGCACAGGGTTGACGACCAATGGGTAGCGGCCTGGCTTGTTGAAGTCGCCCAATGATCTTCTCTGCCAAAGCTGATAGGTTGCTCCGACCACTAGTAGAATGTTTGTGTGGACGACTATGCCATCATGACCTATTGGTTGGTGAGCTTCTACTTGCGCTTACCCTCCTTTGTGTCGTGGCCACCATTGATGACCGCCAACTCATTGTTGATGATGGGGATGCTGCCTCCTCCACTGCCGCTGTCGCTGTCGGGCTTCTTGCCATTGCCTAGCTTGTCCTTGTCCTTGTCATTGTGGCGTTCTCCTTTCTATGGGGGGATGGACCCTTGCTTGAGGCGGAACTGCAGGCTCTGGCAGTCGCGGTACAGGTGGCGCATGCTTGGGTGGACTGGGCATGGCTTGTCAAACAGTTCTTCGATCATCTGTCTAGGATGCTTGCCGGAGTAGCATGTCGCGTTGATGGTGTTCTTGTTGCTCCGCTTCCATGGGCGTCTGTCATTGTCACGATGCCAGCTGCCATTGTCATGTCATCGATTGTCGTTGCCACAGCACCGATCATCGTTGTCATGGTAGCGGTCGCATTGGTCGTCGTTGTCGTAGTGGTGGTTGCGTCAGTCGTCTGAGCCCCGTATCGTTTTGTGTTCAGACTTGTTACACATGTTAGCACGTCATACATCTCCTCTCGGGCGCCGGCATACTTGTTGGCGATGTTGAAGAGTGTTTCAACGTTGGTGGGATGTTTCCTCACAGGCTTCTCAAGGAGCCTTTCATCCTAGAGGCCCTTCTTGAATGCATTGATGATGGTCTGGTCAAGGACATATGCAAGGGCTAATAGGTGGAATGAAATGTTCGAACTTCCAGCAGTACTATAACTTAGATAAACACCAGCTATTCTTACAACGGGGGTAAAATAAACTAGATAGTGTATGGTGGGAAGAGTAAACAAGGACCAAAGCGGTACACAACTAGGTAGTTGCCTGGGAGGACAATGAGTGAGATTAAGATATCCAAACTCTATTCCTTAACTACTGCATAGGAGTATTCGCGGTTGAACTGAGTTACACAAACACGAACTAGGATCTTGCATCGAGCGAAATTCTAGACTACACCGAGGAGGCGCGGGGGTAGATAGTTGGCCAACCGAACGGTAACTGGCTAACACCTACGAACTTACCGAATGACAGGATCAGATTACACAGGCACCCTAATGCTGTCACCAAGAGGGGCTATGAACTAGATCTACGTGGGTAAGATGGCACGCTAAACTAGTGATCAAGTGAGAACTTGATCACTAAAGTCCGTCCTTGAACAGTGGGTTCGTACTGACTTAGCCTTAGATCAGAGCCTAAGGAAAGCCTATAGCACGGGCAAGTCTAGCAAGATTTAGGTAACTCAAGAACAACACAAACCTAAGCCTTGGTCTAGTATGCAATAAGGTACACCACACTAGGCAAGTGTAAGAAATAAAGTAAAGTATAACTCAAAGGATAGAGCAACAAAGTATATTATACTAAAGTAGCAAGAGTACAAAGATAGAAAGATACAAGAGCTTTACCAGACTCGAAGGTAACTCCGGAATCCCTAAGGCAAACACTCAGACTCAACTCTAACTCCTAGGACTATCCTAGTGCTACTAAACTAGACAATGGTGTGTGTGAGAGCTCGGGGGTATTTATAGTCACCAAGTGAGTGGGGGTATTTATAGGGTAGGTAAAGCGGTTAAGGGACAGGTGGCAAGCCGGGTGGCCTGGAGGGGAGGCCGGGCGGCCCTACCTCAGGTCGGGCGGCCTGGCCAGCTGTCGGATCCACCGCCATACTACATCTTGTGGTCCATCTTCACTCCCCAAGTCGGTTGCATGGTGGTTAAGGCTGTTATCTTTGTGTTTTCTCCCGCACCATTGGATCTCACTTGTGTTTCTTCCTTAGCCGCAGGATTGAAGTGCTGAGAATTGCTGACTTCACCAATCCAGGGGCTGGATTGATGATGTGGCAAGGCCTTCCGATTGGTTGCATGCGACTTTTGTGGATTCTACCTTGGAGATGTGTTGACATGGCATGTGTATGCATGCAGGTCGAAGTTGGTGCCAATTGGGCCCAGACACAGGCCGGGCGGCCTGGAGGTGGGGCCGGGTGGCCTCTGGTGGGGTTGGGCAGCCTGGGGACTTAGCCATGTGGCCAGTCACCTCCTGGTTTGGCTCCATTTACCATGTTTGAGTATGTTTTGTCACCTGCATTCAAATATTTCAACACAACTCATGGAGACATGTTAGTAGCAAAAGTTTGTCCATACTTTGATGCATTTCCCTTCATATTCTTGGATAGTTGATGGTCGTAGATAGTGCAATAATGACCGTCAACACCCCCCAAGCTTAGACCTTTGCTCATTCTCGAGTAAAGCCAAGATGGGTTATGGATCAGGAGTTGCTGCAAATATCAGTGTTCGAGAATAGAAAATATGCATAACCGACACTCATGTTCTGATTTCAATCCTTAGTGTATGCAATGGTTACCTTTTCCATACCTATGGTGCATCTTTTGACTCACCATGTCTTGGGTGGTTGAGAGAAGGAACGACTCAGTTGCAGGCACAGCTCAGAACACTTCTTTTGGGACTCCCATCTCCGGTGTTTTTGCAAATTTTCAAAATAAAAAAAGTTTCCCCAGAGGTACTCTTGATCGCTCATAAGTGTATCCTCACTTTTTGGGGCCAAGAGCACGGCCAAGAACTTCCTATACTAAAGCTTATGTGGAGCTTAGGGTGTGGAGGAACTTAGCCTACCTAGTTTATTTATTTTGCAAAGCCAAAGATTGGACCAAAGAAATGTACTACATCAGCTAATCATATTCATCATTGGAGCTTATTTGGTGGCTGTGGATGGATCTCCTTGTTTCCTTTCCTTTTCCTTCTTTTGTATGCTAGGTATGAATGTGGAGCCTTTTGTATTTTTCTCTCTTTTTGAAAAGCTTGACTAGCATGCTTTTCTTTTTCATATTTTTGCCATGCTTGACTAGCATGCTTTATTTTCTTTTTGATGGCCCCACATCCTACCTCATTTTGCTTTGGAAGGAGTAAGGTCAAAGGTATTGCTTTGGAGATATATGGATGCATACCCAGGGTAGGTAAATGCATATGTGGCGGTGGTATTTTGCTCCAACAATTCACAAGATAGTGATGATTCCATTCAATGAGACTCAAAATTTGACAAAGCTCAAAACAACACTAAGTAGCTTTAAACAAGCTAGGCTCAGATATTTCAGTGTATTTGGCTCTGGTGGGTGTTTCAAAACCAACGGGGGAACTTTATTTTCATTTTTTTTTAGAAAATAACCTGAGATGTTCATCTTACTAAGAAAATGTAGAGCTGGCCTAATACTTAGTCATATCATTTCTCACAACAACTTAGACAAGGTTTATATGAATGGCATCAACAAAGTAATAGGTCAGGCTTTCACTTTATACACACAAGCTCAAAATTAAGCTAAGCATGGTTTGTGCATACTAAACAAGAACATGATAGAGCAACTATTCATCATTTCCATATATGAAAGTAATATATCAAAGTTGGGAGTTTATTTTATTTGACTCATTTTTTCTTTCTTTTTTTAATAAAGAAACAAAATAAAGAGTTATTAATGCTTACTCTCGGTCGGACAGGTGTTGCTGCTGCTGCCGGTGAGACGGGTACAGCTGCTGACGGGTACTGCTGGACGGGTGCTGCTGCATAGGAGAGGACAAGGACGAGGAATTGGGGCCTTACTCTGAGGGCTGGGCACGAAGAAGCATGCTCATGTTGTACTACCATCCCCCCCAAGCTTCAATGAAGCTAGGAGTTTTGGTAGTAATAGCTGTGGAAGTCCTGAGCATTGATGAAGCCGGCTTCCACCTTTTTGTTCAGGTTCTGAAGCATGGTGTTGTTCGCCTAGAGCTGTTGGCTCATCGCCCTGGTACGTCGATGGATGTCGTGCACCTGCTTGTACAGCCTCTTGTTGTGTCGGCCTATGTTCATCTCCTCCATGGCGGTATTGAGGCCGGCCATGTTGTCGGTGTTGAACCGGGCTGATGCAGATAGACCTGCACTCCTGTCAAGGCCATGTGACGTACCTGCCCCATAGTACTCAGGAGCATAAGGCGGTTGGTGGCATGAACCACCTCCATCCATGCTGCTATTGTACCATGGCTCCGGTTGGGCATAGCGTTGGAGTCTTGATAACTCCGGGTCTGTGCCCGACAGGGTTGCTGTATGGGGTGCCCACGAGTGGTCTGCTTCTTCTTCTTCGGCTTCCTATTGTGCCCTTCGGCGCTGTTCTGCTTGTCGTCGCTGGGCCCTAGTCATGACGCCGCTGATGCTTTGGCGGGGTGCCTCCACGTCGAGCTGCATGGTTAGTTTTCTAACTTTATACATATCGAACTGCGGCGCAGGAAGCGGCAGCTCGAGATTATGCACAAACCATGTCATGACTAAGTTCTAGTCATCCCTCTTCATAAAGTGTGCCTAGATAAAGTGCTATTCCCCAATAATGTGTGATGAGTCATTCAGAATGTATTCTATCTAGGCATTCTCTAGGAGGCCCAGGTTGGATGCAATCCGCGTGACAAAAGAAGTTTACGGACTATGTCTAGGACCGGTGCATAAGGTTTCTTTTTGCACATGGCATATAGGCACTTAAGGTCTTCGTTGGGTGCACAATGAACTTCACTACATGGAAAGACCACGAGTGAGACCCAGCGAGCTAAAAGTCTCAGAGTAGGGTTGTGGATTTTGGTAGTGTTGTGTTTCCCCTTAACATGCTCCCCGTAAATTTTCGTCCAAAAAGTTTTCATGCTGTAGCCCGTGGTCTCGTCTCCTACTGAACTATTGGAGGCGAAACCTAGGAGGTCGGCGAACCTCCTCGGACGAACAAGCGAACTCAGTATTGAACAGACGGAAGGAAATGATCATACCTATTGAGCGTCTATCCAAGCGGAGAGTCATCAGGAATTCTTGAGTGAGAAGGATGGATCCTTCTTACATGATGTTTGAGAATTCCAGCCATCCCACGTCGTCAAATGCCTGCGTAAATGTCTCCAACATCCTATAGTGACAAGGAAGAAAGCGACGAGCGTCCGCCCAAAAGTCTTTGTGGTGAGGACCTGCAACTTCTGTGCTTCCTCGTCGCTCTGGATGTTAATGTCCTACAAGGTGAGAAGACGGCGCGGTGGCTGTGATGATGTTCCTTCATCCTTGCTCCTGCTCCTGCTCCTGGTGGCTTCTGGCACCACTGATCGACATCCTGTCGGACGGTGCTAGAGTCCTAGAACTCTTGCTCTGCGAGTGAGAGCGCGATCCTGACAAGGATGGGAACTTGAGGTGCAGTCCCTTCCTTGTGTTGCTTAGGGCTCTCTTGGTTTTCCTGAAGAATGAAGACATCTTGCAAGAAACGCTAAGAGACAAAAGAGCACACAAAGAACAGCAACTAAAAATATTAGCGTTAGCGATTAGTCGTCTAGAAGTTAGTCGTCTAGAAAGTTAGTCGTCCTTGCGGGGCAGAGCCTCTACAAACCGTTCAAAAAGTGAGGGTGTAGCACTTATTTTATTGGACAGAATTTTGACTAAGTGCTAGAATTAAAACTAAGTGCTTAACTAGTGCTAAGAGAGTGTTTAGAGAGAGAGAGAAAGAGAGTGATTGCGTTGCCGATCGGTGCGAGGATTGAGCGCTGCATGCATGCATATTTATAGGCGCGCAGGGGGAGCATGCATGCATGAGAGACAGAGGCCGGGTGGCCTGAGCTAGGGGCCGGGCGGCCTACAGGGTAGGCCAAGCGGCCTAGGGGCTATGCCCCTAGCCTGGTAGGTGTAGTGCATGGCGATGGGACATGAGTGGTGCGAGGGGGCTTGGCCGGTTGGCCTCTAGTGTTTAGGCATTTCGGTGTTTTGTGGCTACAGAGGGCACGAGATCCACGAGGGACCAGCAGGGGGCCAGGCGGCCTAAAGCAGGGCCAGGCGGCCTGACTTGTGCTCATGAGGGTGGTCGGGCGGCTTCAGGTGGGGCCGGGCGGCCTCAAAAATTTCGTTTTTTTTAAATGTAAGGGTTGAAAATAAATAACTTATGCAGACGAAAAATTTAAACTAATGCAAAACTTTTAATCTTAAACATGCAGTGATATAACAAAAAATACTCGCGCGGAAATTAAATATGCAGCGAAGGATAATGCCAGTTTGCCTCCTGGCGAGGGCAAGTCATACCTTTTGCTCGGAGTCTGCACTTGACGGAGACTTAGCGGCCGTCTGTGATGCAACTTTTGCTCGCCATACCTTCTTGGTTGCCACAGCCTTTTGTTTCTGAGTTTTATTCTAGGTCTTTTCTGGCTTGGCTTTTGGCGATTCATCTTCTTTCTTCCGCCACTCTTTGGGTGTGTTCGTTGTTGTGGCGGCGACCTTCATGATAGGAGACTTGCCTCCTGCTTCCTTTGTCGGTGGCTTGGCCATTGAGGCACGTCTTTGTGATTCAGCTCTGCGATCGGCTGTGAACTTTCGGGCTTCTCCATCCAATAGGATCTTTTTCATTGTTAGGATGAGAGAGTCCACTTTCGACTGACTTGGCGAAAGCTCGATCTTCTCTCTAGGCATCTCCCGGGGTGCCTGACACTTAAGTTTAAATGTTTTTACCTCTCGGCAATGTTCTACCTTCAACTTGAAGGTGAACGTCTCCCGTCTGCCATTGATGTTGAGGTGGACTTGTCTAGCTCCAACGTCAATAGTGGCCTCAACGGTGCTTAAGAATGGTCTCCCAAGGATGAGCGGCGTTTTGCTATCAATTTCCATATCAAGCACCACGAAATCCACCGGGACAATGAAGTTCCAGATTTTGACCGGAATGTCTTCAGCGATTCCATCGGGGTAGCGAATTGACTGATCCGCTAGCTGCAGGCACATAGCAGTAGGGGCGAGTGTAGCATGCGTGAGTTTATCAAAGACTACCTTTGGCATGACGCTCACACTTTCTCCCAGATCGCAGAGAGCTTGATCAAAATGCTGGGTCCCGATTGAGCATGAGATGGTTGGATTCCTTGGATCCTTCTTCTTTTGGGGCGGCTAGGTTGAGTATAGCAGCGCTACACTCTTCTATCAGGTGCACGACTTCTATGGACGGCAATGGCTTTTTGTTGTTGAGGATGTCCTTCAGGTACTTAGCGTACGTGGGTACCTGCATCGCATCTAGCAATGGGATATTGACATATAGTATCTTAATTACCTCCACAAACTTGCCAAACTGGTCGTCAACAGTGGTCTTTTTCTGCCTTTGAGTAAAAGGGAGCACGGTGGTGTCAGTAGAACTCGTGCGGAGCCAACTTTGGTGCTTCCTTAACCGGTTGTGGTTCGGCCACTTGATCTTCCTTTTCTGGTCCGGCTGGCTTTTCCTATTCCTTCCATGCATTCCTGGGATGTGGGGGGTCTTGTGTAGACCTTCCACCCCTAGTTGTTACAACATTGATATGTTCCTTCGGGGGTGCCTCGGGCTGACCCGGAAGCTTACCCGAAGTTGGACTAAGCAAAGCGGCAGCAAGCTGAGCTATCTGAGTTTCTAACATTTTATTAAAACTCAACTGGTTCTTCATGGCGCTATTAAGGGTTTCCATTTGAAGTGACAGGTTTTCTAGAATTCTATCGTTCGCAAGGAATTTCTTACTTATGCTATCGTTCACAGCCTTTTGATTGAAAGGATTTTTATTGAACTGCTGAGAACTGCCAGAAGACATACCTTGACAAGAGATGGTAGGTGTGGTCGTGAGTTCCAACCTGGTTGAGGACTGAGGCCCGTTGTTGAAGCTATTGTTGTTGATGAAGTTAACGTCCTCCGATCCATTTCTGGGGCAGCTGTTCCCCGTGTGGCCGGTATTCCCGCAATGCTCGCAAGTCATTCGAGAATCCAATGCCTGGACAGGCACAGCTTCAGGAGTATCCTCGAGCTTCTTTAGCAAGAGGTCCATCTTGGCAGCCAACATGTCGGTACTGTCAATATGGTGGACTCCAGTGGGGCTTATTGTTCACCCTCTCCTATCTCCATCCTTGGTTGCTTGCCATCTTCTCTATGAGAGTGCGTGTAGCGGCAACAGCTCAAGGATAAAAAGGATCCTCCAGCGGCTGCATCGAGGTGTTCTTGCGTGGTCCGGTGTAGACCATGCAAGAAGTTCTCGATGATCAGCCACTCTTCCATACCATGGCGGGGGCAGGCGGCGATGTACTCTTGAAGTCTTTCCCATGCCTCCGCCACCATCTCATCAGTGAGCTGTTGAAAGCTCGAGATTCGGTTCCTCAGTGAGCTTGTCTTTCCCAAGGGAAAGTACTTTGCAAGGAAAGCATTTGAGCATGCCTCCCAAGTTGCCAAGTTGTAGCGGTTCAGATAGAACCACTGTTTTGCCTTCCCGATCAGTGAGAACGGGAAAAGTCATAGTCGAACAGCATCGGCGGTTGCACCCTTGATAGTGAATGTACTGCATATCTCCAGGAAGTGCTGGAGATGGCTATTTGCATCCTCCGATGCCAATCCGCAAAATGGACTAGCTTGGACCATATGAATGACACCTGGCTTGAGCTCAAAACCTTCTCCAACAGCAACTTCAGGTCCAGTGGGGATGTTGTTGCTGGATGGAACGAAAAAGTCACGGATGGTCTTCTCAGGCACAGCCATTGTTGGTGTTGGTTGCTTTGTGCTTGTGGATCCAAACTCCAGTGTTAATGGCACAGGCCTCTGCCCGTGGAATGTCTTTTGGCGGACTCTCCTTCTGAGCAGCGACTCCGGATTGTTGTGAAAGTTTGCCGGTAGGTCGAAACCGGTCATACACCTCTTTGTCAACCCAACAATAAAGTAGACAGAGGCAAATGAGCCCGCTAAGAAATAGCGGTATGTTATCAAGTTATACGTACCTAGGTTCAAACAAATCAAACTTCTATTGCCAATTGCTTCCCCAGCAACGGTGCCAGAAAAAGCTTGTTAACGTATCTTAGCGTAACAGATTTTACTTCATAAGCGCACAAAGATTCGTTGTAGCTTTTTCACCCAGAGTATTCCAGGTATCGTAAAAATCCACAGGGAAGCAAGGGCTAATAGGTGGAATGATATGTTCAAACTTCAAGCAGTACTATAAGTTAGATAAACACCGGCTACTCTTACAATGGGGGTTAGATAAACAAGATAGTGTATGGTGGGAAGAGTAAACAGGGACCAAAGCGGTACACAACTAGGTAGTTTCCTGGGAGGACAACGAGTGAGATTAAGATATCCAAACTCTATTCCTTAACTACTACAAAGGAGTATTCGCGGTTGAACTGAGTTAAACAAACACGAACTAGGATCTTGCGTCAAGCAAAATTCCAGACTACACCGAGGAGGCGCGGGGGTAGATAGTTGGCCAACCGAACAGCAACTGGCTAACACCTAGGGGCTTACCGAATGACGGGATCAGATTACAGAGGCTCCCTAATGCTGTCACCAAGAGGGGCTACGAACCAGATCTACATGGGTAAGATGGCATGCTAAACTAGTGATCAAGTGAGAACTTGATCACTAAAGTCCGTCCTTGATCAGTGGGTTCTTACTGACTTAGCCTTAGATCAGAGCCTAAGGAAAGCGTATAGCACCGGCAAGTCTAGCAAGATTTAGATAACTCAAGAACAACACAAACCTAAGCCTTGGTCTAGTATGGAATAAGGTACACCACACTAGGCAAGTGTAAGAAATAAAGTAAAGTATAACTCAAAGGATAGAGCAACAAAGTATATTATACTGAAGTAGCAAGAGTACAAAGATAGAAAGATACAAGAGCTTTACCATACTCGAAGCTAACTGTGGAATCCCTGAGGCAAAAACTCAGACTCAACTCTAACTCCCAAGACTATCCTAGTGCTACTAAACTAGACAATGGTGTGTTTCACTCAACTTCCACACTTTACAAGTGAGAGCTCGGGGGTATTTATAGTCACCAAGAGAGTGGGGGTATTTATAGGGTAGGTAAGGCGGTTAAGGGATAGGTGGCGGGCCTGGTGGCCTAGAGGGGAGGCTGGGCGGCCCCTTGTAAGGACGGGTGGCCTGGCTAGCCATCGGATCCACCGCCATACTGCAATCTTGTGGTCCATCTTCACTCCCCTAAGTCGGTCGCATGGTGGTTAAGGCGGTTATATTTGTGTTTTCTCCTGAACCATTGGATCTCACTTGTGTTTCTTCCTTAGCCACATGATTGAAGTGCTGAGGATTGCTGACTTCACCAATCCAGGTGCTGGATTAATGATGTGGCAAGACCTCTCGGTTGATTGCATGCGACTTTCATGGATTCCACCTTGGAGATGTGTTGACATGGCATGTGTGTGCATGCAGGTCGAAGTTGGTGCCAATTGGGCCCTAGACACAGGCCGGGCGGCCTGGAGGTGGGGCTGGGCGGCCTCTGGTGAGGCCGGGTGGCCTGGGGACTTTGCCATGTGGCCAGTCACCTTGTTTCACCATGGTTTGGCTCAATTTCACCATGTTTGAGTATGTTTTGTCACCTGCATTCAAATATTTCAACACAACTCGTGGAGATATGTTAGTAGCAACGGTTTGTCCATACTTTGATGCATTTCTCTTCATATTCATGGATAGTTGATGGTCGTATATAGTGCAATATCGACCGTTAACAGTGGCCTGCCCATGAGACCAACCTGATCCTTAGGGCGAAAGTGCGGATCCCATCATAGTCATTGAGCACCGCATCGTCGTGGAGTGAGTCGCGGTGACGGTATTCGACAACTGCGCTGTTGGGCCCGGAGCTATCGTCGCGCCAGCCCTCGTTGTAGGACTGAGACATGCGACTAGAGGGAAATGAATAGAAGCACTTGAAAAACTCAAACTCAACCCCCGTGCTTGAACCTGACATAAAACCAGCTAGACACCGTCCACTGAACAGATATGTGCCTAGCAAGCACTTTGTGTCTTCCATTGAAAGGATACACACCAAGCGAGTGGAAGCAATTGACTCGACAATCACAAACGAATGCAAGTCAAGCCAAGCAACGAATCTGGCCACAATCACTCACCATCCACTCAACACACCGAAGCATGCCTTACTAAAGAACAACAAGTGAAGTGTATGGGCATGCAGTGATTGACACAAAGCAAGATCGAAGCAAACTGTGGTGGAACCGCCAATTTAATCTGAGCTAAGCACACCTGCCACCGCATGGCTCGCAGTGTGCTTAGACCGAACTAAATCCAGTCGTCCGTCGAGAGTCATTGGGCTCTCAATATTACCCTATCCCAGACGAACCGACATCATACACATCCAGCCCTCGATAGAGCCACAATAGTTACATCATCAAAGGCAGTTGAATATAGCATAAGTAGACTTAGTTTACAAACTAGTTCAAAATGAAATACAAGTTCCAACATAAAGCCATCGCAAGGCAAGTTCAAAAGTATCTCACAACAGAAATTAAAGTTCGAAGTTCATGACAATATTGAAAAGACTTGCATTAAATGAAGCAACATCAAGCCCACCGATGTTGCTCCCATGCCACACATGACGACCCTCAACCTTGGTGGAGGCATGCACCACCTCCGACACAGGTGCACACAAGGAACTCCATACCTGCGCTCAAAATGTGGGGGCAAACCCTGAGTACTAATTACTTAGTAGGACTTAATGGAGTGGCTTACGGCTGATGTAAAGCATGCTTACTATCAAGTGGATCCTTAGCCGTTGATTTTAAACAGTGGTATAACAACATAATGTAACAAGTTCCATCATTTGCATATGACATCATAATAATAAAATGCAGAAATGTAAGCAGAACAATACAAGCATATGATATTTGAAACCATGAGTAATTGATACAACATATTTAAGTAGTTACTACGTTGCCCATCAGTGATATTGGCATTCTCACACCTGGTGAGCATCAGTGATACGAATCGATTTTTAATTCTCAGGAATAACTATCATGCCAGGGGTATATGCTTACTAACCGTCGCATTCCCACATATATCCCCCATCTCATCCTGTCTTGTCCCAAGATTCAAAGTGCCCCTGGGCCCATCGGCCACCTACAAATTGATGGGCAGCACCTCGAAAACTTCGGACCAGTCCAAGAAAGACTTTCACCGGTCCCACGACCCGGATAAGCATTCTAGCAATGTTATGCCGACCAGCAGGCGAACAGCGGGCGAGCCTTATACAACTCGGGCGGAGTTCACAGTGCGACATCATGAAAAGTAAATACTGAAATAAAATCTACGCTCGGTCTCCATTTAAATCATAAGCATAACAATAACTTCCATAATAGTAAGATTTCTGTGTTTTTGAAATCACCTACGCAATGAGTGACTCCATTCATTCGTATCTATTCATACCTAGCAAATTCTAGGCATACTCATCCTACAAACTCTATGTGTAGGTGCTAGGGCCAGGGTGGCCAAAGGAGTCTAATACAATTATTTTCAATCAACTCCTAATGCAGATGCGTAATCATCGATCAGTCAAGTTTATATCAGCTGGGAGTAGCATTGTCCTGCCTACCTTCCTCAATCGGGTCAGTAGCTACCTCCAAAACAAAGTCGGGGATGGACTGCTGATCCTCCTGTTGCTGGTACAATGGCTCCTGGTGTAGGGGCTCATCGTCTGGCTCCTCGATCACTGGCTGCTCCTGCGTTGGCCCTTCGTTCGCGGGGTCAATATGCATGATATAATGCAAATGAGTCCAAATGAATGCATAGATTTTTTTGGTGCAAATATGGAATAGTATGCAGCAAGTGGACAAATTGTAATTATGCAACATTATGCATACGCAGCAAAGCTACCCTATCACATTTATGCAATATGTTTATTTATTACTTTAAACCACCCATGTTGAGTTTAAGTTGTTAAACAGTCCTAAATGAGTCAAGATATTTATGATAGGCAGATAAATATTGTGCAATGTTGTTAGCCAAATTTCAGCAACAAAAGCTTTACAACTCATTTCTGGAAATTCCCACAAATTATATATCATTTAATATTCCCAGATTTATCATAAATCATAGAAATGGTTTCTTACTATGAAATTTTAACAGCAAATTATCATGTCATTTTGAACATGCATAAAATACAGCAAGCAAAATAACTAAGGTTTCATAGGACATCTATTTTTCATACATTTATTTTAGTCTATTTCACTTGTAGCTCAAAACAGTAGCAATAAAATACACAAAAATACTTTAAGGGACCTAGACTTAACTAATAAGCACTATGATTTTTATTAGAATTTATTTTGCCTCTTAAGGTCACTTTTCCCTATTATCCATTTTATAAAGCAATATTTTGTCATTTTCGAATCACCATCAAAACCTGACATGCACTATTTCATATTTTAACAAAGAGCTACTCATTCAACAAGGAGTGCATATAAATTCCAGGAGATTAATTTGAGCACCCTTTATGTAGTAAACATTTCATGTTCATAAAGTACACATAATACATGTATAGGGGCAAAATAGTAATAAACGGCAAGGGCTAGGGCTACCAAAAATCTCACAGAGCCTAAATATCATGATAGAGCTACTATCCAAGTTTCACAATTTTTAGAGTTCATTTGACCCACTTTTGTTATTTACTTTGTTTTAAAACACATGCATAGATCCGAGGGTAAAACAGTCTTTTCATGGATCCACATCATACCCAGCCTATAGATCTACTAAAGAGGAGTCCAAAAAACTGAGTTTACATTTTTATGATTTTATTTGATTTATTATGATTTTCCAAAGTTCACAGCTGAAATAAAGAGATTTAAGCTGAAAATCAGTAGATCTAGGACCCATACGCAATTATCCATAGACCTCAGGGGCTAGAACATAAGATTCACAAGACTCATAGCACAGTGCATGGAATCGAAATGCAAAAACACAAAACTTTAGGAGCTAGATCTCAAAAAGTCCAGCCCCCGTCTTCAACCTCCAGCCGCCGTCGGCCGCGCGGGGAGGCGCGCGCGCCGACGAGCTAGGGCTTGCCGCAGCCACGATGTGGCTCTGGGAAAGCGTTCCCGGGCCTAGGCTACTACCTCAAGGTGGTCGCATCGTCGAAGGTGGTGTGGACGAGTGGAAGGGCGCCGGGCCACCGGTGAACTCAGCGTGAACCGGGAGCGGTGGGGGCGTCGAAGGGCAGCTCAATCTACCCGACGGGGAGGGCAACGACTATGCCGCCAGGTGCTATGGGCGCGCGAGAGCGAGGTGGAGGCAGTGGTGGCGTTGTGGAGGCGCGGGGAGCGGCAAGGGCGCTGGCAAAAGCTTGAACTTGAGCTAATGTCGACAATGGCGATGGCGAGGGGGCGCAACGAATGGAGAGCGAGGGAGTGGGCAAATAGAGAAGGAAGAAAGGCGAACGGACGAGGGCTTTGGCCTCCACTTAACGGCGCAGCTGGGGGCCTCGATCCGCGGCTGAGGCATGCCGGCCGAATGTCGGCGGCCGCATAGCGCACGCCGGCTCGGCACGGGCGTGCTGCCCGGATCGCGGGGCTTGTTGTCAGTGACACTAGGGAGGGGAAAATGGGGGAAAAAAGAAGAAACACACTTTGATTTGTTTTTGTCCCTTCTGAAATTCGCATTTTTGACCAATTTAAAGGCCAAATTTAGAGAAACTCCAATTTGAAGCTTTGTAGTACTCTTTGTGATCTACAACTTTGTCAAAAGGCTTGATACGATGTGCTATTGAAATTTTTGGAGAAATTTGAATTCAAACATTCTGACTTCAGTTTGAGCATCAGCACCCATTTGTTTAGAAATTTTAGAAGTCCAATTGAAGGCCATTTTCACAAAAGGGTTGTTGTACCAATGTTGTTCATAATTTCATGATCTACAATTTTCCTATATAAAGTTTTACATGATCATGTGTTTTGGTTGTTCAAAATGTGAATTTTCTACTCAGTTCTAATTTGGCAGATTTCACTAGTTGACAGATAATGACCCCAAAACCCTAAGCATACCTTTATACATGTCATCACAAAAAATACCAAAGTTATTTCTCATCAAATTTTATACAAGTTTGGTATATGAAGTTTCATCCAATTCAGCACTGTACTAAAGTTATAGTAGCAAAC
This sequence comes from Paspalum vaginatum, assembly GCA_030272315.1. Lineage (NCBI taxonomy): Eukaryota > Viridiplantae > Streptophyta > Magnoliopsida > Poales > Poaceae > Paspalum > Paspalum vaginatum. The sequence goes on from CM059014.1 coordinate 19,481,068, forward strand.
TCAAAGGCAATTTCAGAGAATCTGAGTTTAAATGATCTAAATGACCTAGTCCCGTCATGCACCCAACATGAAATGCTCATGAAATGATGTAATTAAGAAAATTATGCCAATGAAATGCATTTGAGATGCTAGGGCATCACACAAACCATCCAGAGCGAAAACCAAATATAGCACAAAAGAACCCGCCTAGAGAACGCCATGATCTCTTAGCAAATGAGCTAGACCCTAGGGACGGCCCTAGACACCCCGGGGACCACTTGGAACAAGGCAAGAAGCCTAAGATAAGACCAACATGAAGAATTGGCCAAAAACCCAGGGAACACCGCACTGCCTGACACCCTCTACCAGGTAGTCCGACAGCCAGATTTTAGGCAGACTGGGTCTCAAAGAAAATTGCCAAAATCCAGTCAAACGGGACTCCAAAAATCATAAAATTTTAAGCACAGGCTGAGTAAAACATGGGGAATAACATACTAAAAATTCAGCCCATTTGGATATAGTTATGTCCACCAGACTATCCAGTGAAGTGGCACCGGACCGTCCGATGTACCCAGAAAACTACCTCTGTTCTTGAGTTTGCAAACCTTAAACTTGACCAAAACTTCTCTGATCTTCACGAAATTTTGCATAGGCGATCCTAGCACTATTCCAAAGCTATTCCCAAAATATCTACTCAAAAGAATCAAGGGATCAGCGGGAATTTCAGATCTCGCGGAGAAGGGAAACTTTGGGCAAGAAAAGGGAAAACTCAAGAACGACTTGCTCATGGGAATCCTGCGGGATTGAGATGAACTAAGTCATAATCTCCAAGTCCTAGCAATGTCCAAAACACCAAAAGAAGAGGGCTACCTTGTGGGCAAACACAAATCACCAAAAGCCTTTGAGTTTCACCCAAAATCCAAACTAGAGAGGGGAAAGAAAGAGGGCTGCACTCATAAACTCGATTTGGGGATGAATCTTCCATGGATTAAAATGGAGAAACATTTCTTACAAGGTTCCTCACAGCCTACCACCCATCATCCTCCCACTAATGCAAAGTACTAGCTCTAGGGACTCCAAATCCTAGAGTAGGACCCTATTTTCACTCTAAGCACTTGGCTGGTTCGAAAGCTAAGCCTAGGGTTTCAATAGGTGGAAGAGTCACCTAAATGACCAGCCACTTAGGTATATATAGCCTAGGCCTACTGACTCAATTTACACTAAGACCCCTATATTACATAAATGCCCGTAGGGGCTTAACTCGAAAAGACCCAACTTTCTCAAGGACGGACGACCGCGATGGAGTCTTGATCTTCTTCAGTTGCACGCAATCTTCTGGATGACGTCCATGTGGCTAGTAGTCCAAATCTGCCGATCGACCCTCGGTTTTGAAGTCAGAAATCGGGAAACTTTAAGGTTTCCTTCCTAGGCCTGGAACAGCCCTCGCACGTCTTTGCGCCTGCACTCGGACTAGGAGCATCACGGTGGTACTCGGCATCCCAGGTCCATCGGGGTCACGTCGCAGTCCTTCTGAGGTCTTACACTTGCCGTCACCGTGCCGCTCCTCCGTGTACCGAACTCCCATGGCTGACCGACGCCGAGCATGCCTCCTGTCCTTCGGAGGATTTCCTTCTCCATCTACCTCTAGTCCATCAGAGGGCCTCCAGTCCATCGGAGGGCTTGTGCCCAAGTCCTTCTAGGTCTTGACTTTCATTGACAATCACTCATCACTCTAGAGGCAATGGAGCTGGTCCATTGGCTCTCAATCTCCCCATTGATGAGTGCATTGTCAGCACCTTCAACCTATAACCTAAAATAGAACAAAGACAAGAAAAACAAGTGTAAAACCAAAAAGAAAGAAGAAAAGAAGAAAGTTGCTCAAAATGCCCGAAAGCCAAACACAAGCACAGAAGGGCAAATTGAGACAAAAAAAACAAAACCAAAGATCGACCCCCTAAGACAAGGGAAACCGCTAAATGCAGTCGATCAAACTAAAGCATGACCCCTTAAGAAAGAGGTAAACTGGCTCAACAGTCATGCTTAGGCAAAGCATCGGATCCTCCAGAAAGAGGCAAAAGGCTCAACGCACCGATGCGAGAGCATGCAAAGCTCAAACTCCCCCTGAAATGCTTCCTCACAAATGCAAGATGAATGCATAGCTCCCCCTCCTCTCCAAAATTCTTCCCCTTGGTCCATGAACTCCCCCTGGGAGCAACAATCTCTCCCCCTTGTTGACAATGGACACATCAAGGGTTTATAGAACTCAACTCCACCTAAACTAGACAACTCCCCCTCAAAATATGCCATGAAATGCAGGAAGTCTACTATGAAGAGCTCAGCAGGGATGAAAAGCTAGCAAATACGAGTTCTAGCATACAAGGCAAGTGAGGGCAAGGAAGCATGCAAACAAGCTCAATTGAATCTATCTTATATTGATCAGGAGCATGTTTTTCACGGTTGTTGAAAAGAAAGCATCACCAATATGAATAGCATCTAGCAAGGTAGGTATGAACAGCAAGGTGCTAGCAAAACATACAAGGTCTGCTACTCTCAACCAAAGCATATACAACAGGCCATAAGCAATTTAGAGATTTGCAAATTTTAGATTTAGCAACATATAGCTTCATGCAAGTTAGATCATGTGCCAGGGGTTATTCACTTGTCTTGGCCACTTTTTACCAACCAATGTCAAGCCTAGGTTCAAAGAACCATCAGAAGCTTAAAACAAGGTTTTGGTCATACATAGCCTAGTCCAAGTTCATGCCAAAGTGCAAAGGCAAGCTATCTCAAACTAGATTAGTGTGAAAAGCGAACCCACCTGGATCTTTTTAATTCTGCTCAAAAGACACAACTTGTATATAGATTTAGCTCAGAATTTAGATTTAAGCAAGGTGTCATAAATGCTTAGGCAACAACTTAACAAAGGCATACGACTAGCATACCCCAAGCATGAAAAGATAGCATAGCATTCAATATTACTACACATGCTAGGTAGCCAAGTGTTGGCGTTTCTTAGCCTACTAAAATAAATCTGTAAGCGCACGGAAATACATTGTAGCTTTTCACCCAAGAGTATTCCAGGGGATCAAAATCCACGAGGAATGAGGAGTAACTCAACGTAAAACAGATAGGACTGAACAGTAAAACCAGCAATAGTAGAGATAATTAATAGAGCAGAGCATGATCACTACTTTAGATAAAACAACTTAACTTTACTAAACAAACCAGAACCCTACTTAGCAAGTTTACTTGGACACTGAGGCTATAGAACCACTTCCAAGCACTAGAGTACTGATAACCCAGACGAGAAAGGCGAGCGCTACAGGACTCAGCTATGCGTCGATGACAACTTTGCAGGACCGAGACGTGCGACTAGAGGGGGGGTGAATAGGAGCATTTTAAAACTCACATTCACAGACCCCAAAACTGGTGCTTGAGAGAAGAACTAGACACCGTCCACTGAACAGATATGTGTCTAGTAGCGCAAAGGCGCCATCCACTGAGACGATACGCACCAAGCGAGAAAAAACGCAAGCCAACTCAACAAGGGCACCGAGGCAACAGATCTTGCAAAAACTGCCACACGACACTCACCGCACTCAAATGCGTCTCACTGACTCGCAGCAAGCAAAGAGAATAGTCTGGAAGTGGGGAATGCAAAAATCCAAAGCAAAAACACAGCAGAAGAAGCAATCAGCAGAAATACATCTCCTGCCCTGGATACGCCAGATAGTCCGGTATCAGGGGCCGGACAGTCCGACAAGGGCTACCGGATTGTCCGGTGGAGTCCCTACCTGGGCACCCGATGTCGGACAGTCCGGTGAGGGCAACCGGATAGTCCGATTCCAGCGGACTATCCACTGGCTCTACCGGATAGTCCGGTAAAGTCGTAGAAAAGGGGGTTTTCACACCCAAATCTGACCAAATCTTATCCAATCTTCACAAAATTTTGTGCAGGCTATTTGGACTCTATTCCAAAGCTTTTTCCAAAAGATCAACTCAAAATGACCATGGGATCAGTGGGAATTTCAAATCTCATGAGGTAGCAATCTTTGGGCAAGAAAGGGGGAAAACTCAAGAGGGACTTGCTCGTGGTAATCCAGCAGGATTGAGATGATCTAAGTCATAATCTCCACGTCCTAGCAGGACCAAAAGAGCCAAAGAATAGGATTAACTCGTGGGCAAAGCACCCGATTTAATCTTAAGCTCTTGGCTTGTTGGAAATTAAGCCTAAGGTTTCTTGAGGTCGAAGAGTCATCTAAATGACCAGCCACTTAGGTATTTATAGCCAAGGCCTAATTGACACATTTTACACTAAGACGCCTATATTGTAGAAATGCCCGTAGGGGCCAAAACGGAAAAGACTCGACTTTCTCAGGGACGGATGACCGCGATGGAGTCTTGATCTTCTTCGTCTACAAGCTATCTCCTGGATGACGTCCACGTGGCTAGTAGTCCAAATCCGCTAATCGACCCTCGGTTTTGAAATCAGAAACTGGGAAACATTAGGGTTTCCTTCCTAGGCCTGAAACGGCCCACTCCACTCTATCTCAGCGAGAATGAGCCCATTCGTCGAGTCTGGTAACTGTGATGCCCTAGGCATCTCCAGAGCATTAGCATGTGCATCCTTTGTTTAATTACCTCTCATAAGCATCATCTCATTGCTTGATAGTCTGCTTTTGACTCATATGAACAAGCATGATGGAAATAGCTAAGTGATGCACTCAGTTTTTGCATGAATGACACTAGTAATTTGGGTATGGCCCTAGTTGTGTTAGGATTTAGGTGAAACCTTTTATACCAAACTTGTGGGTCATGTTATGATGAAAAACTTTGTTAATCGGAGCTTAGATGGAAAATGGACATAGCTTAGGGTAAAAGGCCTTTTTCTCTCAGCCAAGAAACACACTCAAAATCTAAATTTCATTGAAATATCACTTTTTCTATAATTTACAATCATTTTCATGCAAAGCCCCAATTTAGGAAGTTGTAGATCTTGGAATTTGGATCAAGGTTGGTATAAAACACTCCCTGAGTTTTTGGCCACAAATAGGACTTTTGTTTTTTCTTTAAAAAGGCTGGGTAGGGCAAATTCAAAAATCTGAGGAGAAATTTAAATATAAATCATACTTAGACTCGGATTTTGAACTCGAGATTTTTGACAAAGTTGTAGATATAAAGAGATCAACATTTCATTCAATTGGACCTTTTTCAAATTCGGCTTCTAAATACCTCAAAATAGCAACTTTCAGAGCCTTACCAAAAACAGAAAAAATGGGGTTTTCCTTTTTGGGACCCCGGGCCACTGACGGGTGGGCCCAGGGATCCGCGGGCGCGCGCGCTGCCGAGCCGGCGGCCACAACGCGTACGCCAGCGTATGGCCAGCTCGGCCCCGCCGCGGATCGCCCCCCCTGCCGCGGTCGCCTGTCAAAGCGGAGGCCGCCCTCTCCGCCCGTTTTTTCTGCGCATCCCCGCCTCGCTCGCTTGCTCTCGCCATTTCCGCTCGGCCGCCATTGCCAGACCTCGAAGGAGCTCGCTCCAAGCTGCCTCTGCCCAACCCCGTGGCCGTCCATCACCACACCGAGCTTCGCCATCCTCCCCTCCACCGGAATCCCTAGTTCTAGGCCGCCGGTTCCACCCCGTCGCTGCTCATTTCGTCGCCGAAGGGTCCACCTTCCCGAGCTCCGTCGCCGGCCGTCTTCCGCTCACTCCCCGGTGAACCCAAGCATGGGGTGAGATTCGCCGCGCTCCGCTCTCTCTCCCTGACCCCTCCCGGCGAGCCTCCGCGCCCCGCGCGGCCGGAATCGCCGAGCGCCCCGGAGCCCCTCCTCCTATCGCGAGGAGGAAGACGATGGGAGGAGGAAGACGGACTTTTGCACTTTGGCCCTCCTATTTTAACGGTTTTACGTTTCCATACAGAGCGCTGTACACTGTGTCTGGTAGATCTTGCATGTTAGCCCTCAGAAGCTACGGATAATCATGTATAGGTCCTGGATCTGTGGATTTTCGATTTAAAATGCATTTAAAACTGCTGAAACTTTGAAAAATCGTAGAAAAGTAAATAAAAATCCAAAAATAGCAAACTAAGTTGCATTTTGACCTTTGTTAATTACTGTTTTGCCCCTGCATGTGATTATAGCATAAAAATAAATGAGGAAATGATAACCATATAAAGATTATGCTCTAAATGGTTTTAACCATTTTATTTGTGCTCCCTGTGGTATAGGTAGCTCACTGTTGAAATGGGGTACTGTGCATGTCAAATATGGTTAGTGTTTTGAAATTAATAAATCCATGCATGTTTAAATTAATAAATAGGAAATGTGGTTTAAATGAGGGCCAAAAATTCTGAAAATTGGGCAGAAGCTTTGCTAGCATACCTAAGCTTAGTATAAAATTGGATAACCCAAATGCTTACTGTTTATTTACTGTTCTACCCTTGCCTAGAAATTAAGTATACAATTAGTAAAGGAAAAGAGTTCTAGATAAAAATAAGCTATAGGGGGCTTTTTGGTATTTATTTGGGTTCTAGATGATGTAAGTAGCTCACCGCTAAAAACGTGAGGCCATGCATGTAAGGTTTGACCCTATTTTGAAAATGGTAGACGTAATGCTTATTTAAGAAAATAATAGGAAATATGAGACTAGTATATTAATAAATGCCACCATGGATCATATTTGGAAACTTAGGAGTATGTAAACCTTAGCCACTAAGTTGGAATGCAATGTAGGTCTTCACTACTGTTTTAGAAATGCGTGATAGAAATGTTAAGCTAACTAGGTGGAAAAGAGTTGTTTAAGTGAGCTCGGCCATTTCGCATGAATCGGGGCTACCCTGTCACACACCCCCCCACGTTGTTATGTGTGACAAGCTAAGTTATCTTAGGTGATGGCTTGTACGATTTCTTAACGCTAAACGAGTTTCATCACAAAAATGCATAAATTTTATTCCATAAATCATGATTTCTTGCATTGCACTCGCATCATGAAGCAAGCATTGCACTAATACATGCTCCAACTGCACCATGTCATGCATATAGATCCCGCGAGCGAAGGACAACCGCCGGACCAACCAATCGGAGAGGTGCCAGAGGAGGAGCTGCACCAAGAACCAGAGGACCAGCAGCGGGGGCACGACTACGCTCCGGAAGAAGATACTGACCCTAACGAGGAAGGTAGGCAGGACCATACTTAACCCAGCAAACAAATTATACTTGATGATTACGCATATGCATTAGGAGTTGCTTGAAACCAGTTGCATTAGACTCCCTGGCCGCCCTGGCCCTAGCACCTACACATAGAGTTCGTAGGGCGAGTATGCATAGAAATTGCTAGGTACGAGTAGACACGAGTGTGTGGACTCGTCGAGTAGGTGCTTTCAAATGTTACAAAAGCTTACTATTACGCCAATTATTACTGTTGCTCATGAATTAAACGGAGACCAGGGCGGAGATTTATTTCAGTATTTACCTTTCATAATGTTGCACTTTGGACTCCGCCCGAGTCGCATAAGGCCCGTCCGCTGTTCGCCTGCTGTTCGGCATAACATTGCTAGAGTGCTTAACCGGGGAATGGGACCGGTAAAGTCTTTCCTGGGCTCGTCCGAAGCACAGAGACACGTTCCTACCCGCTGGTTGAGAGGAAGGTGGCCCGGGGAAGCTTGGTACTCATGGCGGGGAGACCGAGATGTCGGCAGGCTCGTCATGGGGGCACAACCCGGGGGACTAGGCGGGAGTGAATCGAACTTGGGACGAGACAGGTTAAGATTGGGACTATATGTGGGAACGCGATGGCTAGTAAGCATATACCCCTGGCATGATAGTTATTCCCGTGAATTAAAATCGATTCGAATCGCTGATGCCCACCAGGTGTGGGAATGCTGATAATGCACACGGGCAACGTAGTAACTACTTAAACACTCTGGTTTTAATACTCATGATTTTTGGAATACCACATGTTTGAATTGAACTGTTTACCTTACTGCAATTTACTATTATGTTGGAAGATATACAAAAGATGAAAACTTGCTACTTATGTTACACATGATACTGTTTAAAACCAAAGGCTAAGGATCCACTTACTAGTAAGCCGCTTCGCGTCAGCCGTAAGCCAAATCCATTAAGACCTACTGAGTAATTAGTACATCAGGGTTTGCCCCCATATTTTGAGCGCATGTATGGAGTTCATGGTTTGCACTTGTGTTGGAGGTGGCGCATGTCCTCACTTAGGACGAAACGGCATGAGTGGCACAAGGGAAACATCGATGGGCTCGATGTTGTTACTTCTAATGCAAATCTTTTATGATATCATGGTGACCTCTGAACTTAACACTCCCCTGCGAGAAACTTTCGAACTTGCTACTTTATAACTCTATGTTGGACTTGTACTTTATTCGAAACCGGTTTGTAACTAAGTCTATTATTATGCTATTCAACTGCCTGTGATGATGTATCTGTTGTGGCTCCATCGTGGGTCTGAAGTGTATGATGTCGGTTCCTCTGGGAAATGGTAATATCGGGGGTCAAATGACTCTCGACGGACGACCGGGTTTAGTTTGGCCTAATCACATTGCGAGCCAGAGGTGGCCGGTGTGCTTAGTCCGGATTAAATCGGCGGTTCCAGCCACAGTAACTTGCTGGTAGGGTGGTGGATTTGAGCGAATCCGCCAATGCCCTCGCCCGTCTTCGTGCCATGTACTCAGGTTGGAGCACCGCGGTGGCACCCGGCATCCCCAATCCATCGAGGTCGCCTCGCAGTCCTTCGGAGGTCTTACTCCTGCCATAACCGTGCCGCTCCTCCATGTACCGAACCCCCATGACCAACCAACGTTGATCATGCCTCCAATCCTTCGGAGGGCTTCCATCTACCTCCTATCCATTAGAGGGCCTCCTGTCCATCGGTGGTCTTGTGCCCAAGTCATTCCTGGGTCTTTGGATTCTGTTGACAAGCACTCATCACTCCTAGAGACAATGGAGCCTGGTCCATTGGCTCTCAATCTCCCCCTTGATGAGTGCATTGTCAATACCTTCTACCTGTAACCTGAAATAGAACAATGATAAGAAAAACAAGCGTAAAACCAAAAATAAAGAAGAAAAGAAGAAGTTGCTCAAGACGCCCAAAAGCCAAACATAAGCAGAGAAGGGCAAACCAAGACAACAAAAATAAAGTCAAAGATCGACACCCTAAGACAAGGGAAACTGCTCAATGCAGTCGATCAAATTAAAGCATGACCCCTCAAGAAAGAGGCAAACCGGCTCAACATAGCCATGCTTAGGCAAAGCATTGGCTCCTCTAGAAAGAGGCAAAAAGCTCAACGCACTGAAGCAAGAGCATGCTAAAAGCTCAAACTCCCTGAATGCACAGCCCCCCTCAACTAGATCTCTCCAGAATTCTCCCCCTTGGTCCATGACACTCCTACTATTGGTCAACATGTGGCGGAACCGCCCAGATTAAGACGGACCTAGTGCTTACTCCACCAGATCTGGACTAACCTTGGTAGTCCCTCAGGATTTAAGGATCCTGACTTAGCCTTCCCATCCAGATCGAGCTTGGTCTTGGGGTGACTCTCGAAGGAGTCCACAGGTTACATCATACACAACCACATTTATTACATAGAGTTGAAATATTACAAAACAGTGTTGCTACTTATTACACGAAGGCCGGAAGTTCGTGAGCCCTTTCAAAAGTTTCCAGACTTCAACCAGGTTCATTTCAAACTATCCACTACACAGTCCAAGATGTAGAGATGCTTTCTTCAGAAGAAAGGAGGAGTGAGGTATGGATCCCATTCGAACAGAGTATACTTAGTTCCTGCTAAAAGAGTAGGCAAGAAGCCTGAGTACTAATTACTCTGCAAGACTTACCCGACCACAGGGTCTAATCTGACTTGCTATCTTAAGGCTGAAGAGGGATAAGTCAACTCACACTACAGCAGAGCTATGAGTTGATCCTTAGATTTTAGAGTGACAATCTCTTTTACTATAACCCTATTATACTAAGTTATACCTGTTCTACTAGCAAGCAACAATCACTCTTCAAAACAACCATTTATAGATCATTCCATTTCTTACTACAATGTTGGTCGCGACCGACAGCTTACAACTGGCAAGGGGTAGACAATTCGAATCGATTTTTGAACCTCTCAAGAGAGATACTCAGACACCCATCATATGCGTGTACACTGACCCCACATACGACAACCCAACATCCAATGCCACCTAGTCGGAACCATCCTCACTGAACCCAGGTGTAAGTCCTTCGACACCCGCCCAACCTCCTCCTTCCTGTTGGTCTCGTCTAGTTCCATACTTAGGTACAACAAGACGAGAGGTTTACCGGAGCCCGTTAAGGACGGCAAGTGAATGAGGCGTGTTTGGCCCAACCAGGCCACACATTGTACGGCCTTATGCGACACAGGCAGGATCAGGGTCCATGGCAATAATCATAGCATAATAATATCGGAAAACAAAACTGATCCCGCCGCATGTCTATCAAATTATTAACATCCTTCTCATTCTTAACCAATTAACTTTAGTAAAAGAGTTCTATTCTAGGCCTATGCCACCTAAGCCATCTACTGCGTATAGGATCTTTATGCTGGAGACCGGTTAGACATGCTCTAGGGTTTCAACTAATTCCTAACTCTAGTGCACCAACATAACCCATTTCATTATTTAAAGGACTCGAAAAGAAAAGAGGCTATGCACCGGGGCTTGCCTTGGGTTAGAGGATCGATGTCGGTGGTCGGCTCGAAGGCTACTCCTTCTGGGGTGGTGGACGATTCGGGTGCACCTGCTTCTGGGGCTTCTGCTGCGGTGGAAGACTCTTCAATTGGAGCCACCGGAAGTAACGTACCAAGGATGATGACATGCAGGAGTTTGAAAGGATGAGGATGATCAACCTGTTTAGGATGTACAATTTCTAAAGAAAATGTGGGCCGCTAGGGTTAATCATCTAGGTCACAGGGGCCTAAATGACTGTCCTAGGGCTCAATTGAATTTTCTATTATTCTTAAATATTTTTAAAAGCTTAAATGAATTTTCTAAGAATTTTTGGACATTTAAAAGCATTTCAAAATTAATTACATGTTTTTATTAAATTTCTATAAATTTTTCTACATTTTTCCTAATTAAGAACATTCTCTTATCTATCTTAAAAAAATAATTAGGATTTAATTTAATCTCTTTCTAGAATTAAAATAATATTTACATAATTTATAAGAAAATAAATTAACTAATTACTTAATTCAAACAGATTAAATTAAAGATTAAATAAATAGATAAATATAAATAAGAAAAGATTAAGTAAAAAATTGTAATTACATTCGGCCCAGCCCAAAAGAAAAAAAACAAAATAAAGTTTATTCCCCCTTCCTATTTCGGCTCGGCCCACCGGCCGCGTGGGCTAGCGGCTCACCTGGGCTCCCCTCCTTTCCCCCTCCTTCCTTCCTCCTTCCCCCCTCTCCCTGCCTACGCACACCGGCCGCTATGGCATGGCGCCCGCCCGCGCAAACGCGGCGGCGAGGTGGCCTCACGGTGGCGGTGGTGGCCGCCGGTGCCAGCACCTCCCTGCGAGAGGTGCGTGCGTCCGCCAAAACCCGAGGGGTTCGCGAGCGCGGGGAACGTGGCGGCGCCACACGGCATGGCCGCGGCGCCATAGCTAGGCTCCGAGCTCAAGCGAGCTCGGGTCAGCCCTAATTCGTGACGTGGAGGGGATGAGGATGCGGGGAGGCGGTGCGGCTCACCTGCATGGGCGCGGAGACGCAGCGGGGTAGGGGAAGCGGCGACGGCGATGGAGCGTGGGGAGGGCGAAGGTAAGGGGGGTGGGCTCCCCTCTGCTCGGCTGGGCGGAGAGGAAGGCTCGCCCCCGTGGGTCCCACCTGTCAGTGCCGCCTGACAGGGGGCACGGGTGGCGAGCGGGCTGGCCGCCCCACGGGCCGCCGCCCCGGGCTGGGCCTTGCCCAACGGGCGTGTGGCCGCGTGCCGCCGCCCTCCGCTCGGGGGATTTATCCCCCTTTTCTTTTTTTTTAACTTTAACGTTTTGCAATTTTAACCCCAGATTTTGACAATTTCAAGCTAGGGTCCAAATACAAAAATTCAAGGGCTTAATTAAAACTACCCTATTGCAATTTTTCCCCTGAAGAAAATAAAAATTTTGGAAATCTTTAAATTTGAATTTGAACTGAAATTTTGAAATTGATGACTATATGATATGCGATGCACTTATGGCAGTGTTTGATACCAAGTGTCACAGCCTTCCGCCCTTAAGAAAATCTCATCCCGAGATTTAAAAGGGGTCAAAAGATACAAGGGGAAATGTTTAAAAGTTAAGGCTGTAAACTTACTACCTTGTCCCTTCTGGAAACGCGTCCAAAAATATAAATATTCTTTTTGTAGGACATGCTCGGGCTCCCAAGCAGCTTCTTCTGACGTATGATGACGCCATTGTACTTTGTAAAACTTGATTGCTCGCCGGCGGGTAGCTCTTTCTTTCACGTCCAAAATCTTGCTCGGATATTCCTTGTATGTCAGATCAGGTTCCACTTGAAGTCCTGCATGGTCTACTTCTTCTGAAGGTACCTGCAGACTTTTCTTAAGCTGAGATATATGAAACACATTGTGGACTGCCATCAATTGAGGGGGTAACTCGATTCGATAGGCCACTGGACCGCACCTCTCGACAATTGGAAAGGGTCCAATATACCGAGGGGCTAACTTACCGGTGACACCGAATCGATGAACTCCCTTCATAGGGGATCCCTTGACGTATACATAATCCCCTACTTCAAACATTAACAGTCTTCTTCGTTTGTCTGTGTTGGTCTTTTGATAAGCTTGAGTAGCTTTTAATTTAGCCTGTATAAACTGAACTTGCTTCTCAGCAGCCATCACCAATTCAGGGCCAAAAGTGTGATGCCCCGGCATCTCGAAAGCCTTGCCACACAATTAGATTAATGTTAATCAAGGAGTTGGACTTAATCATACTAAGAGAAGAAAACAACTAGGCCAGTAAACCACTAAGTCAAAAAAAAAATTCAAGTTGAATATGCAAAACTTTGTGTAGCTTGGTTGAGTAGTTAAACATTTATATATTTTCATGCAAGACATCAAATACAAAAGTGGTAGTTCAGGATGTTGCCTTCAAATATGCTATTTTGACTAATCTCAAAATCAAATGTTAAGAGGTTCAAAAGTTCAAACCAAACCAGGTTAGCCCACACTCAGGAAATTTTGCTAAGTCTAGAGCTGACACACTTTCCCAAATTTTATTCTAAAATTACTTTCGATTTGACTATACAACTTCAAAACCTTCCTTTCTATCAAATGAAATTAAACTTATCACCTTTCAAATGCATCTGACTTTAAAATGATTGGACTTTATTTGATGCTTCAAAAGTTAGAAACAAGAAATACTCTACATGGAGTAAACCTGCATTTTGACCAAACCACTGAACACATCTGTGTTGGTATTTCAAAATATATTGAGATTTAAGCTAAACTTTGTATATAAAACTTGTAAACAATTTCATGCTGAACAGCTTTGATAATTGGTGCTTTGACATGCAGTGAGGTTTGCATAGAGTTTTGGGGATTTTTCTGTCAGCATGTGAATTCTGTCCAAACATGACCTGTTTAGTAAATTCAAATTTTCTTTGGTCTACATCCATTTTCATGCAAAACCTTAGTTGAGAAAGTTGTATATCTTGAAATTCTGAACAACATGGGTGTAAAAATCTTTGTATGAAATTGAGCATAAGGTGGTTTTTAGAATTTATAAACAGAAGGGATTTGTTGGTCAAACAGGGGTCAGCAGTTTGAATTCAAATTTAAACCATATTTTCAGATAGAACATGGTATGAAAGTTTATAACAAAGATGTAGATCTTGAAGAGTAGAACATTTTATTCAATTGGGACAATTTCAAATGCGGCACTTACTTTGGTCAAATTGGCAAAATTCAGAAACCTGGTTAGTTGGTCAAACCCCATTTTTCATTTTTCCTGATTTTTCATTTTCTTATGAGTCTATGACACGTGGGGCCCACATGTGGGGTTCCTGCCCGGGAGTGGATGACGACATCAGCGCGTGGGACCCACGTCGCACTCCTCCGCAGACCTAGTCCGCGCACTTTTCCTTCCCTTCCTAGCCTCGGCCCTACCTGTCGATCTCACCCGGTCCATGCACCGTGTCCATGCCGTGTCGCCCCTCCTCCTTTCCCGCTCGCCCGCGCTCACGCGGTGGACGGCTTCTGCTGAGCGCCGGCCATGCAGTCGCCGGCTCCTACCGATCGCGGGAGCACCCGCCTGGCTCTCCTGCAAGGGGAGATGAAGCCCTGGCCACCCTCACATCGCTCCCCTCCTCTGTGAGCCTCGTCTCTCTGCCCTCTGCCTGTCTCTGCACGCCCGGGCTCAAGCCCCTGGTTTCTAGTTTATTTCCGTAATGATTTGGGTAGCTATGCACTGAGTCTACGCATTCTTGCATGTAGGCCCCCGGAAACCAGGGATAACTACGTAAAGGTCCTGGGTCTGAGAGATTTCTAATTTAATTCCATTTTTCTAGATCTGAAATTTAGAAATCGATTCAAAATCACATAAAAATCAGAAAAATACAAACTTTGTTGTATTATACCTTAAGTAGATCTACAGAATGGGTATGATGGTTGCGTGTGAAAAGACTGTTTTACCCCTGGATTATTGCATGCATGTTAAAAATGAATAAATGATAAAAGTAGAGTAAACAACCTCCAAAAATTATGAAACTTGGACTGAGTACTATTTATGTTAAGTATTGTCACATATATTTTTGGTAGCCCTAGTTATTACTAGAAAATGAAAGATCTACCCCTAGGGTCCACTTTTAGATATTTATTAGATAATAAAATACATGCTTTTATGATATGTGCTCAAATAAATCCCAAGTAATTATGTTGTACACATTTAGTCCAGTATAGTTAAGAAATAATGTTTCATTTGTGTTAGTTGTTGTTCACTAGGTGATTTGAAAATGGCAACTTATATAGGGATTTAAACCAATAAATAGAAAAGTGTTACTTAAAGAGCTCGAAAAATCCCAACGAAGGTCATGTAGCAATGTTATGGTGCAAGGAAGCTAATGTGACTGTTCACGGATTTTTGGTGTTGTTTCATGAGGAGCTTAGGTATAGTCACTCTAGTAGGCTTAAAAAAAATGAAGAAGGTAAAAAGGGGGCACGTTAATAAGCGTGTACGTGTTAGTTGTGATTTCTACTATTCATTATTCTTGATAGCGAAATTATGCCTAGAGGAGTCTCATATTTGTGCATGCATGGTGTCATCCAAGCCATAAAGCTACTAATGCTAAGCACACCATAAACAAGTGTCTATCTTGTATCTATGTCCACCAAATTTCAATCCCCAAAGCAACACCACTGTCAGTAATACTTTAATGTAGATAACAATACCTTAACCTAGGGCAAGAGTACATGGATTAAGAAGTTTATCAATCACCTTCCTGCCTATCCATAGGATGATTGTCCAAACGTGTGCTTGGCATTCATGCATTGCATTTATAAGCATCATGCATAGCATTCATATAGTAACGCTCTTGCAGATACGTGATGAAGAAGCAAGTGCGTAGGACTACTCCAAGCAACGGTGTCCAAAAGACCAACAAAGATCCAAATACCACCTGGAGGCCCTTGAAGTGGTATTTGGAAGGAGGAGTTGTCCAAGTAATCAAGGGGTTGCTTGGGGCAAAGCCTCACAACCCGGCAAACTAACATTAGCTTAGTTTGTTGGTTTGGGTGAAAATAAGCAAAGGTAGCCAGGACCATGAATGTCTCAGCTAATATTATCTAGATTGATGATTACACATCCGCATTAGGAGTTGATTGAAAACCTTTGCATTAGACTCCCTGGCCGCCCTAGCCCTAGCACCTATACCTAGAGTCCGTAGGACGAGTTGCGTAGAATTGCTAGGTGCGAGTAGACACGAGTAAAAGGAGTCACTCGTCGCGTAGGTGGTTTCAAAAATCACAAAAACTTTTACTATTGAGAAAGTAACAGTTATGCTTATGATTGAAATGGAGACCGGGCAGAGAATAATTTTATTTTGGGGTGTGTGTTGTTGTACTGTTTGGCTCCGCCTGAGTCGTTTAAGGCCCGTCCGCTGTTCATCTGCTGATCGGCATAACATTGCTAGATTGCTTAACCATAATATGGGACCGGTGAAGTCTTACCGGGGCTCGTCTGGAGTTCTCGAGGTGCCGCCCAACCACTAGATGGAGGTAGAAGGCCTAAGGGAGCTTGGTACTCATGGCGGGGAGACCGAGATGTCGGCAGGCTCACCATGGGGGCACAACCCAGGGGTTCGGTGGGGGCAATTTGAATCTTGGAACGAGACAGGTGGAGATGGGGACTATATGTGGGAACACGATGGCTAGTAAGCATATACCCCTGGCATGATAGTTATTCCCAGGAATTAAAATCGATTCGAATCGCTGATGCCCACCAGGTGTGGGAGTGCCAATATCACTGTCAGGCAACGTAGTAATTATTTGAATATATTATATCTATTTCACTGGTTTTCAAAATGCTACATGCTTGCTCTACTATGCTGTTTACTTTTCTGCAAGTTATTATGATGGAGATATATACAAATGATGAGACTTGTCAGTTTGTGATCTTATACCTCTGGTTAAAATCAATAGCTAAGGATCCACATATTAGTAAGCAAGCTTTGCGTCAGCCGTAAGCCAATCCATTAAGTCCTACTAAGTAATTAGTACTCAAGGTTTGCCCCCACCTTTTGAGTACAGGTACCGACAACATCTAGACAAGTGCTTGGTGGAGGGTAGTACCGGTGGGCTCGGTGCTGCTCGCCTCGATCATCATTACATAAAGACTACTAAAGTATTTCGTTCCGCTGCAAGATGTTTTTGAATTCGCTTCCACTATCTGATTTGAACTTGTCTTTCGTATGGCATTATATTGAAACTTGTATTTTATTTCGAACTGGTTTGTAAAGTAAATCTACTCATACTCTATTTCAACTGCCTGTGATGATGTAACTGTTGTGGCTCCATCGTGGGCTGGATGTGTATGATGTCGGTTCCTCTGGGAAAAGGTAATATCGGGAGCCAAATGGCTCTCGACGGATGACCGGTTTTAGTTCGGTCTAATTGCACTGCAAGCCAGAGGTGGCAGGTGTGCTTAGCCCGGATTAAATTGGCGGTTCCGCCACAGCTGGTATCAAAGCTGATCATACATAGACAACAGTCATATCATCCAGTTTTGATTTACAAACCTATTTTCGAAAACCCTTTTCAAGTATTTGAAAAATACAAGTACCGATATGCCCGTATTAAGGATGTTAGTGTATTACCAGGTGACATCGCTAATATTCTAACCTAGATAGAACTCATATGCATATTCGGTGTCTTGGGAAGCAACAATTCGGCCATAGCCATCCCCAGTACTGGTGGAATGCTATTGGGATTTGCGGACTGTTGCGAATCCTGCATTCATGCTGGTAGGGCAGAACTTTTTAAGGGGGGTGGTCACGCTATTGGAGTGTTTCGTGACCGCTTTTCCTTCGACCAAAATTATAATTAGATCTTGTTGGCCACCACTTCTCTCCCCAGCAATTCCCCAATACTGGAGGAACGTTGGGTGTGTTGGGAGAAGTGGCGCCACTACGTCGTCCACCAGACGTAGCTTAAAGAAATTCGTGGATGCCACTTTTAGGATTAGAGTGGTAATGTATGATGATGTGGTATGAGCATACATTTTTCTGTAGGTACACTAACTATGTGCGAAATTAGAACGAGTAGAGAATGACTAGTTGCATTAGGGAGTGCCGTGCATATATGTCACCGGATACTCGCTAGTTATATATTATACATAAGGTGTGTGATGTGAGACCGAATAGGACGAATCATGCATCATGACATCCTATCTTACCTTATCTCTCATGCCTTGCTCCTTGTTGTTTGAAAGTATCTAGATTCACATAGTATGAATACTTGTGTTGCAATTGCTTGATAAATAGCTCACATGGCAAAAGGAATTGGTAGGAACTTGGCATATGAAACTGGTAGCACACGTAATTTGCGACAGCTTTTCTATACATCACCCACTATAAGTATGAATTGATTGTGAAGTGCAAGTTAAAACAAACTCGAGTGAAAAACCTACACCACTGTAACCTGCTGGTAAAAATCTGAGATTTGGTATTGATCTAAAGGGTTTTAGTGAAAACTTTCTATATGAAATTTGTAGTTCTAGACAAACAACTTTGCTATACAGAACCTTGTTGCTAAAATGCTTGTAAGGATGCTCGGAATTTCAAATCTGGACAGCCAGTCTTAGTTGTATAAATTGAAGTCTGGGCATGGTCTGAATGAAGTTAGCTAAAGCTCATCACATCAAAGTCGTAGTACATGAGGTTTGCAACAAGTTTCCTATTTTGATGATGTCTTAAAAATGTTTCTAACTCTGCCTAACACCCGCTTCTAAAACAAGACTCGAATCTGGACATATTGGACCTTAACATAGTAATCTAGTGTTTTACCTATTTTCCACTCAGAACTAGTAGAAACATTATATACCAATGTTGTAGGGAACTTTGAAATGAACAACTTTGATAACTTAAGCTCAGCCCAAAACAGTTTGTATTTTGAACTATAGCTGAGGTAAAGTAGAACCTCAGATCGGGACAGACTTCGGCTAGCTGAAAAATTTGGATACTTGAACTATTCCAAAATAGAACTAACCAAAACTTTCTACACCACCGAGGTAGAATATAGACAAATGTACGACTATCGTATCCTGAGACCTTTAGAATCCATTGATCGACCCTCAGAAGTCTAGCTGTAAGCTACACGCGTTACAAAAGGAACTATAGCCTTGTGCCATCGTCTTGCGATAAAATCACTCATCGGCATGTTTTCTGAGTACGTGAACGCGAAATACACTATGACCACACCAAGTTTTCAAAACTCTTGGATATACGGAAGCCTTGTTTTTCCTGCTACAGATGCCGCAGCCCTTTGACTTATGCCCTGATCATCCCGAGCCCACGAATGCTAAAACAACAGCACCTGAAGGTCACAAGAAGACGAGAAAAGCGGGAGAATCTACCACTGACGCGGCTTCAGTCCAACATCTGCGACCTGGCCTAGTTTTATTGAAGGGATTTGTCAAGCCTGAAGATCAAACCAAGATAGTTCGTACATGTCGACAACTAGGTATTGGTCCAGGAGGATTTTATACTCCTAGTTTCAAGAACGGAGCCAAGATGAAGCTATGGATGATGTGTCTAGGGAAGAATTGGGATCCGACTACAGGTTTCTATGGGCCAATGCGTCCATGTGATGGTGCCCAAGTCCATGCGATACCAGAAGCTTTCAAGACAATTGCTCAAATTGCAAATTCAACGGCAAACGAATTTCCTAAAATCAATCCTGACATATGCATCATTAACTACTACAACAATGTCCGGAAGCTCGGACTCCATCAAGATAAGGATGAATCTGGAAGAAGCATCAACCAAGGTCTACCTATCATGTCGGTCTCCATAGGCCACATGGCAGAATTCCTATTCAGCGATACACGAGACAAGGATAGAGCGACTAAGATCAACCTCGAATCTGGCGACGTTCTTATACTGGGTGGAAGATCAAGACTACTATTCCATGGCATCTCCCATGTGAAGCCTAACACTGCACCGACATGGCTGAAAGAAGAAACCAGTCTTCATCCAGGATGCATCAATCTCACGTTTAGGCAGTACTAGCTGGGTACCAATTAGTATGATAAAGTTTGGGACAAACTTTTGTAATAGAAGGTTCTAACTTTTGTGGATTCGGAAGACCTCGGGTGTACGGCTCTATAGAGTCGACTTGTATCTCGTTCCTATGGTTAATATACTCCTAGTCATACTGTGATATAGTAGCTTTGAGCTTTTGTGACTTTCATGTTTAAAGCCCTTGTCATTCATGCACTTCGAACTCTTGTGATCGGTGTAATCCTTGTTTATTTGCATTGTATTCCACTATTCGTTATTTCCTTGCTCCAAAACTTTGCAAATCGAGGAACCTTGTTTACAATGGGATTCAAGTGCTCTGAGCTCTTATATCACATCGGACTTCCTCTTCATTCACCATAACCTTGAATTGATTGAGTCTATAAGTGGAATGATTGAGCCACTCTTGTTGTCATGCCTCCTTAGGCAGTCTTGGATGCCTCGACGGGAGTCCTATGTGTATGGCCATCACATGGTTGTCCTACTAGGTTCGCGCTGGCATTAAGACATGCGAAGGTGTGACATCGCTTCAATCGTGGAACATTCATAATCGGTTTTTATCCTTTGTTGATCTCGCTACTTTTGATCTGTGGAGATGATCAAGTCCATTTCCACTTCCTTGTATATTATTTCTTTGCTTTGTTTCACCTTGCCTTTTTTGAGTTGTGGGAGTAGCCAACCTCCACCCACTGCCTATTCACACCCTTTCATTGCTTCAGTGCAAGTGATCAGTCTCATTTCCACCATCTCATCACATCTTTCCATTGCCTTGTTTCACCTTGCCTTCTTGACCAATGGGAATGATCCGCCTCAATCCCACGACTCGTTCACATTAATCCATAACCTTGTTGACCTTGCCTTCAACGATCGGTGGGAACAGTCAACTTCGTTCTCACTGCCTCCTTTGATATTTTCCATTCCTTCATTAAACCTTATTCTCTGAGGGTGTACCTCACGAACATCCTTCTCACTAGCTTTTTGTTCTCAGCTAGTGCTCTTGTCTTATCGTCATTACCCTATGAGTTGTTTTCTTCCTCTTAGAAATGACCCGAGAAGGGAGCTTACTAACATTCCCAATTGTTTCATTAGTAAGAGCACGTCAGCTACGCCCATTTTCTTGGTTAGTCCTGGCCAACGCTAAGAAATCGTACAAACCATCACCTTGTCTAGGCAAATACGGCCTATCTTCTCCCTCCTATGTCTTTCTTATCACGATGAGCAGGATGTGCTATGTTTCACCACATCTTACTCTTTGAACACAGGTCGACTTGGTATTTTATATGTGGACATAGTCCCTATCAAATAAAATGAACGTGCCTCTCAAAAACACGTCCAATGACCTTCCCTTGAATCGCAAGGTTCTGCTTTGTTCAATTTCTGACTGTGTACACTTTGCTTTCATTGTTTGGATAATCAGGTACTTATCATGTTTCTAATCTTGGTATCAAAGTCAGGAAGTAACTCATTTTCTTTACTCCTACCATTGTCACTCGCTCACTGACCACGTCCTCTTCATGGTTTGTTCATTCGCTCTCATATATGGCACGACTTGTTGAGTACCTTAGAGAGACCACCCTAGCCTTACTAGATGACGCTTTGTGACTACTTGTGTTAAAGCGGTACTAACCATTCACAAGCAAGTTGACAAAGCTAACAGATGAAGATTTGGATGTCTCCACGTGAAGTCAAAATACACAAACCGTGATAACAAGAACATTGCAATATGCAGTAAGATGTACAACCCAGCTTCCTCCAAATCTCGGGATGAGATTTCTTTAAGGGGGGTGGGTTGTGATGCCCCAGGCATCTCGAAAGCCTTGCCACACAATTAGATTAATGTTAATCAAGGAGTTGGACTTAATCATACTTAGACGAGAAAACAACTAGGCCAGTAAACCACTAAGTCAAAAAAAATTTCAAGTTGAATATGCAAAACTTTGTGTAGCTTGGTTGAGTAGTTAAACATTTATACATTTTCATGCAAGACATCAAATACAAAAGTGGTAGTTCAGGATGTTGCCTTCAAATATGCTATTTTGACTAATCTCAAAATCAAATGTTAAGAGGTTCAAAAGTTCAAACCAAACCAGGTTAGCCCACACAGGAAATTTTGCTAAGTCTAGAGCTGACACACTTTCCCAAATTTTGACTATACAACTTCAAAACCTTCCTTTCTATCAAATGAAATTAAACTTATCACATTTCAAATGCATCCAACTTTAAATTGATTGGACTTTATTTGATGCTTCAAAAGTTAGAAACAAGAAATACTCTACATGGAGTAAACCTGCATTTTGACCAAACCACTGAACACATCTGTGTTGGTATTTCAAAATCTATTGAGATTTAAGCTAAAATTTATATATAAAACTTGTAAACAATTTCATGCTGAACAACTTTGATAATTGGTGCTTTGACATGCAGTGAGGTTTGCATATAGTTTTGGGGATTTTTCTGTCAGCATGTGAATTCTGTCCAAACTTGACCTGTTTAGTAAATTCAAATTTTCTTTGGTCTACAGCCATTTTCATGCAAAACCTTAGTTGAGAAAGTTGTATATCTTGAAATTCTGAACAACATGGGTGTAAAAATCTTTGTATGAAAATGATCATAAGGTGGTCTTTTAGAATTTATAAACAGAAGGGATTAATTGGTCAAATAGGGGTCAGCAGTTTGAATTCAAATTTAAACCATATTTTCAGATAGAACATGGTATGAAAGTTTATAACAAAGATGTAGATCTTGAAGAGTAGAACATTTTATTCAATTGGGTCATTTTCAAATTCGGCTCCTACCTTGGTCAAATTGGCAAAATTCAGAAACCTGGTTAGTTGGTCAAACCCCTTTTTTCATTCTTCGGGATTTTCCTTTTCTTATGAGTCTATGACACGTGGGGCCCACATGTCAGGTTCCCACCTGGGAGTGGATGATGACATCAGCGTGTGGGACCCATGTCGCACTCCTCCGCAGACCCAGTCCGCGCACTTTTCCTTCCATTCCTAGCCTCGGCCCTACCTGTCGGTCTCACTCGGTCCATGCACCGTGTCCATGCCGTGTCGCCCCTCCTCCTTTCCCGCTCGCCCGCGCCCATGCGGCGGACGGCTTCTGCCGAGGAGTGGCCATGCAGTCGCCAGCTCCTACCGATCGTGGGAGCGCCCGCCTGGCTCGCCTTCAAGGGGAGATGAAGCCCCGGCCACCCTCACATCGCTCTCCTCCTCTGTGAGCCTCGTCTCTCTGCCTTCTGTCTGTCTCTGCACGCCCGGGCTCAAGGCCACCATGACCACCATGGGTGGAGCTCCGCGAGCTCGTGTCCCAGCTAACTCAGACCATCTCCGCTCTGTCTAGCGCCCACACTACCTCCACCATGTCTCCCTCCACCAAAAACCCCGAGACTAAAGCCCCGGCACCACTCCCTGTCGCCTCCACGCGCGACTGTCCAGACGCGCCCCCGCGCCCTCGACCTCGCCGTGGGTTCACAACGCCGTGGAGACCAACCTCCGGTGCTCTCCCCATGCTCGAATCCACATCAGTGGACTAACCACGCCACCGCGAAGCTCGTGCGCTGCCTCGGGGCGCCACTCCCCCATTCCTCCACCAGATCGAGCCGCCGCCCCGTCCTTCGCGTCGCCCGAGTTCACCTCGGTTCACGGGGCGTTCCCCGTCCGCTTCGGCCTCCCCACATGACACCACCTTGGGGGAACGGCTCACTGTCGCCGGGAACATCTTCCCGGGGCTCGACGGCTCTAAGTCTGCGCCTCCACGCCACCGGAGCAGCCCACGTCGCCATCCCCTGCGCGCGCCTCCTGCCCTCTCCAGAGGTAGAAGAAGGGGGGAAAGAGAAATACGGTTTTGGCAAAAAGCCCCTGGTTTCTAGTTTATTTCTATAATGATTTGAGTAGATATGCACTGAGTCTACGCATTCTTGCTTGTAGGCCCTCGGAAAGTAGGGATAACTACGTAAAGGTCCTAGGTCTGAGAGATTTCGAATTTAATTCCATTTTTCTAGATCTGAAACTATAGAAATCGATTAAAAGTCACATAAAAATCAAGAAAATACAAACTTTGTTGTATTATACTCCTCTTAAGTAGATCTACATAATGGATATGATGGTTGGGTGTGAAAAGACTGTTTTACCCCTGGATTGTTGCATGCATATTAAAAATGAATAAATAATAAAAGTAGAGTAAACAACCTCCAAAAATTATGAAACTTGGACTGAGTATTATCTATGTTAAGTATTGTCACATATATTTTTGGTAGCCCTAGTTATTACAAGAAAATGATAGATCTACCCCTAGGGTCCACTTTTAGATATTTATTGGATAATAAAATACATGCTTTATGATATGTGCTCAAATAAATCCCAAGTAATTATGTTGTACACATTTAGTCCAGTATAGTTAAGAAATAAAGTTTCATTTGTGTTAGTTGTTGTTCACTAGGTGATTTGAAAATGGCAACTTATATAGGGATTTAAACCAATAAATAGAAAAGTGTTACTTAAACAGCTCGAAAAATCCCACCGAAGGTCATGTAGCAATGTTATGGTGCAAGGAAGCTAATGTGACTGTTCAAGGATTTTTGATGTTGTTTCATGTGGAGCTTAGGTATAGTCACTCTAGTAGGTTTAAAAAAAACGAAGAAGGTAAAAAGGGGGCACGTTAATAAGCGTGTACGTGTTAGTTGTGATTTCTACTATTCATTATTCTTGATGTGTGCGAAATTATGCCTAGAGGAGTCTCATATTTGTGCATGCATGATGTCATCCAAGCCATAAAGCTACTAATGCTAAGCACACCATAAACAAGTGTCTATCTTGTATCTATGTCCACCAAATTTCAATCCCCAAAGCAACACCACTGTCAGTAATACTTTAATGTAGATAACAATACCTTAACCTTGGGCAAGAGTACATGGATTAAGAAGTTTATCAATCACCTTCCTGCCAATCCATAGGATGATTGTCCAAACGTGCGCTTGGCATCCATGCATTGCATTTATAAGCATCATGCATAGCATTCATATAGTCACACTCTTGCAGATACGAGATGAAGAAGCAAGTGCGAAGGACTACTCCAAGCAACGGTGTCCAAAAGACCAACAAAGATCCAAATACCACCTGGAGGCCCCTGAAGTGGTATTTGGAAGGAGGAGTTGTCCAAGTAATCAAGGGGTTGCTTGGGGCAAAGCCTCACAACCCGGCAAACTAACATTAGCTTAGTTTGTTGGTTTGGGTTAAAATAAGCAAAGGTAGGCAGGACCCTGAATTTCCCAGCTAATATTATCTTGATTGATGATTACGCATCCGCATTAGGAGTTGATTGAAAACCTTTGCATTAGACTCCCTGGCCGCCTTGGCCCTAGCACCTATACCTAGAGTCCGTAGGATGAGTTGCATCGAATTGCTCGGTGCGAGTAGACACGAGTGAAAGGAGTCAATCGTCGCGTAGGTGGTTTCAAAAATCACAAAAACTTTTACTATTGAGAAAGTAACAGTTATGCTTATGATTTAAATGGAGACCGGGCGGAGAATGATTTCATTTTGGGGTGTGTGTTGTTGTACTGTTTGGCTTCACCCGAGTCGTTTAAGGCCCGTCCGCTGTTCGTCTGCTGATCGGCATAACATTGCTAGATTGCTTAACCGGGATATGGGACCAGTGAATTCTTACCTGGGCTCGTCCGGAGTTCTCAAGGTGTCGCCCATCCACTAGATGGAGCCAGAAGACCCGGGGGAGCTTGGTAGTCATGGCGGGGAGACCGAGATGTCGGCAGGCTCGCCATGGGGGCACAACGCAGGGGTTCGGTGGGGGCGCTTTGAATCTTGGGACGAGACAGGTGGAGATGGGGACTATATGTGGGAACACGATGGCTAGTAAGCATATACCCCTGGCATGATAGTTATTCCTAGGAATTAAAATCGATTCGAATCGCTGATGCCCCTAGGTGTGGGAGTGCCAATATCACTGTCGGGCAACGTAGTAATTATTTGAATATATTATATCTATTTCACAGGTTTTCAAAATGCTACATGGTTTCTCTACTATGCTGTTTACTTTTCTGCAATTTATTATGATGGAGATATATACAAATGATGAGACTTGTCAGTTTGTGATCTTATATCTCTGGTTAAAATCAATAGCTAAGGATCCACATATTAGTAAGCAAGCTTTGTGTCAGCCGTAAGCCATTCCATTAAGCCCTGCTGAGTAATTAGTACTCAGGGTTTGCCCCCACCTTTTGAGTATAGGTACTGACGACATCTGGGCAAGTGCTTGGTGGAGGGTACTACCGGTGGGCTCGGTGCTGCTTGCCTCGATCATCATTGCATGAAGACTACTAAAGTATTTCGTTCCGCTCCGAGATGTTTCTGAATTCGCTTCCGCTATCTGATTCGAACTTGTCTTTCGTATGGCATTATATTGAAACTTGTATTTTATTTCGAATTGGTTTGTAAAGTAAATCTACTCATACTCTATTTCAACTGCCTGTGATGATGTAACTGTTGTGGCTCCATCGTGGGCTAGATGTGTATGATGTCGGTTCCTCTGGGAAAAGGTAATATCGGGAGCCAAATGGCTCTCGACGGATGACCGGGTTTAGTTTGGTCTAATTGCACTGCAAGCTAGAGGTGGCAGGTGTGCTTAGCCCGGATTAAATCGGCAGTTCCGCCACAAAAAGTTACCCTTTCTCCTTGTTCTGACCAATTCAAAGGGGTTTGGCATCGTCGTCTATAGAGGGCTTCAAAAGGAGCCATCTCTAAGCTCTTCTGATAGCTGTTATTATAAGTGAACTCTGCTAAGGGTAAATAGGACTGCCAATCTAAACCATATGTCAAAGCACACGCTCGCAGCATATCTTCCAAGATTTGATTGATTCTCTCCACCTGGCCACTAGTTTGAGAATGGTAGGTCAAGCTGTGGATAAGGGTAGTCCCTAAGGCTGCTTGCAATTGTTCCCAAAAGCGGGCAACGAATTGCGGACCGCGATCGGAAACAATAGTCTTAGGCACCCCATGCAACGCTATTATGCGATGTAGATATAACCCTGCCAGTTGTTGAACTGAATACTGGATACTCACAGGAATAAAGTGGGCCGTTTTGGTTAACCGGTCCACAATCACCCAAATAGAATCCTTCTTCTTGCGGGTTTTAGGTAAACCCACGATGAAATCCATATGGATATCTTCCCACTTCCAACTGGGAACTGGCAAGGATTGTAAAAGTCCTGCGGGTCGTAAATGATCTGCCTTTATTCGCTGGCATACGTCATATTTTGATACATATTTTCCTATTTCCCTTTTCATCCAAGTCTACCAGAAACACTGCCTTAGATCTTGATACATCTTGGTGCTGCTTGGGTGAATAGTGTAATGAGAGGTATGTGCTTCTTCCATAATCTTCCTTCTGAGATTTGTATCCTTGGGTCCTACCAAACGATTCTTAAACCAAAGTATTCCACCTTCCTTAACCTCGAAAGGTAACTCCTCGCCTTCAGCAAGCCTCATTTTCAAATGTTGTATCCTGTTGTTCGATTTCTGGGCTTGAATCACTTGGTCCTTAAGAGTGGGCTCCAATTGAAGAGCGATCACTACTCCGTGCTGTACAATTTCCAGATTCATCTTTTCCATTTGCTCACAAAGAGATTCTGCTGAAGGAGATAAGGTGGAGCAATTGCAATGAGCCTTGCGACTCAGAGCATCTGCAACCACATTGGCCTTTCCAGGATGATAATGGATCTCCAAATCGTAATCCTTGATGGACTCCAACCAGCGGCGTTGCCGCATATTTAACTCGCTTTGAGTGAAGATATACTTCAAACTCTTATGGTCGGTATAGATATGATAAGTATTCCCTAGCAGATAGTGGCACCAAATTTTTAAGGCATGAACCACTACTGCTGGCTCTAGATTATGGGTGGGGTAGTTCTATCTTGATAGTTTCTTTAGCTGACGTGATGCATAAGCTATAACTTTTTTGTCTTGCATCAATACACATCCAAAACCAATGCCCGAAGCGTCACAATATACCTCAAAAGTTTTAGTGACGTTAGGCTGAACCAACACGGGGGTAGAAGTGAGTAATCTCTTCAGGTTTTGGAAAGCATGATCACACTCGGGCCCCCAGACAAACTTCGCATTCTTTTGCAACAATTTGGTCATTGGTTTGGCTATTCTTGAAAAGCCTTGGATAAACCGACGGTAGTAGCCAGCCAGTCCTAAGAAACTTCTGACCTCAGTATCCTGTACTTGGGGTTTTCCAGTTCAAAACCTCTTCTATTTTCTTGGGATCTACTTCTATCCCATCAAAAGAGAGGATGTGGCCCAAGAAGGAGATTTTATCTAACCAGAAAGCACACTTGCTGAATTTGGCGTATAGTTTATGTTCCCGTAACCGGGATAAAACCACACGCAAATGTTGTTCATGTTCTTCTTTGGTCTTAGAGTAGATTAGGATGTCGTCAATAAAGACCACTACAAATTTGTCTAGCTCCAGCATGAAGATAGAGTTCATAAGGTACATAAAGTATGCTGGGGCATTGGTCATCCCAAAAGACATTACTAGATACTCATAGAGTCCATATCGGGTAGAAAAAGCAGTTTTGGGTATATCCTCTTTTTTGACCTTAATCTGGTGATACCCCGATCGAAGGTCGATTTTTGAGAAAAACTTGGCCCCTAACAACTGATCAAACAATACATCGATCCGAGGAAGGGGATACTTATTCTTAATGGTCACCGCATTGAGGGAGCGGTAATCCACACACATCCTTAAAGACTTATCCCTCTTTTTCTCTACAAAAAGAGCTGGGCAACCCCAAGGGGAAGTACTGGGATGGATAGAACCCTTTTTAAGGTCGTCAAGCTGCACTTTCATTTCAGCCTTCTCCCTCGGAGCTATTTTGTAAGGTTTCCGGTAAATAGGGGCTGTGCCTGGCACAAGCTTGATGGAAAACTCAATTTCCCTATCAGGTGGTAGTCCTAGAAGATCTTTTGGAAACACATCCAGAAACTCACACACCACCGGAATAGATGCTAACTCAGGGCTGACAACTGAATTTACTACTGGCATCACTTTTTCTACCCTAGGGAAGTGTAACATGCACCAGGGTATTATCTGGGGAAATATCCCATATGGTAAGAGCGGTGATATCCATAACTGCTCGATAAGCATTCATCCAGTTCATCCCTAGGATGACTGGTATACCGCGCCCCGGTAGCATGATGGGTTGGATTTTGAATAGTTTTCCACCAATTCCAATTGCAATTCCTTAACCACTTGGTTAGTTAGCGATTGTTGACCGGGAGCTGTGATGAGGTACCCTTGTCTAACTGGGGATACTGAAAAGCCCCGACTAGATGCATATGCATGACTGACAAAGGTATGCAATGCTCCTGTATCAAATAAAACATGAGTAGGCAGATCATTGATTAAGAACGTACCCGTCATGACTGCTTCTCCCTCCTGGTAGTTCTTCCATCTGCATATAGTGTACCTTGCCTGCTTTCGGGGCAGGGCCCTTCTTTTTGAAGGTATATTGAAGATTTTCACCGAAATGTTGGAGCAGATGGGCGGAACCCCTGACCTTGATGAGGATATGGGCAGTCCTTCCAATAATGGTTGGGCTGACCACAGTTATAGCAGGTATTGCCTAGTGCTGGAGCATGAGGAAAGGGGGTGCCAGGTGCAAGTGGATGAGGAGGCTGCAGCTATGGCCTCATGATCCACTATCGCTGGGGCTGCTTCGGCTGAGGGGCCGACCGAACCATCCACGAGGGACGTGGAGGAGAAAATGCATACCTAGGTGGTTGATACACCACCCTTGGTCGACTGCTTGATCCCTCAGTGGCCCTCTTGCGCTTCTTCTCTTCCCCGCATACCCGAAGTCTTTCTTCCAACTGGATAGCATCATTTACCATCTGATGGAAATAGGGGTAAGACATATTCATCTTCACCCTCATGTGGGAGACAGCCCACGGGAAAAATACATCTTTTTGGACTCGTCCCCAGCAACCAATGTAGGAGCATACTGAGCCAGATGGTTAAAGGCTTGAATATACTCCAAGGCACTTGTTCCCTTGCTGTAGGCTTAGAAATTCCTGCATTTTCATTTCCACTAGACCTTCGGGAATGTGATGGTCCTCGAAGGCCTTGTGGAATTCTTGCCAGGTGAGTTGCTGGTTGGGCTACAAAGAAGCTTGGTATGTTGCCCACCATGCTCCAGCGGGTCCTTGTAATTTCCGAGCGGTGAACAAAACCTTTTGCTGATCGGTGAGATTTGGCAAAAGCTCAAACATGCCCTCTATGTTCCATACCCAATGCTTAGCATCCATCAGATCTGGAGCGGATTGAAAAACCGATGGATGGAGGGCTTCAAATTCCAAGAAGGTCACTCCTGCCTCACACCCATGATGCTGGTTATCTTGCATTAGTTGTTGCTGATTAAGTTGATTTTGAGTCCAAAGCTCGATCAAGCGATCATGGCGGTTAAGGACTTTCGCCATTGTGGGATTGGGTGGGGGTGGTGGAGGAATTTTGTCAGAATGATCACCAGACATCTGTGGAGCACAGAAGTTGAGGAGACCATGAGGTTACCATTGCACTTAATAGCTGAAAAAGATCCAGATAGGAAAGATTTAGCACCTTTTATTAAAAGCAAAAGCAACAACAATGTACTTGCCACATAACATTTTACATCAGTTGTTCAAACCAGACTTAACTACTACTACCATGCAGTCATACAACCACTACTAGCTTACTCAAAGCAACAACTCATACTGGCAGTTATTTTACAAAAAAAATTTACAAAATTTTTTTACACATCACACGCCCAAGTGACAAACCAACTGCAGTTCGCCCTTCAAATGCCGCTCTAGTCCACTGAATTTTCATTCGCATCTGAGTCGTGCCCTATACCAGGAGTAGGGGTAGGTGGAGGTCCAATGGAACCGAAAACAACCCCTGAGGACCCCTGGGTAGCTCCTGACCCCTCAGGAACTAACTCCATGGGCTCCTCTTCTGAAGAACTCTCTTCTAACTCTGCTTGGAGCTGATCATTTTGCATTTGTAATGCAATCACCTGCTCATTAAGGTCATCAATAATGGTGTGATCGAGCTCTATATGTATGGTCTGATCTTGGATGGTTAAGTTAGCTGTGTGCAACCGATCCCTTAACTCCCTCACAGTGCGTTGGTCCTCGTATTGACGAAGACCCAAACTAATGATCTCTGAAGAATCCCTATGATGTTGCTCTAGCATCCACGCATTTTGTGCCCTCAGCTCCAAAAGACCCTCTCTGGTACACTCATAGGTTTGGCAGAACTGATCATATAGGTCGACCAGATGGGAAGTATAATGGACCTGTTCCTGCAGTTGGCACCTTCGCAGGTCCCATGCGGTACGGTCCAAGTTATCTATCCTTCGTTCCCACTCAGACTGAGATCAGTCATTAGGAGGAAGGAACATGACTTCTGACCCTTCTAATTCCTTGAAATGCCTTGTACAGAGCCTGGTTAGGGCCCTGTAAGTAGCATCTGAAAAGGCCTCTCCAGGGGTTATCCCACTACCCTCAACTTCCCACACTTCTTCCTTTGGGAACCTAGGGTGTTGAGACATACGCACTCGCACCCTCGTCTCACCCATCAGACCTAAATTAGCATGACGAACAATATATCAGGGGCAACTAAGATAACCTAGTCCCTGAAGGCGGTGATGAAGGTTCATAGCTAAAGGACAGTTCTCCGGGCACTCCAGGTGCCAACGACCCCTTGCATCCTCGTAAGGGACGAAAGTGTGCGGCATCTAGACTAGAGCAACAAAAACTTTTGTTAACAATAAATCATTTTGAATTGGCCTACTTACTTCTGAAAACAAAGAAAAAGCTTTAATGCAATTATGATGCATGCAATATTTTAAGGATAAAATTCTTAGTATTTTCTACACGAAGAAGGTAGTTTAATACCCTTAAACAAACCCTTATGTCAGGCTTACCTAATATAAGTTGTAATATAGTTTTGAAAATAGTAACCTACCCCTCAAGCTCGGCTCTGATACTAGCTGTGGCGGAACCGCCCAGATTAACCCGGACCTAGTGCTTACTCCACCAGATCCGGACTAACCTTGGTAGTCCCTTAGGATTTAAGGATCCTGACTTAGCCTTCCCATCCATATCGAGCTTGGTCTTGGGGCGACTCTCGAAGGAGTCCACAAGTCACATCATACACAACCACATTTATTACATAGAGTTGAAATATTACAAAACAATGTTGCTACTTATTACACCAAGGCCGGAAGTTCGTTAGCCCTTTCAAAAGTTGCCGGACTTCAACCAGTTCATTTCAAACTATCCACTACACAGTCCAAGATGTAGAGATGCTTGCTTCAGAAGAAAGGAGGAGTGAGGTAAGGATCCCATTCGAATAGAGTATACTCTGTTCCTGTAAAAAGAGTAGGCAAGAAGCCTGAGTACTAATTACTCAGCAAGACTTACCCGACCATAGGGTCTAATCTGACTTGCTATCTTGAGGCTAAAGAGGGATAAGTCAACTCACACTGCAGCAGAGCTATGAGTTGATCCTTAGCTTTTAGAGTGACAATCTCTTTTACTATAACGCTATTATACTAAGTTATACTTGTTCTACTAGCAAGCAACAATCACTCTTCAAAACATCCATTTATAGATAATTCCATTTCTTACTACAATGTTGGTCGCGATCAGGCAGCTTACAATAGGCAAGCCTTAGACGATTCGAATCAATTTTTCCACCTCTCGAGAGGGATACTCAGACACCCGTCATATGCATGTACACTGACCCCACATACGACAACCCAACATCCAATGCCACCTAGTCGCAACCATCCTCACCGAACCTGAGTGTCAGTCCTTCGACACCCGCCCAACCTCCTCCTTCCAGTGGGTCTTGTCTAGTTTCGCACTTAGGTACAACAGGACGAGAGGTTTACCGGAGCCCGTTATGGACGGCAAGTGAATGAGGCTCATTCGGCCCAACCAGGCCACACATCGGGAAGCCTTATGCGACACAGGCAGGATCAGGGTCCATGGCAATAATCATAGCATAATAATATCAGAAAGCGAAACTGATCCCGTCAGCATGTCTATCAAATTATTAACATCATTCTCATTCTTAAACGATTAACTTTAGTAAAAGAGTTCCATTCTAGGCCTATGCCACCTAAGCCATCTACTGCGTATAGGATCTTTATGCTGGATACCAGTTAGACATGCTCTAGGGTTTCAACCAATTCCTAACTCTAGTGCACAAACATAACCCATTTCATTATTTAAAGGACTCGAAAAGAAAAGGGGCTATGCAGCGGGGCTTGCCTTGGGTCAGAGGATCAGTGTCGGTGGTCGGCTCAAAGGCTACTCTTCCCGAGGCGGTGGACGATTCAGGTGCACCTACTTCTGGGCCTTCTGCTGCGGTGGAAGGCTCTTCAACTGGAGCCACCGGAAGTAACGTACCTAGGATGATGACATGTAGGAGTTTGAAAGGATGAGGATGATCAACCTATTGAAAAAAAGTAGGATGTACAATTTCTAAAGAAAATGTGGGCCGCTGGGGATAATCGTCTAGGTCACAAGGGCCTAAATGAGTGTCCTAGGGCTCAATTGAATTTTATATTATTTTAAATATTTTTAAAAGCTTACATGAATTTTCTAAGAATTTTTTGACATTTAAAAGCATTTTAGAATTAATTATATGTTTTTATAAAATTTCTATAAATTTTTCTACATTTTTCCTAATTAAGAACATTCTCTTATCTATTTAAAAAAATAATTAGGATTTAATTTAATCTCTTTCCAGAATTAAAATAATATTTACATAATTTAAGAAAATAAATTAACTAATTACTTAATTTAAACAGATTAAATTAAAGATTAAATAAATAGATAAATATAAATAAGAAAAGATTAAATAAAAAATCGTAATTACATTCGGCCTAGCCCAAAAGAAAAAAACAAAATAAAGTTTATTTCACCCCTTCCTATTTCGGCTCGGCCCACCGGCCGCGTGGGCTGGCGGCCCAGCTGACTGACCTCGCCCGGCAGCTTGGCGCGCCGCGCGTGCACGACGCGCTCTAGTGCGTCCGCCGCGCCGGCGCTGACCTCAGATGCGGACGCGCGACGCTCCCCTCTTTTCCCCGCCTTCCCTTCCTGCGCACAGCGGCCGCTGTGGCGTGGCGCTCGCCTGCGCAAACGCTGCGGCCAGGTGGCCTCACGGCGGCGGTGGTGGCCGCTGGTGCCCGCGCCTACCCGCACGAGGTGCGCACGAGCACTACGCACCCGGTGCGCGCGTCCACCGGAACCCTAGGGGTTCGCGCCCGCGGGGAACGCGCTAGCGCCACACGGCGTGGCCACGGCTGCCTTAGCTAGGCTCCGAGCTCAAGCGAGCTCGGGCCGGCCCTAATTCGCGATGCGGAGGGGATGAGGATGCGGGGAGCCAGTGCGGCTCACCTGCGCGGGCGCGGAGATGCTGCGGGGCGGGGGAAGCGGTGACAGCGACGGGGTGTGGGGAAGCGCGACGGCGAGTGGGGGTGCACTCCCCCCTGCTCGGCTTGGCGGAGAGGAAGCCCCGCCCCCGCGGGTCCCACCTATCAGTGCCGCCAGACAGGGGGCGCGGGTGGTGAGCGGGCTAGCCGCCACACGGGCCGCCACCCCCGGTTGGGCCTTGCCCAGTGGGCACGTGGCCGCGGGCCGCCGCCCTCCGCTTGGGGGATTTATCCCCCTTTTCTTTGTTTTAAACTTTAACCTTTTGCAATTTTAACCCCTAGATTTTGACCATTTCAAGCCAGGGTCCAAATACAAAAATTCAAGGGCTTAATTAAAACTACCCTTTTGCAATTTTTTCAGTGAAGAAACTAAAAATTTTGGAAATCTTTAAATTTGAATTTGAACTGAAAGTTTGAAATTGATGACTATATGATATGCGATGCACTTATGGCGGCGTTTGATACGAAATATCACACAACATCTCCCCCCTGTTGACAATGGACACATCAATGGTTCATAGAATCCAACTCCCCCTGAACTAGAGAACTCCTCCTCAAAATATGCCATGAAATACAAGAAGTGTACCATGAAGAGTTCCGCTAGGGATGAAAAGCTAGTAAATACAAGTTCTAGCATACAGAGCAAGTGAGGGCAAGGAAGCATGTAACAAGCTCAATTGAATCTATCTTATACAGATCAGGAGCATGTTTTCCAGGGTGTTGAAAAGAAAGCATCACCGACATGAATAGCATCTAGCAAGATAGGCATGAACAACAAGATGCTAGCAAAACATACAAGGTGTGCTACTCTCAACCAAAGCATATACACCAGGCCATAAGCAATTTAGAGACTTGCCGATTTCAAATTTAGCAATTTGTAACTTCATGCAAACAAATCAGATGCCAGGGGTTATTCACTTGTCAGTGCCACTTCTTACCAACCAATGCCAAGCCTAGGTTCAGAAAACCATCAGAAGCTTAAGACAAGGTTTTGGTCATACACAGCCTAGTCCAAGTTCATACCAAAGTTCAAAGGCAAGCTATCTCAAACTAGAACAGTGTGACAAGCGAACCCACCTGGATCTTTTTAATTCAGCTCATAAGACACACAAAGTGCACAGATTTAATTCAGATTTCAGTTTAGGCAAGGTGTCATAAATGCTTAGGCATAAACTTAACAAACGCATACGACTAGCATATCCAAATATGAGAAGATAGCATAGAATTCAACATTCCTACACATGCTAGGTAGCTAAGTCAAGTGGTGATCATGATTTTTGATTTTCAAGAAACAAAATCGACTTAGCTCACAAATGATATTAGACAGATTCAAGGAGATTAGCCAACCATGATCAAGCAAGCAACTGTACAATCTAGCACAAGCAAGTTACTAACTTATCATTCCAGAAGAGCTCTAGTGCTAGTGAAGGTGAAAATGCATATGATACAATGCAATGCATGATATGATAAAAAAGGCAGAGAAAACACAGAGAAGCAAAAAAAGGCAAATCAAAACCTAAACTACAACAAAATTACCCCAACCTAAAAGGGGTAACAAACACCAAGCTCCCCACGCAAGCGAGCAAACGTGCTAAGATCTGAGGGCTTGGTGAAGATATCTGCCAACTGGTTCTCGATCTCCACATGGATGAAGTCTATATCTCCCTTCTCATAGTGATCTCTCAAAAATTAAACCTCATGTCTATGTGTTTGGTTCTGGAGTGCAAGACGGGGTTCTTAGCTACAGAAATAGCAGAAGTAGAGTCTACTAGGACAGGGATCTTCCTAAAGCTGAGGCCAAAGTCACTCAAGGTAGCTCTCATCCAAAGCAGCTGGGAGCAGCAACTAGCAGCAACAATGTATTCGGCTTCTGTGGTAGAAGTGGCTACGCTAGATTGCCTGCGTGAGGACCAAGAGACAAGAGAAGGACCGAGAAACTGGCAGGTGCCGGAAGTCGACTTGCGCTCCAACCGACAACCCACAAAGTCAGCATCCGAATACCCTCTGAGAGAGAGCGTCGAAGCTGAAGAGAAGCAAAGACCAAGCTCCAGAGTGTATTTTAGGTACCTGAAGATGCGCTTCACCGCTTGACAGTGTGATGTCCTCGGTGAGGCCTGAAAACACGCACATAGGCAAACTGTGAACTGGATGTCCGGCCTAGTCGCCGTTACGTACAGAAGTGAGCCGATCATCCCTCGGTACTCTCTTTGGTCCACAACCTCCCCTTCTTCATCTGCATCAAGCGCCGTCTGTGTTGACATTGGAGTTGCCATGGGCTTGGAGTCTCCCATATCAAACTTCCTCAGAATGTCCTTCATATACTTGGCTTGATGGATGAAGTTTCCTTCACACCCTTGCTTGATTTGCAGTCCAAGGAAAAACTGCAACTCTCCCATCATGCTCATCTCAAACACCTTTGACATCTACTCAGAAAACTTGGTAACAAGAGAGTGAGACGAGCCACTAAAGATGATATCATCCATGTATATCTAGACAATAAGAAGATCACTACCATGCTTGAGGAGAAACAAGGTCTTATCCACACTCCCCATTTTGAAACCCTGGTTTAGTAAAAAGGTTTTCAATCTCTCATACCAGGCTCCAGGAGCTTGTTTCAAACCATACAAGGCTTTTTGCAATTTGTAAACATGGTTAGGGTATTTAGCATTTTCAAATCCAAGGGGTTGTTTGACATAAACTTCTTCTTGAATGAAACCATTTAGAAAAGCAAACTTCACATCCATTTTAAAAAGCATGAAACCCATGGAAGCTGCAAAGGCTAAGAGAATACATATAGCTTCCAGGCGTGCAACTGGAGCAAACGTTTTCTCATAGTCTATCCCTTGTTTTTGACAAAAACCCTTAGCCACAAGTCTAGCTTTGTTCCACACAACAACGCCATCCTCCCTTGCTTATTTTTGAAAACCCATTTTGTACCAATAGGATTGCATTGTGGCTGTGTCTCTACCAAAACCCAAACCTCATTCCTCTCAAAGTTTTCTAACTCCTCATGCATGGCATTAACCCAATTACCATCAGAAAGTGTGTGTCCAACATCCTTGGGCTCAAAGGAGGCAACAAATGCAGCATGAGCAAACAAAGCGATAGAACCTATCTAGGACCTCAAGGTCCTCTCATGCAAATAACCAATGATCCCATGTGGAGGGTGATCCCGCTGGACCTGCCGAGATGGAACAATCTCAGAGGTCACATTCCCTGCGAACGCAGCAGGGCCAGCCTCTACTCGATCTTGCGGTCGGGGGAGTGAGGAGGAAGCCGTCGACAAGGGTCCAATCTCAGAGGTCACATTCCCTGCGAACGCAGCAGGGCCAGCCTCTGCTCGATCTTGCGGTCGGGGGAGTGAGGAGGAAGCCATCGGCAAGGGTCCGCCTTTGTCTTCAGAGCTCATAGCAGAGGGTGCAGGAGTTGCAGTCGGTGCAGTGGCTCCTGCATCACAAGCATCTACCTAAACTTCCTCATCTTCAAAGATGGGAGTTCCTTCTTCATCATCACCTAAAAGCTCAAATGCAGGGGTTGTGCAAGGCATAGATTCATCAAAGGAAACTTCACAGGTCTCAACCACTTGTGTGGTATCGAGGATCCATACTCTATATGCCCTCGAGCTAGAGGCGTACCCAAGGAAAATACCATCCAAGCAGCGAGATTCAAATTTGTCCAAATGCCCCCCTTTTTGAGCACAAAGCATCTGCAGCCAAATGTACGCAGGTGCTTGATGATGGGCTGCCTACCAAACCGTAGCTCATACAAAGTCTTCCCTAAGAAAGCTGGTAGAAAGATGCGGTTGGCAATGTAACAGGCCGTATTCATAGCCTCAGCCCAAAAGTGTCGCGGAGTATGCTCATCAAGCATCGTCCACGGCATCTCAACAAGTGTGCAGTTATTTCGTTCCACGACCCCATTCTGAGGTGGGGTATAAGGAGACGAGAATTGGTGATCAAGACCCAGGTCACGACAGAAGGTTTCAAAACGAGAGTTATGAAATTCTCCGCCATTGTCGCTGCGGATTACCCTCATGGCCTTATGACTCTCATTTCTTAGCCTCAAGACCATATCTCGAACAAAACCGAAAGCCTCATCTTTGAATTCCATGAAGAACACCCACGAAAAGCGAGAAAAGTCATCTACAACGACAAGCACATACCACTTCCCACTGACTGACTGTACCCAAGCAGGACCAACCGTGTCCATATGCAGTAGCTCACTCGGGTAAGAGGTCATCACCTAATTGACAGATGCATGAGAAGCGGCAACAATCTTGCCATGACGATAGGGGTGGCATGCTAAGTTCTTTTCTGCTTTCAAATTAGGCAATCCTCGGATCAGTCCTATCGAACTCAACCTGGCAAGCAGATCAAAACTCAAATGGCCTAGCCTCCTATGCCTCTTCCAAATATCAGCAGAAGGACCAGCTACCAAAGACTAAGGAGGGCCAGAAACAGATGCAAGGTCTACCTTAAAAACCAGCCCATGGGGCAAAATCTGACAAACAATGTTTTCCTTAGCATCAAGCACACGAGAAGAACCCTCCTTAAAGCGAACCTCATACCCTTCCTTGAGAAGTTGTGAGACAGGAACTAAATCGAACCCTAAATTCCTCATAAAAGCAACTTCTCTTAGGGAAAGCTTGCTAGAAAGCGCAACAGAACCAACACCCAACACTTTACCTTGACCATTATCCCCGAATGTGATGTACTCCTTGGTGCTCACGGGGTTGAGGCTGGAGAACCATCTGCGGTGCCCTGTCATGTGCCTAGAGCAACTGGAGTCCATGATCCATATGTCCTCCAGGCCTCAATCCTACTAAATCAAGGAAAGTGAGAGTGAGCACATGGTCCGACACTGGGGTTAGTGAAATTGCTGAACCAGTGCCGAGCCATCTGCTCAAAGGTAGGAAAATCACAGTCAAAGTAAGCATCACGATGATCTGGGTACCCACGACCACCAAAGCGTGAGCTCCAAAACCTCGGTCAGGAGGTCCATAGCCATGCTTAAAATGACTAGGAGATCGATTGGCAAAGCGTCTCTCACCACCTAGAGCACGGGTCCGAAAGCCGCCTCCTCTCTCACCACTAGCAACACGGTCTCTCTTCTCACCGCTACGGGGAGGATCGTGCCTACCACCCCGATAGAACTGATCCTGGTTTCCCTAGGCTATCTCCTGCCTCTCAGCCCGCTTCCTCCTAAAGCAAAACTCCTCCAAGTGACCATTCTGCTAGCAAAAGTCACAGTGGTAGACATGTCTCTTGGGCATAGGCTGGGGCTAGGTCTTGGCATAGGCACAGGTGGGACAGTGTAGAGAGGGAATCACAAGAGCATACTTCCCAAGCTTCCTTTATGGTGACATCTTTCTCCACCAACTGCAGCCTCAAAGTGAGACAATTCTCACATGTATGAGGGGGTGCTGAAAGCACCTCAAGGTCAGCTCTCACCTGGTCAAGCTCACTACTCAAGGTAGGACAGACCATAAACGCACCCAAAAGCATGGGTCTAGTCCTAAGCTCCTCCAAATCCTTGAGCTGCACATCACACTTCACCTTCAGCTTAGCTATGTCAACTGCTAGGTGGAGGTAAGACTCACACTCAGGCACCTCAATCAAGGTAGGCTCATCCAATTTAGACTAAAGCTTGCTAAACTCAACCTTTAGCCTGTCCATCTCCTCTACCTGATGAGCATACTTGCTCTTCTGCTCACAAAGGTCACTCATGAGGGACTCATAGGTAGGGCACTCAAACTCACTAGGCTGGCCTTGCACACTCTTTGGCCTTTCAATCTCAGCCAAGGCATCAGCAAGCTTGGCTTTTTGCTTTCGTAGTTTGTTAGCTGCCTTCTCCAACAACTTATCCGGGGCTTTCAACTCACGACTGTTCCTCTCCAGCATATCAAGGATCTCAGCTTGCTCAGGAGTTACCACTTCATCGGAGGAGTCATTGTCGTTGCCCTTGTCGTCCTTGTCACCAAGCGCAATGGAGCAAAATGATCTCCGGTTCACCTTGAGCTTGCGCTTGGACTTGCTGGAGACGAAGCAAAGGTCAGCTAGAACGCCTTGTTCTCAACTCTTGTCTTGCTTGGTGATGATCTCCTCATCGCTTGAGCTTGACAAAGACGAAGAGGAGGAGAAGGACGATCCACTGTAAAGACCAACAAGCTTGGCGAAGAAGGCCTTGTCCCACGTCCGGTTGTCCTTCTGGTAGCTCTTGAAAGCCTTCCTGAAGTTCTTGATCTTGCCGGAGCAGTGCTTGGTGTGGTTGCGCTTGTCGTAGTCATGCTTGCCGGAGCAGTGCTTGCTGAAGTCGCGGGAGTGGTTCTTGCTGTAGGACTGAGACGTGCGACTAGAAGGGGGGGTGAATAGGAGCACTTGAAATCACAAAATCACAAACCCCAAATGAAACCAGATACTAAGCACCGTCCACTGAACAGATACGTGCCTAGCAGCGCAAGGGTGCCGTCCACTGTGAGGATACGCACCAATGCAAGAAAGCTCAAGATCTGAACAAGAGTGACAACGGAGCAACGGATTTTGCAATATCCGCCACAAGACACTCACCACACCTAGGTGTGTCTCACTGACTCACAGTAAGCAAAGAGAATGGTCTTAAGGGAGGAATGCGAAAATCCGCAGCAAAATCACAGCGGAAAAACCAACCTGGGAAGAACACAGCAGCTCCCGGACTGTCCGGTGGCCAACACCGTATTGTCCGATGGGACCGGACTATCCGGTGCTTGACGCTGGACTGTCCGGTGGCACGGCCTGGACAGTGCCACTCACCGGACTGTCCGGTGGGCGCTGCCGGACTATCCGGTGGAACCGGACTGTCCGGTGGCCTCTGCCGGATGGTCCGATAGGGTCGCAGAAAAGATGTTTTCAAATCCAAACTTGATCAAACCTTGTCCAAACTTCACGAAATTCAGCACAGGTTATCTAGACCCTATTTCAAAGTTATTCCCAACAGATCAACTCAAGGTAACCGCGGAATCAGCGGGAATTTCAGATCTTGTGAAATAGCCATCCTTGGGCAAGAAAGGGGAAAACACAAAAAAGGCTTGCTCGTGGCAATCCAGCAGGATTGAGATGAACTATGTCATGATCTCCACGTCCTAGCAAGTCCAGAACATCAGCAAAGAAAGGGATTCAAGCTTGCCTAACAAAAATACCCAAAAAGCAAGGATTGACCCCAAAAACCAAAG
The DNA here is from genome assembly GCA_030272315.1 of Paspalum vaginatum. Classification (NCBI taxonomy): domain Eukaryota; kingdom Viridiplantae; phylum Streptophyta; class Magnoliopsida; order Poales; family Poaceae; genus Paspalum; species Paspalum vaginatum. The sequence continues at coordinate 19,522,543 of CM059014.1, forward strand.
AGAGAGGGGGAGGAGAAGAACACAAGGTTGCTGCACGAATTTGCTTCGATTAAGTGCCCAAGATGGGTCTAAAGATTCAGCATACAAGCAGAAATTCGTCCCAAGCAACCACCCTCACCTTCCCTCAAGATTAGGAGGCTAAATCCTACTCTAACCTCTCTAACAATGGAGCTCAAAGCTTAAGGACGAAAATCACCAAGTGAAAACTAATCCTAGCAGCCAAGAGGCCTTCTAATGACCTACACTGAACCTATTTATACCCGAGTGCTATTTAGACAGTTTTGCACTTAGGTCCCTACAGCTAGACAAACCCTAAGGACTCAAACGAAAGATTACAGGATATTTCGGGACGGACGACCACGATGGAATCTTGATCTTCGTAAGTTCCACGCAATCCTCGGATGCTCTCCACGTGGCCAGTAGTCCAATCCGCGATCCGCCCCCGGTTTTGAAGTCAGAAACCGGGAAACTTTAGGAAGTCTCCACCTGGGCCGGATTTGGCCCATCTTCTCTATCTTGGCCAGTCGTGGCCCAACTCACCAAGGCTTGGGTAGCTTGGGTGACGGTTTTGAGCCGAAGCCGCCAAAGCCTCCCTCGCACGCCTTCGCGCCACGCATTCGGGTTAGAGCACCGCGGTGGCGCCCGGCATCCCCTGTCCATCGGGGTAGCCTCACAGTCCTTCGGAGAACTTACTCCTGCCGTCGTCGTGCCGCTCCTCCGTATACCGAACTCCCATGGCCGACAGACGCCGAGTGTGCCTCCAGTCCATCGGAGGGCCTCCTGTCCATCGGAGGTCTTGTGCCCAGGTCCTTCTGGGTCTTGCTATTGTTGACAATCACTCATCACTCCAGAGGCAATGGAGCCGGTCCATTGGCTCTCACATGCCATTCTAGCAGTAGTCGTTCTGCTTGTTCGGGCACTCGGCGATGAAGTGGCTGACCTCTCCGCACTCGAAGCACTTGGGCTTCCCGCCCCTCTTCTTGCTCATCCGGTTGTCATAGGCACACTGGAAGTGACTAGACACCAGACAAAGCTCATCATCCCCAAGTGACGCCAACTGCTCCTCTGTCACAGACATCAAGGCAGAGAATGAAAAACCGTGAAGTGGGGGGTTAGCAGCAACTTCCTTGGATCTAGAAGCCAAGGACAGGCTCTTGGAGCTGGTACCATTGAGCATATCTATCATCTGGTAATCAACCTCTGTGGCCTTGAGCTTGCTGTAAAGCTCCTCAACTCCCAAGGTGTCATACCCTGCCAACTCAAGAATGGAGTTCTTCTTGATCTCCCACACATTCCTGTCCAAGGAATACAACAACTTGACAGCCTGCTGATGGTCACTGTATGGGAGAGCATCGGGACAGAGTTGACACGGAGCTTGTTGATGATTGACTGAAAATAACCAAACAAGGCATCCATAGACTCTCCCGGCTTCTAGGCGAAGTTCTCATACTCTCGGCGGTAAGTCTCAACAAGCCGGCCCTTAACTGTCACCGTTCCCTCATGGTGTGCACTGAGAAGGGACCAGATCTCATGGGTAGTATCAAGGTGGCTCACCCTCTCATAGTCCGTCGGACCAAGTTTGGAGAAGAAAAAGTTCACAGCCTTGTAGTTCGCCTCGTGCTGACCAACGAGCGTCGTTGTGGTACGCTCGGCAACGGGGAGCACCGTGAAAGTTGTACTCTGTGTAGCATTCCATATGTCCTCGCTCTGGCTAAGCAAGAAAGCCCTCATTCTATCCTTCCAAAAGGGATAGCCATCCGAGCTAAGAATCAGAACCTTCCCAGAGTGCACCATAGTCGCTACTGGTTTCTCACCGGTAAAGGTATGAAGAACCCTAACCGGCTCTGATACCAATTGTAGGACCGAGACGTGCGATTGGAGGGGGGTGAATAGGAGCACTTTAAAACTCAAATTCACATACCCCAAAACTAGTGCTTGAGAGATGAAGTAGACACCATCCACTAAACAAATACGTGTCTAGCAGCGCAAAGGTGCTGTCCACTGAGAGGATACACACCAAGCGAGAAAAACTGCAAGCCAACTCGACAAGGGCACCGAGGCAACGAATCTTGCAAATACCGCCACATGACATTCACCACAGCAAAGTGCATCTCACTGACTCACAGCAAGCAAAGAGAATAGTCGGGAAGTGGGGAATAGTCCGAAGCAAAAACACAGTGGAAGAAGCAATAAGCAGAAGTACATCTCCTGCCCTAGACACGCCGGATTGTCCGATATCAGGGGCCGGACTGTCCAGTTCCATTGGACAGTCCGGCAGGGGCTACCAGATTTTCCGGTGTAGTCCCTGCCTAGGCACCCGACACCGGACAGTCCGATGAGGGCAACCGGATAGTCCGGTTCCATTGGACTGTCCACTGGCTCTACCGGATAGACCGGGAAAGTTGCAAGAAAGGGGGTTTTCAGACCCAAATCTGTCCAAATCTTTTCCAATCTTCACGAAATTTTGCATAGGCTATCTGGACCCTATTCCAAAGGTTTTCCCAAATCATCAACTCAAAATGACCATCAGATCAGCCAAAATTTCAGATCTCGTGAGATGGCAATCTTTGGGCAAGAAAGGGGGAAAACTCAAGAGGGACTTGCTCATGGCAATCCAGCAGGATTGAGATGATCTAAGTCATAATCTCCATGTCCTAGTAGGACCAAAAGAGCCAAAAGAACAGGATTCACTCATGGGCAAAGCAAATCACCAAAAGCCCTTGAGTTTCATCCAAAAACCAACTAGAAAGAGGGGAGGGCGATAGCTGCACATATGAGCACGATTTGGAGAAGAATCTGGCCTTGATTAGAAGTGGAATCAGTGGTTACAAGGTTCCACACAGCCTACCACCCTTCATCCTCCCACTAATGCAAAGAACTAGCCTAGGGGACTCCCCAATCCTAAGCTAAGCACCCGATTTAACCTTAAGCTCTTGGCTGGTTGGAAACTAAGCCTAGGGTTTCTTGAGGTGGAAGAGTCATCTAAATGACCAGCCACTTAGGTATTTATAGCCCAGGCCTAATCGACACATTTTACACTAAGACCACTATATTATAGAAACTCCCGTAGGGGCCAAAACGGAAAAAACTGGACTTTCTCGGGGACGGACAACCATGATGGAGTCTTGATCTTATTCGTCTGCAAGCTATCTCACGGATGATGTCCACGTGGGCAGTACTCCAAATCAGCCGATCGACCTCATGTTTTGATGTCAGAAACTGAGAAACTTTAGGGTTTCCTTCCTGGGCCTAGAACGGCCCACTCCACTCTAATCTACCAACGCCCTCACCCGTCTTCACGCCATGTACTCGGGTTGGAGCACCGTGGTGGCACCCGGCATCCCTAGTCCATCGGGGTCACCTCGCAGTCCTTCAGAGGTCTTACTCCCGCCGTCGCCGTGCCGCTCCTCCGTGTACCGAACTCCCATGGCCGACTGACGTCGAGCATGCCTCCAGTCCTTCATAGGGCTTCCATCTACCTCCTGTCCATCGGAGGGCCTCCTATCCATCGGAGGTCTTGTGCCCAAGTCCTTCTAGGTCTTTGGCTTCTGTTGACAATCACTCATCACTCCAGAGGCAATGGAGCCGGTCCATTGGCCCTCAAACTTATCTAAACGATGGGGTTGGACTACATAGGACAGACAGTCGCTCTCACCAGGTGGGACTACCAACTAAAACTGCATGGGACAAGACACCTTCCAAGGCAAACTCTAGTCTAGACACCACGTCTACACAACCGAGTTTACTACTACACTAGTTCGAAGCCATAGAGCAAGCACAACTGTATAGCTAAACTACATAGAGAACACTTGGCACCTATAAACTACTAAGTAGGGACTAAGAATGTAAGTAAAGTAAGTATGAAATAAATAAAGCAGAGAAGCAATGAACTTTACTATATCTTGGAAATAGAGTAATATTTCCTCTGAGATTAAGAGCTCGAGAATAGAATACCCAAGAGGAATCCGACTCCTTCACTCTACAACTCACTACTCACTCTTGATACAATTGGCTCTCTTTACAATGCCAATGGTGGCCTCACTACTATATTCTACACTCAACTACACAACCACACTATTCTTCTATTGATCCCCCACACCCTGCAAGTGACCTCCCGAGGGTTAGTTATAGCTTGGAGGCCGAAGGGGGGCTACATGTAGGCGTTCTAGGTCGGTAGCGAGCATAAGCTAGTGGCTAGGCGACCAAGGAGGTGGCCGGCCGACCATAGGGGGTGGTCGGGTGGCCATTCATTTTACCAACATTGGCAATCCAACGGTTGATCTTGACTCCTGATATCGGTTGGTGGTTTACCAAGTCAGTTTGTATGTAAGATGGTTAAGTCACATGGTCGGCCGATTGCATGTTTTACCGACTTAGAGCATCCGATAGCTGAGAAGGCTTCCCCAAGTCGGTTGGAGGTTGAAGTAGTTGATACACATGCAAAACAAGGTCGATGCATGGTTGGCCGACCATGGTGAGTGGTCGAGCGGCCACTTGATTGGCTGCATGTTGTTCCCCTCGGTTTGCTGACGTCATCGATGCTTTGTGTGTTGGACTTCCGATGCTTGGATGCATTGGATACGTGATCCAACGGTTGCATTTGACTTAGTTTGTGTTTCTTTGCATGCAGGTCAATCGGTTGGCCAAAGTGACATGGTCGGGCAGCCTTGTATTATGGTCGGGCGACCATGCTTCTTGGGCCAAAAGATTGTATTGGACCTTTGGAGGACAGTCCATGGCAAGAGATGGTCGGGCGCCATATTTGGTGGTCGGCCGACCATGGTGAATGGTCAGGCGACCATGCCCATTTGTATGGTTGTTTCTTTATGTCCTTTCACATGTTTTCCATTGTTTCCTTAATTGTTTTGAACGTGACAAGCTCCTGCGTACAACTTTCATGCACAACTCGTGGAACTAGTTAGTAATACATGTAAACTTGGTAAAACATAGTCTGAAACATGAAATGTTGGTGGTCGAAATGGGTTTTATCGACCGCCAACACACCCCGACACTTAAACTTTACTCGTCCTCAAGCAAAGACAAGAATTAAGCACAAGTGGGAAGGGGATAACATCAACAATCACCATAACAAGCACAAGGTTATTCCTGACTATTTCATCCTGCCTAGGATTTCAATGGTGTCTACACCTGAGTTATTGAATGTTGAAACATGGAAGAAGAATATATCAGAATTAACTTCAGGTTCCCACATCACATGATCAAGGAGGTTTTCAAGATTTTCAAAATAGGGCATGCCAACTTTTCTGATCTCAAGGCCAACTCTCAGTCACTCAGAGGACGAAATGTCCTTGCCAGAGTCTTGTATTCCTCACATCCTATGCTACCAAGGCTTTTTGTGGAGCTGAGGTAATTGGGAGAATGAGGCTTTCCCGTCATATTTGTATTGTCGAATCAAATCAGGTGTCAAGACAGAATTCTCAATCAAATAAAAATCAGCCATGTGTAGGTGTAGTGTAGGGATTTGTCTCTCGTAGGTGTTTTGTTTGATTCGCATGTTGGAGTAGAGGACATGGAGTTCTTCATCCTTTTCATTTCATCTTTTCTCATACTTTTTTCTTTTCTTCTTTCTTTTTTTTCGAATCTCCATGCCTCTCTTTCTTTCAAGTAGAACTTGAATGGGACCATTGACTCATGGAACGTGCATGTGAAGGCCACAATTCTCAACTAATTTGAACTCTTTTAATGGAACGAGACTTGATAAGACTCAAAATGATCAAGGAAGCACAAAAGTATAAGGTTTCTTTTTATATGTGGCACTGGTTGGACAAATGACAGGTACTTGAGATCATCCAAGATGGAGCCTTATTTTTTTCAAATAAAAATCATAACTCGTGTGGGGGGGTTCCTTTAGTTTTCTCCAATTATCTCATCTCGTATGAATCAACAAAATAAACCCAAGTGGTTCTCGATTCATGATTGTATCCATAGGCAAGATTAATCTAGCATGAGGAATAAAATGGTGCAAGCACAAGTTGATTGTGACATTATGATCATGTAGAGCATAGTTTAACAAGGTTTCATGTGTAAAGCGCAAAATTTGAGAGGTGTACAGAATTGAAATGTGTAATCCTGACCTCCAAAATGCGGGTTTGAGATGAGAGTGGGCTGGCCAGCCCATGACCATGGTCGGCTGACCCTATTACCAAGCTAGCCGGCCACAGGGCATGGTCGGGCGGCCACTAAATTTCGGGGTTCGACCCGTGCGCTGGTTGATTTTTGATGGGAGAGCCTTATGGAGATGTGACAATGCGGTGTAGCATCTTTTTGTCGAAATTACATGGTCGGGGGACCATGGTATATGGCTAGGGTAGCCATGCCGTCTCACCCGTTTCTTCTGAATTTTTCTGAGTAGTGCTGTGACATTCTGCACAAAGTGTTTCTTCGCGTGGTTTCTGCAAGATTAGTGATAGGAGGTCGAATGGCTTGGCCATTCTACCTAAACTCATCATTCAAACAAGGGAAACTATCCTACCTTTATTGAATGAAATAAAATTGTAGGCGCATGTTACAAAGGTAAATTAAACAAAACAAAACAAAATTTAGCCCTAGAATTAAAAACCTAAAAGCGCCTAAGATAACTAGAAGCATGGGCGTTTATGGTGCGGGTGGATCATAAAGATCAGGATGCCCCATTGCTTCTGCAAGACGGTGAACTTTGGCAGATAGTCCCTTCCTGAGGACATCTATCTTATCATCTATGCCCATCCGCCAAAGTTCACCTTCAGCGCAGTGCTCCTCTTAATTTTGTAGTTTTGCCTTGAGTGCTGTGTTCTCCTCCCTAAGGGAGGCCACCGTGTCTTCTTCTTCACCAGATGAGTCTTCAAAATGTCCCGGCGGTCCCCTAATTGGAGGAGGGACATCTACCCTCTTCACCGTCCTCCGTGGTGGAGTTGAGTCGATGGATTCATCTATGGAGGTACAAACACCATACCATAATCAGTATAGGTTTTAACCCCATGGATGGTGTGGGTAGATGCACTAGGGATCATTGGATCCTTAGATGGGCTAGCAGCCTCCTCCTGGAAGAGGCTCTTCACACACTTCACGCACGCGATTACCCCCAAGGTGGGACACGAAGATGGACGTGCCACATTATTGGTGATTGCCCATTCGCCTTGAAAACCCTTCTGTCATCGTCCTGGAGGGTGACGGCACCGTGATCGGCGGCATCAAGAACCATAAAAGGTCCTTCCCACTTACTTCTAAGCTTCCCATGACCAAAAAGATGAACACGAGAGTTAAAGAATAGTACCTTATCTCCTAGTTTGAATGTTTTGATCCTGATCCGCTTATTGTGCCATCTTTTGGTATGCTCCTTGTATGGCTTGGCATTGTGGTATGCCTTCTCCCTCCATTCCTCCAACTCGGCCAGTTGTATCTATCTTCTCAACGCCTGCCGACTGGATATCCATGTTCCACCTCTTCACTGCCCAGTGAGATTTGAATTCAAGTTCCACTAGAAGATGACAAGTCTTGCCGTACACCATTTGGTATGGTGACATGCCAATGTGAGTCTTGTATGCTGTGCGATATGCCCAGAGAGCATCGGGTAGCTTGTATACCCATTCTTTTCCCATAGCTTTGATTGTCTTTTGCAATATGTTCTTGATCTATTTATTTGACATCTCAGCTTGGCCACTTGTCTGCAAATGATAAGGGGTGGCTACACGGTGGTCCACACCGAGGTTAGCGAGACACTTCCTGAAAGCACTTATCAATGAAGTGTGCACCTCTATCACTGATGATGATCCGTGGTACTCCAAAGCGAGGAAAGATGGTCTCCCAGAACATCTTGATGGAGTGTCTTGAGTCCGTTGTGGGACATGGTATTGCTTCTACCCATTTTGCACATAATCCATTGTGACAAGAATGTACTCCTTGTGTCCATTCTTGGGAAATGGTCCCATGAAATCTATGCCCACACATTGAATATGTCAATTTGAAGATTGCTCGTGAGTGGCATAGCATCTCTTGGATTTATGTTCCCTTGGCACAGACACATTGGACACTGTCGCACGAACTCTTTTGCATCTTCGTACATAGTGGGCTAGTAGAACCCACTTTGCCAAATTTTTGTATGAGTCCAATAAGCCCCATAGTGACCTCCGTAGGAGGATGCATGGCATCTATCAAGGACTTGCGGTGCTTCACAAGCTAGAATGCAGTGACATCGGAGTCTGTCTGCGCAGAGTTTGTATAAGTAGGGGTCATCCCAGAGATAGAATCAACTGTCGTCAGCCAATTTCCTCTTGTGTGCTCCTTCAGGGACATAGCCAGCAACTATGTAATTCACCAGATTTGCATACCATGGTTGGGCTGTTGTCACCTTTAGAAGCTGATCATCTCTCATGTAGTCATCAATCGGCAATGACGATGTTTCCTCAAATTTCATTCGTGAGAGGTGATCTGCAATTGAATTTTCTACTCCCTTTTTATCTCTGATTTCTATGTCAAACTCTTGGAGTAATAGTACCCACTGGATTAGGCATGGCTTTGCATCTTTCTTGGTGAGGAGATATTTGAGAGCTGTATGATCTATGTAGATGATGACTTTTGATCCTACCAAGTATGATCTAAACTTGTCAATTGCAAAGACCACTGCTAGCAGTTCTTTCTCGGTGGTGGAGTAGTTCAATTGTGGGCCAGTTAGCATTTTGCTCACATAAGATATGGCATGATGCTTCTTGTCATTGGTTTGGCCCAGTACTGCTCCAATAGCGAAGTCACTTGCATCACACATGATCTTGAATGGTTTGTTCCAATCGGGCAGTTGAATGATGGGTGTCGTGACCAGTGCTCTCTTGAGCTTGTGAAAGGCTTCGAGACAATCCTTGTCAAACACGAAGGGAATATCCTTGGCTAGCAAGTTGGTCGGAGGTCAGGCTATATGGGAGAACTTTTTGTTAAATCTCCTGTAGAACCCAGCATGGCCTGAGAAGCTTCTGATGGCCTTAATGTTTGTAGGTGGAGGTAGTTGTTCAATGACCTCGACCTTTGCATGATCTACCTCTATTCCTCTTTCTGAGATTTTGTGGCCTAGCACAATTCCTTCTCTAACCATGAAATGACATTTCTTCCTAGTTTAGGATAAGGTCGACTTCTTTGCATCTCTGGAGGACTTTTTCAAGGTTCTCTAGACATGCATCAAAGCTCTTGCCACAGACTGAGAAATCATCCACGAAGACTTCCATGATGTTCTCAATGAAATAAGAGAAGATTGCCATCATGCACCGCTGGAATGATGCTGGAGCATTGCACAGCCCGAATGACATTCGCCGATAAGTGAAAGTTCTGTAAGGGCATGTGAACGTGGTCTTACTCTGGTCCTCCGGGTGAATCGGAATCTGGTGGTAGCCAGAGTAGCCATCGAGGTAGTAGAAGAAAGAGTGATTTGCTAGCCTTTCTAGAATTTCGTGAATAAAGGGAAGAGGAAAATGATCCTTCCTGGTGGCGGAGTTGAGTTTTCTATAGTCAATGCACATCGTCCAACTGGTGACAGTTCTCTGTGGGATTAATTCATTGTTCTAATTCTTGACAACTGTCATCCACCCTTCTTAGGTACAACTTGTACGAGGCTGATCCATTCACTATCTTGCACGGAGTAGATGATACCCGCGTGTAGCAATTTGAACATTTCCTTTTTAACTATCTCTCTCATCACATTGTTGAGTCATCTTTGAGGTTCCCTTGTGGGTTTGTGGTCAACCTCCATAGGAATGCAATGGGTGCATAGGTTGGGACTGATTCCCTTCATGTCTTAGAGCGAGTATCCAAGCACGGTTCTATACTTCTCCAAAATTGAAAGTAGTCACCGGCTCTCACTCTTTGTCAGCTTGTCGCTGATGATTACCGGTGTGTCCTCTTTCCCGTGGAGGAAGGCGTACTTCAGGTCAGGCAATAGTTGTTTCAGCTCTATTTTTGGAGCTTTGGGCCACAATGATTCACCAAGTTCCTCAAACTCAAGCGGTTCGTCTACCGCACTGAAGTCGCTAAGAGCCTCTTCCTCTAGGCTGTTGTGTTGACCCATTTCCTCAAGCGAAAGGCTCATCACTTCTTCTAATGGGTCGACCTCTAGCTTGGCTTCTATTTTGGCATTGAGGATCTATTGATGTTCAATTTGATTTCCTCTTTGCCTAACTGAAGTTGCAGCTTCCCTCTGTATATATCTGAGTTGGTGAGGGCGGCGATTCAGATCCCAACCACAATCAACAGTGTGGGTCCCTCTGGGATATCAAAGACATGGAAGTCTAAGAACACCTGTATATCCTGCAATGTCATTGGAATCACTCGAAGTACACCGTTGCACTTCAAATATCTGCCATCTGTCCATTGTAGACGTATGGTCGATCTTGACAACGGCTGTGTGGGGGAAACAACTATCCATCACATACTTGGGAATTCTTGGATCATATATGATGTCATGCGGCTGAAGCCTTGATACTTGACTAGGGATGACGTTGGGGTCTAGATAGAATTTGATTACTCTTGTGTCCAGACGTCTCTCCTCTAGCCATTCCTGATCGATTGCTGCGAAAAGCCAGAGCAGGTCCTCCTTCATATATTCTTTGTGGTATGGTGGTGTATATGCTAGTTTGGAGGTCCTGATGAAGCGTTGGTCTAGTTTAGGCAACTGAGAGGCGTTGCCAAACTCCATGAAGATTTTGTCCTCGAAGGAGAAGGAGGTGTCGACGGAGGAATCGTCAAGGCTAAACTGACCCTCTCAGTTTGCCGTGATGATGGTTCTGGGATCTCTTCGATTCGGGGAGGTAATGGTGAAGAGGGATAATGTTGGATTTGTCACTCTTCATTAGCAATTTGCCCAGGAGGCTTCTGTGGAGGTTGCTCTTCTAAAGTGCCGAAGTCAGAAGCCTTCTCGAGGATTTTATCGAGAATTTTTCTACCCTTGCATGCCTTTAAGTGCAAGAACGATGCTCCTGAGGCTAGGTCGAGGCAAAGATTAGCACCAGGTGAGAGACCTCAGATGAAGTGCTGCATCAACACTGTCTCTAGAATAGCCAAGTTTGGTCCTAAGGAGACCAGACGATTGAAGCGCACCCAAGCTGCCCCCAAGGATTCTCTCTCTCTTTGTCGGAACTGAAAGAACTTTGCAACGAAGATCGACAACCTTGTTTAGCAGAAAGAAGCGCAGACAAAAACTTAATTTCAGTTCCTCCCATCTCCCTTCTACTTTACCAACTGTCTGATTGCACCAGATTTTTGCCTCCCCCGTTAGTGAAAACGGAAAAAGCAACCATCTTAGTGTTTCACTGGACATTCCTGAGATAACCAAATAGATGCATAACTGCTCGAACTCCCGAAGGCGTGAGGAGGGACATTCTGATTCGAATCCTTCGAATGATTGCTCCCAAACGATGGCTATCAAGCCAGGACGTAGCTGATTGCCTCTGTGGTGATGGGTGTGAATGATGGTGGAGGCTCCAAGTAATCGCCCTTTAGAGCGGTAAGTTGATAGATAGGCATGGAATCCATATGGTGATGATATGTTGTATTTGGTGGGGATATATGTAGTGGTTGTGTATGGTGAGAGTATGGACGGCCTAGGTTCTAGTCAAATTAGCTACCGTTCCCTGGCAACGGCACCAGAAAAGCTTGTTGGCGTTTCTTAGCCTACTGAAATAAATCCGCAAGCGCATGGAAACACGTTGTAGCTTTTCACCCAAGAGTATTCCAGGGTATCGAAATCCACGAGGAACGAAGAGTAACTCAATGTAAAACGGATATGACCGAACAGTAAAACCAACAATTGTAGAAATAATTAACAGAGCAGAGCAGGATCAATACTTTAGATAAAACAACTTAACTTTACTAAACAAACCAGAACTCTACTTAGCAAGTTTACTTGGACATTGAGGCTATAGAACCACTTCTAGGCACCAGAGTGCTGATAACCCGGATGAGAAAGGTGGGCGCTACAGGACTCAGCTATGCGTCGATGACAACTTATCCGAACGACAGGGTTGGACTACACAGGACACACACCCGCTGTCACCAGGTGGGACTACCAACCAAAATTGCGTGGGACAGGACACCTTCCAAGGCAAACTCTAGTCTAGACACCAGTGTCCACACAACCGAGTTTACTACTACACTAGTTCGAAGCCAGATAGCAAGCACAACTATATAGCTAAACTACACAGAGCACACTTGGCACCCGTAAAGTAGGGACTAAGAATGTAAGTAAAGTAAGTATGAAATAAATAAAGCAGAGGAGCAAGGAACTTTACTGTATCCTGGAAATAGAGTAATATTTCCTTTGAGATTAAGAGCTCGGGAATAGAATACCCCAGAGGAATCCGACTCCTTCACTCTACAACTCACTACTCACTCTTGATACAATTGACTCTCTCTACAATGCCAAGGGTGGCCTCACTACTATATTCTACACTCAACTACACAACCACACTATTCTTCGATTGATCCCCCACACCCTGCAAGTGACCTCCCAGGGGGGTATTTATAGCTTGGAGGCCGAAGCGGGGGTACTTGTAGGCGTTCTAGGTCGGTAGTGAGCATAGGTCGGTGGCCGGGGGACCAGGAGGGTGGCCGGCCGATCATAGGGGGTGGTCGGGCGGCCATCCATTTTACCGACATTGTCAATCCAATGGTTGATCTTCACTCCTGATGTTGGTTGGTGGTGCCCAAGTTAGTTTGCATGTAAGACAGTTAAGTCACATGGTCGGTCAACCGCATGTTTTACTGAACTTAGTGCCTCCGACTGCTGAGAAGGCTTCCCCAAGTCGGTTGGAGGTTGAAGTAGTTGATACACACAAATCGAGGTTGGTGCATCATCGGCCGACCATGGTGAGTGGTCCGGCGGCCACCTGATTGGCTGCATGTTGTTCCCCTCGGGTTGCTGACATCATTGATCCTTTGTGTGATGGCCTTCCGATGCTTGGATGCATTGGATACTTGATCCAATGGTTGCATTTGACTTGGTTTGTGTTTCTTTGCATGCAGGTCAAAGGTTGGCCAAAGTGACATGGTCAGGCGTCCATGTGTTATGGTTGGGCTACCATGCTTCTTGGGCCAAAAGATTGTATTGGACCTTTGGAGGACAGTCCGTGGCAAGAGATGCCCGGGCACCATATTTGGTGGTTGGACGACCATGGTGAATGGTCGGGCGACAATGGGTGATGGTCAGGCGACCATGCCCATTTGTATGGTTGCCTTCCTTTGTGTCCTTTCACATGTTTTCCATTGTTTCCTTCATTGTTTTGAACGTGACAAGCTCCTGCATACAAATTTCATGCACAACTCGTGGAACTAGTTAGTAATACATGTAAACTTGGTAAAACATACTCTGAAACATGAAATGTTGGTGGTCGAAATGGGTTTTATCGACCGCCAACACCAAGTCAAGTGGTGATCATGGTTTTTGATTTTCAAGAAATAAAAGTGACTTAGCTAACAAATGATATTATACAGATTCAAGGAGCTTAGCCAACCATGATCATGCAAGCATTGTACAATCTAGCACAAGCAAGTATTAGCTAGTCATTCCAGAAGATGCTCTGGTGCTAGTGAAGTGAAAATGGATATGATACAATGCAATGCATGATATGATACAAAATCTAAGGAAAACAAAGAAACACAAAGAGAAGGCAAATCAAAAACCTAAACTACAGCAAAGCTACCCGAAAACTAATAGGGGTAACAAACACCAAGCTCCCCATGCAAGTGAGCAAATGCGCTAAGATCTAAGGGCTTGGTGAAGATATCGGCCTACTGGTTCTCGGTTTCCACATGGATGAAATCTAGATCTCCCTTCTCATAGTGATCTCTCAGGAAGTGAAACCTCACATCTATGTGTTTGGTTCTGGAGTGCAAGACGGAGTTCCTAGCTACATAAATAGAAGAAATATAGTCTACTAGGATTGGGATCTTCCTAAACTCAGGCCAAATTCACTCAGTGTAGCTTTCATCCAAAGTAGCTGGGAGAAGCTACAAGCAGTAGCAACGTATTTGGCTTCTGTGGTGGAAGTGGCTATGCTAGATTGCTTGCGTGAGAAACAAGAGACAAGAGAAGAACCTAGAAACTGACAGGTGCCAGAAGCAGACATGCGCGCCAGTCGAGAACCCGCAAAGTCAGCATCCGAGAACTCTCTAAGAGAGAGCATCGAAGTTGAAGAGAACCAAAGACCTAAGCTCAGGAGTGTATTTTAGGTACCTGAAGATGCGCTTCACCGCTTGACGGTGTGATGTCCTTGGTGAGGCCTGAAATCACACACAAAGGCAAACCGCTGAACTGGATGTCCGGCCTGGTCATCGTTAGGTACAGAAGTGAGCCGATCATGCCACGGTACTCCCTTTGGTCCACCACCTCCCCTTCTTCATTTGCATCAAGCACCGTTTGTGTTGACATGGGAGTTGACATAGGCTTGGAGTCTCCCATATCAAACTTATCCAGAATGTCCTTCGTGTACTTGGCTTGATGGATGAAGGTTCCTTCATGGCCTTGCTTGATTTGCAGTCCAAGGAAAAACTGCAACTCTCCTATCATGCTCATCTCAAACTCCTTCGACATCTGCTCTAAAATCTTGGTAACAAGAGAGTGAGATGAGCCACCAAAGATGATATCATCCACGTATATCTGGACAATAAGAAGATCACTACCATGCTTGAGGAGACACAAGGTCTTATCAACACTCCCCATTTTGAAACCCTGTTTTAGCAAAAAGGTTTTCAATCTATCATACCAGGCTCTAGGGGCTTGTTTCAAACCATATCATTCAGAACAGCAGACTTCACATCCATTTTAAAAAACTTAAAGTCCATGGAAGCTACAAAAGCTAATACAATACATATAGCTTCCAGGCATGAACTGGAGCAAATGTTTTCTCAAAGTCTATCCCCTCTTTTTGGCAAAAACCCTAAGCCACAAGTCTAGCCTTGTTCCGCACAACAAGGCCATTCTCCCCTTGCTTATTTTTGAAAACCCATTTTGTACCAATAGGATTGCATTGTGGCTAGTGGCTCTACTAAAACCCAAACCTCATTCCTCTCAAAGTTTTCTTACTCCACATGCATGGCATTAACCCTATTACCATTAGAAAGAGCGTGTCCAACATCCTTGGGCTCAAAAGAGGCAGCAAATGCAACATGAGCAAAGAAAGCAATAGAACCTGTCTGGGTCCTCAAGGTCCTCACATGCAAATCACCAATGATCCTGTGTAGAGGATGATCCCGCTGGACCTACTGAGTCGGAACAATCTCAGAGGTCACCTCCCCTGCGTCCTTAGCGGGGCCATCCTCTGCTCGAGCATTGTATTCGAGGGGAGCGAGGAGGAAGCCAGTAGGCAAGGGTACTCCTTCGTCTTCAGAGCTCGTAGCAGAGGGGGCAAGAGCAACAGCCGGTGCAGTGGCTCCTGCATCACCAGCATCTACTTGACTTTCGTCATCTTCAAAGATGGGGGTGCCTTCCTCATCATCACATAAAAGCTCAAATGCAGGGGTTGTGCAAGGCATAGATTCATCGAAGGAAACCTCATAGGTCTCTACCACTTGTTTGCTATCAAGGATCTACACTCTATATGCTTTAGAGCTAGAGGCGTACCCAAGGAAAATACCATCCAAGCAGCAAGATTCAAATTTGTCCAAATGCCCCCTTTTTTTTAGCACAAAGCATCTACAGCCAAACGCACGCAGGTGCTTGATGCTGGGCTGCCTACCATACCATAGCTGGTATGAGGTCTTCCCTAAGAAAGCTCATAGGAAAATGTGTTTGGCAATGTAACAAGTCGTATTCAAAGCCTCAGCCCAAAAATGGCACGGAGTCCTATGCTCATCGAGCATCGTTCGAGCCATCTCGATGAGTGTGCGGTTCTTTCGTTCCACAACACCGTTCTAAGGTGAGGTATAGGGAGAAAAGAATTGGTGTTCGAGACCTAGGTCTCGATAGAAGGTTTCAAATTAAGAGTTACAAAATTCTCCGCCATTGTCGCTGTGGATAGCCCTCATGGCCTTATGACCCTTATTTCTCAACCTTAAGACCAGATCCCAAACAAAACCGAAAGACTCATCTTTGAACTCCATGAAGAACACCCACAAAAAGTGAGAAAAGTCATCTACTACAACAAGCACATACCACTTCCCACTGACCGACTATACTCGAGCAGGAACCAATAGTGTCCATATGCAACAACTCACCCAAGTAAGAGGTCATAACCTGATTGACAGGAGCATGAGAAGCGACAACCCTCTTGCCATGACAACAAGGGTGTCACACTAAATCCTTCTCTGCTTTCAAATTGGGCAATCCTCAGATCAAACCCATCGAGCTCAACCGGACTAGCAGATCAAAATTCAAATGGCCTAGCCTCCTATGCCACTTCCAGATATCAGCAGAAGGACCAGCTACCAAACACCGAGGAGGGCTAGAAACAGATGCAAGGTCAACCTTAAAAACCTACCCATAGGGAAAAGTTTGACAAAGAAGGTTTTCCTTAGCATCAAGCACACAAGATGAACCCTTCCTTAAGGAGTTGTAAGGACATAAACTAAATTGAACCCCAAACTCCTCACCAAAGCAACTTCTCTTAGGGAAAGCTTGGCAGAAAGAGAAACACCACCAACACCTAACACTTTACCTTGACCATTATTCCCGAATGTGATGTACTCCTTGGTGCTCACGAGGTTGAGGCTAGAGAACCATCTGCGGTGCCCTGTCATGTGCCTAGAGCAGCCAGAGTCCATGATCCATATATCCTCCAGACCTCGATCCTGCAAAATCAAGGAAAGCGAGAGTGTGCAAATGGTCCGGTACTGGGGTTAGTGAAACTGCTGAACCAGTGCTGAGCCATCTGCTCAAAGGTGTGGTAAACACAGTCAATGTAAGAATCACGACGATCTAGGTAACCATGACCACTAAAGCGTGGACTCACAAACCCTCTACCAAAGCCTCGATCACGAGGTCCATAGCCGCGCTAAAAATGACATGGAGCTCGGTCGGCAAAGCATCTCTCACCACCAGAAGCACGGGCTTGAAAACAGCCTTGTCTCTCACCACGAGCAAAGCGGTCTCTCATCTCACCATGACGGGGAAGATCCTACCTACCACCCTGGTAGAACTGATCCTAGTTCCCCCAGGCTCTCTCCTACCTCTCAACCCCTTCCTCCTGAAGCAAAACTCCTCCAAGTGACCATTCCTCTGGCAAAACTCACAGTGGTAGACAGGTCTCTTGGGCAGAGGTTGGGGCTAAACTTTAGGCTTTTGGTGCGGTGGTTGTGTGGTCTTGGGTGGTGCAGGCTGCTGGACTTGCTTTTTGCCTAAAGGCTTAAGAACTTCTTCCACTATCTTATCCAGCATGGCCTGTGGTGGCTTGGGTGTCCAGTATGACTTCCTTGGGGCAGCCTTGGGAGGCTCATGGTGAACCCCATCAACAGTACGAATAGGCTAGGGAGAAGCAGTGTTAAGCTTGATTAGAGCACTCTTCTTCTCACCTAAGGTACTACACTTTCCTAACCCAAGTCCACTCATGTCACATTCACCACGCTTGTTTCCCTCTATGATCATCCTAAGCTGAGGTTCTCTGGCATACATCTAGCTTAGCACCTCTCTCAACTTATAGTTGTCCTCTTCAAGGATCCACTTCTCTCTCAGATCGTACAGAACTAAAGTCTGGGTAGCACAAGTGTCATAGTCTAGAGAGGGAATAAGGGGAGCAGTTTTCTCTAGCTTCCTAATGGTGCTATCCTTCTCCACCAACTGCAACCTCAAAGTGAGACAGTTCTCACACATGTCAGGGGGTGCTGAAAGCACCTCAAGGTCAACTCTCAACTGCTCTAGCTCACTCCTCAAAGTAGAATAGACCATGCACGCAACCAAAAGCGTGGGTCTAGCCCTAAGCTCTTCCAACTACTTGAGCTGCGCCTCACACTTCACCTTCAGCTCAGCTATGTCAATAGCTAAGTGGGGGCAAGACTCACACTCAGGCTCCTCACTCAAAGTAGGCTCATCTAGTTTGGACTAGAGCTTGCCTATCTCAATCTTCAGCCTATCCATCTCCTCTACCTGATGAGCATACTTGCTCTTCTGCTCACAAAGGTCACTCTTCAAGGACTCATAGGTAGGGCACTTAATCTCATTAGGCTAGGCTTGCACACTCTTCTGCCTCTCAATCTCAGCCAAAGCATCAGCAAGCTTGGCTTTCTGCTTTTGCAGCTTCTTGGCTGCCTTCTCCAATATCTTGTCCTAGGCTTTCAACTCACGACTATTCTTCTCCAACATCTCAAGAATCTCAGCTTGCTCGGGAGTTACCTCATCATCGGAGGAGTCGTTGTTGTTGCCCTTGTCATCCTTGTCCTCAAGTGCCATGGAGCAGAAGGATCTCCAGTCCATCTTGTGCTTGCGCTTGGACTTGGTGGAGATAAAGCAGAGCCCAGCTAGACCGCCTTGATCCCTCCTCTTGTCCCACTTGGTGATGATCTCCTCATCACTTGAACTCGACGAGGATGAGGAGGAGGACGTTACACTGTAAAAGCCACCAAGCTTGGCAAAGAAGGCCTTGTCCCACTTCCGGTTGTCCTTTGTTCTTGCTGGAGCGGTGCTTGGCGTGGTCGCGCTTGCCGGAGTGGTACTTGTTAGAGTCGCGGGAGTGGTCTTGCCCTTCTTGTAGTAGTTGTTCTGCTTGTTCGGGCACTCAGCAATGAAGTGGCCAACCTCTTTGCACTTGAAGCATTTGGGCATGTTGCACCTCTTCTTGCTCATCCAATTGTCATAGCGTGCTAAAAACGACTAGATACCAGACAGAGCTCTTCATCCCCAAGTGATGCCAATTGCTCCTCTGCCATAGACATCAAAGCATAAAATGAGAAACCGTGAAGTGGGGGGGTTAGTAGCAGCTTCCTTGGAGCTAGAAGCTAAGGCTAGGCTCAGAGCCAGTACCATTGAGGATATCTATCATCTGGTAATCCATCTCTGTGGCCTTAAGCTTGCTATAGAGCTCCTCTACACCCAAGGTCTCATACCCTGCCGACTCAATAATAGAGTTCTTCTCGATCTCCCACACTTTCCTGTCCCTAGGAATACAGCAGCTTGATAGCCTACTGATGGTCAGTGTATAGGAGAGCAGCGGGGGCAGAGTTGACACGAAGCTTGTTGATAATCGATTGAAAATGAACAAACAAGACATCCACAGACTCTCCCGGCTTTTGGGAGAAATTCTCATATTCGCACCTATAAGCCTCCACAAGACGACCCTTAACTGTCACCGTCCCCTCATAGTGTGCACTGAGTAGGGACCAGATCTCACGGGCGGTATCAAGATGGCTCACCCTCTCATAGTCCGCCGGACCAAGTACCGATAAGAGAAAGTTCACCGCCTTGTAGTTCACCTCATGCTGAGCAACGAGCGCCGGTGTGGTACGCTTGGCAACGGGGAGAACCGCAAAAGTCATACTCTGAGTACCATTACATATGTCCTCGCTCTGGCTAAGTAATAAAGCTTTCATCCTACCCTTCCAGTATGGGTATCCATCTGAGCGGAGAACCGAAATGTTCCCGGAGTGCGTCATAGTCGCTACTAGTTTCTCACCAGTAAAGGTATGAACAAACCTTTGGCTCTGATACCACTTGTAGGACCGAGATGTGCGACTAGAGGGGGGTGAATAGGAGCACTTGAAAAACTCAAATTCAACCCCCAAACTTGAACGTCTTACAAAACCTGCTAGACACCGTCCACTGAACAGATACATATCTAGTAAGCACTTGGTGTCGTCCACTGAAAGGATACACAGCAAGCAAGCGGAAGCAACTGACTCGACGATCACAAACGACCGCAAGTCAAGGCAAGCAACGAATCTTGCCACAATCGCTCACTAGCCACTCAACACACCGAAGCATGCCTTATTGAAGAACAGCAAGTGAAGAATATGTGCATGTTGTGATTGACACAAAGCAAGATCAAAGCAAACCACCCAAAGCGAAAACCAAATATAGCACAAAAGAACCCGCCTAGAGAACGCCAAGATCTCTTAGCAAATGAGCTGCTACAGACCCTAGGAACGGCCCTAGACACCACCAAGGACCACCTAGAAAAAGGTAAGAACCCTAGGATCAAACAACATGAAGAATTCGCTAAAAACCTATGGAACACTGGACTGTCTGACACTCTCTATCGGATAGTCCGACAGCCAGATTTTCAGGCAGACTGGGTCGCAAAGAAAACTATCTTAGTTCTTGAGTTTGCAAACCTTAAACTTGACCAAATCTTCTCCGATCTTCACAAAATTTTGCACAGGCTATCGTAGCACTATTACAAAACTATTCCCAAAAGAACTACTCAAAAAGATCAAGGGATTAGCGGGAATTTCAGATCTCGCGAAGAAGGGAAACTTTGGGCAAGAATGGGAAAACTCAAGAACGACTTGCTCGTGGGAATTCTGCGGGATTGAGATGAACTAAGTCATAATATCCATGTAGTAGCAAGTCCGAAACACTAAAAGAAGAGGGCTAACTCGTGGGCAAACTCAAATCACCAAAAGCCTTTGAGTTTCACCCAAAATCCAAACTAGAGAGGGGAAAGGGAGAGGGCTGCACACATGAACTCAATTTGGGGATGAATCTTCCTTGGATTAAGATGGAGAAACAGTTCTTACAAGGTTCCTCATAGCCTACCACCCATCATCCTCCCACTTATGCAAAGTGCCAGCTCTAGGGTACTCCAAATCCTAGATTAGCAACCTGTTTTCACTCTAAGCACTTGGCTGGTTGGAAAGCTAAGCCTAGGGTTTCTAGAGGTGGAAGAGTCACCTAAATGACTAGCCCCTTAGGTATATATATTCCAAGCCTAACTGATTCAGTTTACACTAAGACCCCTATATTCACACAAACGCTCATAGGGGCTAAACTAGAAAAGACCCAACTTTCTCAGGGACGGACGACCGCGATGGAGTCTTGATCTTCTTTGGTTGCACACAATCTTCTGGATGTTGTCCACGTGGCCAGTAGTACAAATCCATTGATCAAAGTCAGAAACCAAGAAAATTTAGGGTTTCCTTCCCGGGCCTGGAATAGCCCACTCCACTATATCTCGGCGAGAATTGAGCCCATTTGCCGAGTCTTGGTAACTTGGTGGTAGGGTGGCGGATTTGAGCGAATCCACCATCACCCTCGCACATCTTCACACCATGCACTCAGATTGGAGCATCACGGTGGCACCCGGCATCTTGTGTCCATTGGGGTCACCTCGCAGTCCTTCGGAGGTCTTACACTTTCCATCGTCGTGCCACTCCTCCATGTACAGAACTCCCATGGCCGATCGACCCCGAGCATGCCTCTCTTCAGAGGACTTTCTTCTCCATCTACCTCTAGTCCATCGGAGGGCCTCTAGTCCATCGGAGGGCTTGTGCCCAAGTCCTCCTAGGTCTTGACTTCCGGTTACAATCACTCATCACTCCAGAGGCAATGGAGCCGGTCCATTGGCTTTCACTCGTTGCCCCTGCTCAGGTTCCTTCACGTGCAGGGTAGGGGTGTCGGTGACCTAAATAGGGACCCATGCTCATTGTCCCACTCCTTGCACCTCCTGAGCTCGATCTCCCTACTTGAAGTCATCTGTTGTTGATGTGATGGCGGAGGTCTTTTCGTCCCTCAATGAGCTTTCGCAGTTCATCGGTAGTTCCGTGTGGTGGGTCTAGGTCATGAGAGGATGGACTGCTGTCGTTGTCAAGCTTGAGCCCCTTGAGGGCGAGCTACTACAACTTCTCCTTATGCACCGATGGAGGTAGTTCCACGACGAGTGTGCCCATCACCGCGATGCAGCATTCCTTGCTAAAGATGTCATAGGAGGACACGGCCTCCTCAAAGTCATTGTGGAGGTATTAGGCAGCATCGGCGGCTAGGTTCATGCACCTTCCACCAGTCCGTAGCTTCTTAGGCTATGCACTCTTCTCCGTCAGCGTCGGCCTTCAGCTTGCATCATCGGTCGCGGTCAAGGTTCTGCTGAAGGCGAGCGTTGCACTGACTGTGGGTCGGAGGCTTCATCAGCGGACATGGGCTGGAGGAGCTCTAGTTCGCACGCTCTCTGGTCCCTCACTTGTTGCTTATCGATGTTACGCGCACGGCAGTCCTGAGGAGCCCCCGGTGTTTCTCCATCGAAGGAGGGGGTCAGGAGGGATCGGAACTTCCTGCTCGTTGATTTTAGCCATAAAGACCTCTCGTGAAGGATTGTGTGCCAAAGGTGGCATAGCTGCCACCATGGGGAGAGATGTCATAGCTTCCTTTGACCGAGAGCTACACCAATGAGCATCCTGCCAGCTGGAGTGGAGTCAATGGTAAGCCCCAACCAGAGGTCGGTGAGCGGCATCGGTACGTCCTCAACGTAGAAGATGGCAACGTCGGTCAATGTGGAGAACTAGTGATGAAGTGCTGATGTCATGATGTCGGAGTAGGTGGTGGACCGTGTTGCATAGCCCATAGGGACCTGCAGTGCGGAGTAGTGAGGCCGTCAGGTCCACCGGTGGGCACTAGGGGCGCGTCAGAGGAGTCTGAGCTGAGGTGTTCTGCTGGGGCAGGTCGTGTCTGCCTTGCCGCGGGTTAGAGGTTGGGACGTGGCACCGGATGAACGTTCAGTAGTGAGCAGTAGAATGCCTGGAGGAGAGCGTGCCCAAACACCAAACGGGCTGCTGTTGTAGTCAGATGAGGACCACTTGGGCATTGGGGCAGGCCGTGCTCTAAGCGGTTTGTTGGAGCAATCATCGCCGAGCGGCTGGGGTGGGGCCTAGGATCTCGTCACAGAGGGCCTCAGTGGGACGGTGTGCCAGGGGCCTCCTAGATCCGGATTAGGCCTAGGGTCTGAGTGGCTGGGAAGGGTGAAGTGCTCCACAAACTAGATCTGCTCCAGTGCGAGTTGGAGCCATGCTGGGGGAGCCAGGACAGAGTCGGCTTTCGCTGGAGTAGGAGTCCACTCCAGCTCACATCAGGAGGTGTGTTGAGGTGGTCAAAGCTGGGTGTTCCTTACAGCAGATTAGATCTGCCCTACCTTAGGGGTAGGCTATGCTAGAGAGGATGGAGTAGGTGACACGTTTGACAGGTTGCCGATGAGGTGCATGTTGCCGAATTTGTCGACAACGGAGGTGAAGACACCAAAGGAGAAGATTTTCCTATGCTAGAACTTAGTCTGAACATATGAAGTGATTCCCATTGCTATCTCTTAATCTCACACACCAGCCCCTTCCTGGCATGCTAGCTGTTGGTGTTTCATACCAGTAGCCCACCATAGGGTAGGACCTGCGGTGGTTATATGATCGGTGGGGGTACAGAGGAGATTGCTAATGGTGATCAGAATGCAAGGACACAGCAATGTATAGAGGTTTGGGCTGCTGTAGAGCGTAATACCCTATGTCCTATTGTGGTTTGGTGGATTATATTGCCGAGGATTTGAGAGAGTCGAGAGAGTTTTCTCGATGCCCTAGCTCCCCTTATATAGGCCAAGGAGCTAGGGTTACAAGTGCATCTATAGGAGATTGCCTGCCGATAAGTATTCGAGATTACATGCCGAATATACAAGACAAGATCCTAACAGATATGGTCCTTAGCCGACCTTGAGTGGATTACTTGGGCGATACACCTTTCGTTGTCTTGCGCCGGGGGGTCAGACCACTCAGCCCACCTGTTCAGGACGATTAATTAGTCGTCATAGGGCACCCATAGGCATATGACTCTCACACCATATGGCTCACGCCCTAAAGCCCCAATGAATCTATGAAAGACGCATTAGAGCAGCATGACGATTACCTTGAAAAACCCTAATTGCTCAGCGGTGGCGATGCGCCAAGAGAATATGGAGACATCTGCTGCTAGGAACATATCCGTAAGTATGGGTACATATTTATAGTCCGTAGGCTTGGACGATAAGTCTACAAAAATCCCTAACTTAAGACGGCCTACTCCTAACTCAACTCAATCTATTAGATACATGGCCCATCGGTACTTCCTTGAGTAGCTTCCCTGGGCCCATTAGCCCATTCGACCCAATACTGGGATGGGCCAGTTTCTAGCATAACAGGGAGTGGGAATTCTCTTCGTTCCTAGGCTTGTAATCTCAGAGGAAGGGTAATCCCAGGGATTGAGTAAATTCTCTTATCCTCTACCTTTGTTATTTCATTCTTGCTTTACTTTCATACTTAGTCTTATGCTTGTCTGTTCATGGGAACCTTTTGCATGCTTATAGTGTTGGTTATATAGTGTTGCTTGCTTTTCTAGCTCGTTACCAGTTTAGTAGTAAACTCATCAAGTAGTCACGACAGTCTTTATACTTAGAGTTTGCCTTGGTTGGTGTGCTATCCAACGCAGCTCT
The DNA here is from genome assembly GCA_030272315.1 of Paspalum vaginatum. Taxonomy (NCBI): domain Eukaryota; kingdom Viridiplantae; phylum Streptophyta; class Magnoliopsida; order Poales; family Poaceae; genus Paspalum; species Paspalum vaginatum. The sequence continues at coordinate 19,546,878 of CM059014.1, forward strand.
GGTTGGTAGACACATTTGGTTACAGCTTTTGTGTTCTCAGTATTCTAATCCTGTACGTTCGGATAGACTCGCTGACGATATAGCCGAATCCTGTAGCACCCGCCTTTCTCAGCTAGGTATTCAACACTCTGGTGCCTGGCAATGGTTCTACAGCTTTGGTATCTATGTTTACATGACAAGTATGGCACTTTGCATACTAGTATAACAATTGACTTAGCATTTGTTGAGAACCTGCATCTCTGTCTTTTACTCTGCATTGCTAGCTTCACTAGTTCGGTTGGTTCTGTTGTGTGTTATTATACACCTCATTCCTCGTGGATTTCGATACCTCGGAATACTCTTGTATGAAAGTCTACAACGCATTTTTCGTGCACTTGCAGAGTTATATCGAAAAGGCTAAGGAATGCCAACACCAGCCAGGTGCGTGAGCATGGGGAGGGTAACAGGCTTTTCAGGGTGGTTGGCTCATTTTTTGGACAAAGCGTAAAAGGGATGGAAAAGTAGGATAGATATACTATGGTACGCATAAAACACAAAATTCTAATTTCCAATGCTGGTTGTTGTGATCTGCAAGCGTATGTGGCAATAGATAGGGTCATAAAAAACTCATCTGCAATTGTATGTGGCAATTGATGGATTTTATACTCATACTTCAATGATTTTGCACTATGAGAGCACTAGCTAAAGGCAGAATCCTTTCGTTGATAGAACATTAAAAACGTACATTCAGATCCATAAATTCTCTTCACTACAATACTCATAGGTTTTGAAGAACAGATTATATATTTCTTCACATAAGTTTTTCATTGAGAGCTATTAAAATAATAGGGACAATAGATAACATGTGTTTACACACACACTAATTGTACAATTTACCTCTCCACAGAGCTTTCAAAAATGATGTAAAAATAGTAATGGCCAATAATAGAAATAATATATGTAGTTGACCACAAAGCCATCGAGCCACTTTATCTCAAACCATGCCAGAAGAGAAAGTTGCCATCACAGCTACCCTATTGTCATGTCCAAGGCCTCCTGTGTTCCCCCACGGCCACTGATCATTTGTAACCTCGCATCAGAAAGGCATAAATCAGTGGTAGTAATGTTATAACCAACACAAATCTACACAAACTTGCATATAAGCTCCTTTCATCAACCACAAAAATGACCATAAAATATCATCACGTAAGATAAAACTTAAAAACAGATCTTGTGCACATCAAATATACCATTATATTCCTACAACTAGTACTCATCCACAAGGACAATTCACACCAAGCTATCCCCTATGGAAGCAACACCTCATAGAAGGCAGAGAAATATTCATAGCAATATGATATTCAATGTAGAATCGAAATATTTGAGGGTTTTCAATCATTCTTTTAAAAGGCAAATTTGTAAAAAGTATCTCTAACAAAAAACAAACAAATAGCAGCAATTCTATAATCATTAAGTTGCAATATTTCACTCAATGTCATTAGATTTCATACTATGTTGTCACTAGTTTGGTAAAGAAATACAACATTACAAGTTCTTTTACATCACAATCTTGAGAGAGAAAGGAATAGCATATCTTTGGAAGGAAATAAACAACATTTCCATGGTCCAAATCACTAACATTTCCATGGTCCAAATCACTATAGAAATTAAGCTGAATTTTGAAAAACAAAACTCAGAATGACCATCACTAGTGCCACCATATTATTCCTGTGGATCTAGTCCACACCTGTAGGAGAAAAGCATAGACTATCTGAGGCAGTGTTCCATTCCGAGGCATGGAGTGGAAAATCTCCGCTGCACAGTGTTCAATGCTGTTCCAAGCTGTTGATCATTCTAGATCAATGGGTGGCATTTATTGGCCTACTAGGGCGCAGAATCTCTCCTCTGAAGAGAACTGAGCTTGAATTTCATCATTTTTTGAGCAACCTAACCGCCGAATCAGGTCAAACCCAAAATACAAGAATTGCTCTAAATTTGACCCTCTGAAACTTTGTTATAAACTTCGATCCCATGTTCTATAATGTGTATTATACTGTTGTTGTTCAGTTTATCAAGACCTACAACTTTTTTATATAAAGTTCTGCATTATAAGGACTTCTTGTTTCAGTGAAATTTGAATTTACTAGACAGATCAAGTTTAGTCAAATTTACCAATTTGATAGAAATCAACCCAAAACCCCATTCAAACCTTTCTGCATGTCACAAGTCAAAATACCGAACATGTTCATCATGAAATTGGATACAAGTTTGGTATAGAAAGTTTCATTTAGATCACAACAGATTTAAAGTTACAGTGACAAGTTAAGAGGCCTATTTAGGAAAACTGAGTTTAATTGATTCAAATGACTTAGTCGACTCATGCACTCAATATGAAATGTTCATGGAATGATGTAATTGAGTCAATGATGACAATGTAATGCACTTGAGATGCCAGGGGCATCATAGACGCTTGGTAAATATGTCAGCCAGCTAGTTTTGGGTTTCTACATGTATCAAATCTATATCTCCCTTCTCATAGTGATTCCTCAGAGAGTGCAACCTCAAATCTATGTGTTTCATTTTGGAGTGTAAGAGGTGGCTCTTAGCAATGCTAATGGATGAGGTGCAATCGACTAAGAGAGGGGTCCTCCAAAACTCAAGGTCAAAGTCCCAGGTGGCTTTCGTCCAAAGCAGCTAGGAGCAATAGCTAGCGGTAGCAAGATATTCAGCTTCTGTGGTGGATTGGGTTACGCTAGACTGCTTGCATGAGTACCAAAAGACCAAAGAAGAACTAAGGAACTGATAGGTGTTGGAAGTCGACTTGCGATCAATCCGACAACCCACAAAGTTAGCATCGAAAAACCCCCGCAAGGAGAGCGTCAAAGCTAAAGAAAACCAAAGACCCAGCTTAGTGAAGAACTTCAAATACCTAAAAATGCGTTTCACCGCTTGACGGTGAGAAGATCTTGGCGATGCCTAGAACCGCGCGCAAAGACAGACTGTGAACTGAATGTCCAGTCTAGTCACCACCAGGTACAGAAGTGAGCCGATCATCCCTCAGTACTTGGTCTGGTCCACCGTCTTTCCTTTACTTCATCTGCAACAAGAGCAATCGATGTGGCCATCGGAGTCAATAAGTGCTTGGAGTCCCACATGTCAAACTTCTTCAAGATATCCTTCGTATACTTGTCATGATGGATGATGGTGCCCTCGCGTCCTTGCTTGATCTACAGCCTGAGGAAGAACTGTAGCTCACCCATGAGACTAATCTCGAACTCCCTGCTCATTTGTTTAGCAAAGCTGGAAACCAAAGCATGAGATGAACCACCAAATATTATAAGCAAGCCACTTGCCTATTATGGTCTTCCATATCGATCCTTAGCTGCCGCTGCTCTACGTTTAGTCTTGTTTTGTGCAACAATGGACATCACCCACCATTCTATATCTATCAGAATATCCAAATATACTTTTACAAAGTTGAGCACCACAGGGTCGTTCTGCAAACAATGGTGGTTATAGGCTTTTTGGGTTATCATGGATTCTTATAGTGAGGTGTATGAGGGCCGGGGGAGAGCAGGACTACATCTCTCATATGGCACCCTTGCTCGTAAGAACAGAGTTTGCTACTCGGAGAGGTAGTTCTATTTTTGGATGTCTAACACTAGATAGGTTAGGAGCAGTAATTCTAACACTAGATAGGTTAGTAGCAGTAATACGTATAGCACATTTTTTGTCTAGCAAAAGTTCCAGGTTAGGTATTTTTTGGTTCTAGGATCTTTTTTCTGGCCTAGGAGAGCAATTTTTTTGGCGCATTTGTTGTCACACACATATGTGGCATGATCTGTCATAGGTCTTATTTTTCTAGGTCATCATCATATATTTATAGGGATATTTATATGTGATTATTTTTTGTCTTTTTTGTTTTCAGCAACTAATCATTAGAGGATATGGCTAGAAAGCCGAGGAGGGAACAAGGTTCCTCTCTGGTATGTGTTCTCTTTTTTCAAGCATCTTGTTTTTGGGTGTTTTTCAGCAACCAGTTCTGATCCAATTCTTGTTAATAGACGAAAAAACAACCATACCCCTTATCCGTATCCACTCAACCCACTGTTGAGAAATTAGACAAGATCTGCATTAAATTTCTGGAAGTAAATCATGCAAAACATAGCACAAACTAGCAAAGATCTCATAGATCATAATTAACAGATAGATTAGATCAATCTGGTTATACCTGTCAGCAGCTAGAGCCGATTCCGGACGGACGACGTCGATGATGATCGTGTTGTTGACGTCACAGGTACTGTACACAGTGCGATGAAGAAGCCCATGCATAAGTCGCCGTCGATGACCTCCGACAGCGGAAGCAGATGGACGACCCATGGTGAAGATGGCAAGCAGTCATGCAGTCATGGAGCTCAAAGGCGAATGGTTCTGGAGACCTGCTCTCCCAATCGCAGATGCACGTTGGCACTCAGGATGGAGAGAACTACGTAGGCGGTGCATCAAAGAGCGGTGGCAAAACCCTAGGTTTTTCGGTGTGTCTTTTGGCGACCCCGATATGCTATTTATATAGGAGCCCACGATCCAATCTCGTATCGCGATCACAATCTTGATCGAATAAGGACTCCAAAACTTAAGGCCCAAGTTAGGACTCAGAGAATTAAGGCCCAAGTCACCAAAAATAAAAATAGCAAAAGGAATTCACGCTCCCGCAAGGTCTGGAATCGGATTTTGGCAGACCATTCACGCAGGTGTCGCGCGCCCGCACCCATCGCCTTGCCCGACCCCGGGCCATGCCTGGTGAGGTGAGGCGAGGCAAGTGAAGCGAGCGCATGTGGGCTCTTCCTTCTCCCTCCACACCATGACTTAGTGGGAGGGGAGATTCTCCATATTTAAGTACGTGAACTCCCTTCTCAACTACCATGGTGGGACTAAGGGTTCCACACTGCTCTTGCTCAAACATGAGCCTTTGAGATTTTCTAGGATTTAATAGATGGGCCAAGGCCATATATTCAACAATCCCCCACTAGATCTCAAATGCCCATTTAGAGATTTGCCAATACTCGCTACTATTTATATACTAGTGTTTCAGCAGAGACTGTGAAGTTGAACTTCTGCCTATAACTTCAAGTTACACTCATTCACAACTTGAACAATGGACTATGCCTTGAATTGCAAGTTTTGTGCAAACAAGTTTCACATAAGGTCATAATACCTGGCAACCAGTAGCCCCTTCCATGGGTGAAGCATTTGCGTCGTACTCCCTAGAGAGATCACCCAAGTCTCATAGACTGCGATGTTTTATAGTCGAGCTCATATAGGTGTGTTTTTTCAAGAATGCTCTATAGGACGGCATCTTCGCTTAATTAAAAGCCAATAGAAACACATTAAGACATAAAGTCATCCAGCCATACAGCTTTTGACAGTGCTGCCTCTTCACATAGAGAAGGTCATTAGTTACTCTCCTTAGTTTACCAATAGCTTCTTATTACCTAGGACCTAATTCAACGGATCTCCGATCATAAAGGCTGGGTTGCCACTATTGCAACTCAAACGGGTCTCATACCCATCTCCCTTGATGCAATCCCTATCACTTCACTTGATAGTCCCTTTGTAAAGGGATCTACCAGGTTTTTGTTTGTTTGAATGTAAGTCACACTTATTACTCTAGAGTTTCTCATCTTCCTGATAGACTTAATTTGTCTTCTAACGTTTATTGATGACTTCGCATTATCCTTAGCACTGTTGTTGCCGCAGAAAACTGGCGGGCAAGAGACTTGTGGCGAGGACACACCTAGGAGCGGGGGATCGCGCTGCTGCTACACTCGTCTCCCTGTCATACGGCTCCGATCGGCTCTGAGCAGAGCTGATCCGGTTGACTAGTGGTGGTGCGGGCGTGCCACCTGGCTTGACCTTGCAACCAGGAAGCTTAGGCGGATGTGGTGGTTGGCTCTGGTTCTCCCTATAAAGCATACATAACAGACTTTAAACTGTTAAATCCTCGCCTAATCGCTCGGATCAGCACCACGAGGGATCCTGAACTCCGGTTAGCATGCATGTAGATGCTCAACGATCAATGGGGCATGATGTATCATGATAAATAAAACCACATCCACAAAGAGAATAAAAATAAACACTATCTAAAAGCACGATATAGAAGATATGCATAGCCAAATCCGTTTTCAACCAGGACCTCCAAGGAAGTCCATCTAGATAAACAGATACAGATTAAGACGTCTATAGATACGGTGCTCGAGATACGCTGATCTATCGGCATGTCACATGCATGTTTTGCAGCGACATGTCGTGGATTGTGACAAGAGACTAGGTAGCGTAAAATGAGCTACATGAACATTGATCTATGGCATGAAGCGGAGAAAACATAAGCAGATCCGATAAACATGCAAGGTAAATGATTGGTCTCATGTCAAGCGAAGCTTGACACGAAATCATCAAGATAACTAATGGATCTCATGCTCACGCAAGGCCTGGCATGAGATTCATCTAGATAACTGGTGACTCTCGTGTTAAACAAAGCTTAACATGATGTTCACTGAGAGCCAATGGACCGGCTCCATTGCCTCTGGAGTGATGAGTGATTGTCAACAGTAGCAAGACCTAGAAGGACTTGGGCACAAGACCTCCGATGGACAGGAGGCCCTCCGATGGACTGGAGGTAGAGGGAAGTCCTCCGAAGGACTGGAGGCACGCTCGGCGTCTGTCGGCCATGGGAGTTCGGTATACGGAGGAGCGGCAGCGGCGACGGTAGGAGTAAGTCTTCCAAAGGACTGTGAGGCTGCCCCGATGGACAGGGGATGCCGAGCGCCACCACGGTGCTCCAACCCGAATGTGTGGTGCGAAGGCATGCGAGGGAGGCTTTGGCGGCTTCAGCTCAAAACCGTCACCCAAGCTACCCAAGCCTTGGTGAGTTGGGCCACGACTCGCCAAGATAGAGAAGATGGGCCAAATCTGGCCCAGGCGGAGACTTCCTAAAGTTTCCCGGTTTCTGACTTAAAAACCAGGGGCAGATCGCGGATTGGACTACTGGCCACGTGGAGAGCATCCGAGGATTGCGTGGAACTTACGAAGATCAAGACTTCATCGTGGTCGTCCGTCCCGAAATATCCTGTAATCTTTCAGTTTGAGTCCTTAGGGTTTGTCTAGCTGTAGGGACCTAAGTGCAAAACTGTCTAAATAGCACTCGGGTATAAATAGGTCCAAGGCAGGTCATTAGAGGTCTTCTTGGCTGCCAGGATTAGTCTTCACTTGGTGCTTTTCAGTCCTTAAGCTTTGAGCTCCATTATTAGGGAGGTTAGAGTAGGATTTAGCCTCCTAATCTTGATGGAAGGTGAGGGTGGTTGCTTGGGTCGAATTTCTGATTGTATGCTGAATCTTTAGACCCATAATGGGCAATTAATCGAAGTAAATTCGTGCATCAACCTTGTGTTCTTTCCTCCCCCTCTCTCTTTGGTTTTTGGGTTCAATCCTTGCTTTTTGGGTGCTTTTGTTGGGCAAGCTTGAATCCCTTTCTTTGCTGATGTTCTGGACTTGCTAGGACGTGGAGATCATGACTTAGTTCATCTCAATCCTATTGGATTGCCACGAGGAAGCCTCTTTTGTGCTTTCCCTTTTCTTGCCCAAGGATGGCCATTTCACAAGATCTGAAATTCCTGCTGATTCCGCGGTTACCTTGAGTTGATCTTTTGGGAATAGCTTTGAAATAGGGTCCAGATAACCTGTGCAAAATTTCGTGAAGTTTGGACAAGGTTTGATCAAGTTTGGATTTGAAAACATCTTTTCTGCGACCCTACCGGACCATCCGGCAGAGGCCACCGGATAGTCCGGTTCCACCTGATAGTCCGGCAATGCCCACCGGATAGTCCGGTGTGAGGCACTGTCCAGGCCATGCCACCGGACAGTCCGGCGTCAGGCACCGGATAGTCTGGTCCCACCGGACAATCCGGTGTTGGCCACCAGACAGTCCGGTCCTGCCAGGGAGCTGCTGGGTTCTTCCCAGTTTGGTTTTTCCGCTGTCATTTTGCTCCAGGATTTTTGCATTCCTCCTTTAAGGACCATACTCTTTGCTTACTGTGAGTCAGTGAGACGCACCTCAGTGCGGTGAGTGTCTTGTGGCGGATATTGCAAAATTCGTTGCCCCGCTGTCATTCTTGTTCGGATCTTGAGCTTTCTTGCATCGGTGCATATCCTCAGAGTGGACGGCACCCTTGCGCTGCTAGGCACGTATCTGTTCAGTGGACGGTGCTTAGTTTCGGTTACCACTTGGGGGTTTGTGATTTTGTGATTTCAAGTGCTCCTATTCACCCCCCCTCTAGTCGCTCGTCTCGGTCCTACAATTGGTATCAGAGCCAGTTAGGTTTCTTCATACCTTTACCGGTGAGAAACCAGTAGCGACTATGACTCACTCTGGGAAGGTTCCGGTTCTTGGTTCCGATGGCTACTCCTACTGGAAGGGTAGGATGAGGGCTTTCTTGCTTAGCCAGGGCCAGGACATATTGGACGCTACTCAGAGTGCTAACTTTGTGGTGCTTCCAGTTGCCCAGCGCACCACCCCAGCGATTGTGGCTCAGCATGAGGCAAACGCCAAAGCTGTTAACTTTCTCTTCTCAGGACTTGGTCCAGTTGATTATGAGAAAGTGGGCCATCTTGAGACTGCTCGTCAGATCTGGTCCCTGCTGAGTGCACACCATGAGGGCACTGCTACTATCAAGGGGCGTCTCGTTGAGACTTACAGGACGCGAATATGAAAATTTCGTTCAGAAGCCTGGTGAGTCCATCGATGACTTGTTTGGTCATTTTCAATCGATCATCAACAAGTTGCACGTTAACTCCAGCCCTGAGAGGATCCCATACACCGACCATCAGCAGGCTGTCAAGTTGCTGTATGCGTTGGACAGGAAGGTCTGGGAGATCAAGGTTAACTCGATCATCGAGTCTGAGGCCTATGACACAATTGGAGTGGAGACTCTTTACAGCAAGCTCAAGGCCACAGAAGTGGATTACAAGTTGAGAGATTCTCTCGCTTGTACTGGCTCCAAGAGCCTAGCCTTGGCTTCTCCCTCCAGTGAGGCCGTTTCTAACCCCCAGCTTCACAACTTTTCATTTTCTGCTCTTATGTCTGTTACAGAGGAGCAGTTGGCGTCACTTGGGGATGATGAGCTTTTCTGATGTCTAGCCTCTTTTAGCGTGCCTATGACAACCGGATGAGCAAGAAGAGGGGTGAGAGGCCCAAGTGCTTCGAGTGCGGAGAGGTCGGCCACTTCATTGCCAAATGCCCAAACAAGCAGAACGACTACTACAAGAAGGGCAAGAACCACTCCCGCGACTCCAACAAGTACCACTCTGGCAAGGATGACCACACCAAGCACCGATTTGGCAAGATCAAGAACTTCCAGAAGGCTTTCAAGAGCTACCAGAAGGACAACCGAAAGCGGGACAAGGCCTTCTTCGCCGAGCTTGGTGGTCTGTGTGGCAGATCGTCTTCCTCCTCCTCGTCTTCGTCAAGCTCAAGCGATGAGGAGATCGTCATCAAGCGGGACAAGAGGAGGGACCATGGTGGTCAAGCTGGACTCTAGTTCATCTCCACCAAGTCCAAGCGCAAGCACAAGATGCACCGGAGATCCTTTTGCTCCATGGCGCTTGAGGACAAGGACGACAAGGGCAACGACAATGACTCCTCCGATGAAGAGGTAACTCCTGAGCAAGCTGAAATTCTTGAGATGTTGGAGTCAAATAGTCGTGAGTTGAAAGCCGAGGATAGGTTGTTGGAGAAGGCAGCCAAGAAGCTGTAGAAGCAGAAAGCCAAGTTGGCTGATGCTTTAGCTGAGATAGAGAGGCTAAAGAGTGTGTCAGCCTAGCCTAGTGAGGCAGAGTGTCCTACCTGTGAGACTTTGATGAGAGATCTCTGTGAGCAGAAGAGCAAGTATGCTCATTAGGTAGAGGAGATGGATAGGCTGAAGGTAGAGTTAGGCAAGCTCCAGTCTAAACTGGATGACCCTATTTTGAGTGATGTGACTGAGTGTGAGATGTGCCCCCACCCTGTTGACATAGCTGAGCTGAAAGTGAGGTGTGAGGGACAGCTCAAAGAGTTGGAAGAGCTTAGGGCTAGACCCACGCTTTTGGGTGCGTGCATGGTCTGTCCTACCTTGGAGAGTGAGCTTGTGCAGTTGAGAGCTGACCTTGAGATGCTTTTAGCATCCCCTGACACTTGTGAGAACTGTCTCACTCTGAGGTTGATGTTGATGGATAGGGATGCCACCATTAAGAAGTTAGAGAAGTCTGCTTTCCCTATTCCATCTCTAGACTGCCCTACTTGTGCTGACCAGACTTTAGTTCTGAAGGATCTGAGAGAGGAGAAACAGACTTTGGTTGATGAGAACAACCGGTTGAGAGAGGTGCTCAGTTGGATCTATGCTAGAGAGCCCCAACCTAGGATGATCTTGGAGAGCACCAAGAGAGCTGAGGGTGATATGAGTGGACTTGGGTTAGGAGAGTGCAGTACTTCGGGTGAGAAGAAGAGTCCCCCAATTAAGCTTAAGACTGCCTCTCCTCAGCCTAGCCCTACTGTCGATGGGGTTTACCATGAGCCTCTTAAGGCTACCCCAAAGAAGCAATTCTGGACACCCAAGCCCTCACAGGCTAAGCTGGACAGAGTAGTGACTGAGATTCTCAAGCCTCCAGTGAGCAAGGAGAGAGTCCAGCGGCCTGTTCCACCAAAGGCTACTCCACCTAAGCCCAAGGCTCACAGCCTAAACCCACTCCCAAGAGGCCTATCTACCACTGTGACTTTTGCCAGCGGAATGGCCACTTGGAGGAGTTTTGCTTCGGGAGGAAGCGAGTTGAGAGGCAGGAGAGATCCTAGGGGAACCAGGATCAGTTCTACCAGGGTGGTAGGCAGGATCCTCCCCATTCGCGGTGAGATGAGAGACTGCTTTGCTGGTGAGAGAGGAGGCGGCTTTCAGGCCCGTGTTCCTAGTGGGGAGAGACACTTTCCTGGTCGAGCTCCTAGTCATTTTCAGCGCGGCCATGGATCTTCTGACCGAGGCTTTGGAGGTAGAGGTTTTGAGAGCTCACAGCTTTAGAGGTCGTGGGTACCCAGGTAGACGTGATGCTTTCTTTGACTGTGTTTACCCCAGTGCCGGACCATTTGCTCACTCTCGCTTTCCCTGATTTTGCAGGATCGAGGCCTGGAGGACATATGAATCATGGACTCCGGCTGCTCTAGGCACATGACAGGGCACCGCAGATGGTTCTTCAGCCTCAACCCCGTGAGCACCAAGTAGTACATCACATTCGGGGATAATGGTCAAGGTAAAGTGTTGGGTGTTGGTTCTGTTGCTCTTTCTGGCAAGCTTTCCCTGAGAGAAGTTGCTTTGGTGAGGAATTTGGGGTTCAATTTGGTTTCTGTCTTGCAACTTCTCAAGGAAGGGTTTGAGCTACGTTTTAAGGAGGGTTCCTCTTGTGTGCTTGATGCTAAGGAATACCTTGTTTGTCGGATTTTGCCCTATGGGCAGGTTTTTAAGGTTGACCTTGCATCTGTTTATGGCCCTCCTCGGTGTTTGGTTGCTAGTCCTTCTGCTGATATTTGGAATTGGCATAGGAGGCTTGGCCATTTGAGTTTTGATCTGCTAGTCAGGTTGAGCTCGATGGATCTGATCCAAGGATTGCCAAATTTGAAAGCAGAAAAGGACTTAGTATGCCACCCCTGTCGTCATGGCAAGATGGTTGCCGCTTCTCATGCACCTGTTAATCAGGTGATGACCTCTTACTCGGGTGAGCTACTACATATGGACACGGTTGGTCCTGCTCGAGTACAGTCGGTCAGTGGGAAGTGGTATGTGCTTGTAGTTGTGGATGACTTTTCTCGCTATTCGTGGGTGTTCTTCATGGAATTCAAAGATAAAGCTTTTGGTTTTGTTCGGGATCTGGTCTTGAGGTTAAGGAATAAGAGTCATAAAGCCATGAGGGCTATCCGCAGCGACAATGGCGGAGAATTTCGTAACTCTCGTTTCGAAACCTTTTGTCGTGACCTTGGTCTTGATCACCAATTCTCATCTCCTTATACCCCACCTCAGAATGGTGTTGTGGAACGAAAGAACCGCACATTTGTAGAGATGGCGCGGACGATGCTTGATAAGCATAGAACTCGGCGGCGCTTTTGGGCTGAGGCTATGAATACTACTTTTTACATTGCCAACCGCATTTTCCTATGGGCTTTCTTGGGAAAGACTTCGTACGAGCTACGGTTTGGTAGGCAGCCTAGCGTCAAGCACCTGCGTGCATTTGGCTGCAGATGCTTTGTGCTCAGAAAGGGGAGGGGGGCATTTGGACAAATTTGAATCTCGCTGCTTGGATGGTATTTTTCTTGGGTACGCCTCTAGCTCTAGGGCATATAGAGTGTGGATCCTTGATACTAGACAAGTGGTTGAGACCTGTGAAGTTTCCTTTGATGAATCTATGCCTTGCACAACCCCTGCATTTGAGCTTTCAGGTGATGATGAAGAAGGCGCTCCCATCTTTGAAGATGAGGAAGGCGAAGTAGATGCTGGTGATGCAGGAGTCACTGCACCGGCTGCAGCTCCTGCCCCCTCTGCTACAAGCTCTGAAGATGAAGGAGGACCCTTGCCTACGGCTTCCTCCTCACTCCCCCGACCACAAGTTTGAGCAGAGGTTGGCCCCGCTGAGGACGCAGGGGAGGTGACCTCCAACATTGTTCCATCTCAGCAGGTCCAGCAGGATCACCCTCCAGACAGGATGATTGGAGATCTACACCAATGTGTCACACGCTCTTTGGTTAACTCTCTAGCCTTTTTCTGTCAATCCGCATTTGGTGCTTCTTTCGAACCCCGGGATGTGTCACATGCATTATCTAATCCTAGTTGGGTGAACGCCATGCTTGAGGAGTTGGAGAACTTTGAGAGAAACCATGTTTGGGATTTAGTTGAACCTCCACGAAACTGCCACCCAATAGGAACCAAGTGGGTTTTCAAGAACAAACAGGGTGAGGATGGGATGGTTGTGAGGAACAAAGTGATATTGGTAGCCCAGGGTTTCTGTCAGAAGGTGGGGATAGATTATGAGAAAACCTTTGCTCCTGTAGCTCGTTTAGAAGCTATTAGGATCTTGCTTGCCTTTGCTGCCTCTAAAGGCTTCAAATTGCAGCAGATGGATGTCAAGTCAGCCTTTCTAAACAGTTACATAGAGGAGGAGGTATATGTGAGACAACCTCCTGGCTTTGAGAGTGCCAAGTTTCCAGATCAGGTGTATAAGTTGAGAAAAGCCCTGTATGGTCTGAAGCAAGCTCCAAGAGCTTGGTATGCTAGGTTGAAAGCCTTTCTGCTCAAGTTTGGTTTTGTGATGGGTTCAGTAGACAAGACCTTGTTTCTGTTGAGTTGTGGCGGTGACACCCTTCTAGTTCAGATATATGTTGATGACATTATCTTTGGTGGTTCATCTCACGCTTTGGTGTCTAAGTTTGCTAAACAGATGAGCAGTGAATTTGAGATGAGTCTCATGGGTGAGCTTCAGTTCTTTCTCGGGCTTCAGATCAAGCAAGGCCCATAAGGAACCTTCATCCATCAAGCCAAGTACACGAAGGACATTCTGAGGAAGTTTGACAAGGGAGATCTCAAGCCCATGGCGACTCCCATGTCAACACAGACGGCTCTTGATGCGGATGAAGAAGGGGAGGTGGTGGACCAAAGAGAGTACCGAGGGATGATTGGCTCGCTTCTGTACCTGACGGCGACCAGGCCAGACATTCAGTTCGCGGATTGCCTCTGTGCGCGTTTTGAGGCCTCACCAAAGCTATCACATCGTCAAGCAGTGAAGCGCATCTTTGGGTACCTAAAATACACTCCTGAGCTTGGACTTTGGTTCTATTTAGCTTCGTTGCTCTCTCTTAGAGGGTATTCGGATGCTGACTTTGCGGGTTGTCGGCTGCAGCGCAAATCTACTTTCGGCACCTGCCAGTTTCTCAGTTCTTCTCTTGTCTCTTGTTCCTCACGCAAGCAATCTAGCGTAGCCACTTCCACCACAGAAGCTGAATACATTGCTGCTGCTAGTTGCTGCTCCCAGCTGCTTTGGATGAAGTCCACCTTGAGCGACTTTGGTCTCAGTTTTAGGAAGATCCCTCTCTTAGTAGACTCTACTTCTGCTATTTCTGTAGCTAAGAACCCCGTCCTACACTCCAGAACCAAACACATAGACGTGAGGTTTCACTTCTTGAGAGATCACTACGAGAAGGGAGATATAGACTTGATCCATGTAGAGACTGAGAACCAGTTGGCCGATATCTTCACCAAGCCCTTAGACCTGAGCATATTTGCTCACTTGAGTGGGGAGCTTGGTGTTTGTTACCCCTTTTAGGTTGGGGTAACTTTGGTATAGTTTAGTTTTTTGTTTTGTTTCTTCTTTCCTTGCTTCTCTCTGCTTTTCTTGCATTTTGTCTCATACCATGCATTGCATTGTAACATATGCATTTTCACTTCCACTAGCACTAGAGCTCTTCTGGTATGACAAGTTAGTACTTGCTTGTGCTAGATTGTACAGTTTCTTGCATGATCATGGTTGGCTAAGCTCCTTGAATCTGTCTAATATCTTTCGTGAGCTCAGTCACTTTTGTTTCTTCAAAATCAAAAACCATGATCACCACTTGACTTGGCTACTTAGCATGTGTAGGAATATTGAATGCTATGCTATCTTTTCATGCTTGGATATGCTAGTCATATGCCTGTGTTACACTAATGCCTAAGCATTTATCGCACCTTGTTCAAATCTAAAATCTGAATGAATGCGGCTTACAAGTGGTGTCCTATGAGCTAAATTGAAAAGATCTAGGAGGGTTCACTTGCCACACTGATCTAGTTTGAGACAGCTTGCCTTTGCACTTTGGCTTGAACTTGGACTAGGCTGTGTATGACCAAAACCTTGTCTTAAGTTTCTAATGGTTTTCTGAACCTAGGCTTGGCATTGGTTGGTAAGAAGTGGCAACGACAAGTGAATAACCCCTGGCAAATGATCTGATTTGCTTGAAGTTCAAAATTGCTAAATCTTAAATCTGCAAGTCTCTAAACTGCTTATGGCCTGTTGTAGATACCTTGGTTGAGAGTAGCACACCTTGTATGTTTTGCTAGCATCTTGCTCTTCATGCCTATCTTGCTAGATGCTATTCATGCTGGTGATGCTTTCTTTTCAACAACCCTGGAAAACATGCTCCTGATTTGTATAAGATAGATTCAATTGAGCTTGTTTGCATGCTTCCTTGCCCTCACTTGCTCTGTATGCTAGAACTTGAATTTACTAGCTTTTCATCCCTGCTGAGCTCTTCATGGTACACTTCCTGCATTTCATGGCATATTTTGAGGGGGAGTTGTCCATTTCAGGGGGAGTTGAGTTCTATGAACCCTTGATGTGTCCATTGTCAACAAGGGGGAGAGATGTTGACCCTTGAGGAGAGAGAGATGTTGGACCAAGGGGGAGGACTCTGTAGAGATCTAGTTGAGGGGGAGTTTGATCTTTTAGCATCCTCTTGCATCGGTGCGTTGAGCCGTTTGCCTCTTTCTGGAGGAGCCGATGTTTTGCCACTAGCATGACTGTGTTGAGCCAGTTTCCCTCTTTCTTGAGGGGTCATGCTTTAGTTTGATCGACTGCGTTGAGCGGTTTCCCTTGTCTTAGGGGGTCGATCTTTGACTTTGTTTTTGTTGTCTCAAATTGCCCTTTTCTGCCAGTATTCGGCCTTTGGGCATCTTTAGCAACTTCTTCTTTTTCTTCTTTCTTTTCGGTTTTACGTTTTTTCTTTTGTCTTTGTTCTATTTCAGGTTACAGGTTGAAGGTGTTGACAACACACTCGTCAAGGGGGAGATTGAGAGCCAATGGACTGGCTCCATTGCCTCTGGAGTGATGAGTGATTGTCAATAGTAGCAAGACACAGAAGGACATGGGCACAAGACCTCCGATGGACTGGTGGCCCTCTGATGGACTGGAGGTAGAGGGAAGTCCTCCGAAGGACTGGAGGCATGCTCGGCGTCTGTCGGCCATGGGAGTTTGGTATTCGGAGGAGCGGCACGGCCACGGTAGGAGTAAATCTTCCGACGGACTGTGAGGCTGCCCCGATGGATAGGGGATGCCGAGCGCCACCGCAGTGCTCCAACCCGAATGCGTGGTGCGAAGGCGTGCGAGGGAGGCTTTGGCAGCTTCGACTCAAAACCATCACCCAAGCGACCCAAGCCTTGGTGAGTTGGGCCACGACTTCGCCAAGATAGAGAAGACGGGCCAAATCCGGCCCAGGCGGAGACTTCCTAAAGTTTCCCGGTTTCTGACTTGAAAAGCTGGGGGCGGATCGCGGATTGGACTACTGGCCACGTGGAGAGCATCCGAGGATTGCGTGGAACTTACGAAGATCAAGACTTCATCGTGGTCATCCATCCCGAAATATCCTGTAATCTTTCGTTTGAGTCCTTGGGGTTTGTCTAGCTATAGGGACCTAAGTGCAAAACTGTCTAAATAGCACTCGGGTATAAATAGGTCCAAGGCAGGTCATTAGAAGTCTTCTTGGCTGCCAGGATTAGTCTTCACTTGGTGATTTTCGTCCTTAAGCTTTGAGCTCCATTATTAGGGAGGTTAGAGTAGGATTTAGCCTCCTAATCTTGAGGGAAGGTGAGGGTGGTTGCTTGGGACGAATTTCTGCTTGTATGCTGAATCTTTAGACCCATAATGGGCACTTAATCGAAGTAAATTCGTGCAGCAACCTTGTGTTCTTCTCCTCCCCCTCTCTCTTTGGTTTTTGGGTTCAATCCTTGCTTTTTGGGTGCTTTTGTTGGGCAAGATTGAATCCCTTTCTTTGCTGATATTCTGGACTTGCTAGGACGTGGAGATCATGACTTAGTTCATCTCAATCCTGCTGTGTTCTTCCTAGTTTGGTTTTTTCGCTGTGATTTTGCTCTGGATTTTTGCATTCCTCCTTTAAGACCATTCTCTTTGCTTAATGTGAGTCAGTGAGACGCACCTCAGTGCGGTGAGTGTCTTGTGGCGGATATTGCAAAATTCGTTGCCCCGCAGTCAATTCTTGTTCGGATCTTGAGCTTTCTTGCATCGGTGCGTATCCTCACAGTGGACGGCACCCTTGTGCTGCTAGGCACGTATCTATTTAGTGGACGGTGCTTAGTTTTGGTTACCACTTGGGGGTTTGTGATTTTGTGATTTCAAGTGCTCCTATTCACCCCCCACTAGTCGCACGTCTCGGTCTTACATTCACCTGTTTAACTAGCAAACCGTGCCATCAAAAATGCTTCAGTACACAGTTCATCATGTGGCTTACGCTCTAATGCCCTAACGAATCTGAGAAACATTAGAGCTGCATGACGATTACCTTAAAAAAACCCTAATTGCTCAAGGGTGGCGATGCACCGAAAGAGATTGGAGACAACCACTGCTAGGGAACGTATGTCGTCCACTTTATTACATAGGTATGGATACATATTTATAGTCCAGAGACTTGGACATCAAGTCTGACTCTTTCTATAGCTAAAAACCCTACATTAACAGG
Organism: Paspalum vaginatum; assembly: GCA_030272315.1. Lineage (NCBI taxonomy): Eukaryota > Viridiplantae > Streptophyta > Magnoliopsida > Poales > Poaceae > Paspalum > Paspalum vaginatum. The sequence goes on from CM059014.1 coordinate 19,564,420, forward strand.
GCTATTCCCAACTCGACTCGAACTAAACAAGATACATGGCCCACCGGCCCTCAGAATCGCCTCTTCCTTGAGCGACTAATTATAGCCCATCAGCCGATCAGATCTACCTAATGACCATTTGACTTAGCCCATTTAGCCTATCCGGCCCAGATACCAATCGTCTAGATTTTGGTGATAATACATGCCCTCCTAATTCTGGCAATAATGTTTTATTCTAGAACCATAATGGTAAAGAAAATGCGAAGATGGAGAGCCACATGGTCCGTATTTCCTGTCGTGTCAATTTGCACGCCTTCTCAGAAACTGCTCCGGCACCTCTTTGGCTTCCTCTTGAGTAGTATTTAGCTATCACCTTGGCTATAGCCACTACTCCCATCCTCCTTCTCTTCCTCATCGGCAAGAAATCCCCAACGCCCATCGAAGGATCATCGCCAATGGAGTCATCTATAGGGAACAGTGCCACCTCGCCGCCGTCATCACCTCTTCCACCTCCACCGCCCCCTTCATGGATGTGCCACTAGGCTTTGCCCCCCTTGCGACTGTGGGAGCGCGCTAGGCACCATCAACCAAGATGGCCGATGCGGAGGAGTAGGTACCCCTACCAACACTGACAAGCATTGGCTAGCCATCTAGGGCTCGGACATCACAAACCCCTAACCTAGGGTGAACCTAGGGGTGGCCGAGGATCCTGAAGATGCAGGTGGTGTCTCTGCCAGTGGAATGCACCTCTTCCATCGCCATCTAAGCTCCCCTCCGACTATGAATACGGTGGCCCTTCTCGGAATTTCGGGGTCAACACGGACTCTGGGTCCCCAAGCGAAGCCACCAATGGCTTCGTCGACAACGAGGCAGTCATACTCGACTCCTCCCCCTCCAGCGTCGACACGCCTTGGTTGGATAGATTGTCAAAGAAGTGGAAGGAGCCACCATCTCCCTCTTTGCCAGTGATCTAGCGCCCTCAGTGTCAATACCGGCAAAGGGGCTCCAGCAGCAGTGAGGGTGGCAATGTCGACGGTGAAGAGAAGAACTGCCGTCGATGATGATGCACCAACCACCAGCCGATTTATACCATTGGCTCATGGAACTAGTTAGCCATCTAGGGCCTAATAGTTGTTGCATCATCTCCAAGGGGATTGGCCTCTTGATTACCTTTTGTTTTCTTTGTACAGAATATCCAGTGATAAATGAAGTAGTGTGATAATTAATTCTTCCTTCTTTGTAATCACTACTTCTTTTATTATGCCCATATGAGCCAATCTGATAGCATATCATCAATGTTCGGCCTCTATTCTCAGTTGACATCACTATGTTTCAGATCAGCAAATAGTCTTAGGACTTTGCAAACTCGGCCGATTTCTTATTGCTCACTTTCGGGAAATTGATATCAAAGTCGGCTTTTGAACTCATATTTACCAAATGAAATATAACGCGCACTCTCCACCCATACTATCTCTGCCAGTCGCCTCTTCCACATAGCTCATTCCCTTCAGACCCCAGCCATGGCAGATACGATGAGCTCAATAATGGTGGAAACACTGCCCTAAAAAATATTTGGTGTGAAGGTATTCGCTTTGACCTTCCCCCTTGCGGAAAAGACATTTCTTGCGGTATTCATGTTCTTCCTTTTCTTGTGCAAATATGCAGCCGAATGACATCTCGATTCCTCAATCACAGACTTTAAAATCTTTTAGCTTAGGTCCCCAATCTTTTGAATCTCCATTAGATTTGATTTCCGCTGAGAGCAAACGAATCCCTTTCGTGGCTCAGAATCAAGATCCAGAGCGCTGGACTGACCAACTTAGGGGTTGGCCGTTCCCTATGGAAGGATGGGTGAATTGGTACACATGAGTGGCCAAGTAACATGAGTCATCTGTTTGGCAGAATATAGGCATAGTCGATGCACTCTCCCTGACTCTATCTCCCATAGAGAAACACGAAAACCTCTTAAGAGCAATTAGATATTTCTAGTCTGATTCATTGAATTTTTTTTCGGTCAAGGCCCTATGACTCCTACTTTGATGGATGTAACCATGATTCTGGGCTTGGATGTCATCTTAGCTTGCCCTTCACCCTTTTCTCTGGAGGAATGTAGACACAAAATTGTGGACAAAGCCACGATAAAAAACTTGGAGCCAATATATTGATTACCACAACAAACATTTAGGGACGGCCAGCCATAGAGAGCACACATGCCTTTCTGAATCTTTGGCTAGACCATTTTCTCTTTTGTGGCCCTTCTCTTGCTCCAACGAAGAATTACCTGAACTTGGCCGATGCTCTGGCTAATAGCCAACAATTTGCTTTAGGAAAACTGTTCCGCGGCATTTTGTATAGACACCTTTCCCTTAATACCACTAGACTTTTGAGCAGTGATCGTATTAAGTCTAGTGGCCCTTGGTGTTTCCTGCAACTCTGGTGCCAATTGTATTTCTAGCAACACATCCCATACTTTCCTCTCCTGCAGGAAACATCCGTCCCAGATCCTTTGGGCAAACTCATTCGATGTACTTATTTTTGATTAGGTATTGTATCAACCCCCAGTTAGTAAGCCCAACAAAATAGAGATGGCCAAATGGTTCAAATTGTTTTATCATGAACGTACCATAGCCACCTCTAACATCTATTCTGACTCAAAAGATTGTGAAAACCCCTCCTCCTTCAGATAAGACAACTTTGCCGAAGATGAAGAAACTTGGCAAAAATACGCCACCATGACCTGTCCTTGTTTGCTGCCCATAAGTATGAGCACTAGTAACAGAGTTACTAAACCTGGCTATGAATCTTACCAGCTAACAATAGCGGTGCACCAATTTGGCCTGAATCATAATTCTTCCACTTCATCATTCATGAGAAATTCTCGCATCAAACCGATCTTACAGATCGGCTTCTGGCTTTTCGCGCGTACACCCTCTTTGCTGAACTCTCCATACCAATCCCATGTGATATGGAATTTTTTTACTCGTCAGAAGGTTTTAGCACCTAGTGGAATAATTGGAAGACACACCGTGGCGGACTGCCGATTTAATCCAAGCTAAGCGCACCTGCCACCACATGGCTCGCAGTGCACTTAGACCAAATCAAACCCGGTAGTTCGTCGAGTTACCCCAAAGGGCACTCGATGTAACCATAACCCAAGGATACTGACATCATACACATCCAACTCTCGATGGAGCGACAACAGTTACATCATCACAGGCTGTTTATAGTGCAAAATAAGTTAAAGTGTTTACAAAACATATATTGGTAGTCAAATACATGTTCAAATCAAAAGCAGAAGCTTGTTCAAAATAAATCTCGCAGCAGAAACATAAAACTTAATGAGGTAGCCTTCATGCAATGATGAATGAGACTGAGCAGCACTGAGCCCACCGGTACTACCCTCCTCCAAGCAATTGTCCATATGTCATCAGTACCTGCACTCAAAATGTGGGGGCAAACCCTGAGTACTAATTACTCAGTAGGGGTTAATGGAATGGCTTACGGCTGACGCAAAGCTTGCTTACTAACATTTGGATCATTAGCCATTGATTTAAACAGTGATATAATGACATAAAGTAAACAGTTTCATCATGAGCATATATAATAATAATAATAATAATAATAATAATAATAATAATAATAATAATAATAATAATAATAACTTGCAGGAATGTGAGCATACAAGTACAAAAAGGTGAAATTTGAAAACATGAATTATAATGTAGCATATTTATATAGTTACTTCGTTGCCCAACAGTGACATTGGCATTCTCACACGTGGTGAGCATCAGTGATTCGAATCGATTTTAATTCTTGGGAATATCCTACAAATGCTAGGGGTATATGCTTACTAACCCTCGTGTTCCTGTCTCATCCTAAGTTTGATTCCAACCCACCATTCCCTAGGTTTAGCCCAAACAGGAGCGTTACCATGGCATACCGGGTCAGCCTTCCTATGAGTCAAGCGCCCCTAGGCCCCATGGTAGGAACAAGTCTCTGTTCTTCGGATGACACAAGTGAGACTTTCACCGGTCCCATCTCCCGGATAAGCACTCTAGTCATGTTATTCCGATCAGTAGACGAACAGCGAACGGGCCTTATACGACTAGAGCGGAGCCCACCAAACCATCCACATCATTTTTTCCACCATAATATACCCAAATCTCTGCCCGGCCTCAATTTAGTTCCATCGACAATGATGTTTAAAGTTTTTCACATTTTGAAAACCTTTCTTTTGAAAAGACCTATGCGACAAGTGACTCCAATTCACTTGTGTCTACTCGCACCTAACATTACTAGGCATACTCGTACTACATACTCTATGGTAGGTGCTAGTGCCAGGGCGGCCAGGAAATCTTCTGCAATTGTTCTCAAACAACTCCTAATGCGGATGCCTAAACATCAATTCAATATCATATTTGCCGGGAATTCATGGTCCTGCCTACCTTTGCCCATTTTCAACCAAACCAACAAACTAAGCTAATGTTAGTTTGCCGAGTTGTGGGGCTTTGCCCCAAGCAAACCCTTGATCACTTGGACAACTCTTCCTTCCAAATACCACTTCAGGGGCCTCCAGGTGGTATTTGGGTCTTAGTTGGTCTTTTGGACACCATTGCTTGAAGTAGCTCCATGCATTTGCTTCTGGATCACGTATCTGCATTATGCGTCACTATATGAATGCTATGCATGATGCAGGGACTGAGATGCGTCAATATGATGCACACATGTGAACAATCATTTTATGGACAGATAGAAAGGTGATTGGTAAACTACTTAAACATGGAGCGCTGTCATGGAGAGCACACAATCATAAGGTCACACTTATACAAGCTACTGATCATATTGACAACGTATTAATGAAGCGATCCGATAAAAGCAAGCGATAGTTGTTTAGATTACTAAGATAGGTGTGGTGGTGTTTATTTTCGTTCAACAAGTCATACATATCAAACAAAGTAGATGAGAGAAATACATGATGGATTTCTAATTCCAAGTCACTCTTATCATACCAAATGTACACAACCATATAAATGCACAAATCATATATATAATTTGGCTTATTTTGAGTTATTGTTATCTACATTTCAACAATGCAATACTTTGATTGTTAAGGATTGGCAACCTAGACATATGAGAATGAAACATGCATGTGGATTATATAGATTCATCCATCTTACACGGTTTCATTTTGACATAGCAAAATTAAATATACCAAGTGCCGATTACAAGGGCAATCAAGAGTGGATATGAGTGCATTAACATCCTCTTTTATTTCCTTCACTTTTGACCCTATATAAATAACTACTTGTAAGCCCCTCATGAAACAGCAACCAAAATACATGAATAATTCACATAGACATACTACATAGTAACTGTTGTGCTCAAATACTGGCAAACAGTGTGGTTTGGACGCAGAACACACGGGAGCCGGGGATCGCGCTGCTGCTGCACTCGTCTCCCTGTCGTGCGGCACCGATCGACTCACAGTGGGGGAGCCGATCCTGGTTGTGCGTGGTGGTGCGGACATGCCACCTAGCTTGACCTTGCAGCCAGGAAGGTGAGTTGGTCACAGGAATTGGCTCTTGTTCTCTCTGTAAAGCGTACACAACAGATCTAAACGTTAAATTCCTACCAGATCGCTAGGATCGGCAAACACGAGATGTCGTGTACTCTAGTCGGCCGATGCGAGAGCATCGAATGTTCCATCAGGCATGAATAATCAGAGTGAGAAGCCAAAACCGTGTTCCAATATAAAAAAGAAGCCCTAACTAAAAACATGATATAATAGATCTACATAATCAAATCAGCTTTTAACTAGGACCTCCAAAGAAGTCCATCTAACTAGACCGATACAAATTACGACTTGTATAGCTATGGTGCTCGAACTATGTTGATCTGTCGGCATGTCGCATGCACATGCTGCAGCGACATGTCGTGGATTGTAACAAGCGATTAGGTAGCGCAGAACCAGCTACATGAAGACCGACCTACTACATTAAGCATAGGCGCATAAACGGATCGATAGACATGCAAAGGTAAAGATGGATCTCACACCAAGCGAAGCTCATCGCGAGATTCATCGAGGTAGCTGATGGATCTCATGACAAGCTAGGCTTGACACGAGATTCATTGGGATAACCAATGAACTGTGCCATCAAAAATGCTTCAGTACACGGTTCACCATGTGGCTCACGCCGTAATGCCCTAACGGATCTAAGAACCATTAGAGCAGCATGACGATTACCTTGAAAACCCTAGTTGCTAGGGGTGGCGATGCGCCGAGTCAAGTTGGAGACACGAGCTATAGGAATCGTAATGTCGTCAATTTTATTACGTAGGTATGGGTCCATATTTATAGTTCAGAGACTTGGATGTCAAGTCCAATTCTAGCTAGCAAAACCCTAACTTTAACTAGGCTAACTTCTAATTCGACTAAAACAAGAAATAAAAGATACATGGCCCACAGGCCCCTCATAATCGCCTTTTTCCTGGGCGACCAAACTTAGCCCATCAGTCGATTTCTTGTCCTGCAGATCGGCTCTGCTCGGCCCATTAGCCAACTTGGCCAAAATATCAATTGGCTAAATTTTGGCGACAACACATGCCCCCTAGCTTTGGCAATAAAAATTATCTCAAAGCTAAGTTTAATGTCAAAAACGAAAAGCCACACGGTTCCGCAATTACCGCCACGTCCGTCCAGACTATTTCCTCAAAACTCGCTCCTGGCGCCCCTTCGTCTACCTCTAGAGTAGTATTTAGACACCACCTCGGCTACAGTCTTTTCCCCATTTTCCCTCACATCGCCAGAAAAACCGCAACTTCTTTTAGTAAAAGTCCCTCAGCCGATGGAATCATCCGCAGAGAGTAGCACTGCTCCGCCACTGTTGCCAAGTCCTCAATCGCCGTCGCCCTTCACGGATGTGCCACCGGGCCTCGCTCCCCAGCCGGTAGTGGGAACAAACCCTACGCCACTAGTCGAGGCGGCCAATTCGGAGGAGGAGGACGAGTCACTTACCGAAGCGGACAGGGCCCGGCTAGCTCACTAGGGCCTAGACCCCACTCCTCCATCATCACCATTGCCATGGCCTTCCCCAGAGCACGCGCTGAAGTCACCAGAGTTCCTAGAGCTACCATGCGACCATGACGATGGTCAATGGGAATTTGGGAACGACACCGACTCCGAGTCCTCCATGACTAGCGGCTATGCCGACGTCGGAGCTGTCCTCGACTCCCCAACCTCCAATGTCAACATGTCATGGTTCAACGGCTCAGGGAAGAAGCGAAAGGAGCCACCGTCCTCGCCAATGGTGCTGCACCCTCGTCGTCGCTAGAAATAAAGACGGCAATGTCGGCGCCGGCCGATGCGCTTCATCGGCCAATAGCATTAGTTAACCGCTAGGGTTCAAAAAAGCCATTGCATCGGCTCAATGGGGATTAGGCCCTCTAGTTAACTTTTGATTAGTATTATGTCTTGTAAAAATCCTCAATAACGAAGCTTTATATTAAATAGATCTTGCCTCTTTTCATTATTGCGATTTTGTTCTTGCCTTATTCTCATGAGCCGATTTGATAGCACAGCATCAGACCATGGCTTTTGCTTCTGACTGATAGCCTTCCATTTTGAAATCGACCGATCTCTCATCGGCTCCTCTTAGAAAATCGACTTTGGAGTCAAACTTTAAATACGCTTAAACCATGTACCTCCCTTACATTGTCTTGGTCAATCGTCCCCGTCTAGATAGCTTGCTTCTTCAAAGATGGCGGACACAAAAAGCTCATCAATGGAGGAAACGCTTCCCCAAAGAATCTTTGGCCTGAAGGTATCTACTTCGGCCTTCCCTTTTTGGTAGGAAAAGATAATCACATTACTCACACTTTCCCCTCTTTTTTTCTTGTAAATACGCAGCCAAATGACATCTTGATTCCGCAATCTCTGGCTTCAAAATCTTTTAGCCTAGGATCGCAGTCTTTTGAGCCACCATTGGATTTAATTTCTGCTGAAACCAAGCGAATCCCTTATGTAGCTCGAAATCCAGATCCAGACTGCAAGATAGACCAACTTAGGTCTTGGCCATTCCCCATGGAAGGATGGGTGAGCTAGAATAAGCGCGTGGCCAAGTGTTATGAATCAACGGTTTGGCAAAAAATAGGAATAGCTGATGCTCTTTCCCTTACCCTGTCTCCAATAGAGAAACATGAGAATCTCTTGAGAGCTATAAGCTATTTCTGGTCTTATGCCTTAAACTGCTTCTTGTTCAGTCTTGGTCCTATGACCCCCACTCTGATGGACGTGACAATGATCCTGGGTTTAGATACTCATTCAGCCAGTCCTCCCCCTTTTTCCTTGGAAACCTACAAGTACAAGATTATGGACAAGGCCACATTAAAAAACTGGGGCCAATATATTGATCATCACAATAAGCGTTCAGGGTCCATTGATCACAAGGCCAATCTTTGGTTAGATCATTTCCTTTTTTGTGGTCCTTCCCTTGCTCCAACCAAAAATTACCTTGATCTAGCCAATGACTTAGCCAACGGCCAACAATTTGTAGTAGGAAAATAGTTTCTAGGAATACTGTGCAGACACCTATCCTTGAACACCAGCAGACTATTGAATAATGAGCGCATTTAGTCAGGAGGCCACTGGTGGTTTCTGCAGATTTGGTGCCAACTGTACTTTCAACGGTATATCCCAAAATTCCCGTGTTTGCAAGATGCGTCTTTCCCCACTTCCTCAGGCAAGAGCATACGTTGTACTCTGTTTGGTCAGGCATTATATCGGCTTCCAGCAATGATGAAATAGAGATGGCCAAATAGTTCAAATTATTTTATCATGAACGTACCGTAGCCACCTTCAACGCCTACTCAGGATCAGAAAATTTTGAAAATCCCTCCTTCTTCAGGCTGGATAACTTTGCCGATGATGACGACACTCAGCAGATATATGCTACCATGATTTGTCCTTGCCTGCTTCCTGTGAGCATGAGTACTAGAAACAGAATCACCAAGCCCGGCAATGAATCATATTAGCCGGTTATAGCTGCTCAACAATTTGGTCTGAACCAGATCTCTCCTTGCTTCATCTTTCATCAAAAGTTTCAAAGCCTTGCTGACCTCACTGAATGGCTCCTGACTCTTCGTGCATATAGCCTTTTCCCTGAATTTCCCCTCCCCATCTCATGTCACATGGAATTTGTATATACTGCGGATAGTTTTGACAATTGGTGGGGAACTTGGAAGCCTCATATGTTCAGAGGTCCTCTTGGCACCATGATTCGCTGCATCGACTAATCATATGATGCTTCATCAATAGAGGTAACTTGATCTTATAACAGTAGTTCTTGCCATAACCTTGATACCACTATTGATTGTTTTCTATATAGTGTGAGGAAAGACCAGTACCTGTCAGAGAATTAGGAGAACCTTTCAGTTATTCTTCCACAGCTCCTGTACTTGTATGGAAGATCAGCGCCATCTCTTGGTAGGATACTGCTTTCTGGTGAATGCTCCAAATGTCGGCGCTATGAAACAAACCGATCTCCGGCCAATGGCTCTAGCTATAAGAAGACCAGGAGTTCTAGGACACGGTCCCCTACTCCATCCATCTCCGACCATGCTGGTTCTATTGCAAGTTTCCTAATGATAGCAATTTTCTCTTTACCTGGCCAATGTACTAATACTTCCTTTAGTCAGGAAATTCAACTAACAAAAGAAATGCTTCGCCGATTCGAGAGAAACAAGCACCAGAACTTTCAGCAATCAGCCTTTCTTCGAATGGCAATAGCGCTTCCCATCAGCAGAAGAACCCTGATCTGGAGATGCATCAAAGTACTAATGAAGGGACTTCCATAAATGCCAAGGTAAATTCATTTCTTGGCAAGATTGTCTTTACTTAGCTCTTTTATGTGACTTTGCTATCTTCTATAGCTTATCAATTTGTCAGCCTTGCTTGATTTTGATCCTTCAACCCTAGACATCGGCTCTGGGCAAGAGCAAGAGAGATTTCCATCGCCTCCCAAGTCTATGCTAGCCGATGTAGTCAGTCAGCTTCAAGAGATGGCCAGATTGCTCGGCACCTCGGTTGTACAGCTAGTCAAGAATATTGAAGTACTTCGTGCAACCATGGAGCTGGTAGTAGACCAACTGCCAACTGATCTGAGATGAGTATTACAACTAGTAGCATACCTAGGTTTCTTCAGGGAAGAAGTGGAAACATCCACAGCTCTTATTACGGCCCAAGACTCCCAATCCTCCTTAAGGCAACAAATTGCTGATAAATGTGTCATCCTGAATCAATAGAAAGCTGCTCTGGATGATGACAAGGCCTCATCAACTTTATCTTCAAAACTCACAGATCTGCAGAAGTCAAGGACTAAAATTGCTGATGAGATCCAATGTCTTCAGCAAAAGCTCGCAACAATTAACGAAAACATCAAGACAACATCATCTGATCTTGAAGAAATCATGGCTTCCATGCAAAAGTTGAAAGAGAGTTTGTCATCTGGTCTGGTTGAAGTCAAAAAAACTAACAGCTTGTCTTACACCGGGCACCATTGAGCCAAACAATGCAATTATTTCTTCTGTTGATTCCATCCGTCTTAAGGCCATCACAGCTATTCAACAATTCCTCATGTAGTTTAAAGATAAAACCTTGGAACAGTTTTATTTCGCATTATGCCTACATATGCCCCCCAAACATGATGTTATGCAAGACTCGGTGACAGTGTACCTTTTTATTTTGGTATGGAGGTTTCTAAAGTCGATGGCAAAGCAACGGCTTTGTATAAAAGAAAAATAATTTGTACATAAAGTCGATGGCAACGCATCAGCTTTTCAATTTCATTATCAGCTTTTATATTTTTCGGGCCAATGGCGAAACATCGGTCAAATGTCTTGTATGCACGTGTCAACATGTCTTGCCCCCCAAGCCAAAGCCTTCAAGTAATTGAGGAGATCGGCCTTCTAACCTCTAATACATCAAAGATCCACGTATCTAATTACATACTTTCTTTTTGAGGGGCCGATTATCTAAATCGGACATTCAACACATATTAATGTAATAATCTTTTTACATATCTGGTCAATCGTTTAGATCGGCCTTACACAGAAAGAGTTGTCATTACATATCAATGTCGGCTGCTGGTACAGGTACAAGTCCTTTGTCTAAACCTTCCACGAAATCCCAATCGAGATGCCCTCATCTGGTAAGGCACTCTGCTCCTTCTGCCCCCACAACAAAGATTCTGCGACAGTGACATTGGTGGAATCATCGGCAGGTACGATCTCAACCTCGTCACCATCCCATTGAATGAGGCATTGGTGCATAGTTGACGCTACACAACAGTTTGTATGAATCCAATCTCAGCCAAGCAGGGCAGAGTAAGGTCCTTTGGTGTTCACAACAAAAAAGGATGTGGGAATTGACTTGCTTCCTGTTGGCGGCTCTTAGCCTACCGAATTTTACTCCGCAAGCACACGGAGACCACTGTAGCCTTTCACCCGGGAGTATTCCAAGGTATCATATTTATCCACAGGGAAGAATTTAGATAGAGATATCAAACTATCATTCATCCTGTTGTTACTACTCTCTCACATCAACCGATGACTAGGAACGATTGACACCAAGCACCATGAGATAAAGCTAAGCACCGTTGGCGAGAAAGCAGGTAGAGATAGGAGGACAACGAGGTAAGAGCTCAGACTCCTGATGAGGACTTTCTATACTAAGGTGAGCCAGACAGACTACGCTAGACCAAACACATTGCACTGATGGAGGTAATAACTTATCTAGTTGTCTAGGATACTTACTTAGCCACCAATGCTGCTAACCACTTCCGGACACCAGAGTGCTGATAACCCAGACGAGAAAGGCGGGTGTCGCAGGGACTCGGCTATGCGGCTACAAGCAACCCGAACGACGGGGGTGGACTACACAGGGTACACTCCCGCTGTCACCAGGAGGACCTACCAAAGCCAAGTGCACTTAATCTGTACATGTGCACCGGCCACCCAAAGCTGTATGGGGTTGAGTGCGAAACCAAGGTGACCGCAATTGTAGACACCACCTCTACGCTCGCGGGCACTACTTCTACTGGTATCCCAGATAGAAGCATACACAACAGTATAGTCAAGAGCTATAAAGAGCGTACGAGGAATCTATAAGTATGATAGACTAAATAATCATTACCTCTCAGAGCAACTCTAACTATAGTCTAAAAGACATTACTATGCTAAGGCATAATTTATACCAAAAGCAGAAGTAAAGTAAATGCTCACAAAACTAAAGAAAGATAATATATTAAATAACTCAAGTCTTACAGGAAAGTAAAGATACAAAGAAACTCATACCGAAATCCTGAAGTCGACTCCGGAGCGACGGAGCCCTACCTCTAACTCCTACCAAAACACTACTTTCAGAGATGGAAGCACACCTGTAGGGCGCCTCGTAGAGGGAGAAAGAGAGGATTCACATGGCGAATGGTACATTTTGGAGTGGGGGAGTGCCCCTCTAATTATAACTTGAGGTGAGGGTGGTCTTCCATGGGTTCCCAAGGTGGGATTAACCCCCAAACCACTCTTGGGCTTCTGCTGGGCACCACTTGGGCCTGTTGGGCTGAGACAGCCTGCGCTGTACGGACGGGGTGGTGCTGACATCATCATGACGTCAGCACTGCCCCTAATTTTGTATTTTTCATATCTTTTCCGTACGAACTCTGAATGAAGCAAATAATATGTCCGTTGGAATCATCTCGACGAGCTCTACGCAATGGTGTAGGTTTTGAGGTCATTTGAGACACTTTTTAGTGATGGAATTTGCAACTCTTGTCTCAAGCCCCTTTGTGTGATATCTCTCTCCTGCTCCAAATCATGTTCTTTTGTATGTAATATGAGCTTATCCTAGTGATACACCAAAAACCACCAAAACTCTTGGAGTTCGTCAGTGTTAGGTAAATAATGCATAGAACTTTATATATACCCCATTTATTCACTGACAGTTGGTGGTCGAAATCCTGCAATAACGACCACCAACACACCCCCAAGCTTGAACTTTTGCTCGTCCTCGAGCAAAGCTAAGACTTAGGCTTGGCAGATCAGGAGTTGCGTTAATGACAATGTCCTGCAAGTATTAATTGCACAATCCAACACTCTATTTTTATGAACAAACTGGCATAAGTGTACCCCTCCTTTTTATCCATACCTGTGGGGCTTTTGGCAATTCTTACCTTGTCTTCGGCGGTTGATAGACGGAACAATCTTAGTCGAGTGTCACCGAACTCTATCACTTTTCTGGTTTCATATTCGGAGGGTTTGAAATTTTTTTTGAAATGAAAGCATTAAGTTCCTCAAATGGTACCCTCGATCGCTCAAGTGGTTTTATACTTCCTCACCAAGCCATTGGCCAAACTTTTCACTATCAACTAAAAGGCTTATGTGGAGCTCAAGGTAGCAATAAAGTTGGCTTACCTATGTCATGTATTTTGTTGAGTCAAAGATTGGTCCTAGCGAAGTTTGTGACACTTCTCATCCCGATCAAAGGATAGAATGGGTTTGTTTTGTGGATGGAAATGGTCTTGGATGAAAAACTCCTTATTTGGTGAATCCCCTCTCAAAACTTTGAAGCTTTTGAGTTCATGGAGCTATCATTTTTTTCTTTTCTTCTCTTTTTTTTTCTTCTCTTTTTTTTCTCTCTTCTTCTTTCTTTTTTTTTTTGATAGCTCCATGTCTCCTTCTTGTATGAGCACTTTGGAATATTGCTGGAATATGACTAAAGTATTTATTTGTAAGACCATATTTGTGGATAGGTTGGTGGATGATGGATATGGTGGAGAAACGTCTGGAATAGGGGGATGCTTGAATCCAGTGTAGATTTAAGCATAACTAGACGAAGGAAGGCTAGCAAATAGAGGTCAATGTGAGGGATTTTGATCGGGACTTGAAATGTCACTACTTCATAAGAACTCAAAATTTGACAAAACTCAACATAACAATAAGTAGCATATGCAAAGGTTTCATCATGTAAGCATTTGGCTCTGGATAGGCAATTAAACCACTAAGGAACTTTTCTCATTTTAATTTTCAAAAAAAAATTCCGAGAATTCAACTTACTAGGATCGAGATGGGTTAAACTCATACTTTGATTATACCATGTCTCATAACAACTTAGACTTGGTTTTGAAGGCACTTGCTCCCACAAGGTTAAAGATTAAAGGTAGGATCACGAGAAATGCCAATAAGTTCAATTTTTAGGAGAGTGTCAACTTGTAGGCAAAATACTTACAAGAAATTAGCATAGAAACTATTCATCATTTCCTTTAAGCATGGGTATAAACAAAGTTCTAGCATTATGGCTAGGAGTTAGTTTATTGATCCTAAAAAAGAAATCTTTTTGTTGTTTTCAAATTATGCAAATTTTTATAGCTTTTCTTTTATTTGGGATAACAAAAATTAAATGTTTTTGGTGTCATGGCTTTTTTTCAGGATTTAAGATATTCAATTCAGCACAGAGCATTCGGGTACTCACCTGGTGATCTTCCCCTAAGCTTATTTCTTGCACGTGATTGCCAAGAAACTGAGCTTCGATATTACCTGGCAGTACCTTCCCCAAGCTTGCTTGTTCCCTGGGTGACGACAATGCTGCTTGTGTTGCTCACCAATGATAAGTCAGCTTTTCTCTGCTCTTGTTCCGTCATGCTGCCTTTTGGATCATCTGTTCAGTGTTGCTCCCTTTTTGGTGAATGTCTTCTATATTGATGTTGGATCTCCCGCTCCAGCATCATGTTTGCATGTAGTATTGCATTCTTCCCAAGTGACATGATTGCGATCGCGGCCAGGTACTTTTCTATAGGCTCTTCTACTGCTGCTACTAACAAATCGCAAGTTGTTGAGGCTTGGGATCATGTTTCACAGAGCCTTGGTCCCTCCTAGAAAGTACTCAAGCATGCTCTTCATTCCTAGACAGACTAAGTGGGAAAGATAGAGGCGGATGCTATTGTGGGGTCAACTCTAATATCCATCCTATCACTGTAGCACAAATCTTCTGTTGATAGACACATGTTGGAGTTGAGTCCTTGTTGCATCCGATGGGTAGAGCATATCAATGCTGGAACTTTACTCAATTTAGTGTAGAGCATCTTCAATTCCTTCATGCACTCAACCGTTGTTTGTAGGTTGAATATCGAGGTCCTTCCTCTCAAGGGTTGGGTCAGAGGATGGGTGCCTCTCGGCACATCCTCCCCCAAGCTTGACTCTTGTGGTGTGATGAAACGACTTTTCTTTGTTTTTTTTTTGTTGAGAGCACATCTTCGTCTGTGTATGACAAACTTCCGCTTTGATTTTCCTTTGTTTCCAGTGGAAGGCGTTGTCCAATCATGGTATAGAGAGACACCTAGGATGTCAGGAAATGGGTTTATGATAGCCTTTTCTTCTTTCTTCATGAACTCCAGAAACCTCCTTCTACCTTTCCCTGTATGTTAGTGGTCGACATGCGCTATTGTCTACCTAACAAGTACTCAACAAGGTGGGACATGGTAGCTAGACAGCACTACTAGTAGATCCTATGGCCGTAGAATCTTAGCATGCCATCACTAACAGGCTTATAATTTAAAGCAACCTCTAAGAACAGAATGCTAGAAATAGCTGTTAGAGGGGTTTACCTTCATCGAGCATGAAGCTAAAATCTCCATCTCAACTGAGAATGTACCTCCTGAGAGGTCCATCAGTTCTGGGCATCGCGGAGGATATGATTCACGACGAACCTTTTCCTCCTTCTCTCCAAGGTTGGTCAACTAGAATGTTGGAGTAGCGGGCGTGAGGGCTACTTCGTAGGAGTGGTAATATAAGTTGTTTCTCATTGCCACAGATTTCTTGTCAAATGCCAGACAATTTTCTCCCCCAAGCTTGGTTTCTGCATTGAATGCTGATTCCAAACTTGCTCCCTATCATATTTTTCTTGGGCTGGTACTTGTCGTGCATGACATGTGCCACCAGTCGTTGCCTGCCTTGTGCCACGCAACCATCGACTGCACGTCATGATGTCGACGTTCCTCACCTTGCTTGATAGTCATTGTGTTTGTCTTTGTGGTGCTTAAGACGGAGCTCCCTCGCAATGAGAGACGTCTATGCCGGCCGCTTTTGGGATCGACACCACAACTCCATCGGGTATGCCGATTTCCCATGGGGCAGTAGACCAGTGGTCTACTAGCTTGCAAATTCAAGCATGGATGATAGCATAATGTGATATGCCTTGTCATGTCACCCTGATATGGTGTGTTCTTTTAGTGCAGAAGTTATCCAAGATTTCTCCATTGCTCACTACCACCATGTACTTTTGTATACATATCACGATGCTTTCATTTCCCAAGAAAGGGGCTAGATAGCCCACAAGAGGTTGAGCACGAGAGTGCCGGCTACAGGGCCTTTCTTCTCGATCGTGTGGGGATTGTATGCCTCCTGCAACAGGTTAGTGGACAACAAATACAAGGGTCCAAAATTTGCAAAGAACATTAATTGCTGGACCCGTTGTTCACAAAGTGCTAGCAAAAAAAAATGTTTCATGTCAAAACCTAGCACAAACCATGACTTTCATTTCTCCAACTTTTGCTCAAATCCACGGTTTCAAAAAAAACGGGTGCATTTTTGGAATAACACCGGAAATTTTGGGATTTTGCGTCTCCATTGAAACTTGAGAGATCCAGCTAGCTCAAGGATCGCGGTTCATGAACTAGCATGGAACATCACTACCAAAGTTCACCCATAGCTTATCTACCAAACATTACATCTAATTTGATAGAAAGTGACTAATTCCAACCTAAGCACCACGCTTAATTTGGAAAATTAGCCCCTGGGCACGCGTTAGGATCTGGCCCAAGCTATGTTGCACTATAAATACAGCCTTTCAGCTTTGGCTTCCCATGACTTTGGATAGCATGAAAGAGTTCAAGAACCTCACATGATCAAGAATTACTCAACAGATAGAGCATCATCGAAGAAAATGGATATTTTTTTTGTTTTATAATTTTTTTTGAATTTTCAAATAAAATGAAAGAGCAATAACAAAAGGATGAACAACATAATGATATTCTAACTCGGCGCTTCCCCGGCAACGGCGCCAGAAAAGCTTGTTGGCGGCTCTTAGCCTACCGAATTTTACTCCGCAAGAGCACGGAGACCGCTGTAGCCTTTCACCCGGGAGTATTCCAAGGTATCGGATTTATCCACAGGGAAGCATTGAGATAGAGATATCAAACTATCATTCATCTAGTTGTTACTACTCTCTCACATCAACCGATGACTAGGAACAATTGACACCAAGCACCATGAGATAAAGCCAAGCACCGTTGGCGAGAAAGCAGGTAGAGATAGGAGGACAACGAGGTAAGAGCTCAAACTCCTGATGAGGACTTTCTATACTAAGGTGAGCCAGACAGACTACGCTAGACCAAACACGTTGCTCTGATGGAGGTAATAACTTATATAGTTGTCTAGGATACTTACTTAGCCACCAATGCTGCTAACCACTTCCGGACACCAGAGTGCTGATAACCCAGACGAGAAAGGGAGGTGTCGTAGGGACTCGGCTATGCGGCTACAAGCAACCCGAACGACGGGGGTGGACTACACAGGGTACACTCCCGCTGTCACCAGGAGGACCTACCAAAGCCAAGTGCACTTAATCTGTACGTGTGCACCTGGCTACCCAAAGCTGCGTGGGGTTGAGTGCGAAGCCAAGGTGACCGCAACTGTAGACACCACGTCTACGCTCGCGGGCACTACTTCTACTGGTATCCCAGATAGAAGCATACACAACAGTATAGTCAAGAGCTATAAAGAACATAGGAGGAATCTATAAGTATGAAAGACTAAATAATCATTACCTCTCAGAGCAACTCTAACTATAGTCTAAAAGACATTACTATGCTAAGGCATAATTTATACCAAAAGCAGAAGTAAAGTAAATGCTCACAAAAGTAAAGAAAGATAATATATTAAATAACTAAGTCTTACAGGAAAGTAAAGATACAAAGAAACTCATACCGAACTCCTGAAGACGACTCCGGAGCGATGGAGCCCTACCTCTAACTCCTACCAAAACACTACTTTCAGAGATGGAAGCACACCTGTAGGGCGCCTCGTAGAGGGAGAAAGAGAGGATTCACATGGTGAATGGTACATTTTGGAGTGGGGGAGTGCCCCTCTACTTATAACTTGAGGTGAGGGTGGTCTTCCATGGGTTCCCAAGGTGGGATTAACCCCCAAACCACTCTTGGGCTTCTGCTGGGCACCACTTGGGCCTGTTGGGCCGAGACAGCCTGCGCTGTACGGACGGGGTGGTGCTGACATCATCATGACGTCAGCACTGCCCCTAATTTTGTATTTTTCATATCTTTTTCGTACGAACTCCTGAATGAGGCAAATAATGTGTCCGTTGGAATCATCTCGATGAGCTCTACGCAATGGTGCAGGTTTTGAGGTCATTTGAGACACTTTTTAGTGATGGAATTTGCAACTCTTGTGTCAAGCCCTTTTGTGTGACATCTCTCTCCTGCTCCAAATGATGTTCTTTTGTATGTAATATGAGTTTATCCTTGTGATACACCAAAAACCACCAAAAATCGTGGAGTTCGTCAGTGTTAGGTAAATAATGCATAGAACTTTATATATACCCCATTTATTCACTAACAGTTGGTGGTCGAAATCCTACAATAACGACCACCAACACTTCCTATTGTCAGGTCCACATTAAAAACGCCTTTCGCTCCAGTCGGGTCACCCTTGAAATCGTTGAGAACGACGTTGGTCTTTATGAGCTCATTGTCGTTCTTGTCAAATTTCGTGAATACCATGTACGGCATCAAGTTAACTTCTACACCTGTGTCTACCATCATCCTGTTTATAGGCTTCCCATTAATGTAGCCTTTGAGGTATAGTGGCTTCAAATGATGATACTTTTTATTGGCCATCTTCTGAAACATGATAGCTACCGGCCCCAAACTGAGTTGAGCCCCTGATTCCTGGACTGCAGAAGGGTTACGAAAATCATTAGGCAAGAAAAATGCCATATTGACATCGGTCGATGGACCAGCCGTTTAATCCCCCATGAGATCACCCTCTGCATCGTCCATCATTGGGTCCCCCGGTTGTTCTTGATCTTGTTGTTTTCTCTTCCAAACAGTCGGTCGCCTAGGTAACATCAAAGACAGCTTGTCTTTGCATGATGGTATAGCAATAGGACCCGAATTAACCTGTTTTAACAGTCAAAGGTAATTTGCTTCGGCTTCTTCAAAACTGCGTAGCCGTTGAACTCTGCGCTTGTAGGAGTGAGAGAGCCCATTGGGACACCACCTGGGCTTGTGGCATTCTTCATGCTTTGTGTCCAACTTCCCCAGCTCACATGAATGGTGATCATCTGATTGCTCTGACCCTGAGTTGCCTGTGTGTCCATGTGTGCGACCGTCTAGACAACTGTAGGCGGTGTCGTGGTGACGAACGTGGATGACCTAATCGCCGGAACACTTATAGATTCTCTTCTGGGTGATGAGAGATTGAACACTCAGGGCAGTCCTTTGGAGTTCGCAAGCGTTCCATTCCCTGGCTCCAGTAATACTTGAAAAACGGGCAGTCCTAATGCCCTCTGGACCCACGGCTTTGCTGGCGTTCTACACATTACCAATCCACGTCGCAATAGTATGTGGCATAGCGGTGTTCCTCATCTTTCCATTGGCTGAGACAATTCTACTCCTCCCATTCATAGCAGTATCTGCGTGGTCCATAGCTTGACTAATGTTGCCGCTCCTGTCGCCAATACCGTTGCTGGCGTATATAATCATCTTCTTGTTCCTGACTCTAGTGTTGCCCCCTTCGTTTGTGGTGTTGAGCATACATGCCGACCAAGACTCCTAACTCAGGATCTGACCTGAGGTTTCTAGCTATATCTTCCATAGCCAAATGCTCTTCAAGTCAGAACTCTAGTGGCTGATCATCGTCTGAATCGGCCTTGGCCTTGCTGTTGCTCCCTGAGCTGGAATCAGCACCCACCATGTTGATGGTTAGATGGAAAGGTTTTGGTTGTTTCTTGGTAATGACCCTACCATCTTCAATGGAGTGTTGGACCTACTGCAGGAATTCCAATGACCTAACTGACATGGCACTCCTGATCTTGCTCTGGCTTGGAACCATCAGCTCTTCTTGCCGATGAGTAAAAGATGTCGTGTTGACCATGTTAACATTGGGGAACGGGGTGTTATCTATCTTCATCTGGGTCTTGGGGTAGACCAACCTCCCTTGCTCGATTGCAACCTAGATCTGGTGGCGCAACACTTTACAGTCATTGGTACTATGGGACTTACAGTGTTTGCAGCCCTATAGTTCTTCCGCCGGCACAATTCTGTGACCCGGCCTCAACTCCAAGCACTTCTCTTTGAGCAAGAGGTCAAAGATTTGCTCAGTTTTAGTTACATCGAAGTCATATCTGGCTGGCACTTCTGGACATTTGATCCATTGGCAGGGCAACGGCTGCTTTGGTCTACCCCATTGTGCGAACATTACATCAGCTTCCTCGTCAGCCGATTCTTCACCCTGCAAGAGGTTGATGGTTGTGCGCGACATCTCTTGGTACTGCTCCATGTGGGTGTGTTCATAGCTAGAGACTTTGGACACTAGATGGCCGATGGAATTGAAATCCGTTGGCTCATATACAACCTTGGTGTGCTGATGCAACCCATTGTACGCCATCTCAGCCAGGTTCTTCTCCGGTAGGTGGAGAGAATAGCACTTGTTCCTAGCTTCCCTGAACCTCTAGATGTATTGATTGACCGACTCCCCAGGGAGTTGACATATGGACATCAGATCTGTGAGAGTGGCTTCTTCTGATCCTGAAAAGAATTGTGCATGGAAGAGTTCCTCCAGTTGTTTCCATGTTGTCACAGACCCTGGCGTCAGTGAGGTATACCACCCAAAGGCTAGGCCTGTTAAAGATAGTGAAAACTATCGAATTTTCATATGTTCAGCAGATGCTGCGATGCCCAGTTGCACAAGATATCTGCTGATGTGCTCCATAGTGCTAGTACCATCATTGCCGCTGAACTTGGAAAATTCTAGCATTTTGAACTTTGGTGGAGGCGGCAACTGGTCGTACATTTCTAGGTATGGCTTGCAATAGGAAAAAGATCCCCTTACTGGTGTTATGACATACCGATTCCTGAAGTATTAATCTAAGTCAGCTTGGCCAGCCGATCTGCCATTACCATAAAAATCAGCCTGGTTAGAAACTGGCCCTGACCCAAATCGAGCTTGCCATTCGGCAGTCTCATTATCATTGACTTTGCCTTTGCTACTGTCGACATGGCCTATGTGGTGAGGCTGCTTGCTCGACGGGGGTTTGTGCGGAGGTTCTTCTCCTTCCCGGAGTGGCCAGTACACAAGCTTACAGACGAATCCCTCTGGAATGAATGCCGATGTTTCATCATAGCATGTTGGCTGATCCCCATGATGTTTCGGTGGATGCATGATGAACTCGGCCTTGTTATTCTCAGGTCCGACGATAGGAGGTATATAGATCGGCCGAGTATAGAATTTGGTCTCTCCAAAGAAAGTGCCGATCTAGGCCGGTTTCTTGGTATTCACCGGCCAAGACCTCCCAAATTACAAGTGCTACCAAGCCTTCCATAGAATTCAACACAGCTTCAGATTGGCGCAACATGGCTTTACCCACCATCTCGTTCATCTCCACTCACAATGCTCTGGTGCGCTCTTCAGATGGCGTTGAGATATCTACATCATCTAGTAAATTCTCTAGGTGTCTAGAACACTTGAGATGATCACTCTGAGTCCAAGTGAAGTGGTCAAGAACTTGTTCAGCTAACTTATCGAGTATGCGATCGTAGACTTCTTTGTGTTCAGCTAGAAGCTGTTCAAGTCTGGGCGGAGCATCTTTATCCTTCGGCCACATGGTTGGATCATGTCTAGCCGAAATCTTCATCGCACCCTTCTTGGAATTTTCCAGTGCCATAGATTGATAAGAGTGTTGACGAAGGTGAGGTCCCACCAGGCGTGCAAAAAGTGTGTTGCGCTCAAATACCGACACATGGTGCGGTTTCGATGTAGAGCACATGGGAGCCAGGGATCGCGCTACTGCTGCACTCGTCTCCTTGTCGTGCGGCTCTGATCAGCTCATAGCATGGGAGCCAATCCTGGTTGTGTGTAGTGGTGCGGGCGTGCCACCTGGCTTGATCTTGTAGCCAGGAAGGTGAGTTGGTCGCGGGAATTGGCTCCTGTTCTCCGTGTAAAGCATACACAATAGATCTAAACGTTAAATTCCTACTGGATCGCTAGGATCAGCAAACACGAGATGTCGTGTACTACAGTCGGCCGATGCGAGAGCATCGGGTGTTCCATCGGCCATGAATAATCAGAGTGAAAAGCCAAAACCACGTTCCAATATAAAAAAGAAGCCCTGACTAAAAACATGATATAACATATCCGCATAATCAAATTGGCTTTTAACTATGACCTCCAAAGAAGTCCATCTAAATAGATAGATACAAATTACCACATGTATAGCTAGGGCGCTCGAACAACACTAATCTATCGGCAGGTCGCGTGCACACGCTGCAGCGACATGTCGTGGATTGTAACAAGCGATTAGGTAGTGCAGAACGAGGTATATGAAGATCGATCTACTACATGAAGCACATGCACATAAACAGATCGATAGACATGCAAAGGTAAAGATGGATCTCGCGCCAAGCGAAGCTCATCGCGAAATTCATCGAGGTAGCTGACGGATCTCCTGACAAGCTAGGCTTCACATGAGATTCATCGGGATAACCAGAGAACCGTGCCATCAAAAATGCTTCAGTACACGGTTCATGTGGCTCACACCGTAATGCCCTAACGGATCTAAGAACCATTAGAGCAGCATGACAATTACCTTGAAAACCCTAGTTGTTAGGGGTGGCGATGCGCCGAGTGAAGTTGGAGACACGAGCTGTAGGAAGCTTAATGTTGTTGATTTTATTATGTAAGTATGGGTAGATATTTATAGTTCAGAGATTTGGACGTCAAGTTCGATTCTAGCTAGCAAAACCCTAACTTTAACTAAGCTAACTTCTAATTCGACAAAAACAAGAAATAAAAGATACATGGCCCACAGGCCACTTAGAATCGCCCTTTTCTTGGGCGACCAAACTTAGCCCATCAGCCAATTTTCCTATCCTGCTGATTGGCTCTGCTCGGCCCATTAGCTAACTTGGCCTAAATGTCAATTGGCCAAATTTTGGCAATAACAGTAACATAGCTACATGAATTTTGGTGGCATTTTTGTAACACAATAAATAGTACTTTTCTATTTTATTGTTTAAGGCACTATAGCAACCGTTATTTTCAAAATACATAGCAAACAGCAAGCAAAACACATGAAACTTTATTCCTTGGCTAAACTGGACCAAATGAGTACAATATAATTTCTATAAATTTTTCTGGACAAGTTTTATGTAGTAATCATTTCCATAATCACATAATGCATAAAATACATACACAAGGGAAAACAGTAATTAAATAGTGTATGCTAGGGTCAGCAAAATACAAATGAACACATATGACCTAAGTAACACTGTTGACGGTCGTTATCTCACGATTTGAACCATCAATTATCCACCAAATGAAGCAAAACAAGTGAATAATAATGGAGTAACCTTGCTACTAATGAGTTTCACAAGATGTACATGAATATTTGGATGCAGGTACCAAAATCCACACAAAATGGTTGAAAATACAGCAAGGATCAAAGATGAGCAATAATGGTGCAAGGGCATGGCCGCCCGACCATGTGCCATGGCCGCCCGGCCATAGGGTGTGGCCGCCCGGCCTCCCCTCAGGCCATGCAAGGCCACCTCAGCATGTGCCACATCCCTAAGAGTGCCCAAGTTGCCACATCATCGATCCTACGTACAAACAAACACAAAGTGGTGAAGATCCAACTATACATGAGAGCATCCAATATATCCAAGGGTCAAAATGTGTTAGCACAAGGATTGATGATGTCAAGGATCCGATGGGAACAACATGCATCCAATCGGAGGAAAACACGTGGCACCCTGTGGACAAATACGATACTCGAAATACTTTGGGTGAAAGGCTATAGCGGTCTTCGTGCACTTGCGGAGTAAAACCTGTTAAGGCTAAGAGACGCCAACAAGCTTTTCTGGCACCGTTGCCGGGGAAGCAATAGGCAAAGATATAATTGATAATCTCATTTCGAACCCCGTACACTTTATAAATTTACCACTGGTTTTTAGCAGGCTTACTTTGCTCTGTTGTTTTTGTTGTGGATGCAACAGAGAGGTGTATGACCGGTTTCTACCTACCAGTAAACTTCCACAATAATCCAGAGTCTCTGCTTAGGAGAGTCCATTCAAAGACTTTTCACGGGCAGATACCTGTATCGACGGAACTTGAATCAACTGCATCAACAAGTCGCACTCCATTTATCAACATCATGGCTGAAAAGTCCATCCGTGAGTTCTCCATCCCATCTAGCAACAATGTCCCAACAGGACCGGAATTGCAAGTAGGAGAGAATTTTGAGCTCAAACCCGGAGTCATTCATATGGTTCAAGCTATCCCTTTTTGCGGACTAGCAATGGAGGATGCCAACAGTCACCTGCAGCAATTCCTAGAAATCTGCAGCACATTCACAATAAAAGGCGCATCCGCTAATGCAGTCAAACTATGCCTCTTTCCATTTTCACTTGTCAGAGAGGCGAAGCAGTGGTTCTACCTCAACCGTGCAACATTCAATACATGGGATGCGTGCTCGAACGCATTCCTTGCCAAGTACTTCCGTCTGGGAAAGACCAATGCACTAAGGAACAAGATCTCGAGCTTCCAATAGCTCATAGATGAAACGGTGGTGGAGGCTTGGGAAACACTACAAGAGTATATCGCGGCCGGTCACCACCATGGAATGGAACAATGGCTCATCATCCAGAATTTCTTTCATGGCTTAAATCGTGCTGCACAAGAGCAGCTAGATGCAGCCACAGGAGGATCCTTCTTATCCTTGAGTGTGAGAGCTGCCAAGGAACTCATTGACAAGATGACCACTAATCAAGGATGGAAAGAAGAGAGGTCTAGCACCCGATCCCGTGGTGTCCATCACATCGACAGCACCGACATGCTTGCCGCCAAGATGGACCTTATATTGAAAAAGTTAGGAGATACTCCAGAGACCGCACCAGTTCAGGCTCTCGACTCTCGCTTAGTCTGCGAGAGCACGGGGCATTCAGGGAACGGCCGCTCTGAAACTCAACCGGAGGACGCAAACTTCATCTACAATAATCCTAACTTCAACAACGGGAATCGTCCTCAACCAGGCTGGAATTCAAGGCCACACATCCCTTTCAACGGACAAGGTAACCCTTCTAGTAGTTCACAGCAGTTTGATAAATTTAATCAGTTTGACCAAAGAGCTGTGAATGATAGCATTAGCAAAAAGCTCCATGCGAATAATAAGCTTTTTGAAACAATTTCTATTCAAATGGAAACTTTTAATAGCGCTATGAAAAACCAACTGAGTTTTAACAAAATGCTTGAGACTCAAATAGCTCAGTTGAATGCCTCTTTACCTAATGTTAATGCGGGTAAACTGCCGGGACAGCCTGAACCTCCTCCTAAGGAGCACATAAATGCAGTCACCACTAGGGGTGGAAAATCCACACAAGACCCCCCACATCCTCTTAGTACCCCTAACAATGCAAGAAAAGAGCAGAAGAAGAAGACTACCGAACCCGAAGAGAAGGATGACACTGAGAGTAGACCTAGAACAATGGAGAAAACAGCACCGGAGATGCTTCCGCATGAGTTCTATGACACTACGGTGCTGCCTTTTCCTCCTCGCAACAAGAAGGCTGCCGCTGATGAACAATACCGTAAGTTTGTTGAGGTTATAAAGAAATTATATGTCAACATACCTCTGCTACATGCTATGCAAGTACCGACATATGTGAAATACTTGAAAGATATCCTCAACAACAAGAAGCCCTTACCATCAACAGAAATTGTGCACATGACGCAAGAGTGTAGCGCAGCTATACTCAACCAGCCCCCACAAAAGAAAAGGACCCTGGAAGTCCTACCATTCCATGTTCAATTGGGAACCAAGTCTTCAGTCAAGCCTTACGTGATCTCGGAGCAAGCGTCAGTGTTATGCCCAAAGTGGTCTTTGACAAACTCAATCACACTACACTCGCTCCCACTACCATGTGCCTGCAGCTCGCGGATCAATCCATACGATGCCCCGTAGGGATCGCTAAGGATGTCCCGGTGAAAATCCGGAATTTTCTCATACCGGTGGACTTCGTGGTGTTGGATATGGACATAGATGCAAAGACGCCGCTCATCCTTCGGCTGGCCATTCCTGAGTTCTGCAGACGCAAGTATTGATGTCGGGGCTGGAGAAGTCCACCTCAACATCAACGGCATGAAGGAGACATTCACCTTCAAGCCGAAAGTGGAGAAGTGCAACCAAGTGAAGACATTCCGATGTCAACCACAGAAATATATGCCAAAGACCTCTACCCATGAAGACGTTTCTGAGCAAAAGATGGACAGTCTCATCAAACATTTGAAATCTAACAATGATACTACCATCCGGCAAAAAGAAGAATCTAAACAGCGAGAGGCGAATCTCAAAAAGGTTAGTTTCAAGCCCTAGGAAACAGGAGGCAAAGCTCCTGGAAAGATGGTCGACGCAGGTATACAAGTCCTGACAATAGAAGAACAGCGTGCAAAATACTAAGAAAATCCCACCTACCTGCATCCTCTTGATATCCCGAAAGGTAGAGTGTGGAAGACCCTTGCCAACACGTAAAATGGCATTATCTTTCGACGGCATATTTATTTTCCACCATAGCTTTAACTACCCCATTGCATATCTAAGGTTTTGTTCTGCACAAATTTTAATTTTTGCAAACAGTTTACTTCCTTACTGCAATAAAAAAACTCTGCAAGGTCGGCCGACCACCACACCTAGCCGGCCAACAAACCCCTTTTCTTTTTCCATCTCTCATTTTCAGTAGAACCGTCAGCTCTTCAACTACCAAAGGTTTTATTCTGACTGAGCTTCATTGAAGCTTAGGGGAGAAACCCGGATAATGAACAGGTATGTGCGATGAGAAGTTTGGAAAGCTATATTTTTTTTTTGTAGTTTAGTTTAAGTTAGTTACCAAAAAAAAGTTAGTTACCAAAAAAAAAGTGTGTATCCTAATAAATAACTCCCATGCTTAATTGTTAAATTCACTTGTTAGCTTCATTTTGGAAAAGATGAATAGTTGCTCTATCAAGTGAATGGTTTCATTCTTGCATGACAACTTATGCTTAGCTTAGTCCTATGTTGGTGAATAAAGAAAAGTGAACCTAAGCTTTACCTTGTGGATGCCATTTGTGATAACAAGCCTAAGTTGTTTGGAGATGATGATATGACTTAAGTGGGATGATTCTTTCATGTTCCTAGTAAGATGAATATCTTAGGTCTTTATATTTGAAAATAACAAAATAAAGCTCCCCTTGGTTGAAAATTCCTTACCAGAGCCAAAAATGCTTAAAATATTTGAAACTGTTAGAAAGAGCTGCATAGAGATGTTTTGAGCTTTGTAAAATTTTGAGTCTCTTGGAGTAGAAATATCATCTTCTACTGATAGCTGGAGTACAATAATGCAAGTGATCCATCCCGAACCTTGCATCCACCAAAAAGTCTCCAAATACTTCTCATATTCCTTAAGCCTTCAAAATTCAAGGAGTAAGGGTATGGAGCAAAAAAAATGCATGCAAAAGCATGGCAAAAAGAAAGAAAGAAAATGCGTGCAAATGCGCGGCAAAATGAAAAGCATGCAAGTTCAAGCATGGCAAAAACAAATAAAGGCTCCATAACCCCTCCAATCCACAAAAGGCTACAAAGGATGAAAATCAAGAGAAGGAGACATTCTATGCCACCACTCATACTCCAGTGTTCAATTAGAAGAAATGTTAGAGTATACTCTTTAGGTCCAATCTTTGGCTTAGCAAAATAAACATTCTAAGTGTGCCACATTCTCCCCCACCTAAAGCTCCACAAAGGCCTTAGTGTAGGAATATGTTGGCCAACTCATGGCCCTTGGTGAGGAAACACTTCTGAGTGATTAAGAGTATCCTTGGGGAAGCTTCTTTTGTTTTGAAAATCTTGAAAACACCTAAGAAGGACATCCAAACAGAACGAGTTAGAATTACTCCTGCAATAAAGTTGTTCTATCTCTCAACCGCCCAAGGCAAGGTAAGCAAAAAGATGCACCACAGGTATTGCATATGGTGAGCTTCGATTATTTCACTACTTTGGGCAAGAGTTTGAGTCTTGAGTTGCATATAAGACTTTTCCTTCATCTTCGATATTGCAGCAACTCCTGATCTACTTTCAGTCTTAGCTTTGCTCTAGGACGAGCAAAAGTTTAAGCATTGGGGGGTGTTGACGGTCGTTATCCGTCAATTATCCACCAAATGAAGCAAAACAAGTGAATAATAATGGACTAACCTTGCTACGAATGAGTTCCACAAGATGTACATGAATATTTGGATGCGGGTACCAAAATGCACACAAAATGGTTGAAAATACAGAAAGGATCAAAGATGAGCAATAATGGTGCAAGGCCATGGCCGCCCGGCCAAAGGGTGTGGCCGCTCGGCCACCCCTCAGGCCATGCAAGGCCACCTCAGCATGTGCCACATCCCTAAGAGTGCCCAGGTTGCCACGTCATCGATCCTACGTACAAACAAACACAAAGTGGTGAAGATCCAACTATACATGAGAGCATCCAATATATCCAAGGGTCAAAATGTGTTAGCACAAGGATTGATGATGTCAAGGATCCGAGGGGAACAACATGCATCCCATAGGAGGAAAACACGTGGCAGCCCGGCCACCCCTCGGTGCATTTTCCACGTGCAACAACTGTTTCAACCTGCCAACCGACCTAGGGGAGCAATATCAAGCGTTGGATCGTCGAAGTCGGTGTATCAAGTGGCCGCCCGGCCATGTAGAGTGGCCGCTCGGCCACCGACTTTGGCCGCCCAGCCACCGACCTACCCCCTTTACCGAACTAGTGCACCTACAAATACCCCACTCACTTTCTAGGCTATAAATAGACAACGAGAGCTCATTTGTAAGGTGTGCAAGAAAGTGAGAGAGCTACAATCTACCTTAGAGAGTTCCCATTTCCACATCTTAGTAGTTAGGATAGTCCTGGGAGTTAGAGTGAGTCGAGCTTTGCCTCAGAGTTCTCGGAGATCCCTCTGAGTTTGTGGGAAAGTTCTTGTATCTTTGTACTCTTTTTATCTCCAGTATAATTTATTTACTTTACTTTATTTCTATCTCCTACAAGTGTGGCTGTACCTTTCTTTGCATAATTGCTAGGCTTAGACTGTGGCTTACCTTAGTTATTCAAGTCTTGTTATTCTTGCCGGTGCTATAATCCAACCATGTACGCCAGGCTCTGGTTAGCTCTCACCCTCTAATTAAGGGCGAGCTTTAGTGCTCAATCACTTTCGTGGTGAAAGCGTTTGAGCACTAGTATAGCATACCATCCTACCCACGCAGATTTGCTTGGTAGCCCCACACTGTGACAGCGTGTGGTGTGCCTGTGTAGTCTAGGCCCGTTCGTTCGGTAGGCCCGTAGGTGATAGCCGGGTTCTCTTTGGGTGGTCTACTATCTACCCCCTGACCCCTCGAGGGCGCCGGAATTTCGCTCGACGCGAGACCCTGACTTGTTTACTTGAGTTTCTTTAGTTAACCACTGACATAGTCTTTGCAGCCGAATAGAATAGAGTTTGGGAACTTTATCTCACTCGTTGTCCTCTCAGGCAACTATACCTTTCTACGTGTATCTTAGGTAGTTTATTTTACTTTTCCACCATACACCTATCTTTATTTGATTTAGCCCTGTCTAGTTACTAGTCCGTACTTTTATTTAAGTTTACGGATCTTTCGGTTTGAGTTTATCCAATTATACTCTCTTGCTTGCCGCTTCCCTGTGGACAAATATGATACTCGGAATACTCTGGGTGAAAGGCTACAACGGTCTCCGTGCGCTTGCGGAGTAAAACCGGTTAAGGCTAAGAGACGCCAACAGGCGCCCGACCAGTGGCGCCCGCATGTCATAGACTCAGAGGAAAAAGGAAAATCTCGAAAATGGGGAAAAGGGTGTTTGACCTGCTAGAGACACCTTTCAAATTCGTCATTTTGGACCATTTAGAGACTCAATTTGGGAATACACCAAATACAAAAAAAATTCTAAATTTTATGGGCTACAACTATTAATTTGTGGCTCACTTTTGAATTTTATGTGGATGACCCATGTTTGACCAAGGTTCATTTCGAAATTAAAAATACAGCAAGTTCATTTTATTCTCATTTTTACACAGTGTACTACACCAAAGTTGTTCATTACTTCATGCTCTACAACTTTGGTATATAAAACTTTTTACGACAATGACTTTTATTAAACAGAAATTTGAATTTACTACAGAGGTGCGGCTTTGGCAGGTTCACTAGTTCAACATAAATCACTCCAACACCCTATTTAAACCTTTCTGCATGTCAAATATCAAAATACCAAAGTTGTTCACTATCAAGTCCTCTACATGTTTGGTATACGAAGTTTGGTCTAGAACACATTATATTTTGAACTACACACAAAATTATGTCTATGGGTTTGGTCAAACTGCAGCTTCAACATATGTAGGCTCCTTGTTTCAAACTTTTGAGTGAACCAATGAGGTCCAAACACTTCAAAGTCAGGTGCATTTCAAAGGTGATAAGTTTAATTTCATTTCATAGTCAAGTAGATTTTGAAATGCTATAGTCAAATCAAAAACAATTGCAGATTGAAATTCAGGGGAAAAAGCTGAAAATGCAGGTTTAAGAATTATTCTAAGTATGGATGGGTTTTACTTGAACTTTTTGAACCCCTCACCATGTGATTCGAAGATGGTCATAATAGCAAAGTTGAAGAACACATCTTAAACCAAAACTTTTGTGTTTGATGTTTTACTCAAAAGCTAATATGAGTTGAACTACCCAACGAACCAATGCTAGGTTTTGTCTTTTGCATAGAAAAATTTTGGCTGAGTGATTTCTTCACCTAGTTCTCAGTTGCTCTCTAAACTATATTAAGTTATAAATCATAATTATCAGGTGTAAATTTTTGTGTTAGGTCCTTGAGATTCTGGGGGCATCACACACACCTATTTTGCGGATCACTTGGCACCAAACTTAGCTGCATCGACTCCTCCTACAAACCTTCACCAGAAGAGGTAGGTTGGGTTGCAATAACCATCTTATCTCTGACATGTATTATGGTTTTCTCTCTTTTGAAATACCCTTTTATTGACGATCGTTATTGCACTATCTTCGACCACCAACTATCCATGAATATGAAGGAAAATACATCAAAGTGTAGACTAACCCTTGCTATTGACGCATTTCCACAAGCTGTGTTGAAATATTTGAATGAAGGTGTAAAATGCACTTAAACACTCAAAATGGAGCCAAACTAGGAAGGAGGGTAGCCACCTGGCTAACCCCTAGTCGGCCGGCCCCACCAAGGCTACCTGGCCCCATCTCTAGGCCGTCCGGCCTGTGAATATGCCCAAATGGCACCAACTTAGACATGCATGCACAACACTGCCATGTCAACACAATTTCGACGGGTATGCCACACAAGCTGCATGCAAACCACCAGAAGGATGTACCACTTCATCAATCCAGTACTTGGATCAATGAAGTCAGTAACCCTAGGCACTCTAATCCTGAGGCTGAGGAAGAAACACATTGAAGATCCAACGATACGGGGAAAAGCACAAGTTGTAACTGCCATGCAACCGACTTGGGGAGGCAAGATGGACCGTGGGATGAAGTAAGGCAGTGGATCCAAGGGCCCCTTGGCGGCCTAGCCAAGGGTGGGGACACCCGACCTACCACCTGCCATTTTAATCACCATACCAACCCTATAAGTACCCCCACTCACTTCGTGACTATAAATACCCCCGGTAGCTCATTTGCAAAATGTGGAAGTTGGGTGAAACACACCATTGTCTTAGTCTTCTAGTAGTAGGTTAGTCCTGGGAGTTATAGTTGAGTCTGAGCTTTTGCCTTAGAGAATTCTGGAGTTGGCTTCGAGTCTTGGTAAAGCTCTTGTATCTTTCCTATCTTTTGTACCTTTAATACTCCATTAAAATATAATTCATTGATCATACTTCAGTTATACTTTACTTTTTTTCTTACACTTGCCAAGTGTGGTGTACCTTATTGCATACTAGACCAACGCTTAGGTTTGTGTTGTCTTTAAGTTCTTTGAATCTTGCTAGACTTGCCAGTGCTATAAACTTCCCTTAGGCTCTGATCTAAGGCCAAGTTAGTTCTCACCCTCTGATCAAGGTAGAACTTTAGTGATCAAGTTTTCACTTGATCACTAGTTTAGCTTGCCATCTTACCGATGCAGATCTGGTTTGTATCCCCTATTGGTGACAACATTAGGGAGCCTCTGTAATCCGACCCCGTAGGCGTTAGCCAGTTGCCATTCAGTTGGTCAACTATCTACCCCCGTGGCTCCTCGGTGAAGTCTGGAATTTCGCTCAACGCAAGACCCTAGTTCGTGTTCAATTAACTTACCTCAACCGCAAATACTCCTATGCAATAGTTAAGAAATAGAGTTTGGATATCTTAATCTCACTCATCGTCCTCCCAGATAGCTTTCCTATGTTTTGCTGACAACTTTGGTCCCTATTCTCTCACCCACCATACACTATCTTGTATACATTACCCTCGTTCTAAGAATAGTTGGTAGTTATTATTCTACAGTATTGCTTGAAGTTCGAACATATCATTCCACCTATTTGCCCTTGCTTCACTGTGGATTTTTACAATACTCAGAATACTCTAGGTGAAAAAACTACAGCGAATCTTCGTTCGCTTACGGAGTAAAATATATTACGCTAAGAGACGTCAACAAGCTTTTTCTAGCGCCGTTGCCAGGGAAGCAATTGATAGTAGAAGTTTGATTTTGTTCGAACCTAGGTACTATAAACTTGATAACACACCACTATCACTTAGTGAGCTCATTTGCCTCTGTCTACTTTATTTTTCGTTGACAGAGAGGTATATGACCGGTTTCGACCTACCGGCAAATTTGCACAATAGTACGGAGTCGCTGCTCAAAAGGAGAGTTTGTCAAAAGACAATCTACAAGTAGAGGCCTGTGCCACCATTCGAGTTTGGAACCCCAAGTACAACTTCACCGACACCGACTATGGCTGAGAAGACCATTTGTGAGTTCTCTGTCCCATCCAGCAACAACATCCCCACTGGGCCTGAAGTGCAGGTTGGCGACAACTTCGAGCTCAAGCTAGGTGTCATCCACATGGTCGAAGCTATCCCATTTTGTCGGTTGGCATCGGAGGATGCGAACAATCATCTCCATCAATTCCTAGAGATTTCCAGTACTTTCACGATCAAAGGTGCAACCCCCAATGCTATTCGACTGTGCCTTTTCCCATTTGCACTAGTGGGGAAGGCAAAACAGTGGTTCTACCTGAACTGCGCAAATCTGGTGACATGGGAGGCATGTTCAAATGCCTTCCTTACAAAGTACTTCCCTTTGGGGAAGACGAGCTCATTGAGAAATCGAGTCTCGAGCTTCCAACAGCTCATAGATGAGACATTGGCGGAGGCATGGGAAAGACTTCAAGAATATATCGCTGCCTGCCCCCACCATGGTATGGAACAGTGGCAAATCATCCAAAATTTCTTCCACGGACAACGCCAGTCCATGCAAGAACACCTTGATGCAGCCGATGGAGGATTCTTCCTATCCCTTAGCGTTACTGCTGCCTGAACTCTCATTGGGAAGATGGCCAGCAACTAGGGATGGAAAGAGGAGAGGGCAAACAATAAGCCCTGCGGAGTCCACCATATTGACAGCACTGACATGCTCACTGCCAAGATGGACCTCCTGCTAAAGAAGCTAGATGATGCTCCTGAAGTTGTGCCAGTCCAGGCACTGGATTCTTGCATGACTTGCGAGCACTGTGGGAATACCGGCCATACAGGGAACAGCTGCCCCAGAAATGGATCGGAGGACGTGAACTTCATCAACAACAATAGCTTCAACAATGGGCCTTGTCCTCAACCAGGTTGGAATTCACGACCACATCTACCTTTCTCTAGTTAAGGTACATCTTCTAGCACTTCACAGTAGTTTAATAAAAATCCTTTCGATCAAAAAGCTGTGAATGATAGCATAAGCAAAAAATTTCATGCTAATGACAGAGTCATTGAATCTTTGTCTTTACAAATGGAAACTCTTAATAGTGCCATGAAGAACCAGCTGAGTTTCAATAAAATGCTAGAAACACAAATAGCTCAGCTAGCTGCCGCTCTGCCTAGTCCCACTTCGGGTAAGCTTCTGGGTCAGCCCGAGCCACCCCCGAAGGAACATATCAATGTTGTAACCACTAGGGTTGGAAGGTCTACATAAGACCCCCCCCCCCACATCCTAGAAATGCAAGGAAAGAGCAGGCAAAATCCACTGAACCTGAGGAAGAAGTGGCTAGTGAGCCACAACCGGTGAAGGAAGCACCCAAGTTGGCTCCACACGAGTTCTACGACACCACCACGCTCCCTTTTCCTCAACGGCAGAAAAAGACCTCCGTTGATGACCAGTTCTGCAAGGTCATTGAGGTAATCAAGAAGTTATATGTCAATATCCCACTATTAGATGCAATGCAGGTGCCTACGTACGCTAAGTACTTGAAGGACATCCTCAACAACAAGAAGCGCTACCATCCACAACAGTCGTGCACCTCACAGAAGAGTGTAGCATTGATGTACTCAACCAGCCACCACAAAAGAAAAAGATCCAGGGAACCCAACCAGCTCATGCTCCATCGGGACCCAACACTTCGATCAAGCTCTCTGTGACCTGGGAGCAAGTGTGAGCGTCATGCCAAAGGTAGTTTTTGAGAAACTAACACATGCCACACTTACCCCTACTACCATGTGCCTGCAGCTGGCGAATCAGTCAATTTGCTACCCCGTTGGGATCGCCGAGGATATCCCGGTTAAAATCCAGAACTTCCTCATCCCGGTGGACTTTGTGGTGCTCGATATGAAAATTGACAGCAAAATGCCGCTCATCCTTGGGAGACCATTCTTAAGCACCGCTGAGGCCAACATTGATGTCAGAGCTGGAGAAGTTCACCTCAACATCAATGGCAGAAGGGAAACGTTTGCCTTCAAACCGAACGTCAAACAATGTCGACAAGTGAAAACATTCAAATGTCAAGCACCCAGGGACACACCGAGACCCAAGATCGAGCTCTCGCTAAGCTAGTCGAAAGTGGATCGTCTTATCCTAGCAATGGATAAAGTCCTGCTAGATGGAGAAGCCCACAAGGTCGCAAAACCGAGTCACTAAGACATGCCTCAATGGCCAAGCCACCGACGAAGGAAGCAGGAGGCAAAGCTCCTATCACAAAGGTCGCCGCCAAAACAATGAACACATCCAAAGAATGGCGAAAGAAAGAAGAAGAGACGCCTGAAATCCAAGCCCAATCAAAAGGGGGGAGGTAGAATTCCCAACCAGAAGGCTATGACAATCAAGAAAATCTGCCGTGCAAAAGTTACAGCGCAGAAGGCCGCTAAGTCTCCATCAAGCACTGACTCTGGAAAAAAGGTATGGCTTGCCCTCGCCAGAAGGTGAGCTGGCATTATCATCCACAGCATATTTAATTTCCACGCACTTTCAATTTGAATTTCCTTTTGGCCATTGCATGTTTAAATTCAAAGTCCTGCACTAGTTTAAAATTTTTTGCATAATTTTTGTCTATCTCCTATATCTCAAAAAAATGAAAATTTTGATGCCACCCTGTCCCACTAGGGCCGGCCGACCCCGCTCCTTCTACCCTTGGCTCGGTGCGTGCCAATGGGCCGCCCGGTCCCCTTGCTCCCTGCGCACGCCAGTGACGCAAGCAGCCAGGCCACCAGGGCGCAGGCTGCCCAGCCACCGCTACCCACCGCCAGGCCACCTCCCTGCACTGCTCGCATCCCCTCATCACCCACCAGCCTAAGGAGCTAGGCTCCTACCCCCACTCGCGCCACCTAGCCAGAGGGCAAGCTGCCCGGCCTCACGCTATGGCCGCTCGGCCCCCCTGCTACTCCCTACCAGCTATTGGCGTCTCTTAGCCTTAACAGGTTTTACTACGCAAGCGCACGGAGACCGCTGTAGCTTTTCACCCAAAGTATTCCGAGTATCGTATTTATCTACAGGGAAGCGGCAGGCGAGAGAGCATAATTGGATAAACTCAAATCGAAGTCAACGTACTTTAATAAATGTACCAACTAGTATCTAGATAGGGTTAAGTTTGGTAAAGATAGGTGTATGGTGAAGAAGTAAATAAACTACCTAAGATACACGTAGAGGGGTATAGTTGCCTGGGAGGACAATGAGTGAGATAAAGTTCCCAAACTCTGTTCTATTCGGCTGCAAAGACTATATCATGGTTAACTAAGGAAACTCAAGTAAACAAGTCAAGGTCTCGCGTCGAGCGAAATTCCGGTGCCCTCGAGGGGTCAGGGGGCAGATAGTTGACCACTGAAAGAGAACTCGGCTATCGCCTACGGGCCTCCCGAACGAACAGGCCTGGACTACAGAGGCACACCACATGCTGTCATCGAGTGGGGCTACCAAGCAAATCTGCGTGGAGAGGATGGCACGCTATAAACGTACTCAAGCGAAGCTTGTGTTACAATAGATCGTCCTTGATCAGAGGAGAGGACCTAACTAGAGCCTAGCGTACAGGTTGGATTATAGCACCAGCAAGAATAACAGGACTTGACTAATCAAGATAACCACAGCCTAAGCCTAGCAAGTATGCAAACAAAGGTACACAACACTTGTAAGAGATAGAAATAAAGTAAAGCATAAATATATTATACTGAAGATAAGAGTACAAAGATACAAGAACTTTACCGCAAACTCTGAGCTATCTCTAAGAACTCTGAGACAAAGCTCGACTCACTCTAACTCCCAGGACTATCCTAACTACTAAGATGTGGAAAATGGCACTCTCTAAGGTAGAATGTAGCTCTCAACTTCTCCACACCCTTACAAATGAGCTCTTGGGGCCTATTTATAGTCCAGCAAGTGAGGGGGGTATTTATAGGTGCATTAGGTCTGTTTGGGGGGTAAGGTGGTGGTCGGTCGACCATGTAGGGGGTTGGCTGACCTTGCCCCATGGTCGGGCGACCGCCTGATCCACCGACTTGGCCATCCAACGGCTTGATCTCGCTTCCCCACGTCGGTTGGCAGTTGAAACGGTTGGGGCACGTGTAAAATGAGGGCCTTACACGGTCGGCCAACCATGCATGAGGTCGGGCGACCACGTGTCCTGCTCTGATTTGCTGCATGGCCCTTCTCTTGGATTAGTGACGTCACCGATCCATGGTTTGGTGGTCCTTCGGCCCTTGGATACATTGGATGCTTGGTTTGACGGTTGTATTAAACTGCCTTTGTGTTTCCTTGCAGGTTTGGATCGATGACATGGCATGTGGGCTTGGCTGGCTGGTTGGGTGGCCAGGGTGCATGGTCGGCCAACCCTGCCTCTGGGTCGGGTGACCCAGTGGGTGGTCAGGCGACCATGGCCCCGGTCGCCCGACCCTGCCACTTTTACCTATAATGTTCGCTTTGATCCTTGACACGTTTTCAGCTGTTTTATGTGCATTTTGGTACCTGTAACCAAATATTCATGTACAACTTGTGGAACTCATTAGTAGTAGGGGTTAGTCGATTTTATTCACATGCTTTGCTTCATTTGGTGGATAATTGACGGTAGATATTGTGAGATTACGACCGTCAACACTCGCGCGCCTATAAATACGAGTGCATGCATGCACTCGCTCCTTGCACCGATCGGCAGCGCGATCACTCTCTTTCTCCCTCTAATCAGTCTCATAATTTAAGCACTTAGTAAATTTCAGCACTTAGGAAATTGCTGCTCAATAAAATAAGTGCTACACCCTCGTTTTGTTGGACGGTTTGTGGAGGCTCTGCCCCGCAAGGACGACTAACATTCGGACAACTAACTTTTTGGACTGCTAACCGCTAATGCTAACTTTATTCTGTAACTTCTGTTTTCCCTCGGGTGTTTTCTTGTGTTTGTTTTGCAAGATGTCTTCATTTTTCAAGAAAGCCAAGAGATCCCTAAGCAACGCAGGGAAGGTTCCATCGTGCTCCCACTCTCAGAGTGGAAGTTCAACGACTCCAGCAGTGCCCGACAGGATGTCCATCAGTGCTAGCCACCACCAGGATGAGGCAATGTCGTTGCAACCCTAGCCACAGCGTACACTTCTAAACATCCATGACATTGTACCACGCAATGATGGCGAGGTGGAGATATTGGAACGACTTGATCCCAAGCACTTTGGGAGAACAAGGTATTTCGACACTTTCTTCCTCGCCAACATCGGCATGCTGGACCAATTCACACAAGCGTTCGAGTATGTGGGGTGGAGTGGCTTCTGGAACATTGATGAAGAAGGATCCGTCCTTCTGACCAAAGAGTTCCTTATGACCCTCCGCATGGAGCGACTCACCACAGGTATGACCATTCATTTCTGCCTCTTCAATTCAGAGTTTGCCCTCTCCCCAATAAGGCTTAGCGATCTCCTAGGGTTCTCCTCAAATAGCTCCCTAGCCGACGCACCTTCGGGATATGATCAAACAACCTTTTGGCGGGAAATCTATGGTGAGGATGTTTCGGGGAAGTACAACACTACAAAAATCCACAACCCTACTCTAAGAATCCTGGCCCATTGGGTCTCTCTCGTTGTATTTCCAGGTAGCGAGGCACGCTGTACCGCTAACGAGGATTTGAAATACCTCTTTGCGATGTGCAAGAAAAAGCCTTATGCCCCCATCATAGACATGGTCCATCACTGGAAGGAACTATGGCAGAATAGCACCCCCATCACTATCACCTCATTCATCACATGGATCGAATCCAGACTAGGTGTCCTAGAAAACGCCCATCTCAAGTACATCCCTGACGATCTTTCACACATAGTGGGGGAGCAGCACTTCATAAAAGGGCATTTTATGTGGAAAGAAGGGTGTAGATTGATCGTGACCTACTTTGGCCACAGCTTCAAACTGCCACTTCTAGTGCCTCACTTCGATAGTAGCTAGCCTAACCATGCAGCTCAACATGGAGGAACCACGCCAAAGCTTTGCAGGTGTCATGACAAGAGCCAATGACGAAGAGCCGAGCAACGCCAGTGAGAAGCTGAGGAAGCATCAGCCGACCCATCATGGGTGCCCCACGTGATGACACCATCAAGTGCAGACCCAAAACTATCAGACTTCCGACAGTATGGCAACCCGGAGCCGTGGCATAGCAGTAGTGGTTCATACCACCAACCATCGCATGCTCCCAGGTACTATGGGGCAGGTATGTCCAGAGCTTTTGATAGGAACGCAGGACCTTCTGCATCAGCTCGGTTCGCCTCCTACAACATCGCATGAATCAATTCCGTAATGGAGGGGATGAACCTAGGAGGTCAGTATGACCCCCGGCTATACCAGAAGGTTGATGTCATCGCCCAACGTACCGCGGTGATAGAAGACCGGCTTCGCGCCAACACCAATGTTCTCTAGGAAATCAAAGAATAGGTGGAGACCGGTATCAGGGAATCTCACGACTTCTACAATCACTACTACTACTACTAGAAACCCTAGCTTCAT
This sequence comes from Paspalum vaginatum, assembly GCA_030272315.1. Classification (NCBI taxonomy): domain Eukaryota; kingdom Viridiplantae; phylum Streptophyta; class Magnoliopsida; order Poales; family Poaceae; genus Paspalum; species Paspalum vaginatum. The sequence goes on from CM059014.1 coordinate 19,604,217, forward strand.
TGAAGCTTGGGGGTTGGTAATGAATCGGATGTGAGCATGCTTCCTCGATGCCTCCTGGGCAACCCGTCTCAGAGTAAGTTCCCACCGATCCTCGACCTCATTCTCCCTTGTAGCAGTACCAGCAGTCCCATCAGTACTGGCAGTGCCAACAATAGTCCTACCGGTCCTACCAGCAAGACAAGAAAGTAATAATAATACTTAGTTATCTTTTCTTGTCCTAATCTTCTTTATGCTCTAAAAAAACAAAGAGTCAATAAAATAAACTCCCACCTTTGATATTTTGCCTTCATATGGAAATGATGAATAGTTGTTCTATCCTGTTCTTGATTAGTTGCCTATGTACATACCATGCTTAGCTTAATTTCGAGCTCGTGTGTATAAAGTTGTGAACCTGATCTTTTACTTCATGGTTTCCTTTTGCATAAACCTTGTCTAAGTTGTTGCAAGAAATGACATGACTAAGTACTAGGCCAGCTCTACATTTTCCTAATAAGATGAACATCTCAGGATATTCTTTTCAAAAAAAAAAGTTTCCCCTTTGGTTTTAAACACCTACCAGAGCCAAATACACCGAAATATCTGAGCCTAGCATATCAGCTACTTAGTGTTGTTTTGAGCTTTGTCAAATTTTGAGTCTCATTCAATGGAATCATCACTATCTTGTGAATCGTTGGAGCAAAATTACATCATCCCACATGCATCTACCTATTCTGGGTATGCATCCATAGATCTCCACAAATACCTTCAACCTTACTCCTTCCGAATCAAATGTGGGAGGATATGGAGCCATCAAAAAGAAAAAGAAAAGCATGCTAGTCAAAGCATGGCAAAAATATGAAAAAGAAAAGCATGCTAGTCAAAGCATGGCAAAAAGAGAGAAAATACAAAAAGGCTCCATATTCATACCCATCACAAAAGAAGGAGAAGGGAAGGAAAACAAGGAGATCCACCCATCCATCCACCAAATAAGCTCCAATGATGAACAAGATTTGCTAATGTAGTACATTTCTTTGGTCCAATCTTTGGCTTTCCAAAATAAACAACCTAAGCAAGCTAAGTTTTTCCATCACCCTGAGCTCCACAAAAGCTTTAGAGTAGTAAAAATCTTGGCCGTGCTCTTGGCCCCTTTTGGTGAGGATACACTTTTGAGCGATCGAGAGTACCTCTAGGGAAAACTTGCTTTTATTTTGAAAACCTTCAAAAACACCTGAGATAGGAATCCGAAAAGAAATGTTTTGAGCTAGAGCCTGCAACAAAGTCGTTCTTTCTCTCAACCGCCCAAGACATGGTAAGTCAAAAAGATGCACCACAGGTATGAAAAAAGGGTAATCGGTACATACACTATGGTTCGAGATGAAAGCATGGGTGTCTGTCACGCATAGCTCCATTTCTTGAACATCAATATTGCAGTAACTCCTGATCCATAACCCATCTGTCGTTATTGCACTATCTTGAACCATCAACTATCTATGATCATGAAGGAAAATGTATCAAAGTGTAGACTAAACCCATGCCACTGACATATTTCCACAAGTTGTGTTGAATTATTGGAATGCAGGTGTCAACAGCATTTAAACACTCAAAATGGAGCCAAACCAGGGACGAGGGTAGGCACATGGCTAACCCCCTGGCCGGCCTGCACCACCAAGGCTGCCCGGCCCCACCTCGAGGCCGCCCGGCCTGAGAATGTGCCCAAATGGCACCAACTTCGACTTGCATGCACACAAGTGATGTGTCAACACAATTCCAAGGTCCAAACCACAAATCTAACGTGTTATGTACTGGAAGACCCACCACCTCATCGATTCAGCACTTGGATTGGTGAAGTCAGTGATCCTGCGGCTAAGGAAGAAACACAAGTGAAGATCCAACGTTCTAGACAAAAGCACAATTGTAACTACCAAACCGACCTCAAACTGACTTCAAGAGGTAACCAGGAGCGTTGAATGGCTAACTCGGTGGATCAAGCGGGCGCTCGGCCTGCCACCTTGGCCACCCGGCCTTAGAACCAAGCCACCCTGCCCCTAGGAGGCTGCCTGGCTTGCCATGTGTCCACTCCAGCAGCGAATTAACCACCATACCGACCTACCACCACTATAAGTACCCCTCTTGCTCAAGTGGGTATAAATAGGTCCCTAGGCCTCACTTGTGAAGTGTGGAAGTTGAGTAGAACACACCATTGTCTTAGTCTTGTAGCAATAGGTTAGTCCTGGGAGTTAGAGTCGAGTTTGAGATTTTGCCTCAGGGATTCTGGAGTTAGCTTTGAGTCTTGGTAAAGCTCTTTCTATCTTTTGTACTCTTGCCACTCTAGTATAATACAAGTCATTGCTCTATCTTTCAGTTATACTTTACTTTATTTCTTACACTTGCCTAGTGTGGGATACCTTTCTGCATACTAGACCAAGGCTTAGGTTTGTGTTGTCTTTAAGTTCTTTGAATCTTGCTAGACTTGTCAGTGCTATAAACTTGCCTTAGGCTCTAATTAAGGACGGGCTTTAGTGATCAAGTTCTCACTTGATCTCTAGTTTAGCATGCCATCTTACCTCTGCAGATCTGGTTGGAAGCCCCAATTGGTGACAGCATTAGGGAGCCTCTGTAATCCGACCCCATCGTTCGGTAAGCCCATAGGCGTTAGCCAGTTGCTGTTTAGTTGGCCAACTATCTACCCCCGTGCCTCCTCGGTGTAGTCTGGAATTTTGCTCGACGCAAGACCCTGGTTCATATTCGATCGACTTAGTTCAACCGCGAATATTCCTATGCAGCAGTTAAGAAATAGAGCTTGGATATCTTAATATCGCTTGTCCTCCCAGGCAACTATACCTAGTTTGCTAGATCTTTGGTCCCTGTTCTCTGACACCACCATACACTATCTTATTTATATTTCCCCCATTGTAAGAATAGCTATATTTATCTAAGTTATATAGTACCGTTGAAAGTTCGACGTTTCATTCCACCTATTCGTCGTAGCTTCCCTGTGGATTTTTACGATGCTTGAAATACTCTGAGTGAAAAAGTTACATCGAATCTCCGTGTGCTTGCAGAGTAAAATCCGTTACGCTAAGAGACATCAACAGCATGCTCCTAACCATCCACAACATTGTGTCGCATAAAAATGAGGAGGCAGAAGAGTTGGAACGCCTTGACCCAAAGCAATTTGGGAGAATGAGGTATTTTGATGCCTTCTTCCTTGTCAATATCAGTATGTTGGACTAGTTCGAGAAAAGTGTTCAACTACACGAGGTAGAGTGGCTTCTCAAACATCAAGGAGGAAGGCTCTGTCCTTCTCACCAAGGAGTTCCTGATGACTCTCCACATGGGGCGACTCACCATAGGTATGACATCCATTTTTGCCTCTTCAATTCTGAGTTTCCTATCTCCTTGAGAAGGCTTAGCAGCATCCTATGCTTCTCCTCACACTCCTCCATAGCAGATGTGCCCTTAGGGTATGAACAAGGAACTTTTTTGGAGAGAAATACGTGGTGAGAATGTTTTGAGAAAGCATAGCATCACGAATATCCACAATCCTACTCTGAGACTCATGGCTCATTGGGTTTCCCTCGTTGTGTTTCCGCGTAGTCAGGCACGTTGCACCACTAACGAGGATCTTAAATGCCTCTATGCGATGTGCAAAAAGAAGCCTTATGCCCCGATCATAGACATGGTTCATCACTGGATAGGATGATGGAAGAACAACACCCCTATCACTATCACGTCACTTGTCACAAGGATTGCATCCAAACTGGGCGCTTTGGCAAAATGCCTAGCTTGCTTACATTCCCAACGACCTGTCACACAAAGTGGGTGAGCAACACTTTATCAAAGGGCATTTTATGCGGAAAGAGGAGGATAGATTGATTATAACCTACTTTGGCCACAACTTCGAACTGCAGCTTCCAGTGCCACAGTTTGATTTGTACAAAGTAGCAAGCCTGACCATGCAGCTGGACACGGAGGAACCACACCAAAGCTTTGCAGGTGTCCTGACAAGAGCCCAATGATGATGATCCAAGAAGCGGCAATGAGAAGATGATGAGGAAGCAGCAGCAGATCCATCCTGGGTGCCCCCACACGATGACACCGTCGAGTACAAATCCAAAACTATCAGATTTCCAACGGTATGGCAACCTAGAGCCATGGTACAATAGCAGCGTAGGTGGTGGAAGTTCATACTACCAACCGCCATATGCTCCTGAGTACTATGCGGCAGGTATGTCTCGTGGATTTCATAGGAGTGTAGGACCTTCTGCATCAGCCCGATTCAACACCGACAACATAGCGAGACTCAATTCCGCCATGGAGGGAATCAACCTGCAGGGTTAGTACTACCCTCGGCTATACCAGCAGATCAATACTGTTGATCAACGAACCTCCAAGATGGACACCCGGCTACGTTCCGACAAGAATGTTCTCTAGAAATCCGAGAACAGATGGAAGTTGGCATCCATGATGCCCATGAGTTCTACAATCACTACTACTACCAGAACCCCTAGCTTCCTTGAAGATTGGGGGATGGTAAACCAACGTGACGTGAGCGCGCTTCCTCGATGCTCCCTCAGCCCCCGTCTCAAAGTAAGACCCCCGATCCTTGACCTTGCTCTCCCTTGTAGCAGTCCCAGTAGTACCAGCAGCAGTCCTACAACAACACTGGTCTCACCAATGAGATAAGTAAGTAATAATAATATTTAGCTATCTTTTCATAAAAAAAGAAGAAGAGTGTCAATAAAATAAACTCCCACCTTTGATATATTGCCTTCATATGGAAATGAATAGTTGCTCTATCATGTTCCTGTCTCGTACATACCATACTTTGCTTAATTTCGAGGTTGCATGTATAAAAATGAGAACCTTACCTTTAACTTTGTGGATGCCATTTGCATAAACTTTGTCTAAGTTGTTGTGAGAAATGATATGACTAAGTATTAGGCCAGCTCTACATTTTCCAAGTAAGATGAACATCTTAGGATATTCCTTTGAAAAATGAAAATAAAGTTCCCCCTTTGGTTTTAAATGCCTCCCATAGCCAAATACAATGAAATATCTGAGCCTAGCTTATAAGCTGCTTAGTGTTGTTTTGAGTTTTGTCAAATTTTGAGTCCCATTGAATGGAATCATCGCTATCTTGTGAATCCTTGGAGCAAAAATCCACCATCACACATGCATCTACCTACTCTGGGTATGTATCCATACGTCCCCAAAAATACCTTCAACCTTACTCCTTCCATATCAAAATGAGGGAGAATATGGAGCCATCAAAAAAGCAGGCTAGTCAAAGCATGTAAAAAGTATTAAAAAGAAAAGCCTAATACTCAAAGCATGGCAAAAAGAGAGAAAATACAAAAAGGCTCCATATTCATACCCATCACAAAAGAAGGAGAAGGAAGGGAAACATGGAGATCCGCCCATCCAACCACCAAATAAGCTCCAGTGATAAACAAGATTAGTTGATGTAGTACATTTCTTTGGTCCAATAGTTGACTTTACAAAATAAACAACCTAAGTAAGCTAAGTTTTTCCATCACCCTGAGCTCCACAAAAGCTTTAGTGTAGGAAAAATCTTGGCCGTGCTCTTGGCCCTTTATGGTAAGGATACACTTTTGAGCGATCGAGAGTACCTTTTGGGAAACTTGCTTTTAATTTGAAAACTTTCAAAAAAAACACCTGAGATACGAATCTAATTAAAAAGAAATGTCCTAAGCTAGAGCCTGCAACAAAGTCATCCTTCCTCTCAACAGCCAAAGACATGGTAAGCCAAAAAGATGCACCACAGGTATGAGAAAAGGTGATCTTTGCATACACTATGGTTCGAGATGAAAGCATAGGTGACGATTATGTGTAGCCCCCATTGGGTGCAGCCCCCAAGCTTTAAGTTGACTTGGGCAATAATTAGCTTAAAGATCCAAAAGAATAATAGATTTTAACAGCTCTGCCTCCAGATCAATCGTCTCTCACTTTATTGGTTGCACCGACTAGGTGCACACAATGGGTATAGCCCCCGAACTTCAAGTTGACTTGAGTAGCAATCAGCTTGAAGGTCCAAATAATTAAAAGGCTCCAAAGTTTGAACTCCTCCGAGTCAATCAATGCAGCTTTTCAATGGTTGCACCTGTCGGTGCACCCATTGGGTGTAGCCCCCGAGCTTCAAGTTGACTTGAGTAGCAATCAGTTTGAAGATCCAACGAACTCCCCCGACTCATTATCAATCAACTGAAATCTCCATGCTTTTGTCTCAACAGAAAATTTCAAGAAAAAATTCCCCACCCATTGGGTGTAAACCGGGAAACTGCCAAGAATACGAAGGGCCATTCCTTTCTTTTGTCGTGTATGCTTTACCTTGAAAACACAACCGCTCACAGATCCAACTTTCGTGGACTGTCGTACATGTAGATCAGCGACACATGTCCATCCCGAATATGAAACGCCATCCCTGTGCGTGTACTTGCAGAAGCCGAAGTGGCACTTTGCCAAACATATAGCCAAGGCATGAGCCCTTGCATCGATCTTACCTTCATTGCCTTGTGTGTACACCAGAGCCCATTGCCAAACACTCTCCTCCATCCTTCAAAAACCATGGCCAGCAACCGCAGGAACCGCCCAGAGTTCTCCGATGAGGAGGACGAGATCTTCTCTGGTGGCCCCGGCGAGCAAGACCCGCCCAGCGATGCTAAGCCCCATGGCGACAGTGATGACGACAAGGGGAAGAAGCCGCAGGAGGAGGTGGATGATGACTCCTCCTCCGACTCCGACCAGTATAACTTGAAGGAGAAGGCAATGCTCCGAGGACTCAAATGAAAGATTACAGGATATTTCGGGACGGATGACCACGATGAAGTCTTGATCTTCATAAGTTCCACACAATCCTCGGATGTTCTCCACGTGGCCAGTAGTCCAATCCGCGATCCGCCCCCGGTTTTGAAGTCAGAAACCGGAAAACTTTAGGAAGTCTCGCCTGGGCTAGATTTGGCCCATCTTCTCTATCTTGGCGAGTCGTGGCCCAACTCACCAAGGCTTGGGTAGCTTGGGTGGCGGTTTTGAGCCGAAGCCGCCGAAGCCTCCCTCGCACGCCTTCGCGCCACGCATTCGGGTTGGAGCACCGCAGTGGCGCCCGGCATCCCCTATCCATCGGGGCAGCCTTGCAGTCCTTCGGAGGACTTACTCCTGCCGTGCCGCTCCTCCATGTACCGAACTCCCATGGCTGACTGACGCCGAGCATGCCTCCATTCCTTCGGAGGACTTTCCTCTACCTCCAGTCCATCGGAGGGCCTCTTGTCCATCGAAGGTCTTATGCCCAAGTCCTTTTGGGTCTTGCTACTGTTGACAATCACTCATCCCTCCAGAGGCAATGGAGCCGGTCCATTGGCTCTCGACGACGATGACGTCGACGGTGACGACAACGGCAGTAGCGACGAAGACGCTGCCCTGCCCCCAAGAAACGCCACCACATCGGCAATTAGATTAGGAGTAGTTAATTAGGAGTTCAATGTTCTGTAGTGAAATCCCCTGTATCCTAAGGAGTAATGTGTAATGAACTTTATCTTCCAATGATGCTTTATGTTATCCTTTGCAATCATCCATCTCATATGTGTGATACTACTGTTCTCGTCCATGAACAACCACTATAGAATTTGTTGTACGACTAAACCAGACTTTGCCATTGAAAATGAAACCGCCAGGCAAAAATGCCACCACCCAAACACTTAGTTAGAATTGCGATCCTTTGAGCCAAATAAGTTGCCTGAAGAACAACTGTCATTAAATGCCCTTGACTCGAGTGACAACTCCCGACTCAACTCATTCGAACGAACGATGTCCAACTGGAATCCAGATAACCATTCTAACTACAACGCCGATTGAAACCGTGCTGACTTAACATTACCAAAACTGCTGACTCGCCAGGCTCACGGCTGAGAAATACCAACGCCGTGAACTTGCTTGATGAAAAACATAGCTTTCCAACTTAACGCCGTTAAGTATTAAAGTGGACCAATACCTTAACGGTTCCTTCTACTTGAACCCTCATTCCCCAACTTCCACAATTACTCTGCCACCAGCGCCAACTAATTTGAAACCCATGCCCAAAAACCTCCCAAAGACGCACTAGAAATCCATCTCAACCATGGCTCCGAAGAAGACGATCAGCGAGCGCGGGAATACCAACGAGGGACTCCCACATGACGACAACTGGCCAATCCTGTCACCATTCCTTGCTTTCCATATGTCTTCCATCTCCGAATCTCATTTAAATCATCTCGTAGAAATGGGAGTTCTTCCTCCCAAGGAATTGTGCAGGTGGAGAAGTTGTGAGGGTGAGAAAGTCCCCATAGAGGATACCCATGAGTCCTTGGTGTTTGCCCCTTTCTTTGTGCGTGGCCTAGGGCTACCTCTCTGCTCCTTCACACGAGGCCTACTTAATTTCTATTCAATTGACCTGTCACATCTGAATCCAAATAATATCCTTCAAATTTCGATCTTTATCCATTTGTGCGAAGCTTTCCTCGGGATTGTCCCCTATTTCAGTCTTTGGAAACATCTTTATCACTACAAACCCGATACCCGAGACAAGGTCTTGCAAGTAGTTGGTGGGGCTAGCTTAGAGGTACATAGAGGGTGAAGGTCAGTGTACCTGGATATCCCACTTAAGGACAGCAATAGGGGGTGGCACTCCGAGTGGTTCTACATGAGTAATCAGGGAAATTCCTTGCCACCCCGGTCGGGCCGCCAGCCAAGCGCCAAGTTGAGCAGTTGGGAAGAAGCATGAACTGTGGAAGAAAGTGCTAAGGTAGAGATCTTGCTCAAGGATATCGCAAATTTGAAGGAAAACGGCCTGACCGCCCAAGCCATAGGCATAGATTTCATCTTCTGGAGCATCCAGTCAATGAAAGACTGAGTGTATCCAGCCTATCTGTATGTTGGAGCGAGCCACCCCACCCGAGAGACCAGCCGAGCCATTACTGCAAAAGAAATCAAAGCTCGGGTTGGTTTGATGCTAAGGGGTGATGTCTACAATGAACGATCACTGCAGCCCTACTCTGCGTGGCACCCTACTCCATCTATAAGTATTTTAGCTTGTTGACCAAATGACTTGTGTATTTTGGTAATGCAAACACCACTGAATATGACTACTGACTCAATCATGCAGAGCAACATCGCCAAGTTCCTGTCCGACCCACCCCAGCAAAGCATGGAAAAAATGCTGAAACGAGGATCGGAGTTAACCACTGAAGAAATGGAAGTTGTTGTTGCAGCAACACAAGGTGAGGGCAACAATGAGGCCACCACGTATATAGTCATCCCCCGCCCAGCTAAAGATACCAATGCTGGAGAGGATGCCAGGGCTCAGGAGGAGCAGCCCCCGACCTTGAAGACACTGGCACTAAAGGCCCAGCCCTCGAGCGTACAATTGCTACGAAAGAAGGTGGTCCTGCCTCGAAGGTGCCCAAGTGCACCCGAGCCAAGACATCCACAGAGAAAGCCGAAGTCCCCCAGAAAAATAGAACCATCAGGGAATAAGTCAAAACTCAGAAACCCTCTTCCACCGTGCCCGACTTAGCATCCCCATCCAAGAGGCCAAGAAAGAAACCCAAAGTGTAGGGGAAAACTGATAAAAGTGAAGGTTCGTCTTTGGGCCATATTGACTGGAGCATGCTGATCGAAGAAGAGGAAGAAGAAGAAGAAGAAATCCCACTTCAACGTCGCGAGAGGAGGTCGAAGAAAACGCAAGATGTAGAGGCCACCTCCTCTCGGCCAACTCAACAACCAATGCCAATGGAAGAGGAGCTGAACTTGTCAGATGTTGATATGGAACTAGACCAATTTGTAAAGGCAGTTCCACATCTGACTGAAGATAATCTTACACCACCACAGTATGCCTAATTCCTTTAACTGTTGTTTCCTACTCCACTTCTGCTGTCAATCTCCCAACTGAATGAAATTCTGTACAGGTCTTCCACAGAACAAGACATAGAGCCTCCTGAGCTTAAGACTGGCCTGACAAAAGCCCTCGAGCTTGGGACTGGCCCGACCGAAGCCTCCGAGCTTGGGACTGGCCCGACCGAAGCCCCCGAGCTTGGAACTGGCCCGACCGAAGCCCCCAAGCGACCGACTAAAACAGAGCCAGAAAGTGCAGACCGCCGGCAAGACAATATTGACAACAGACCACCAGTCAACTGGCAAGACGCACTCAGCAACACAGGAGGAGAAGGCACTCTGGGCCGCCGAGAGCAAGCCGTGGATGAGTCTAAAAAAACGCATGAGGATGAAATAACTGCCAGTGTTGAGCTGGCCAATACTGAGACCATGCTAGATATTTTAGTACCGGTGCCAAGCCCCTGAGACAAAGATGCAGAGCCAACAAGTGACACAGGCGCCACTGCTGGCACTACTTCACTCGATCTAGCTGCCCCAGACTTGCAACTCACGTCGGGTCCTTCTGAATCGAGGCCATTTGCAGCCTTTGAGGTAAGTCATTATCTTCAGCATAACAACCCTTGCTATTAATACTCGTAAGCAGCTGAACCCTTTCTCTGCAGGATTGGCTCGATCAAGCTTCTCATTGGCGCGAAAGGCTCGCTTTGATACTTGGAAGCGATGTGACCAAGCTACGCCGACAACTGGCTGACTCCGACGCAGCTCGTGCTGCTAAAACCGCTGGTGAGTAACTGCCCCCCCCTAGGCTTCCATTCAGTCTATCATCTGGCATACTTATATTTCTTCATACATTGGACTGCAGCTGCCACCAAAAAGATTGCAGATCTAGAGAATGCATTGGCTCAGCACGATATCGCACACCACAATGTTGTACTCGAGCACAACGAGGCTCGAGACACTGCTCAAAATTTGCAGCGCAAGCTTGAACCGGAGAAAAAATAGCACGAGGTAACTCGCCAAGAAACCCAACTAGCATATTCTTTACTTACAGTGGCCTATAAGCTGCATCGGTAAGCAAGATGATGAAGTGCAGTCAAAGAGAGAAATCCAAGAGCTCCGAGAGTCGTGAGATGGATTTGAGAAATCATTCCAGAATACATCTAGTGCGTTAACAGTGCTCGAAATGAGCCATAAGTTGACCCAAGCAGATCTTGAGAAGAAGACATCTAAGTTAATTGAAGCCGATAAAATCCGGGTCGAAATTCAGAGCAAGAATAGAGACTTGGACAAAGTGCTGAAGTCCACACAGCAAGCTCTCAAAGAATCCCAGCAGCTATCAGAAAAACATCACCAAGACCTAGATCTCGCAACACAGAATTATGAGATTGCCAAGAAGAATTGTGAAAAACTAAAGGCAGCTTATGAGAAGACCAAAGAAGTGATGAAGGCTGCAATGGCCGCGATGACCACCATGCTGAACATATGCGCACCAGAGGTTGGAGCCCCACAACCAGTATCAAATCGGGTATCAACTCTAGTGAAGGACATCAAGAATCATCTCCGTGGGAGGCTGAAGTCATTTATGCAACATGTCCTTCTCATGTTGAAGATAACCTAGCCAGATCTGAACTTATCCAAATTGACAGCAAAGGTTGTGGTCGATCCCAGTGATTCAACAATTGACAACTATGCTGCCGAAATCCAATCTATAGCCGAAAAGCTCATAGCGGAGTTTGAGCCATAGACTAGAGTTCTTGCTGCTATATTTGTGTAAATGACGCCACATCCTTGTAACTGAATGATACCTGCCATGGATTACTTTCAATCTGTAAGAAAACAAGATTAGCAATCTTAGTTACTATGAAATTCAGTTAACCTTTCATTCACACGTATGATGTCATGTGAAGCCAGGCCCTTGAGTTGGCCTTACAACCCAGAGTTTCTCATCAAACACAGAGTTCACGCGCGTACTATCTCATGATCGAAAACGCTAGCAAATATCCGACTTAAACCTTTGCGCTTACTCGAACTGAATACTTTCGAGCGCACAATGTGTAGGGCTAGATTGCACCCTTTTTATAAGACTAAGCGTGGGCATGTGACACTGGCTGTTGGTCCATGACCTAAGCCAATTGCCCTGTAGCGAGGGTCGGATTGCACCCTTTTATGAGGACGCGAAGGCATGTAACACCAGCTGTCCGTCTACGACCTAGGCTGATTGCCCCGTAAGGAGGGCTAGATTGCACCTTTTTCATGAGGACGCGAAGGCATGTAACACCAGCTATCAGTCTATGACCTAGGCTGATTGCCCCGTAAGGATGGCCAGATTGCACCCTATTCTGAGGACGCGAAGGCATGTAACACCAGCTGTCGGTCTACGACCTAGGCTGATTGCCCCGTAATTAGGGTCAGACTGCACCCTATCTTGAGTAGGAGTAGGCATGTAACACTAGCCATGAGTCGAGTCAGGACCCATGATTGATTGCCTGGTTACGCGAGGACGAAAACGTTACCATGAAAAGCATCACGCAGTCACGCCATAGAAAGAAGACATATGCACAGAAATCATGCATTTATTCATTATCTGAGTACATCCAACAGAGCACAAGTGAGGACGAGTTAACTCGAAGCCATGACAACCACGATACCAATCAAGAGTACAGATGAGAGTGCAGAGCTCTAAAGTTTGTAGGAGACCTAGGAATAGAACTTGTGAAGATGCTCTATGTTCCAAGAGTTCCCAATCAGAGTACCGTCCATCTCAGACAAGCGGTAAGATCCTGGCTGAGTGACTTCCATGATGATGTAAGGTCCCTCCAAAGGAGGGGATACCTTGTGAAGCCTAGCCCCCTTGAGAACTCTACGGAGGACCAATTCCCTGACTGAAAAGGCACGAGGACGCATATTACGTTCATGATAACACCGCAGAGTCTGCTGATAGCGCCCTGACTGAATCATCGAATTGAGTCGCTCTTCCTCAAGCAATTCAACTGTTGGCGGCTCTTAGCCTACCGGATTTTACTCTGCAAGCGCACGGAGACCGCTGTAGCCTTTCACCCAGGAGTATTCCAAGGTATTTTATTTATCAACAGGGAAGCATTGAGATAGAGATATCAAACTATCATTCATCCAATTGTTACTACTCATTCACGTCAATCGATAACTAAGAACGATTGACACCAAGCACCATGAGATACACGCCAAGCACCGTTGGCAAGAAAGCAGGTAAAGCTAGGAGGACAATGAGGTGAGAGCTCAGATTCCTAATGAGGACTTTCTATACTAAGGTGAGCCAGACAGACAAAGTTAGACCAAACATGTTGCTCTAACGGAGGTAATGATTATTTAGTTGTCTAGGATACTTACTTTGCCACCGAGCCTGCTAACCACTTTCGAGCACCAGAGTGCTGATAACCCAGAGGAGAAAGGCGGGTGTCACAGTAACTCAGCTATGCGGCTACAAGCGACCCGAACGACGGGGGTGGACTACACAGGGTACACTCCCGCTGTCACCAGGAGGACCTACCAAATCCGGGTGCGCGTAGTCTACATGCACACCCACTACCCAAAACTGTGTGGGGTCTAATCACTTGCAAAACCAAGGTGACCGCAATTGTAGACACCACGTCTACGTTTGCAGGCACTACTTCTACTGGTATCCCAGATAGAAGCATACACAACTGTATAGTCAAGCGCTATAAAGAGTATACGAGGAATCTATAAGCATGACAAACTAAATATTCATTACCTGTCAGAGCAACTCTAACTATAGTCTAAAAGACATTACTATGCCAAGGCATGAATAATACCGAAAGCAAAAGTAAATGCTCACAAAAGTAAAGAAAGATAAGTATGTCTTACAAGGAAGTAGAGATACAAGAAGACTCATACCGAACTCCTGCAGACGACTCCGGAACGACGGAGCCCTACCTCTAACTCCTACCTAAACACTACTTTCAGAGTAGAGGCACCTCCTAGAGGGAGAAAGAGAGATTTCACATGGTGAATGGTACAAGTGAAGTGAGGGGGGGCTCTCTATTTATAGGTGGAGGAATGGAATATTCCAAGGAGTCCTATGCATGATTCTTCCCCCAAAACGCTCCTTGGGCACCACCTAGCCTCCCAACCGACATAGGAAGGTCGGTGGGACTATTCCACACGTGCAAGCATTGAAAACCGGTCAAGAACTGGACCCTAGGTGCCTGAACCGGCCGTTGGAGTGAAAAACCGGCAATTACATGTGTTTCTAGGTCAAAACCAGCTCCAACGGCCAACTGAACCGGCCGGTCTCCTTTCCCCGCCTGCCACGCATCCGAGCGCGGGGTTGGACCGTGCGCGCGCTCTGTGGAGCTGCCGCGTGTCCCCCCTGGCCGGGCCAAGCGAGCGGCTCGCCCGCGCAGGCGCGCTCTCCGCCCCTGGCGTGCCACGTGGCGGCCTCGGGTTGGGCATGGGCGGGGGCCGCATGGTGGGCCATGGCTGGCACTTCAGGATGCCTCCGCTGCTGCCATGTGTCAGGCCCTGGCGCTTTCCCACTCGCTGGCGTACGAAGGGGCGGTGCTGACGTCCCATTTAAATTTGAAACTTGCATAACTTTTCCGTACGAACTCCAAACGAGACAAATAATATGTCCATTTTGATCGTCTCAACGAGCTCTTCACAATGGTGTAATTCTTGAGGGAATTTGAGGTACTTTTTAGTCATCATATTTGCAATCCATTCTCAAGCCCTTTTGTACGCTGATTCTCTCTTGCTCCAAATGATATACTTTTGCATAGTATTTGAGTATCTCCTTGTGATACATCGAAAACCACCAAAACTCATGGAATTTGTCAGTGTTAGGTAAATAATGCACAGAACTTTATCTATATCCCATTTATTCACCAAGGAATTGACGGTCGAAATGGTGAAATAACGACCATCAACATCAACCTCCTCAAGTCGGGTGCTCTCTGCCTCTGTGATGTCTTTGAATGCTAACCGCAGTGCTCCATGTGCTGAATCAGCAGGCAGTACTGTTTCCGAGCCATACACCATGAAGAAGGGCGTATTTCCATTGAGAGATTTACTTGGCTGCGTTCTGAGACTCCAGACTATATATGGGAGTTCCCTGATCCATTTACCTGCCAGCTTCTCATCCTTGTCAAAGACTCGTTCCTTCAAGGCATCTAGAATCATCCCATTGGCACGCTCAACTTGGCCATTAGCACAGGGTGCGCTACCGAGACATATTTGATAAGTATAGACTTCTCATTGCAAAAATCGAAGAATTCCGAGCTTGTGAAGTTGGAGCCCAGATCTGTGATAATGCTGTTCGAAATCCCAAAGCGAAATATAATCTCCGGGATGAATTATGCCACCTTTGCTGAAGTTAAAGATGCGATTGGTTTGACCTCGATCTACTTGGTGAACTTGTTAATGGCCACCAAGACGTGAGTGTAGCCACCCTGAGCTTTCTTGAGTGGTCCAATCATGTCAAGCCACCAGCATGCAAAGGGCCACAAGACGGGAATGTTCTGCAACTGTTGAGTGGGGAGGTGATGTTGGTTTGTGAAGAACTGACAGGCTTCGCAACGTTGACCAATTCTGTAGCATCCTACTTGGCTGTCGGCTAGTAAAATCTGGCCCTAAATGCCTTTCCAACTAGTGTCCTGGAGGCAGCGTGATTGCTGCATTGCCCAACATGGATTTCCATCAATAGACTCCTACCCTGAGATATGTCAATGCACTTCAAGAGAACTCCAGCCGCGCCACGCTTGAACAGATCATCGTCGATCAATGTGTAGCTGGCCGCACGCCGAACGAGTCTCTCGACTTCTGCTTTGTCATCAGGCTCGTCACCGTCTCTGACGTACTTGATGATTGGGACCCACCAGTCAGTTAAAGCCTCCTCTAAGCTCAGGACATGCTACTCTAGGGGTTCTAATTCACGATCAATGGATGGATGAGATAGTTCCTGGACGAACACACCTGGAGGAATTTTGGATCGGGAAGAGCCAAGCTTAAACAGTAAGTCAGTGTCTGCGCTGTTGTTGTGGTCCACGTGATGAAATTCCAGCCCATCGAACTTGTCCTCTAGTTTGTGAACTTCAGCACATTATTTGTCCATCACTTCTGTGGTGCAGTCCTAGTCTTTGTTGACTTGACTAATTGCCACTAGGAAGTCCCCGTAGACCATGAGGTGTCTGATGCCGAGTGAAATCGCGATGCGCAACCCATACAGCATGGCTTCATATTCTGCTGCATTGCTTGACACCGTGAAGAGGATCTGCAGCACGTACTTGAGTTTTTCGCCTTTGGGGGAGCTTAAGACGACACCTGCCCCAGCTCCTTCTATTTTGAGTGACCCATCGAAATACATCTTCCAGAATTCCAAGGGCTCCGGGTTCTCTGGTACCCGGTTCTCTGTCCACTCGGAGACGAAGTCAACCGGTGCTTGAGTCTTGATGGTGGTGCGTGGGCAGAACTCGATGTCATGTGCTCCCAGCTCACACGCCCACTTGGCAATTCTTCCAGTGGCCTCTCTGTTCCATAGAATCTCGCCGATGGGGAACAAGGTGACCACCACGATTTTATGCTCCTCGAAATAATGACGCAGCTTGCGAGCTGTGATAAGAACTGCATACATTAATTTCTAGACCTGAGGGTACCTTATCTTAGACAGGCTGAGTACTTCACTAATGAAATAGACCAGGTGTTGAGTCAGCTGAACATGTCCTTCCTCCAGGCTCTCGACCACCAGAGCAGTACTGACCACATGAGTCATACAAGAGAGGTACAATAGCAGATCTTTAGCTCCATGGTCTGCCGTGGCTCGATTCGGCGATTTCAATATCAGAGGAGT
This sequence comes from Paspalum vaginatum, assembly GCA_030272315.1. Lineage (NCBI taxonomy): Eukaryota > Viridiplantae > Streptophyta > Magnoliopsida > Poales > Poaceae > Paspalum > Paspalum vaginatum. The sequence continues at coordinate 19,620,922 of CM059014.1, forward strand.
CGTCAAGAAATTCTTGAGGGCTTCGAGTGCTTCTTAAGCCTCCAGTGTCCACTGGAACCTGTCCACCTTCTTCAGCAGCTTGTAAAACGGCATACCACGCTCTCCCAGCCGTGAGATGAATCGGCTTAGAGCGGCCATGCACCCTGTGAGCTTCTGAACCTTCTTTTGAGACTTAAGGGGCTGCATCCGGAGAATTGCATCGATTTTCTCTGGGTTGGCTTCAATCCCCCTCTTGCTAATGACGAACCTGAGTGACTACCCAGTTGGGACCCCGAATACAAACTTAGCAGAGTTAAGCTTCCAGCAAAACCTCCTGAGACTGTTGAAGGCTTGCTGTATGTTGTTAATGAAGTCTTCTGGATCCTTCGTCTTGATTACCACATCATCAACGTAAGTCTCGACAGGCTTACCCTAGTGTTTGGCCAAACATATCTAAATTGCACGTTTGTACGTTGCTCCAGCGTTTTTCAGCTCGAACAACATAGAGGTGTAGCAAAACGCCCCAAAGGGCGTGATGAACACAGTCTTCTCCTGATCCTCCACAGCCAAGCTAATTTGATGGTAGCCTGAGTAACAATCTAGGAAGCAAAGGAGGGAGCATCTAGCCATAGAATCGATGACTTGTTCTATCCTAGGGAGCCCAAAGGGATCCTTTAGGTAGTGCTTGTTGAGATCAGTATAATCAACACACATCCGCCAGTCTACTTTATTCTTTTTGAGAACCAGTACAGGATTTGCCAGCCACTCGAGATACATGAATTCTCTAATAAACCTGGCAGCTTAGAGCCGAGCTAACTCCACACGGATCGCTTTCCTCTTGTCTGGGTGAATTGGCATAGCCTGCGCTTGATCGGCTTTGCGTTGGGGAACACGTTGAGTTTGTGCTCGGCCAGTTCCCTCGGGACTCCGGGCATATCTACAGGCTTCCATGCAAACATATCCCAGTTGTCCCTCAAGAACCGGACGAGCACGTCTTCCTATTTGGGAGGGAGAACGGGACTGATGGTCACCATCTTTGAAGCATCAGGGAGGTCGTGGCTCACTTCCTTGGTTGCCACAGTTACCTAGATAGCGGAGCTAGGAACCGACTCAGGAGTCGGGATTGGCAGATCATCCTTTGAGAGCTGAGCCGCATCATCGACGAGTCAGCGCTGAGCTACTGCAGTAGTTGCTGTGAAGGCCGTCTGGAAAGCCTCCCGTGCGCAGAGAGCAGAGCCCTTGAAGTCCGCCCGCACGGAGAGAACTCCACATGGGGTCGGCATCTTTAGGACTAGGTACGAATAGTGGGGGACAGCCATGAACTTGGCCAGCCCGGGCCACCCAATGATAGCATTGTAGGAGGAGTCAAAGGTTGCCACCTTGAAGCAGAGAGTCTCTATATGGAAGTTGTCCTCCATCCCAAAGGTGATGGGCAAGCTGATGTGTCCCAGCAGATATTCCCCTTCGCCAGGCATGATCCCAAAGAATGGGCTATCTGACTCTTGTAGGTCATTGATTGAGAGCCTAAGAGATAACAGAGTCTTCAGAAACATCGCATTGATGCTTCTTCCACCATCAATCAGCGTCCTCATGAGTCAGCTCTCATGTACCACCGGGCTCACCAAGAGGGGATATTTGCCCGGGTGGTCGTAGTTAAGCCAAAGGGTCCGCCCGACTGAAAGAGATCGACATGTTCGACCAGTTGTATGGAGTTGGGGGCTCTTTAGTGGCCACCATGACTCGGCGGTCGACCAGCTTCTGCTACCTTTTGCTTTCTAGGGAGCCATGCCCCTCGATGATGACATTGACGTGCCGGTTGACGTTGGGAAAGCCGACACCGTTGGCTCTGTTTTGCTGGGGCGGAGGTCCCTGATCACGCAGCAGAGGTGACGGCGGAGGCAGGGGTATGAAGGGCCTACCATGAGCGATCGAAGCCTTGAAGTGCCTACAATCATGCAGGTTGTGATGCATCTCCTTGTGATAGGGGCACGGCGTGTCGAGGAGCTGGTCGAGTGACCGCTAGCCCCCTTGACGTGGAGGGACATGCAGGTGCATGGGTGGTGGCCCCACAGCCTGGACTTCCTCCTGAGGTCTCTTATCCCAGTGACGATCCTGCCATGGGGATCTTCGCGTTTCCCCCGATCTTCTCGACGTGCATCCACCAAGTCCCAAGCTCGCTCGTCCGCGGTAATGTATTGATCGGTGTCGTGAAAGACCTGCTTGGATGTGACTGGGGCATTATGCAAGAGTGCCTTCACAAAAGCCTCATCATTGGAGCTGTGGAAGAAATCTTCGATTACTGCCGCATCAGCGATGTTGGGGATGTGGTTCCGCATCGACTGGAAGTGCTTCAGGTACGAGCAGAGACCCTCACCATCTTTGAGCTTGATGGACTTGAGATCCTAGGGTTGTGCCAGCTTATCTGACAGTGACTGTAAGTTGGCGATGCAGCGCTGACAGAAGTCGTCCCAGTTATCAATGCAGTCGCGCCTGAGGTGGCATAGCCATTGTAGCGCATCTTGTCCCAACATGATGGGGACATAAGTAGAAATCACATCCTCGCTTACCCCAGCAGTGCTAGCTGCCGTTGAGTACACAGCCACCCAGCCGCTTGGGTCGAGCTTTGCCTCATACTTGTCAATGTTGGAGACCTTGAAATTTTGAGGCCATGCTACCCCATGAAGCCGCGCGGTGAAGGCCGGGATACCGACCACGCCTCAATGGGCTGGTTCATTCCGACCTCTATCTTGAGCAGCTCCGTCGTGACGTCGTGGGGACTGAGGGCGAGCTCCCCGTAGTCAGTCAGGAACTAAGCATCGGGGTGTCAGGCTATTGACAGAGGCTCCAGCAGAGTTAGCCCTGCCCCTGTCATCTTGGAGAGGTGCCCCGTAGTCACGATCGTAGTCGTTGTGGTGCCGACTTTCTTCCGCATGCCGGTCCGCGTGCGATCTCTCGATGTTGTGACGTGCGTCGTACCCCACGTTGATGATGTGACGGGCATCAGGGGCCATGGGGGTGTTGGTAGGAAGGAGGTGATTAGCCGCCGGAGTGAAGATCTGAGGGAAGATTTCTCTGTGCGGAGTGCTAGGGAAGACGTCTGCCAGCTGCACCAGTACTCCTGCCGTTTGACTCGGGGTGCCCAAGGCGACGGCGAAGTCAGGCAATAGACTGCGCATTGGAGCCTGCGCTGCATGGGGCTGAGCGCGGTCTTCCCTGTCGCACGCTCTCCCGTGATCATGTTTGTGCTGCTGAGCTTGCATGTGTCTGCGTTCTCGCCGTTGACCGTTCCTTTGATGATGAAACTCAGCTTCTTCTGGTACCTCCCCAGATTCAGATGCCTCATCCTAGGAGACGGGAAGGGTCAGATCCTAATTTCCCGCTTGATGATGACGACGGATATTGCGGCGCCAGCTGCAACGTTGCCTTCTCCCACACTGTTGCGCGGTTTCTCCATTCACGGAAGGTTCATCGTCGGAGACGGCGTCATCCTCTGGTTGGCCATTCATTATGAGTATCTCGGAGAAGTGGGTAGGTGACCTCGAGCTTGCCCAATCGTTAAGGAGCATCAGCGATCCCCCCAAGTAAAGCCTAGGGTTAGAAGACGCGGACCCCATTACCGTAGTCGTGGTTGGCCCATCCTCGAGTGCAGCGAGAGACTCCAGATTGCAGATCATGTGTGGGCAAGAAGCCTCGCCGCCCTCTTAAGGAAGAGATGGCTGAGACAACTACTGCTAAGACGTCGGGGGAGGAACTTCTGACTCAGCCACCAAACACAAGCTGCGCCAAGTGGTAATTCAGCCGCTCAGGGAAGAGCTGACGATGAGCCCCAAGAGAAGGCTAGTCAACGGTTCCCCGACCGCATGGTAGACTTCGTCGTTCATGAGTGATGTGGATGCTGACCCTGAGACAAGGCCTTTGAGTGCTTCCCTGCACCCCTCTTTGGAACGAGGTGGCTAAGGTAGATGTTAGCGATGAGGGTTGGCGACCTCCCATCGCGCATCCTCATCGTCTTTGAGGAGAGCCGTGGTGCGAGGGACGAACCACAGGTGTGACAAGCTTGACTGGTACGTGGCTGCAGCGTTGTGAAGGCCATGAGGAAATCTGGACAAACCCCGATCTTGCGTGCAGTCTGTGGCCCTACGATCTCTACCCTTGGTTAGCGACGAGATTGAGACCACCTGACGCGGAGTAGTTGCCGGCATGGGAGCTGGAGACGTATGGCGAGCCTCTGGTTGTCGCAGTTTCCTCCGCCAACTGATTTGGGTCCAGACCTGGGTCAAGGACGTGGATAGTGCCATGCGCTGAGTCGGTAATGAGGTGACCGTGAGTTGGGGCGAGAAGGCAGGTACAGCCTCACACCCAGCCGATGCTGCGACCCCCCCATCGAGGATCCGAGCCAGGTTGACTCGAGGTGCGCTTCGATGATCTGCCCTGACGTAAGGCCGACTGAGCTGGAGTGGACCTGATGACAGACTGATGTGTCAGCGCTCGAGGACATGCTAGCTCAACGCTGATCGCCGTGACAGCTAGCCGCTAGCTAGCCGCCCGCTGAACAGATCTAGGAACCGGTGAGGTCGAAGAACGCTTCGGAGTTGATGACGGACCCTTGCAACTGCGTGTCTCCTCCGCAGCACCGATGAGTCGGTGCATATCACCAGTTTTGTCGGCGATGAACATGATAGATCCAAAGCGGATCATCTCATCAGGAGCAAACTTGAAGATGTTGGTGGAGGAGAGGTTGGCCATGGAGCTAACTTGATGTCAACGTCGCCGGACCCCTACCTGGTGCGCCAACTGTTAGGGTTTTACACCGGCAGTGCACCATGGGATATGTCATGAGGTGCTTTTGAGGGTCAGCGAGGTCGACGTAGCTCGATGGTACACCAGAAAAGTGACAAAACATGAGGATTTATACAGGTTCAGGGCGCAAGATGTGTAACACCCTATGTCCTGTTTGTGGTGATATGTATTGCTTTGAGTACTTGAGATTACAATGAGGGATAGGGCTTTGTGTGTGAGCATGTTTGGTGGCTTGTGATATGCTACGTAGGGGTCCCTCATCCGCCTTATATAGTTTGACGGACTCTTGGGTTACAAGTTGAGTTCCTTATATATCTCCTAGTCGGTTTAGATTACAAGAGATTAAATAGAATCTCAGCTTTCATCGTATCTTCCCTGATCTTCCATGAATCTCAGACCCTGAGTCCGAGTCAAGCTTCCTTCCTTGCTTCCCTAGATTACGACATCCTTGTCTTGATCTCCAAGCTTTCCTGATCATATTTGGGCCTGAGTTAGGCAACCGGCCCATGAGATCAGCCGTTCACCCTACTCAGGCCCACCAACATCCCATGTCCTGGATCCACGCCATGAGGAGCCAGGGGATATTCACCCCCCCACACCCACTTCTAATCGTTGGGGAGCCGAGCATTGAGGATAGTCATCAATGGTTGGCAAGCACCCAATACCCCGACTCTAGCAGTACTGGAAGAATGGGAAGACCCAGTGTTCTCTGAACTTGTAGTCCTTGTGATGTTCACGCCCCTCACTGTAACAATGTTTGACATGGTGTCGTTCCTTGTTTTCGTGATGTTCCAAATGGTAGCCTCCTCCCTGCTTATGGAAGTACTCCCAATGACGTTGTTCTCCATGTAGGTCGTAGTTTGACCGGTAGCAATGTCCCGATTGCCGACCACAGTTACGGTCTCCTTCCTGATCGTGCGCCCAAGCGTTGTTCATGTCTTTTGTGATGTCCAAAATATATGCTGATCAGGACACCTGAGTCAGGTTGGGAGTGCCAGTTTCTGGCCATGTCCTTAGCGGACAAGTGTTCTTCTGGTCGAAACTCTAGTGGCTGATCATCGTTTAGATCGGCCTTAGCCTTGCCTTTGTCTAGAGAACTAGACATGGCATTCACCATGTTAACAAAGAAAGGACCGGGTTGACTCTTGGTAATCACCCTGCCACCTTTGATAGCTCCACAAACTCGACGTAGAAACTCGCAGGGCTCAGTTGTGGCCGCAATCTTGATCTCACCACTAACTGGAGCGGCTACCTTGGTCTATCCGTGGGCATAGGACATCACATTGACCATATTAACATTGGGAAATGGAGTGTTGTCCACCTTCGTCGTGCCCCTTGCATAGGTCAACCTTCCTTGCTCAATAGCAGTCTGAATTTGCTAATGCGGAACCTTGCAATCGTTGGTGTTATGTGAGTCAATAGTGTTGTGAAATTTGCAATATTTGTGTTCCTTGAGTTCTCCGGGCTAGTATGATCTTGTGGCCTAGAAATTAACTACAAATACTTTTCCTTGAGCTGCAAGTCAAAGATCTGCTCTGTTTTGGCCACATCCATGTCATAGCCGGCAGGAGCCTCTGGACACTTGAGCCATTGACAAGACAGTGGCTGCTTTGGCTTGGTCCATTGCACGATTGCAACCTCGGCCTCTTCATCGGCTGATTCCTCATCTTGCAAGTATGTGATGGCCCTCCGTGGCCTCTCTAGGTACTGCGCTGGATGTGTACGCTCGTAGACTACCACTTTGGAAAGTAGATGGCTGATGGAATTGAAGTCCGTCAGCCCATAAGCGAGCTTGGTGGTTTGGTGCAGACTATTGTATGCCATCTCAGCCAAGTTCTTTTCTGACAAATGTAACGAATAGCACCTATTCCTGGCTTCTCTGAAACGCAGAATGTACTGACCAACAGATTCACCAGGACACTGGCAAAGTGATATGAGATCCATGAACATGGCCTCTTCTGACCCCGAGAAGAATTATGCATGGAACAGTTCTTCTAATTGCCTCCACATTGTGATGAAACGGGTCAATGATGTGTAGCCCAAAAACTGGACCCATCAGAGATAACAAAAAGAGCTGAATCTTCATGTGTTCGACTGTCACTGAGACCCCCAATTGAGCTGTGTATCAGCTAATGTGTTCTACGGTACTGGTATTATCATTACCACTAAACTTGGAAAATTCCGGTACCTTGAACTTGGGTAAGGTGGCAGTTGATTATAGGCCTTGGGATACGGCTTAGGATAGGTGGCAGATCCCCTCACTAGTGTCATGTCATATTGGTTCCTGAGGATTTCATCAAGATTGGCTTAAGCAGTTGATCCATTATTGGCAAAAAATTGGTCTCGTTGTTAAAAACCAGGCCGGACCCATATCGCATTTGCTAATCGACAACTTCTTCATCATGAGATTTGTCCTTGTTACTGCATATGTGACCTGTAGGGTGAGGGTGTTTGTTCGGTCGACACGAAGGTTCTATCTCCCTCTCGCAGCAACCTGTACCTGAGTTGACATAGAAAGCCATCTAGTATGAACCCTGGCGGCTCATCATAGCATACAGGCTGGTCATTCAGATTGCTGGGTGCATGCATGACAAACTCGGCCTTGGTGCCTTTTGGAGCATTGATAGGAGGCATGTAAGGCGGCCAAGTGTACAACCTGGTTTTGGCAAAACAAGTACTGATCTGCAGTCCGATGTCCTGTGTGTTTTCGCCAGTGATAACCACTTTAACCACGCATGCCACTATATTTTCCAAGGAATTCAGTAGTACTTCAGCCTGGCGCAACATAGCTTGGCACAACATAGAATTCATCTCTTCCCAAAGAGCTTTGTTGTGCACCTCCAACGATATGGAAACATCCATACCATCAAGTAAGCTTTATGGATATCCAACGCACTTGACACCTCCACTACGAGTCCAGGTTAACTAATCGAGAAGCTCATCGGCTAGCTTGGCGAGTATGCGGTCATAAGCCTCCTTGTGCTCAAGCGAGAGTTGTATGAGCGTAGGGGGTGCTTGTTTATCTGCCATCCAAGTACTAGGATCATGATTGGATGAAAACTCCATGTCACCCTTCTTGGATGCTTTTGGAGGCATCGTTTGGTGGTGGAGTTGACGAAGGTGAGGTCCCACCAAGCGTGCCAAAAGGTGTGTTGCCGCAGAAAACCAGCGGGTGAGGGACATGCGGCGAGGACACACCAGGAGCCGGGGATCGCGCTGCTGCTACACTTATCTCCCTGTCATGCGACTTTGAACGGCTCTAAGCAGAGCCGCTCCAGTTGACTGTGGTAGTGTGGGCGTGCCACCTGGCTTGACCTTGCAAAAAGAAGGTTGGACGGATGCAGTGGTTGGCTTTGGTTCTCCCTGTAAAGCGTACACAACAGACTTTAAACGTTAAATCCTTTCCTAATCGCTCAGGATCGGCACCACAAGGGATCGTGAACTCCGGTCGATATGCATGTAGATGCTTGATGATCAATGGGGCATGATGTATCATGATAACCAAAACCATATCCACAAAGAGAATAAAAATAAACCCTATATAAAAGCACGATATAAAAGATCTGCATAGCCAATCGGCTTTCAACCAGGACCTCCAAGGAGTCTATCTAGATAAACAGATACAGATTAAGACATGTATAGATAGGGTGCTCGAGATACACTGATCTATCGGCATGTCTGTAGGATCGAGTTTACCGGCTAGAGGGGGGGTGAATAGATGGTTTTAACTAAAATCAAAGACACTAGGAAAATTAATTAGAACCACAAGAGAATTAAATCTTCCAGCCTATGTTGAGCTAAGTGGGTTTGCAACCTAAGGCGACAAGATAGCGCTTCAATATCTAGTAAAGTAAATGCTCAAAGATAATACATGAAAGTAAAGTGAGCAAAGGAATCACCACACAAGAGACCGAATTTTTTCCTGCGGTATCAATGACTTGATGGTCACCCCTAGTCCATGTTGAGGTAGGATTCAAAGCAACCAATCGCTCCTCTATCAAGACTCCACTTGATCTTTGAGCCAGATTGGTCAATGAACCTCTCAAACCTCAATTCAACTAGAGTTGCTTTTTACCACTCCGGTGAGGCAAGCACAAAGCCTCTCACAACCACCACCGCTGCTCCTTCACAATCTTCTTTGAAGAGCTCAACGGGAAACCACCACCAAGCCATCTAGGAGGTGGCAACCTCCAAGAGTAACAAGACAATGAGGCTTGCTAGATGGACTCCTAGTTCCTCAAAGCTCACACAATTGATGAAAAGCACTAGAATGCTCTCAATCTCACTAGAATGCAATCCCAAGCAATATGAATAAGAGAGAGGAGATGGAAGGCACAAAAATGCTCAACAAGTGTTCCAAACAACCAAGAGAGATGCCCAGCACCTGGAAACATGATATATACACTCTCCTTCTGCTCTACTAGCCATTATGAGAGAAACACAAGAAAACATGGAAATCCCGGACTGTCCACAGTACAAACCTTGGACCATCCACACTTGAAACCCAACGGCTAGTTTGGCATTTAATGCTAGTCAGAGTCACTCAAAAATGAACTACAGACTGTCCTCCACACAGGGTCTAGAGCAGTCCACCGTTCACACACTAAAAAACCCAGGGACTCTGCTCAGAAGGAGCCAGGACAGAAGACCTGTGGACAGTCCGACCTAGACACCCGGACAGTCCGCAGTTCACGAGAAAAACTCCGGCAGAACCCACCAACTCCCTAATCCAAACTCTAGTTAGTACTGCGAACGGTCCGCCCCCAAGGCCAAACAGTCCGTAGTAGAAACACAAAAACCAATAGGGAGTAGACCGTTTCTGATGGGAATTTTGCTGCTCAACTGCGGACAGTCCGCCTCACAAGGCCGGACAGTCCACAACTCTAGAAATTTGCCCAGTCAAATTAGCTTTTGAAAAGAATTTTTCTTTCACAAATGAAGCGCAGTTAGCCTTCATCCAAATGTATCAACTATATGAGCGATGAGGAACTATAAGACCATCAAGTAAAAGACATTGACCCCTCTTGATAGTACGGCTATCTAGCCTATTAATCCGGTCAATATTCTTCTCTAAAAACCTCTTGACCGGTCAAAACAAAAACCTATAATATACCTTTGCCTTGAGCTTTCATCCCCAAGAATCCACATTAGCTTCCAAAGTTCTCGGTGTATTTCTCCTTTGTATGGACCCACCTACATACTCAATCTTCTCAAGGAAATTGTTAGTGCCCACATGTTGTCATTAATTACCAAAAGACCAAATAGGGGCCTAGATGCTTACAATCTCCCCATTTTTGGTAATTGATGACAACATATCTCAAGAAGTTGAAAATAAAGAATCAACTCATTCATATACCAAGGACATACGAAGGATTTGAGATAGAGTTTTGAACAACTTATCCATGAGTGAACTTCTAACCATGAAGGAAGAATAAGTCATATCAAAACGTGGTGACATAGAGGTAGCTCCCCCTAAATATGTGCATAGAGATAGAGAATGAAGTTGTGCACATATAGTTTGATAGAAAAGTTTTGGTGGAGCCTCCCCTACAAAATGGTGATCGAGGCAACATAGATAGTATCATAACAAGAGCAATTAACCCACAAAACATAAACAACCAACTCGGTCTACCAACAGAGAGCTTAGAATAACAACAAATAGATAGATACGATAAGGTACCAAGTTCTAGCACACACACAGAGTACTTAAAGGAAATACATACCAAATTTAAGGTTCATGCAACACACATGTAAAGTTCAAGTTGATGCAATCCAATAACATAACTAAGTAAGTCCATCCATCCAAGACCTCCCCCTTGATCTTTACTTCAACTTCTCTTTTAACTTCTCCCCCTTTGACATCAATTAAGCCAAAAAGTCATAATCACTGAGCATCATCTCCCAGAGGAGGAGGAGGAGGAAAGTACAGTGCATAAGGATGAAACTCTGGTGGAGGAATCAGTCTAGGATAGATGGAGTGGAAGTAGCTGGAAAACTCATCAAAGGTCATGGACAAGTGTTGAACTATCCCTGAAGATTCTGCTGCTGCTGACTTAGCTGCTCAACCTGCTCATTAGCAGACAAAGTGTTGAACTGATCATTTAGAGCCTGCATACTTGCACCCAAAGATGTCTGCATGTCGTCCAACCTGTGCATGATGGGCTGATACACACTAGTCCAAACATGTTGTCCAAACAATTGAAATCCAACCTACAACTGAGTATTGAACTACTGACCAAGATTTTGCTGCTTGGTGGAAAAGTATGGATCAAATATTCGAGGACGTGGCTGCCAAAACAGTTGCTAATGCGGTGGAGGAGGTGGAGGCATCGGTTGATCTCCCTCATTTTTTGGAGCATCCTCTTCCTCATCATCACTATGTGGCTCAACCAATTTGAAATCAGCTCATGATCGAGCCGATTTGCTACAGCAAATTCAGCAAAAGTGGCCCCGTACCTTCTCTTTCCTATCATCCAAACAATGAATCTTTCATCTAAATTAATCTCAGCAGTGGCAACAAACTGTCTCATTACTATTTCAATGTAATCACAATGATTTTCCATGAAGTGATATAACCCAACAGCTTGAAATTTTGGAACCAAATCAGTCATCACTAGTTCACTTAGCATATGCCCCCAATCAATAGGTTTATGCTTGTGAAAGTTAGTGTCAAGAATGTGCCCCTATAAAACATCAAACTGCAATTGAGTGTGGAAATATAAGACATTTGTATCATTGGGGAGCTCATATTGATTGTGTGACCACAAAGTGGAGTAATCAATCATGGAGAACCTCCTCTTCACATAATTCCATCCAGCGATATCGATGGGTTCATCAACCTGCATCAAGATCCTCAGGTTCCATGGATACACCACCTCCAACAGATGACTGAGCCTCTAAATCGAGATCTGGATCATAGTCATCATCACTTCTTTGCCTTTTGGTTCTACCTTTCTTGAATCTCCCTGCTAGTGCCTTCACAGACTTTCCAATGCCACTGTCATGATTCACAGAGAATACTTGAATAAATATATAATGCATATAAAGCTCACATGACAATAAGCTGTTAGTGGCCTTTCTCCCAACTGCAGACGGTCCACAGCATAGGGCAGACGGTCCACCTCTTATCGTTCAAACCTGACAGTGCACAGTATAGTTCATACAATGAGACCGTGAATTTTTCCAATATATTCAGTTTTTCCACTCCAAATTAATATCACAACATCACTAGAGTGTTCTCAACTAGATCCCCTACCCAAATCACGAATTCCATGGTTCAAAAGTAGATCGCAAATCAAACCCTAACCATGACTCTTCCCCAAAATCCATAAGAGAGAGAGGAGTTTCAATCAAAATACCAAGAGGACATGATGAGATGCTGATACAAGAGTCCACGGTGACCTCTGGACGGTCTGCAGAAGCCTCCAAATCTCCCTCACTTTGATGGGGACCTTTTTCTCCTTTGGGAGAGAGGTGCAGGAAAGGGGAGGAGTTGGTTCGAGTGAAAGGGTATGGGAGAGAGGCTGAGTCAAATACCTCTCTAATGGGTTGGTCTACACTAAAACCCGATGTGCGATGGTCCACGGGCTGGATGGTCCGCCATTCAAACTTGAGCGGCCATCAGAACCAGTGTGCGTTGCTGTTGATTTTCTAGCTGATACTGTGGATGGTCCGTGTCTAGGTTGTGAACGGTCCGCTGTTGTGCATTCAGATCCATTAGTGTTGTTGTTCGGTTTCTGTTCTGTGCTACGGACCGTCCAGCTACAGGTCGCGGACTATCCGCCGCAGTAAGACTGCACTACCAGATAAGCTACTGAGATTTTCAAGATTCGAACTTGAATAGGGATCATTGCTCAAATATGGAGTTTATAGCTGCAACAAGAGTTAGTATGCAAACGCAAATATGCAAAAACACACTAGCACTCAAAATAAGCAAAAATAAGCAAGAATAGAGACCACAACAAAAAAAGAGAGAAAATACCCAATTAAATGGCCATGAAGGATACAATAGAGACCATATGAGCATAGCCTTGAGTGAATACCCAATCTCAAGCCACATTTGAGAAATCAATCACATTAAGCTCATGTCTTAATTTGCAAAACCTTGATTCATCCAAAGGCTTTGTAAAGATATCGGCCAATTGATCTTCCGTGCCAATTGCACAAATAGATATATCAACTTTGCTAACATGATCCCTTAAGAAATGATGCCTAATATCAATATGCTTGGTTCTTAAATGTTGAAAAGGATTTGTATCCAATTTCACGGCACTTTCATTATCACACTTCAGAGGCACATTGTTGAAATTTACACCATAGTCCAAAAGGGTTTGCTTCATCCATAACAATTGAGCACAACAACTTCCTGCCGCAATATATTCCGCTTCGGTGGTTGAGAGAGAAACTAAATTTTGTTTCTTTGAAGACCAAGAAACAAGTGACCTTCCAAGAAATTGACAACTTCCCTGAAGTACTCTTTCTATCAACTTTGCTACCCGCATAATCGGAATCCGAATAACCAATCAATTCAAGTTGAGCACCCTTAGGATACCATAGCCCAATGTTAGGAGTATGCTTCAAGTATCTCAAAATTCTATTTACAGCCTTCAAATGAGCTTCTTTTGGAGAGGCTTAAATCAAGCACACAAGCAAACACTAAACATAACATTAGGCCTAGATGCGGTGATATAGAGCAAACTACCAATCATGGACTGATATAACTTTTGGTCAACTAATTTGCCTCCCTCATCAAGATCAAGATGACAATTCATTCCCATAGGAGTTGTGATTGGTTCTGCATCTTCCAAACTGAATTTCTTCAACATGTCCTTCAAGTACTTGCATTGACTTACAAAAATCCCATCTTTCAGTTGCTTGATTTGAAGGAGGCCTAGAAAGAAACTCAATACCAATCATGGACATTTCAAACTCCTTTGATATCATCTCACCAAACTCCTTGCAAAATGAGGTATTAGTAGATCCAAAAATGATATCATCAACATAAATTTGACAAACAAATAAATCCTTACCAATTCTCTTAGTGAACAAGGTAGTGTCAACCTTCCCAATTTTGAAATCCTTAGAGAGTAAGCAATCCCTAAGCCATTCATACCATGCACGTGGAGCTTGCTTTAGCCCATAAAGAGCTTTAGAAAGCTTATACACATGGTTTGGTAGTTTAGGGTCCTCAAAACCGGGAGGTCGCTCCACACACACAAGTTCACTAATCTCACCATTTAAGAGTGCACTTTTCACATCCATTTGAAATAACTTGATGTTGTGAGCACAAGCAAATGCAAGAAGGATATGAATAGCTTCCAATATAGCAACCGAAGCAAAAGTTTCCCCAAAGTCCAATCCTTCGACTTGAGTATACCCTTGTGCCACCAATCTTGCTTTATTCCTAACACTATACCATTTTCATCATGTTTGTTATGAAAAACCCATTTAGTTCCAATAACATTGTAATCCTAGGGTCTTTCAACAAACTCCCAAACTTCATTCCGGGTGAAGTTGTTCAATTCTTCATGCATGGCATTCACCCAATCCGGATCTTGTAATGCTTCATCTACACTGTTAGGCTAAATACAAGATACAAAAGAATAATATTCACAAAAACATGCAATACGAGAACGAGTTTGAATAGCCTTACTAATATCACCAACAATTTGATCAATGGGATGATCCTTTGCAACCGCATGATGAATTCTAGGGTGAGTGTGAGAATCATGCGTTGATGTTGAGGGGCCGTGGGACTTGGAGGAGAGTGATCTTGAGAGTCATCAATATGGCCATCTTGTTGACTTTGGTGATCTTGCTCATTTGTAGTTGAAGTAGAGGGAATAACCATAATAGTATCATCATCTTCAACCTCCTTTGGCTTCACATCACCAGCCATGGTCTTGATTGCCTTGCTCAATTCATCACCTCTTACATCATTCAAGTTTTCACTTTCCTCTTGAGAGCCATTTGTTTCATCAAACTCAACATCATATACTTCCTCAACAGTACCATGAGTCTTGTTATACACTATATAAGCTTTACTATTTGAGAAATACCTAAGAAGAAATCATTCATCACACTTCCTTTCAAACATGGAGAGACGACTTCCTTCCCTTGAAATATAGCATTTGCATCCAAAACCCCGAAAATATGAGATGTTTGGCTTTCTTCCAATTAGCAACTCATAAGGGGTCTTCTTCAACAATCTATGACAATACAATCTATTTGAAGCATGACAAGCGGTCTTTATAGCTTTGGCCCAAAAAGAATGTGAAACATCATATTCGAAAAGCATAGACCTAGCCATTTCAAGTAAAGTTCTATTCTTCCTTCAACAAGACCATTTTGTTCCGATGTATACGTGGAGGACAATTCATGCTTGATACCCTTGTCATCACAATATTCATCAACTCTTGCATTTTTGAACTCCAAGCCATTATCACTCCTCACTTTCTTGATATCATTCTCAAATTGATTTCAAGCCAAAATTGCAAAAGACTTGAAGGTATCAAAGACACTTGATTTATCATGAAGAAAAAACACCAAAGTGAATCGTGAGAAATCATCCACAATCACAAGACAATAATTATTACCACCAATGCTTTCATATGTGTAGGTCCAAAAAGATCCATATGCAATAATTCCAAGTTGACATTTGACTTTTGCTTGGATGACTGTTAGCCACTTGCTTTCCAGCTTGACAAGCACTACATAACTTATCTTTCTCAGATTTCACTTCTTTCAACCCTCGAACTAGATCATGTTTCAACAATCTATTGAGTCATAACAACATGAGCAAGTCTCATATGCCATAACCAACCCATTGATGACTTAGTGAATAAGCAAGTTGTGAGATTAGCTTCACTAGATGAGAAATCTACAAGATAAATATTTTCATGGCGAAAACCTTTAAAGACAAGATTGCTACCATCCACACTAGTGATAACCACAACATCAATAGAGAAGTTGAATTTAAAACCAAGATCACATAACTGGGCAACGGACAACAAATTGAAATTGGGGGATTCAACCAATAGCACATTTGATATGGAAAGATCATTTGAGATAGCAATTTTACTCAATCCTTTCACTTTTCCTTTGCTATTGTTGACGGTCATAATCTAATGATATCAACCATCAATTGTCCACCAAATGAGGCAAAACAAGTGAATAATAATGGACTAACCTTGCAAATAATGAGTTCCACAAGATGTACATGAAAATTTGGATGCAGGTACCGAAACGCACACAAAATGGTTGGAAATACAGCAAAAACCAAGGATGAGCAACATTGGTGCAAAGGCATGGCCGCCCGGCCATGTGCCATGGCCGCCCGGCTATAGGGTGTGGCCGCCCGGCCATCCCTCAGGCAATGCAGAGCCATGTCATCATGTGACAAGGTCTCCCAACTGCCTAGGTTGCCACATCATCGATCCTACATACAAACAAACACAAAGTGGTGAAGATCCAACCATACATGAGAGCATCCAATGTATCCGAGGGTCACAAGCCGTTGGGATGAGGATTGGTGATGTCAAGGATCCGAGGGAACTAACATGCAGCAAATCGGGAGCAGACACGTGGCCGCCCGACCACGTGCCATGGCCGCCCGACCAATCCTCGACGCATTTTCACATGCAACTAACCGCCTCAACTGCCAACTGACCTAGGGGAGCAATATCAAGCGTTGGATCTTTGAAGTCGGTGCATCAAGTGGCCACCTGACCATGTAGGGTGGCCGCCCGGCCACCGACTTACCCCCTTAACCGACCTAGCACACCTACAAATACCCCCCTCACTTTCTAGGCTATAAATAGACCCCGAGAGCTCATTTGTAAGGTGTGGAGTTGAGTACTGACTTCTATCTTAGAGTGCCACATTCTGTCCTTAGTAGTTAGGATAGTCCTGGGACTAGAGTTGAGTCGAGCTTTGCCTCGGAGTCTCCGGAGTTATCTTCGAGTCTGCGGTAAAGCCTTGTATCTTTGAATTCAAATTATCTTCAATATAATTTCAGTTATATTTTACTCTAAGTTCTATCTCCTGCAAGTGTGGTGTACCTTTCTTTGCACACTTGCTAGGCATAGGTTGTGTTTAACTTTGTTATTCGATTCTTGTTATTCTTGCCGGTGCTATAACTCAACCCTAGACTTAGACGCTAGGCTCTAGCTAGATCCTCTCCTCTGATCAAGGAGGATCTATCGTTGTTCAAGCTCCGCTTGAACACGTTTATAGCGTCCCATCCTCTCCACGCAGCTTTGCTTGGTAAGCTCCACTCGGTGACAGCGTGTGGTGTGCCTGTGTAGTCCAAGCCCGTCATTCGGGAGGCCCGTAGGTGTTAGCTAGACTCTCCTTCGGGACCAACTATCTACCCCTGGTACCCTCGAGACTCTAGAATTTCGCTCAACACAAGACCCTGGCTGGTTAATTGAGTTTCTTAGTTATTCACGGATAGCATTTGCAGCCGACTTAGAATTAGAGTTTGGTGACTTCATCTCACTCGTTGTCCTCCCAGGCAACTATACACTTCCTACAGAAAGCTTTTATAGACATACCTATTGACCAATACACCTATCTTTGTCACGTTTACCCCTGTTTAACTACTAGTTGGTATAACTTATCCAAGTATTACATTTGATTTGAGTATATTTAATTACACTCTCTCGCCTGCCGCTTCCCTGTGGAAATTTACGATACTCAGAATACTCTGAGTGAAAGGCTGCAGTTGTCTCCGTGCGCTTGTAGAGTAAAACCTGTTAAGGCTAAGAGACGCCAACATGCTTTTCTGGCGCCGTTGCCGGGGAAGCCATAGGCAAGAGAGATAATTGATATCTTATTTTGAACCTTGTATACTTGATAAGTTTACCGCTGGTTGTTAGTAGGCTCACTTTGCTGTGTTGTTTTTGTTGTGGTTGCAACAGAGAGGTGTATGACCGGTTTCGACCTTGCTGGAAAACTACTACAATAACCCAGAGTCACAGCTCAGGAGAGTCCGTGCAAAGACTATCCACGGGCAGCGACCTGTACCAAGGGATCTAGAACCAAGCACGTCTACCAGTACTCCAGTTAACACGACCATGGCCGAGAAGACCATTCAGTGAGTTCTCCATCCCCTTGAGCAACAATGTCCCTACAGGACCTGAAGTTCAAGTGGGGGAGAACTTCGAACTCAATCCGGGAGTGATCCATATGGTTCAAGCTATCCCTTTCTGCGGACTGGCCACGGAAGATGCCAACAACCACTTGCAGCAGTTTCTAGAGATCTGCAGCACGTTCAACATGAAAGGAGCATCACCTGATGCCGTCAAGCTTCGTCTATTTCCCTTCTCTCTTGTTGGGAAAGCAAAACAGTGGTTCTACCTCAACCGAGAAACACTCACAACTTGGAACCCATGTTCCGATGCATTTCTGGCGAAGTATTTCCCCTTGGGGAAGACCAATGCGTTGAGGAAAAAAGATATCGAGCTTTCAATAGCTCACTGATGAAACCGTGGCAGGAGGCCTGGGAAAGACTCCAGGAGTACATCGCTGCCTGCCCCCACCACGGCATGCAAGAGTGGCTCACCATTCAGAGTTTCTTCCATGGGCTCAACCGCTCAGCACAAGAACACCTGGATGCAGCCGCTGGAGGATCCTTCCTCTCCTTAAGCATCTCGGCGGCCAAGAATCTCATTGAGAAGATGGCCACCAATCAAGGATGGAGAGAAGAGAGGTCTAGTACCCGTTCCCATGGTGTCCATCAGATCGAGAGCACTGATATGCTCGCCGCGAAGACTGGACTTGCTGCTGAAGAAGCTAAACGACGCTCCAGAAGCCGCTCCGGTGCAAGCCCTTGACTCTCATATGACTTGCGAAGTCTGTGGGAATACATGGCACTCAGGGAATAGCTGCCCTGAGATGCAACCCGAAGATGTGAACTTCATCGGTAACAATACCAACGGTTTCAATGGGAATCGTCCTCAGCCGGGATGGAATTCACGACCACATCTCCCTTTCTCCGGACAAGGTAACTCTTCAGGTAGTTCACAGCAGTTTCCAAAAAGTAATTATAATTTTGATCAGAAAGCTGTGAATGATAGCATTAGTAAAAAGTTCCACACCAATGATAGAATGTTTGAATCTATTTCATTGCAAATGGAAACTTTGAATAGTGCTATGAAAAACCAACTTAGCTTCAATAAAATGCTGGAAACTCAAATAGCTCAGTTGGCTGCTGCTCTACCTAACCCAAATGCAGGTAAACTGCCTGCTCAACCTGAAGCTCCTCCTAAGGAGCACATAAATGCAGTAACCACTAGGGGTGGAAAGTCCACACAGGACCCCCCGTCTCCTAGCCATGCAAGTAAAGCAGCAGGAGAAGACTGCCGGGTCTGAAGACAAGGTTGCAGATGAAGATACACCTGGGAAGGAGGAAAAGCCAGCAACGAAACATCTACCCCATGAGTTCTATGACACAACGGTGCTACCATTTCCTCCAAGAAACAAGAAGGCTGCCGCTGACGAACAATATAGTAAGTTCGTTGAGGTCATTAAGAAGCTTTATGTCAACATACCCCTGCTAGATGCTATGCAGGTACCGACATATGCCAAGTACTTAAAAGATATCCTCAACAACAAGAAACCCCTACCGTCAACGGAAATTGTGCACTTAACAGAAGAGTGTAGCGCAGCTATACTCAAGAAAAAGGACCCTGGAAGCCCTACCATCTCATGCTCGATTGGTACCCAGCACTTCGATCAAGCGTTGTGCGACCTTGGAGCCAGTGTCAGTGTAATGCCGAAGGTCATCTTCGACAAGCTGAATCATGACGCACTCGCTCCCACAGCTATGTGTTTACAGCTTGCGGATCAATCCATCCATTACCCTGAAGAAGTGGAAGAGAACGTTCCTGGTGAGAATCTGGAATTTTCTCATACCTGTAGACTTTGTGGTACTGGATATGGAGATTGACTCAAAAACCCCGCTCATCCTTGGGCGGCCGCTTTTGAGCACTGTCGATGCAACAATCGACGTCGGAGGAGGAAAGGTTCACCTAAACATTAATGGCAAGAAGGAAGTTTTTGCCTTCAAACCAAAAGTGGAACAATGCAACAAGGTGAAAACTTTCAAGTGCCAGGCCAAGAAAGGTGAACCCAAGGTTAAGATTGGGACCAATCAGTCAAATTCAAAAGAAGACAGTCTCGTGGCATTTATGTTGAAGAAATTGAAAATCGAGACTGAGATTCAACAAATGGAGTATGAGAGGGCAATGCAAAGTAGAAGATCGAGGCAGCCGAGAGACGAGGTGCGACAGGCCCAGAACTGCACCAGGAGGCAAAGCTCCTGAGAAGACATATGGTGCTGAAAGCAAATTGACTACGCCAAAGTGGTCAACTCAACCAGCACCCGAGAATAAGGTCGGCGTCGAGGATAATGTGACTAACCCAAGGCGACGCATAAGAAATAGAACACAATGGAAGGCAGCCCCCAGCTACAGTTTCTATGAAACTCCAAAGGGCAAGACATGGGCTCCCCTTGCCAAAAGGTAAATTGGCACACTATCCATCGACGGCCATATTTAATTTTCTCACTAAATTTTAATTCCCGCGTTCCACTGCACGTTTAATTTCGGTTCAGTTCAATTTTGCATTTAGGCTATTTTCCTGAAAATTCTGCATTTTCAAAAAAAAAAGAGTGGCCGGCCGACCACCCCCCTGCCTCTCTCCCTTTTTCTCTTTGCGCAGGGCAGCAGCTGCACCTCCCTTTACCTTCTCCCAATGCAAAGATGCTCACCAAACACCATCATATGGCCCTCCACTCACTCCTTTTTGCTGCCCACCTTTGCCCTCTGCGCCCACCAGTCCAAAATTTCTGCACCATGCACGTCCCCTCTGCACTCTAAGAGCATGCATGGCTGTTTAACGCCTAGGCCATGGCTGGCCGACAAGGTTTTGGTGGCTGCTCAGGCCACCTTAGTTGGCCGCCCGGCACCCTGCGCTGCCCCTTGGTGCTCCACTCGCCTATAAATAAATGCCCCCTGCTTCCTAGCCCAGTGCACCAAGCTAGCAAGCTGCAATTTCTCACTTCCTAGCGCTAGTTAAGTATAGCTTAGCTAAAATAATGCCCGAATAAAATTGCGTTAGCCAAATAAAATTCCGACAAAACTCTCTCTCAGTTGTGCAAAAATGAGAACTGTTTTGTGGAGGCTCTGCCCCACAAGGACGCTGATTTCAGACGACTAACTCGCTAACGCTAATCTTTATTGTCGTCTGTCCTTCAGGTATCGTGTGTTGCTTTTGCTCTGTCTTGTAGGATGAAGGGCGTGCTCAAGAAGGCAAAGAAGGCCGTTAGCAAGGCAGGACAGCACATTCGCTGGTCATCTTCCGACGGCTCCGGCCCCGCAAGCTGGCATACTGCCTCCGAGAGGATGTCCATTAGCACAGAGGAGCCTAAAGAAATCTAGACATCATCCGTCCATCGGCCCGTACTCATCCTCGAGTCACAACTCGTGCCGCGTGGTCAAGAAGAGGCCAAGGCATTAAGGCTTTTGAACCAAAAGAATTATGCCTTGACCAAATACTTCGACGAGGACCTCCTTCGTTAACACTGGCATGTGGGAGGAGTTCAACGAGGTGTTCCAGGCCGTGGGCTGGACTTGACTTTGCAGAAGTCCCAGAAGGAGGAATCATCCTTCTCACCAAGGAATTTCTCATGACGCTCCAGCACCGACACTCGAAGGGAAGGTACATTTGTCTGGTTCCGCCTTTTCAATACTGATTATGAGATTACACTGCGCCAGTTTAGCAACTTGCTAGATTTCTCACCACAGTGCTCTGTGGCTGAGGATCCTACTGGCTTTAATTCACAAGAGTTTTGGAAAGACCTAGCTGGTCCTAATCCTCCTAGGAAAAAGAGCATCACTTGCATCACCCACCCTACCATGCGGCTTCTTGCCCGCTGGCTTACCATGGTTGTTATCCCGTGGGAGGATACCCGCTGTGTCATAGTAGAGGATATTAGGTGTCTTTATGCCATGTGGAAGAAAAAAAATTTTTGCACCTATTATTAGCATGATCCGTCATTGGCAAGGCCTAGCCTCCAATGTTTCTACTATTCCTGTCACTTCATTTGTGACTAGGATTGCCAATGGGTTAGGAGTGTTAACAAATGCAACTGTTACTTTCATGCCTAATGATCCTTCACTGTGTGGTTAAAGATTCACACTTCATCCATGCACACTTCCTGAGGAACGACACACAGGGAAAATATTACATGACATATAGAGGTTGCGATGTTGAGCTGCCGCTCCTAGCACCGCAGTTCAAATTGTACTCTATGAGGACACTAACCGTGCAGCTAGAGCCCACACCTGCATCGGAACCTGAACCAGCAAGAAACAGTGTCGCCGGAGTTATGACTCGCGCCCAAGGACGTCAAGCCAAAGAAAGACTCCGCAAGGCCTACGAGGAAGCACAGGAGCCAGGTGCCGAGCCTACTTGGGCTCATCCAGGCGCTGGACCCTCCTAGGTTAACCCAGGAGGCACACTTGCTTGGGGAAGCCAGGCAGAATCATGGCACAGTTCATGGAGCTCCATTGTACCTTCAGTGAACCTGACGCCATCCTACCACGGTGGAAGTGAGCCATCTTATGAACAAAGTGTAGGTCCATCCCACTTCTGCCCTGTTACAATGGTGATGGGTACACAAGGAACATTCAATGCCCTCTTTGGGGCAATGGACCTCCAAGAGCACCGCACCTTGGGGATGATGGACAGCATCAGCCAAATCCAGGAGACACAAGAGATCGACCACAACATGCTCTTGGAAACAAGAGCAACTGTGGAACGCATGCAAGAGCAGAACCTAAGCTACTACAACTGGACAGGGTTCTATCCCAACTAAGCTTCATTGAAGCTTGGGGGGGAAGAACCGCATAAGCATAAGGTATGTATCCCATCTCACCTCTTGTTCGTCTCTGTGCTCATCTATAAGCTGTGCCACACCAAACATCATTTCTGCCCACTTTTGAGAGTAGTGCCTATGTTTTTTTTAGCCCTAGTTTTCCAAAAAAAAATGTTTGTATCCTAATAACTCCCATGCTTAACTGTTAAATTCACTTGCTAGCTTCATTTTGGAAATGATGAATAGTTGCTCTATCAAGTGAATGGTTTAATTCTTGCATGACAACTTATGCTTAGCTCAGTCCTATGATGGTGAATAAAGAAAAGCAAGCCTGAGCTTTACTTTGTGGATGCCATTTGTGATAACAAGCCTAAGTTGTTGTGAGATAATGATATGACTTAGCGTGGGACAATTCCTTCAAGTTCCTAGTAAGATGAATTTCTCAGTTTTTTTATTTTGAAAATGACAAAATAAGCTCCCCATGGTTTAAAATTCCTACTAGAGCCAAATATGCTTTACACGTTCAAAACCAGCTACAAAGAGCTACTTAGATATGTTTTGAGCTTTGTCAAATTTTGAGTCTCTTTGAGTAGAAATATCATCTTCTGTTGATAGCTGGAGTACAAAAATCAAATGCAAGTGATCCATTCCGGACTTTGCATCCACCAAAAGTCTCCAATTACTTCTCATAATCCCATAGCCTTCAAATTTCAAGGAATAAGGGTATAGAGCCAAAAATAAAAAGCATGCAAAAGCATGTCAAAAAAAAGCGTGCAAAAGCACGGCAAAATGAAAAGCATGCAAGTTCAAGCATGGCAAAAATAAATAAAGGCTCCATATCCCCTCCAATTCCATACAAGGCTATAGGGATGAAAATCTAGAGAAGGAGACAATTTATGCCACCACTCATACTCTAGTGATCAAACAGAAGAATTGATAAAGTATACTCTTTGGTCCAATCTTTGGCTTAGCAAAATAAACATTCTAAGTGTGCCACATTTCCTCCCCACCTAAAGCTCCACAAAGGCCTTAGTGAAGGAAAAATGTCGGCCGAAATCATGGCCATTGGTAAGGAGGACACTTCTGAGCGATCGAGAGCACCAAGGGGAAGCTTCTTTGTTTTGAAAATCTTGAAAACACCTGAGAAGGACATCCAAAAAGAATGAGTTAGAATTTCTCCCACAATAAAGTTGTTCTGTCTCCCAACCACCCAAAGCAAGGTAAACAAAAAGATGCACCACAGGTATTGTATATGGTAAGCTTTGGTTATTTTACCACTTGGGGCAAAAGTTTGAGTGTTGAGTTGCATATAAGAATTATCCATCATCTTCGATATAGTAGCGACTCCAGATCCACTTTTAGTCTTAGCTTTGCTCGAGGACGAGCAAAAGTTTAAGCTTGGGGGGGTGTTGACGGTCATAATCTCATTATATCAACCGTCAATTGTCCACCAAATGAGGCAAAACAAGTGAATAATAATGGACTAACCTTGCTACTAATGAGTTCCACAAGATGTACATGAATATTTGGATGCAGGTACCGAAACGCACACAAAATGGTTGGAAATACAGTAAAAAACAAGGATGAGCAACATTAGGTGCAATGGCATGGCCGCACGGCCATGTGCCATGGCCGCCCGGCCATACGGTGTGCCCGCCCGACCACCCCTCTAGCCATGCAGAGCCACATCACCGTGTGACATGGTCTTCCAACTGCCTAGGTTGCCACATCATCGATCCTACGTACAAACAAACACAAAGTGGTGAAGATCCAACCATACATGAGAGCATCCAATGTATCCGAGGGTCACAAGCCGTTGGGATGAGGATTGGTGATGTCAAGGATCCGAGGGAACTAACATGCAGCAAATCGGGAGCAGACACGTGGCCGCCCGACCACGTGCCATGGCCGCCCGACCAATCCTCGACGCATTTTCACATGCAACTAACCGCCTCAACTGCCAACCGACCTAGGGGAGCAATATCAAGTGTTGGATCTTTGAAGTCGGTGCATCAAGTGGCCACCCGACCATGTAGGGTGGCCGCCCGGCCACCGACTTACCCCCTTAACCGACCTAGCACACCTACAAATACCCCTCTCACTTTCTAGGCTATAAATAGACCCCGAGAGCTCATTTGTAAGGTGTGGAGTTGAGTACTGACTTCTATCTTAGAGTGCCACATTCTGTCCTTAGTAGTTAGGATAGTCCTGGGACTAGAGTTGAGTCGAGCTTTGCCTCGGAGTCTCCGGAGTTATCTTCGAGTCTGCGGTAAAGCCTTGTATCTTTGAATTCAAATTATCTTCAATATAATTTCAGTTATATTTTACTCTAAGTTCTATCTCCTGCAAGTGTGGTGTACCTTTCTTTGCACACTTGCTAGGCATAGGTTGTGTTTAACTTTGTTATTCGATTCTTGTTATTCTTGCCGGTGCTATAACTCAACCCTAGACTTAGACGCTAGGCTCTAGCTAGATCCTCTCCTCTGATCAAGGAGGATCTATCGTTGTTCAAGCTCCGCTTGAACACGTTTATAGCGTCCCATCCTCTCCACGCAGCTTTGCTTGGTAAGCTCCACTCGGTGACAGCGTGTGGTGTGCCTGTGTAGTCCAAGCCCGTCATTCGGGAGGCCCGTAGGTGTTAGCAAGACTCTCCTTCGGGACCAACTATCTACCACTGGTACCCTCGAGACTCTAGAATTTCGCTCAACACAAGACCCTGGCTGGTTAATTGAGTTTCTTAGTTATTCACGGATAGCATTTGCAGCCGATTAGAATTAGAGTTTGGTGACTTCATCTCACTCGTTGTCCTCCCAGGCAACTATACACTTCCTACAGAAAGCTTTTATAGACATACCTCTCCACCAATACACCTATCTTTGTCACGTTTACCCCTGTTTAACTACTAGTTGGTATAACTTATCCAAGTATTACATTTGATTTGCGTATATTTAATTACACTCTCCTGCCTGCCGCTTCCCTGTGGAAATTTACGATACTCGAAATACTCTGAGTGAAAGCCTACAGCGGTCTCTGTGCGCTTACGGAGTAAAACCTGTTAAGGCTAAGAGACGCCAACAGCTATTGTCCCCAATATTATCATAACCGGTGCAGTCATCATCATTTATTGAAGAGAACATCCTCATGTCACCGGTCATGTGTTGAGTGCACCCACTATCAAGAACCCAATGTTTTCCTCCGGCCTTGTATTTCACCTATAAAAGAAGAATAATTTCTTTTAGGTACCCAAATTTGTTTGGGTCCTTGGATGTTAGTCACCAAGGCTTTAGGCACCCAAATGGCATTCTTTTTAGCACCAATTATAGGTGTGCCAACAAATTTTGCACAAACACCTTTTGCATTTTTAGTAAGAACATAACATGAATCAAAAGGAGCAAAGGATACATTCTTGCTGCTTATGCAATCTTTCTTCACATGACCCACTTTGTGACACTTGTGGCAATTTTTACCACACTCCTTGGTGAAAGTGGTCTTTTGTGGAGAAAAACATCCTTACCTTTATTGGGAACATACCCAAGGCCTTCATGGTTGAGTGAGCACCTTTGGCTTCTCAAGATTAAGTTCAACTTTGCCGTGCCACCATAAGCTCTCTCCAAATCACAAGAGTTTCAAAATTCTTCTTTTGCATCTCATTCTCTGCAATGATAGCAGCATCATAAGAGAAGCCATCCTTCACATAAGACCCATTGCAAGTGCTACAAGAAGAATTAGTGGGACTTAGTGCACTTGTTGGACTATCAAGTAAGTCATAAGTGACACCCATGTCCATCTTTACCGTAGTGGCTTCATGTACAAGGGGAGAGTTTTGAGCTTTCTCAAGCTTATCATCATCCACATTAATATTTTCATGAGAAATCTTTAGCTCCTCAAAAGGCACTTGAAGAGATTTGTACAATTTCTTCAATGCCTTAAACTTTTCTTTCTCCTTTTATATGTAGTCATCGGCCCTACTAAGCACTTTAACAAGATCATCATATGAATATTCATCATCACAGACATCATTATCATCATCATATACCTTAGAGACACCTTTCGCCATGAGGCAATGTGGAGTAGAGAAGAGTGATGGAGCCTCTTTGATGGCGATGCTGGCAATAAGCTTGGACGCTTCACCTTCATCATCAGAATCTGAACTAGCATCGGAATCCCACTTAATAAGGTATGCTTATCCATTCTTCTTCTTCTTCTTCTTTATGAACTTTTTCTTTTTCTTCTCTTCCACACTCTTGTCCTTCTTCTTTTTGTTTGGACAATACATGGCAATGTGACCCAATTCACCACATTCAAAGCACTTCCTTTCATTAAATGGGTTCTTCTTTGATGATTGAGTCCTTCTAGAAAATCCTTTCTTCTTCATGAACTTGTTGAATCTTCTCACAAAGAGAGCCATATCTTCATCATCTCCACTTTCACTAGCTCCATCATCACTATCATCTTCTTCAATGACTTTGGAGGACTTAGCCTTGAGAGCAATACACTTCTTCCTTTCATCAACCACTTCACCATGAGCTTTTCTTATAACCTCTTGAATATGTCATGAGTGAGTATTTCACCCAACACTTCAGTTGGAGAGGTGGTCTTCAAGTTTGATCTCACTAGCAAAGTGACAATTGTGTCATATCAGCCCGGAAGGGACCTAAGAAACTTGTGGGAGAAGTCTTCATCCGGTACATCAAAACCAAGACCCTTGAGCTCATTCACAACATTATTCAACCGCTGAACATTTTGGACACACTTTCATCCTTTTTCATCACAAATTGATCAAACTTGCCCTTGTACACATAGAGCTTAGCACTCTTGATCAAGGAAGTGCCATCATGAATTTCCATGAGCTTAGTCCAAATCTCATAAGTTTTGAGATTCCTGATTCGGTTGAACTCATTCACATGCAAAGCCACATACAACACATTCATGGCTTGATCATTGACAAGGATGTTTTCCTCGTCGATGGGAGTTAATCTTTCTTAAGAATCATATAACCCTCATTCACAATCCTCCAAATTCATCAACCCAAAGATCGAAGGTAAACCGTCATTCTAGTTTTCCAATAGTCATAGTTGTTCTCATAAAAGTGTGGCGGTTTCCCCACATGAACATTGCTTCCACTTCCATTAGCCATAATCAAACTCTGGGATGATTAATCCATAAGATTAAGGAGTAACCCACTCTGGTACCACTTGTAGGATCGAGATTACCGGCTAGAGGGGGTGAATAGACGGTTTTAACTAAAATCAAAAACATTACTCAAATTAATTAGAACCACAAGAGAACTAAATCTTCTAGCCTATGTTGAGCTAAGTGGATTTGCAACCTAAGGTGACAAGATAGCAATTCAATCTCTAGTAAAGTAAATGTTCAAAATAAATACATGAAAGTAAAGTGAGCAAAGAAATCACCACAGAAGAGACCGAATTTTTTCCCGTGGTATCGATGACTTGCCAATCACCCCTAGTCCACATTGAGGTGGATTCAAAGCATCCAATCGCACATGAACCTCTCAAACCTCGATACCACTAGAGTTTCTTTTTACCACCCCAGTGAGGCATGCACAAAGCCTCTCACAACCACCACCGCGGCTCCTTCACAATCTTCTTTGAAGAGCTCAACGGGGAACCACCACCAAGCCATCTAGGAGACGGCAACCTCCAAGAGTAATAAGACAATGATGCTTGCTTGATGGACTCCTAGTGCCTCAAAGCTCACACAATTGATGCAAAGCACTAGGATGCTCTCAATCTCACTAGAATGCAATCCCAAGCAATATGAGTGAGAGAGAGGAGATGGAAGGCTCAAGAATGCTCAGCAAGGCTTCCAAATGCCCAAGAGAGGTGCCCAGACCCTAGGCACACAATATATATACTCTCCTCCTCTACTAGCCATTATGAAACTTGAAAAATAGGAAAATCCTAACCTGTCCGCAGTACAAACCTCGGACGGTCCGCAATTGAAACCCAACAGCTAGTTTTGCATTTAATACTAGTCAGAGTCATTCAAAAATGAACTACGAACCATCCGCCACACAGGGCCCAGACAGTCCACCGTTCACGCACTAAAAACCCCAAGGACACTACTGCTCAAAAGGAGCCGGGACAAAAGACCTGTGGACAGTCCGGCCTAGACGCTCAGACAGTCCGCAGTTCATGAGAAAAACTCCGACAGAACCCACCAGCTCCCTGATCCAAACTCTAGTTAGTACTGCAGACGTGCCGCCCCCCAATGCCGGACAGTCCGTAGTAGAAGCACAAAAACCAGTAGGGAGGAGAATGTTTCTGATGGGAATTTTGCTTCTCATCTGCGGACGGTCCGCATCACAAGGCCGGATAGTCCACAACTCTGGAAATTTGCCCAGTCAAATTAGCTTTTGAAAAGAATTTTTTCGCAAAGAAAGCACAGTTAGCCTTCATGCAAATGTATCAACTATATGAGCGATTAGGCACTATAAGACCGTCAAGTAAAAGACATTGACTCCTCTTGATAGTACGGCTATCTAGCCTATTAATCCAATCAATATTCTTCTCTAAAAACATCTTGACAGGTCAAACCAAAAACCTATAATATACCTTTGCCTTGAGCTTTCATCCTCAAGAATCCACTTTAGCTTCCAAAGCTCTCGATGTATTTCTCCTTTGTATGCACCAACCTACATACTCAATCTTCTCAAGGAAATTGTTAGTCCACACGTGTTGTCATTAATTACCAAAACACCAAATAGGGACCTAGATGCTTACAATGTCGCATGCACGTGTTGCAGCGACATGTCGTGGATAGTGACAAGTGACTAGGTAATGTAAAACAAGCTACATGAAGATTGATCCATGGCATGAAGCATAGAAAACATAAGCAGATTGATAAACATGCAAGGTACCTCATCGAGATAACTGATGGATCTCGCGCCATGCAAGGCCTAGTGTGAGATTCATCTAGATAACTGGTCACTCTCACATTAAACAAAGTTTAACACAAGGTTCACCGGGATAACTAGCAAACCATGCCATCAAAAATGCTTTAGTACATGGTTCACCATGTGGCTCACGCTCTAATGCCCTAATGAATCTAAGAAACATTAAAGCAGCATGACAATTACCTTGAAAAAACCCTAATTGGTCAGGGGTGGCGATGCGCCGAGAGAGATTGGAGACAACTGCTACTAGGGAACGTATATCGTCCACTTTATTACGTAGGTATGGATACATATTTACAGTCCAGAGACTTGGACATCAAGTCTGACTCTTTCTATAGCTAAAAATCCTACTTTAATTGGGCTATTCCCAACTCGATTCAAACTAAACAAGATACATGGCCCACCGGCCCTCAAAATCGTCTCTTCCTTGAGCGACAAATTATAGCCCATCAGTCGATCCGATCTACCTAAAGATCATCTAACTTAGCCCATTTAGCCTATCCAGCCCAGATACCAATCGGTTAGATTTTGGCGATAACAATTGTTCACTTTAGCAATCGCAGTCTGATTGTCATAGTTCATAGGAATAGCTAGTATAGGTTTCTCAACCACCGGCAAGTCCATCAAGAGCTCACGTAGCTAATATGCATCTACAGTAGTTGTATCTAAAGCAGTTAGCTCTGCCTCCATGGTTGACCTTGTCAAAATGGTCTATTTGCAAGACCTCCATGACACGACACCACACCAAATGTGAACACATATCCAATGGTGGTATAAAGCCCATCAATATCAGATATCCAGTTTGAATCACTATATCATTCAAGCACAGCAGGATGCCCTGAATAGTGAATCTCATAACTCATTGTTCTCTTCAAATAGCACATAACCCTTTCAAGTGCATGCCAATGATCTAAACTCAGGTTGGACATGAACCTACTCAACTTGCTCACAGCAAATGAGATGTTGGGTCTTGTAGTGCTAGAGAGATACATGAGCGAACCAACAATCTGAGAGTATTTTAATTGGTTGACACCAATTCTCTTGTTCTTTCTCAATGTCACATTGGATCAATAGGAGTGGGAGAAGGCTTGCTATCTATATAGCTGAACTGGCTCAAGATCTTCTCCACATAGTGGGTTTGAGAAAGAGTAATCCCACTATCATTCTTTATAGACCTGATGTTTAGAAGCACATCAGTTTCTCCTAGATTTTTCATATCAAACTTCGCTGATAAGAAAGACTTCACTGATTACATCAATGTTTGTGCCAAAAATCAATATATCATCGACATACAAGCACAATATAACTCATTTGCCCCCACCATAGTAATAGTACACACTTCTATCCTCTTCATTAACGGCAAAACCCACTGATGTTAAGGCAGAGTCAAACTTCTCATGTCATTGCTTAGGCACTTGTTTTAGGCCGTACACAGATTTCAATAATTTACACACTCTGCTTTTGTGATGCCCCCGGCATCTCGAAAATCTTAACACGTGATTAGATTAGCGGTAGTCAGAGATTTGGCTTAATAATGTTTAGAGAAGAGCAACAACTAGGTTAGTAAATCACGAAGTCAGAAATTTCCAGTGAGATATGCAAAACCCCTGAGTGCACTTATGACCTTAGTTCCAAATAAAATGTGATTTAGACCAAACTCCCTATAACAAACTTGTAGACAATTCTAGGTAGATCAACTTTGTTATTGGGTGTGGTGACATGCATAAAGGTTTGCAAGATGTTTTAGCTCCTTTTCTATCTTCTAGTGAATTCTGTCCAAATAGACCTGAATGGAAAATTCAAATTTTGAGCAACCAAAAGTCCCTATCATGCAAAACATCATATAAGAAAGTTGTATATAATTAAAAACCACACAACATTGGTATAATACTCATTCTCTGAAAATGAGCATAAAATAGACTTTAGGAATTTCTAAGTTTGTATTAAACTTTGGTCAAACTGGAGTCAGCAGGTTCAATTCAAATTTGATCATATTTAAACTTGGAATCTGATATTACTCCTTTTGACAAAGTTGTAGATCTGGAAGAGTAGAACAACTTTGGTATTTTGGGTTTTCCCAAATTCGGTATCTAGGGTGTCCAAAATCCTCAAATTCCAAAACCTGTATATAAGGTCAAAGCCAGTTTTCCAATTTCGGGGTTTTTCGAATTTCTTTGAGTCACTGACGAGCGGGACCCACCTGTCAGCCGCCCGCGCCAGCGCATTCTACCGGTTCCTTTGTTCCGTGCACCCGGTCCGTAGACCCCTCACCCTCCTCCTCACCCCGACCCCACCTGTCGGCCTCGCCGGGTCCATGGACCGCGTCCACCCGCGCGACGTCTTCTTCCCTCTCCCCTCCCCTGCGCCCACGCGGCACCGGGCCTGGCCGCCATGGCCACGCGCCACGCCATGGCCGCCCTGCTCGCCACGACGCAGCCACGCGCCGCCCTGCCCACGCCACCTCATGACCCGAACGAAGAAGCGGAGAGCTCGGCCTCATCTCCTCGCGCCTCACACACCCGCTCCCCTGCCTCGCCTTGCTTGGAACCCCGCTGCGCGCGCCGCCGCCATCAGAGCCCGGGATGAGCTCGCGCCCCGCCTCCTCCGGTGCTCCTCGCGTTCAACGGCCGCAAGCACCACACCCACGCCACCGTCCTCCGCCGATTTCCCCTACCCGAGGCGCCGGTTCCCCACTCCCCCACCAGATCGAGCCGCCGCTCCGTCCTCCGCGTCGCCCGGCACCACGTCCGGTTCACCGGCGTTCCTCGCGCACTCCGGCCTCCTCTCACGACGCCGTCTTGGGGGAAAGGAACCCCTACGCCGGGAACACCTCCCCAGACCCGTTCGGCTCCAAGCGCGCGCCCCCACGCGACGCGCCGCGCGCGAGAACCCCGGCGACCGCGCGCCCTCTCTGTCGGCCGGAGGTAGAAGATGGAGTTTTTCCGATTTAACCCCTGGACTTTGCCGCTTTCATGTTTCCGTCTCCGCACTATTCACTGAGTCTTGCGGATCTAGCGATTCAGCCCCTGATGTTATAGACAATCACGTTTAGGTCCCTGACTGTTATGATTTTCGATTTAATGTGTTTTATTAGGCTGAAAACTTTGGAAATTCATGGTAAATTGTAGAAAAATGCTAAAAATATAAACTTTGTTGCATTGTGTTCATTTTTAGTATGTCTACAGAATGGCAAAAAATGTAGATCCCTAAAATGACCTTTTTGCCCCTGTTAATGAGTATGCATGAAAAACCTTAATAAATAGGAAATGTAGGTAAAATGAGCTTCAAAAATTATAAAAATTGGACAGAAGCCTTGTGAACATGAGTAGACTCTGTCTAAATTTTGGTAGCCCTAGCATTGTCTGTTTAATTACTATTTTGCCCTTATCTTGTATTTAAGCATATATTAATTTAGAAAAAGATTGCTATGGAGAAAAATGCTCCATGTGACTTTAAGGGCTTGATATGAGCTCTAGGTTACGACCATGACTTGTTGTTAGAATAGGAGATGGTGCATGTAAGGTTGTGACTCTGATTTGGAAATAGTAGAAATAATGCAATTTTATATAAATAATCAAAAATGTGAAACTAATATATCCAATAAAAACCCCCACTTACCATGTTAGCTTTATGATCGACAACTTAACTCCTGTATGTGTTCTCGTGAGATTGCACATACTCGATTGCTTCGGGTCCATCAAAGTGGTATTAATGCTAATGTCAGTCGAGAGATTCTGGTTGAGCTAGTAATCCATTACATCCGTAATTAGATGTTTGCCTTATACTTTGCTTAACCAGTTGTAGGCTTAATAATCTGCATCTCATTCACTGTGTCATGCATAGCATTCATATAGCAACGCTTATTGCAGATACGTGATTGACAAACAAGTACGGGAGCTACTTTAAGCAATGGTGTTCCAGAAGATCAAGTAAGCCCAGACACGACCTGGAGAGCCCATCAGTCGTGTTTGGAAGGAGGAGTTGTCCAAGTGATCAAGGGGTTGCCTGGGGCAAAGCCTCACAACCCGGCAAACTAACCTAGTTTAGTTTGTTGGCTGAGTAAGAATAAGCAAAGGTAGGCAGGACCATAAATTTCCCAGCTGATATTATTTTGATTAATGATTACGCATCCGCATTAGGAGTTGATTGAAAACCTTTGCATTAGACTCCCTGGCCGCCCTGGCCCTAGCACCCATATATAGAGTCGTAGGACGAGTTGCCTAGGCTCTGCTAGGTGCGAGTAGACACGAGTGAAAGGAGTCACTCGTCGCGTAGGTGACTTCAAAGATTACAAAACTATTACTATTGAGAAAGTAATATTATGTTTATGATTTAAATGGAGACCGGGCGGAGAATAATTTTATTATGTGGTGTGCGTATGTGGTATGCGTTTGGCTCCGCCCGAGTCGCATAAGGCCCGTCCGCTGTTCGTCTGCTGATCGGCATAACATTGCTAAAGTGCTTATCCGGGGAATGGGACCGGAAAAGTCTTTCCTGGGCTCGTCCGAAGCACAGAGACACGTTCCTACCCGCTGGTTGAGAGGAAGGTGGCCCGGGGGAGCTTGGTACTCATGACGGGGAGACCGAGATGTCGGCAGGCTCGTCATGGGGGCACAACCCGGGGGCTAGGCGGGAGTGAATCGAACTTGGGACGAGGCAGGTTAAGATTGGGGCTATATGTGGGAACGCGATGGCTAGTAAGCATATACCCCTGGCATGATAGTTATTCCCGGGAATTAAAAAAATCGATTCGAATCGCTGATGCCCACCAGGTGTGGGAATGCCAATATCACTATCGGGCAACGTAGTAACTACTTGAATATATTATGTCCGTTACTCATGTTTTCAAATACAACATGTTTGTATTGTATTGCTCACATTTCTACAAGTTGTTATGGAGTTATATGCAAAAGATGAATCTTGATATTTTATATTGATATACCACTGTTTAAAATCAATGGCTAAGGATCCAAAGATTAGTAAGCAAGCTTTGCGTCAGCCGTAAGCCAATCCATTAAGTCCTACTGAGTAATTAGTACTCAGGGTTTGCCCCCACCTTTTGAGAACAGGTACAGGTGACATCTGGACAACTGCTTGGATAAGGGTAGTACCGGTGGGCTCGGTGCTGCTCGTCTCAATCAACGTTGCATGAAGACTAGTAAAGTATTTTCTTCCGCTGTGAGACGTTTTCAAATTCGCTTCCGCTGTCTGATTCAAACTTGACTTTCGTATGGTAATATGTTGAAACTTATATTATTATTTCGAATCGGTTTGTAAAACAAGCTTATATATGCTATATTCAACTGCCTGAGATGATGTATCTGTTGTGTCTTCATTGAGGGCTGGATGTGTATGATGTCGGTTCCTCTGGGAAAAGGTAATATCGGGGGTCGAATGACTCTCGACGGACGACCGGGTTTAGTTCGGTCTAATCGCACTGCAAGCCAGAGGTGGCAGGTGTGCTTAGCCCGGATTAAATCGGCGGTTCCGCCACAGCTGGTATCAGAGCCGATCATACACAGACAACAGACATATCATCCAGTTTTGATTTGCAAACCTATTTTCGAAAACCCTTTTCGAAGTATTTGAAAAGTGAGAGTATCGATATGCCCCTACTAAGGATGTTAGTGAAATACCAGGTGACATCGCTAACATTCTGAGCTAGATAGAACTCATGTGCATATTCGGCGCTTTGGGAAGCAACATTTCGGCCATAGCCATCCCCAGTACTGGTGGAGCGCTATTGGGATTTGCGGACTGTTGCGAACCCTGCATTCATGCTGATAGGGCAGAACTCTTTAAGGGGGGTGGTCACGCTATTGGAGTGTTTCGTGACCACTTTTCCTTTAACCAAAAATTATAGCTAGATCTTGTTGGCCACCGTTTCTCTCCCCAACAATTCCCCAGTACTGGAGGAACACTGGGCATGTTGGGAGAAATGGCGCCACTACGTCGTCCACCAGACGTAGCTTAAAGAAATTCGTGGATACCACTTCTAAGGTTAGAGTGGTAATGATTGGTAATGGTGATGATGTTCATCTGAGCATGCATTTTTCTGCAGGTACACTAACCACGTGCGAAATTAAGAACGAGTAGAAAACGACTAGTTGCATTAGAGAGTGCCGTGCATATATGTCACCGAATACTCGCTAGATATATAATTATACATAGGGTGTGTGGTGTGAGACCGAATAGGGCGAATCATGCATCATGACATCATGTCTTATCTCATGCATTGTTTTTGTTACTTAAGAGTGACTAGGAGCATATTGCGTTGAGTGTGTTACTATTGTATTGATACGTAGCTCAAAGTACAAATAGAACTAGTAGAAACTAAGCAAGCGACTTGACTAGTACACTTGGGTTGTCGCAATTTTTCTACACCTAATTCATTCTAAATATGAAACGTCTAATAAATGCAGGTCAAATACAATAAATACGTCGATCGGTCCAAAAATCAAACCCATCTCGAAGTTACCGATGCCACACGCGTTAGAAACATACCGTAGCCTTGTGCCATCGTTTTGCGAAAAATTACTTATCGGCATATTTTCTAAACACGTAAACGCGGAAAACACCATGCCCACACCAAGTTTTCAAAACCCTTGAACTTACGGAAGCCTTGTTTTCCTGCTACAGATGTCGCAGCCTTTTGACTTATGTCCTGATCACCCCGAGCCCACGAAGACTAAAACAACAGCACCTGAAGGTCACAAGAAGAAGAGAAAAGCGGTTGAATCTTCTACTAACACGACTTCAGTTCAACATCTGCGACCTGGCCTAGTTTTATTGAAGGGATTCGTCAAGCCTGAAGATCAAGTCAAGATAGTTCGTACATGTCGACAACTAGGTATTGGTCCAGGAGGATTCTATAATCCTAGTTTCAAAAACAAAGCCAAGATGAAGTTATGGATGATGTGTCTAGGGAAGAATTGGGATCCGACTACAGGTTTCTATGGGCCAACACGTCCATGCGATGGTGCCCAAGTCCCTGCGATACCAGAAGCTTTCAAGACAATTGCTCAAACTGCAAATTCAACTGCAAGCGAATTTCCTCAGATCAATCCTGACATATGCATCATTAACTACTACAACAACGTCGGGAAGCTCGGACTCCATCAAGATAAGGATGAATCAGGAAGAAGCATCAATCAAGGTCTACCTATCATCTCAATCTCCCTAGGTGATACGGCAGAATTTCTGTTCAGCGATACTCGAGACAAGAATAGAGCGACCAAGGTCAACCTTGAGTCTGGCGATGTCCTTATACTCGGTGGAAGATCCAGACTACTGTTCCATGGTATTTCCCATGTGAAGCCTAACACTGCACCGACATGGTTAAAAGAAGAAACCGGTCTTCGTCCAGGACGCATCAATCTCACGTTTAGGCAGTATTAGCTGGGTACCAATTAGTACGATAAAGTTGGGGACAAGCTTATGTATCAGAAGGTTTAACCTGCGTAAATCAGAAAAACCTCAGGTGTCCGGCTCTGTAGAGTCAACTTGTATCTCATTCCTATGGTTAGATGTACTCCTAGTCTTATAGTGATAGCACATTGAGCTTTGGTAAATTTTTCTTTAAAACCCTTGTTGTTCATGCGCTTCGAACCCTTGTGATCGAAGAAATCCTAGCCTAATTGCATTATATTCCACTATTCGTTAATTACTTGCTACAAGCTTTGTAAATCAAGGAACTTCTTTTACCATGGGATTCAAGCACCCTAAGCTCTTATATCACCTCGGACTTCCTCTTTATTTAATCAAAACCTTGTAGGGATCAGCCTCATTTCCACTATCTCATGACATCCTTCCATTGCCTTGTTTCACCCTACTTTTTGACCAATGGGGAATGATCCGTCTCAAACCCACAACTTGTTCATATTAATTCATATACATGTTTGACCTTGCCTCCGAAGATTGGTGGGAACAGTCAACTTCGTTCTCACTAACTCCATCGATATTTTCTATCTATTTGTTGAACCTTAATTCCCAAGGGTGTACTTTACGGACATCCTCCATACTAGCTTTTGTCCTCGGCCAGTGCTTTTGTCTTATCGTCATTTCTCTCTAAGTGATTTTCTTCCTCTTAGAAGGGAGTTTACTAACATTTTGTTTCGCAAGTAAGACCACATCATCTACTGCCATTTTCATGATCGATCATGACCAACGCTAAGAAATCGTACAGATCATCAGCTCGTTTAAGCGAATATGGCCTATCTTCTCCTTCTTGTGCCTTTCTTGCCCTAATGAGTAGAATGTGCTACGTTTCACCACATTTTACTCTTTGAAAACATGTTAACTTGGAATTTTATATGTGGACACAGTCCCTGTCAAATAAAATGAATGTGTCTCTCAAAAACGTATCCGATGATACTCCTTTCAATCAAAAGACCCTGTTTTGTTCAATTTGCGACTGTGTACACTTTGCCTTCATTATTTGGATAAATCAGATACTTACCATATTTCAAATATTAGTATCACAATTGGGAAATGACTCCATTCCTTTGCTTCAATCACAGTCACTGGCTCACTGATCACATTCTCTTCATGGTTTGTTCATTCGCTCTCTTATATGGCACGACTCGTCGAGTATCTTAGAGAGACCACCCTAGCTTAATAGATAACGCTCTGTGACTACTTGTGTTAAAGAGGCACTAACCATTCACAAGCTAGTTGACACAGCAAGCAGTTAAAGATTTGGATGCTTCTATGTGAATTTGAAAAGACGTGAATCCACAATGCCCATACCCTTTGTAATGCACGCTAGGTTATACCGCCGTGCCTCGTACAAATCTCGGGACGAGATTTCTTTAAGGGGGGTGGGTTGTGATGCCCCCGGCATCTCGAAAATCTTAACACGTGATTAGATTAGCGGTAGTCAGAGATTTGGCTTAATAATGTTTAGAGAAGAGCAACAACTAGGTTAGTAAATCACGAAGTCAGAAATTTCCAGTGAGATATGCAAAACCCCTGAGTGCACTTATGACCTTAGTTCCAAATAAAATGTGATTTAGACCAAACTCCCTATAACAAACTTGTAGACAATTCTAGGTAGATCAACTTTGTTATTGGGTGTGGTGACATGCATAAAGGTTTGCAAGATGTTTTAGCTCCTTTTCTATCTTCTAGTGAATTCTGTCCAAATAGACCTGAATGGAAAATTCAAATTTTGAGCAACCAAAAGTCCCTATCATGCAAAACATCATATAAGAAAGTTGTATATAATTAAAAACCACACAACATTGGTATAATACTCATTCTCTGAAAATGAGCATAAAATAGACTTTAGGAATTTCTAAGTTTGTATTAAACTTTGGTCAAACTGGAGTCAGCAGGTTCAATTCAAATTTGATCATATTTAAACTTGGAATCTGATATTACTCCTTTTGACAAAGTTGTAGATCTGGAAGAGTAGAACAACTTTGGTATTTTGGGTTTTCCCAAATTCGGTATCTAGGGTGTCCAAAATCCTCAAATTCCAAAACCTGTATATAAGGTCAAAGCCAGTTTTCCAATTTCGGGGTTTTTCGAATTTCTTTGAGTCACTGACGAGCGGGACCCACCTGTCAGCCGCCCGCGCCAGCGCATTCTACCGGTTCCTTTGTTCCGTGCACCCGGTCCGTAGACCCCTCACCCTCCTCCTCACCCCGACCCCACCTGTCGGCCTCGCCGGGTCCATGGACCGCGTCCACCCGCGCGACGTCTTCTTCCCTCTCCCCTCCCCTGCGCCCACGCGGCACCGGGCCTGGCCGCCATGGCCACGCGCCACGCCATGGCCGCCCTGCTCGCCACGACGCAGCCACGCGCCGCCCTGCCCACGCCACCTCATGACCCGAACGAAGAAGCGGAGAGCTCGGCCTCATCTCCTCGCGCCTCACACACCCGCTCCCCTGCCTCGCCTTGCTTGGAACCCCGCTGCGCGCGCCGCCGCCATCAGAGCCCGGGATGAGCTCGCGCCCCGCCTCCTCCGGTGCTCCTCGCGTTCAACGGCCGCAAGCACCACACCCACGCCACCGTCCTCCGCCGATTTCCCCTACCCGAGGCGCCGGTTCCCCACTCCCCCACCAGATCGAGCCGCCGCTCCGTCCTCCGCGTCGCCCGGCACCACGTCCGGTTCACCGGCGTTCCTCGCGCACTCCGGCCTCCTCTCACGACGCCGTCTTGGGGGAAAGGAACCCCTACGCCGGGAACACCTCCCCAGACCCGTTCGGCTCCAAGCGCGCGCCCCCACGCGACGCGCCGCGCGCGAGAACCCCGGCGACCGCGCGCCCTCTCTGTCGGCCGGAGGTAGAAGATGGAGTTTTTCCGATTTAACCCCTGGACTTTGCCGCTTTCATGTTTCCGTCTCCGCACTATTCACTGAGTCTTGCGGATCTAGCGATTCAGCCCCTGATGTTATAGACAATCACGTTTAGGTCCCTGACTGTTATGATTTTCGATTTAATGTGTTTTATTAGGCTGAAAACTTTGGAAATTCATGGTAAATTGTAGAAAAATGCTAAAAATATAAACTTTGTTGCATTGTGTTCATTTTTAGTATGTCTACAGAATGGCAAAAAATGTAGATCCCTAAAATGACCTTTTTGCCCCTGTTAATGAGTATGCATGAAAAACCTTAATAAATAGGAAATGTAGGTAAAATGAGCTTCAAAAATTATAAAAATTGGACAGAAGCCTTGTGAACATGAGTAGACTCTGTCTAAATTTTGGTAGCCCTAGCATTGTCTGTTTAATTACTATTTTGCCCTTATCTTGTATTTAAGCATATATTAATTTAGAAAAAGATTGCTATGGAGAAAAATGCTCCATGTGACTTTAAGGGCTTGATATGAGCTCTAGGTTACGACCATGACTCGTTGTTAGAATAGGAGATGGTGCATGTAAGGTTGTGACTCTGATTTGGAAATAGTAGAAATAATGCAATTTTATATAAATAATCAAAAATGTGAAACTAATATATCCAATAAAAACCCCCACTTACCATGTTAGCTTTATGATCGACAACTTAACTCCTGTATGTGTTCTCGTGAGATTGCACATACTCGATTGCTTCGGGTCCATCAAAGTGGTATTAATGCTAATGTCAGTCGAGAGATTCTGGTTGAGCTAGTAATCCATTACATCCGTAATTAGATGTTTGCCTTATACTTTGCTTAACCAGTTGTAGGCTTAATAATCTGCATCTCATTCACTGTGTCATGCATAGCATTCATATAGCAACGCTTATTGCAGATACGTGATTGACAAACAAGTACGGGAGCTACTTTAAGCAATGGTGTTCCAGAAGATCAAGTAAGCCCAGACACGACCTGGAGAGCCCATCAGTCGTGTTTGGAAGGAGGAGTTGTCCAAGTGATCAAGGGGTTGCCTGGGGCAAAGCCTCACAACCCGGCAAACTAACCTAGTTTAGTTTGTTGGCTGAGTAAGAATAAGCAAAGGTAGGCAGGACCATAAATTTCCCAGCTGATATTATTTTGATTAATGATTACGCATCCGCATTAGGAGTTGATTGAAAACCTTTGCATTAGACTCCCTGGCCGCCCTGGCCCTAGCACCCATATATAGAGTCGTAGGACGAGTTGCCTAGGCTCTGCTAGGTGCGAGTAGACACGAGTGAAAGGAGTCACTCGTCGCGTAGGTGACTTCAAAGATTACAAAACTATTACTATTGAGAAAGTAATATTATGTTTATGATTTAAATGGAGACCGGGCGGAGAATAATTTTATTATGTGGTGTGCGTATGTGGTATGCGTTTGGCTCCGCCCGAGTCGCATAAGGCCCGTCCGCTGTTCGTCTGCTGATCGGCATAACATTGCTAAAGTGCTTATCCGGGGAATGGGACCGGAAAAGTCTTTCCTGGGCTCGTCCGAAGCACAGAGACACGTTCCTACCCGCTGGTTGAGAGGAAGGTGGCCCGGGGGAGCTTGGTACTCATGACGGGGAGACCGAGATGTCGGCAGGCTCGTCATGGGGGCACAACCCGGGGGCTAGGCGGGAGTGAATCGAACTTGGGACGAGGCAGGTTAAGATTGGGGCTATATGTGGGAACGCGATGGCTAGTAAGCATATACCCCTGGCATGATAGTTATTCCCGGGAATTAAAAAAATCGATTCGAATCGCTGATGCCCACCAGGTGTGGGAATGCCAATATCACTGTCGGGCAACGTAGTAACTACTTGAATATATTATGTCCGTTACTCATGTTTTCAAATACAACATGTTTGTATTGTATTGCTCACATTTCTACAAGTTGTTATGGAGTTATATGCAAAAGATGAATCTTGATATTTTATATTGATATACCACTGTTTAAAATCAATGGCTAAGGATCCAAAGATTAGTAAGCAAGCTTTGCGTCAGCCGTAAGCCAATCCATTAAGTCCTACTGAGTAATTAGTACTCAGGGTTTGCCCCCACCTTTTGAGAACAGGTACAGGTGACATCTGGACAACTGCTTGGATAAGGGTAGTACCGGTGGGCTCGGTGCTGCTCGTCTCAATCAACGTTGCATGAAGACTAGTAAAGTATTTTCTTCCGCTGTGAGACGTTTTCAAATTCGCTTCCGCTGTCTGATTCAAACTTGACTTTCGTATGGTAATATGTTGAAACTTATATTATTATTTCGAATCGGTTTGTAAAACAAGCTTATATATGCTATATTCAACTGCCTGAGATGATGTATCTGTTGTGTCTTCATTGAGGGCTGGATGTGTATGATGTCGGTTCCTCTGGGAAAAGGTAATATCGGGGGTCGAATGACTCTCGACGGACGACCGGGTTTAGTTCGGTCTAATCGCACTGCAAGCCAGAGGTGGCAGGTGTGCTTAGCCCGGATTAAATCGGCGGTTCCGCCACAGCTGGTATCAGAGCCGATCATACACAGACAACAGACATATCATCCAGTTTTGATTTGCAAACCTATTTTCGAAAACCCTTTTCGAAGTATTTGAAAAGTGAGAGTATCGATATGCCCCTACTAAGGATGTTAGTGAAATACCAGGTGACATCGCTAACATTCTGAGCTAGATAGAACTCATGTGCATATTCGGCGCTTTGGGAAGCAACATTTCGGCCATAGCCATCCCCAGTACTGGTGGAGCGCTATTGGGATTTGCGGACTGTTGCGAACCCTGCATTCATGCTGATAGGGCAGAACTCTTTAAGGGGGGTGGTCACGCTATTGGAGTGTTTCGTGACCACTTTTCCTTTAACCAAAAATTATAGCTAGATCTTGTTGGCCACCGTTTCTCTCCCCAACAATTCCCCAGTACTGGAGGAACACTGGGCATGTTGGGAGAAATGGCGCCACTATGTCGTCCACCAGACGTAGCTTAAAGAAATTCGTGGATACCACTTCTAAGGTTAGAGTGGTAATGATTGGTAATGGTGATGATGTTCATCT
This sequence comes from Paspalum vaginatum, assembly GCA_030272315.1. Taxonomy (NCBI): domain Eukaryota; kingdom Viridiplantae; phylum Streptophyta; class Magnoliopsida; order Poales; family Poaceae; genus Paspalum; species Paspalum vaginatum. The sequence continues at coordinate 19,663,905 of CM059014.1, forward strand.
GAGCATGCATTTTTCTGCAGGTACACTAACCACGTGCGAAATTAAGAACGAGTAGAAAACGACTAGTTGCATTAGAGAGTGCCGTGCATATATGTCACCGAATACTCGCTAGATATATAATTATACATAGGGTGTGTGGTGTGAGACCGAATAGGGCGAATCATGCATCATGACATCATGTCTTATCTCATGCATTGTTTTTGTTACTTAAGAGTGACTAGGAGCATATTGCGTTGAGTGTGTTACTATTGTATTGATACGTAGCTCAAAGTACAAATAGAACTAGTAGAAACTAAGCAAGCGACTTGACTAGTACACTTGGGTTGTCGCAATTTTTCTACACCTAATTCATTCTAAATATGAAACGTCTAATAAATGCAGGTCAAATACAATAAATACGTCGATCGGTCCAAAAATCAAACCCATCTCGAAGTTACCGATGCCACACGCGTTAGAAACATACCGTAGCCTTGTGCCATCGTTTTGCGAAAAATTACTTATCGGCATATTTTCTAAACACGTAAACGCGGAAAACACCATGCCCACACCAAGTTTTCAAAACCCTTGAACTTACGGAAGCCTTGTTTTCCTGCTACAGATGTCGCAGCCTTTTGACTTATGTCCTGATCACCCCGAGCCCACGAAGACTAAAACAACAGCACCTGAAGGTCACAAGAAGAAGAGAAAAGCGGTTGAATCTTCTACTAACACGACTTCAGTTCAACATCTGCGACCTGGCCTAGTTTTATTGAAGGGATTCGTCAAGCCTGAAGATCAAGTCAAGATAGTTCGTACATGTCGACAACTAGGTATTGGTCCAGGAGGATTCTATAATCCTAGTTTCAAAAACAAAGCCAAGATGAAGTTATGGATGATGTGTCTAGGGAAGAATTGGGATCCGACTACAGGTTTCTATGGGCCAACACGTCCATGCGATGGTGCCCAAGTCCCTGCGATACCAGAAGCTTTCAAGACAATTGCTCAAACTGCAAATTCAACTGCAAGCGAATTTCCTCAGATCAATCCTGACATATGCATCATTAACTACTACAACAACGTCGGGAAGCTCGGACTCCATCAAGATAAGGATGAATCAGGAAGAAGCATCAATCAAGGTCTACCTATCATCTCAATCTCCCTAGGTGATACGGCAGAATTTCTGTTCAGCGATACTCGAGACAAGAATAGAGCGACCAAGGTCAACCTTGAGTCTGGCGATGTCCTTATACTCGGTGGAAGATCCAGACTACTGTTCCATGGTATTTCCCATGTGAAGCCTAACACTGCACCGACATGGTTAAAAGAAGAAACCGGTCTTCGTCCAGGACGCATCAATCTCACGTTTAGGCAGTATTAGCTGGGTACCAATTAGTACGATAAAGTTGGGGACAAGCTTATGTATCAGAAGGTTTAACCTGCGTAAATCAGAAAAACCTCAGGTGTCCGGCTCTGTAGAGTCAACTTGTATCTCATTCCTATGGTTAGATGTACTCCTAGTCTTATAGTGATAGCACATTGAGCTTTGGTAAATTTTTCTTTAAAACCCTTGTTGTTCATGCGCTTCGAACCCTTGTGATCGAAGAAATCCTAGCCTAATTGCATTATATTCCACTATTCGTTAATTACTTGCTACAAGCTTTGTAAATCAAGGAACTTCTTTTACCATGGGATTCAAGCACCCTAAGCTCTTATATCACCTCGGACTTCCTCTTTATTTAATCAAAACCTTGTAGGGATCAGCCTCATTTCCACTATCTCATGACATCCTTCCATTGCCTTGTTTCACCCTACTTTTTGACCAATGGGGAATGATCCGTCTCAAACCCACAACTTGTTCATATTAATTCATATACATGTTTGACCTTGCCTCCGAAGATTGGTGGGAACAGTCAACTTCGTTCTCACTAACTCCATCGATATTTTCTATCTATTTGTTGAACCTTAATTCCCAAGGGTGTACTTTACGGACATCCTCCATACTAGCTTTTGTCCTCGGCCAGTGCTTTTGTCTTATCGTCATTTCTCTCTAAGTGATTTTCTTCCTCTTAGAAGGGAGTTTACTAACATTTTGTTTCGCAAGTAAGACCACATCATCTACTGCCATTTTCATGATCGATCATGACCAACGCTAAGAAATCGTACAGATCATCAGCTCGTTTAAGCGAATATGGCCTATCTTCTCCTTCTTGTGCCTTTCTTGCCCTAATGAGTAGAATGTGCTACGTTTCACCACATTTTACTCTTTGAAAACATGTTAACTTGGAATTTTATATGTGGACACAGTCCCTGTCAAATAAAATGAATGTGTCTCTCAAAAACGTATCCGATGATACTCCTTTCAATCAAAAGACCCTGTTTTGTTCAATTTGCGACTGTGTACACTTTGCCTTCATTATTTGGATAAATCAGATACTTACCATATTTCAAATATTAGTATCACAATTGGGAAATGACTCCATTCCTTTGCTTCAATCACAGTCACTGGCTCACTGATCACATTCTCTTCATGGTTTGTTCATTCGCTCTCTTATATGGCACGACTCGTCGAGTATCTTAGAGAGACCACCCTAGCTTAATAGATAACGCTCTGTGACTACTTGTGTTAAAGAGGCACTAACCATTCACAAGCTAGTTGACACAGCAAGCAGTTAAAGATTTGGATGCTTCTATGTGAATTTGAAAAGACGTGAATCCACAATGCCCATACCCTTTGTAATGCACGCTAGGTTATACCGCCGTGCCTCGTACAAATCTCGGGACGAGATTTCTTTAAGGGGGGTGGGTTGTGATGCCCCCGGCATCTCGAAAATCTTAACACGTGATTAGATTAGCGGTAGTCAGAGATTTGGCTTAATAATGTTTAGAGAAGAGCAACAACTAGGTTAGTAAATCACGAAGTCAGAAATTTCCAGTGAGATATGCAAAACCCCTGAGTGCACTTATGACCTTAGTTCCAAATAAAATGTGATTTAGACCAAACTCCCTATAACAAACTTGTAGACAATTCTAGGTAGATCAACTTTGTTATTGGGTGTGGTGACATGCATAAAGGTTTGCAAGATGTTTTAGCTCCTTTTCTATCTTCTAGTGAATTCTGTCCAAATAGACCTGAATGGAAAATTCAAATTTTGAGCAATCAAAAGTCCCTATCATGCAAAACATCATATAAGAAAGTTGTATATAATTAAAAACCACACAACATTGGTATAATACTCATTCTCTGAAAATGAGCATAAAATAGACTTTAGGAATTTCTAAGTTTGTATTAAACTTTGGTCAAACTGGAGTCAGCAGGTTCAATTCAAATTTGATCATATTTAAACTTGGAATCTGATATTACTCCTTTTGACAAAGTTGTAGATCTGGAAGAGTAGAACAACTTTGGTATTTTGGGTTTTCCCAAATTCGGTATCTAGGGTGTCCAAAATCCTCAAATTCCAAAACCTGTATATAAGGTCAAAGCCAGTTTTCCAATTTCGGGGTTTTTCGAATTTCTTTGAGTCACTGACGAGCGGGACCCACCTGTCAGCCGCCCGCGCCAGCGCATTCTACCGGTTCCTTTGTTCCGTGCACCCGGTCCGTAGACCCCTCACCCTCCTCCTCACCCCGACCCCACCTGTCGGCCTCGCCGGGTCCATGGACCGCGTCCACCCGCGCGACGTCTTCTTCCCTCTCCCCTCCCCTGCGCCCACGCGGCACCGGGCCTGGCCGCCATGGCCACGCGCCACGCCATGGCCGCCCTGCTCGCCACGACGCAGCCACGCGCCGCCCTGCCCACGCCACCTCATGACCCGAACGAAGAAGCGGAGAGCTCGGCCTCATCTCCTCGCGCCTCACACACCCGCTCCCCTGCCTCGCCTTGCTTGGAACCCCGCTGCGCGCGCCGCCGCCATCAGAGCCCGGGATGAGCTCGCGCCCCGCCTCCTCCGGTGCTCCTCGCGTTCAACGGCCGCAAGCACCACACCCACGCCACCGTCCTCCGCCGATTTCCCCTACCCGAGGCGCCGGTTCCCCACTCCCCCACCAGATCGAGCCGCCGCTCCGTCCTCCGCGTCGCCCGGCACCACGTCCGGTTCACCGGCGTTCCTCGCGCACTCCGGCCTCCTCTCACGACGCCGTCTTGGGGGAAAGGAACCCCTACGCCGGGAACACCTCCCCAGACCCGTTCGGCTCCAAGCGCGCGCCCCCACGCGACGCGCCGCGCGCGAGAACCCCGGCGACCGCGCGCCCTCTCTGTCGGCCGGAGGTAGAAGATGGAGTTTTTCCGATTTAACCCCTGGACTTTGCCGCTTTCATGTTTCCGTCTCCGCACTATTCACTGAGTCTTGCGGATCTAGCGATTCAGCCCCTGATGTTATAGACAATCACGTTTAGGTCCCTGACTGTTATGATTTTCGATTTAATGTGTTTTATTAGGCTGAAAACTTTGGAAATTCATAGTAAATTGTAGAAAAATGCTAAAAATATAAACTTTGTTGCATTGTGTTCATTTTTAGTATGTCTACAGAATGGCAAAAAATGTAGATCCCTAAAATGACCTTTTTGCCCCTGTTAATGAGTATGCATGAAAAACCTTAATAAATAGGAAATGTAGGTAAAATGAGCTTCAAAAATTATAAAAATTGGACAGAAGCCTTGTGAACATGAGTAGACTCTGTCTAAATTTTGGTAGCCCTAGCATTGTCTGTTTAATTACTATTTTGCCCTTATCTTGTATTTAAGCATATATTAATTTAGAAAAAGATTGCTATGGAGAAAAATGCTCCATGTGACTTTAAGGGCTTGATATGAGCTCTAGGTTACGACCATGACTCGTTGTTAGAATAGGAGATGGTGCATGTAAGGTTGTGACTCTGATTTGGAAATAGTAGAAATAATGCAATTTTATATAAATAATCAAAAATGTGAAACTAATATATCCAATAAAAACCCCCACTTACCATGTTAGCTTTATGATCGACAACTTAACTCCTGTATGTGTTCTCGTGAGATTGCACATACTCGATTGCTTCGGGTCCATCAAAGTGGTATTAATGCTAATGTCAGTCGAGAGATTCTGGTTGAGCTAGTAATCCATTACATCCGTAATTAGATGTTTGCCTTATACTTTGCTTAACCAGTTGTAGGCTTAATAATCTGCATCTCATTCACTGTGTCATGCATAGCATTCATATAGCAACGCTTATTGCAGATACGTGATTGACAAACAAGTACGGGAGCTACTTTAAGCAATGGTGTTCCAGAAGATCAAGTAAGCCCAGACACGACCTGGAGAGCCCATCAGTCGTGTTTGGAAGGAGGAGTTGTCCAAGTGATCAAGGGGTTGCCTGGGGCAAAGCCTCACAACCCGGCAAACTAACCTAGTTTAGTTTGTTGGCTGAGTAAGAATAAGCAAAGGTAGGCAGGACCATAAATTTCCCAGCTGATATTATTTTGATTAATGATTACGCATCCGCATTAGGAGTTGATTGAAAACCTTTGCATTAGACTCCCTGGCCGCCCTGGCCCTAGCACCCATATATAGAGTCGTAGGACGAGTTGCCTAGGCTCTGCTAGGTGCGAGTAGACACGAGTGAAAGGAGTCACTCGTCGCGTAGGTGACTTCAAAGATTACAAAACTATTACTATTGAGAAAGTAATATTATGTTTATGATTTAAATGGAGACCGGGCGGAGAATAATTTTATTATGTGGTGTGCGTATGTGGTATGCGTTTGGCTCCGCCCGAGTCGCATAAGGCCCGTCCGCTGTTCGTCTGCTGATCGGCATAACATTGCTAAAGTGCTTATCCGGGGAATGGGACCGGAAAAGTCTTTCCTGGGCTCGTCCGAAGCACAGAGACACGTTCCTACCCGCTGGTTGAGAGGAAGGTGGCCCGGGGGAGCTTGGTACTCATGACGGGGAGACCGAGATGTCGGCAGGCTCGTCATGGGGGCACAACCCGGGGGCTAGGCGGGAGTGAATCGAACTTGGGACGAGGCAGGTTAAGATTGGGGCTATATGTGGGAACGCGATGGCTAGTAAGCATATACCCCTGGCATGATAGTTATTCCCGGGAATTAAAAAAATCGATTCGAATCGCTGATGCCCACCAGGTGTGGGAATGCCAATATCACTGTCGGGCAACGTAGTAACTACTTGAATATATTATGTCCGTTACTCATGTTTTCAAATACAACATGTTTGTATTGTATTGCTCACATTTCTACAAGTTGTTATGGAGTTATATGCAAAAGATGAATCTTGATATTTTATATTGATATACCACTGTTTAAAATCAATGGCTAAGGATCCAAAGATTAGTAAGCAAGCTTTGCGTCAGCCGTAAGCCAATCCATTAAGTCCTACTGAGTAATTAGTACTCAGGGTTTGCCCCCACCTTTTGAGAACAGGTACAGGTGACATCTGGACAACTGCTTGGATAAGGGTAGTACCGGTGGGCTCGGTGCTGCTCGTCTCAATCAACGTTGCATGAAGACTAGTAAAGTATTTTCTTCCGCTGTGAGACGTTTTCAAATTCGCTTCCGCTGTCTGATTCAAACTTGACTTTCGTATGGTAATATGTTGAAACTTATATTATTATTTCGAATCGGTTTGTAAAACAAGCTTATATATGCTATATTCAACTGCCTGAGATGATGTATCTGTTGTGTCTTCATTGAGGGCTGGATGTGTATGATGTCGGTTCCTCTGGGAAAAGGTAATATCGGGGGTCGAATGACTCTCGACGGACGACCGGGTTTAGTTCGGTCTAATCGCACTGCAAGCCAGAGGTGGCAGGTGTGCTTAGCCCGGATTAAATCGGCGGTTCCGCCACAGCTTTCTTGACCCTTTACTACAAACACAGCAGGCTGTTCCATATAAATCTCCTCATCCAACTCTCCATTAAAAAAATTGTCTTTGCATCCATTTGATGAATGATAAGACCACATGAGGCAGCCAGGGAAAGTAGTACACAAATAGTAGTTATTCCAGCAACAGGTGAATAAGTATCAAAGAAATCTTTGCCCTCTTTTTGGGTATAACCCTTGGCCACAAGCCTAGCCTTGTACTTCTCAATAGTACCATCAGGCCTAAGCTTTTTCTAGAACACCCACTTATAGCCCACTGGTTTGCAAACCTAGGGCCATTCTGATAACTCCCAAGTCCCATTGGAGATAATCGAGTCCAGCTCACTCTGAACAGCTTCTTTCCAATTATTTGCATCAGGAGATGCATATGCCTAAGTTATAGACATAGGACTGTAATCCACAAGGTACACAATGACATCAATGCCAAAGATTTTTCAACCCTTTCTCTCTTAGTCTTTCTCAGAGCTTCATTGTCATCCTCTTCTAGGATTATATCATGTGGTGGTTCAGAGACCTCAGTTGGTGCATTAAGTTCAGGAGTTATCTTAGAAAAAAATCTTGAAGTGCTTTGCACATCCTTCATCGGAAATATATTCTCAAAGAATGTACCATATCAGTCACATTAGATTTCACTCCTAAAAATCTATAACCAATGCTCCGCTGAGCATAGCACAGAAAGACACAATCCACCATCTTAGGTCCCAGCTTGCGCTTCTTGTCAATAGGCACATTAACTTTTGCTAAGCAACCCCAAGTACGCAGGTAAGAAAGTGATGGTTTCCTCCCAATCCACTCCTCATAAGGAGTTTTGTCTTTGTTTCTGTTAGGAACTCTGTTCAAGACATGACACGAAGTCAATACAGCCTCCCCCACCATACTTAGATTAAAAAAGCAGTATCTAACGTAGAGTTCACCAAGTCAGTCAACGTGCAGTTTTTCCTCTCGGCAATCCCGTTAGACTCGAGAGAATAAAGAGGCATCCTCTCGTGAATAATGCCATGTTCCGCACAGAAATCATCAAAGACTTTAAGAAAATACTCGCCACCACGATAAGACCTAAGACGTTTAATCTTTCTCTCTAGTTGATTTTCAACTTTAGCTTTATGGATTTTGAAGTAGTCTAACATCTTGTCCTTAGATTTCAACAAATAAACATAGCAAAATCTAGTCGCGCCATCAATCAACGTCATGAAGTATCTCTTTCCGCCCATTGTCAACACACCATTCATCTTGCATAGATCAGAATGTATAAGTTCTAGAGGTGTCAAGTTCCTCTCCTTAGTAGCTTTGTGAGGCTTATGAGGTTCCTTCGATTGTACATAACTATGGCACTTAGAACCATTGGCAAAGGTAAAATTCAGAATTAAACACGTGCTGGAATGCTGTTTCATAAGACCAAAATTAACGTGGCATAAACGACCGTGCCAAATACTCGCATCATCATTAACACCACCGCAAATATGGTTCACACATTTATTGCTAAAATCGAAAAGAGATAAGCGGAACAAGCCTCTACAATCATAGCATTTACCAATAAATAAACCATGTCTTCACACGACTATTTTATTGGACTCTAACACTACCTTAAACCCATCCCTGCATAGAAGGGAGCCACTAATGAGATTCTTGTTCATGGAGGGGACATGATGCACGTTCTTCAGCTGCACGATCTTTCCCGAAGCAAACTTCACCACCATCGTACCGGTGCCAAGAACAGAAGCAGTGGATCCGTTTCCCATCAACACGGAGCAATCTCTTGTGACCTGATAAGAATAGAACATAGTAATTTAAGAACACACATGAACATTAGCACATGTATCAATCCACAAATTGGAAGACCGAAAAACTGAAAAGACAGTAGGTAAATTACCATACCCTGCATTTCTACCATTGCAAGTGGTCATAGTGTTGACAGTCTTGGACAATTGTCCATTGCTACCTCTTTTCCTTCGACATTCTGCACGCTCTAGACAGTCCTAGGAAAAGTGCCCAAGTTCACCACACTTAAAGCAAGGTAGCTCAGCCTTCTTCTTCTTCTTCTTGAAATTGGTAGTTTTGTTAGGTTGTGCTTCCTTTTTACCTTGCCTTGGTTCCTCTAGTTCTGAACCTTGTTGAAGATGGAGTGGTTCTCGCCACACTTAGTGTCCTTAGCCCGAGCCTTCTCTTCCACATCAAGGGACGCTATCAGGGTTTCAACTCCTCCATGAGGAAGGAAGTTTTGCAATAATGCATCTAGCCACAAACGGATCAGGAAGAGGACACTTAAGGATTTTGAGTTCCTTAGCAATGCACTGTATGTCATGAGCTTTCTGGACAATTGATTTATCATTGACCATCTTAAAGTCATGAAAGCTCTCCATGAGGTACAGTTCACTGTCTACATCCGATGCACCAAACTTAGCGTCAAGTGCATCACACAAACGGTCGGCAAGGATACTGAGAATGCATCGCACAAAGAGAGTATTGGCTTCGGTAAACCTCAACAAATCAGCATTTGAAAGATTACCCTCGGGTTTGCCTTTACTCACCCAGAACACATGCATAGCATTAAGCCAAAGGTTGCACTTGGTCTGTGTTGCACCCAAATACCGGCTAAATTTTGGTGATAACAGTCTGCCACCTCTTGAAGTGCACACCAAATAACTTCTCCAGCCTTAGTGCGTCAGCAAAGCCAGTCATAGTTAACTCAAGAAATTGTCTATAATAAGGTTTTTGGATTGTTGATAAATTAGACAAGATCCATATTAATTTCAAAAGTAAATCATGCAAAACATAGCACAAACTAGCATGTACTCATCTAACATACTAGATAGAATGATCACAGCAAAGATCTCACAGATCATAATTAACAGATAGATTAGATCGATTTGATTATACCTATCAGCTAGAGCCGATTCCGTACTGACGACGTCGACGATGGACCGTGTTGTGGACGTCGCGGGTATTGTACACAGCATGATCAAGAAGCTCGTGAAGAAGTCACCGGCATTGACCTCCGGCAGAGGAAGTAGATGGACGACCCGTGGTGAAGACGGCGAGCAGTCACGCAATGCACTTCCCAAAAACCGTATTCGCCATCTCTCGGTGCAGGAGCTCAAAGGCGAAGTGTTCCAGAGACCTGCTCTCCCGATCGCAAATGCACGTCAGGTGCTTGAGATGGAGAGAACTACGTAGGCGATGCAGCACTGAGCGGTGGCAAAACCCTAGGTTTTTTCAGTGTGTCTTTTGACGACGCTGGTAGGCTGTTTATATAGGAGCCCACAATCCGATCTCGTGTCGCGATCATGATCTCGATCGAATAAGGACTCCAAAACTTAAGCCCAAGTCATGACTCTAAGACTTAATGCCTAAGTTACCAAAAATAAAAACAACAAAAGGAAGACACGCTCCCGTAGGGTCAGGAACCGGATTTCGATGGACCCTGCCCAAGCCCGGCAAGGCGAGGCAAGCGAGCGTGTGCGTGTGGGCTCTCCTTCTCCTTCCACACTATGACTTAGTAGGAGGGGGGAGATTCTCCATATTTAAGTCGGTGAACTCCCTTCTCAACTAGCAAGGTGGGACTAAGGGTTCCACACTCCTCTTGCTCGCACATGGGTCTTTGAGATTTTCTAGGATTTAATAGATGAGCCAAGCCCATATATTCAACACCCACCACAAGTCCCTATCTCTCCCAATGCGCAGGAAGAGGTGGCGGCAGCGATGGAGCTCGCCTAGGCGCATTCGCTTCCTCGTCTTACCTTTGGCGATGGACTGCCCCATCCCCAGTGAGGGCACATGGCGCTCGCGGCCGCGGCTCCTTTCCCCGCTGAGGGGGCGCGGCTCCTCCCCCGCCGAGGTGGCCCGGACCGGCCGACGTGGCGGCTCCAACCCCCGGCGGTGAGCGCACAACTCCTCCCCCCGGCCGGCGCAGCAGCTCCTCCCCCCAACGGTGGGCGCGGTGGCTCCTCCCCCAGCCGCAGGTGCAGCTCCCTCGGCCCCTCAGCCAGAGCAGTGAGGTACGCGCTTCGAGCAGTGAGGTGGGGCCCTCATCCCGAGAAGTGCGACGAAATTTCTTCACTTTTGTGATGCATAGATCTCAATTTCAAATAGATGTACATGCTTTGTTAGGTTTGGTGAGTAGATTAGCGGACATAATGATGAAATTTGTAGGCCAAATATGCTCATTTTTTGTTGTAAACTATTCCTTTGTAATCTGCCTTAATTTTGCTCAGCCTGTTGTCCCAAAGTAGAGGTATTATCACAACAATTACTAAAAACAGGGGCAAAATCGCATGGGGAAGATGGTATTTTTGCACGCGAATAGACACCATTAAGAGGCGTTAACTGAGCAGGGGATAAAACTTGCCTTCAAGTCGAAAATGTAGAGGTAAATCCATAAAGTTGAAAAAATGAAGGCAAAATCATCGTTAGACTCCAAACGAGGGTATAAACGCCAAAGCCCCAAAATAAACATAGCATGGTAACTATTTAGTGTTTACCCTAGAGATCAATAATCTTATATGGTGCTGTGATGTTGGACCAATAAGCGATTATTTTTTAGGCAAGATGTGATAAATCAAAATTGTTATCAAATTGGATAATCTAGCCTTTATCAAACTGGTTTTTTCTCAGCCAAGAATCTCTATCTTCATTTCTCTTTGTCTCACCTTATGTGAATTGGATATCAGTCTTGCATAGGGAACGTATGACTATACGAGTGAGGAAATTACAAAATGCTGCAACTCTGACTTAATCATTGAAAATAAATCCTATAACAGTGTTGTATACTGAATGTTTGTGGGAATTGTAGAGCAAAGCTGATGTAAGTTTTAGGAAAGCTATCCTGCAAGCCAAATAACAAAAAAAAACATATGTTACATGCATGGTTTCAGATTAACTACCAATGATCTTCACGTAAGGCAACGGTTAAAAGAATTACTCAGGCAAGTTACTATCGAACATTTTGCACAAGAGAAATCACACAACCGTACTACAAGAGATCAAACTGACTGAAAAGAAGTTATTAGGTGGCAAAATGATCTAGAAATTCTTGATGTAGTATCCAAAGAAACTCATCAGCAAGTCAACTGAGATCAATGAAAGATTATGATTAGTAAGCTCCATGTTACAAATCAACAGCTTATGACAAGTAGTAACTATGTGACTTAGCAACTGCAACAGTATGCTTATATATGCTTATATACATATATAAGCTGAAAACCATTCATGAGATGCCTTGCAACAAACACATAGAAGGAAACCACTGGTGCAACGATAAGGAATGTAGTGAGAAACACAGATCTCACATCGGGCGGAAATATGAATCTTTCCTCCAAGAAGAATTCCTGCAAAGAGCAAATTTGCCATCAATAAAGTCCAAAAAAAACCGCCAGCAAGAAACAATAGTAAATATTCTAATATGAAACACCTGATTGCACATAGTTCAGATTTTTTGATAGGCCTATGTGCCCTCTGTTAGCTAAGTACAGACTAAACCCTCTAGATATAGGCAGTGGCCAGTGGGCATGAATATGTCCCATCGGTTGAGTACTCAAAGTAAAGAAAAAATCATATTAACTTTGCATATTACCTTGGTACGGTTTGGCAAAATGCATTTGAGCCATCAGAGATATAAAAGCACGTCTTATTGGACTGATGGCAACCTATTTATGGTTGCTAACAATTCAGAGTTACATCCAAAATTGTTCAGGGAATACTATCGTAGCAAACTGGGCTCAGTTAGCATCAATCAAATTGCAGCCAAAATTACCCCAAAAAGAAAGAGCCTAATCATGTACGGGCATATATGTTTAAACCAATTTACTTTACATGTAAGACACTAATACCTATAGTTACCATATGCCCTTTTTTTACAAAAATGATATTACATAGCACATGTGCGCCCAAAAGAGTCTATAAGTTTGTTTAGTATTTGTAAAGAAAGGGACCGTGGCCCATGGGCTAAGGTCATGGTAAAACCTTATGTAAGACGTAGAAGTAGCACATGCAATTGAAGTATCGCACGAAGTCATTGCATGTCATGAACCAGTCTCCAGTGTTAATTGGAGGTGCACATCTGATCTGAAGTCATTGCAGGCCAAGAACCAGTATCTGTTGTTCCTGTGCACGTTGTTCCTGTGCACGTGGAGATCATGTCATCAAACGCTTCACCGACTCTTTCAGGTCACGGTTGCTACGGAATGCAAGACGGCTAGGTGGTTATACTTAACATTTTTGGTTAAGCTACGGAGTTCAAACAAGGACTCTAACGATAATGCAATTGACGAATAGAAAACAAACCTGGAGAACACCTCATCTCATCCCTCGTACAATCCTCTCTCTATAAATTTCAGAAGAAAAAACCCATGTCGCTTGCTATTGCTGATCCCAGGCTGGAAAATATATAAATTTGTCTTCTGACTGCCAGTCAATTATAATCTACCAAAAGAATTAATTAGTGCTTAATATTTGATTGACCTGCAAAGTATACATAAGAAAAGACTGAGAGTACCTACATGTAGCTCAATAGGGCAGTTGGATTGAGATCAGTGCCAACACAGGCCGTAAGGAACAACTATGACGCCACATTTGCACAACGTATCTTCGGCCATCATCTCGTTGGCACTGGCGGAGGCATCTAGAAGTCCTCGTCCATGCCGTGGAAGGTGAGGGCAAAACAAGATCCATACGTCGCTATGACAGGAGGCACGCCCGAGGAATGGACGTGAGGTGCTAAGGTTAGCATCTTGGAGGCCGCGGAGACTAATGAGACTGTCCGCGGTCAGAGGGCCACGGCTTGGGGGTAGACTTTCTTTTTGCTTATGGGTCATGGGAGAGACATGCTTGTAGCATAGTGGCTTGTATGATATTTGCATCTTTTGGCTTTTGTGGATGGACATGACTGGTTCTTGTGTATGCATTCTTTTATCAAGTCTAATCCATTCTGGGTGAGGCTTCGAGCTCCTTGTGTTTGATTCATTGTTTAATGCTAGAGTAGGTTGCGTTGCACTTAATTCCTTTACCATCTCTACTCTTGCCATCTATTACTTGTCATCAATCACTAACAAAAGGGGAGACCGTAAGCATTTAGGCCCCATGGTAAGTTTCGATGATTGAATGACAAGCTTAATTATGGTCTAATGAGCTTATGAGTAATGTTTAATCTCTTATATTATTTGGTTGCTCATTGGATAAGAAAAGTAGGCCCCTCAATTCAATGGTTACCTAAATGGTAGACGGATAGCTTTTGTCTCATTTATCGAAGGCCAAGGACTCTTCTAGAGTCAAGGATCAAAGGAGTTGGAGGATCTTTGCGTAACAAGGGTTCATAGCTTTTTGATGTCCGCACTATCGAGAGAGGTCCAAAGTTAGTAGCTTGTTCTTGAGTTATGCAGAGCATGGGTGCACACACAAACTAAAAGACTCATAGAACAGCAAAGGTATAAGCCCTTCCCCGAAGTTGTGCACGTTGATAAAATCAGAGGTTACATGGACAGGAAGGTACAGTCTCATTGACTGTCCTATACATCGTACCAATTTTCCCGAAGATATGCACTTTGAGGTAAAATCAGTGGAGAATGGACCATATTGTATGGTCTAGTAGACCGTCCTATACATCAGACTACATGGTACGGTACAGTAACAGCTAGTTTTGAAATTCAAAAGGTTTCTATGGACAGTATGGTACGGTCTCACAAGGACCGTCCTATACTTTGAATCATGGCATATACAATGGCAGTTTTTTTACTGTTGGAAAAGTACATGGACCGTATAGTCCGATCCTAGGAAAAAACACAGACCGTACCATCTGAAGTACATTGCATCAGCAACCCTTTATTTGCAACTACTCTATTGGTTTGAGGGCTATATATACGGGCTACCAAGTTCATTCTATGCTCTTTAACACTACAGCAACTACAACAACACAAAGAGACACCTGAGCTTCACACTTTGCAAATCAAACACTCATTTCACACCTTGAGAGGCATCGTCGCAGGTATGACCAAGGATGTAGAGCCCAATTCACCCCCTCTTGGGCGCCTGATCCTTACACTAGCGTCGTCATAGGTATGACCAAGGATGGAGAGGGACGACGATGCCAGGCACGGGGAGAGAAGCATGTTTGGACGCCGGGCGCGACCTCTACTGGGAGGGGTGAAGGGTAGGAGCAACCAGGTGCGGCAGGCTCGACAGGCGGGAGGTGGGCAGGCGACGTGCGATGTGGGTTTGCGAGTTTCCTATGAGTGGGGTGGGGCAAGGACATGTGGTTTGCGTTAGTTTGCGCTGGCCGACGGAGCGACTGTGCAATGGTGGCTGCGTAGGGCGGCACGTGGGTGATGAAGTATCATGCATCGGTGTGGCCGTAGAGGTTGTAAGGAAAATTGGCCCTAAGCCCTGTGCTATTTCCCTTACGTGATTTTAGTGGTTGAAGTGACAACACGTACCTATTTAGGACTAATATATGTGTAAATATTTTTGTTTAAGTCGAAGAGATGGACTACAAACACCTCAAAAGAGGACTTAAAAGGCTAAGAAAAGACCCAAGACTCCCTCAAGATGCAAGCGGTTGTCTTGACACGGCGGTCCCGTTTTACCACCGGACGTTACAGGCAGTGGAAGAAGGAGCGACCACATCCCAACGTTTACACGCACCTGACAGTCAGACGATCCGATGAACCACCGGACGTTCTGGACAGAACAGATGTCAACATGAGACCCAAACTCCAACATGCACCTGACGGTCCAGTGGTGCTACACCGGACGGTCTGGTGGTCTCCAACGATCGAATTCTCAATCCAACACTCGACTCAACGGCTAGCCGAATACACGTACTGGACGGTCCTGTGGTCACGCAGAAAAAGTGAAGATTGCTTCCAACGGCTAGTTTTGAGGCTTGGGCTATATATACCCCATTGTCAGGCCTCCACTCTATGGTTTGTGACTCCTGAGCTCATTGTAGTGTTGAGACACATTTCTCATGCCCACTTGAAGTGTAAAGACACATTTTAGAGCCCAACTATCACAGGAGCAAAAGAGACCCATCTCAGCATAGCTAGAGCTTGCAAAGCATCTTTGCTTAGGCCTACTTGTCTTACCGTGCCTGCATGCACGTCTACGTTTGCAAGTGTGGAGCTCGTAAATCTTGTGAGACCCTCTGGAGTTTGGAGTGGCCACCACCTTACTTGTTTGAGGGAGCAAGGCCCTGGCACGTTGGCCAAAGCTTTCTTAGTGGAGGCAGCAGGGTAGCTGCAAAAGAAGGCCCGCGGAAGACCCCAACAGCCCCGACAATCCTCTACCCTTGCATGGGCGAGGCCTTAGTCCAAGACTACGTGAGAGAAGGGCTCGTCTGGGTGAGTACGGGGGATATCCGGAGACCCGACCGGGTTGCTTAACCTTTGCGAAGGTCACTTTGCCATCCTCTACCCTCGCGTGGGCGATGCCATATTCCTTTGAGGACTATGCGATAGCAAAGACCTGCGGGGGGCGCCAAACGAGGAGTAGGGGGTAGAGGCACATTGGCCTCTCTAAACCTCGAGAAAAATATCGCCGTGTCTCCTCCATGTGTCATCGCCTTCATCGTCATCAGGGGTTTGTGTCTCTCTATCAATCTTTTTAGCTTCCGCATGTACTTTTTTGTAATTGTGTGCTTACATTCCTAGACTAGCTTGATAGGTTAATTTCTATGTGGAACTAGGTTGCAAGACTTGGCTACGGTAGAATTAGCAACACTTAGCAAAACCTAGTGCACATAACTAGATTTATCTTGCATAGGTTTTGTTTAGTACTTGTAGTTTTTAGAGGGCTTTAGTTTTCGAAATCCAAATCCCTCCTCTTAGGCGTCGGTCTAACCTTCAGAGGTGAGGGTGCGGTGCGGCAGAGACGCAATGGCGGACAATGTTAGGGTTTCTCGTGCGCAAGGTCGACAAAGCTTGCGGGACTGGGGGCGGGCAATGGGTGGGAGGGGCATGGGGCTGGGAGAGAAAAGGCCCGGGGCCGCGCGACGCTCAGCGCGAAGAGGGTGCAACGCGAGCTGCAGAGGCGGGTGCATGCGAGGAGAGCGAGTGGCGCCACGAAGGGGGTGGGAGTGGGAAACGGCAGTGCGGAGGATAAGGGTGGATGGACCAACGCACACGGAGGGCGTCGGTGGTGAGGCCAACGCACACGGGCGGTGCAAAGCTCAGCCAGGGAGCGGACACGTGGGGGTGGAGGCTGGGTGGTTTGTGTCGCGAGAGGAGAACTGACGCTTGTGGGGGACGTTGCACGACCACTAGTGTTTTAAAGGAGCGGAGAAGAGATTATTCTACCTCCTGTCCATTAGAAAAGTATAGAAAGCTTGCTAATATGGGCAGAAAGCGACGACTACTGCTACAAGCTAGGATAAAAAAAATATGAAATCCTGATTAGAAATAAAAAAAATGAAATCCTGACAACCGATCTGGAGGCCACCTGCTACATGGCGTCGTGCACCTCAACGGCTTCGGCCACCTCCATGGCTTCGAGGGCGGCTCCGAGGCCATGCATGCATGCCAGTGAGTTTTTGTAAACGGGTTTCTATAGGCCGCGTTTAGATGCCTTGAGATTGTGGAATCCAGCTTTTTTACAAGCCAGATTTTTATAAGCTAGATTGGATCCTAGATTGTGGAGACGCAAATGTAAATAAAAAAAATTGTAGCTTCTCTCTCTGTTCGTTTGTCTCTCCCAAGCTTTAGCGTTCCCCCTCCAACCGCTCGTGAATCCCACCAGAACATCAGCCTCTTGCCCCGTGCTAGCCTGCTCTGTCACCCACCATGGCAGCAGTGAGCCTGTCCCTGTTGTTGACGGTTGATGCCACTGGCCCGCTGCGATCTGCGTCCGCCACGCGTAAGGCTGAAGTCTCGGACTGCGTGTGCCACTCGCCGGCTCGCCGCAAGTGACAACTGCACTCAATGCCACGCCATCCGCGAGCACCGCCTTCTCCACCGTGTCGTCAAGACGCTGGCCCTCCTTGCTGGCAACAAGCGTCGTCCTCCATGCTCGTCACTCTTTATTTTCCCTCCTACCACACCTCCTACCACCGCAACTGCTCGAGCTCGACAGCTCAAGGGGTAGCGCGCGCGGTGAACCGGAGCAATGGCCGGTCCAAGCCCCAAGTACCTCGGCAGCGGAGCATGGGTCGGAGTGATGGAGGTCCAAGGGCGGCGGCCTTGGAGATTGAAGACAGCTCCAACGGAGCTCTAAGATTCGATGGTGGGCCGTCCAACAAGCCACTGTGGACTGGGTCAGGACGACAGCAGCGGCTGAGCGCAAAATGGAGGCGTGCACACGTGGGGAATGGTGGAGTCGGCGCGGGCGAGAAGGGCGGATGAGGTGGCGCACGCGGGGGATGTGGAAGCGGCGGCAGTGGGCGCAGAATGGTGGAGACGACAGGGAGTGGGTGGGGAAGGTTGCAGGGTGAAATTACCGAAGTGCCCCAATACTAGACGGGCGACATAGGAAAAGGCAAGGGCATTTTTGTAATTTCGACGCGCTAATCTGGTAAAAAGCTAGGGGAGGCCAGCTTCCTGGATTGTAGAATTTGGATACCTAGCTTTTACAATCTAGAGCAGAATCTGTGACCATTTGGATCCACTAGCAGCTTTTGGAAACCAACTTTTGCAATCGGGTGGGATCTAAACAGGGGCCTTAACCTGGTGTGGTGGCCAGCACGCGAGCGGTGGTCAACACAGGACACGCAGATGTGGTGGTGAAAAACTTGGGACGCAGGTGGCTTTTTGTGTGCATGCGAGGTTCATGCTATCTTTACCAGCTTGCCTATTCCATCGTTTATAATTTAAATTCTACATTGTATAATATGCACAAAAAATATTTTGTACCTCCGTTTACAGGCTGTGGTGTTAAATTTTATCCGAATTTATTACTCTCAATTTGATTCTTTTAACACCAAGTTTGATTTACTCGTTTTATTCAAAAGATTTCATAATTATTATTTGTTTTTATTGTGATTTAATTACCATATAACATACTTTAGCTATAATTTCAATTTTCCATACTTTCATAGATTTTTTGAATAAGTTAAACCAGTCACCCTTGATTAAAAAAAATCAAACCACATGTAAAATTGGACGGAGGAGTACATACGTATCTCTGACCGGACAGCATCCGACATTCCGACCCGGTAAATTTTGGGATTGCTTCTCCCCCTTCCCTCCCACCACCTGAACCCTACTCCGCCTCCGTGACTGCTCGTCGCCGGCCATAGCGGATCCGGAACATCCTGGGGAGGCAGGCCTACCCCAACGTCGATGGCATCGGGACCACCTCACCGGGCTAGGAGAGGCGTAAGCATCGAGTCCTTGGCGCGGCCGGTCGCCGTCGACCACCGCATCAGCATCCACTACTACTTCCGCATCGCCGACAACCTCCTCCGCCAGGTGCTCTATGGTCGTTCCCTTCCCCTCCTGTGCTAGAACTGTAGCTTCGCGTAGCTCTGGAATCTGGATTCGACCGCGCGTCCCGTGATCCGGGGATTTGTTTTCGCTGCGTGATTGTCCTGGGCAGGGTGTGTTAAATTCTGGCCCTTTTTTTTTTGTTGTCCACAGGCTAATGTCTACCGAGATGAGAAGAACCTTTTGGATCTGTACATCCTCCTCCTGAGATACACGAGGTGAGGCGTCGCATCGAATCTTGGCAATTGCCTCTGAACTTTGTCAGCTTGGATGTTAAATGTTATCTCTGGTCATGGCAGCTTGTTGCTTGAGACAATACCGAAGCATCGCGACTACAATTCATTTAAGGCAAGAGAAAAGGAATTCCTGAAGAAAGGTCCGCACAACTCTGAGGTATTGGCTTACTGAGCTTAGCGCTACCTTTTTTTTCACTGCTCCTAGTATTCTTAGATAGGGAGTCTACTCTACAATCGGGTGTTCCACAACAGCTGATCATTTATTTATTTTATCTGTGTGATCAAGATCCGACAATTGTGCTTCCTTCTTCAACCTCAAGACGTTTATTTTTTCATTTGTTCCCTGATGCAGCACACTATATAGGAGGAGCCTCTCCAAGGTGCTGATAGGTAGAGGTAGCAGAAAATGTTGAAGGAAAAGCTTCAACATGCTAATAAGTAAATCGATAAATACTTGTCTGAAGCTCAGTGTTTCATCTAGTCCAAGATCTATCATAGGAACATAGTGATATATTTACGCAAACTCTAACGCCCGCCGGGTCGCGCGGGGGGGGGGGGGGCGATTGCGTGACCCGCGCGCGGCCTGCTCAGCGCTTGCTCGGCCTGCGCGCGTGCCCCTGCAGCCTGCTTGGGCCCCGCCACCTCCGGCCCACGTGTGCGCGCCTTCCCTACAGGCTGCAGCCTTCGGCCCATGCGGCTTCGCACTTTAGGCCTTCATGGCTCGTTTCAATCATCTCCGTGCACCTCCAACTTGCAGGCGTTTTACGATAACTTGTTGATTTGCTGATTTTCAGATCATCCAGTATGCACAACTTGCTGATACTACGCACATAACTTCTTGTTGTTTTTTCCAAACATAACATCTCTACGAACTTGCTACATAATCGTATAAACTTGGTAGACATTACATAACTTGTAACATAATTACATGAACTTGCCACAGCTCGAAACTGGAAACTTTTTTTCAAACATAATATCTCTGTGAACCTACATAATCATATAAACTTGCTAGACATTATATAACTTGCAACATAATCACATGAACTTGCCACAACTCACAACTGGAAACTTTTTTGCTACAAGATGCCACGAACTTGCCACATAATTCACTTGAACTTGGTAGAAATTTCATAACTTGCTATGTAATCACGTAACTTGCAAACAACAGAACTTTTTTGCTACAAGATCTCATGAACTCACTACATAATCACATGAACTTGCTACATAATCTAGTCATGACACCACTTTTCTACACCTTTTGCAAATAACTTGCTACACCTATTCGTACATAACTTGTTGCTTTTTTCACACACAACTTGAAGCCGAGGGTGACGGGAAGGGAGACGACGCGCCGGAGAGGATGGGGAGGGTGTCGCGTTGGGGAGGGCGATAGGGAGGCCGGGGAAGCTTAGGCCGGGGAGGGTGTTGGGAGGCCGGGGAGGACGCGAGGGAGGCGGTGCGCCGTGGAGGCCAGTGGATGTGGTGCTCCGGGGAGGGTGGCGCGTCCGGGAAGGGCGATGGGGAGTCCGGGGAAGCGTCGGCCGGGGAGGGCGACGGGGAGACGGTGTGCCAGGGAGAGAGATGGCGCAGCGGTCGACCCCATCGTGCGTTAACGTCGTCCTATATTTATAGGCTTCAAAGCCTTAGACAACTCACATACGAGTAGATGACAACTATTAGCCAACTAGATGACAACCATATTAGGGCTAGTTTGGGTACTCTTGGACTGAAGTGGTTTTGGGGGGATTTAAATCCACAGTGGATCAAAATCCCCCTCAATTCTTCCCAATCCACTCCAATCCCTCTAAATCCATGAATTGCCAAACTAGGCCTTGACAACTAGGATACATCCCATAGACAACTCAACAACCAAGTAAGTTATAGTAATATAATGACATGCAACATGGTTCTTGAGGCGTTAAGGTGAGTCACGACAAGCAACAACTTTTTAGCCACCTAGGCGATGCCTAGGCAGGGTAAGCGACGCCTAGGCGACAAATATCTAGGGTGAGCAGCCAATGTCCAGACTCCTAGGCGATGCCTCATGAACACTGATATGCAATGGCATTGCAAATTTCTAGGCTTAGGTGACCCTTCATGAAGTACATATTAGATATTAAACTCAACTTGACTCCTCATTGTTAGTAGCAAAACTACATTTGTCTTCTAACACTTGATATCAAAATCTAGTTTGAGTTTTGAAACTTGAATGTCCATGAACCATCCATGTGATGTCCGTCATCATCCTCCCCTACTTGGTCGCATAGGAGATCCACATAGCGTGCTCGGGCGAGCCATGTCTAGTCTTGCAAGCATATCTCCGTGTGTGTGCAGACAACGTTCAAGCGTGAAAGACCAGTAGGTGACGGACGTGTGGCGGCCGGCGTGGGGGAAGAACTGACAGTAGCGAGCAACGATGTCGCGGACGAGAAGCCGTTGCAGGCGGGCTTTGATTGTCGTGGGCGAGAAGGCGGTGTGCATAGACGACGATTGGGTGTGTGAGCGACCTCTAGAAGGTGGCCGGACACCACACGATAGGGATGAGCCGTGGCCGGCGATGTTGGACGCAGAGAATAAGTGCAAAAAGGAGAACCAAAACCAGGTTTCAACGAAGAAAATGACGAGTGAATTGTGCCGAAGGAACGATCAGGGAGTGGAGAAAAGAAACCTAACCCTAATTTGGGCTTTGTATACCATGTTAAGAACAGTACTTGTTTTCAATATGAGATCCCTAGGCTTGAATATATACAGGTAGAGTTATATTAGTTAATATGCACCAAACCCCTTATATGAAGAAATACAAAGAGGCATATGCATCTAACATGACAATCCGTTTGGAGTTGATTATTGGGAAAAATGCGGTTAACAAAATGAGATCAATGATGGCTATATTTGTGCACACACAAATATGTGTGGTTTAAACTGTTTTCTATCTTTTGTTGTAGAAACTTCTCGATGTTGTCAATGAACTAGAGTCCCTGAAGCCAGTTGTGCAGCAGCAGCAAATTGGCAACCATGATAGCATGGGTGCAGAGGAACCTGATGATGTCTATGGAACTTATGCTGCGAGTAGTGGGATGGAGCACCATAGACCAGGCCCATATATGTCAAAGGTATACAAGCCATTGGTACATTTTTCATCCTTACCGTTTTGGACGATTATCAAATGAAGTGACAATGTGCTAATTTAATTTTTATTTGCCTGTTCATGAATCTTGCTAATGTTTTCCTTCTTTCAGTCATTGGCTGGAAGCCCCAGTGGACTATTGCTGAAATCATTATCTGGTTCAAAGCATCAATCAGCACCATCACAGAGTGTTCAACCTGATGGACATATCAAACCAGTAAGTGCATCACTTTGGCTTGATTGTCTGTATGATACTGTTACGGCTATGACAGTAGCCAGGCAAGGGCAACTCCTCCTCAGCCCCATTGCTGCGCAGCTGGTACGGAAGATCGCCGGCCTTTGGTGGTTGATTTCTCTTGATAAGCAGGAGGGAGACTAGAGAAGAATAAGAGGGATTGACAATAGATTAATCTTTATATTCTTGCCAAACCATGGTTGCCTTCTGGCTTACATAGGCCTGCAGCCATCAACCAACTTCTTTAAAATCCTAACAAACTGATAATTATCCTAACAAAGCAAGGAGTAAATCTAATCTATTAGCCACTCAGGTGTCGGATTTCCTGGGCCTCTTGCCATAGGAGCATCTCCTCACATAGCATCTCTCCCCCCATGACAAGCAGGTTGTCCTTGAGCTGCCAAGAGGGATATCCGCTTCTGGAAATGATCCACATCCTCCCAGGTGGCAACAGATGCCGGCAGATCAACCCACTGCACCAGGATATGTTGAACACCATGGGCCAGACGCATTTTAATATCACGTGCTGCAATAGGCTGAGCAGCACCATAACAAAGAGGGGTTAAGGCAGGTGGTGAGGTCGGAGGGGTGCCCACGAACTTCTTGGGGAGATTGACGTGGAAGATATCATGCGGACAAGTTCCTGCACGGGGAGCTAACCTGAAAGCAACCCTGTTGACGATCGCCACTATTTGATAGGGCCCATAATAGTGTGGTCGAAGTTTGCCGTGGTAAGCAAGCTGGCGCTCATTGACGATCTTGAAGCCACACGCAGTCTCCTATGAATGTCACCTCACGGTGGCCACGGTCATACGCCAGTTTAGCCACCTTGTCTGCCTATTCCAAGGGAGCGTGGGCATCTGCCAGAATCTCGTCGCGCTCCTCCATGGACTTGGCCACTGCCTTCACCCTGCAGTCCGCAGGCTCTTGCTCATAAGAGGGAATCATGGGAGGATCTCTACCGTAAACAAGCTTGAATGGTGAGGTCTTGAGCGATGAGTGGAAGGCGGTGTAGTACACGAACTCAGCCCATGGTAAGTTGGTAACCAACGTAGCCACTGACGAGATGAGGCCAGTCCCTAGTTAAGCAGCGGAGGTACATGCCACTATGCCAGTAACCTTGTTCACTGCTTCTGTCTGGCCGTCGGATTGCAGATGGAACACAGAGGTCATAAAGAGCTTGTTAACCAGCTGCTTGAAGAGTGCTGTCCAACATATCGTGGTGAACACAGGGTCTCGGTCGGAGATGTTGGAGGTGGAAAGGCCTGGGATGGCACACAATGTTGGTGAAGAAGGCTGCAGCAGTTAACTCGCCCGAGTATGGGTGGGCAAGGGCGATGAAGTGTACGTAATTTGAGAAACAGTCTACCACGGTGAGGATGACTGACTTGCCTGGGACTCATGCCATAGGAGCGTCCCCACATAACGGATACATGCTTGTTTGGTTGGAAACCGGGGCCACTTGCCTAGGAAAAAGTGTTGCCTGGAAATTTGATGGAATCTGCCTGGCCATGGTCTGTTTGGTTGGACCCTGATATACATTACATTCACTTTATTTCTCAAGAAGTTTTCAATGGTTCTTTTATTGCACGCACACCAAAGAGCCCAAGCTACCCCTGCAAACACAAAAATACTAACACGATGAGGGATTTTTCTTGTTAGTTACCAATCATCCACACATACCATACATCAGCTCTAGAGGATGGGAAACCCTCCCAACCAAAGATATCACGGAAACAAGCCCAAACAGATCGTGCAAACACACCCAAAGAAGATGTGCTCCACTGTTTCTTGCTCTCCGCACAAACTACAGCTAGGTGAACCTCGCCAACCCCGGCGAGATAAGATGGCAGCAGCCTGCAAACATTGTGTAATGGGCAATAGGCCAGGCCCATGCTACAATAGGACGCTACAGTAACATCAGCAGTGTAGCAGGGGTCCCGCAGGGTTGGTTAGAGATAAGGATAGTGATAGTTAGGGATAAGTATTTGTAGATTTGATCTATTCCTTAGGGTTCAAGTAAACCCTCTATATAACGAGGGGAGTTGTATCAATATGGGTTAAGCAATAGATCAAGTTCTTCCTCCCTCTGTCTCTCTATCTCCATTGCTGGCACCCAATTACCCCAAGGCTAGACCCTGCGGTCTAGGTATTTACCCCCAAAATGAACTAAGGTTCATGACATCTGGTGTCAATTAGCTTTGGTTGCGATCCAAATCCATGGCTTCTGCTGCCGATGACCTATCACTCGGTGACGTGTTTGCAAGACTCAGTGACGGGTTTGCAAGACTCGATGATGGGTTTGCAAGGTTCCAAGTCTTAAGTGTCGAATTGAGTGCCAAATTTTTGGCTGATTGTGCTGAGATCAAAGCTGGCCTGCCAAACAGCAGCAGTGCGGCTACAACAGGGATTCCTCACGAGAAGGCACACACGTGCTGCATGAAGAAAGAGAAGCGACACTAATGCTGCTTCTTGTAATGGAGGATTCCTCATGAGAAGGCACATAGGTGCTGCATGAAGAAAGAGAAGCGGCACTAATGCTGCTTCCGGTAATGGAGGAAGAACAGCACGCCTAACTAGGAAGTCGTTGCAGCTGGCACAGGTGTCCAACCCTTGCCTGCTACTACCATCCATCTGCCAACTTTCCATATCCATCCATGGGCGCATCACATATCTGTGCACGGCCCGTGTCACGCGGTGTTGGTAGATGTGGACACAGCAGCAGGCTTGAGTGCCGTCCGTAGCGGGCTTGTCTTTTCAGGCGTGCGTGCTGTCTCAGAGACAAGGCCGCGCCTCGCCGCAGACTGCCTAGGGCCCATCTTTGCTGGGGCCAGGGCTCCCGATTCAGGGCCTCAGCGCTCGGTGCACGCGGCGTGGCTGGCTCAGCTGGTCGCCGTGGCTTTCCACGGGATGTGGCGTTCGACACGGAACATACGGTTTTGACCTGCTTCCTGCAACTGAAGCGTTGCTCCGCATCCTTCTTCAGATTTGTGGGCGGCGTTTTGCTCGCCGCCACTTGCGGCTGGGGTTGTTACCCTCCCTCCCTAGCATCCGGTTTGGCAATCAATGGGCTACACAATCTGGTCACGTGCATCAACTTTCGGACTTATCCTCGCAAGCTGTGGAGTCGTTTCAGCCCACAATGTGGTCACAGGGTGGCTTTAGGTGGATGCAACAGAAGCTGTTCTCGTGCTGTCTTTCTGTGCCTTAAGATGGGGGCCACCAGAAGCTAAGACATGCATCAAAATAAGGGATTTAGATGTGTGTTCTCTTAGTTGAGAATAAACAAATAGTTCGAGATGTAAAAGGCTTATTTTTAGTTAGGTTTTGGACCATTCTAGTCAAGTCATCCCACATAGGTTATGCTGCACCTCGAGGTCAAGCTGCTCGAAAAGGGGGAGTATTGTAATGGGCAATAGACCAGGCCCATGCTACAATATGACGCTATAGTAACATTGGCACTGTAGCTGGGTTCCCGCAGGTTTGGTTAGAGATAAAGGATAGGGATAGTTAGGGATAAGTATTAGTAGATTAGATCTATTCCTTAAGGGTCAAGTAAACCCTCTCTATATAAAGAGGGGAGTTGTATCAATATCGGTTAAGCAATAGATCAAGTTCCTCCCTCTCTCTCTAGACCCCGCGCTCGAGGTATTTACCTTTAATGAACTAAGGTTCATGACACATTGCTAAGTGAATGAATCAAGAAATATTTTGGATTTAGTCCTATCTGGGCCATTGGCGCCCCTCTCCGTTGCACCATTTCTCTCTCCTCTTTCTCCAGTTGTGCATCTAGGACTTTAACATATTGTACTCATAGCCAGCCAATCTCTATTGGGATGGATTTAATAGAGGCACAAAACACGAGCATGATTGGAACTCATGGGTGAGAAGGCTGATAGAATGGAGATGGAGAGGGCAACGGTCCTCTGCTTTTGCGATTGCCAAGTGATTGGGCAACTGCAGAGAAGAAAGAGCACGCCCGTGGTGCTCGTCTTCCATCCGCCTGCCATGTCGCTGCCGCTGTAGCCGACCAGCTCTGCCTAAGCTTTGCCTCGCTTTGGATAGATCGCGCCATACTCACTCGTCCTTGGGCCACTGGTCCACTTGGAGGTGGAAGGAAAGGCTGGCTTGTGGGGCCCATCCGCCAGAGAGAGAAGAAAGCACATTTTCTTTCAGATTTTGTTTCGTTTGACTTGCATATTAGAGAATGATAACGGAGGAATTTGGGAAAAGTTTATATACCAATGTTGCTTAGAATTTTATGCTCCACAACTTTCGTATACCAAGCTGAAACGGCCCAGAAATCAGCAGGTATTTAGAGACAAAGTGCTAAATTGATTTGGAGTACTTGGAAGGAAGTTTTTTTGGGGACCTAGTTTTTCTTTCTTCTCTTGCATTTACGGCTCAACGAACAAAGTGACACACATTCACTCAGCTAAACATTCATGTAGGAGAACTTATGATGCTCATGGGATGCAAAATGAGAGACACGGGGTATCACATGTTGTGCTTGAAAATTTCGATTTAGTGTAGAATTGCTTACATAATGTGAGCTCTAGAAACTTGTTGTTTGATCTTGAAACATCATGTAACTATTTCCCTAAAGAAAAGGTTAGCCACATGATGAGGATCTCTTGTCTCCGAACAAGGAATGAAGTGAGCCATCTTAGAAAATCTATCTACTAGACTACTACAATATATACCGGATCATTCCCACGCTTTGTTCTGGGTAAGAAAAGTACAAAGTCCATTGATAGATCCTTCCATGGTGCTCATGGTACTTGTAGGGACATATATGCACGCACGCACAACATCTAGTGTTTTGAACTTGGCCTTTGTAGGTTTGACGTACATGACACCTTTGTACAAGCTTTCCTAGCATCTCTTTTGAGTTTTGGCCAACAATAACATGTTTGCAGGTTAGTTATAGTTTTATCAAGCCCAACATGGCCACTAAAATCACTTGAATGTAGATATCTAATTAGCTTGTCACGTAGAGAACTTCTTGGAATACACAATCTATCATGGTCAAAATCACATGCGCTCATATTCTTGTACCACATATTCTTCACCTAGTGGTTGCCCTTGTAGGTGCTTTAACTAAACTTGGCCAAAATCATCATTGTTCTCATACAAGTACTTTATTTGCTCCATAATTCGAAGTTCAGCTTCAAATGATGTTAGGAGACAAGCACGCTGACTCAAAGCATCAATCACTCTATTTGTTGCCCCAAACTTATGAACAATGAGATAATTGAACCTTTCCAAATATGCTGGCTGTCTTGCTAACATACGATCCTCATGCTTTTGGTTTCTAAAATGCTCCAAGGATTGGTGGTCACTGTAGACAATAAATTCTTTAGGTAATATAAATACACTTCGTCACTTCCCAAGATTTTGAAGCTCTAAAAACCGCATATAGTTCCTGCTGATAGATACTTCATTTTTGCCTTCGAGGGCATCCTACGAGGGTCTTGCCCAGCGGAAGCCTAGGTCTAGGATTGGAAACCCTAGTCTCACGATACCCTGTAGGAAGGATAGATTGCGTATAATGGGTTGGTTGTATTGCATGGAGCCCTTGGCCTCTATGTATAGGAGTACAAGACTTTGGGGGCAAGACACCTCCCGGATAAAATGACAGTCCTAGATACATAAGACTCCTAAAGATACATGACATCTAATACTGTCAATTGTACTCTAATATTGGCAAGTGGACAAATTATATTGTTTAGTAATCCTCATATTCACTCCCTTCTTAATCCACCCTATCGTGTAGGGATTTCGATGATCGTGGATGTCAAACTTCAAATGGTTAACTAGTTTTTTTAGAAATTAGATTCTCACAATTGCAGCTATCAATCACCAATTTGCACACCTTGCCATTCACTGTACATTTGCCCTTAAATATTTTTCTTTCGCCGTGTATTGTTGGGTTATGGTGTGGAATGCAAAAGACATTGTATAAAACATACTAATTCTCCCTCTTCTTCACATGTCTTGTTCTTCCTCACCTTCAACTTTATAATCACCATCATTATTATCATCATATTCATCAACATCACTTTCATAGCGTGTAGTCTTAACTTTCCTCCTAGCACAATTGCTGGTTACATGTCCTTCTGTACCGCAATTGTGGCATTTGACAACAGTTTGGTTTCTCTTTGCCCTACCCTTCGTTGATTGATTTTGTTTAGGTTGTTTTGTTTTTGATTGAGTCATTTTATTCTCCATCTTATTGGGGAAAAGGTCTACATAACCCCTAACTTTTGCATGGTTGTCTACTTCACACCCCCACCTTTAAAACCGGATTTTTAACACCCTATACCATATAAAACCGGTCAAATAACCCTGTCGGTGGTTTTGAGAAAAAAAGTCTATATAACCCCCTGGCATATACAGGGTGGTGTAGTTTGTTTCTTAGTTTTGATGACATTTCATATTTAATGCCAATTGTCAGCGTCAACTCACGCCTCGATGCATGCTTGTCTCACCGTAGGGCGGGCCTAGTATAATTCATGGGTATTCATTTGCCAAAAACTTAATTATATGCATATGCGCATGTAATTGACTAGAAAAGGCTATACTCTGCCCCAAATAACGGATAGGTCCATTTTGTAGACTCCTGGGCCTTTCTCCCTCTTGCTTTCCACAGCCCATGGTGTTTCTGTCCCCAATCTTGCAAGCCGCCCTGGCCTCCATTCCGGAGTGTGTCTGCGGTTCTGCATTGACCCTAGGAGGGCTCCTCTTGCTAGTGGTTAGCAGCGGCACCGCATTTGGTACCTCGCGCACTGGCTGGCTGCCTATATGTTTGCACGGATATACGGAGCCCTAGGCCCTAAGTGGCTGCCTGCGGTGACTGGCGCGGTTGTGTCTCTAGCTCTCCACATCCACGTCTTTTGTCAGTTAAACCAATTTGCAAAATTTGATTTTGTTTTATGACTGAATGTCAAATTTTAATTTCATCAAGCCAAGCACAGCAGCCGAGCCGGCAGTTCAACGATTACAGTAGTCTAAAACTGCAGATTTACGGTCCTCTCCGGTGTCCAATTCTTGAAATTACAGTAATCTAAAAACTTGAGTTGTTTGCATATTAAGATCTGAACAATTTACATCAAATAGAATAAAATTTGAATTTGCAGCCAATTCTATGTTAAACAAATTGCTCAATTGATATTATGTCCCCAATATACAGTAAGATTAGTGCCATGAAATTCTATGGTACTCCATTCGCATTTATATGACATTGGGACCAAAAATTTTACCAAAAAAAAAACACTAGACAGTAGTCGTCCCCACGTCTTATTGAAAAAGCTAGGCAATTTTTTTACCCTTTCAAATTTCGAATACCCATACTCCAAATCCTGAGCCCATCACTGTCTCACCGCCCTCTCCTGCCTCGCCAATCACCGCCTCTCCCCCTACCTTGCATGCAACCACCCCTCGGTTGCAGGTGAGGTAGGGGAAGAGGCGGCGACTGGCAAGGCGGGCATGCATCGAGGTGTGCGATAGGAGATGCGTGAGGTGGTCCTAAATGTGCCATGTCATCAAAACTAGGAAAAAAATTTACACTTAGCTACTGTGGATATGTGAGGGTGTGATGTAGACTACCCTGTATATGTGAGAGGGTTATATAGACTTTTGTTTTCTCAAAACGACTCACCAAAACCACCCAGGGGGTTATTTGACTAGTTTTGCATAGTTTAGGGTGTTAAAAATCTGGTTTTGAAGGTGGACGAGTGAAGTAGACGTTTGTACAAATGTTAGGGGATTATGTAGACTTTTTCCTCTTACTAGGATAGCCCTTTGAGGTGCTCTCCATGTGAGAATGTGAAGGAGATTTGCTTATCTTCTTTGTCTTCACATGTCTTTCAGCCTTCAATGCTAAAGCTTGTGCTTGGTCAATTGACCAAATTTGCTGCATGACTAACTTATCACTAATGACTTCATTGAGACCGTTGATGTACCTTGCAACTTGTTGATCTTCAGTTTCAACAAGGTTGCATCTCACTTGTAGCCTCAAAAACTCTTATGTGTAGTTTGAAACAGACCTACTTCCTTAGGACAATTTTGAAATTCTATGAAAAGGATCTTTTTAGTGCTTGTAATCAAAAGTGCCTTTATTTGATACCAATATATATCTTATACGAGTTTCACCCCTCAACCTACGTTCTTCTTGATGACGGTTCCACCATGCTCTGTGACCTCCTTTCAACTTATAAGCAACTAGAGGAACTTTGCGATCTTGGCTAATATTCATTATCTCAAAGAAAGTCACGACATTATATAACCAATCAACAAGTCTTCTATATCAACACTTCTTTTACAAGTAGGGATTTCAGCTTTCACCTTGTATGTATTTTCAGCATAAACCATATTTCTCCTTGGTTGTTCATAAAGATCTTCAGGCATTCTTCTTTCAACTCCGCTTCCGCACCA
The DNA here is from genome assembly GCA_030272315.1 of Paspalum vaginatum. Classification (NCBI taxonomy): domain Eukaryota; kingdom Viridiplantae; phylum Streptophyta; class Magnoliopsida; order Poales; family Poaceae; genus Paspalum; species Paspalum vaginatum. Next base: position 19,695,193 of record CM059014.1, read on the forward strand.
CCTCAGTGTGCCTTGGTGGCCGCTTTTCTCCGCTGAATTGCCACTGCTGCCTACCCCCATATGTGCCGCGGTCCCCAGCCGTGCAGCGAGTACTCGCGCCTAGGCGGCCGCGGAATCACACCTTGTCGAACACTGCATGGAACTGGTGATTTGAAATTTCCATCTTGTACTCATGCTGGCTAAATGCCACCCTAGTCTCCATTTTTGCCTTTTGGCCCTGTTATATTCCATGTTGGCCATCCAGCCTGGTGAGGACCATCTACACATGGAAACCATATGAGTGACAGTTTAAGCACTAAACCAAATGACCAGGCAGTGAGTAGTGCTTACACACTGAGTAACTGCGCTACATGGCCATTTTGCAGATAGTAACTTGTATGTGTTGCAGACTGAGCAGAGTTGTTATGGTCAGGAAGACATAGCAACTGAAGAAAAAGGACTCACGGGTGGCAGGTTAGGAAGTCTATGTAATTGGTTTGCTTGGGCCCAGTTACCATAGGTCCTAGATTTAATTAGTTTGTGTTGTAGTTACATTGGACTCTATCTATAAAGAATCCATCTAATGGGTGCTTAATGTCCATGTGAACTATCCTTTTATATGTTTTAGGATTGTTGGTGAATGAGTCAAGAAATATTTTGGATTTATTCCCTCGTGCTCTCTTGGCCGCTGGCGCTCCTTCCCTTCTCTGTGCCATCTCCCTCCCTCCCTCCGTCAACACTTCTGCAATTTGCTCCCCATATCCCACTTGCTTGTATAAATGTAATTCTGATTTTGATATGCATATTTCTTCCTATACTAATATATATTATCCTATACTATTATATATTATACAACCATGTCATATTCACATGATATAGTTTGAATATTTCGTTTACTTTGCAATTATGCAGATATTCGAACTTGCCTTATCCAAAAGAGGAAACACTATCGAGACACTCAATACTTGGACTTAATGGGCTTCAAGGCCAATGGACAAGGCCTGTTACTGGTATCAGGGTACATTTATATTTTATTGTATTCCAGTTATGTTCCGTTATGTATTTTGGAGAGTGCAGCAGTTATCATTGATTGACATTTGTGTTTTGTTAATTTGCTGCAGATTGAGTATCCACGTAATCCTGAATTAACCCAAAGTGACATCTCTAGGTGAGAACATGATAGTCTTTAGGTTCTTTTAAAAAAACCACTCCATACTAACAGCAGTATGGAATTATGAGTTGAGTTACTTTCTGATGAAATGACCTTGTCTTTCACTTGCTTCTGCAGTTTAGTGCCAGCAATCTTGAACCAAGATGATTTGCATGGCCCCACTACAACATTGCAGGACAAAGTTGATATGCTGTGTGTTCTCTCACTTGATGATGGCAGGTGGTCATTACCCATAGAACAGCCAGCCTCAGGGTCTCCTGGTTTGGAAGCAGAGTTTTCCCAGCTCAATATTAAACAACCATCTCCCCCACCTGTTCTAGCACAAGTGCATCCTGAACATGGACCAATTCCTCCATCAAGAGTCGCTGACCCAAGACAGGGACTTGCTACCTTTGAAACTGAATGCTATCAGAATTTGCACGTGGTAAGTGTTAGCCCAATCTAGGATCACATAGAAGCTTGTGCAGCATGCTACTACACTCCTAATGCACACACACAACTCACATGTTTGGGGAAGAAGGGGAGAACAAAACACACAAGTTTGTTGGTGCTGCTGAACTGCCTTGCAGCTAGCTGCTTCTTCCTATTTATAGAGAGGCAAAATGTATACTAGTACATACAGAGTACACTTACTCCAACAACTACCAACGACTGCTATTGTAGCTCTACTCATACCTGCTACAGCAGGGTACAAAAGCCCACCGACCAAGTATGGCTTGTTCAATCTACAAAGCACTAGCTCTTACTCTATGAAGCAGTAGCTTACAATAAGATACCTGATCAAGGCAAGTGCTGTGTGATTAAGACAACAAGCCTTGCTTGATCCTATGGCTTGATCTCCTAACTCCAATCTTGATCATCAATTGCACAAGGCGTTTCTAGCCCAGAGGCTTCGTGAGGATGTCTGCGAGCTGCTGACTGGTTTCAACATGCCCAAGGACAATGTGCCCTCCAGCGACACACTCCCTGATGAAGTGGAACGCATGTCAATGTTCTTGCTCCTGTTGTGGAGGACAGGGTTCTTTGCTAAGTCAATGGCGGACCTGTTGTCCACCTTTCGTCCCCGTTGATCCCCAGTGATTTGCAGCAACGGCCTGAGCCAAACTCCTTGGCATCACGTCGTCGCCGTTGCGATGTACTCTACTTCGCATGTAGAGAGGGCGACGATCCTCTGCTTTTGTGACTGCCAAGAGATTGGGCACCCGCCGAGAAGAAGAGCATGCCTGAAGTGCTCTTCCTTCCATCGATGTCTCCCATGTCGCTGTCGCTATACTCGATGAGCTCTACCTTTCCTCCACCGTGCCTGGGGTAGACGACCCTATAATCCACCGTCCTAGCAACATAGCGGAGAAGATGCTTGACGGCGGTGAAATGATCATCTCGTGGATCCTCCATGAACCTGCCGACGCAGCCCACGACAAACGCCAAGTCCGGTCGCGTGTGCACCAGGTAGCACAGCCCGCCGACGATGCTACTGTAGCCTGTCGCGTCCACCTTTGCCACCGAGCTCGCCATGTTCAGCTTGATCTTCTCCTCCATAGGTGTCTTGTTGGTCCTCCACCTTGCCATGCCGCTCCGCTCGAGCAGGTTCCGTGCGTAGGAGCTCTGGCGGAGGGTGATGGAGTCGTTCCCTTGCTCCACCTCTATGCCTAGATAGTAGGTGAGCAGGCTGAGGTCGCTCATGCGGAAGAGCTTCTTCATCTTCTTCTTGAAGATGTTGATGTCGTGCTCACTGGCTACTAGATCTTTTGCCTGTGACCACCAGATCGTCGACGTAGACGCTGACTACTAGTTGTTCGCGCTCCGCCCGCCGTGTGTACTCAGAGCATTCTCCGTTTCGCACTTGGCGAACCCGAGCCAGGTCAAGCTCGCGTCCAGCTTGATGTTCCAAGCTCGCGGGGCCTGGCGCAAGCCATATAGGGCCTTGCGCAGGCGGAGCACCTTGTGCTCCTGGCCGCCGACGATGAATCCGGGCGGCTGCTTGACGAAGACCTCCTCCTTGAGTTCCCTGTTCAAAAACACAGGCTTCACATCCTTGTGATGGATGTTACAGCCTTGCATAACTGCTAGTGCAAGCACCAGCTGCACTGACTCAATCCTTGCCACCAGCGCAAAGACTTCCTTGAAGTCGATGCCTTCCCGCTGCACGAATCCGCGCGCCAACAACCTTGCCTTGTGCTCACTCTTTCTCTGCGCTCGTCCCACCTCACTTTGTAGACCCACTTGAGCCCAATTGGGCGGCAATTGGCTGGTGGATCCACCAGCTCCTAGGTCCCGTTCTCCTAGATGGATTTCATCTCCTCCAGCATCGCTCGCCGCCAATTCTCATCTTGCTCAGTAGCGGCGAACGATGACAGCTCTTCTGGTTGCCTGAGCCCACGCCACCATGCCTATGGTGTCGAGTTTCTGATGAGCTTGTTGACTTCGCGGAATCGCCTCGGCTTTCCCTCTTTGCTCGGCGTCGAGAGCGGACCGGTGCTGGAGATGGAGTTGCTGTTGGCGTTGCTTCCCCTGCTCCAAGAGCTAGAGAGCCTACTTCTGGTTCGCCGCCGCTATTGTCCATGCCATGGACTGGCTCTTCCCCCTTCGAGTACTCTTCGTACTCGATGGTGAAGATGTTGGAGCTCCCGGCAGGAGTGGATTCCCCATCGCCGCTTCATCGAACATGATGTCGCGTGAAACATGGACGCGCTGTTCCACTAGGTCGTAGAGGTGATAGGCCTTGCTGCCCGCCTCGTAGGCTAGGAACACCATCGGCTTGCTCTTGTCTTCTAGCTTGGAGAGGTCTAGCCACGTCACCTTGACATGCCCAATGCACCCGAAGGTGTGCTAGGTGCGAGACATCGGGCTTATAGCCATGCCATGCCTCAAACAGAGTTGACCCCTCCAAGCTCTTCGTGGGGAAGCGGTTCAGGATGTACACCGCGGTGCTCACCGCCTCGCCCCAGAATGCCGACGACATCCCCTTCGCCTTGAGCATGCACCTAGCCATGCCCATGACGGTCTGTTCCCACCGCTCGACGACACCATTCAGCTGCGGTGAGTAGGGGACCGAGAGATGGTGCTCCACGCTGTCGCAGTAGCGACCAAACTCCTCCAAGGTGAACTCTCTACCGCGGTCGGTTCTCGGAAACTTCAGCTTCTTCCCCGTCTCTGTTGTTGCCCGAGCCTTGATCTCCTTGATCGCCTCCACTGCTTGATCCTTGGCTGTGAGCAGCTCCAGCCACATGAAGCGGCTGCTGTCGTCCATGAGCAGGAGGGTGCTGCTGAACTGCCTTGCAGCTAGCTGCTTCTTCCTATTTATAGAGAGCCAAAAATGTATACTAGTACATTCAGAGTACACCTACTCCAACAACTGCGAACTACTGCTACTGTAGCTCTAGGCTACAACTACTCCCATACTGTGTACAGCAGGGTACAAAAGCCTACCGGCCAAGTATGGAATGTTCAATCTACAGAGCACTAGCTCTTAGTCTATGAAGCAGTAGCTTATACTAAGATACATGATCTAGGCTAGTGCTGGGTGATTAAGAGAACAGTTAGCTCAAATTTAGATTCTCTTTTCTTATGTCCCAAATTCACTATGTTTACGTGAAGACTTGAATAAGTATGATTCTCTTATCTATATCCTATTCTTAGCTGATTCATTGTATATACTTGTTGATTTGACTTAACCTATTTGTCAGCCGGTCGCATTAATGGACTGTTTCCTGAGGGTTGCTGAGGCAAATACTGCAAGAAATTTGGAAACCTGTGGAATTCTTGCTGGTACTCTGGTACGTGCCTCCCTTAAAAGCAAACAAAATTAGTACAAGGCTTCATCATTGATAATATTTGTTTTGTAGAAAAAACATTGATATATATATATATATATATTTTGTAGAAAAAGAGAACTTTTTATGTGACGGCATTGATAATTCCTAAACAGAAATCAACATCTGATTCAGTAAGTTATTTTATGCTGTTACATGCTCTTGTTCCTTTTCTCCTTTAGATGTGGTTTCCAACCATAGCTTACCGTGAATAATTTGTTATCCTCTGGAGCTTATGAAAATATCTTGTTTAGGTTTGCTGTTATAGTGGTGAGACTTAGAGCAACGAGCACTACAAATTAAACTGATACCATCTTTAGATTTCTATTGGCTTGTGATAACTGACTCTAGCATATTTGCATCTGTCACGTGAATCAGCCCGGCACAGTGGTAGAGTCTCCCGACTTGTGTCCTGGAGCTCTTGTGTTCAACCTTTGCAGAAATATGCAAGAGTAAGACTGTCTAGAAATTCCCTTCCTCAGTCCCCATGATAGAACCTGCGGAACTATTGAGATTGGGGCTTGGGATGATGGAGATAGGACCTTAAACCTTGGGTCGAGGCGGCGGCTTATCTTCTTGATCCCAATTCCCAAACAATCACACGTGTCTGGCTTATATAGCTGGATTTCTAAAAGATAAATCTCCTATAATAAGGAAGTTAATTACAAGAGGTCTATATTCCTGTGTTCACCAGAGTCTATAAATGCACTGCAATGCTCCATTAGCCATATTGTCTCTTGTTGCAGCGCCGTCAACTGCCTAGGTCGGCGCTCATATGCGGGCTAGACTCATTGCCTTTTGGATGCAGATCACCATAAAAAGTTGTACCTTTTGGCCTGGCGCTAACTATTTGGCGTGGAACTGAAGCACCATGAATTACTCGATAGTCATCCACCGTTGTGCGGACTTAGAGGTGGGCAAGTTTTCCCAAACAGGTTGCTGCCAGGGGTGAGGGGTGGGGTGGGGGGGGTGGGTGGGTGGTTGGGGTCCAAATCACTTGTGACAAAGCTCGTTGAATCACTTTTTTTTCTCGAACATGTAGGAGGACTGCACATCTTTTATTTATATTATAGAAAATTAAATGGTACCACTTACAGTTCCAATTCCCTGCCTAAGCAGGAAAAGGGGCCAACAAACTCTCTCCCACACTCACTGGCTGGCCGTAGGAGCTTACCCGACCGAACTAAGCCCCTCGCCCAGGCTCTTGAGATTCAGGGCACCTGCTAGGATCCAGTACATCGTTTCTTCTAAAAACAATTCTGAGCCACCACTAGAGAAGGATGAACACCATTAGACACAAACTTGTTTCTATGCACCCACAAGGACCACACACCCAAGATCACAGCAGAATTAGATCCTTTTCTCCTTCATGGGACACACCTGCTCCCTGTGGCGCATGCCTGTGTTAGTCTCTCAAAACTCTCTCAGTTCGCAAGAACATACACACTGGACACAGGTGGTTTTGGCGCTGTCAAAGACAGCTTTCAGGTTTATGTTGCTCTTCTATTTATAGTCCTAGATACATGCCATAGTGGCCTAGTGGTGCCGATAGATCAGGCGCTAAGGAGCAACTGACTCCACTACCCTAAAAAACAGGAAAGACTTAACAGACAAAGACTCGGCCAGCTGAAAGACCTGGCCTCTGCTCTAACTGTCTAACTGAATAAGCTGAAACGTAAACAACCTACAGCTGCTGCTAACTGAAGATGTTCAGGGATTATCAACAGCCTGCTCATCTATGGCACGGGCAGCGTCCAGGGTGTGCTGGTGCTCTTGCGCCTGGGTGCTGGTCATAGCATCAACAGCAAGACTGGGCGGAGGACAGTAAAACCTCAATTTACCTTTTGAGGGGGTGTTTGGATCACCCTAGCTAAAAATATTTTTGCAAAAAATAGCTATAAAGTGTCCAAACACCCATAGCTAATTGGTAGATTGTCTTAGCTAAAAATTAGCTACAAGCTACTAGTTAAAAATTAGTTGGGTGTATCCAAATACCCCCTGAGATAGGGTTCGATCCACAAGTATTCTTGGAGATATCTTCTAGCGAAGTTTTGTTAGGGCATCTATAATCACCCTCGGTTTAGGTCGCCATGGCACACGGACATCGAAGAACTTAAGACAGCGGAAGGTTAATCTGTGTCGAGAGGACCCGGAATCGTGATACCATGAAAGAAGTGTTTCAGGTAGGCTGGTTTTGCCTGTTTTTATCATAGGAACCAAACCAACCCGTACACACACGTTTTCAGTGGATTGGTTTCCACGGGTTGATAGTTTCTCACCGGAGCCAATTCAAGAAGCGATAGGCATGCTCAACTAAATGCAGGTAGTCACCAGCAGCAGCGAGCGAACCGTAGGGTGCTTGGGGTGTTTGGCGTGAAAACGTGTCAACAATCGTCCTGACAATGGCGTTCTGGCGTCACGACCGGGCGGTCCACTCGACGGGCATGGCCGACAATTTGTTGGACATCCGGCTCGCGAGCTTCGCCGACATCTTTGAGTCGCCGCGCCAACTGCTTTCGCCCCGTCGCCAAGACCATCGCATCCACATGTTACCTGACACGGCGCCTGTGGCCATCTGGCCTTATCGCTACCCCCAACTCCTGAAGGATGAACTTGAGCGTCAATACATCGACATGCTCCAGCAAGGCATCTTACGCGAGTCTACCTCACCCTTTTCGTTGCCGGTTCTCCTTGTCAAAAAGCATGACGGCTCTTGTGGTTTTGCGTCGACTACCGTGGCCTCAACGATTGCACCGTCAAGGACAAATTTCCAATCCCAATTGTTGATGAGCTCCTGGACGAACTCAAGGGCATCAAGTTCTTCAGCAAGCTCAACTTGCGTAGCGGCTACCATTAGGTGCGCATGCACCCTGCCGACGTCGCCAAGACGGCGTTCCGGACACACCCCAGCCACTTCGAGTTCCTCGTGATGCCGTTCGGCCTCTCCAATGCTCCATCGACATTCTAGGCCATGATGAACGACATCCTTCGCCCGTACCTTCGGCGTTTTGTTTTTGTGTTCTTCGATGATAATCTCATCTGTAGTCCATCTTGGGCTGAACATTTAAAACATGTTAGGATCGTGTTGCAGTTGCTGTGCCAGAACACAATCTTCGTCAAGCGTTCCAAATGCTTTTTCGCCGCCAGCTCCGTTTCCTATCTGGGTCACATCGTGTCGGTTGCCGACAGTCGCGATGGACCCGGCCAAGGTCGCTATAGTGGAGGCATGGTTGCAGTGCGCGTGCTCCGTGGTTTCCTCAGTCTCACCGGGTACTACTGCAAGTTCATTGCGGGCTACGGTGCTGTGGCCCGCCCATTGACAGGCTTGCTCAAGGGGGACACCTTCTCTTGGTCGGCAGAGGCTGACGCAGCCTTCACTGCCCTCAAGAAAGCTCTCATGTCTCATGTCTGCGTCGCTGCTTCAGCCTCCCGACTTCACCAAGTGCTTCATCGTAGACTGCAACACGTCTGGCAACGATTTGGGGGCTGTTATTCACCAATGGGATGGCGCCATCGCTTTCTTCAGCCGTGCCGTCACCGCACACCACCCTAAGCTGCCGGCCTATGAGCGGGTGCTCATTGGGTTGGTAAAGGCCGTTTGCCATTGGAGGCCTTACCTTTGGGGCCGGGCGTTCACGGTTCGCACCGACCATTCGGCCCTGAAGTTTATCCTTGACCAACGGCTGATCATGATTCCGCAACATACATGGGTGAGCACGCTTTTTCGTTTGCGTGGAGTACTGTCCCGGCAAACAAAATGTGGCGGTTGATGCGCTCTCGAGGCGCGACAAAGAGGTCTCCATGGCCTCATGTGCCCTTTCTGGACCTCCCTTTGATGTATTTGACGAACTCCGGCGCGAGTTGACACGCCACCCTCGCCGTTGTGCCATCGAGCTCCGCGCGCAGTTGAACGCTTGAACGACGCCTGATGGTTGGTTTGCTATGGATGGCTTGCTTCTCATTCGTGGCAAAGTCTTTCTCCCGGATGACTCCACTCTTTGGCCCTACATTCTAGAAGCAGCACACTCTGCGGGACATGAGGGCTCCGAGAAAACACTACACCGGCTACGATCATCCTTCTTCAATGAGCATGCCCACCGACTGGTTGGCGCTGATGTCCTCGGTTGTGTCACTTGTCAGCACAACAAGACCGAGCACTTGGCACTCGGCTGGGTTGCTGCAGCCTCTTTCGGTACCATCAGCGGTATGGTCGGATATTGCTATGGATTTCGTGGAAGGTTTTCCCAAGATGGGTGGCAAGTCGGTTATTCTGACAGTGGTAGATCGGTTTTCAAAGTACGCGCACTTCATTGCTTTGGGCCACCCGTACTCAGCTTGCTCCGTAGCCAGCGTTCTTTGACAACATTGTCCGCCTCCTTGGACTGCCATGTTCGATAGTCAGTGATCGAGACACAGTTTTCTCCAGTACGTTTTGGACGGAGTTGCTGCGTCTTGCTGGGCTTAAATTACTGCTCAGCTCAGCTTTCCATCCCCAGACGAACAGCCAATCAGAGGTCACTAATCGTATCATTGTCATGTATTTGCCCTGCCTTGCTGGGGATCGTCTGCATTCTTGGCTGCAGTGGCTTCCTTGGGCTGAATATTGCTACAACACTTCTTATCAGTCAACAATCCGAACCACGCTGTTCCAGGTGGTCTATGGTAGGGTGCCGCCTACTTTTCTTCAGTACCAACCTGGGCTGGCTCGTGCAGTTGCTGTGGATGCCCAACTCAAAGACCGAGATGAGTTTCTGGAGGAAATTCGAGATCGTCTCTTCTCCTTGCTCAGGATGTTATGAAATAGCGATATGACCAGCGGCACCAGGACATTTCCTTCGCAGTTGATGATTGGGTTTGGTTGCGTCTTCACCATCTTCAAGCAGTGGGCAGCACCACCGGTGCTCGTTCCAAGCTTCGGCCTCGTTATTATGGCCCTTACAAGGTGCTGGAGCGCCTCGGCGATGTTGCTTATCGCCTTCAATTGCCTGCTAATGCTCGGATTCATAATGTGTCTCATGTGGCCTTGCTCAAGAAGTACAAAGAACTGGCTCTGACAATGCCGCTTGCCTTGCCTCCGTTGCTCCATGGCCGTGTGATTCCTGCTCTGCAAAAGGTGCTGCGAGCTCGTTTGAACCGGGGTGTCTGGCAGCTCCTAGTACACATTGGGACGTGCTGCCGCCGACGCCACTTGGGAAGACTTGGACTATTTCAAGACAGCCTACCCAGCAGTTCAGCTCGAGGACGAGCTGTTTCTCGGGGAGGGGGGAAATGTTACCAATGCATTTGTGGGGAAAGTCTACTGGTGACGACGTGAGAGGCTGCGGCCAGCTGAGCCAATTATTTAGATCACAGAGGATTATTATCTATAGTTACTTAAGATAGAGTTTGATTAGTTTGCCTCCTAGAATATAAAGGAGATGCATCTATAAGCTAGGGCTTTCATCGAAGGAATAGACTCCCGTATTGACGGCGCGAGTTGCCTTCGACGCTGGCGAGGAACCCTTCCTCAGCCAGGGTATAAGAAGAACAGAACCGTATTGCATGATAGTAACTTATGTGTTGCAGTGCAGTTTTCAAAATGCTGCATCCTCAGAAATACTTGAATTATTTCCCCCTTATTTTTCCAGTGTCAAGCTATGAATGAAGAAGAAATATTTGAAGTTCAGGACAAAGGCTCACTTTTATCTCTTGGTTGGATTCATGTAAGTCCAGCTCTTTAGTTTGATTGTTTTCTTTTTTATCATGTCAATCGCTTAGATGTGTTTCATTGGAGTTCAAGTGTCTTGTTCTATGTTTTGTGCTGTATTTTATGATATATACAGAAGGATCACTGCTGAATGTAATGTTGAGAGCCTTCTCTCTCTTTTTTTTCACTTAAATTGCCTAAAGACAAGCTGAGCACAATGATAAACAATCTGCTTAAGCTCTATGAAAAATGTTTTGTGTGCACTCATTCACCAGGCCACTGGTAGTTGCTGATTGTAGATCCTTAGCTGCTCTCAAACAAAAGTATCCATAGTATTTAATCGTGTGCTGGATAATTTCTGAATGGGCTTTATTGTTTGAGTTGTCCGTTTCATAAAAAACAGTACTCAAACTTACTTTAACTTTGACTGGTAATATATGTTAAAATCTCTATATTGGTCACATGAAATCAATATCTTTTGATTTATATGAGAATACTTTCCAAATATTATGTTCTTTTTGCTAACATGTTACTATGAAAATTCATTCTCGAAGTTGCTTGGTCCAAAGCATCTTATATTCTTGAACACTATTCTGTGCTTATTAACAGCACTTGTTATTCGAATCATGTTATTCGGTGATTGGAATGCAACACTGTAGTTTGTTTACTAACTTTGTTGCTATTTTTCTACCATTCTTCTCAGACACATCCAACACAAACTTGCTTTCTATCCTCCATTGATCTTCATAATCATTATGCATATCAGGTGACCACTTGACCTTGTTTCCTACTTCCACTCTACCACTAGTAGTTTCCTTTTGTGCTCAGCACTTGGTGATCCCATTGTCTTATTACTGTTCTTGTAGCTAAAGTGACTTTTTTTTATAAAATAATCTATATGCAGTTTATAATTTAGCTTTTGCACAAAGATTTAGAATATAAGATACATGATAGCAATGCTGTCATATTAATATCAAGATCATTTACTAAACTAGTAGAGAAGCACGTGCGACACACACGTGTCAAAAAAAATCTCACAATCGAATATAATGTTATATCTAGATACATATTCTTTACACGGGCGTGAATGTATCTCTTAGCCCTAGCTGGTGGTGGTTGTGTGTGGTTTTGTACTCGGGTTTCCAACCCTTTTTCTTCTTTAATATAATAATATGCAGCTCAACTACGTGTTCGAGAAAAAATATATATCTAGAATCCTAGATACACTTGTAAGCCATTATTCTGAAATTTATAACATTTACGTTGATTTAGAATGAGAAATGGCATGATTCTCCGGAATTTTATAATCATTAGTTAATTTTAGTGTTGCATTCATGCCGATTGCATAGTGTCTCTGGTGCAAAATAATGTTTTCTTTTCAAAACCATCTAGGTTTAGACCCGACATGAATCTCCTTGAGTTTCCAAAACCATGATCAAATCTTTATATAAATCAAATTCATATTTGTAAAGCCAGGGTCATAGCCTAGCTCCCTTCTTTCTCCCCGGGTCATAGCCTAGCTCCCTTCTTTCTCCCCGCGCGCGTTGTCTCCCTCCTAGCGCAATTGATGAAACCCAAGCAAACTACATAACAGACATTATACCTGTAGATTCACAATCCTTCTAGTGCTCAATTTCTGCCCAAGCATTTTTCTTGAAGTGCTCATACAAGAACAAGAGATCTGCAATTTTGTCAAACCCTTAATGTACAAATAGTACGATGAGGAATCTCATCAATGCTTATCAAATTTTCAGTATATGTATACTGAAGCAAAAATACTTCTAGATCTAAGGTCATCAAGCACCAAACAATTGGACCTTGTTGGGAATTATCATTACTATTTATGAGAACACAACATGATCGATAAACTGATAGCAAGTTGCATGCTTCTTACAACTATTTGCTCCAAGAGTCAAGATGATACCATTATTCCAAGAACAAGCGGCACTCTACTCCTTAGCATATACTTCGCAGTGGTTTTGGAGAATTCTTCTCGTTTTGCTCAGCTCCAAAAGTGACTACGTTAGGCTTCAGCATGATACCATCAAACAGAACCAGCCTGCGGTGTATCAATGCATACTTAATTGGAAGAAAAAAAAAGTCTATCAACAATCCTTAATATCCTTACTTTTAGACTTCAGTTAACTCGACACATGTAAAGCATATTGCAATGTCGTCTAAAACACACCCAAATAGGCAATGCTGAGCAATAACATGGTCCCAAACATTTGCTTCGAAACTTTGTAGTCCTCAGTGCATCTCCCAATAATTTTCCACTGCTTAGAACAACCATCATACTATTGGAATACCATAGTTCAAAGTACTAAAATGATCATAAGACATCTAGCTTTGGGTAGACGCAATAATTAATAGTTGACAACAATAGTTACTGTATCTGACAAAACTGTACTTTGCTCTTATATTTTCCAAATTAAATCATATGCTCTACATATGGTTTGCTGCTGCAAAAATTTGAACAGGAACCAGCTCTCAATCATCATATGGGATTTCTCTACCTAAAAATAGTAGATCAGCTGTCAATCATTCATGTGGGTTTTCTCTAATGAATAGTAGATCAGCTATTAGTTGTTAGACCATGAGTATGGCTTTCAGAAATTGAGCAGCAGATCACCTCTCTATTTTTAGACGATTTCTGTTTACACAGACACCCCACCTACAAAAGATTCATATAGTTATGTAAAATATTGTGAATTTAAAACTATGTATATGAGATGTGACTTTGGTACTCCTAGACGAGGATGGAGATGTGAGTTTGGAAGGTCAGGTAGTACCTAAGAAGGATATTTTTCGATATTTGGGATTGATGTTACAGGGGGACGGGGATATTGATGAAGATGTCAGCCATAGGATTAAAGCGGGATGGATGGAGTGGCGTCAAGCATCTGGAGTCCTATGTGACGAGAGGGTACCACAAAAGCTTAAAGGCAAGTTCTATAGGACGGCAATTAGACCCGCAATGCTATATGGGGCTGAGTGTTGGCCTACTAAAAGGCGACATGTTCAACAGTTGAGTGTTGCAGAGATGCGTATGTTGCGTTGTATCTGTGGGCATACAAGGTTGGACCAAGTGAGGAATGATGACATACGGGATCGGCTAGGAGTAGCTCCAATTGAAGAAAAACTTATTCAACATCGGCTGAGATGGTTCGGACATGTCCAAAAGAGACCCTTGGATGCACAAGTGCATAGAGGCATCGTAAGATGAGACAATAACGTGAAAAGAGGCAGAGACCGACCAAAGCTAACATGGGATGAGGCAATCAAAAGGGACCTAGAAGTTTGGGATGTTTCGGAAAAGTTGTGTTTGAATAGAAGTGTGTGGAAATAGGCTATCCATGTGCCGGAATCTTGATTTAGGTTTTACCCCCTAGTTGCCCGCTTGTTTCCTCCCGTTGGTGACTCTTGCTGGGTTTCAACTCTAGCCTACCCCAACTTGCTTGGGACTGAAAGGCTTGGTTGTCGTTGTTGTAATATCGGGTTCCAAAAAATTATTATGAAGCTCGAAGGACGAGACACCAAAAAGAAAAAATATTAAAATGTATTTAATATATGGCGTCGTCCCTCTTGTATCTCTCTCCCTTTGTATACCATTTTCTCCCTTCCTCTCTATCTCTGCCTATTTCTCTCCATCTCTCTTGCTTTCACCCTCCCTGTCCCCTTCTCTCCCTCTCTCTCTCAGTGTTCTCTCTCATGTCACCCCTATATCCCTCTCATATAACCTATCTCGCCTTCCTTTGTCCCTCCATCCTCCCTCCCTCCATCTCACATGTGACCTCTATCTCTTAACTCCCTCTCCAACACTCATGTAACCTCTCTCCACCCCTCTTCACTTCTCTCTCTCCTCCCCATCTTCCACCCTCTCAAGGTTTTCCTCTCTCATGTGACCTCTATCTCTAATTGCTTGAGGAGAGACCCTTGCAAGTTGCAAAGAAAAGGCATCAATCAGTTTGATGGGATAGACACCAGCGTGTGCCAATTCACCATATAACATGTCATTGTCAGAGCTAAATTGAACTCAAAATAAAAGCATGTTTCAATCTCATGAAAAGATATCCAAGAAGTAGACTACCAACCCATAATCATTGCAGCTAATTGATTAGAAAAAACAAAACACTACTCACAGTGGACGTTATCTGGGCCTTGACGTCATTGTGGCCATGCTCGGACGGCGTCGTTGCACTGCCTCCTAAGAAGTTTGGCCTTGAGTAGCAGCAGAACTCACCACAACAGCAATATTGAAGCCCACTCATGCACAAGTGCATAATAATAATGAACTTGTTTGTTTCTACGATGCGATGGTAGGCAAGAATGTCATTATTAGTAACAAACTTCAACTATATATATCGAGCTACATCCCAAGTACAAAAGCGTATCTTGATCTATAAAAAAATGAAATGGCAAATAATCTGGTATCAAAAGAACCCTTGAACTTCCTTTCAGATGGGTCATCAAGCTTCCAGAAAGTAGTCTTTTTCGGTTGAAATTAACCTGTTGTAGTTCCAACATTCTTCAATGATTAGCTTGCATCTAACACAACTGATCACACATCAGCAAAATCCACAGTCATCAGCAACTGCAAGCAAAAGAAAGGTAGGATTGAGTTGCCAGTTAGCCATGTACTACATGCAACATGTAATTGTCATCTGGGTGAACAATTTGAAAATGCATTTGCTAAAAATGTTTGAATTTTTAGATGCATGAATTTTTCATTTTCCAAATGGCATGTACATCATTAAAAGATGGCTCATAAAGAAACAATTCTGCTTTGTACTCTTTCTGGTACTACATATGGACAATCGGAAAAGAAAAATAGACAGGAGATTATTTTTATGAGCAATGTGTGAATATGAAGAGGGAAGGCAGGAAAAGAAGGTCATACCAGATTTAATAGTTACCTTTTACATCTTCTCTCGACCAGCTGTCAATTAACAAAAGAACATTTAATATTATTATCCATAGGCTAACATGACAGGAATAATTTTACTAAAGAGTTACAAATTTCTACCTATTCACCTAAAGAACTTTCAATGTGAACCCTTTTGGTCCTTCACAAAAGGTGCAAGAACAACAGGTATAGGTCTATTCTCGAGCTCATGTATTTCCAAAGAGCAATACAACAACAGTCAAAAGGTAACTTGCAAAAGCCAATTAGATGCACCTAAACACATTCATCCAAAAAAAGAATTGAAGCAATGCAGTGAGATAAGCATATCTTGAAAATCTCCCTAATCACCCAACCTTTTTTTGCAAGGACACCCTACCTTCTTGTGTATAGAACCCCAAAACCAATCACATTCTGAGAAGCTGAGAACTCCAAAGCGTTCAAGATTGGCTACATAATTTTGTTCCTAGAAAAAAGATCCTGAGTGGACCAAGTAACCAAGGACTCTGCAGATTTGAGTGACCAGCAGAATGCCAACTCTTGCAACAAAAATGACCATATGTGCAGAAAAATTCAAGGTTGCAAATGATTATATTCAGCCTAGGTATTTTTGTAAGTTTGTATGCTGCAAACCTTGTCCCCGGGAACTGTTACATGCCAAGAAATCAAAACTATCATCACTCATTCGATGCTTTCGAGTTCACCTCTTTTAGTTCTAAACAAAGCACAACAGCTTCAGATTCGGAAAAAAAAGAGAACCATGTTCATAGTGCCTCCAACAGTTGGAACTGGAAATCTGCAGAGAAAGGGGCATGGGATTATAAATATTTGCGAATTGTATATTTTCATTCAATCAAAAAAGGCCAAAAGTTTCAAGGCCAGCTAACTGTTCATGTTCAAACTCCAGCCTGCTGAGAGTAAGAAAGAGAGCTAATTAATGAAAATAGAAATATCAAGCACATCACATGATCCAAGGTCAGCAGATGCAAGAATGCTACTATTGTCATGTACCAAACATCATTTACATAACCTGAAGTAGCCTACATTTTAAGGATTTGGTGAGTGAATTGCGGTGAAAAGATTAAAAACGCATTTACAAAAATGCAATTTCTAGATTCACAATAAATAACTCCGATGAGTGATTGGCCGTCATGATTCGTGAGCACAAAAAAGAAATTTAGTACTTCAACTACCGCAGTGTGGGAATACAGAGAAAAAAAATACTGCTGTAGACAGTAGTATACCTCTTGTTCAACCATTGCGCATGTTTGATTCATGCCTGCTCCCCACCTCTTGGTGATAGCCAAAACTTTATAACTTTGTAATCACTGCATCATGTGGATAGCGGCCAATCTGCAGGCTCGCTAATTTAGCTGAATGAATCAGCAGCCAAGCAATTTGATCACCCAGAGATGCATGCACATGATGTTATTTCCTCCCTTCAACAGTATACATTAAATACTGTGAGTTACTAAATACTGGGAGCTACTAAAATAACAGACAATTAGGGCCTGGGCAGCTGGGCGGTGAAGGCATCGCGGACGGCTGCAGTCTGGCACGGGTGCGGCAGCCGAAGCATCACGTGGGCGGCGTAGACGGGCGATGCGGGCGCCGCAGCCGGGCGGCATGGGCGGCTGGGGTCGGGGTCGTGAGTGCCGCAGCGAGCGCCATAGCCACCGGGACCGGGGTGCCATGCGACGCAGCAGGACAGCGTGGGCGACCAGGACCGGGGTTGCTGGCGCTGCAGCCAGGTGGCGTGGGTGCCTGGGGTGCCGGGATGCGCCTGGGGGGGAGGGCTGGTGGCTAGGGTGTCGGGTGGAGCGGTGCGCAGGCGGCATCCGGCGCCGGGGTGCGCTGGGCGGCACTGGCGGCTAGGGTGCCGAGCGGAGCCGTGTGCGTGCAACGGCCGGGACGTTGGTTCTCGAGGAAACCAATGAAATATTTATTTATTTATTAGAAAGAAATGAATGAGATTGGGGAGGCAAAATTAGGAAGGTGGCAAATCAGCCCAAAACGCAAGGTAGCCTTCTCGTACAATTCAGGTGGGTATGGGTATGAATTAGGTGAGAAAAAGAGAAATGGGTGAAAACATTTTGCATCTATGGGTTTTGAGCCTTTCCACCCTTTTCCAATCTTCTCCGATCTGCGTAGTGGGGCCAGTGTGAGGGCTTTCGTAGGTAAAAAAGGTTTAACGAAAACTCGCTCTTTTATAGCGTAGATTGGTCCTGTGTTGTGTTTTTCTGCTTCTACTTTGGTTCCCTTGAAGCTAGTATCAGGAAGGCTGACTTTCTCTGGGAGCCTAGTCTTATCTGCCATGTTTGTTTTGTACCGTGGAGCTTCATTTTATTAAGAGAAAATTATTTCCTTGGCCCAAAAATTCTGAAACTTCCCCACATGACAAAAAACTTATGTTTCATGCCTTCCTTGACACTTCCCTTAGTTTAGAGGCCTAAAGTTGTTAAGTAAAGTGTAAAAAGACGACTTTGCCCTTTATATACACCTCGATGGCCACAGGGTGTCTAGGTTCCAGCCACCACCAAGCTTCGAACTAGAATAGGAGAAGGTCATGTCCATCTCTTGGCGACGCGCTATGGCTTTAGCTCGTTGTCCCCTTGGGCCTCCTGCTGCCGCCTTCAGGCGAGCGAGGCCGTGGCATCACCGGCAGGGAGGAGCAGTCCGCTACCCTGATGTGCTGGCTTGATGCACAGCCAGTAGAGTTGGTCGTGTACATCGCACTGAGAATCGAGACGCCGCTACGACGGAGTAGGTGGTTGAGCTAGAGCTCACCGGGACGTGCTTCCTGTGGGCTTTGAGGAAGCTCAACGGTACCACCGCCTCCCTGACGCGGAAGCGGAAGACATCCTCCCCGTGGGGTTCGCGCTACCGTGGGCTCGTGACCACAGTGTGGGTTCTACAGACCAGCGTGCTCACGCACGGCACCGTGGCAGCCTTCCTGACGCACTACCGCTGGAGCTCCAACATCGATGGTCTATTCGGGCGCTCTCTCTTCGTGCTTCCCATCATCTTCGACCAAGCGGCCAACGTGCGGGTCGTGCAGGGAAGACAGGTCGGGGTGCAGGTGCCAAGGCACACCGGAGAAGAATATGGACACTTCGATTGAGAAGGTGTCGCCCCGGCGGTTCGGGGTGTGACGCCAGTGGCGCCCTCCCGCCGCTGGCAGCGCCAACACCGGCAGCCTCGCTCCCGCCGCTGGCGGGGTTGGCTGTGCTCCCGCTCACACTTTGGCTGGCCAGAGAAGGGAGTCAGGGGCAAATTTGTCTATTTCCTCTTGTGCCTAACGGAAAAGGTGACGGACTTCACTCAAGTGTCAGGAAATGAATCGGAAATTTTTTTGATGTCAAGTAGGGAACAAAAAATTTTCTGGGGCCAAGGAAGGAACCAAGGTTTTATTTAGAGCCAAGGAAGGAATTTTCGCTTTTACTAAACAGAGTGAAAACTGCGCCCAGTGTGGCTTGTGTCCTCGACATCTGCACCGTTCATAGTATCTGCAGTCCATCCATCATAATGTTCTGCCTAGTTTTTAGTGCTGTGGTAAAACTTAGATACACACTTCAAGATCGAAAAACGTCATGCATGCTATGTTGCATTTAAATTCTCTGGGCAGAATATTAAAAAAAGGTAACACAAACAATATCAAAGTTCCATTGAATATATACCTTCATTGTAACATTGATTGTATTGGCACATACTGTATACATCAAGACTGTACAGGTGGGCTAAATGCTAACGGGCAATGGTGGGTCTTGTTAAGGGTCGAAGAGGCGACACGCCTGAAGCTAGCAACAGTGTCTAGGCTGGATACAGCAGAGGACATTGGGGGTACAGATTCCCATGTATCCATATTCGATACTCATAGACAGGCATCATGAGCCTGAGTAAGGAATGTTGCGTTGTTAACATAGCTGCTGCGCTGGAATTGCATGGATGAGGATTCGCTTCGATACAAGATTAAGAGCATTCAATATGGAATTTATTGGGCTGTCCTAACTGCTGAACATGGGACTAGTTGATACACGGTAGATATAGATGGAGATGAGTATGGTGTAGCTTAAATTTATTCCATTAATTAACACAACATCATATTTGAATTCCATTAAATAACACAACATCATATTTAACAAATGTAACTGAGTAGTACTTTGTCAATTACAATTTACATTATACATTCTTCACTCTTTAACACCCTCGTTTCATATAGACTTATTTATAATGAATTTTTAATCTATGAGAAAATACCATAATTCCAAACATACAAGATACTGAAATTTGGAAATAACTGCATTTGGTACTGAAATAAAGCGACCGATACTCAATACAGACTTACATGAGAAGAACAAACAATGTCCAACTGTCTTACGAAACCTTTTGAGTTTTTGGTGCTGCGGCTGTATTTAATTCCAAATCCAACCTCTCAAGAATACAAGCTATAAAACTTGAAAGCTCCGACTATAGGCATAAAAACCTGGCATTGTCCTGTTAATGCCACTATCAACATTGAGAACTGTATTGCTCCTATGCCACAACTAGCTAAATGATATGTTGAACCCATTCGCCCTTCTGGTCTGTAACATTAAACAATCAGAATAGCATCGGAGCTAAACAACTAAAACTTCTTTGGCACGAAACTATTGTTGATGATAATACATGCAAAGCATGACTATGAAAATAAAGCTTCTTTGATATGAAACTATTGTTGATGATTTGATCCGAGCATGGCTTTCATTGTTTGTAGTCATAGTACTGCTCACTGAAACGGCTTTCTTCCTATATAAAACAATTTGTTAAAAATTTTATTTGATGTCATATAATAATTGACGCAATTAAGGAACTCATAGACTACCTTCGAAAATAACTTGTGATTGGTAAAGGAAGATTTCTCTGAGAATTTGTATATACTTCCTCCATGCTTAGCAGCACAGGTGGAAAATCATAAGACATGGGTTGGGATCGTTGCTATTCGATCTCGCTGCTGGTATTTGTAGAAGGTAGTAAATAATTTCAGGAACAATAAAACAAAATGTTATGTAAACTTAGTGGGAGTCGAAGTAAGTAAGACATAGTTTAATGGGAATAAATTGAGTAGCCCTCTAAATTGATGTACGCTATAGTGAAAATCAAAGTAAATAACATCATTTGCTGAGCTCTGTCAGCACACATCTTAGAGCTTCATCTGGATGAAGTAGATGTTGAGGGCACCAGCCCCCCTGGGCGCTAAACAATTATCGCTTCTTAAATCTGGGATTCCTTATTACTCCGTCCCTTTTTATGATGTTTGGCGCATCGACATGTCTCGGATACACACATGTAACCATTAGTTTTATATGAAATGATATTAAAACTAGCTAAATTGTCATGCGTCTACATTCAACAACAAATCGTATCAACCTAAATTGTTTTCACTAAGATTACAATTTAATAACAATTTATAGTTTTTTGCAGCAGAAATTTTCATCACTACATTCCTCTCGAACACGACATGCTAATATGTAGACAAGACAATTCATGTTCAAAAGTTCATAGAGTTTCTGTCCCAATGCTATCCTACCAGATTGTTGCTCCATAGGCAAATGCCTGTGTATTGCTACAGCCAACAAAAAATCATACCAACCTAAATTGTTTTCATGAAAATTACAATGTGACTACATTTTTTTTCGAATGACGCAGGAGAGCTCCGTGTAATTTCATTAAGAAGAAGAAATATGAAATACAACAGAGAGACAGGGCTGTCCCTCTCCCTCCAGAACAAGGGGCAGGCAACAACTTGCACCTAAAACCGAACCACCAACAACAAAAATCAGACGCGCCGCACAAAGGCACAACCACTACTGGTGCAAAAGCAGCCCCTGAAGGTCGGTTGCTGCAGCCATACACCACAAGGAACACTCATCGGCCACAGTTTGCAAAACTAATTGAACACTAGGCCAAGCGCCCTCAAACACACAGGAGTTGTGGTGTTTCCAAATCTCCCAGGCTACCAGCATAAACAAGGAATTTAGACCCTTCCTCAACTCCTTTGAAACTCCCTTTATAACTTTGGACCACCATCCTGAAAAACGAGAGCTCCCTGGTTGAGCCACCAGAGCAGGCAGCCCCAATCTGTTAAAGATCAAAGTCCAGATTTGCCGAACAAACACACAAGAGACAAGGATATGTTGAATTGACTCTTCTGCCTGGTCGCAGAGAGGGCATGCAGCAGGGTGAGATAGCCCCTTTTTTGCAAGTCTATTAGCCATCCAACACCTGTTTTTAATTCCTAGCCAAATAATGAACTTGCAACTCAAGGGCGCCCAAGACTTCCAGACATGTCTTCAAGGGGCAAATTTAATTGTCCCAGTGAAGAAGGCCTCATTGGCCGACTTACTAGTGTATGTACCATGGCCGGTCAAGTGCCAACTATGCTGATCAGGTACGTTCTGTTGAAGTTCCATGTTGTCCACTAAGCTCCAGAGCTGCAGGTACTCAAGTAGCACTTGTACTGTCAGGGAACCTCTAATATCAGATACCCAACTACAGTTACTCAGCTCTTGAGCTACTGTCCTTTGCTTCTTGGCCCTTTTTGGGATTAGATTTATCAAGTTAGGAGCCCACTCAGCCACTGTTTTCCCTTGCAGCCAGCGATCAGTTCAAAATTGTCAATGTGATTACATCATTTTTATATTTTCTTTTACAATAGAAATTTTCACTACGTTCCTCTTGAACACGAGATGCTAATATGTAGTCAATTCATGCCCAAAAGTTCATACAGTTTCTGTCCCAATGTTATGCCAGAAGATTGTAGATCCATAGGTAAATGCCCATGCATTGCTATAGGCAACAAAAAAAAAAAAATCATATCAACCTAAATTGTTTTCAAGAAAATTACAATGTAATTACAACATATGTATACTTTTTTGCAATAGAATTGTGATAAGAGCTTAAGCGGCTACGGAGGTTGTAGCGGAAGGTGGGTGCTGGCTGGGGCGTAATGTGGCGGAACCGCTGATTTAATCCGAGCTAAGCACACCAGCCACCACATGGCTTACAGTGCACTTCGACCAAATCAAACCCGGTCGTCCGTCGAGCTACCTAACAGGGCACTCGATGTAAGCCCTTGAGAAAGAGCCACAACAGTTACAACAACCCAACATTGCATACATACATAACTTGATTTATTACAAATCAATTTCTCAAAATAATATACAGTCATATCGAAATAGTATTTCAAAATAACTCGTAGAGGAAAACGTTGACATTGAGCCCACCATTGTCATTCTTGATCACAAAGTGCCTGAAAAGAAAAAATATCAACAACGGATGAGTACATGGGGTACTCGTAGCACTTACCCGTGAGCGGTATCAGCCCGACACATTTGAGAGTATGCAAGGCTTTATGTGGACTGGACTCTAACCCGCATAAGCTTAATAAGAGTGAGTCCTTAGTTTCATTTTTCATTCATTTATAAAGCATAAACATAATTGTCATTATAATCCATAACGCATATATCTGATATCTCATAAATGTAAACACATAAGTACAAGAATGTAATACTGAAAAGCATGATTAAATAAATAAGATATTTAATTTGTTACTACGTTGTCCGGTAGTGATATTGGTATTCTCACACCTGGTGAGCATCAGCGAGTCGAATTGATTTTAATTCCTGCGGATAACTACAATGTCAGGGGTATATATTTATTAGCCATCGCGTTCCCACATATATCCTCCATTTTAACCTGTCTTGCCCCAAGATTCAAAGGGCTCCCACCTAGCAAACAACAACCAATGCACATGAAACTTACTTTCTTGACTATACTGGACTAAATGAGTACAACATAATTACTAGGGATTTATTTGAGCACATTTCATATAGCATGCATTTTCTCATTCAATAAATATCTAAAAGTAAACCCTAGGGGTAGATCTGTTATTTACTAGTAATAACTAGGGCTACCAAAAATATATGTGATCATATGACATAAATAGTACTCAGTCCAAGTTTCACAATTTTTGGAATCAATTTAACCCATTTTTGGCATTTATTTAGTTTTAACTAGCATGCTAGCAATCATGCGCAAAAAGTCATTTCACACATCCCCTTCATAACCATTCTGTAGATCTACTAAAGAGGAGCACAATGCAACTGAGTTTGCATTTTTAGCATTTTTTATTCAATTTACTACGAATTTTCAAAGTTCACAGCTCAAAAAATCTCATTTATATCATAAATCCCGAGGGCCAGGGACCTAGACATGATTATTTTCTAGACTCCCGGGGCCAAACTGCGAGATCCACGAGACTCATTCAACTGCGCATGAATGGAAACATAAATAACCAAAACACAGGGGCTAGATCTAAAAATAGCCAGCCCCGTTCATCTACCTCTGGTCAGGGGGATGGCACGCACGGCGGCCGGAGATTCCGGCGCTCGCACCGGCATGTGGAGGCTCGGTCTTGGAGCCGTGGTGGTCCGTGAAGGTGTTCCCGGACGTGGGTCGTCGTTTCCCCTTGACCTTGCCTCGCGGGGTGGACTGGACGAGCGGGGAATCGCGCGTGAACCGGAGGTGGCGACGACGCACAGCTCCCTGTCCGCGATGCGCTCGATCCGTCAACGCAGACATGGGGGAAGGCCGTGGCAGCGCGGGAACGTGGGGAATGCGGAGGAAGTGGAAGTAAGGCGCGGGGATGGCCCGAGGGTGGACCTCCACGGCGAGCATGGTGGCGCAGCGCGGTCATGGTGGTGGCGTCCGGTGGAACGGAGGGCTGGAGGTGATGGCGGTGGCCTGGATCTTGGGGAAGTTGGAGCGTGGGTGGAGGCGAGCTCTGTGTGCTTGGTGGCCTGGCAGACAGAGGTCAGGAGAGGTGGCGCCCAGCTCTGTGCAAAGAGGTTGGGAGAGGGCAAGGGAGGGAGACAGAGCAAAGGCCGAGGCTCGGCTTCCACCCTAAGGCGCCGGGTGTAGGGCGTAGGGCGCAGGGCAGCGCGGGCAGGGGGCTAGGGCAGCGTGGCGTTGGAGACCGTCGTCCACGTGGCAGCCATGGCCTGGGCATGGCGCATTCCCGCCCAGGTGGGGCCCACCTGTGACATGCACAAGGGAAATGAAATATCTCGAAATTGGTAAAATGGCCATTTGACCAGGATAACAGATTTCGGAATCTCGCTTATTTCAAAATCTAATTGGCCGATTTAGAAGAAACACAAAATACAAGAACTGTTTAGATTTTTGCACTCTACAACTTTGTTATAAACATTGATATCATGTTCTGTACAAATTGGTGGTTCAAATTTGAACTTAAGTTGATGACCCATGTTTGACCAAGGTTTATTCTAAACTTAGAAATTCTAGAAGTCCATTTTATGACCACTTTAACATAGAGTGTATTATACCAGTGTTGTTAAGGGTTTCATGGCCTACAACTTTTGTATATAAAGTTTTGCATGATAATGACTTCTAAATCTCCAGAATGTGAATTTACTACTGAAATCCTGCTTTGATCCATTGTTGCAGCTGAAGCTTATTTGGTTCAAAACCATATCAAAGCCTTTATGCATGTTAGTGGTTAAAATACCAATGTTGTTAAGTTGTAAGTCCTCTATAAGTTTGGTATATAATGTTTTCTTTAATTCATGCTAGATTTTGAAATATAAGCACAGATTTGTGCTAGAGTCAGGTCAAACTGTAGTTTTACTTTGTGTATAGTCTTCCTTGTATTAGACTTTTGAGTGACCAAATTAGGTCCAATCACTTCAATGTCAGGTCCATTTGAAAGCTGATAAGTTTAATTTCATTTCAGAGTCAGATTGATTTTGAAATGCTACAGTGAAATTAAAAGTAATTTCAAAATAAAGTTTGGGGAAGGGCTGAACATCTAGACTTGGAATTTTCTAAGTATAGGCTGACTTGGTTTGGTTCGAACTTTTGAACCTCTTAACGTCTGATTTTAAAGATGGTCAAAATATTAAAGTTGAAGGCAACGTCTCAAACTAAAACTTTTGTATTTGAGATTTCGTGTGAAAATGTATAGATTTTTAACTACCCTAGCCAAACAACGCAAAGTTTTGCATATTCAACTAGAAAATTTTGACTTAGTGATTTATTCGCCTAGTTTTTGTTCCGCTCTAATCATGACTAAATCCTAATTCATCATGAGCATCGATCTAACTGTGTGTTAGGGCTTTTGAGATGTCGATGAGAGTGAGAGATGCAGTGCAAGGGACCAACACAAATAGATTGATCTTGCGTATCCAAACTAATACTGCCTTTTATAGGCTTAGTCTAACAAACCAAATTTAATACAACTAAAAGCACCTAACTTTTAGCTAACTCTCCTCCAAGAACAGCTCGTCCTAGAAGCTGGAAATTATGGTAGTCCTTGAACTAGTCCATAGGCTCCCACGATGCGACGTCATTGAGCGTCCCTACCCATTGGACCAAGACATGCCAGGATCCCGACGAAGCCGTGCACGAAGAACATGCTTATGCATGGGCAGTAGCTGCTATTCTCAAGGGCCGGAAGCGGTGGGGACGCGTCGGGCGGTGCACCATGAACAACTTGAGCAACCTGACATGAAAGACAATGAATACAAGCGCCTGCCGGTAGCTGGAGGCGATAAGCCACTATGCCGATGCGTCCTAGGATCTGGAATGGCCTAATGTAGCAAGGGCCGTCCTTCCTTGTCACCCAACCCACCAAAGATAGGGCTTGGCGATGAAGGTGAAACTGTTACTAACCTTGGGGATTAGAAATAAAGATTTGTCCATAGGACTTGGTGTGTATATATAGGTAGATAATATATGGGCCATATGGGCCTTAACACCGCCCTTCAAACTCAAGGTGTAAGCGCAGGATTTGAAGCATTGAGTTTGAGCATGTCAAGCCGATGTTGGTCTCTTGTTTGTGCTTTTGTGAAGAAGTCTGCCAGCTGTAGCTCTGAGGGAGCGTATTGACGATCAATTGTTTTCTGGTGACAATGAGGCCGAGTAAAGGAGGCATCAACACCAATATGCTTTGTAAGTCTCGAAGTATTGTCACAAAGAAGAGGTGTAGCACCATCACAAGAAACCCCAAAATTAGCCAACAACCATCGCAGTGATATGATCTCTGAAGTGGTGGTGGCAAGTGCACGAAGCTCGGCTTCTATATTAGACCGGGAGACAACTGCCTATTTCTTGGATTTCCATGCAATAGGAGAGGATCCTAGAAGAATATAGTGGCTGTGATAGAGCGGCGATAAGTAGGATCACTTGCCCAAATAGAGTCCGAGTAAGCATGAAGCTGAAGCTGACTCTCGCGAGCACAGAACAAACACTGAGATGCTATCCCTCTCGTAAATATCACAACACGAAGCAAATGCCAATAATGAACCGAAGTGGGTGCACTCACAAATTGGCTCAAAATATGAATGTTATGAGCAATGTTAGGTCTGGTAATTGTGAGGTAAACAAGGGTACTGTTGTCGTGGGAAATCGGTTACTGTTGTCGCGGGAAATTGGTTGGCGATCGTACGAAGGCTAACACAGGATGAGCCGTGAGATGCGCTGCAGCTGCGGTTGTCTCTCCTGTGACGTGGCTCGACCGGTCCCGCAGTTCGAGGGACGTTTCGGCACCACCTGCCTTGACCTACTAGCCAGGGAGGGTGTGATGAGCATTGTGGTCGTCGGGGAATCACTCTGAGAATGCACAACACAACTAAACGTTAAATTCGAACCGAATCACTCGGATCGGCTTCCGCGCACATGCCGATTGGCTCATCTTGTGGACGAGTGTCTTATCGCGGGTCAATAGATAAAGCAATGAAAACAACAAGAGGATGACAAACCTGCCTAAGATCATGATCAAGACGATTAACTACTCCAAAGAAGTTCATCCAAAACAGAAAATACATGCAAAGACAGGCGCTAGGTGCATATCGATATCTTGAGTTGCTGTATGCATACGTTGCAGCGCATATTATGGGCTGTGGCAATTGGGTGAACTATATACACCTAGTTGGATGATATCAATCTATAGCGTTAAGCACGGGTAAAATACTAGACTGATAACACATGGGATAACTAGCAAACCTTGCCGTAAAAAAACGCTTTAGTACAAGGTCTACCACGGTAATCCTAAGACTAAACAACCCTAACATTATCTACTAGAGAACACATTAGAGCAGCATGACACTTATTTGAAAAAACCCTAAGAATAAGGGTGGCGATGCACCGAGAGTTGGTGGCGAGACGCGCTGCTAGGAACGTATGTCGTCGTATTTATTCTGAATAAAGGGTTACATATTTATAATCCGGAGACTTGACGTGGGACGCCACATCCGTATCGAAATAGCAAAACCCTAAATTTACTTCCTAAGATACACGGCCCATTGGGCCTCAAGATACAAGCAAGCCGCCTTTGAGCGGGCGGTCCATGAAGCACATCAGCCAATCCGATGCCTTGATCCCAGATCAGCTAGGTTTTGGCGGTAGCACATGCCCCCCTAGTTTTGACCATGAATTTCCTTTCATCTCGAAACTAAGAAATCGACCCTACAGCAAATCTTCTTTTGTTGGTCATCATTATTGTCGAGTAAGCGAGCTTCGGTTGTCTACTATCCTTCGGTCACAAACTGCACTATTGATCCCTTGTCTACGCCTTCGGTTGTGATACCTGTGAGGCTGCTTTATCGAAATTCGGGACCCTGATCCTTGTTTTTTCATGCGCGTGTAGGTCCCTGTGCTAGGTGACTCACTTCAATCCTTTGTTGCTGTTCTGCCCTCCTTTATCGCAGAAATTGGTTGTGTACCCCTTTCCGTGTGTATAAATGCTGCTCTTGGGTTGGGACTTCTTCATGGATCTTCTGATTTCTTAGTTCACAACCATAACCGTAGATCTGTCCGCAAGAAATCCACCACAAGCCCCAGAAAAGAACGACCCACAGCCAAATCCTCCTCGAACCACCAATCCCGATTGGCCATTAATCATGAGAGTTTTCCATGCTCGTACTGACGCATACCTGGTGGCCAATCGGCAGGTTCGAGCTCACATCACCACCTCTCCACATCACCACCTCTCCACTAGAAATGTATAACGATACTCCTTGTGTGCTTCGCTCTTCGACCTGCTTCCATGTCTTGGAGGTGGCTTCCTTCCTAGTCTAGATAAAGAACATCACTATCCACAATATATCTCACGTCTAGATCTTGAGCTGTGGATGTTCTTTATTACGTTGGCTATTAGGCCGATATTGACTCCAGAGTACAAATGAATCCTCATATGTTATCTTGCATGGTCGGTAAGATATGGTGCCAGAATAAAAATGAATCCTCAAGTGGCTCTATCTTGCTAGGAAAACTCGTGCCTTGGTCAATTGTGCCTCCTGCGCCATGGATACCATGGTATCCCAGCTTGCATACAGTGTTCCGACCACTAGCAAGAAACTCCTAGTAGAGTTCTGCTTGCTCCGTAGGACATCCCCCATGGTTTTATGCTTACTGCCGACTCACTATTTGTTGAGTTAGGCTGAGTCGGCGGTATTATCATCTTTTGCAGGGACGGGCCTAAGGAAAAGGCAGCGTATGAGTTGCTTCAATCCAAATGATTGTATCCCTTATCAATGAAATCCTTCGTCATTTGGATGTAAATGTTCCTCTAGACCGATGCTAACGCACCGGCTTGTACTTGTGTCCTTTTGGTTTTGGAGGGTATCTTGCTCCCTAGGGAGGATGGTCGTGCTCCCTCTTCTTAAGACGATGGCAACACATCGGCTTTTGTTTTGGACATCCTTGGGCCGGCAGCATCGTTTCCATCACTGATCAAACAAGCTCTTCCATTGATCGATAGCCTTTCTTTCGAGATCAGCTTCTATTATCGCTCTTGACAAACTGATCTCAACATTCTTTCGATAATCCTTAAGATTATCCATAGCTTTCTCAGACAATCATACACCTCTAACGAATGCTTCAAGCATGTGTGGTTAGCTCTAATTGACTGAGAAAGTTAACATCACCTCAGGTGGATCTGCTGTGACCTAATAGGTCCTTGAGTCAGTATTCCTTGAGTTGGTAGCTTCATGATCGGAGATGATGATCGGGTTATGACGCTGGAAGCCGACGAAATCTGATTGACAACTCCTTTGCCATTGAAGACCACTTTGCTGCTAATTGTGATGCTTCACAACTTGTGTTCATGCCCCCTGAGCATTAGCTTTTCCTGAATGCTTTGTTGCTTTTGCATCTTTGTTTTGTTCTAAAGGTGATGGCAACGCATCGGCTGTACTGGAGGCGATAACCATGTATCGGCTCACCTTATGCTAGAACTATTCTTCGAGAAAACATTGTGACTGTTAGGAGCATGTCTTCACGTCTGATCTCTTGATTGCCCCCTGGACAGAATTTCTCAATTTATTGGGAATGTCGGCTTGAAATCCAGAACCTTTCATTATTCTAGCACAAGAATTTTGTATAGAAATCTTTCGGCAGGTTGCTTCGATCGGCCTCAGCAGGCATTGATGAATACAGACATACACCTCTTGTGACGGCCGACTGCATGGATTGGCCTTGCATGCCTGCGCGAAAATAAGTACCCCTTCAGTGCACGATTTATCTTGCGGATAGTTGAGTTAAATCCTCAAGGCCGAATCACGCGAACCGGCCTGACTCCCTTCGTAAAAGCATCTATGTATTCGCATTCTCCCAAATCTCGTCCTATGAGTTACTCAGTCTTCTCGTTCCAGAGAGCAATGCCCAGTGTTGACACATCTTAGGAGTCGTCTGCTGATACTATTTCAACTTCATCCATCACATTGCGGTAGGTAGTGGTGCATCAATGATGGTATGCAACAGCTGGCGTGAATCCAATCCTGACCTAACAAGGCTCAGTATGGACCTTGGCTGTCAATGACGAAGAACATTGTGTTGATCATCTCGCGGCCCACCGTCAGCTCAACGTTAAGTACTCCTTTGGCGTGAGTTGAGTTGCCCTTGAAGTCGTTGAGGACAACATTGGTCTTGATCAAATCTCCGTCCGATCTGCCGATCTTTCGGCATAGTCATACGACATGAGGTTGATTGCTGCTCCTGTATCCACCATCATCTTGGTAATTGGCTTGCCATTGATGAGACCCTTCATGAATTGCGGCTTGAGGTGGCAGTACTTTTTCTCTTGTGGCTTTCCGAAGACAACAACAGCCACTCCGATGGTGAACTCCCCCACTGGTACTTCCTCTACGGGTTGGCGATGGCTTCTACTTCTGCCTATTGCTCATCTGCATTCTGCTAGTTCTTCTGTAGAGAGTTTGGCAATCACCACACCCAACTAGGGAGGTGAGCCTCCATATAAATAACTGATACGGCAGAATACAAAGGGTGAGCCATTAAGGCAAGGTACAAAGAGTCTATCTAATTTAAGGCAGAATACAGGAGGTCAAGAATACAAGAGGTTAAGAACTAGATAGTTCTAATTATATCTAATACCTGCCTGCAGTTGAAGTGGGAGTACCATGGATGCAGAGACTGGACTGAAAGTCAATGAATAACTGTACCGGGAGTCCTTTGATCCTGATGTCCGCGAACTGGTGAGAGGACGGAACATGGAGGACCCAAACCTGTCCCAACACCTAAGCACCTTGATCATGATGTCCGCGAACTGGTGCTGCTGCTGCGGAAGGCCTGTATGGGCTGCGCCAAGCACCTTGAGCATGGAACATCAAGCTGGACTCAACTCTGGCCACGCTCGGGTTCAAGAAGTGTGCTTCAGAGCACGCGCTGTACACCCGACGCTCCAAGGAGGGAACTCTCATCATTGGTGTATATGTTGATGATCTGATCGTCACTGGGTCTGTGCAGCAGGAGATTGATAGGTTCAAAGCGGAGATGGTGGCAAAATTGAAGATGAGTGACTTGGGCCTGCTCACTTACTACCTTGGGATAGAGGTGAGACAAGGGAATCAAGCCATAGAGCTCTGTCGGAATGCCTATGCACTAAAGCTGCTGGAGAGGGCTGGGTTAAAGGCCTACAATCCTACCCAGGTGCCATTGCAAGAGAAGCCAAAATTGAGCAAGAACAGCACTGCTGAGAAGGTGGATGCCACACTTTACAGGAGCTTGATTGGAGGGCTGAGGTATTTAACTCACACACGGCCAAATATCTCTTTTGCCGTGGCATATGTGAGTACGTTTATGGAAGACCCTCACAAGGATCATATGGCAGTAGTAAAGCACCTACTCAGGTACATTGCAGGGAGCTGTGAGCTTGGGCTAGCATACCCTCGGAGGAAGAAGACTAGTGACCTACACCTGATTGGGGTGACAGTGACATGGGGGGACATATAGATGGCAGAAAGAGCACCTCAGGCATGGTATTCTTCCTGGAAACATGCCCCATCAGCTGGCAGTCACAAAAGCAGAAGATTGTTGCTCTCTCAACTCGTGAGGCAGAGTACTATTGCTGGGGCTGCAGCTACATGTCATGGAGTTTGGCTGAGGAGGCTGCCAGAGGAAATCACTGGGCAGGCAGTGGCAGCACCCATCCTCAGGATTGATAACAAATCTGCCATTGAGTTGGCTAAAAACCTTGTCTTCCACAACCGCAGCAAGCACATTGACATTAAGTTCCATTTCATTAGAGACTGTGGAAAGGAAGCAGGTCATCCTTGAGCAAGTTGGGACAGACCAACAGCTTGCGGATGTGTTCACCAAGCCATTGGGGAAGAACAACTTTGAGGAGATGAAGACCCAAATTGGCATGGTGGTGATCAAGCAAGGGCACGCACATTAAGGGGAAGATTGTTAACTGTAATCTGTGTGCCCTTGTCTGCTTGAAGAAGCAGCCCGAGGAGCTCCTGCTCCCTGTATCCTAGCAGGCCATTATTCAGGCCATAGTAGGTAGTAGCAGTACCAAGTGGAGGCATGGCTTGTACAGCCATTTGTATGTACTCCATTTTGTACATAGTTGACTGCCAAGTAGTGGCAGATGTAGTTGGTAGTTGTTGGCAAAGCCCATACAGTATAGTGCTCCTACTCCCCCTCTCCTCCTGTATAAATACCACCCAAGAGTGGCAATGCAATTCAGTTCAAACCAGCCCTGGACTCCCTTCTTCCTCACTCGGTGTGTGTGTGCAATTGTGTGAGCTGTAAGTGTGTGTGCTGCTGCTGGGCTAACAGGTCGCTCCTAAATCCTTGATAAACTTTCGGTGCCAAACCCAGGAACCCTGTTCAGGCCATGGGCAGACCATGGGGTCGGTCAGCAGTGCACGACTTTTGCCTTTTCACCATCCATAGCGATGGCATCGACGGCTGAGATAATGTGCCCAAGCTATGCAATGGAGGAGGAACCGAAAGCACACTTCAAACGTTTGATGAACAATCTGTTGGCGTGCAAAACTTCGAGTACCGCCTTGACATGTTGGAGGTGCTCAAACCAAGTGCCAGTATAGATGAGGATACCATCAAAGAAGACCAGCACAGCGAGGAAGAAAGGTTCTAAGGACTGTGTTCATCAAAGTTTCGAACGTTGCCGGCACATTGGTGAGACCAAATGGCATGATGAAGAACTCAAAATGACCAAGATGCGTGTGGAACATAGTCTTTTCAGCGTCCCCTAGAGTAGCAAGAACTTTGTGGTAGCCCGAGCGGAGGTCTAGTTTAGTGAAGAAATAGCCGCCGTTGATTTCACTAAGCACGTGATTGTCTATGTAGAAGCGCCATGAGTTGTTGTGCTTCTTCTCCAGTAGAACCGTCGCTGAGAACGCAGACAGTGATGGGTCGGATAATGCCTTGGGCACACTGAGATTCCGGTTCATCTTTCTGAAGCTTTTAGTGGTGGTATGCACGCATGGTCACCGACGCAGTTCCCAGTAGGAGGTGGATACAATGGTCACGTTCGCGTGCCGATGGTAGGACGCGCGGTTCAGCAAACATGTTAGTGAACGAGGCCACATCGGCTGCATATCTGATGTGCGCTTGGCTGTGGCTGGCCAAAATTTGGATATCCTCACGGGCCGATCTTAGGGCCTCCACGCTAGAAAGCCATACACAAGTCGTTGTGGTCCCTAGAGGACGGGCCGAGTGTGCAGAGCATAGTCACAGGGATCGGGGTCGAAGCTGCGATCCACGTTCTAGGGTCGGCGTTCCGGTTCGAGGGTCGGGATCGACGTGGGTCGCCGTCCCAATGCGACTCTGGCTGACGGAGGTTCACCGGCCCATTACAGAAACGCAGAGACGAGGTAGAAGATAGAGAGCCTAGCAAGGACACACCTGGGGTCCCGCGGGGCCTGGCGACGGCGCGCGGCGGCATCCGGCAGTGGCGGTTTGGTGCGTCGCTGCGTGGGTAGGAAGCGAGTGCGGTGAGGGCTGGGGTGGAGGTGAGGGTGGGCTGCGCGCGGGCGGAGGAGATCTTGTGGCGGAGAGAGCAACAAGAGGGAGGAGGGACTGAAGGAGGGAGAAGCAGCCTCAGCCTGGCGGAGTGGCGGCGCGAGGGAGGAAGGTCGAAGCTTGATGGAGCTGTCGGTCTGTGCTCTATGTGAGCTGTGATCTAGAAGCTGTGGGCTGCCTACTGGGCCGGCCCATTACCTTTCATTTGGCGTTTCTTTTTTTTCCCTTCTGCTGTTATATTTTCTAATGTACATTTGAATATTTTGAGTCATCGACCCACTGCACTTGGTTTCGAATCGGGGTCATCGACCCAAATGTATTGTGTCGTGTACCAAATTTTGGTTCGTCGTTCCAAAGGGGTATACCCGATCCGTACCACATATTTTTGAAGTGTCGACCCTCGACCCTTGACTCCGTTCCTCGACCCTATCGACCCTGGTACTTTGTGACTATGGTGCAGAGGAACTCAATGCCGAGGATGACATCGAACATGTCCATCGGAATTGTGTGGCAACCAATGGCAAACTTGTCGATCCCACCTAGAAGTCCACACCGCGAGCGAAACCACGCCAGGCGAGTTTTTCGTTGTTGGCCACGGTGACATGAAGTCCAATACTTGGACCAAAGTGCAGGCCGGCCCGGCGCACCACGACACAGTCGATGAAGTTGTGAGTGGACTCGGTGTCAAGAAGTGATGTGACAGGCGTGGCCCTGAATGGATCTCTGGAGTTGCATCGTATCCTCTAATTCCGATGAGAGCATGGAGGGAAATCACCGGGGCCTCATCATTCGGAGTTGCGTTGTCATCATCATAGTTGGTAACTTCCAAGAAGAAGAGGCTGCGTACACTTGTGGCCACGTATGTGGGGTTCATTACAATTGCAGTAGAGGCCCTATTTGCGGCGGTCCACTATCAAGCTAGACACCGGTGCCATCGGCGTGGGTGGTAGGAGTGGCGACCAACTGAGGATGGAGGCGGTCTGTGCAGAGCGAGGGTGCAGTGTTCATATGCCCAGGCCAAACTAAGGGCCGACAAGAGATCTTGTGGATCCTGCGGATTAGATCGGGGAGGCCCACGGTGAAGTGTTGGACCTGCTGTTCCGCAGCGAGTGGCGTCGTGTGGCAGAGGAGAAACCAAGGCGTTCCTGGTGGTTGTCCACCGTGGAGGGGAACGGAAGGCGTGCCAGCTCACCCAAAGGGTTGTGGCGGAGAGGCAACCTGAAGCACGGGTTGCCTAACTTTTTGAAGTTCGCCTAGGACGGTCTGTCACGCTCAAGCATGAAGAACCATTGCTGCGCGCCACTGGTGAAATGGTAGGAGGCTAGCTAGACCTAATCAGCCTCTACGTTGGCCCTTAAAAAACTGCTTGCCGTGATTCAACCGACCCAGTGGATCATCCTTGATGTCACCGAGCTGACGCTTGAGGTCACCCAGAACACGGTTGACAAAATCCAAGTCCTGCTGCATTGGTGGTGGTAGACTCGGCGAGGTTACCCACGGCCTTAGTGACCGATTCCAGGGTCTGTGCTTGGTTGGCGGTGGAGGCTGTACTGATGCCATCGTTGGATCCCTGCATAACTGATACCAGATTGATAGAGCTTGAGCGGCTGCATAGGTTGTAGTGGAAGGTGGATGCTGGCCGTGTCTTGAAGCCCTTGTGGCGTTGATGAGAACATGACCAGCAAGCATATGACCGAGGCCCAACAAAATATAAAATCACAAGCTCATTTGGTGTTAGAGTCTAATTCAATCTCGAGGCCGGTTTGGACTGTTAGAGCAGGCCTCACGAAAACGGACGCTCAAGACCATATATGGGCTCCGATTTGGACGTTCTACATACTGTTGGAAAGCTAACGAGATAACCTTTCCAACCCAACTGATCCCACATCAAAATACGCTCGGAGTCGACGGGAATCGTCGAAACAATATGACGACCAGAATCTGCCCGGGTGCGGTGACGCCGGTTTTTGGGCCTGAAGGCCTTGTACGCCCTAGGGTTGCTCGGCCACCCCCTTGGCCGCCCCTAGACCTCTGTATATAATCGATAGTTGTCATTAGGTTAGAGTTTTGGGGTTTGCTTAGATTATTCTTTCTTTAGAATAGTTTCGCCGTGGAAAACACTCCGGTTTGTGAGACCCTAATTCGTCTGATTTTTTTTCTTTTTCTTCCTTTTTTTCTTTCTTTTGGTGCCGCTCACTTGCCTCTTTTTTTTTCTCAAAATGGCCGCAAGAGCAAGATATAACTCCGAACTAACGCAAAACTTTCATCTGTAACTCAAACCTGAACTTGCGCAGACAATTTCGCACTCCTAATGACCTCAAATGCCAAAACTTATAACACAAAAGTTGTAGGTCTACTTTTTCTCTTTCCTATCAATATATGGAACGCCTCTTTTGGATAAAGGAAGTAGGAGATATTGACCCCGAAATATAGACTACTCTGAAATTTCTGGGCCACGAACAGATTTTCTGCCAACTAGAATTAGACCCTGGTAACGGCATTTTCGAGAAACCTTGTAGTTACCAAAGTTGTATATAATTTCTCAAGCTTTCCAGAAAGTACTATAACACTAAAATTCGAGTTCATATGAGGGAGTTATGATCAGAATACTGAACTAGACAGAAACTAATCTGAGGATGACGGGATGGAAAGGTATACGGTGACATGATGCAAAACTCAAACCAATCTAAGAACACGATCTAAACCAGCAGCAAGACCATGACTATGGACACAAACTCAATGATGCGGACTCTAAAAACGAAAAATGCAAAGGCTAAACTTTGCTATGGGACAAGATGATCTACAAACCCTAGTTTTTGTATGGCTTTCTGTGGACTATGGGAGGAAGATGAAATCAATCTAAACTGGGGTAAAGGGGTAAACCTTGCTCTGATACTACTTGATGGAATCAGGGGGTTCCCGATCTTCCATTAGGTGGAGGGTAAGTCGATTTAGCGGCACGAAACACCAACAATCTGGCTCCCGATTGGCACGATCAAGCCCGTGCAATCGCAGCACCACGCGTCCTCTGGTTATCAAACGTGCGCTTCCCGGTTGTCCTCGCCACGAAGGCTGATACCTGCCAGTGAATCGAGAACATAAGCAAGAACAAGAAAGATTGTAACTAAAATTGCAGATGAAAGATTAATCTCACAAAGTCGGGACTCACAAACCGGAGTGTTCTTCACGGCGAAACTGTTCTAAAGACCGAATAATCTAAGCAAATCCCAAAACTCTAACCTAATGACGGCTACATAGGTCTAGGGGCCAGCCAAGGGGGTGGCTGAGCAACCCTAGGGCGTACAAGGCCTTCGGGCCCAAAAACCGGCGTCGCCGCACCCGGGCAGATTCTGGTCGTCATATTATTTCGACGATTCCCGTCGACTTGGAGCATATTTTGATGTGGGACCAGTTGGGTTGGAAAGGTTATCTCCTTAGCTTTCCAACGATATGTAGAACGTCCAAAACGGAGCCCGTATGTGGTCTGGTCGTCCGTTTTCGTGAGGCTTGCTTCCAACAGTCCGAACCAGCCTCGAGATTGAATTGGACTCAACATCAAATGGGCTTGTGACTTTATATTTTGTTGGGCCTTGGTCATATGCTTGCTGGTCATGTTCTCATTAGGCGTGGTGGCGCCACGCTGTTGCAAGGCGAGAGCGAGAAAGGCAGGGCAAGGTACCAATACGGATAGATTGATGTTGCCTATTATCCAAACTGATACTAATTTCCTTTTGTAGTCTTAATCTAACAAATCAAATCTAATACAACCAAAAACACCTAACTTTTTGCTAACAACTTGTAATCCTATTCTATGTCTGCCTGTCGACCCTTCTACGATGATAGACCTGGTCTGTCATAACAACTTCATAATTTCTCAGTGCCCAACACCAATGTTTATTCTACAATACTTGCATATAAACAACAACTCTTAAGCCAGTTGACTGGAATTCAATCAGTACAATAAGAAATCAAAAGTATTTTTTGGGTCAGGCGACACCCAGTTTTGAACTGGGGATAAAGGATATGCAGTCCCCTGCCTTACCGCTTGGCCATGCCGCCGAATCCGATCCAAAATCGAGAAAAATCTTATTCATCCACATTCATTTAAACAAGAGGTTTATTATCGGTTCACATTGCACTTGATTTCACCCATCCATCCATCTCTAAGTTTTCGTCTACCCAGATTCTTGAGCTGTTCACAACATCATCTAAGTACACAGGACCTTAGGAGCCCCACCTTCCAGATTCATATATTAGTATAAAGCTAAGTCTTCAAAAAGCTCGCTCAGATATTAGTATGAACTACCAAAGTGAACATAATGCAGGAGCTTAAAAAGATACCAATCAACAATAATCAATTTAGTTGTAAACAATTCTCCAACATTCCCTCTCTATAGAAACAACAGGGCACAGGCCTAGAAGTTATCATAACCCTTTGAGAGACAATCATGCAAAGTTAGAAGAAACTGAAATTAGTCATTCCGACTGTAAGCACTGGCAAAAGGAAATCATGTTATCTCAGCATGAAAGGAGACACAGAGAACCTTGATGTTGGCAAGTTCACCAAATTTCAGAAATTCTATATGCATGTCTTCATTAAATTAACGAATGATTACTTCGTTCAATCTCTTCATCTATCCTTCTATTTGTCACCTTCTAGCACATTTTGACTTAGAAAGCGTCAAATAAAAAACATTGGAGGGAGTACTTACTGGTGTGTCCTATCAATGAATGAAAACAATACTGTACATTTATTGCTATTTCCTCGTTTCCATTATTGCTGCGAGTATAGGCATGTATATAGTGTATATAACTTTGCCTGTACACCAAGCCATTCGGCCTACGGATATGAGATGCCCCACCCCCACCCATCCAAGGATGTCAGGTGTTTTCCCTATCTCTCTACAGACATCCATTAAAAGAAATACCTCCTCAGGTGGTCACCATGATAAATTTCCTAATGCTATCAAAATAAAGGGATTGCTTAATTAATGAAACAAGCCATTATCCAATTTAAATGTTGATGTAGTTTTAACAGTTATGAAAAAAACGATAAGTTCAGCAACATCATCAAGATCATGATAATTTAGGATACATGACCCCTCTGAGGTCCATCCGAGGCGCCATGAACCTCTCGAGATTCCTTTGCCTGCTATAGGCGCCAAGTTGGGCTGCAGCAGAGTGAATGGCAGGCTGGTCACAGAGCTTTTAGCTGAGTCAGTTGACATGGCCAAGATAGGAAGTGGATAGCGACAGCAGAGGGTTGTCATTGGTGGGCTAGGAGAGGAGAAAGAGGGCAGCATCTAAATTGATACCATGTAGAAAGGAGAAAGAATGCCAATGAGGCGATGAGGGCAATGCCGCACACAGCCAATGGACTGAGAGGCGCCTGTATATATATTGCTTAGAGATAATCATCCAAGATTTCAATAGATACATAAATCTAGCTATCCACAAGAAGGATGACTATGTATGGCAGGTACCCGAAATAGAAATGAAATAAATTCCGATGCAATCTATCTAATCATATCTCTATCAGCTATTATGACCATATGATGATGGAATTAATTGAATTTAAATAAACTGTAAAACTTAAGAGCTTGATGGCCTCTTTCTCGAGAATTTATATATATTCATATGTTTGGAGGACTTGTGAAGTATTCTAGGATCACCCTGATATCTGTGGCTAGACACTTCCATCCTATACTGTATTTGTTTCTGTATATTGTAAATGTTCTCTCCACCACAGTGTAATGTTTCAGAGATGTTTGGGGGAAACTATTGTTTTCTTTGACTTGATCATGTGTTTATCATATTTGTGGTGGCAGGTTATGCTTCCGGAAGCAATTGCAATAGTTATGGCTCCAACTGATACAAGGTACTTGTTTCATCGATGTTACATCCCCAACATTTTGGTCAATGTAGTTCGGCGGTCTAAGCTAGAGATAAAAAATGCTAATATTATTTCTCATCTTCCTCGATCCATTAGTCTTGTAGCTGTAGTTCCAACTTCCCACTAGTAGTCAATGCTTCTTGTTATACCATTGATGATGCCAATTTTAGCTCCCAATTTGCTATAAATTTTATGCTGTATATTATGTAAGATCTTGCCTGTGAATGAACACCCTCTAAAATCACTAATGCCGTTATCACCTTTTGTTAGTTCTCTCAGTGCTATAGAGTATCACCCTTTACCTCCTTGGTATTAATTGAAGCTCCTCAGCCGCATCTATTCTTCAGTTCCGATTTGGATGAATGTACCCAAACCTGAAATAATAAGGACCACATATAAATATGTGATATAATTATGTTCTTATGTTTCCCTTGAACAGGAAACATGGCATATTTCATCTCACGGATCCATGTGGCATGGGCGTGATCCATGATTGTGATGCTACTGGATTCCATCCTC
Organism: Paspalum vaginatum; assembly: GCA_030272315.1. NCBI lineage: Eukaryota > Viridiplantae > Streptophyta > Magnoliopsida > Poales > Poaceae > Paspalum > Paspalum vaginatum. The sequence continues at coordinate 19,735,501 of CM059014.1, forward strand.
ATGAGGAGCCCCTTGATGGAACGCCAATCTACGAGCATTGCTCCCATGTGTACATGAACCCAAATCTGAAGTTTGAGATGGTTGACCTACGTGAAGCGTGAAAAGCTTTGATTCCCTTTTGGCATAATTTGGTGGTTATACTTCAAGCAGATACAAACCTCAGATTATTGATTTACTTTTACTGATCCTGAATGAATCGCGTATATACAAGACATTTGCATATTCCAGAACCACGGCGACTTAGTTCTATTACACTTCCATGTACAGATTAAGTTTTGTTTTGAACGGGGGCATTGTTTGTTCTTTGGGAAGCATCACACCCGGGACCTCGTTTTAGAAAGTGAAACGGATGTACATTGTATAGGTGCCTACGATTATTCTCACGTATACAGTAAACTTTCAATGAACATCAATATAGACTTCAAACATTTAATCTCATCTCGTACCAAATTTTATTTATCATGAACAGGAGGATCCAAGCAATGAACATCAATATAGAGTGCCAACATTTAATCACATCTCAAACCAAATTTTATTTATCATAAACAGGATGGTTCAAATAACTTTTAACGGTGAGCACGGTTGATATATTGGTTTTATACATTGATGTCTTGATATATTGGTTTTATACATTGATATATCTCGACTCACTGGTCGTGATTCCTATTTGCTTCCTGTTAGGCTGTCTCAATCTCTATCCTCATCATGGAATTCTCATTTTGCCAATCCCCATTATAGACAGCCTCATAGGTTTGACTAGCGTAGCAGTCTCTTACAGGTTTCTCCATTCCTGCAGAGAACACATCTCTAAGCGGTGACTAATAATAAACCATCATAATCTACATTGCATGGTGGAGCGATGCCTCTTACACCACGCTCCATAAACGAACTATCTAGCTCCTGTTTATCTAATTAATTAATTAGTCAATGTGGTCCCATTCCATGGCTGCACTGTTTTTTGTTGGTTGCTGTGTTCAAAATAAAAACGTGTGTAAATGCAACCAAGTAGGTAAACAACTTGTAAACTTGTTTGTATTCCTAGTGTAAGAGACATTGCCCTTTGAGGTTGGGTTTCAGTGATTAATAACAATGAGTAGTATTACTGGTAAGTTCATTACATGAAAGTTACATCAGTTTCTGATTTTTGTCCATCTCGTCAGTCGACGCCGTTGGCCTGTCCGATCTTCCAGCAACGGTGTGGACATAGGTCTGCGTTTCTTTTTGTTATTGGGTGTGTGTTGTGCGACCTGTGCCCGCTCACTAGTGGGGAGTCAAGTAGATGTGTGTAGGAGGCGAAAGGTCTACTCCGAATCGTCAGCAACAAGGCGATTGCGGCGTCGCCTCCTCCGATTCGACGGCGACTCAGCGATTGCGGCGTCGTCTCCTCTGATTTGTCGATGACTCGGCGATTGCGGCCTCGTCTCATCCGATTTGTCAGCGATTTTGTGTGTGTGTGTGTGTTGGGGGGGTGCGACTGGATGATTTGGCCTTGCCTAGTCGGATTCATCGCCAGTTGCTCTTCTGTCACGGTAGCACATTCGAGTGTGATCTCGTCGGTGAGCCAAATCTTCATCTTCTCCAGCAGCGGTGTCCTCACATCTTCATCGACAGTTGCCTCATTTGTTGAAGAAAGGTGACATTCCCCTTGGTTTGTTGGCATTCCCCTTGGTTTGTTCTTTGTTGTTGTCTAGTAGCTGTTTTGTCCGTCATTGGTTTGCATTGTGTGGTTGATATGTGGTTGTTTTGATGTTTAGGTGTTTTCAGATTTTCTGCTTCTTCAACATTAGGGTTTGGTGTATGTTGATATCTAGCAGTTGTTTTGCTTCTGATTTGTCTTCAATCATCGGTCATCATTGTGTGGTGGATCTGTTTGTGTATTGATGTTTAGTGTTTTTCTTGATTATTGCTTATCTGATATAGTAAACTTTGAAATGTCTGTGTATTGATGTTTAGTGTTTTTTATGCTTATTGCAAATCTGTTATAGTCAACTTTGAAATGTCTATGTATTGATGTTTAGTGTTCTCCATGTTTACTGCTTATCTATTACAGTGAACTTTGAAATGTCTGTTATTAATGTCACTTTTATTATATTATTTGAGGATGCCTGTCACTCTGTGTTCTGCGCGTCATGATGAAGTTCATGAGGAGTCCAAAGAATTTGATGAAGATAGTGAAGATGATTATATCAGTGATAATTTTTACCTTAACCAATCTCAAAGTAATGTAGGTGGCGAATCTAAAGTAGGCAACATAAGTGAACATGTTGATGAGAACACGTCGAATATGGATGTGACCAAGGCCCAACTCAAGATGGGCCCCAAACACAATCCATGTTAAAGCCCAATTTATTGTCGTTGCCGGTTCGGACTGCAATAGTAGGCCTCAGTAAAAAGGACACCCAGACCACATACTGTACTCCGTTCGGGATGTTCTATGTATCGTCAGAAAGCTAATGAGATAAGATTTCCAACCCAGGTGGTCCCATGCCAACCTAAGCTCTGAGCCGACGGGAATCATCGAAGAATTTTGACGTCCAGAATCTGCCCAACACATGGTTTGGGGCTAGAAGGCCTTGTACTCTGTAGTCTGTAGGGTTGCTCGGCCGCCCTAGCCCTCTCACTTGTATATATTTATTATCCATCATTAAATTAGATGGGTTTTGCTTAGGTTACTTTATCATTGAATAGTTTCGCCGTATCATAGGTTTTTGAGACCCCAACCGATGAATTTAATCATTTATCAGCAATTTTAGTTGCGTCTTTTATTGTTCTAGCTTCTGTTCTCGATTAACTGGCAAAGATTAGCCTTTGTGGCGAGATCAACCAGGCAATGCACAGTTGATAACCAGAGGAGCGTGGTGCTGCGATTGCTGAGGACTTGATCGTGGTGATTAGGAGTTGGATCGTGAGTCTTGTGCCGCCTAATCGACTTATCCTGCACTTGACGGAAGATTGGGAACCCCGTCCCCATCAAGTGATCCTCCACTTGTTGGGACCCATCAAATGGTATCGGTCATTCTCTAAATCATTATATCGTAGCACAAGAAAAGGAGATTCTATATTCGAACAAATATCGATTTGGTGAACCATATATTCTGCTTTATTAGCATACTTGCCAATGAAGTGATATGTATCCATAGAAAACCATGAAAAATCAGCAGGCACAAAAAGTCACTCCTTCAAATTATTTAGATTATAAAGAACATCGAATTCAATATAACCCAAAGTATTCAAAGAAGATAACAATTTCAGCTCATCTTGCATGCTAACAATAGGAATTTTATTTTTATTTTTAGCACAAGTGATTTGTTCGAAAGCAACAATATCATGCTTGTTGACAAGTCATTGCATAGAAATAACTGATGCATGATCACATAGTACTTCTGTATCACATGGATTAGCAAGACAACCATTACTATCATTCAAACGATTTTGTAAAGCCTCAACTCTTTTATTCTCTTTTCTTAAGATCAATTTTGAAAACTTCAGCAGGAGACGTACCAATCAATCTATTTTTTTACCATTGTATTTTAAAGAATATACATTTGCAATATCATTGTGTATAGCAGTATTCTTAGAGATCCATGGTTGACCAAATAACAAAGTAGTTGTATCCATAGGCACAATATCAAAATAAGTACTATTGTGGTATGTCCCAATTGAAAATGGTACTTTGGAAATTTCTTGTACCTTGATCTTATTGCAATATTTTTGCCACTGGATGTAGTACAAAGCTCCACTGGTCAAAAGCCCTAACACACGATTTGATCTGTGATAATGATGATTTATAACTTAATCATACTTAGAGAGGGAAAGAACTAGGTGGAGAAATCACGAAGTCAAAATTTTTCTATTCGAATGTACTAAACCTCTCGTTGTTTGGGTAAGTAATTCAAAATCCCAAAAGTTTTCATGAGAAACCCTAAATACAAAAGTTGTAGTACTCGTGTTGTAGATCAATTTTGCATCTTGTACCATGTTCAAAATCTGAAATTTAGAAGCTTCGAACGTGTCAATTCAAATCTAGCCAACGTTTTATTTTAACAGATGGCAAAACTGACTTGACCAAATTTAATTCTGAAATTATTTTTGATTCAGTATGCAACTCTAAAATCTACCTGACAATGAAATTAAAATTAAAATTATAATCTTTAAAATGCATGCAGGCCTTGAAGTGATTGAACTTCATTTGGTACTTCAAAAGTTCAAAAAAAAGAAGACTCTACATAAACTAAAACCGCTGCTTGACCAAACCCTTGAACCTATTTGTGTTTGCATTTCAAATACTATTGTGATATAGATCAAACTTTCTATACCAGATTTCTAGATAACTTAAAGTTTAATGACTTTGTTATTTGGTGTTCTTACATTCAGAAAGGTTTGAGTAGGGTTTTGGGTTGATTACTGTTAAACTGATGAATCTGCTAAAACAAGACCGGTCAAGTAAAGTCAAATTTTGTTGGAACAAAAGTCATTATCATGACCAACTTTATATACCAAAGTTGTAGAGCACAAATTTATGAACAATATTGGTATTTTTACACTCCACATGAAAATCCTCAGAACTGCCCCCTCTATATTTTTGAAGTCAGAATTGGTTAACCATATTTTTATACAGAACTTAGTACCAACGTTTATAAGAAAGTTGTGGAGCAGTAAATTTATAACAGTTACTGTATTTTTCATTTCTTCTAAATCAGCCAATAAGTGGCTGAAAACAATGAATTACAAAAGAGACCCAAGCTGGTCAAACCCCTTTTTCAATTTTTGAGATTTTCCATTTTTGTGTGTGTCTATGACCAGTGGACATCACCTGTCAGAATTCCAGAAGTGGAGGATGTCGACATCGACTCGTGGGCCCCATGTCGCGCTTCTCCGCAAACCCGGTCCACGCACTTCAAGTACATTTCCCCTCACCCGGTCGTACTTGTCATCAACTCCTGGGTCCATGGACTCATTTTCCTCTCCTTTTCTCCCCGTCTTGCCCAATCAGGTGGTTGCCGCTGCTCTGCCGCCCGTGCCACGAGGCCGCGGCTGGCTGCTGCCCGCTCACCCCGGTCGCCTAAGATGGAAGCTGTGATGCCCCAAGCATCTCCAGTGCATTTCATGTTCCTCATTTTCTTAATCACATCACATAAGCATCATTTCATCTCATATTGATATGCATTTGACTCACATGAACAAACATTGGTAGAAATGCTAAGTGGTGAACTCAGTTTTCTGCATGAATGACATTGTGAATGTGATCATAACTTTAGTTCTATTGAGTTTTAGGTGGAACTTTTTATACCAAACTTGTAGATGATCTCATGATTAACAACTTTAATAATTGGAGCTTTGACATTCACAAAGGTTTGCTTAGGAATTTAGGGCTTTTACGGTCAGCATACAAACACAGTCAAAATCTGAACTATTTAGAAGTTCCACTTTTTCTTTGATCTACAATCATTTTCATGCAAAACTCTAATTGAGAAAGTTGTAGGTATTGAAATTTCAAACAAAGTTGGTATAAAACATTTCAAGTTATTTTGGCCACAAATAGGACTTTTAGGAATTTCTTTACAAGTGGCTGTGTAGGTCAAATCTGGAACCCTGAGACAAATTCAAATTTAAATCATATTTTGAAACAGAATTTGACCCTGAACCTTTTGACAAATTTGTAGATCTAAAAGATTTCAACATTTCTTCCAAATGGGTCTCCTTCAAATTCTGTCTAGAAATGGGTCAAAATAGCAATTTTAAGAGGCAAACAAAAACAGAAACAATATGTTTTCCAATTTTGGAATTCCCTCTCGCTGACAGCTAGGGCCACGGATCCGGGGCACCCACGCTGCCCGGCCGGCGAATGCCGTGTCGCCGGCGGCGTACGGGCAGCAGCCCTCGCCCACGGTTTGACCCCATCGGCCACGTCCTTAGGGGGAGGACCCCCACCTCTCTTCGTTCCCTTCGCCCGCTCACTCTCTCAAGGCTCCCACTCGCTCTCCCTGCTCGCCCGGTCCACGGTCGCCATTGGAGCCGATGCTCGGAGCTCGAGCTCGCGCCCGCCGCTCCACGCCTCCCCGAGCCACGAGACCACCACCTCCACCTTCGCCTCGTTCCCACGCATCCGTGGGGGTAGAAGTCGTCACCGTTCCGCCCCTCCCTCACCGGATTGGGCGACGAGCGCCACGCCAGTTCACCCCGTCGCCACCGAGTTCATCGCCATTTTCAACCTCATCCGTGCCTCCTCTGTCGACGCCGTCACCAGTGAGGTAGTAGCCCCGGCCCGAGAACACCCTCCTCGCCTCGCGTCGCGGCCGCGGCGAGTCGGAGCTCACCGGCGCGCACGTGAGTTTCCGCGCGGCCGCCACCGGCGCCAGGAGGAAGAAGGGGGCCGGTACATTTTAGATCCGGCTCCTGAGTTTCCCGATTTAACGTTTAGGTCCTACGTACTATGCGTTGTGCCTTAGGAATCTTTCGATCTAGCCCCTGAGATCTATAGTTAATCGCGTACAGGTCCTAGATCTAGGTTATTTTCGGTTAAATGCTTATTATTTAAACTGAAACTTTAAAAAATCATTATAAATCACACAAAAATGCTAAAAATACAAACTCAGTGGCTATGAACTCCATTTGAATAGATCTAAAAAATGAGTATGATGAGGAGGTGTGAAATGACCTATTTACCCCTGGATCTTGCAAGGATGTAAAAACTAAATAAATGAGAAACATAGGTCAAATGAGCACCAAAATTTATGGAATTTGGACATTGACTTTGTTAGCATGTCTAGGCTCTGTGTGAATTTTTGTAGCTCTAGCATTGACTGTTTAATTACTGTTTTACCCTTCCCATGTAATTAAGCATGTCTATATGGAATTGTCTATATGGAAAATAGATGTCTATTTAAGACGTAGGCCTAAATCCGCTTGTTGGATTTTATACTTGTAACAAGCCCCCATGTTGATATATGTGATATGATAGGTTGCTTTAGGTGACGGTTTGTATGATTTCTTAGTATTAGACAAGTTTTGACACAAAAATGCATAGCTCCACTTATTGATCATGATTCATTGCATCGCATCTGCACCATAAGCAAGCATTTGCCCTGGCCCTAGCACCTATACATAGAGTATGCAGGATAGGCATGCCTAGAAGTGCTAGGTACGAGTGGACAGTGAGTGTGTGGACTCGTCGCGTAGGTGTTTTCAAAGTTTCAAGATATTACTATTATGTCAATTATTACTTATGCTCATGATTTAAATGGAGACCGGGCGGAGATTTTCTTTCAGCGTTTACTTTTCATGATGTCACACTTTGGACTCTGCCCGAGTCGTTTAAGGCCCATCCACTGTTTGCCTGCTGATCGGCATAACATTGCTAGATTGCTTAACCGGGGTATGGGACCAGTGAAGTCTTACCTGGGCTTGTCTAGAGTTTTCAAGGTACCGTCCCATCCACTAGATGGAGGAAGAAGGCCTAGGGAAGCTTTGTACTCATTGCAGGGAGACAAGACAGGTGGAGATTAGGACTATATGTGGGAACCTGATGGCTAGTAAGCATATACCCCTAGCATGATAGTTATTCCCAGGAATTAAAATCGATTCGAATCGCTGATGCCTATCAGGTGTGGGAATGCTGATAATGCATGCGGGCAACGTAGTAACTAGTTAAACACTCTATATCTAATACTCATGATTTTTGAATATCACATGCTTGTATTGAACTGTGTACTTTACTACAATTTACTACTATGTTGATGGTTATGCAAATGATGAAAACTTATTACTTCATGTTGATCATGACACAGCTTAAAATCAATGGCTAAGGACCCACTTGTTAGTAAGCCCTTCGCGTCAGCCGTAAGCCAATTCATTAAGACCTACTGAGTAATTAGTACTCAGGGTTTGCCCCCACATTTTGAGCGCAGGTACGGAGTTCATGATTTGCACCAGTGTTGGAGGCGGTGCATGCCCCCATTTGGGATGAGGTCTGCATGAGTGGCACAAGGGCAACATCGGTGGTCTCGATGTTGTTTCTTTTAATGCAAGTCTTTTGAGATGTTATCATGACCTTTGAACTTTAATATTCCACTGCGAGATACTTTTGAACTTGCTATGTTATAACTCTATGTTGGAACTGTATTTTATTTGAAACTGGTTTGTAACTAAGTCTATTATTACTCTATTTCAACTGCTTATGATGATGTATCTGTAGTGGCTCCATTGTGGGCTAGATGTGTATGATGTCGGTTCTTCTGGGATTTGGTATTATCGGGGGTTGAATGACTCTCGACGGATGATCGGATTTCGTTTGGTCTAAGTGCACTGCGAGCTGGAGGTGGCAGGTGTGCTTAGCCCAGATTAAATCGGCGGTTCCAGCCACAGCTGGTATCAGAGCCGATCATACATAGATAAGAGTCATATCATTCAGTTTTGATTTACAAACCTATTTTCAAAACCCCCTCTTCAAGTATTTGAAAAATGATAGTACCAAGTATGCCCATATTAAGGATGTTAGTGTAATACCAGGTGACATCGCTAACATTCTGACCTAGATAGAACTCATATGCATATTTGGCGCTTTGGGAAGCAACATTTCGGCCATAGACATCCCCAGTACTGGTGGAACGCTACCGGGATTTGCGGATTGTTGTGAACCCTGCATTCATGCTGCTAGGATAGAGTTTTTCTTTAAGGGGGTGGTCACGCCATATGGGGGTATGTCGTGATCACTCGTGACGCAGCAATGCTCAATATTGCTTGCGTAGGTCTCAGCTTGGTCTAGCAGAGGACGCTACAGATGCATTGTCCACGCGGCGCAAATAGCTTGGATGCCACTTCTAGGTTTAGAGTGGTAATGATGTGAGCATGCATTTTTCTGCAGGTACACTAACTGTGCGTGAAACTAAGACCGAGTAGAGACGACTAGTTGCATTAGAGAGTGCCGTGCATATGTGTCACCGAAATACCGAATATATATATATATAGGATGTGTGATGTGAGACCGAATATGACGGATCATGCATCGTACCATTGTTTTATTCATTCTGGGGCTATGGTTAAAAGTTAAACAAGTTAAATCGTGATATAAGAATATGCTTATGCTCGTTCCTTTAATTTAAATTCTTTGAACTAATGCACTCATTGATTAAAAGCCTTTCTTATTTAAAACAGATGGCCAGGACCAAGCAGACCGCACGTAAGGCTATGAGCAGGAGGGGTCTCCACAGGCAGGACGGGCAGAGGGCTGTTCCTCTCCCACCAGTGCCCACACTCCTCCCCAGGTTGAGGGCGGGATGCTTCACACCCGTTGCCGTGAGGAGAACGGCCTTGCGCAGATCCTCTGCAGGGCTCTGCATAAGATGAGGTACCGACCTTGACCCTTCTACTCCATGCAAACGGTGCACGAGGAGGGGAGTTGCTTGGCCCGCATCGTCCTTCCCCGGGGTCCTTTCTCCACAGGGCAGACGATCACCACCTACGGGGCCAATGAGGAGGAGGCCTATGACAAGGTGACTTTGGCAGCTATCACTGCAATGAGCTCTTCAGCTACAGCAGGTGCTTTGGTGCTGCGCTACCTTCCCACGGACGGGTACGACGATGAGTGGGTCCGTCGTCACACTGCTGCTGGAGGATCAGATTGACACCATGCCCCATGCTGCGAACATGGAGTTTTCCCGCAGTGTGCACGGCATGTACATCCGCGCTGAGGACCGTGCCGAGTACTATCTTGATCAGGTACATGGCGTCGCAGGCTCATGTTCGGGAGTTAGAGGCAGAGTTGGCAGCCCGTGTAGCTCAGGAGGCGGGTAGCACGGCGTCCGACGCCCGCTCTGCTGCTTAGTGTGGTGGAGTCGACTTGAGATGGGAAGGCGGTTCTTTTGTACATGTGGCACGTTATGAGCGATGTTTTGTATTATGCCGCTCCGTGTAATTTGTCATGGCTGTACTAAACATTGGTGAGGTCGAGAGAACTCATTTATGTACGCTATGTAACTTAATGATCGAACTTTAGGTGGATGCCTCGTCGTGGTGGGTGTGGTGACCCCACGTAAGTACTAAGTAGACCTTTTAGCTTGCTAAGACCCTCTAATATGTATGTAGTAGCTGCTGCATGCTTATGGACAATGTGGAATGGTGTAATGCCCATGAGCTTGAAAAATGGCACCCAAATCTTGGGTTGGTTGCAATCTGAAATTCTGGAATGCAGCAGCTTAATCTGAGCATGGTATGAAATCTGTTGGGTTTTGGAAAAAAATTTGTATACCAAACTTGTTGGGAACTTCTGGTTGCACAACTTTGTCAATTGGACCTTCTTCTGAATGTGCTTTGTTTCTAAGTTATGGTCAGATTTCTTTGAATCTGAATTCTGAACTCAACCAACCAACCCGGAAGACGTGCATGTTCCAACCTGTAGTTGGTAGATTCAAGCTGGAGTTTATATACCAAACTTGTAGAATGGGGAGCCTAGAACAACTTTGTTATATAAAGTTCCCTCTAAAACAGTTTGGTTGGGGAGATATAGTAGAAAACATTTAAGATCAGAATCAGGACAGAATTGACATACAATGATAAACAATGGAATTCGACCAAGAACCCAAGGGAAGGAATCAAAACGATACATAACAAAGTCATAGAGCACAAGATAAGGAAAATTTTTTCTAAAAGCTGTCATGGTGTGAATATGCACCAAACTTGAGCCACACACTTTTTAAATCAGTAGCTACCATTTGCGATTGTCCGACCTCGCGAAATGAGGTCTAACCCTTCATGTGCAATTAAGTGGTTTCGATGACTTACATGCTTTCATGTATTTGTAACATATCATTGATGCTATGATGCTTTATCGTCGCATCGGTTGCACTGAAGTTGGACTAAACACGGTTGGCCTCATTTTTGTAGATGGTGAACACTCGCAATGGTCAGTCTTCGGGGCAGTCAGCGCAAGGCGCTCCACCCCCGTCGGAGTTGGCCACCCTGGTGGTCCAGCAGGCTGAGCTGATTCATTTGCTGGCAGAAGATCGCCAGGCCCGTGGGTAGCAGCAGCCGTGGGAGTATCGGCCACGTGGCATCACTTACCAGGACTTCGAGGGGCTGCGACCCCCAGTCTTCACCAACTGTCCTGAGCCATTGGCAGCCGATGACTGGCTTCGCACCATCCAGTCTAAGTTCACCCTTCTGCCGAGGATCTCTGAGCAAGAGAAGGCTCATTTTGCTGCTCAGCTTCTTCAGGGACCTGCGAGGGCGTGGTATGCCACTTTCCTCGCCATGCAGGAGGAGGGCCACGAGCCCACATAGGAGGAGTTCCATCAGGCTTTCCGGGCCCACTACATCCCGGCAAGTTTGATGGAACAGAAACTCCAAGAGTTCTGAGACCTCAAGCAGGGCAACAAGACCATGATGCAGTGTGTGCAGACTTTCATTCACCTCTCCCAGTACACTCCGAGGGATGTTGCTACCGAGCCTAAGCGGGCTGAGAGGCTCCTAGAGGGCCTTGACCCCACTCTTCAGATGCACCTAGAACGGCGCTACCAGAGCTTCACCGAGATGGTAGACATTGCTCTTGACATGGAGAATCATCTCCGTGCCGCCAACGAGGACCAGAAGCGCAAGAGGCTAGCCAACACATCAGCTTTTGGCTCTTCGCAGAAGCAGAAGACCACCTACAAGCCACCATAGTAGTACTACCAGTAGCCCCGCTATGTGGTCTGGCCCAACCAGCCGGGGTGGATCCACAGGGCGACACCGCAGCAGCAGTATCCTACCTATCGAGCACCTACACAGCTACCGGCCCCCCTGTGCTCCCACAGTTCTGAGGCCCGGTGCTCCATGTTTCAACTGCGGCAAGATAGGCCACTTTAGCCGGGACTTGCAGGGAACCTCGAAGGATCCAGGGTCCTAACCCTATGGGTGGACCTCAGCATAGCAAGCAGAAGGGACCCACACCTAAGATGGGTCGTGTGCACTATGTGCACATGGAGCAGATTCCCGCTGGAGAGCCGGTACTTGCTGGTACGTTCATGGTCAACGGTCACCCGACCGTCGTGTTATTTGATTTGGGAGCCACTCACACCTTTATTAGTCAATCATATGCATCCAAACATGGGATAAAAACTTCTTGCATAAAAGAGAAGTACCGTATCACTGCACCTAGAAACCCCATCAATACAAATCTGATAGTAATGAGATTACGTTTGAGCATGGGAGAAGAAGAATTCATTATCAACCCTGTGGTGCTGCCACACCAAGGGATTGATATCATCTTAGGTATGAATTGGATGACAGAGAACAATGCGGTACTAGATATTGGCAGCAGGACAGTGCAGTTAAGGTCTAGTGTCAGTGGTAAGATTTTGCGGGTACACATGCCAAACCAGAAACACATGTCACCCATAGTAAATGCAACTGAACTGCAAGAGATCAAGAAGATACCGGTAGTGTGTGAATTTCCAGATGTGTTTCCAGAGGAGCTTCCTGGTCTTCCACCAGATCGGGATGTGGAGTTTGCTATCGAATTAGTTCCAGGCATTGCGCCTATGTCAAAAAGACCATATAGAATGCCGCCTGATGATTTGAAAGAATTGAAAACACAGCTACAGGAACAGTTAGACAAAGGGTTCATTCGGCCTAGCTTGTCACCGTGGGGTTGTCCAGCTCTCTTTGTTGAGAAGAAGGATCATGGTGGGAAAAGGCTGTGTGTTGATTATCGGCCACTAAATGTAGTGACCGTCAAAAACAAATACCCGTTGCCACACATTGACATTCTATTTGATCAGTTAGGTGGGGCTAAGGTCTTCTCTAAGATTGACCTAAGGTCTGGCTACTATCAGATAAAGATCAGAGAATAGGATATACCAAAGACAACGTTTTCTACCAGATATGGCTTGTACGAGTATTTGGTCATGTCTTTTGGGTTAACCAATGCACTGGCTTTCTTCATGTATATGATGAACTCAGTGTTCATGAATGAACTTGATAAGTTCGTGGTGGTGTTTATCGATGACATACTAATCTACTCCAAAGATGAGGAAGAACACGAAGAGCACTTAAGGATCGTACTCACCCGGCTTAGAGAACACAAGCTCTATGCCAAGTTTAGCAAGTGTGCATTCTAGCTGAAAGAAGTGAGTTTCTTGGGTCACATACTATCTGAGAGGGGAGTCGCAGTTGACCCTAGCAAAGTAAATGATGTACTAAATTGGAAGCAACCCGAAACTGTGACTGAGATCCGGAGTTTTCTTGGTTTAGCGGGCTACTACCGCCACTTTATCAAGGACTTCTCCAAGATCGCGAAGCCAATGACATCGTTGACTAAGAAAAATGCCAAGTTCGTTTGGATTCCAAAATGTGAAGAAGCTTTTCAAACACTGAAAAAATTGCTAACTTCAGCACCCGTGCTAGCTCAACTGGACATCACTAAGCCATTTGATGTGTATTGTGATGCCTGCGGCAATGGGCTCAGCTGTGTCTTAATACAAGATGGGAGAGTAATTGCTTACACCTCCCGCCAACAGAGAAAACATGAAGCAAATTATCCAACACATGACCTTGAACTAGCAGCAGTTGTGCACGCACTGAAGATATGGGGACACTATCCGCTAGGCAACACATGTCACATTTACACTGACCACAAGAGTCTCAAATACATCTTCACACAACCTGAAATTAACATGAGGCAGAGGCTTTGGTTAGAGTTGATAAAAGATTATGATCTGGAGATCCACTACCACCCAGGCAAGGCTAATGTGGTAGCAGATGCATTAAGTCAAAAAGCTCATTGCAATGTAGTAGAAGCCCGTCCGACAGCAAGAGTGATCTGCTGTGAGATGAATGACATTGAAACACCTCCTGAGCAGCAAGTAGAACTTTATAATATCATCATTGAACCCTCGATCAAAGCACAAATCATAGAAGCACAAAAGCAAGATAAGGGTATGGCATATATTCGCGAGGGTATTAGTGACGAGAAGAAGGCATGTTTCACACTTGATGACCAAGGCGTTCTGTGGTTCAGGAATCGTCTAGTGGTGCCTAAGAATATGGAGTTGAGGAAGAAAATACTCGATGAGGCACACACTTCAATGTTCACAATACACCCAGGCAGCAGTAAAATGTACCAAGACCTAAAACAAAAGTTTTGGTGGACTCGTATGAAACGAGAAATTGCCAAGTATGTATCTGAGTGCGATGTGTGTCAAAGGGTGAAAGCTGATCAACTAAAGCCTGGTGGTATGCTACAGCCACTTAAAGTTCCAACTTGGAAATGGGAGGATATACACATGGATTTCATTGTAGGTTTGCCATACACAAAAAGGGTATGACTCTATATGGGTGATTATCGACAGGCTCACAAAATTTGCTCATTTCATTCCTGTCAAGACCACCTATCGAGCAAAGCAGTATGCTAAATTATACATTTCTAGGATCATGTCTTTGCACGGGGTTCCTCGAACCATCACTTCAGATAGGGGTTCTCTGTTTGTGTCCTGCTTCTGGGAGCAACTGCAAACTGCTCTGGGGACTACTCTAGTACACAGGTCTGCTTACTATCCTCAAACTAGTGGTCAAGTAGAAAGAGTAAATCAGATCCTAGAAGACATGTTAATTGCTTGTGCACTGACCTATTCCAGCAAGTGGGATGAATGCCTACCCTTGGCGGAGTTTGCTTATAACAACAGCTACCAAAATAGCTTAGAAATGGCTCATTTTGAGGCTCTCTATGGTAGAAGGTGCAGAACACCACTCAACTGGTCCGAGCCAGGGGAGCGTGTTACATTTGGTCCTGACTTGGTGACAAAAGCCGAAGAGCAAGTGAAACTCATACACCACCATCTCAGAAGAGCACAGTCCCGACAGAAAAGTTACTCTGATAGGAGGAGAAGACCATTAGTCTTTGATGAGGGTAATCATGTGTATCTTAAGGTATCACCAATGAAGGGGGTACAATGGTTTGGAGTAAAAGGGAAGTTAGCACCAAGGTACGTCGGCCCGTTCAAAATCATTGAAATATGTGGAGCCGTCGCTTATCGGTTAGAATTGCCACCGCACCTTGCTGCGGTTCATGACGTGTTTCATGTCTCGCAACTGAAGAAATGCTTAAGGGTACCGAAGAAAGTGGTAGACACACAGATTGAATCGGATCTCACATATGAAGAACATCCCATAAAAATCATTGACCAAAAGCAAAGATCAACACGCAGAAAAACAATCAACTTTTATAAAGTACAATTGAGTAATCACTCCGAAGAAGAAGCCACTTGGGAACAAGAGGAGTATCTACGCACTAAATATCCTGGTTTTCTACCATCCACTGCAACTCGGTATGTCACAGTAGTTTAATTTTAGGTTTTAAACTTAATACATGCACATAGCACTATCTTTAATCGACATAACCATCCACATCACATCAAAAATCTCAAGACGAGATTTCTTTAAGGGGGATGGATTGTGATGCCCCAGGCATCTCCAGTGCATTTCATGTGCCTCATTTGCTTAATCACATCTCATAAGCATCATTTCATCTCATATTGATGTGCATTTGACTCACATGAACAAACTTGGTAGAAATGCTAAGTGGTGAACTCAGTTTTCTGCATGAATGACATTGTTAATGTGATCATAACTTTAGTTCTATTGATTTTTAGGTGGAACTATTTATACCAAACTAGTAGATGATCTCATGATGAACAACTTTGGTATTTGGAGCTTTGACATTCACAAATGATTGCTTAGAGATTTAGGGCTTTTACTGTCAGCATACAAACACAGTCAAAATCTGAACTGTTTAGAAGTTCCACTATTTGTTTGACTTACAATCATTTTCATGCAAAACTCTAATTGAGAAATTTTTAGGCCTTGAAATTTCAAACAAAGTTGGTATAAAACATTTCAAGTGATTTTGGACACAAATAGGACTTTTAGGAATTTCTTTACAAGTGGCTGTGTAGGTCAAATCTGAAACCCTGAGACAAATTCAAATTTCAATCATATTTTGACACAGAATTTGACCCTGAGCCTTTTGACAAATTTGTAGATCTAAAAGAGTTCAACATTTCTACCAATTGGGTCTCCTTCAAATTCGGTCTAGAAATGGGTCAAAATAGTAATTTTAAGAGGCAAACAAAAGCCGAAACACTTTGTTTTCCATTTTTGGAATTCCCTCTCGCTGACAGGTAGGGCCACGAATCCGGGGTGCCCAGCTGCCCGGCCGGCGAACGCCGGGTGGCCGGTGGCGTATTGGCAGCGGCCCTCGCCCATGGATCGACCCCGTCGGCCGCGTCATTAGGGGGAGGAGCCTCTCCCCTCTTCGTTCCCTTCGCCCGCTCACTCTCTCAAGCCTCCCACTCACTGTCCTTGCTCGCCCGCTCCGCATTCGCCATTGGAGCCGAGCTCGCGCCCGCCGCTCCTTGCCTCCCCGAGCCACGAGACCACCACCTCCACCTTCGCCTCGTTCCCGTGCATCTGTGAGGGTAGAAGTCGTCACCGTTCCGCCCCTCCCTCACCGGATCGGGCGACGAGCGCCACCGAGACGCCACGCCAGTTCACCCCGTCGCCACCGAGTTCATTACTGTTTTTCACCTCGTCCACGCCTCCTCCATCGATGCCGTCACCGTGAGGTAGTAGCCCTAGCCCGAGAACACCCTCCCCACCTCGTGTCGCGGCCGCGTCGAGCCGGAGCTCGTCGGCGCGCGTGCGTGTTTCCGCACGGTCGCCACCGGTGCGAGGAGGAAGAAGGGGGCCGGTACATTTTAGATGCGGCCCCTGAGTTTCCCGATTTAGCGTTTAGGTCCTACATACTATGCGCTGTGCCTTAGGAATCTTTCGATCTAGCCCCTGAGATCTATAGTTAATCGCGTATAGGTCCTAGATCCATGGTTATTTTCGGTTAAATGCTTATCATTTAAACTGAAACTTTGAAAAATCATTATAAATCACACAAAAATGCTAAAAATACAAACTCAGTGGCTATGAACTCCATTTGAACAGATCTACAAAATGAGTATGATGAGGTGGTGTGAAATGACCTATTTACCCTTGGATATATTTCATGGATGTAAAAACTAAATAAATGAGAAATATAGGTCAAATGAGCTTCAAAAATTATGGAATTTGGACTGTGACTTTGTTAGCATGTCTAGGCTCTGTGTGAATTTTGGTGGCCCTAGCATTGACTGTTTAATTACTGTTTAACCCTTGCCAAGTAATTAAGCATGTTGATATAATAAGAAAAGGTTGCTATAAGGAAAAATGCTGTAGGTGACTTCATGGGCTTTGTGTGAGCTCTAAGTTATGAAAATGACTCACTGTTGAGATATGAGGCTGTGCATACTATGTTTTGGCACTGATTTGAAGATGACAAAATAATGCATATCTAGCTATGTAGTAGAAAAGTGGTTCTATCAATCTTGGTAAGTGCTAAGAAAGGTGATGGTGAATCATAGACGCGCTTAAGTCATCCCTACTGTTTTTAATTGCATGTTAGGTATATTGAATTGTCTATATGGAAAATAGATGTCTATTTACGACGTAGGCTTAAATCCGCTTGTTGGATTTTATACTTGCGACAAGCCCCCATGTTGATATATGTGATATGATAGGTTGCTTTAGGTGATGGTTTGTTTGATTTCTTAGTATTAGACAAGTTTTGACACAAAAATGCATAGCTCCACTTATTGATCACGATTCATTGCATCGCATCTGCACCATAAGCAAGCATTCACATTTACATGCGCTCATATTGCACTATGTCATGCATTTAGATCCCGCGAGCGAAGGACACCCGTCGGAGTAGCCAATAGTGGAGGTGCCCGAGGAAGAGCAGCACCAGGAGCCGGAAGACCAGCAGCAGGGGTCCGACTACGCTCCGAAGGCAGCTACTGACCCTAGCGAAGAAGGTAGGCAGGACCATGCTTATCCCAGCAAACAAGGTATATATGATGATTACGCATATGCATTAGGAGTTGCTTGAAACCAATTGCATTAGACACCTTGGCCGCCCTGGCCCTATCACCTATACATAGAGTTCGTAGGATGGGTATGCCTAGAAGTGCTAGGTACGAGTAGACACGGGTGTGTGGACTCATCGCGTAGGTGTTTTCAAAGTTTCAAGATATTACTCTTATGTCAATTATTACTTATGCTCATGATTTAAATGAAGACCGGGCGGAGATTTTATTTCAGTATTTACTTTTCATGATGTCACACTTTGGACTCCGCCTGAGTTGTTTAAGGCTCGTCCACTGTTCGCCTGCTGATCGTCATAACATTGCTAGATTGCTTAACCGGGGTATGGGACCGGTGAAGTCTTACCTGGGCTTGTCTGGAGTTTTCAAGGTGCCGCCCATCCACTAGATGGAGGAAGAAGGCCAAGGGGAGCTTTGTACTCATTGCGGGGAGACTGAGATGTCGGGAGGCTCGCTATGGGGGCACAACCCGGGGGTTCTGTGGGGGCGCTTTGAATCTTAGGACAAGACAGGTGGAGATTAGGACTATATGTGGGAACGCGATGGCTAGTAAGCATATACCCCTAGCATGATAGTTATTCCCAGGAATTAAAATCGATTCGAATCGCTGATGCCTACCAGGTGTGGGAATGCTGATAATGCACACGGGCAACGTAGTAACTACTTAAACACTCTGTATCTAATACTCATGATTTTTGAATATCACATGCTTGTATTGAATTGTTTACTTTACTGCAATTTACTACTATGTTGATGGTTATGCAAATGATGAAAACTTATTATTTTATGTTGATCATGACACTGCTTAAAATCAATGCTTAAGGACCCACTTGTTAGTAAGCAGCTTCGCGTCTGCCGTAAGCCAATCTATTAAGACCTACTGAGTAATTAGTACTTAGGGTTTGCCCCCACATTTTGAGTGCTTGTATGGAGTTCATGGTTTGCACCTATGTTGGAGGCGGTGCATGCCCCCATCTGGGATGAGGTCTGCATGAGTGGCACAAGGGCAACATCGGTGGGCTCGATGTTGTTTCTTTTAATGCAAGTCTTTTGAGATGTTATCATGACCTTTGAACTTTAATATGCCGCTGCGAGATACTTTTGAACTTGCTATGTTATAACTCTATGTTGGAACTGTACTTTATTTGAAACTGGTTTGTAACTAAGTCTATTATTACTCTATTTCAACTGCCTGTGATGATGTATTTGTCGTGGCTCCATCATGAGCTGGATGTGTATGATGTCGGTTCTTCTGGGATTTGGTATTATCGGGGGTCGAATGACTCTGGACGGACGACCGGGTTTAGTTTGGTCTAAGTGCACTGTGAGCCAAAGGTGGCAGGTGTGCTTAGCCCAGATTAATTCGGCAGTTCCGCCACACAAGCCACCTCCACCCCTCTCTCTCACTCACTGCTTGCCTCTCCCGGCGCTATCCCCTGCCTCCCGCTCAGTGCGCACACAGTGCCACCGCCGTAAGCAACCTCTAGCTCGAGCTCCACTCCGCTCCGTCCGCTTGCCGCTCCGCACCTTCCCCCTTCTATCCACCGTGTGCATCGGCCTCGCATCCTCCTTCGCCCAGGCCCGCTCCATTTCCCGAAGTGAGACGCTGCCTCCTACACCCCTCCCCACGAGCACCATTGCACGCTGAGTGCACACCATTGTTGCCGCCGCGGAGCCCCTCCACCGGAGTGCTCCTCCACATTGAGCCTCACCTCCACGGACTTGTAGTGTCTTCACACAGCTCGCGCTCGCGCCGGTACCCGCCTCTCTGATGAGATCGGTGTCTGTGCCGCCATGGCTTTCCACGCCACCAACGCCGGTTCATGCGTGTTCCCCGGCCGCTCCGACCTCCCCGTGCGACGAGATAAAGGGGAAAAGGTCCCCCTTGGATGGGAACGCCTTCCCCGAGTTTCCCCGAGGCACAGCCTCCTGTATGTGGGCACGGATGCACACAGCCGCGCGCGCGGGCTACACTCCCGTTGCCAGCCACAAGTGGAAGAAGGCCACCTTACAAAAATCCCCCTCTAGTTCTTACTTTTGATTCTGTTGTTTGCTGAGTCTATGAGAAAGTGTGGAAAACCCCCTGTGAATATCCTACATTTGCACTTAAACCTGTAGCCATGGAAATTTCTGAGCTAGCCCTTGTTCATTATGTTATTGGAATCACTATTTACTGAGTCTTGCCAAACTTACATGCTAGTCCCTGTAGACTAGGGTTAATCATGTTTTAAACCTTGCTCGTTTTAAACTTTTGAATAGATAAATATGAAATGCATGCAAACTTTAAAAATCCATAACAAATCACAAAAAAAAAAATAGAAAAAATGTAAACTCAACTTTGTTAGATTCATATTTTTGATATCTATGTAGCAGACTAGATCTTGCCATATTAAATGATTGTTTTGCCCTTGTTCTCTTGCATGAATGATAAACTAAGATAACTGTCAAAAGTGATGTAAAAGACCTACAAAAATTATGAAACTTTGATAGTAGCATGTACATGATATTTAGGCTTTGTGGTTAGTTTTGCAACCCTAGCATACATTGTTTGAATTACTTTTCTACCACTGTGTTTGTATTTAGTGCATTTACAGTATATGTAAATACAGAGTACTTGCTACATAAAACTTGTTCAGAAAAATTCACAAGAATTATATGCTGTGCATTTTCTCAGGAAGGTGTTGTGTACATATAGCATGCACTTTTCTTGCCGTTTGGTAGGTGATTTCAAATAGACAAAGCATTGCATTTAAAATAAATAATAGTGAAAGGTCACTTAAATGTGCTAAATAAATTCTATGAAAAATCTGGGAGCATGTAGAAAGTATTTTTGTGAATTTTAATGCTAACGTTTTCATTGATATTTGAAATAGGTCTAGATTAAATGGGTGGATTAAGTTTAATATCAAAGCAAGTTTAATGGGCTTGCTGATTTTTGTACATGGTCCTCATACTTAGATGTTGTTACTATAAATATTTTATCTCCATAAACCATTTCTATGAATTATGATAAATCTGAGAATTTAAATGTTAAATAAATTGCTGGAATTACTATAATTAAATTGTAGCTCATTTGTTGCTAAAATTTGGATGATACTATTACATAGGATATATCTATATGTCATAAATAGTTCAAGTCAATTTGCATTGATTTAGCATCCTAGACAAAGAATGGTGATTTTTAATCAATAAACCACATTTATGCATGATGTGGATGTGTGGGTGCTTACTAAATCAAAACTTGACAAGTGCATATTGGTGGATTTCACTTGCTACATTCTATTGCTCATATCACACAAGCATCATATGCATTCATTCCAGTCATTCTAGATCATGTCATTCATATAGTGACGCTTATTGTAGAAACGTGATCGAGGAGCTGCCGCAAGGAGCTACATCGAGCAACGGTGTCCAAAAGACCAACTAAGCCCCACCCATGATCTAGAAGGCCCATCAGTCGTGTTTGGAAGGATGACTAGTCCAAGTGATCATGGGGTTACCTGGGGCAAAGCCTCACAACCTGACAAACTAACTTCAAATTAGTTTGTTCAATTGTTCAACAACAAGGTAGGCCCCTTAGGCATCTACACCTATTTAGAGAGTCCCACCACCCTATATTTGTTTGTGCATTATATTCAGAAATTGTATGAAACCTCACATGCATAAATCCCTAATATCCTAAGTAAAATAAATAGGTCGAAGTCTATGCTTAGCATGCTTAGATGGTAGAAGACGAGTGAACATATTCACATGCAAGACGATATGACTCAAAAATGGTTTTCAAAAATTTAAATTTGAAAGCAATATGATATGATGTGATGAAAAGATGAGACTGAGTGGAGGTATGGGTCTGTTATGATGAGAATAGAAATAATGTGTTGGTAGACACCACCTGTGTCGTTAAAGGCTCGTTCGCTGTTCACCTGCTGGTCGGCATAATATTATTAGAATGCTTATCTAGGACATGGGACCGGTGAAAGTCTTAGTTGTGCCATCCGAAGAACCGAGACTTGTTCATACCATGGGGCCTAGGGCCACTTGACTCATGGGAGGGCTAACCTGGTACGCCGTGGTATCGCTCCATGGGGACGAAACCTTGGGAATGGTGGGTTGGAATCAAGCTTGGGATGGGACAAGTGGAGATGGGGGCTATATGTGAGAACACGATGGCTGGTAAGCATATACCCTGGCATTGTAGTTATTCCCAGGAATTAAAATTGATTTGAGTCGCTGATGCTCATGAGGTGTGAGAATGCCAGTATCCTTCGTGGGCAACGTAGTAATAACTTAAATATGTTATTTATTTAATCATGTTTTTCTAAATTACATGCTTGTACTTGTATGTTTACATTTTTGCAAGTTACTTTATGTTGGCATATTTGTTGAAATAATGAGATATATTGGATTTTGGATCATGATGATAACTATGATGAATCAAATGAGGCTTATGATTTAATAATGAATGGAACTTGAATGTAAGGACTCACTCCTAGTAAAGCTTATGAGGGTTAGATGTCAAATCCACAAAAAGCCTTGCATACTCCCAAATGAGTTGGGCTGATACTGCCCACGGGTAAGTCCTATGAGTACCCCACATAGTCATCCTTTGTTGTTGATATTTTTTTAGATACATGCCAGTTTGTGATCGAGGTTGACAACGGTGGGATCGATGTCATGCCTTGATGTTTTACTTCCGCTGCACATTTGTACCTATTTAATTATATGTATTTCCGATGCGAGTTTATTTTGAAGCTTTATTTCAATATGATTGTATATCATTTTGAGAAATGATTTTGTACTAAATCAAGCTATGTTTATATGAAATGATGAATTGTTGTAATTGTTGTGGCTCCTTCGGGGGTTTAACGTGTATGATGTCGGTATCCCTGGGTGATGGTTACATCGAGTGCCCTTCTGGGTAGCTCGATGGATGACCGGGTTTAGTGCAGTCTAGTGCATTGTGAGTCATGTGGTGGCAGGTGTCCTTAGCTCAGATTAAATCACGGTTCCACCACAGGGGAATCACCCTCGCCCTCGTTGGGTCCAAAACCCATGGGTACCCGCCCTGAACACGCCCGACTACCAACCCTAACGGGGGCTGCTCCTGGATCCAACAGATTTGGTACATGGGGGCACAAATCCACCACATCCTAGCAAGCTAATATCGCAGGAAAAGAACACAAACTTGGCCAAATCACAAACACCCGAAAAGCCAAGGATTGAGCCTAAAAACCAACATAGAAAGGGGGAAAGGAGCAAACAAGAGAGCTAGACAAAATTACATCTATAATGGCCTAAAAGGGTCTCAAGATTTAGAATACAAGATGTATTTTCTGCCCAAGCTACCTCTGTCTGCTACCCTCCTCTTGTGGAGGCTAGATCACTCAAAAACCTCTCTAATCTTGATGCTCTTGATTGGGGGCAAAAATGGCTGCTTAGCTATCCCTAAGCAAACCCTAAAAGTAGCTGAGAGAGAGAGAGAGAGAGAGAGAGAGATAAGACAGCCATCCCTCTTATTTATACTACAAGGCCTAAACCTAGTAGGATTTGCAAACTGCCCCCTAGGATACAGACTCAATTACACTAGTATGCCTATAGAGGCTAGAAAAGACCGCCGAAAACTCCGATGGAGGAACATGATGAAGGTCTTGACCTTCTTAGCCTCAAAGCAATCTCTCATTGTCCTCCACATGTCTAGTAGTGCATCCCTTTTGGATAACTCCAGTTTTGGCAATACTGGCAAGCAACCCTTGGTTTCGATAGTGGAACTAGGAAATGATCTTGGGCTCTGATTTTGATGCTCGAACCGAGAAATGGTTGTTGGGCTTCTCTTGTAGGGTGACTTTACGGCTCACTACACCATCCTGAACCCATGGTCACACATATTGGCTGAGCCTAACTTGGACCATTGTCCAAGCCACCTACTAGTCCATTCGGCAGGGATTTTTCACACCAAGTCCACTTTGGCACCGCTTCTCACTCCATTTGAGAGGAATTTCCCTCTAGGTCACACTAGGGAGGTGCCCGCTACTCCATTAGCAGGTCTTCGAAGTTGGCAAGCGCTCATCACAGCCAGGACGAAAGACTAGACTCAGTACACTTGAGTTCCTCAATCTCCCCCTTGATGAGTGCCTTGTCAACATCCTCACCAACTACCTAAAATCATAGGCAAGAAAAGAAAAGCGTAACAAATAACAAAAGAAGAAAGAAAACAATAAAAATCCAGTCAAGTACCAAAAAGCTAATGAAAGGCAGAAACGAGGACACTCATAGTGAACAAAAATAAAACCAAAGGATCGGCTCCTAAGACAAGGGTAACTGCTCAACACAGCTGATCAACAAAGCAAGCCCCTCAAGAAAGAGGAAGGGCTCAATACAGTCATGCTAAAAGAAAAGGACCCGCTCCTCGAGAAAGAGTCAAGGCTTCACATAGCTTGGCAAAAAGAGCATGCTAAGGCTCCAACTCCCCTGCATTTTAGCCCATCTCACAATGTAACACTCCCTCTAGGGTGGTGCCTGTGATGCCCCCGGCATCTCGAAAGTCTTAACATGCGATTAGATTTGCGGTAGTCAAGGATTTGGCTTAATAATGTTTAGAGAAGAGCAACAACTAGGCTAGTAAATCACGAAGTCAAAAATTTTCTAGTGGAATATGCAAAACCCCCGAGTGCACTTGTGACTATAGTTCAAAATATAATGTGTTTTGGACCAAACTCTCTATAACAAACTTGTAGAAAATTTCATGAGGAATAACTTTGGTATTATGTGTGTTGACATGCATAAAGGTTTGCAAGGTGTTTTAGCACATTTTCCATCTTCTAGTGAATTCTGTCCAAATAGACCTGAATGGAAAATTCAAATTTTGAGCAACCAAAAGACATGATCATGTAAAACATCATATATGAAAGTTGTATATAATTAAAAACTACACAACATTGGTATAATACTCTTTCTCTGAAAATGAGCATCAAATAGACTTTAAGAATTTCTAAGTTTGCATTAAACCTTGCTCAAACTAGAGTCAGCAGGTTAAATTCAAATTAAATCATATTTAAACTTGGAATCTGATATTACTCCTTTTGACAAAGTTGTAGATTTGGAAGAGTAGAACAACTTTTGTATTTTGGGTTTTGTCAAATTCAGCCCCTAAATCATTCAAAATGGCAAGTTTAAATCACATCTCCAGCCGGTCAAACCACCCTCTTCCTTTTTCCGAATTTTCGTTTTTCCCTGTCTCAATGACGAGCGGGCCCCACCTGTTAGACCTCGGGTCTCCGCGAACCGGAAACCGCCGTCCGCACCCGGTATGGCGAAACCGGTTTCCCTCCACATGGACCCGGTCTATAGACCCCTCTCCTTTTCCCTTGCGCTGGACCCACCTGTCGGCCTCACCCGGTCTATGGACCCGGTCCACCCACGCGACTCTCTCTTCCTCCTCTCCTCCCACTCGCCCACGCGGCACCGGCCCTGGACGCCACGGGCGCCAGCACGCCACGCCACGGCCACGCGCTGCTTGCTCTGCGCCCTGCTCCTGCCCTCGCCCCCACCGGGTTCCTTCGAGCTGAAGCGAGACCCCGACGGTCTCCCCGTGTATTCCCTGCCTCCGCTCCGCCCCTAGCTCGCGTGAGCAGGGCGCATCCACCATGGCCGAGCTCAGCTCGAGCTCGTGCCCAACCACCATTCAGGCTCCCTCATGCCGCTAACAGGCGCGTCCGCTTCGCCTCGTCCCGAGCCACCTCCTGCGCCGCCTTCGGCCCTTGCCAGCGCCTCCTCCACCCGCTCCGAACGACGCACGTAGCGCACGCCGCGCAAACCGCCGACCCGCGCCACGGAGAACCCCCTCCGGGCCATCCCCTTACCCCCATGGCTCCACCATCAGAACCGCCACCACCCCGCGCAGCTCAGGCGCCCTTCACTCCCTCGATCCGCCTCCCCTCCGGCCGGAATCGCCCCGCGCCGCCCCGAGCGCCGTGCGCCACCGCCGCCCAGTTCACCGGCGTTCCTCGGCCACTGTCGCGACCTCGCGCGACACCGTCTTGGGGGAAAGAAGCCCCGTCGCCCGGAACGCCTTCCCAAAGCCCGACGGCTCCAAGCGCGCACCCCCACGCGGCGCGCCGCGCGCGAGAATCTCGGCGGCCACGGGCGCTCCTGCCCCTGTGGCGAGGTACAAGAAGAGGCCGGTTTTGCCGAAAACCCCCTGAGTTTTCTCATTTTTTTGCGCTCTCTGTTTGTGTACTGTTCATTGAGTCTTGAATATCTTGCATGCAGGTCCCTGAAGTCCATGATTAGTCGTGTTAAGGTCCCTGGTCATTAGGATTTTCGATTTAATGCATTTTATTAAGCTGAAACTTTGGAAATTTGTAATAAATCAAATAAAAATCAGAAAAATACAAACTTTGTTGCAGTGTACTCCTATTAAGTAGATCTACAGAATGGATATGATGGTTGGGTATGAAAAGACCTTTATGCCCCTGTTAATGTGCATGCATGAAAAACCTTAATAAATAGGAAATGTGGGTAAAATGAGCTTCAAAAATTATGAAATTTGGGCAGAGGCCTTATTAACATATGTAGGCTCTGTATAAATTTTGGTAGCCCTAGCATTGACTGTTTAATTACTATTTTGCCCTTGTCTTACATTTAAGCATATACTTAATTTAAGAAAAGGTTGCTATAGTGAAAAATGCTCCAAGTGACTTTAGGGGCTTGATATGAGCTCTAGGTTATGAACATGGCTCACTGCTAGAGTAGGAGGTGGTGCATGTAAGGTTTTGGCTCTGATTTGAAAATGGTAGAAATAATGCATATTTATGTAAATAATAGAAAATGTGAGACTAGTATATCCAATAAAAACCCCCACACTTACCATAGTAATCTTAATGACTAAATAACTATTGCATGTTTTATCGGCTCACATCACCATGTTAGCTTTATGATTGACAACTTGATTTTTGTATATGTGTTCTTGTGAGATTGCACATACACGCTTGCTTTGGGTCCATAAAAGTAATATTAATGCTAGTGCCAGTCGGGATGTTTTGATTGAGCTAGTAATCCATTACATGCGTAACTAGATGTTTGCCTCATATTTTGCTTAATCAGTTGTATGCTTGATGATCGTGCATCTCATTCACTGTGTCATGCATAGCATTCATATAGCAACGCTTATTCCAGATACGTGATTGAGAAGCAAGTGTGAGGAACTACTTCGAGCAACGGTGGTCCAGAGGGTCAAGTAAGCCCCAGACACGACCTGGAGAGCCCATCAGTCGTGTTTGGAAGGAGGAGTTGTCCAAGTGATCAAGGGGTTGCCTGGGGCAAAGCCTCACAACCCGGCAAACTAACCTAGTTTAGTTTGTTGGTTTAATAAGAATAAGCAAAGGTAGGCAGGACCATGATTTCTCCCAGCTAATATGATAATTGATGGTTTCCTTACGCATCCGCATTAGGAGTTGATTGAAAACAATTGCATTAGATCTCCTGGCCGCCCTGGCCCTAGCACCTATATCTAGAGTTCGTAGGACGAGTTGCCTAGAATTGCTAGGTACGAGTAGACACGAGTGAAAGGAGTCACTCGTCGCGTAGGTGGTTTCAAAAATCACAAAACTTTTACCATCGAAGAATGAATATTATACTCATGACTTAAATGGAGACCGGGCGGAGAATAATTTTATTATGTGGTGTGCGTTTGGCTCCGCCCGAGTCATTTAAGGCCCGTCCGTTGTTCGCCCATTGGTCGGCATAACATTGCTAGAATGCTTATCCGGGAAATGGGACCGGTAAAGTCTTTCCTAGGCTCGTCCGAAGCACAGAGACACGTTCCTACCCGCTGGTTGAGAGGAAGGTGGCCTGGGGGAGCTTGGTACTCATGACGAGGAGACCGAGATGTCGGCAGGCTCGTCATGGGGGCACAACCCGGGGGCTAGGCGGGAGTGAATCGAACTTGGGACGAGACAGGCTAAGGTTGGGGCTATATGTGGGAACACGATGGCTAGTAAGCATATACCCCTGGCATGATAGTTATTCCTGGGAATTAAAATCGATTCGAATCGCTGATGCCCACCAGGTGTGGGAATGCCAATACCATTGACGTTCAACGTAGTAACTACTTAAATATGTCATATTTATTACTCATGTTTTCAAATACTACATGTTTGAATTGTATTGCTTACATTTCTGCAAGTTGTTATTATGGAGTTATACGCAAAAGATGAATCTTGATACTCTATGTTGATATACCACTGTTTTAAAATCAATGGCTAAGGATCCACATGCTAGTAAGCAAGCTTTGCGTCAGCCGTAAGCCAATCCATTAAGCCCTACTGAGTAATTAGTACTCAGGGTTTGCCCCCACCTTTTGAGAACAGGTACCGGCGACATCTGGACAACTGCTTGGAGGAGGGTAGTGCCGGTGGGCTCGGTGCTGCTCGCCTCGATCAACGATGCGTGAAGACTAGTAAAGTATTTCGTTCCGATGTGAGATGTTTTCAAATTCGCTTCCGCTATCTGGTTCAAACTTGCCTTTCGTATGGTAATATGCTGAAACTTGCATTTTTATTTCGAACCGGTTTGTAAAATAAGTTTATATATGCTATATTCAACTGCCTGAGATGATGTATCTGTTGTGGCTCCATTGTGGGCTGGATGTGTATGATGTCGGTTCCTCTGGGAAAAGGTAATATCGAGAGCCGAATGACTCTCGACGGATGACCGGGTTTAGTTCGGTCTAATCGCACTGCAAGCCAAAGGTGGCAGGTGTGCTTAGCCCGGATTAAATTGGCGGTTCCGCCACAGTGCCACCCCAGGTAATGCATCTCTTCCCCTAAAACTCTGACTCTCCCTCTTTTTAAAGGTGGTTCACTTCTCCCCCTTGTTGACAATGCACACATCAAGTCCCCCGAGAAAATGTTGTGCAAATACAACTAGGTATAACAAAGAGCTCAAAAGGGATAGACTGCTAGTAGATACAAGTTCTAGCATACAAAGCATGTGATCAATGGGGCATGCAACAAGCTCAAGTGAACCTATCGTACTCAGTTCAAGAGCAATACAAGGATTCCAAGTTTGGTTAAAAGAAAGCATCACCAACATGAATAGCATCTAGCAAGGTAGACATGAACAGCAAAATGCTAGCAGTGCATGCAAGGTGAGCTAATCCTAACCATAGCATGCAAACTCGCCATAACCATCCAAGAGACTTGCCTAAATTCAAATTTAGTAACTTTTCAAATCCAGCAAGTTCTAATTATGTGCCATGGGTAATTTTTCTGTCATGCCACCTCTTACCAACCAAGTCAAGCCTAGGCCAATGAAAGACCATAAGAAGCTTAAGACATTGGTTTTAGCCATTCACTGCCAAGTCCAAGTTCTCACCAAAGTGCAAAGGTGGGCGATCTCGAACCAAGTCAATGTGACAGAAAAAATCTACCTTTATCTTTTCATTTCAGCTCAAGCAACTATCAACAACAAGATTTAATTAAAATTTTAGATTAAGCTGGATGAAGAGAGCTAGACGAAATCACATCTACTAATGAACTAAAAGGGTCTCAAGATTTATAATACAAGATATATTTCGTTCCCAAGCTACCTCCATCTCCTACCCTCTTCTTACGGAGGCTAGATCACTCAAAAACCTCGGTAATCCTGATGCTCTTCATTAGGGATGAAAATGGCTGCTAGCTATCCCTAAGCAAACCCTAAAACTAGCCAAGAGAGAGAGAGAGAGAGAGATAAGACACCATTCCTCTTATTTATACTACAAGGCCTAAACCTAGGAAGATTTAGGATGCAGACTCAATTACACTGGAATGCCTATTGACACTAGAAAAGACCGCCGGTAATTCTGATGGACGAACACGATGAAGGCCTTGACCTTCTTACCCTCTAAGCAATCTCACAATGTCCTCCACATGTCTGGTAGTCCATCCCTTTTGGATAACTCTGGTTTTGGCGAAACCAGCAACCAACCTATGGTTTGACAATGGAACCAGGAAACCATCTTGGGCCTCGGTTTTGAAGCTCAAACCAGGAAATGGTTGTTGGGCTTCTCTTGTAGGGTGACTTTACGGCTCACTACACCATGCCAAACCCAAGTTCACACTTATGGGACGAGCCTAACTTGGACCACAGTCAAAGTCACTTGCCAGTGCACTTGGCATGGATTTTGTTGTGCCAACTTCGCTCTAGAGCCGCCTCTCAGTCCACTCGATAGGGCTTTTCCTCCATGTCAAACTTTGGAGGTGCCCGCTAGTCTATTAGCAGGTCTTCAGTGTTGGCAAGCACTCATCACAACTAGGAGGAAAGACCAGAGTCGGTACACTTGAGTCCCTCAGCACTCGCTCAAATGTTCAAAGAAACGGATGCAAAATGAGCCATACAGCATGGACTAGATGGTCCAAAGTCTATAGATTGTACTATATGATTAGTGCTAGGTGCTAGAGAAAAGCCAAGACAAAACGCTAGCAAAATAGAAGGGACCAGATAGTAGGAAGGCCTGAGGTTGGACTAACTCTGCAGACGGCTAGTTGAATGCCACTAACAATGAACCAGACAATCAGAACCCTCCAAGAGACAACAGACTGGACAAGTCAAAACACCAAGCAGGACAAGAGCCACACAACTAGGAACGAAAGGTCCAAAGTGTACTAACCGTACAAATGGTTGGACCGTCCGATCAAGACACGACTCCACGCAGTGGCCGAGCCTTGTTTTCACCATGCATGAGGTGCTGAATGGACCAAAAGTTCTGATGTGCGTAGACCATACCAACATTCGGACCATCCGGTTCTTCCACCAAAATCAGCCCGAGACTGTGTGAAGAAACAACCCATGAATCCACCAATAATCGATCAAAACTTGACAAATCAGCATGAGATTTTTCCCATACTATCACAACACTATTCCAAAGCCATGCCCAAAAGATCTACTTGAAAAGAGCAAAAGGATTGACAAGAATTTTAGATCTCGTGAAGAATGGGAATTTTAGGGCAAGGACTGGGAACTAGCCAAAAAGCTAGGGTGAGCTTGTGGGTAGCACCTGCAACCAATCACCCACATCATAGCTCAATGATAAATCCAAAAGAAGACAAATTCATCCTTGGCAAATAGAAAAAGCACCAAAGCCAAGGGAAGAACACGAAGATCGAAACAAAAAAGAGGGCGAGGCATGCTACTGCTCAAAATATGGATCAACTCAGAACTTTTCTTAGATCGAATGAAGAAACAGGTTCATACAAAGATCCACAACATGAAAAGATTAGCACTAGGGCACTCAAATCCTAGTTTAATTCCCTCGTTCTCACTTAGGCTCTTGGCCGCTAGGGTTTGCTAGAACCTAAGGTTTGTGAATGGACAAGAGAGTATGTATAGACTACTCAAGTCACTATATATAGACCTAGGCCTAATGATGAAGTTTTACACTGAGACTGCTACTCCTAAATTGCCTAAAGGGGGATAAATCGAAAAGGCCTTAAGATATAATTCCGCAAGCGCACGGTAAATGCGTTGTAGCTCTTTCACCCAAGAGTATTCTAGGGTATCGAATCCATAGAGAACGAGGAGTATAATAACACGTAACACAACCAACCGAACTAGTGAAGCTAGCAATGTAGAGGATAAAAGATAGAGGACTAGGTTCTCAACAAATGTTAGATCACCTTACTATACTAAGCATGCAAAGAGATATACTTGTCATGTAAACATAGACACCAAAGCTGTAGCACCACTGCCAGGCACCAGAGTGCTGATTACCTAGCCGAGAAAGGCGGGTACTACAGGATAAGGCTATATCGTTAGCGAGCCTATCCGAACGTATGGGGTTGGAATACTGAGAACACAAAAGCTATCACCTAATGTGTCTACCAACCAGAGCTGCGTGGGATAGCCGACCAACCAAGGTAAACTCTAAGTATGAACACGTCGTGCCACTCAGAGAGTCTACTACTAACTGGTAATGAGCTGGAAAAGCAAGCACTACTATATAGCCAACACTATAAGCATGCACAAGGTTCCCGTAAACAGACAAGTATAAGAATAAGTATGAAAGCAAAGTCAGTATGAAATAACAAAGGTAGAGGACAAGGAACTTTACTCAATCCTAGAATTGAATATCCTTCCGCTGAGAATACAAGTATGGGAGCAAAGAGAAATCTGGCTCCCGCACTCTTCTCCTCACTACTCTCCTTGATACAAGAGGCACTCTCTCTACAAGCTAAGGGATAACTTCACTTCTCCACACTATACACTTCACACCAAGTGCTACTATGCCACTACATCTACACACACTCACTAATGAGCTATCAGGGGGTATTTATAGTGCCAAGGGAGTGAGGGGGTACTTGTAGGGTCGGTATGGCGGTTACAAGGGCATGGGCCAGGCCGGGCGGCCTGAGGTGCCCTTGGATCCACCGCCTTACTTCATTCTTCGGTTGATATTGACTCCCCAAGGCGGTTGTAGGTCTATTGGCGATTATCCTCGTGTGCTTTTGCCTCAACCACTGGATTCTCTTTGTGTTTTTTTCCTTAGCCGTTGGATGGGACTCCCCTGGATCGCTGACTTAACCAATCCGTAGGCTGGATTGGTGAGGTGGAGGCCTTTCGATGTGTTTGTGTTTCTTCTCTTGGTTGCCACGGTGGATTTGTGTTTGATACAGTTGTCTCTTGCATGCAGGTGAAGAATGGTGGCATTCGGAGCCAGAGGCAGGCCGGGCGGCCTAGGTCCTTAGCCCATTTCTAGCCTTCCTTCTTGGTTCAGCATGTTTTGTATGTTTTTGTACCGTGACATGTGTTCCTTGCAAGACTTTTGTACACAACTCGTGGAACCGGTTAATATGTATTAACTTTGCATAAAATCACCATTGGAACATGGAATGTTGGTGGTCGAAATGGGTTATAACGACCGCCAACACCCTCCCCCCACACTTAGATCTTTGCTCGTCCTCGAGCAAAGGAGAGTTAAGCATGGTGTAGAGAGCATATGAGAACTGTAGTCTTAACAAGCACGAAAGGTACTCCCAAATTGGTTCATCTTACCCTAGATTTCAATGGTGGCTACACTTATGATTTCGAGATGTTGAGACTAAGAACGAGCCACAAGGACCACAACCATTTTCTCCCAAATATGAGCAATAGAGGTTTTTCTCACTTTTTTGAAAAGTATAGTGCTCACTCCTTTGTTCTCAAGATCACCTCTCGATCACTCAAAGGATGAGAATCCTTGTGCTTCTTCTCCTCTTATTCTAAGTTTGAGTGAAGCTGAGAAGTAACCTGACTATCTCATAATGTTTGTATCACCAAGTCAAATCAATGTGTCAAGCAAAGAGTATGAATCAACTCAAGAACTTTGGCTATGTGCAAGTGTGGAGGAAAGTTTATTGGTAAGTGTGCCTTGGTATTCCCCTTTTTGATGCGAGAGAGGGCATGGAATTTTCTTTTCCTCTTTCTTTCTTTCTTTTCTCTCTCATCATTTTTTTTCAATTCCATGCCTCTCTTCCTCTCTTTTTGCATGATTGACGAGGGGTAATTGGAATGTTTGTATAGCACATCTTGCTGGAACTTTGTGATATGGACGTGCACGTGATAGCCAAAGGTTATGAATGATTCTAACTCATTTGATGGCACAAAATTTGACAAGGTTCAAAACATTCAGAGAAATCTTTTTGATGCATAAGAATTTTCATTTGTGGCACTGGTAGGACATGTGTCTTGAGAACATTGGAGAAGAACACATTTTGATATTTTAGCAAAACAAAAACTCTTTGCTCAAGTGGGAGATTACTGGGGTGTATACATGTTACTCATATCTCATGAATCAACATCTTAAATCAAAGCAGGTCCCTTGATCAATAGTATCCATGGGCAATTTTACTTCAACATAGGGAGTAAAGTTTGTACAAGCATAGACACAGGTTGTCAATATGATCATGTAGAGTAAATTTTATCCAAGTTTCATGTATAGCATGGAATATAGGAACCATATATGAAAAATTTGCGATAATACCTGTCCATGTGCAAGGTCGAGGTGGAAATGGGCTGACTCAGCCCTAGGACCAGGCCGGGCGGCCTGGTCAGGAGCCGGGCAGCCTGGCATTGGGGTCTTCCGACCTTTGCATCAATCGTGTTGCGTGGAGAAGTGTTTTGGGATGTCCTTTTCTGCGTTTGGTACGTTTTTCATCTACTTGACAGGCCGGGTGGCCTGGGTAGGCGCCGGGTGGCCTGTGCTGGAGGTCGGGAGGCCTGGTGTTGGGCCGGGTAGCCAGCCTTTGTCTCGGTTCAGTCCCAAGTTTTTATGTGCAGCGAGGTGCAACCCTGTACATCGTGATTCTTCGTTCATTTCTGCATGGTTAGTGACTGAGAGTTTAGGGGAGGCTAAGTGCATCCCTCCCACACTTGAACTCAAAGCAGGGATAGACAAAATATTTATTGAACTAAGCTTTAATCATACCAAAACAAACTAAAACAAAGATAGAGATAGGCGCTGTCCATACAAAGAAAGAAATAAATGAAACAAACCTAAGCACTAAGAAAACAAAAAGGGCGCCTATACTAAAATTTATTGTGAAGCCATGGGCATCTATGGTTTTGGATCATAGATATCGAGATGCCCTGTGGCTTCCGCGAGGCGACAGAACTTGGAAGAGAAGCCCTTCCTAAGGATTTTTAGCTTATCGTTAATCTCCCACTTCCAAAGTTCGCCTTCCGCGCAAGCGCTCCTCAAGTCTTAGCAGTGCAGTGCTTGAGCGCTTTGATCTCCATCTTTAGAGACTCGATGGTCTCTTTCTCCTTCTCTTCCACCTCTTCTGAATCTTCAAATTGGCTCGGTGGAGTGCGGATCAGAGGGGGTTTGGAGATCCTCTTCACGGTCCTCCTAGGGGGAGTGGAGTCGATGGACTCATCAATTGATGCATCCCCCCTGAGGATGTTCTCCAAGTGCTTAGGGACCAACACCTTCCCCCACCTTCTGGAGGGAGTAACTCCACCCCGAATGGTGTAGGCTGGTGATTGTGGCCCCTCGGGCACCTCCTTGCCCGTGCCCTCTACAAAATCTTCTGGGAAGAGTTTTCGGATGGGCACCTTGGGGCTGATCACCCCGACCTTAGGTCAAGGGGAATCTGCTCGGAACACCTTCTTTGCGCTGGTTTGTGCAGGAGATAGGGCACGTACAGGCTTTCCCGCATTGTGTGAGCGCACGGGGGAGGACAGGCGGTCTCTCTCCAGGCCGGGCAGCCTAAGGGGGTGGCCGGGGGCCAGTGGTGCCACATCCGGCACCCTTATGGTGCCATTCCCCATTGTTACGTGAGTGAACTCATCGTCGGAGGCCGACGAATAGGTCGCTGTGGTGCCGGATGTTAGGGCAAGGCTCTTGGATGGAGTGTTGTTGGAGACCATGACTTAGTTTTTCGAGTGGAGATGAGATGGGAATGGAGAGAGTGGCTGGAAGGGAAGAAACCCTCGTGTTTAAGTCGTGAAAGCTCAATCTCATCTACTCAATGACGTCTGACGGCTTAGGGATCAGCTCAACTCAACAAATTTCTAAAAGAGCCGGCCGGGCGGCAAGGTGGGAGTCCGGGCGGCCTAGCCCTTGGGCCGAGCTGCTTCACTAGGGGGCCAGGCGGCCTGAGCTGAGGTCGGCCAACCTCGCCGACCCTGGTTTGGTAGACCAGGTGTCGGTTTTTACCCTTCTAGGTGCTTGAAACCCTATTTCATCGTGTTGTGCCGTCACTTTGTTGAGATTTGGTGATGTGGAAGCAAAAGGTGAGATAAGACAGAAAAGAGAGGAGCATGGTAGTGTACATGGCTTCGTTTAAGGTTGGAGCTAGACCGTGGCCGTGTGATCTTGCCGTTTCTTGCACTCGTAGACGTCCACTTCTTCGAGCTGTGGCATTTCGGGCTCAAGGAAGACTTTTAGGCGTTGCCTGTTCACCTTAAAGACTTTCCCGTCATCATCTTAGAGGGTGATGGCACCATGATCGGCGGCATCAAGGACCAAAAATGGCCCTTCCCACTTACTTCTAAGCTTACCATGACCAAACAAACGAACACGAGAATTAAAAAGTAGTACCTTATCGCTTGGTTTGAATGTCTTGATCTTGATACACTTGTCGTGCCATCTTTTGGTTCACTCTTTGTATAGCTTAGCACTGCGGTAGGCCTTCTCCCTCCATTCCTCCAATTCGGCGAGTTGAATCTGATGTCGAACTCCCGCTGATTGGAGATCCATGTTCCATTTCCTTATCGCCCAGTGAGACTTGAACTCAAGTTCTACTGGCAAGTGACAAGTCTTGCCGTACACCATTTGGTATGGTGTCATGCCAATGGGAGTTTTATATGCTGTGCAGTATGCCCATAGAGCGTCAAGTAGCTTGGATACCCAATCTTTTCTCGTAGCTGCGATAGTTTTCTGCAGGATGTTCTTTATCTGCTTGTTCGATGTCTCAGCTTGGCCACTTGTCTGCGGGTGATAAGGAGTGGCGACACGGTGATCCACACCTGAGTTTTGCAAGGCACCTCTTGAATCTTTTATCTATGAAGTGAGGTCCTCCATCGCTGATGATGACCCTTGGCATACCAAATCGAGGAAAGATGGTGTCGTAGAACATTCTGATCGAATGCCTCGAATCTGTCGCGGAGCACGACAGTGCCTCTACCCATTTTGATACATAGTCCACTGCGATCAGGATGTATTCTTTGTCTCCACACTTGCGGAAAGGACCCCATGAAGTCTATGCCCCACACATCGAATACATCGAGTTGAAGGTTTCTTGTGAGTGGCATGGCATCCCTTGGGTTAATGTTTCCTTGGGGCTGACACCGTGAGCACCTTCGTATGAACTCTTTGGCATCATCGTACATATTTGGCCAGTAGAATCCACTTTGCCAAATCTTTGCATGAGTCCGATAAGCTCCATAGTGACCACCATAGGAAGATGAGTGACATCTATCAAGGATTTGAGGTACTTCGCAAGCTGGAATGTAGCAACATAAGAGTCCGTCTGCACAGAGTTTGTATAGGTAGGGGTCATCCCAGAGATAGAACCAGCTGTCGTGGATCAATTTCCTCTTGCCAACTCCTTCAGGTACATATCCCATGACCAGGTAATTGACCAGATCTACGTACCATGGTTGGGATGTGGTGACCTTTAGGAGTGTGTCATATCTCATGTAGTCATCAATTGGCAAGGATGATGTCTCTTCAAATTGCATTCGTGAGAGATGATCGCAACTGAATTCTCAACTCCCTTCTTATCTCTGATTTCTATGTCAAATTCTTGGAGAAGTAGGATCCACCGTATCAGTCGTGGCTTTGCATCTTTCTTGGTGAGGAGGTATTTGAGAGCTGCATGATCTGTATATATGATGACTTTGGCTCCCAACAAATATGATCTAAACTTGTCAATGGCAAAGATGACTGCTAACAACTCTTTTTTGGTGGTGGAGTAATTCAGCTACGGGCCAGTGAGCGTTTTGCTTGCATAGGATATGGCATGATATTTTCTATCCTTGCTCTGGCCTAGGACTGCTCCTACAGCATAATCGCTGGCATCGCACATGATTTCTAAAGGAGCATTCTAGTCTGGTGGTTGGATGATGGGTGCTGTGACTAGAGCCTTCTTGAGTGTATGGAATGCTTCAAGGCAGGCATCATCAAACATGGAGGTGGAAGCTGCTCAACTAGGAGATTAGTCAGAGGTCGAGCAATAAAGGAGAAGTTTTTGATGAATCTCCTGTAGAACCCAGCATGGCCAAGAAAGCTTCGGAGTGTCTTAATGTTTGATGGAGGTGGAAGCTGCTCAATGACTTCAATTTTTGCACGGTCCACCTCTATGCCTCTCTCTGAGACTCTGTGTCCTAGCACAATCCCATCTCTGACCATAAAGTGATACTTTTCCCAGTTTAGGACAAGGTTGACTTCTTTGCACCGCTGGAGAACCTTTTCTAAGTTCTCCAGACATCCATCAAAGGTCTTGCCATAAACTGAGAAGTCGTCCATGAAGACTTCCATTATATTTTCTATCAGGTCAGAGAATATGGACATCATGCAATGCTGGAACGACGCTGGAGCATTGCACAGCCCGAACGACATCCGTCGATATGCAAACGTGCCATAAGGACATGTGAAGGTGGTCTTACTCTAGTCATCCGGGTGAATTGGGACCTGGTGATAACCGGAGTAGCCATCGAGGTAAGAGAAGGAGTGATTGGCCAGCCTTTCGAGCATCTCATCAATGAAAGGAAGGGGGAAATGGTCTTTCCGGGTGGCTGAGTTGAGTTTTCTAAAATCGATGCACATTCGCCATCCCATGACAGTGCGCTGAGGGATTGACTCATTGTTCTGGTTCTTCACAACTGTCATTCCTCCCTTCTTGGGTACGACTTGGACTGGACTAACCCATTCACTATCTTGTACAGGGTAGATAATACCCGCGTGTAGGAGTTTACGTACCTCCTTCTTAACTACCTCTGTCATCGCATTATTGAGTCTGCGTTGTGGTTCCCTTGTAGGCCGATGTTCGGTCGCCATGGGGATGCGATGTGTGCACAGGTTAGGACTAATTCCCTTCAGATCTTGCAGTGAATACCCAAGCACTGATCTGTACTTTTCCAAGACTGAGAGTAATCGCCGGCTTTCATTCTCGGTCAGCTTGTCACTGATGATCACCGGTGTGTCCGGATTCCTGTTGAGGAAGGCGTACTTCAGGCCAGGCGATAGCTGTTTAAGCTCAATTTTCGGGGGTCGGGCCGCAGAGATTCACCTAGTTCTTTGAACTCAAGTGGCTCTTCTATCACACTGAAGTCGCTAGCCTCTTCCTCTAGGCTGTGTTGATCCTCCTCTTCCTCAAGTGAAATACCCATCACTTCTTCTAGGGGGTCAACTTCTGGCTTAGATTCTGTTTTGGTATTCAGTGCTCAACTCATGCCAATTTCGAGCACCTCTTGACCAAATTGAAGTTGTAACTGTCCTGGATTTCTCGTGTTAATCAGGGAAGTAATGGGGAGCCCAATCAATATGAATGGCACAGGCCCCTCGGGTATATCGAAGACGTGGAAGTCTACGAATATCCGCTTGTCCCACAAGGTAACTGGTATGACCTGAATGACTCCATGATTCTCCAACGATTCATTCTTATTCCACTTTAAGCGAATGCTGGATTTTGATCGTGGTTGAGTGGGGAAATGAGTGTCTACAACATATTTGGGAATGCTGTTCACCCCAACTCATGGGTCATAGAGAATATCTTGTGGAAGCATGTCTGATACATGGCCAGGGATGAGAGTTGGTTCTGGGTAGAACCTAACGAATTTTGTATCAATTCTTCTCTCTTCTAACCATTCCCGATTTATCATAGCTGTAAGCCAGAGTAGGTCCTCTCTCATTTGATGTATCTGATGTGGGAAGAGGTATGCTGGTTGAGAGGTCCTTTCGAAGCATTGGCTCACTTTGGGCAACCGAGATACATTGCCAAAGCTTGTGAATAGATCGTCATCGAATGAGAACGGCGGAACCGACGGAGGGTTCGTCACGGATTCACTGACCCTCTCAGTGTCCTGTGACGTGCTTGGTTCAGGGACATCCTCTATCATGAGGGTCTGACGGGATAGTGGAGCTGGTGGATGGGTGTTCTGACTTTCTTCATGGCAGCTGAGCTCAGGTGGATCTTGTGGATATGAGCGTGCTTTCTCGATCTTACTGTCATCAGAGGATTTCTCGAGGATTTTATGAAGGACTTTCCGTCCTTTTGGGGCAGTTAAGTGAGAACGATCCTCCCGATGCTAAATCCAAACATAGTCCTGCACCTGGTGATAGGCCTCGGACAAAGTGCTGCATCAGCATGGATTCTTGTAGTGCCAAGTCACGGCCAGATGCGACCAAGCTGCGGCCAAGTCCTCGTTACTTCCTTGTCGAATGTTGAGAACTTCACATCGGAGGTCAATGACTTGATGTTGTGGGAAGAAGTGTAGACAAAACTTGACTTTAAGTCTTTCCAACTCCCCTCTACTGTACCAACTGCTTTTTATACCAAGATTTTGCTGCTCTCGTAAGTGAGAACGGAAATAGCAGCCATCGAAGAGTTTCTCCAGGCATTCCCGGAATTACGAGGCAACTGCATAGCTGCAAGAATTCTCGGAGGTGTGTGTAGGGGCTCTCTGAGTCTAATCCTGTGAAACATTGATCCCGAACCATGGCTATCAAACCGGGACGTAGCTGATAGCCATCTGTGATGATGCGGGCGAATGATGGTGGAGGCTCCAGAAAATCGCCCTTCGGAGCAGATAATTCGTAGATAGGCGTGTGATCCATTGGGTGGAATGGTGATATGATGGTGGTGTGGTGGTGATAGTGGTGGTATAGTGGGAGATAGGACGGCATTGGTTATGTGTTAAAATAGCTACCGTTCCCCAGCAATGGCACCATAAAAAGCTCGTTGCCGTTCCTTAGCCTTCAGATATAATTCCGCAAGCGCACGGTAAACGCGTTGTAGCTCTTTCACCCAAGAGTATTCTAGGGTATCGAATCCACAGAGAATGAGGAGTATAATAACACGTAACACAACCAACCGAACTAGTGAAGCTAGCAATGTAGAGGATAAAAGATAGGGGAGCAGGTTCTCAACAAATGTTAAATCACCTTACTATACTAAGCATGCAAAGAGATATACTTGTCATGTAAACATAGACACCAAAGCTATAGCACCACTGCCAGGCACCAGAGTGTTGATTACCCTGCTGAGAAAGGCGGGTACTACAGGAAGGCTATATCGTCAGCGAGTCTATCCGAACGTACGGGGTTGGAATACTAAGAACACAAAAGCTGTCACCTAATGTGTCTACCAACCAGAGCTGCGTGGGATAGCCGACCAACCAAGGTAAACTCTAAGTATGAACACATCGTGCCACTCAGAGAGTCTACTACTAACTGGTAATGAGCCAGAAAAGCAAGCACTACTATATAGCCAACACTATAAGCATGCACAAGGTTCCCGTAAACAGACAAGTATAAGACTAAGTATGAAAGCAAAGTATGTATGAAATAACAAAGGTAGAGGACAAGGAACTTTACTCAATCCTAGAATTGAAAATCCTTTCGCTGAGAATACAAGTATGGGAGCAAAGAGAAATCCGGCTCCCGCACTCTTCTCCTCACTACTCTCCTTGATACAAGAGGCACTCTCTCTACAAGCTAAGGGATAACTTCACTTCTCCACACTATACACTTCACACCAAGTGCTACTATGCCACTACATCTATACACACTCACTAATGAGCTATTAGGGGGTATTTATAGTGCCAAGGGAGTGAGGGGGTACTTGTAGGGTCGATACGGGGGTTACAAGGGCGCGGCCCAGGCCGGGCGGCCTGGTAGGAGGCTGGGCGGCCTGATAGGAGGTCGGGCGGCTCCACCCTAGGCTGGGCGGCCTGAGGTGCCCTTGGATCTACCACCTTACGTCATCCTTCGGTTGATATTGACTCCCCAAGGTGGTTGTAGGTCGGTTGGCGGTTATCCTCGTGTGCTTTTGCCTCAACCATTGGATTCTCTTTGTGTTTTTTTCCTTAGCCGTTGGATGGGACTCCCCTAGATCGCTGACTTAACCAATCCGTGTGCTGGATTGGTGAGGTGGAGGCCTTCCGATGTGTTTGTGTTTCTTCTCTCGGTTGCCATGGTGGATTTGTGTTTGACATGTTGTCTCTTGCATGCAGGTGAAGAATGGTGGCATTCGGAGCCAGAGGCAGGCCGGGTGGCCTGGAGATAGGCCGGGTAGCCTGGACAATAGGCTGGGCGGCCTAGTAGGAGGCCGGGCGGCCTGG
This sequence comes from Paspalum vaginatum, assembly GCA_030272315.1. NCBI lineage: Eukaryota > Viridiplantae > Streptophyta > Magnoliopsida > Poales > Poaceae > Paspalum > Paspalum vaginatum. The sequence continues at coordinate 19,777,245 of CM059014.1, forward strand.
GTCCTTAGCCCATTTCCAGCCTTCCTTCTTGGTTCACCATGTCTCACCATGTTTTGTATGTGTTTTGTACCGTGACATGTGTTCCTGCAAGACTTTTGTACACAACTCGTGGACCCGGTTAATATGTATGAACTTTGCATAAAATCACCCTTGGAACATGGATTGTTGCTGGTTGAAATGGGTTATAACGGCCGCCAACAACAATAAGATGACCATGTTGGAGAATTGATCTTCTTCTCTTGCAAGCCTTCTCTAGATGAACTCCACATGGCCAGTAGTCCAATTCACCGCCCGCAGTTTTGAAGTCAAAAATTGGGAAACTGTAGGCTTTGTCCTTTCTGGTCTAGGCTTGGCCCATCTCCTCTAATTTGGTGAGTTTGAGGCCCAACTCCCCAAAACCTTTGTGATCCGATTTGTGTGGCGGTTTTGAGCCGAAGCCGCCAAAGCCCCCTCGCACGCCTCTGTGCCGCGCATCTAGGTTGGAGCACCAAGCTCACCCCCGACATCTCCAGTCCATCAGAGTCACCTCACAATTCATTGGAGGGCTTACATAGACATCGGTCTCAGCCCTTCCATGTACTAGACTCATGCAGCCAGCCAATACAGAGTATTGAATTTTGTCCATTGAAGGACTGTTGCCCGAGTCCATCAGACTCTTCTCATCTTCTACCTTCAGTCCATCAAAGGGCCTCTAGTCCATCGAAGGACTTGACTCTATTGATAATCACACATCACTAAGGGCAATGAGGCCAGTCCATTGCTTCTCAATCTCCCCGTTGATGAGTGCCAACAATGTAAGGAAAATGGCCTCTTGTGCCATATTTCCATGGTTGTGTTTTGGTGATTGATTAACAACCAACACTTGAACTAATGAACGCACATTCTTAGGTGTTTAGGTCCAAGGGATGAAGAAGAAGAGAAGCCAAAGAAAAGGATTGAAGGGCCACCCCAATGGGGTTCCGCTACCCGATTAGCGGGCAGGAGTCGAGAGCCGCCCCTCGTGGGTCTCAGCGCAGCACCTCAAAACCTCACATGGTTTATAAGGACAGACAATATTGTTGTGAAGACTGGACAGAGCTTCGGACAAGTTTTTCTCGAAGGGGTGAAGAATTGGTAAGCCTGGTGAAATGTGAAGACCGGACAATCCGAAGTTCATGAAAAACAATGGACTGGACAATGCCAGCAAATGAAGTAGTGGAAGCGACCAAGATACACGGACCGGACAGTACAGTCTAGAAGACTGGACAAAGGTTTGGACAAAGATCCCTGAGGGTGTGCAGTTCGAGCAGCCGAGGAGTTACAATGGACCAGACAGTCTGATATATGAGACTGAACAAAGCTTTGAACATTTCAACGGCTAATTCATTGGCTAGCTTCCATGATTCAAGTATTTACATGGACCAAACTGTCTACCCCTAAAGACCGGACAATAAACTAGACAAAAGTATAGTGATGTCTTGTTTCAGCGACCATTGGTAAAGTACATAGACCGGATTGTTCGAACCATGGAAAAAGCATAGACCGGACAATCCAAGCTTCACTACGTCAGTAGCCCATTCTTTGCAATAGCTAGTTTGTGTTTAGGGGCCATATAAGCCACCCCACCTGACCATTTCAAGAGAGTTGGAGCCACTGAAGTTCAGACCAAGAGTAGAGGAGTATTAAAAGCACATCTATCACTCCAATCACCACATGAGAGCTAAGTGCATGATTCAAGCTAGATTAGGGCTTAGAGAGAGTGAGCTTGCGAGCTATTCTTAAGTGTAGCTTCTATGTAAGCTAGAGAAGAAACCTTGGTTGTTGAAAAGCCACTTGTACTTGATGCTATAACCTCCTTCTTGGTGTGGAGTGGCGGCAACAACTTGTGTAGGGATGAGGCGACCCTACAAACTCTATAGTGAAGCATCCGGTGCCTTGTGACTAAGATAGACAATGGCGGTGGCTATGACTTGGTGGCACTTAGCCTTCGTTTGCCGTGAGCCATTGGTGGCGAGCACAAGACAGTAATCGAGAGAATCTTGGTGCCCAGCACTGTTCTTGCCTTCGGTGGCGAGCACATGGATGTGGCCCTTAGTGGTGAACCATGTTAAATCCACATGTCTTCTCATGAGTTTGCATCCCCTTGCCCTTACTTCTTCACTTACCACAATTATGTTCCGCATTTGCTTACTTGTCTGCTGTTGACGTCTCTTAGCGTAATAGATTTTATTCTGCAAGCGCACAGAGATTCGATGTAGCTTTTTCACTCAGAGTATTCTGAGTATCGTAAAAATTCACAGGGAAGCAAGGGTGAATAGGTGGAATGAAATGTTGAACTTTCAACGGTACTATATAACTTATATAAATACCAGCTATTTTTACACCGGGGGTAAGATAACAAGATAGTGTATGGTGGGAAGAGTAAACAGAAACCAAAGGGGTCAACAACTAGGTATAGCTATCTGGGAGGACAACGAGCAAGATTAAGATATCCAAACCATATTCCTTAACTACTGCATAGGAATAATCGCGGTTGAACTAAGTTGATCGAATACGAAATAGGGTCTTGCATCGAGCGAAATTCCAGACTACACTGAGAAGGCACAAGGGTAGATAGTTAGCCAACTGAATGGCATCTAGCTAATGCCTACAGGCTTACCGAACGAACAGATTGAAGTGCCTTGGATCGCTGACTTCACCAATGCAAGTGTTGGATTGATGATGTGGCGGGTCTTCCGTTACTTAACACGTTGGCCTTAGGGTTTCCACCTTGGAATTGTGTTGTCATGTCATTGTTGTGGGTTGAAGATGGGATGATTTGGCCACAATGACAGGCCGGGCAGCCCTAGGGAAGGCTGGGCGGCTTGGGCTTTCCCTAACTTAGCCATATTTTTCCTGTTTTCAGCTGTTCTTACACCTGCACTCAAATATTCAACACAACTTGTGGAGATATGTTAGTAGCAAGGGTAAATCTACACTTTGATGTATTTTCCTTCATATTCATAGATAGTTGATGGTCAAAAGTAGTGCAATAACGACCGTCAACACCCCCAAGCTTAGACCTTTGCTCATCCTAGAGTAAAGCCAAGATGGGTTATGGATCAAGAGTTGATGCAATATCAGTGTTCAAGAATAGAGGCTATACACAACCGACACCCATGCTTTTTGTTTCAAGCCATAATGTCTACAACGATCATCTTTTCTCATACATGTGGTGCATCTTTTTGACTTACCATGTCTTGGGTGGTTGGAGGAAGAATGACTTCGTTGTAGGCTCCAGCTCAAAACATTTCTTTTTGGATTCTATCTCAGGTGTTTTGAATATTTTCAAAATAAAAGCAAGTTTCCCTAGAGGTACTCTCGATCACTCACAAGTGTATCCTCACCATTAAGGCAAAGAGCACAGCCAAGAACTTCCTACACTAAGGATTTTCTGGATCTCAAGGTGATGGAAGGACTTAGCTTACTTAGGTTGTTCATTTTGCAAAGCCAAAGATTGGACCAAAGAAATGTACTACATCAACTAATCATGTTCATCATTGGAGCTTATTTGGTGGCTGGCTGGATGGATGGATCTCTTTGTTTTCCTTTCCTTCTCCTTCTTTTGTATGTTAGGTATGAATGTGGAGCCTTTTTATATTTCTCTCTTTTTGCCATGCTTGACTAGCATGCTTTTTTTTCATACTTTTGCCATGCTTTGACTAGCATGCTTTTATTATTATTATTTTTTGATGGCTCCACATCCTACCTCATTTTGATTTGGAAGGAGTAAGGTAAGGTATTATTTGGAGATGTATGGATGCATACTCGGGATAGGTGAATGCATATGTAATGGTGGATTTTGCTCCAATTACTCACAAGATAGAGATGATTCCATTCAATGAGACTCAAAATTTGACAAAGCTCAAAACAACACTAAGTAGCTTCAATAAGCGGCTCAGATATTTTTCAGTGTATTTGGCTCTAGTAGGTGTTTAAAACCAACGGGGGAACTTCATTTTAATTTTTCAAAAGAACAACCTGAGGTGTTCATCTTACTAGGAAAATGTGAGTGGCCTAGTACTTAGTCATATCATTTCTCACAACAACTTAGACAAAGTATGTGCAAATGGCATCTACAAAGTAAAAGGTCAGGTTCTCATTTTATACACACAAGCTCAAAATTAAGCTAAGTATGGTGTTTGCATAGACAACTAAACAAGAACATAATAGAGCAGCTATTCATCATTTCCATAATGAAGGTAATATACCAATGGTGGGAGTTTGTTTTATTGACTCTTATATATATAACAATAAATAAACAAAGAATACATTATTAGTAGTACTTACTCTTCGTGTCGGTGGGACTGGTGTTGTTGTCGAGCAGCAGCTGCTGGGTAGGACTACTGGGACTGGTGGAACAGTGGGTACTGGAATTGCTGTCGGGGTTTTACACCGGCAGTGCACCACGGGATGCTTTCGAGGGCTGGCAAAGTCGACGTAGCTTGATGGTTCGCCTGAGGAGCGACAGAACACGAGGATTTATACAGGTTCGGGCCGCAAGATGCGTAATACCCTACATCCTGTGGCGGCGAGTTGTATTGATCTGAGGTCGAGCTTACAATGAAAGCTTGGGCTTTGATGTACGAGAGCATGGTTCGACGGTATGAGATATGCTTCGTAGGGGTCCCTCACCCGCCTTATATAGTCCGACGGGTTCTTGGGTTACAAGTTAGGTTCCTTCTATATCTCCTAGTTGGTTTAGATTACAAGAGATCAAACAGAATCTTTGCCTCTATCGTTCTTCCCTTGAATCCCGCGAATCTCGGACCTCCAGTCCGAGTCAAGCTTCTTTCCATGCTTAGCTAGATCACGACGCTCTTGTCTTGATCTCCAAGCTTCCTCGACCACCTTTGGCCCTGAGCTGGGTAGCAAGCCCATGAAATCAGCCATTTGCCCATCTCAGGCCCTCCAATGGCCCATGTCTTGAGTCCATGCCATGAGGAGCCAGGGGATATCTGTCCCCCACAAGCCCCCGAGGCTCGAGTCAATTCCGAAGACAGTTAACTCGAGACTCCAAAACAATCCTCAGCTCCGAATGTGAAATGTCACTGAGTCAATTAACTCACCCCCTCAATGGTTGCACTGACTAGGTGCACCCATTGGGTGTAGCCCCTGAGCTTTAAGTTGGTTTGAGCAACAATCAACTCAAAGATCTAGAAAAATAACGATTTATGTATCCATGCCTCCGAATCAATCAACCCCCTTTTCCATTGGTTGCACCGACTAGGTGCACCCAATGGGTATAGCCCTCGAGCTTCAAGCTGATTTGAGTAACAATCAACTTGAAGGTCCAAAACACTTGAAGGCTTCAGAATGCAAACTCCCCTGAGTTAATCAACATGGCCTTTCGATGGTTGCACTGACTAGGTGCACCCATTGGGTGTAGCCCCCGAGCTTCAAGTTAACTTGAGTAATAATCACCTTGAAGATCCAGAGAATTCCCTTGACTCATTGTTGCCCGATTGAAATCTCCATGCTTTGTCTTGCCAGAGTTTTATAAGAAAAATTTCCCCACCCATTGGGTGTAAACGGGAAACCACCCAGTATACGAAGCGCCGTCCCTTGCAGTATGTGCAAAGTCTTGCAAACATAACCGTAAATAGATTCAGCCTTCTTGAACCATCACACATGTAGCTCTTTGACATGTGCCCATCCAGAATACGAAACACCATCCCTATGCACGTCCTTGCAGAAGTTGAAGCGACGCCCTACCCATTATATAACCAAGACATGAGTCCCTCCAGCAATCAGATCTCCATTGCCTTACGCAGACACCACGATCCATTGCCTAGCACCTTCCTTCTCTCCACTGGACACCCATGGCCGGCAACCGGGGCAAGAAGTGCCAAGCGCTGTGAGACGAAGAGGATGAGATCTTCTCTAGCGGCTTCAGCGACGAGGACCCACCCAGCGACCTCAACGCCAATGGTGACAGCGATGACGAGGGGAAGAAGAAGGAGAAGGAAAAAGAAGACCACTCCTCCTTTGACTTCGACCAGTACAACTGGAAGGAGAAGGCGATGCTCCGGGGCCTTAACCACCCTAGCCTCGGTGGTCCAGATGACAACGACAGCAAGGAGGATGAGGACGACGACGATGGCGAGAGTGACGATGACGACGGCAACGATGATGATGACGACAACGACGATGACACCTGCAGCAGCGACAATGACACTGACGCCACCCTGCCTCCCAAGAAGCATCGCCGCGTCACCAATTAGTTTAGTAGTAGTAATTAGGTCTCTGGTATCTCGTAGCTAAGTCCCATGTATCCATCGCAGTAATATGTAATGAACTTAACCTTTGATGACATCCTGTGATCTTGTTTGCAATCCCCTATCTTGTGTATATGATGATGACATTGTTCTTTTGCTTCGAAGTACCCCCGTAGATTTCTTCATATAACTGATGCCACATCATCACCGAGAACAAATCATATCAAATGAAACGGCCATCATCCGAATATATAGTTGGAATTTTTATCTTTGAGGCGAATGATTTTCTAAAGGAACAACTGCCACTAAACGCCCATCAACCGAGTGAACAACATCCGACTTAACTCAACGGAGCAAACAACGTCCAACTTAATTTCACCAAGCAAATGACATCTGACTAAATTGCCATTCGAACTGAAACCTGAATAATCCTTATAACTGTCTTGCTGACTGAAGTCCTACTGACTAAACATTATGAGAACTGCTGACATGCTAGATTCACGGCAAATAGCACTGACGACGTCATCTTCCTTAGTTAAACTAGAACCTCCCTATTTAACGCCATTAGGTATTAAATAGGACCAATACCCTAACGGTTCTTTCTACACGAATCCTTATTCCCCAACTTTTGCAATTGCTCTGCTGCCATCACCAACAAACTTGGAACCTTTGGCCAACATCCCCCAAAATCACACTAGAATCCTCCTCAACCATGGCCCCAAAAAAGAAGACAATCATTGAGCACGGGAACACCAGCGAGGGACTCCCGCATGACGAGAACCGGCCAATCCCTTCACCATTTCTTGCATTCCGTATGTCCTCAATCTCTGAATCTAAATTACTTCATCTCGTAGAAATGGGAGTTCTTCCCCCCAAGGAATTAGGTGGGTGGAGGAGTTGTGAAGGGGAAAAGGTCCCTATAGAAGACACTCATGAATCCCTAGTTTTTGCTCCTTTCTTTGTGCGTGGGTTAGGACTGCCCCTCTACTCATTCGTGCGAGGTCTGCTCAATTTCTATTTCATCGACCTAACGTATCTGAACCCCAATTCTAAGCCTTCCTTGGAATTGTTCCACATTTCGGCTTGTGGAAACATCTTTACCACTGCAAACCCTGTACCTGAGATAGGGTCTTGCAAGTAGTTGGTGGTGCTAGTTTGGAACTCCATAGGGGGCGAAAATCAATATACTTGGATATCCCACTCAAACATAGCAACAGGGGGTGGTACTCCAAGTGGTTCTACACCAGCAATCATGGAAATTCCCTACCACCCCGATCGGGTCGATAGCCCAACACCAAACTGAATAGTTGGGAAGAGGCACCAACGGTAGAGGAAAGTGTTGAGGTCAAAGTTCTGCTTAAGGACATACTTGACCTGAAGGAGAACGGCTTAACTGCCCAAGCTTTTGTCATTGACTTCACATTCCAGAGCATCCAACCCCTGAAGGATTGAGTTTACCCAGCATACCTATATGTTGGGGCGAGTGACCCTACCCGGGAAACCAGCCGAGTCATTACTGAGCAGGAAATCAGAACTCGTGTTGGATTGATGCTAAGGGGTGATGTCTACAATGAAGGATCACCACAGCCATACTCTGCATGGCATCCAACTCCTTCTGTATGTATTTTAGTTCGTCCAACTGAATCAATTGTAAGATCTGATAATGTAAGCCCTGCTAAGTACGCTTTTTGATTCAATCTTGTAGAGTAACATTGCCAAATTTCTGTCTAACCCTCCTCAACAAGGCACAGACAAGGTGCTGAAACATGGATCTGAGTTGATGACAGAAGAGATGGAAGCAGTCGTTGCTGCCACACAGGGTGAAGGTAACAATGAGGCCGCCACATACATAGTGATTCCCTGTCTAGCTGAAGGCTCTAAAGGTGGGGAGGAGGTTGGAGCTCAAGAAGATCAAGCCCCCGAGCGTGAGGACACTGAAGTTGGCGACCAAGCCCTCGAGCATGCACCCATTGTGAAAGAGGGCATACCCTCTCCGGAGATGTCCAAGCGTACGCAAACCATGGTGTCTGCTGTAAGGACTGAAATCCCCCAAAAGAGGAGGACGAGCTGAGAATAGGTCAAAGCTCAGAAGTCAACTACAGTCATGCCCGACTTGCCATCACCATCCAAGAGGTCGAGTAAGAAGACCAAACTGCAAGACAAAACTAATGACAGTGGAGTAGCTTCCCCAAGCCATATTGACTGGAACATGTTGGCCAACAAGGAAGAAGAAGAGGAAGAAATTTCACTCCATCATCGCGAGAGAAGGTCAAAGAAACTACAGGATATTGAGACAGCCTCTTCTCCCCTGACTCAACAACCCATGACAATGGAGGAGGAATTGAACGTTTCTGATATTGATCTTGAATTGCACAAGTTTGTGAAGGTGGTTCCACATCTCATATTCAACGGAGCAACTGAGGACAAAGTCACACCACTACGGTATGTACAATTTCCTTTACTGTTATTCCTCTATTCCACCTCTACCATTAGCCTCCTGACTGAATGAAAACCCTGTATAGGCCATCTCCTACGCCAATGCGACCAGTGAGCTCCATTAAGCTCACTGACTCGGGGAAAGCGGATCAGGCCCCATAGAGAGGCGACATTGCTTCGAGCGAACAACTGATGGAGGCTGCACCGGAGCAAGACATAGTGCCCCCTAAACTCGGGGTGACCCAACTGAAGGTCCCGAGCCTAAAGCTCCTAACCGCTCAACTGGAATCATGCCCGAGATCGCAGGCAATGAACAATGCGATCTTGACACTAGGTCCCTGGTAAACTGGTGCGACACACTTAGTAATCTAGGAGGAGGAAATACCCTAGACAACTGGTTGCACCCCTCAAGTGAACATGAACCAGCACATGGAGAAGGAGCAACCACTGAAGGTGAGCGAGCTAGTACTGGGACCACGCTGGATACGTCTATACTGGATCCAAGCCCCCACGCATCAAGTGTGGTGGCATCCAACAACGCAGATGCCATCATCAATGCCACTAGGCTTGAAACGATCGGCACAAATTTGCAAGTGACCACAGTTCTTCTCGAGTCACATCCATTCATAGACTTTGAGGTAAGACATCGATCAGCCCTTGCTTTAACCAACTTTGTTAGCCGTACTTACATGTGGCATAACTCTTCACAAGATTGGCTGAACCAAGCTTCGCTGTGGTGTGAGATGCTTGCTCCCGTACTTGAGACCAATGCAACCAAGCTACGATAGCAATTGGCCGACTCTGAGGCAGCCCGTGCCACTGAAGCTGCTGGTAAATGACTGTCCCCTGATCCTAATGGCCGGCAGTTGCTGCCAAGAAGATTGCTGATTTAGAGGGTGCATTGGCTCAGTGCAAAACCTCATATCGTAACACCATACTTGAGTGCGATGAAGCCCGAGACGTCGCTCTAAACCTGCAGCGAAAGCTTGAACTGGAAAGGAAAGGGCATGAGGTAACTTGCCAAGAAACCCAACATGCATATTATTTACTTATGGAGGCCTATAAGCTGCATCGATCCGTAGGATGAGGCACTGCAGCTAAAGTAGGAAATTCAAGAACTCCGAGAATCAAGGGACGGATTTGAAAAATTATTCTAGAATACTTCCAGTGCTTTGACAATGCTTCATACGAGCTATAAGTTGACCCGGGAGGATCTTGAGAGAAAGACTTCCGAGTTAATTGAGGCCGACAGAATTCGAAATCCAGAGCAGAAATAGAGACTTGGAGAAGGTACTGAAGTCCACGAGGCAGGCGCTCAAGGAGTCACAGCAACTGGCAGAGAAGCGCCACGAAGATCTGGACCTCGCAACATGAAATCACGAAATCTCCAAGAAAAACTGTGAAAAGCTAAAAACTGCTTATGACAAAACCAAGGAGCTAATGAAGTCTGCAACATCTACCATGACAACCATGCTAAATATATGTGCCCCTAGAGGTTGGAGCTCCACAACCAGTAGGAGACCGAGTATCAACTCTGGATGAAGGCATCAAGAATCACCTCTGGGGAAGGCTGAAATCAATCATGCAGCATGTTTTAATGATGCTCAAGACAACCAAGCTAGATCTGAACTTATGTGACTTATCGGGGAGAGTTGCAGTTGATCCCAGTGAGTTGACGATGGATAAGTATGCTGCAGAGATCCAAACTGTAGTCAAAAAGCTTATAATAGAATTTGAGCCGTAAACTTGCTTCTGTACTTTTGTGAGTGACATCATGTCCCTATAAATGAATTAGATCTGCTACTGACTGTTTGAGCTGCAAGAAATGAGATTAACATTCTAAGTTATTGTAAAAATCGAATTAGCTGTTTTCGTAGATATGATGATACGCGATGCTTAGTCCTTGGATCGGACCCACAATTCAAGGTTTTCGCATGGAGTTCAGAGTTCACGCGTGTTATCATGAAGTCGAATGCATGTACGAATACCTGACTCAAACCTTTACGTTGACTTGGGCCGATTACTTCTGACTACCAAACGCATAGGGCCAGACGGCACCCTTTATGAGTGTGAGCGCAGGCATGTAACACCAGCCATTGGTCTATGACCTAGGCTGATTGCCCCGTAACAAGGGTCAGATTGCACCCTATCATGAGTACGCAAAGGCATGTAACACCAACTGTCGGTCTACGACCTAGGCTGATTGCCCCGTAACGAGGGTTAGATTGCACTCTTTCATGAGTACGCGAATGCATGTAACACCAGCTGTCGGTCTACAACCTAGGTTGATTGCCCCGTAATTAGGGTCAGACTACACCCTATCTTGAGCAGGAGTAGGCATGTAACACCAGTCATGAGTCGAGTCAAGACCCATGACTGATTGCATGGTTATGAAGAATGAGAACAAGATGTCACTGCAAGATGCACCATATAGGTATGCCAAAAAAAGGAGGAGACATGCGCATAGAAGTCATGCGTTTTTCGCTATTTGAGTACAAACGACTGAACACGAACAAGGACGAGCCACCTCAAGGACAAGACAACCATAGTATCAATCATGAGTATAGATGAGGACACAATGCTCTGAGGGTTGTAATGGCTCTAGGCATAGAACTTGGGAAGATGCTCGATATTCCAGGAAATCCTGATCGGAGTGCCATCTATTTCAGACAAGCGATAAGATCCTGGCCGAGTGACTTCTGTGACAATGTATCGGAGTGCCATCCATTTCAGACAAGTGATAAGATCCTGCCCGAGTGACTTCTGTGACGATGTAGGGTCCCTTCAAAGGAGGGAATAGCTTGTGATGCCCTGCCCCCTTAAGGACTCTACGGAGGACCAGCTCTCTAACTGAAAAGGCACGAGGACGCATGTTGCACTCATGATAACGCCGCAGAGTCTGCAGATATCATGCCGACTGAATCACCGTGTTGAGTTGTTCTTCCTCAAGTAGATCGACTTCTTCAAGCCGAGTGGTCTCTACCTCGGCGATATCTTTAAATGCGAGCCACGGTGCTCCGTGTGCTAAGTCGGCGGGTAGCACCGCTTCTGAGCCATACACCATGAAGAAGGGCATATTACCATTGAGGGCTTTACTTGGCTAAGTTCTAAGGCTCCAGACTATATATGGGAGCTCCCTGATCCTTTTGCCTACTAGCTTTTCATCTTTGTCGAAGACCCTCTTCTTCAAGGCATCAGGAATCATCCCGTTTGCGCGCTTGACCTCGCCATTGGCTTGGGGATGCGCTACCGAGACATATTTGACAAGTATGGACTTTTCGCTGCAAAAATCGAAGAATTTTGAGCCAGTGAAGTTGGAGTCCAGATCTATGATGATGCTGTTCGGGATACCGAAATGCAATATACTCTCCTGAATGAATTCCGCCTTTGCAGAAGTTAGCGATGCGATTGGCTTGACCTTGATCCACTTGGTAAACTTGTCGATGGCCACCAAGATGTGAGTATATCCACCTTGAGCTCTCTTAAGTGGCCCAATCATGTCGAGCCCCCAGTATGCAAAGGGCCATGAGACAGGAATGTTCTGCAGCTGTTGTGTCGAGAAGTGACGTTGATTTGCAAAGAACTAATAGGCTTCACAATGCTTGACCAATTCCACTGCGTCTTGCTTTGCTGTTGGATAGTAGAATCTAGCCTTGAATGCCTTCCCGACTAGTGTCCTAGAAGTGGCGTGATTGCTGCACTACCTAGCGTGAATTTCCATCAATAAACTCTTACCACAAGGTATGTCTATGCACTTTAAGAGAATGTTGGCCGCACCACGCTTAAACAGATCATCACCGATCAAAGTATAGCTAGCCGTGCACCGAATGAGTTGCTCGACTTCTGCTCTATCATCAGGCTCGTCCCCATCTCTAATGTATCTGATGATTGGGACCCTGCCAGTCAGTCGGAGCTTCCTCCAGGCTCAAGACATGTTGTTCTAGGGGTTCCTGCTCTCGATCGATGGATGGACGAAACAGCTCTTGGACGAATACTCCTAGAGGTATTTTGGCTTAGGAAGAGCCAAGCTTTGACAGTAGATCAGCATCTGTGTTGTTGTTACGATCTACGTGATGAAACTCAAGCCCATCAAACTTGTCCTCCAATTTGCGAACTTCCGCGCAGTATTTATCCATTACTTCCATGGAGCAGGCCCAATCTTTGTTGACTTGACTGTTCGCAACCAAGGAATCCCCATACACCATGAGGTGCTTGATGCTAAGTGAAATCGCGATGCACAGCCCATGCAGCATAGCTTCATATTCTGCTACATTGTTGGACACCGTTGTAGGACCGAGACGTGCGACTAGAGGGGGGATGAATAGGAGCACAGTGAAATCACAAAATCACAAACCCCCAAGTGGAAACCGAAACTAAGCACCGTCCACTGAACAGATACGTGCCTAGTAGCGCAAAGGTGCGTCCACTGTGAGGATACGCACCAATGCAAGAAAGCTCAAGATCCGAACAAGAGTGACAGCGGAGCAACGGATTTTGCAATAACCGCCACAAGACACTCACCGCACCTAGGTGCGTCTCACTGACTCACAGTAAGCAAAGAGAATGGTCTTAAGGGAGGAATGTGAAAATCCGTAGCAAAATCACAGCGGAAAAACCAAACTGGGAAGAACATAGCAGCTCCCTGGCAGGACCGGATTGTCCGGTGACCAACACCGGATTGTCTAGTGTGACCGGACTATCCGGTGCTTGACGCCGGACTGTCCGGTGGCACGGCCTGGACAATGCCTCTCACCAGACTGTCCGGTGGGCACTGCCGGACTATTCGATGGAACCAGACTGTCCGGTGGCCTCTGCCGGATGGTCCAGTAGGGTCGCAGAAAAGACTTTTTCAAATCCAAACTTGATCAAACCTTGTCCAAACTTCACGAAATTTAGCACAGGTTATCTAGACCCTATTTCAAAGTTATCCCCAAAAGATCAACTCAAGGTAACCAGGGAATCAGCGGGAATTTCAGATCTTGTGAAATGGCCATCCTTGGGCAAGAAAGGGGAAAACACAAAAGAGGCTTGCTCGTGGCAATCCAGCAGGATTGAGATGAACTAAGTCATGATCTCCACGTCCTAGCAAGTCCAGAACATCAGCAAGGAAAGGGAGTTAAGCTTGCCCAACAAAAACACCCAAAAAGGCAAGGATTGAACCCAAAAACCAAAGAGAGATGGGGAGGAGAAGAACACAAGGTTGCTGCACGAATTTGCTTCGATTGAGTGCCCAAAATGGGTCTAAAGATTCAGCATACAAGCAGAAATTCGTCCCAAGCAACCACCCTCACCTTCCCTCAAGATTAGGAGGCTAAATCCTACTCTAACATCTCTAACAATGGAGCTCAAAGCTTAAGGACGAAAATCACCAAGTGAAAACTAATCCTAGCAGCCAAGAGGGCCTCTAATGACCTGCCTTGGACCTATTTATACCCGAGTGCTATTTAGACAGTTTTGCACTTAGGTCCCTACAGCTAGACAAACCCTAAGGACTCAAACGAAAGATTACAGGATATTTCGGGACGGACGACCGCGATGAAGTCTTGATCTTCGTAAGTTCCACGCAATCCTCGGATGCTCTCCACGTGGCCAGTAGTCCAATCCGCGATACGCCCCCGGTTTTGAAGTCAGAAACCGGGAAACTTTAGGAAGTCTCCGCCTGGGCCGGATTTGGCCCATCTTCTCTATCTTAGCGAGTCGTGGCCCAACTCACCAAGGCTTGGGTAGCTTGGGTGGCGGTTTTGAGCCGAAGCCGCCAAAGCCTCCCTCGCACGCCTTCGTGCCACGCATTCAGGGTTGGAGCACCGCGGTGGCGCCCGGCATCCCCAGTCCATCGGGGCAGCCTCGCAGTCCTTTGGAGGACTTACTCCTGCCATCACCGTGCCGCTCCTCCGTATACCGAACTCCCATGGCCGACAGACACCGAGCATGCCTCCAGTCCTTCGGAGGACTTTCCTCTACCTCCAGTCCATCGGAGGTATTGTGCCCAAGTCCTTCTGCGTCTTGCTACTGTTGACAATCACTCATCACTCCAGAGGCAATGGAGCCGGTCCATTGGCTCTCAATCTCCCCCTTGATGAGTGCATTGTCAACACCTTCAGCTTATAACCTGAAATAGAACAAAGACAAAAGGAAAAGCGTAAAACCGAAAAGAAAGAAGAAAAAGAAAAAGTTGCTCAAAATGCCCAAAAGCCAAATACTGGCAGAAAAGGGCAAATTGAGACAACAAAAACAAAGCCAAAGATCGACCCCCTAAGACAAGGGAAACCGCTCAACGCAGTCGATCGAACTAAAGCATGACCCCTCAAGAAAGAGGCAAACTAGCTCAACACAGTCATGCTAAGGCAAAACATCGGCTCCTACAGAAAGAGGCAAAAGGCTCAACCCACCGATGCAAGAGGATGCTAAAAGCTCAAACTCCCCCTCACCTAGATCTCTACAGAGTCCTCACCCTTGGTCCAACATCTCTCTTTCCTCAAGGGTCAACATCTCTCCCCCTTGTTGACAATGGACACATCAAGGGTTCATAGAACTCAACTCCCACTGAAATGGACAACTCCCCCTCAAAATATGCCATGAAATGCAGGAAGTGTACCATGAAGAGCTCAGCAGGGATGAAAGGCTAGTAAATACAAGTTCTAGCATACAGAGCAAGTGAGGGCAAGGAAGCATGCAAACAAGCTCAATTGAATCTATCTTATACAAATCAGGAGCATGTTTTACAGGGTTGTTGAACAGAAAGCATCACCAACATGAATAGCATCTAGCAAGATAGGCATGAACAGCAAGATGCTAGCAAAACATACAAGGTGTGCTACTCTCAACCAAGGCATGTACAGCAGGCCATAAGCACTTTAGAGACTTGCAGATTTTAGATTTAGCAATTTTGAACTTCAAGCAAATTAGATCATGTGCCAGGGGTTATTCACTTGTCTTTGCCACTTCTTACCAACCAATGCCAAGCCTAGGTTCAGAAAACCATCAGAAGCTTAAGACAAGGTCTTGGTCATACACAGCCTAGTCCAAGTTCATGCCAAAGTGCAAAGGCAAGCTATCTCAAACTAGATCAGTGTGACAAGTGAACCCACCTGGATCTTTTCAATTTAGCTCATAGGACACCACTTGTAAACAACATTCATTCAGATTTCAGATTTGGGCAAGGTGTCATAAATGCTTAGGCATCAACTTAACAATGGCATACGACTAGCATATCCAAGCATGAAAACATAACATAGCATTCAACATTCCTACACATGCTAGGTAGCCAAGTCAAGTGGTGATCATGGTTTTTTATTTTCAATAAAAGTGACTGAGCTCACAAAAGATATTAGACAGATTCAAGGAGCTTAGCCAACCATGATCATGCAAGCAACTGTACAATCTAGCACAAGCAAGTACTAACTTGTCATACCAGATGAGCTCTAGTGCTAGTGTAAGTGAAAATGCATATGTTACAATGCAATGCATGGTATGATACAAAATGCAAGAAAAACAAAGAAAAGAAAAGAAAAAGCAAAACAAAATCCTAAACTACACCAAAGTTACCCCAACCTAAAAGGGATAACAAACACCAAGCTCCCCACGCAAGCGAGCAAACATGCTAAGGTCTATGGGCTTGGTGAAGATTTCGGCCAATTGGTTCTCAGTCTCTACATGGATCAAGTCTATATGTCCCTTCTCATAGTGATCTCTCAAGAAGTGAAACCTCACATTTATGTGTTTGGTTCTGGAGTGCAGGACGAGGTTCTTAGCTATAGAAATAGCAGAAGTAGAGTCTACTAGGATAGGGATCTTCCTAAAACTGAGACCAAATTCGCTCAAGGTGGACTTCATCCAAAGCAGCTGGGAGCAGCAACTAGCAGCAGCAATGTATTCAGCTTCTGTGGTGGAAGTGGCTACACTAGATTGCTTGTGTGAGGACCAAGAGACAAGAGAAGAACCAAGAAACTGGTAGGTGCTGGAAGTAGACTTGCGCTCCAACCGACAACCCACAAAGTCAGCATCTGAATACCCTCTGAGAGAGAGCAACGAAGCTGAAGAGAACCAAAGACCAAGCTCAGGAGTGTATTTTAGGTACCTGAAGATGCGCTTCACCGCTTGACGATGTGATAGCCTTGGTGAGGCCTGAAAACGCGGACAGAGGCAGACCGCGAACTGAATATCTAGGCCTGGTCGCCGTCAGGTACAGAAGTGAGCCGATCATCCCTCGGTACTCTCTTTGGTCCACCACCTCCCCTTCTTCATCAGCATCAAGAGCCATCTGTGTTGACATGGGAGTCGCCAAGGGCTTGAGATCTCCCTTAGTCAAACTTCCTCAGAATGTCCTTCGTGTACTTGGCTTGATGGACGAAGGTTCCTTCTGGGCCTTGCTTGATCAGAAGCCCAAGAAACAACTGAAGCTCACCCATGAGACTCATCTCGAATTCACTGCTCATCTGTTCAGCAAACTTAGACACCAAAGTGTGAGATGAACCACCAAAGATAATGTCATCAACATATATCTAAACTAGAAGGGTGTCACCGCCACGACACAACAGACTTGAGCAGAAAGGCTTTCAACCTAGCATACCAAGCTCTTGGAGCTTGCTTCAGACCATACAGGGCTTTTCTCAACTTATACACCTGGTCTGGCAAACTTGGCACTCTCAAAGCCAGGAGGTTGTCTCACATAAACCTCCTCCTCTATGTAACCAGTTTAGAAAGGCTGACTTAACATCCATCTGCTGGAATTTGAAGCCTTTAGAGGCAGCAAAGGCAAGCAGAATCCTAATAGCCTCTAAACGAGCTATGGGAGCAAAGGTTTCCTCATAATCTATCCCCTCCTTCTGACAGAAACCTTGGGCAACCAATCTCGCTTTGTTCCTCACAACCATCCCATCCTCACCCTGTTTGTTCTTGAAAACCCACTTGGTTCCAATAGGGTGGCCATTTGGTGGAGGTTCAACTAAATCCCAAACATGGTTTCTCTCAAAGTTCTCCAACTCCTCATGCATGGCGTTCACCCAACTAGGATCAGATAATGCATGTGACACATCCCGGGGTTCCAAAGAAGCAACAAATGCGGAGTGACAGAAAAAGGCTAGAGAGTTAACCGAAGAGCGTGTGAAACGCTGGTGTAGATCTCCAATCATCCTGTCTAGAGGGTGATCCCGCTGGACCTGCCGAGATGGAACAATCTTGGAGGTCACCTCCCCTACGTCTTCATCCGGGCCAACCTCTGCTCGACCTTGCGGTCGGGGGAGTAAGGAGGAAGCCATAGGCAAGGGTCCTCCTTCATCTTCAGAGCTCATAGCAGAGGAGGCAGGAGCTGCAGCCGGTGCAGTGGCTCCTGCATCACCAGTATCTACTTCACCTTCCTCATCTTCAAAGATGGGAGCGCCTTCTTCATCATCACCTGAAAGCTCAAATGCAGGGGTTGTGGAAGGCATAGATTCATCAAAGGAAACTTCACAGGTCTCAACCACTTGTCTAGTATCAAGGATCCACACTCTATAGGCCCTAGAGCTAGAGGCGTACCCAAGAAAAATACGATCCAAGCAGCGAGATTCAGATTTGTCCAAATGCCCCCCCCCTTTTTGAGCACAAAGCATCTGCAGCCAAATGCACGCAGGTGCTTGAT
Source organism: Paspalum vaginatum (assembly GCA_030272315.1). Classification (NCBI taxonomy): domain Eukaryota; kingdom Viridiplantae; phylum Streptophyta; class Magnoliopsida; order Poales; family Poaceae; genus Paspalum; species Paspalum vaginatum. The sequence goes on from CM059014.1 coordinate 19,795,536, forward strand.
GCTAGGCTGCCTACCAAACCGTAGCTCGTACAAAGTATTTCCCAAGAAAGCTCGTAGGAAAATGCGGTTGGTGATGTAACAGGTTGTATTCATAGCCTTAGCCCAAAAGCGTCGCGGAGTCCTATGCTCATTAAGCATCGTCCACGCCATCTCAACAAGTGTGCGGTTCTTTTGTTCCACAACACCGTTCTGAGGTGGGGTATAAGGAGACAAGAATTGGTGATCAAGACCAAGGTCACGACAGAAAGTTTCGAAACGAGAGTTACGAAATTCTTCGCCATTATTGCTGTGGATAGCCCTCATGGCTTTATGACTCTCATTCCTTAACCTCAAGACCAGATCCCGAACAAAACCAAAAGCTTCATCTTTGAATTCCATGAAGAACACCCACGAATAGCGAGAAAAGTCGTCCACAACTACAAGCACATACCACTTCCCACTGACCGACTGTACCCGAGCAGGACCAACCGTGTCCATATGTAGTAGCTCACACGGGTAAGAGGTCATCACCTGATTGACAGGTGCATGAGAAGCGGCAACCATCTTGCCATGACGATAGGGGTGGCATACTAAGTCCTTTTCTGCTTTCAAATTGGGCAATCCTCGGATCAGACCCATTGAGCTCAACCTGGCTAGCAGATCAAAATTCAAATGGCCAAGCCTCCTATGCCACTTCCAAATATCAGTAGAAGGACTAGCAACCAAACACCGAGGAGGGCTAGAAACAGATGCAAGGTCAACCTTAAAAACCTGCCCATAGGGCAAAATCCGACAAACAAGGTTTTCCTTAGCATCAAGCACACAAGAGGAACCCTCCTTAAAACGAACCTCAAACCCTTCCTTGAGAAGTTGCGAGACGGAGACCAAATTGAACCCCAAATTCCTCACCAAAGCAACTTCTCTCAGGGAAAGCTTACTAGAAAGTGCAACAGAACCTACACCCAACACTTTACCTTGACCATTATCCCCGAATGTGATGTACTCCTTGGTGCTCACGGGGTTGAGGCTGGAGAACCATCTGCGGTGCCCTGTCGTGTGCCTAGAGCAGCCAGAGTCCATGATCCATATGTCCTCCAGGCCTCGATCCTGCAAAATCAAGAAAAGCAAGAGTGAGCAAATGGTCCGGCACTGGGGTTAGTGTAAATGTTGAACCAGTGCCGAGCCATCTGCTGAAAAGTGGGGTAAGCACCGTCAAAGTAAGCATCATGTCTACCTGCGTACCCATGACCTCTAAAGCGTGAGCTCTCAAACCTTCTACCTCTAAAGCCTCGGTCAGAAGATCCATAGCCACACTGAAAATGACTAGGTCCTCGACCGGGAAAGTGTCTCTCTCCACTAGGAGTACGGGCCTGAAAGCCGTCTCCTCTCTCACCAGCAAAGTGGTCTCTCATCTCACCACGACGGGGAGGATCTGGCCTACCACCCTGATAGAACTGATCCTGGTTCCCCCAGGCTCTCTCCTGCCTCTCAACTCGCTTCCTCCTGAAGCAAAACTCCTCCAAGTGGCCATTCCGCTGGCAAAAGTCACAGTGGTAGACAGGCCTCTTGGGAGTAGGGTTAGGCTAAGCCTTGGGCTTAGGTGGAGTAGCCTTGAGTGGAACAGGCTGCTGGACTCTCTCCTTGCTCACTGGAGCCTTGAGAATCTCAGTCACTAGTCTGTCCAGCTTAGCCTGTGAGGGCTTGGGCGTCCAAAAGTACTTCTTTGGGGCAGCCTTGGGAGGCTCGTGGTAAACCCCATCAACAGTAAGGCTAGGCTGAGGAGAGGCAGTCTTAAGCTTAATTGGGGAACTCTTCTTCTCACCCGAAGTACTGCACTCTCCTAACCCAAGTCCACTCATATCACCCTCAGCTCTCTTAGTGCTCTCCAAGATCATCCTAAGTTGGGGCTCTCTAGCATACATCCAACTGAGCACCTCTCTCAACCGGTTGTTCTCATCAACCAAAGTCAGTTTCTCGTCTCTCAGATCCTCGAGAACTAAAGTCTGGGCAGCACAAGTGGGGCAATCTAGAGAGGGAATAGAGGGAGCAGACTTCTCTAACTTCTTAATGGTGGCATCCCTATCCACCAATATCAACCTCAGAGTGAGACAGTTCTCACAAGTGTCACGGGGTGCTGAAAGCACCTCAAGGTCAGCTCTCAACTGCATGAGCTCACTCTCCAAGGTAGGACACACCATGCATGCACCCAAAAGCGTGGGTCTAGCCCTAAGCTCCTCCAACTCCTTGAGCTGTCCCTCACACCTCACTTTCAGCTCAGCTATGTCAAGAGCTAGGTGAGGGCACATCTCACACTCAGGCACATCACTCAAAATAGGCTCATCCAGTTTAGACTGGAGCTTGCCTAACTCTTCCTTCAGCCTATCCATCTCCTCTACCTGATGAGCATACTTGCTCTTCTGCTCACAGAGATCTCTCATCAAAGTCTCACAGGTAGGGCACTCAAGCTCCCTAGGCTGGGCTGGCATACTCTTCAGCCTTTCTATCTCAGCTACAGCATCAGCCAACTTAGCTTTCTGCTTCTGCAGCTTCTTCGCTGCCTTCTCTAACAACATATCCTGGGCTTTCAACTCACGACTATTTGCCTCCAACATCTCAAGAATTTCAGCTTGCTCAGGAGTTACCTCTTCATCGGAGGAGTCATTGTCATTGCCCTTGTCGTCCTTGTCCTCAAGCGCCATGGAGCAAAAGGATCTCCGGTGCATCTTGTGCTTGCGCTTTGACTTGGTGGAGATGAAGCAGAGTCCAGCTGGACTGCCTTGGTCCCTCCTCTTGTCCTGCTTGGTGACGATCTCCTCATCGCTTGAGCTTGACGAAGATGAGGAGGAAGAAGACGATCCGCCGCACAGACCACCAAGCTCGGCGAAGAAGGCCTTGTCACACTTCCGGTTGTCCTTCTGGTTGCTCTTGAAAGCCTTTCGGAAGTTCTTGATCTTGCCAGAGCGGTGCTTGGTGTGGTCACGCTTGCCGTAGTCGTGCTTGCAGAGTGGTACTTGTTGGAGTCGTGGGCTCTTGCCCTTCTTGTAGTAGTCGTTCTGCTTGTTCGGGCATTCAGCGATGAAGTGGCCGACCTCTCCGCACTCGAAGCACTTAGGCCTCTCGCCCCTCTTCTTGCTCATCCGGTTGTCATAGGCGCACTGAAAGCGGCTAGACACCAGGCAAAGCTCATCATCCATAAGTGACGCCAACTGCTCCTCTGTAACAGACATAAGAGCAGAAAACGAAAAGTTGTGAAGCTGGGGGTTAGAAACGGCCTCACTGGAGGGAGAAGCCAAGGCCAAGCTCTTGGAGCCAGTACAAGCGAGAGAATCTCTCAACTTGTAATCCACCTCTGTGGCCTTGAGCTTGCTGTAAAGAGTCTCCACTCCAATTGTGTCATAGGCCTCAGACTCGATGATCAAGTTAACCTTGATCTCCCATACCTTCCTGTCCAACGCATACAGCAACTTGACAGCCTACTGATGGTCGGTGTATGGGATCCTCCCAGGGCTGGAGTTAACGCACAACTTGTTGATGATCAATTGAAAACAACCAAACAAGTCATCGATGGACTTACCAGCCTCCCTCGCATGCCTTCGCACCACGCATTCGGGTTGAAGCACCATGGTGGTGCCCGGCATCCCCTATCCATCGGGGCAGCCTCGCAGTCCTTCGGAGGACTTACTCCTACCGTCGCAGTGCCGCTCCTCCATATACCAAAATCCCATGGCCGACAGATGCCGAGCATGCCTCCAGTCCTTCGGAGGACTTTCCTCTACCTCTAGTCCATCGGAGGGCCTCCTATCCATTGGAGGTCTTGTGCCCAAGTCCTTCTGGGTCTTGCTACTGTTGACAATCACTCATCACTCTAGAGGCAATGGAGTCGGTCCATTGGCTCTCAGCGAGTCACTGCATGCAGAGGGTCATTAAGAACTCTTTGGTCAGAAGGATGGATCCTTCTTCATCAATGTTACAAAAATCACTCCACCCCGCATAATCGAATGCTTGTGTGAATTAGTCCAGCATGCCGAAGTTGGCGAGGAAGAAGGCATTGAAATACCTTGTTCTCCCAAAGTGCTTGGGATCAAGGCGTTCCAATATCTCCGCCTCACCATCATCGTGTGGCACAATGTCATGGATGGTTAGAAGCGTACGCTGCGGCTGGGGTTGCGTTGATGTTGGCTCATCTTGGTGGTGGCTGGTGCTGATGGACATCCTGTCGGACGCTGCTGGAGTCCTCAAACTTCCACTTTGAGAGTGGGAGCATGATGGAAACTTGAGGTGTATGCCCTTCCCCGTGTTGCTCAGGGCCTTCTTGGCTTTCCTAAAAAATGAAGACATCCTGCAAAACAGACACAAGAAAATACCTGAGGGAAGCAGTAGATAAAGATTAGCATTAGCGGTTAGCAGTCCGAAAGTCAGTCATCCAAAGGTTAGTCATCCTTGTGGGGCAGAGCCCCCACAACCCGTCCAACAGAATGAGAGTGTAGCAATAATTTCATTTATCAAATTTTCCTAAGTGCTAAAATTAGCTAAGTGCTTAAAATAAGAGAGTGATTAGAGGGAGAGGGAGAGAGAGAGAGAGCTCCCGTTGCTGGGCGGTGGAAGGAGCAAGCGAGAGTGTGCATCCGTATTTATAAGCGCGTGAGAGCAGCATGCAGGGGCAGCAGGGGTTGGGCGGCCTCGGCAGGAGGCCGGACGGCCTGAGCTAGAGGCCGAGCAGCCAGAGGCCTATGCCCGTTAGGCTGCTGGGTGTGTGCGTTGATGAGATGGGACATGAATGGTGGATGGCAAGGCCGGGCGGCATTGGTGGAGGGCTAGGTAGCCTGAGCAGGCGCTGTGCGGCCAGTGCCCTTGGCACTTTGTACAAGGGGCCGGACAGGGGGGCCGAGCGGCCTGTACAAGGGTCCGGATAGCCTGGTGCTTTGCACTACTCATGAGTGGCCTGTGCAGAAGAGGGCATGGGGGTCGGCCGGCCTAGGTGGGGCTAGAAAACCTCCCAAAATTTTGTTTTTTTAACTATAGGAGATGAAAATAAACAAACTTATGCATAGATTAAAATTTAAAGCATGCAGTGGTATAGAGGAAAATCAAATTGAAAGGAATTGAAGGTGCGCGGAAAATTAAACATGTAGTGGAGGATAACGCCAGTTTACCTCCTAGCGAGGGCAAGTCATACCTTTTATTCGGAGTCAGCGCTTGACAGACACTTCACGGTTGTCTGCACTGCAACTTTTGCTCGCCAAATTTTCTTTGTTGCCATAGCCCTCTATTTCTGAGTGTTACTTTTCTTCTTTTCTTCTGGTTTGGCTTTTGGTGTTTCTTCTACTTTCCTCCACCATTCTTTGGGTGTGTTCGTTGTTTTGGCAGTGACCTTTGTGACAAGGGCTTTGCCTCCTGCTTCCTTTGTCGATGGATTGGCGATCGAGGCACGTCTTAGTGACTTAGCTTTGCAATCGGCTTTGAGCTTGCGGTCTTCTCCATCTAGTAGAACTTTCTCCATTGCTAGGATGAGATGATCAACTTTTGACTGACTTGGCGAGAGCTCGATCTTGGGTCTCGGCATCTCCCTGGGTGCTTGACATTTGAATGTTTTCACCTGTCGGCATTGTTTGTCCTTCGGCTTGAAGGTGAACATTTCCCTTCTGCCATTGATGTTGAGGTGAACTTCTCTAGCTCCGACAACAATATTGGCCTCAGCGGTGCTTAAAAATGGTCGCCCAAGAATGAGCGGCGTTTTATTGTCTATTTCCATATCTAGCACCACAAAGTCCACCGGGATGAGGAAGTTCCTGATTTTGACCGGAATATCCTCGATGATCTCGATGGGGTAGCGAATCGACTAATCCGCCAGCTGTAGGCACATGCCAGTAGGGGCAAGTGTGGCATGTGTTAGTTTACCAAAGACTACCTTTGGCATGACGCTCACACTTGCTCCTAGGTCACAGAGGGCTTGAATGAAGTGTTGGGTCCTGATTGAGCATGAGATGGTTGGGTTCCCTAGATCCTTTTTCTTTTGTGGTGGCTGGTTAAGTATAGCAGCGCTACATTGTTCCGTGAGGTGCACGAATTCTAGGGATGGCAGTGGCTTCTTGTTGTTGAGGAATGTCTGTTGGTGGTCATTATTGCAGGATTTCAACCACCAACTGTCAGTGAATAAATGGGGTATACATAAAGTTCTGTGCATTATATACCTAACACTAATGAATTCCATGAGTTTTGGTGGTTTTCGATGTATCACAGGGAGAAGCTCATATTCCGTACAAAAGAAGATCATTTGGAGCAGGAGAGAATTCTCGCACAAAGGGGTTGAGATAAGAACCACAAATTCCATCACTATGAAGTATCTCAAATGTCCTCATGGACTAAACCATGGCAAAGAGCTCGTCGAAATAATCAAAATGGAGTTTTAGTTCACTCAATTTGGAGTCCGGATGCAAAAGTTACGGCTGTTGCAAGTCAGCACTACGGGTTTGGTGGGCTGGCCGCCCGGCCACCATATTGGCCGCCCGGCCTGATGGGCTGGCCGCCCGGCCACCACTTGGGCTTCTCAGAGGAAGGTGGCAGCCCAAGATGTGTTTTGGGATTAGTCCCACCTTGAGAACTCTTAGAAGACTGCCCCCACCTCAAGGCTATAAGTAGAGGGGCACTCCGCCACTCCAAAAATGTACCATTCACCATGTGAAATCTTTCTTTCTCCCTCTAGGAGGTGCCCCGCGGGAGGTGCCTCCACTCTGAAAGTAGTGTTTAGGTAGGAGTTAGAGGTAGGGCTCCGTCGTTCCGGAGTCGTCTGCAGGAGTTTGTGCTAGGTTTTGACATGAAACATTTTTTTTGCTAGCACTTTGTGAACAACGGGTCCAGCAATTAATATTCTTTGCAAATTTTGGACCCTTGTATTTGTTGTCCACTAACCTATTGCAGGAGGCATACAATCCCCACACGATCGAGAAGAAAGGCCATGTAGCCGGCACTCTCATGCTCAACCTCTTATGGGCTGTCTAGCCCCTTTCTTGGGAAATAAAAGCATCGTGATATGTATACCAAAGTACATGGTGGTAGTGAGCAATGGAGAAATCTTGGATAACTTCTGCACTACAAGAACACACCATATTAGGGTGACATGACAAGGCATATCACATTATGCTATCATCCATGCTTGAATTTGCAAGCTAGTAGACCACTGGTCTACTGCCCCACGGGAAATCTGCGTACCCGATGGAGTTGTGGTGTCGATCCCAAAAGCGGCCGGCATAGACGTCTCTCATTGCGGGGGAGCTCCGTCTTAAGCACCACAAAGACAAACACAATGACTATCAAGCAAGGTGAGGAACATCGACATCATGACGTGCAGTCGATGGTTGCGTGGCACAAGGCAGGCAACGACTGGTGGCACATGTCATGCACGACAAGTACCAGCCCAAGAAAAATATGATAGGGAGCAAGTTTGGAATCAGCATTCAATGCAGAAACCAAGCTTGGGGGAGAAAATTATCTGGCATTTGACAAGTAATCTGTAGCAATGAGAAACAACTTATATTACCACTCCTATGAAGCAGCACTCATGCCCGCTACTCCAACATTCCAGTTGACCAACCTTGAAGAGAAGGAGGAAAAGGTTCATCATGAATCATATCCTCCACGATGCCTAGAACTGATGGACCTCTCAGGAGGTACATTCTCAGTTGAGATGGAGATTTTAGCTTCATGCTCGATGAAGGTAAACCCCTCTAACAGCTATTTCTAGCATTCTCTTCTTAGAGATTGCTTTAAATTATAAGCCTGTTAGTGATGGCATGCTAAGATTCTACGGCCATACGATCTACTAGTAGTGCTGTCTAGCTACCATGTCCCCCCTTGTTGAGTACTTGTTAGGTAGACAATAGCACATGTCGACCACTAACATAGAGGGAAAGGTAGAAGGAGGTTTTGGGAGTTCACGAAGAAAGAAGAAAAGGCTATCATAAACCCATTTCCTGACATCCTGGGTGTCTCTCTATACCATGATTGGACATCGCCTTCCACTGGAAACAAAGGAAAATCAAAGCGAAAGTTCGTCATACACAGATGAAGATGTGCTCTCAACAACAAAAAAAGAAAAGAAAAGTCATTTCATCACACCACAAGAGTCAAGCTTGGGGGAGGATGTGCCAAGAGGCACCCATCCTCTGACCCAACCCCTGAGAGGAAGGACCTCGATATTCAACCTACAAACAACGGTTGAGTGCATGAAGAAATCGAAGATGCTCTACACTAAATTGAGTAAAGTTCCAGCATTGATCTGCTCTACCCGTCGGATGCAACAAGGACTCAACTCCAACATATGTCTATCAACAGAAGATTTGTGCTACAGTGATAGGATGGATATTAGAGTTGACCCCACAATAGCATCTGCCTCTATCTTTCCCACTCAGTCTGTCTGGGAATGAAGATCATGCTTGAGTACTTTCTGGGAGGGACCAAGGCTCTGTGAAACATGATCCCAAGCCTCAACAACTTGTGATATGTTAGTAGCAGCAGTACAAGAGCCTCTAGAAAAGTACCTGGCCGCGATCGCAATCATGTCACTTGGGAAGAATGCAATACTACATGCAAACATGATGCTGGAGCGGGAGATCCAACATCAATACAGAAGACATTCACCAAAAGGGAGCAACACTGAACAGACGATCCAAAAGGCAGCTTGACAGAACAAGAGCAGAGAGAAACTGACTTATCATTGGCGAGCAACACAAGCAGCATCGTCGTCACCTAGGGAACAAGCAAGCTTAGGGAAGGCAGTGCCAGGTAATATCGAAGCTCAGTTTCTTGGCAATCACGTGCAAGAACTAAGCTTAGGGGAAGATCACCAGGTGAGTACCCCGAATGCTCTGTGCTGAATTGAATATCTTAAATCCTGAAAATAATGCCATGACACCAAAAACATTTACTTTCTGTTATCCCAAATAAAAGAAAAGCTATAAAAATTTGCATAATTTGAAAAGAACAAAAAGATTTCTTTTTTAGGATCAATAAACTAACTCCTAGCCATAATGCTAGAACTTTGTTTATACCCATGCTTAAAGGAAATGATGAATAGTTGCAATGCTAATTTCTTGTAAGTATTTTGTCTACAACTTGACACTCTCCTAAAAATTGAACTTATTGGCATTTGTCGTGATCCTACCTTTAATCTTTAACCTTGTGGGAGCAAGTGCCTTCAAAACCAAGTCTAAGTTGTTGTGAGACATGATATAATCAAAGTATGAGTTTAACCCATCTTGATCCTAGTAAGGTGAATTCTCGGAGTTTTCTTTTTGAAAATTAAAATGAGAAAAGTTCCTTAGTGGTTTAATTGCCTATCTAGAGCCAAATGCTTACATGATGAAACCTTTGCATATGCTACTTACTGTTATGTTGAGTTTTGTCAAATTTTGAGTTCTTATGAAGTAGTGACATTTCAAGTCCTGATCAAAATCACTCACATTCACCTATATTTGCTAGCCTTCCTTCGTCTGGTTATGCTTAAATCTACACTGGATTCAAGCATCCCCCTATACCAGACATTTCTCCACCATATCCATCATCCACCTACCTATCCACAAATATGGTCTTACAAAAAAATACTTCAGTCATATTCCAGCAATATCCCAAAGTTCTCATACAAGAAGGAGACATGGAGCTATCAAAAAAAAAGAAAGAAGAAGAGAAAAAAAAAGAGAAGAAAAAAAGAGAGAAGAAAAGAAAAAAAATGATAGCTCCATGAACTCAAAAGCTTCAAAGTTTTGAGAGGGGATTCACCAAATAAGGAGTTTTTCATCGAAGACGATTTCCATCCACAAAACAAACCCATTCTATCCTTTGATCGGGATGAGAAGTATCACAAACTTCGCTAAGACCAATCTTTGACTCAACAAAATACATGACATAGGTAAGCCAACTTTATCCCTACCTTGAGCTCCACATAAGCCTTTTAGTTGATAGGGAAAAGTTTGGCCAATGGCCTGGTGAGGAAATATAAAACCACTTGAGTGATCGAGGGTACCCTTTGAGGAACTTAATGCTTTCATTTCAAAAAAAAATTCAAACCCTCCGAGTATGAAACCAGAAAAGTGATAGAGTTCGGTGACACTCGACTAAGATTGTTCCGCCTATCGACCGCCGAAGACAAGGTAAGAATTGCCAGAAGCCCCACAGGTATGGATAAAAAGGAGGGGTACACTTACGCCAGTTTGTTCATAGAAATAGAGTGTTGGATTGTGCACTTAATACTTGCAGGACATTGACATTGACACAACTCCTGATCTGCCAAGCCTAAGTCTTAGCATTGCTCGAGGATGAGCAAAAGTTCAAGCTTGGGGGTGTGTTGGTGGTCGTTATTGCAGGATTTCGACCACCAACTATCAGTGAATAAATGGGGTATACATAAAGTTCTATGCATTATATACCTAACACTAATGAATTCCACGAGTCTTGGTGGTTTTAGATGTATCACAGGGAGAAGCTCATATTCCGTACAAAAGAAGATCATTTGGAGCAGGAGAGAATTCTCGCACAAAGGGGTTGAGATAAGAACCACAAATTCCATCACTATGAAGTATCTCAAATGTCCTCATGGACTAAACCATGGCAAAGAGCTCATCGAAATAATCAAAATGGAGTTTTGGTTCACTCAATTTGGAGTCCGGATGCAAAAGTTACGGCTGTTGCAAGTCAGCACTATGGGTTTGGTGGGCTGGCCGCCCGGCCACCATATTGGCCACCCGGCCTGATGGGCTGGCCGCCCGGCCACCACTTGGGCTGCTCAGAGGAAGGTGGCAGCCCAAGAGGTGTTTTGGGATTAGTCCCACCTTGAGAACTCTAAGAAGACTGCCCCCACCTCAAGGCTATAAGTAGAGGGGCACTCCGCCACTCCAAAAATGTACCATTCACCATGTGAAATCTTTCTTTCTCCCTCTAGGAGGTGCCCCATGGGAGGTGCCTCCACTCTGAAAGTAGTGTTTAGGTAGGAGTTAGAGGTAGGGCTCCGTCGTTCCGGAGTCGTCTGCAGGAGTTCGGTATGAGTCATCTTGTATCTCTACTTCCTTCTAAGACTTGAGCTATTCAATACTCATCTTTCTTTACTTTTGTGAGCATTTACTTTACTCTTGCTTTCGGTATTTTTCATGCCTTAGCATAGTAATGTCTTTTAGACTATAGTTAGAGTTTCTCTGACAGGTAATGAATATTTAGTTTGTCATGCTTATAGATTCCTCATATACTCTTTATAGCGCTTGACTATATGGTTGTGTATGCTTCTATCTGGATCATATTATTTTTTCCATCAGAACTATGTTAAAACATCAAAAGCAAGTGATGTATTTGAAACTTGTAAATGTGCTCAAAAAAGCGAAAGCGCAAGGTTAGATAAATTTGCACCTTTTTCTGCTTCATTGTGTGGCACTATATTTATTAATTATTGGGTTGTCTTATTATATATTTTTTGGGAGGTGGTAGGGTGCTGTTGGTACTCATTGCGTTCACGATGGACGATGGAAGAAATTTGGTAAATCGGTATCAAGAGGTCCAGCTATTCGATGTTGTCCAAGGATGTTTGTTAGGTTTGTGAAAGTGTTGAATGATTCCGCTAAGGATAAGATTAGGAGGGTTTATGGTTTTGGTGCTCTTCTTGACTTCAAACCTAGTTATATTCTTGGCGATGGAAAGGAGGTTGTTGTTGATGAACGTTCTGTTTTGTGTGTTCTTGGATTGCCAAAAGCTGGTGATGTTTGTGTGTTTACAAAGAAATGGCATACCAGTGTAGGCACTGCTACTAGGAAGTATTTGTTAGCATTGATTCATCCAGATGGAAATGGCAAGTTGCTCCCTACTATGTTACTGAAGTTTGTTCAGAAGGAGAACATTTCTGAAGAACTAGTAATAAGGTGTTTGTTCATGTTTGCATTCTATTGTTTACTTTTCTCCCAATTCAGATTGTTATATCCATGTTTTTGATGTTATGTGGACCAAAGACATGTCTAATTTTCACAACAGAAACTGGAGCAAAATATTGTGTCAGATTTTACAAGGTGCTGCTCAGTTTTATAAAGAAGACAAGTTTAGTAAAGGCAAAGCTTCGTGCATTTGGAGTTGTGGCATAATTCTAGTGGTGAGTATAATTTGGAAACACATATATTTCATTTACTCATGTTTTGCTTATTATTTATAAATCCTTTGTTTTTAATTTTTCATTCAGTGACTTTATCTCGATCATCTTGACCATGGGCTAGACATAGATGTGTTAACGACTCCTCGATGTGCTATATTTGATGCTAAAATTATGCAACGCTTTGTGTTAATGGATAAATTTGTTCATGTGGGCGGAGGAACACAATATGGAAAACTTCCGGTTAGTTCCTTTTTTTTTCTTCTAAAAACCATTGTAATTTTATTTTTTACTTTTACGTCTCCTTTTTTTAAATATTGTTTGATGTGTTTTTTCCCTTTATTGCAGCTTCGGAGTCCTAGTGGAACATGCTATGATGTGTAGAGCCTGTTGATTGCTACGCTGCCTCCTTTGCGTGTTGTATTTTGCTCGGCTGAGCCTAATGAACATGTGTATAGAAGTTGATGAAGTTGCCGAAGCGTTGTGTGTATTGATAACATATGTTTTCACTATATTATGAAGCATTAATATGCAGATTGGATATGTATGCTAATATTGTTATGTTATGTATACTGTTATATTGTCATGAGATGAGTTCATGATATTCATCTTATTAGGGGGGTCCTTATAATGCAATGTATGTTTTTTTTTTTCAACTGCCGCTTCCAAACTTGCAAGTTGTCTGTGTTGTTGAAACCCTGAAAAGTCGCAACTCTGAAAAGTCGTAACAATTTACCAATTTTTTCACTGAGCTTCTCCCCCGATGTTGTATCCTTGTCGCAACTTGTTACGACTTCTCCATCATGCGCGCTTTCCCACTGTTGTCGCAACTCTAGGTCCCTAGAACTTTACCCGGCACAAAAAAGTCGCAACCAGTTACCAATTTTTCATGGCGCTTCTCTCCCGTTGTTGTATTCTTGTCGCAACTCGTTACGATTTCTCCATGATGCACGCTTTCCCTGCTATCGTCGCAACTCTGGGTCCCTAGCTCTGTATGCAGCAGAAAAAAAGTTGCAACCAGTTACCAATTTTTCCACGGCGCTTGTGTAGTTTCGTTATTGTCGCAACATGGGCGTCCAGCCACAAAAATCGCAACTAGTTACTACTTTTCCGTCCCGCATCTTCGCTTTACGGTTTTGTGCTTGTCGCAACACGAGGGTTCAGGTGTGTGCGTGGCACATAAGAAAAGCCGCAACCTGTTTCTACTTTTGCGTCGCGCTTTGTTCGCCGCATGCATAAGAAAATACAGAACCGGTTACTACTTTTCATCGCAGTGGTTAAAATTTGTCTTTTCAACCTAGGTCAAAACTTCAAATCCGCCGCCATGGGTAATTGTTTGTTCAACCCCATAGCGATTGCTGCCACCCGTGGTTAGGAGTTCTCATTTTCTTTGGCTTTCTGAGGTCTGATTTTGAGTCCTAAGGCTCCATCTCCTCCCTATTTTCTCGATTTGTTTTCCCGATTAGATGCGTTATTGTTTCTTCTTTTGCCGATCCTTTCAATGTTGCAGTGATTTTATGCGTTAGTTAGGGTTAATGTGATAACAACCCCTCCCCCCCTCTCCGGTTCACCCGCCTTCATTTCCGCTGATAGCTTCATCTCTGCTGCTTTAACACTGGTTTTGTGTATGTAGCTATATGGCTATGCGGCGTTAGGCGCCTTCGGTTACTGATTTTTGGTTGCGCTTAGTTGCATTGCTGTATTTGTTTATATATATTGTTTTTTTTTTCATGGCCAGATTTTTAGCGCATGGATAACCTTCAGGATTTGAATGGTTGCTGAAGTTGAGCCTATAGAAACTAATCCCTCTGGTTGTCATGATAATGTCAAACAATGTAAGAGCCAACCGAAACGGAAGAAGGGAGTTGGCGTAGGAGGTGGTGTGTCTGATTCCACTGATATTGTACCTGTACCTGTGAAAAGACATCATACCAAAATAGGTGGCACCAACAATGAGTGAGGTGGGTGATTCTGTGTGCATCTATGTTTATCCTTTGTATTTTTATTGTAATGAGTAATGAATGCTTTGAAATGTTCAGTGACTACCTTATTAATATTGCCTCCAGCCTTCATTGTTATACAATTTCATTTCTTTTTCTCTCAGGGTTGTGATAATGAGGTCATGGCCAATGTAAAAGAGATGAAACCTATAATCACTCAATGTTCTCCAAATCAGTACTGTGCAACAATTCGAATTCTTACTGAACCTTGAGGCAACGGTTTAAAGGTCAGTACTCTTTTGGACCACTCCTTGATGTTGCTACAAGCAGTCTATCCCGTGGGTATGCTGGGTTTGTGTTTCGGACATTCAACCCTAACACAATGCAATTGGAGCTCTATGCTGATTATGAGGCGGATGTTGATGTTGATGCTATGCATGATGTATTTGGGCTGCCAAAGTCTGGGGATGACGTTCCGCGTTCATTCAAAGATAGCGACATTGCACTTTTCCAAGGATGATTTGAAAACCAAGATGAATGTTGATGAATATCATAGGGTGTTATCTGCAATGCTTTGAGGGTATATGCAGAATGATGGAGTTTCTGATGATGAGAAACTTCAATGTTATTTTGCCATTGCATTTTCTTGTTTTTTTGTTTCCGTCTACTAAAGTGTACATACGCCCAAGCCTTTGGTTCCTTGCTGGGGAATTGGATCATATTCCATTATACAACTGGTCCAAACATCTTGTTACGACTTTGCGAGAAGTAGGCATTGCTTACGAGAAAGATAAGCCCAAGTACGACAGCAGGCCAATTAAGATTTTGGGCTGCTTGCTAGCTTTGTTGGTGAGTTCTGTATTGTTAATCATGGTATTGTTATCGTTGTAGTTTCTTTTCCTCTGCTTTTTTTGACTCTGTTGTCTTTTTTATCTTAAAAGCTGATGTATGTTAACAATTTCGACCATGGTCTTCAAATAGATCGTCCTTTGAGAACACCCCTCGCAATTCTTTATACTGACAAGTTTATTAGTCAGATCAAGAAGAAAGATACTCTGTTAGGTCAAAGTGGTGACAAGTGTTTTGGAAAACTTCAAGTTAGTGGAATCTTATCTATTCATTTATTGGTTTTTTGTGTTCGTTATTATGGTTGTATTGTCTTTTTAATGCTTTATTTATTTATTTGATCAAACAAAGACTATGTCTAAAACTGGAGTTGTACAATATTTTGAGCATTCTGTCCGTGAAGATTAAGTTCCTTCACTTGAAGCACAGCTTGAGACATCTCAATTTGCAAGCGTGGAGGGAACGGTACAATATTTTCAGCTTTCTAATCATGAACCTCAAGCTATTTCAGTCCAATTGTTTGACCCTGCTCCAGCTGCTCTAAGCTCCACTGCTCCTCCAGAAGGTGCATCATCTTTTGTGCCAACTAATCTTGTGTAGCCTGAGACATCTCAATTTGCAAACATGGAGGCAACATTAGGAGGCTTGCTTAGAGAAGTCGCTGGAGCAGGTAATGTGCGCTCCTTTGTTGCCTCTACCAAAGCACTCTTGCTCATGCTTGCTCGATCCTCTAATGTATGAATAGCTGCCCGTGCCCTTTTAGGCCACGGCTCATCATACCAGGCAACGAAATTGCACCGACCGGCCTCGGACTGCAAATGATATGCAAACATATCAGTGCATTCTTATGTGGAATGCTATACAGCTACAAAGAGATGCACATAGATGGTATGTCCTAGAATCACCTTCTTGTAGCATCCAAAGAAACGTCTTGTTGTATTATATTTATCCCAGTAGACCTTCTTTCTAGCATGTTTGTTATGGTGATATAGGAGCTTAGAGGAATGATCTATGCCTTTCCAATCTGGTGCATCGACAAGAGCGACTGGAAAGTAATTCTGTTGAGCAAGTTTTTGTGATGTCAATTGTGACAGGGGATGTAATACATGTTAACTTCACTTTTTTTTTATTCATGTGTTGCCAATTTCTAATGAACACGTGTAGTAGAAAACAAGTCTGGTGGTACCTCTGGGAGATTCGAGCTGATGTGCTCCACCTCCGCCGCCTTCTTGCCCTTCTTCTCAGCCGCCTTCTACCGCCTCACTTGTGCTAGCTCGTCCTTGCCCTCCTCCTCCTCCTCATCTCAATTACAATACCACTATTCCACCCACTCCTCCTCCTCCTCCTCCTCCTCCTACTACTACTACTCCTGATTCACCTCCACTGCCTTCTTGCCCTTCTCCTTCGGTGCCGCCATCTTTTGTATATTGCACTTCTTCTCCGCCTTCACCTATGCCATCTTCTTCCCTTTGTCCTCCGCTGCCTTATGCCCCCTTCGTGGCTCAACTCTGCGAGCAAATGGCGACGATGCCAAGCAAAACCTACCATTGTGCGTGTCACGCATGTACAGCTTCTCATCCTCTCCCTCCTCAGCCGCCATCGCTGAAAGCGAAAGTAGATATAGGGTGAAAGTGAGATGGGTGAAAGTGGAAGAGGTGAAAGGGGATCTGCGGTGAAAGTGATTTTTTTTTCTATTCCAACTTGTTTGGAGATAAATGTCGCAATATTTACTGTTTGCAGGTACAATTTCATTGCGATCCAACTTGTACAGGCATCACAAGTGTACTCGCTGCCTGCAAGAATTGGGGAAGAGTCGCAACTGTACTTGTCGCAACTCATAACTCATAACTATTTCAATCCTAGCTATCGTAGCGTGGATTTTGCCACTTGCAACTCATAGTTGTCACAACTCATTTTTCCCACTTGCTACTTGCTATAGTTGCCACTTGCCACTCCTAATAAAACGTAAAAACCGTAAAAAATCATTTTCCGCACTTGCCACTTGCGCCAGACACACAATTGCAACTGATACTTGTGATAGATACACTGTTACAATTGCAACACACTCACATATACAACTGCGCCATCTTCCAACATGCTACTTTGCCACTTGCCGGACACAATTACACCTCCAGTCATATTCTAGTTCAAACGTCGCAAGAACAGCGGTAAGATTTTTAGATCTATCCAATTTCTTTTTCTGGTATTGAACCATTCCTTTGTTAGTTGTTTAGGGTTTTTCGGGGTTGGGGGGTTCGTCGGCAGGTCTTCGTCTCCACCTCCGGCCTTAGAGGGGAAGGCCGGGGGGCTAGGCGATTGTTGACGATCATTATTGCACTACCTACGACCATCAACTATCCATGAACATGAAGGAAAATACATCAAAGAGTAGAATAACCCTTGCTACTAACATAGTTCCACGAGTTGTGTTGAATATTGAATTGCAGGAGCAAGATTAGCCGAAAACATGTCAAATATGGCTAAGTCAGGAAGGTCACTGACCAAGGGGCCAAGCCACCCAACCTTCCCCCTAGCCGCCCGGCCTGTGAAGGTGCCCAAATGAGCCCATCTTCGACCTACATGCACAGTAAAGACGTGTCAACACAATTCCAAGGCCCAAACCGAGAACCCAACATGTTAAGTATCGGAACGCTTGCCACCTCATCGATCTAGCACTTGGATTGGTGAAGTCAGCAATCCGTGGGACTTCAATCCTGCAGCTAAGGAAGAAACACAAGTGGGATCCAATGGCTCAGGAGAAAGCACACATTTTAACCGCCAACCTGCCATACAACCGACTTGGGGAATGAAGATGGATGACAAGATGAAGAAAGGCAGTGGATTCGACAGTTCTCCAAGCCGCCAGGCCTGGGGTGCAGCCCGGCCTGGTAACTGCCTCCACAACCGTCATACCGACACTATAAGACCCCTCAATCCCTTAGTAGCTATAAATACCCCTGAGCTCTCACTTGTAAAGTGTGGAAGTTGAGTGGAACACACCATTGTCTAGTTAGTAGCACTAGGATAGTCTTGGGAGTTAGAGTTGAGTCTGAGTCTTTGCCTCAGGGATTCCAGAGTTAGCTTTGAATCTGGTAAAGCTCTTGTATCTTTCTATCTTTGTACTCTTGTTACTTTAGTATTATATACTTTCTTGATCTATCTTTCAGCTATACTTTACTTTATTTCTTACACTTGCCTAGTGTGGTGTACCTTATTGCATACTAGACCAAGGCTTAGGTTTGTGTTGTTCTTGAGTTATCTTAATCTTGCTAGACTTGCCGGATGCTATATGCTTTCCTCGGGCTCCGATCTAAGGCTAAGTCAATCCTAACCCTCTGATCAAGGATGGACTTTAGTGATCAAGTTCTCACTTGATCACTAGTTTAGCGTGCCATCATACGAACGCAGATCTAGGTTGGTAGCTCCTCTTGGTGACAACATTAGGGAGCCTCTGTAATCCGACCCCGTCGTTCGGTAAGCCATAGGCATTAGCTAGTTGTCGTTCGATTAGCCAACTATCTACCCCCATGCCTCCTCGGTGTAGTCTAGAATTTCGCTCGACGCAAGATCCTAGTTCATGTTTGTTTAACTTAGTTCAACCGCGAATACTCCTTTGTAGTAGTTAAGAAATAGAGTTTGGATATCTTAATCTCACTCGTTGTCCTCCCAAGCAACTACCTAGTTGTTTTCTGCTTTGGTCCCTGTTTACTCTTCCCACCATACACTATCTTGTTATATCTTACCCCCGTTGTAAGAATAGCTGGTGTTTATCTAAGTTATAGTACTGTTTAAAGTTTGAACATACCGTTCCACCTATTAGTCCTTGCTTCCCTGTGGATTTTTACGATACTCAGAATACTCTGAGTGAAAAAGCTACAGCAAATCTCCGTGCGCTTGCGGAGTAAAATTTGTTACGCTAAGAGACGTCAACAAGCTTTTTCTGGCGCCATTGCTAGGGAAGCAATTGGCAATAGAAGTTTGGTTTGTTCGAACCTAGGTACTTATAACTTGATAACATACCGCTATTTCTTAGCGGGTTCATTTGCTCGGTTGACAGAGAGGTGTATGACCGGTCTCGACCTATCGGCAAACTTTCACAACAATCCGAAGTTGCTACTTAGAAGGAGAGTCCATCAAAAGACCATCCACGGGCAGAGGCATGTGCCATTATCATTTGAGTTTGGATCCACATGCACAAAGCAACCGACACCAACAATGGCTGTGCCTGAGAAGACCAACCATAACTTTTCTGTCCCATCTAGCAACAACATCCCCACTGGGCCTGATGTGCAAGTTGGAGAAGGATTCGAGCTCAAGCCAGGGGTCATTCATGTGGTCCAAGATAGTCCATTCTGTGGATTGGTGTCAGAGGATGCAAATAGCCATCTCCAGCAGTTCCTGGAGATATGCAATACATTCACCATCAAGGGTGTAACTGCCGATGTTGTTCGACTTCACCTTTTTCCATTCTCACTGATCGGGAAGGCAAAACAGTGGTTCTATCTGAACCGTGCAAACTTGGCAACTTGGGAGGCATGCTCAAATGCTTTCCTTGCAAAGTACTTCCCCTTGGGGAAGACAAACTCACTGAGGAACTGAATCTCGAGCTTCCAACAACTCACTGATGAGACGATGGCGGAGGCATGGGAAAGACTTCAAGAGTACATCGCCGCCTGCCCCCACTGCAGTATGGAAGAGTGGCTGATGATCTAGAACTTCTTCCATGATTTGCACCGGACCGCGCAAGTACACCTCGATGCAGCAACTAGAGGATCCTTTCTGTCCTTGAGTGTTGCTGCCGCACACACTCTCATAGAGAAGATGGCAAGCAACCAAGGATGGAGACAGGAGAGGGCAAACAATAAGCCCCGCGGAGTCCACCATATTGATAGCACCGACATGTTGGCTGCCAAGATGGATCTCTTGCTAAAGAAGCTAGAGGATGCTCCTAAGCTGTGCTGGTCCAGGCACTAGATTTTCGAATGGCTTGCGAGCATTGCGGGAATACCGGCCGTACGAGGAACAACTGCCCTGGAAATGGATCGGAAGACGTAAACTTCATCAACAACAATAGCTTCAACAACTAGCCTCATCCTCAACAAGGTTGGAACTCGTGACCACACTTACCATTCTCTAGTCAAGGTACGTCTTCTGGCAGTTCCCAGCAGTTTAATAAAAATCCTTTCGATCAAAAAGCTGTGAATGATAGCATAAGTAAGAAATTCCTTGAGAACGATAGAATTCTAGAAAACCTGTCACTTCCAATGGAAACTCTTAATAGTGCCATGAAGAACCAACTAAGTTTTAATAAAATGTTAGAAACTCAGATAGCTTAGCTTGCTACTGCTTTGCCTAGTCCAACTTTGGGTAAGCACCCGGGTCAGCCTGAGCCACCCCCGAAGGACCATATCAATGCTGTAACAACTAGGGGTGGAAGGTCTACATAAGACCCCCAACGTCCTAGGAATGCAGGGAAGGAACAGGAGAAGCCAGCCAAACCAGAGAAGGAAGATCAAGTGGCTGAACCATAACCGATGAAGGAAGCACCAAAGTCAGCTCCACACGAGTTCTACGACACCATCGTGCTCCCTGTCGACGACCAGTTTGGCAAGTTTGTGGAGGTAATAAAGAAATTATATGTCAATATCCCATTGCTACATGCGATGCAGGTGCCTACGTATGCTAAGTACCTAAAGGACATCCTCAACAATAAAAAGCCACTGCCGTTCATAGAAGTCGTGCACCTCATGGAAGAGTGTAGCGCTGCTATACTCAACCAGCCGCCACAAAAGAAGAAGGATCCAGGGAATCCAACCATATCATGCTCAATCGAGACCCAGCACTTTGATCAAGCTCTCTGCGATCTAGGAGCAAGTGTGAGCGTCATGCCAAAGGTAGTCTTTGATAAACTCATGCATGCGACACTTGTCCCTACTGCTATGTGCCTGCAGCTAGCGGATCAGTCAATTTGCTACCCCGACGGGATCGCTGAGGACATTCCGGTCAAAATCTGGAACTTTATTGTCCCGGTGGATTTCGTGGTGCTCGACATGGAGATTGATAGCAAAACGCTGCTCATCCTTGGGTCACCATTCTTAAGCACCGCTGAGGCCACTATTGACATTGGAGCTAGACAAGTCCACCTCAACATCAACGGCAGACGGGAGACGTTCGCCTTCAAGCCGAAAGTAGAACAATGCCGACAGGTAAAAACTGTTTAAACTCAAATGTCAGGCAAACCGGGAGACGCCCACAGAGAAGATCGAGCTCTCACCAAGCCAGTCGAAAGTGGACTCTCTCATCCTAGCAATGGAAAAGATCCTGCTAGATGGAGAAGCTCGAAAGCTCAAAGCCGATCGCAGAGCCGAGTCACAAAGACATGCCTCAATGGCCAAGCCACCAACAAAGGAAGCAGGAGGTAAGACTCCTATCACAAAGGTCTCCACCACAACAATGAACACAACCAAAGAGTGGCGGAAGAAAGAAGAAGAAGCACCAAAAGCCAAGCCAGAAACGACCCAGAATAAAACTCAAAAACAAAAGGCTGTGGCTGAGAGCCAATGGACCGGCTCCATTGCCTCTGGAGTGATGAGTGATTGTCAACAGTAGCAAGACCCAGAAGGACTTGGGCACAAGACCTCCAATGGACAGGAGGCCCTCCGATGGACTGGAGGTAGAGGAAAGTCCTCCGAAGGAATGGAGGCATGCTCGGCGTCTGTCGGCCATGGGAGTTCGGTACACGGAGGAGCGGCACGGCGACAGCAGGAGTAAGTCCTCCTAAGGACTATGAGGCTACCCCGATGGATAGGGGATGCCGAGCGCCACCGCGGTGCTCCAACCCGAAGGCGTGCAAGGGAGGCTTTGGCGGCTTTGGCTCAAAACCGTCACCCAAGCTACCCAAGCCTTGGTGAGTTGGGCCACGACTCACCAAGATAGAGAAGATGGGCCAAATCCAGCCCAGGCGGAGACTTCGTAAAGTTTCCCGGTTTCTGACTTTAAAACCAGGGACGGATCGCGGATTGGACTACTGGCCACGTGGAGAACATCCGAGGATTGCGTGGAACTTACGAAGATCAAAACTTCATCGTGGTCGTCCGTCCCGAAATATCCTGTAATCTTTCGTTTGAATCCTTAGGGTTTGTCTAGCTGTAGGGACCTAAGTGCAAAACTGTCTAAACAGCACGCGGGTATAAATAGGTCTAAGGCAGGTCATTAGAAGCCCTCTTGGCTGCTAGGATTAGTCTTCACTCAGTAATTTTCGTCCTTAAGCTTTGAGTTCCATTGTTAGGGAGTTTAGAGTAGGATTTAGCCTCCTAATCTTCAGGGAAGGTGAGGGTGGTTGCTTGGGATGAATTTCTGCTTGTATGCTGAATCTTTAGACCCTTCTTAGGGCACTTAATCGAAGCAAATTCATGCAGCAACCTTGTGTACTTCTCCTCCCCCTCTCTCTTTGGTTTTTGGGTTCAATCCTTAGCTTTTGGGTGTTTTTGTTGGCCAAGCTTGAATCCCTTTCCTTGCTGATGTTTAGGACTTTCTAGGACATAGAGATCATGACTTAGTTCATCTCAATCCTACTGGATTGCCACGAGCAAGCCTCTTGTGGGTTTTCCCCTTTCTTGCCCAAGGATTGCCATTTTACGAGATCTAAAACTCCTACTGATTCCGTGGTCACTTTGAGTTGATCTTTTGGGAAAAGCTTTGGAATAGGGTCCAGATAGCCTGTGCAAACTTTCGTGAAGTTTGGACAAGGTTTGGTCAAGTTTGGGTTTGAAAACACCCTTTCTGCGACTCTACCGGACAATCCGGCAGAGGCCACCGGACAGTCCGGTTCCACTGGATAGTCCGGCAGCACCCACCGGATAGTCCGGTGTGAGGCGCTGTCCAGGCCATGCCACCGGACAGTCCGGCAGCAGGCACCGGATAGTCCGATCCCACCGGACAATCCGGTGTTGGCCACCAGACAGTCTGGTCCTGCTAGGGAGCTGCTGTGTTCTTCCCAGTTTGGTTTTTCCACTAGTGTTTCTGCTCTGGTTTTGTGCATTCCCCACTGTAAGACCATTCTCTTTGCTTATTGATAGTCAGTGAGACGCACCTTGGTGAGGTGAGTGTCGTGTGGCGAGATTTGCATTGTTTCGTTGCATCGGTGCCATTCTTGGCTGGATCATTGAGTTTTCCCGCATTGGTGTGTATCCTTTCAGTGGACGGCACCCTTGCGCTGCTAGGCACGTATCTGTTTAGTGGACGTTGCCTAGCTCTTTTTCTCTTGAGCTTTGCAGAGCACTTTCTTGGGGGTTGTGATTTTGAGATTTCAAGTGCTCCTATTCACCCCCCCCCCTCTAGTCGCACGTCTCAGTCCTACAGTGGCAACCAAGAAGGTATGGTGAGCAAAAGTTGCAGCACAGACGGCCACTAAGTCTTCATCAAGTGCTGACTCCAACTAAAAGGTATGACTTGCCCTCGCCATGAGGTAAACTGGCATTATCCCTTGCTGCATATTTAATTCCCATGCGGTTATTTTTCGTTATACCACTGCATGTTTAAGTTCAAAAGTCTTGCACCAGTTTAAATTTCCCTTTTGCATAAGTTTTTATCCCCTATATTCCAAAAAAATATTTGAGGCCGCCCGGCCCCGCCTGGGGCCGGCCGACCCCCTTGCTCCCTCTGCGCGCTACACCAGGCCGTCCGGCCCCTACCAAGGCCGTCCGGCCCCCCTGCTCTCCACTAAGTGCATGCATGCACAAGTGCCAAATGCACTAATCACAACTTGCCAAGGGCATTGGCCGCCTAGCCTCCCACCGACGCCAGCCGCCCTCGTCTTTGCACCGTTCGCATCCCATCCATCTGCTAAGCACCAACTGGCCTATACCCCTTGGCCGCCCGGCCTGGCCACTAGACGCCTAGCCCTATGCTCAGGCCGCCCGGCCCCTTGCTGCTCATGCATGCATGATCTCGCTCCTATAAATATGCATGCATGCTCCCTTCAGCTCCTTGCACCGCTCAGCAGCGTGAGCTTTTCCTCCTTCTCCCCCTAATCACTCTTAGTCTAAGCACTTAGTTTAATTTTCAGCACTTAGAAAAATTTTGCCCAATAAAATAAGTGCTACACTCTCGTTCATTGAACGGTTTGTGGAGGTTCTGCCCCACAAGGACGACTAACCTCTGGATGACTAACTTTTAGACTGCTAACGCCTAACAATAATATCTATAACTGCTCTATCCTTCGGGTATTCTCTTGTCTTGTATATTTGTTTTGCAGATGTTGTCATTTTTCAGGAAGGCAAAGAGAGCCCTGAGCAACACAGGGAAGGGCATGCACCTCAAGTTTCCATCCTCATTGGATGAGCATTTGCGCTCTCATTCATAGAGTGGAAGTTCAAGGACACCTGCTGTGTCCGACAGGATGTCTATCAGTGAAGTCCGAGGCTAGGAATAGGACGACAGAACATCATCACAAGCTCCACCGCAGTGCCGACTGTTGATGCTCCAAGAGATCGCCATAAAAAATGACACTGAGGCATAGAAGTTGGAATCTCTCACCACCAAGACCTTTGGATGGACAAGGTGCTTCGATGCTTTCTTTCTCATCTCTATAGGTATGCTGGACTCATTTATGCATGCATTCGACTATGTGGGATGGTTGGACTTCTCGAACATCACAGAAGAAGGATCCATCCTTCTCACTATGGAGTTCCTAATGACTCTTCGCATGGAGAAGTGCTCAGGTACAACCACCATCCATTTCCGTATGTTCAATATTGATTATTCTGTTACCCCGAGGAGGTTTAGCACTCTCCTAGGCTTCCATCCAAACTGCTCTTTAGCAGAGGAGCCTACGGGGTATAGCATGAAAACTTTTTGGATGGAAATCTACGGAGAGTACGTGAGCTGGGTCTTGCTCGTCATTTTCCCACGTAGTGAAGTACATTGTGCACCAAACAAAGATCTTAAGTGCCTCGATGCCATGTGTAGAAAGAAGTGCTATGCCCCGGTCATCGACATAGTCCGTCATTGGACGGAAATGTTGAGGACCAACACCCCCATTAACATCACATCACTAGTCACCAGGATTGCATCCAACCTAGGCCTCCTAGAGAACGCCTAGATTGAGTACATTCCTGATGACACGTCACACATGATTGGGGAGCATCACTTCATCCAGGCACACTTCATGAAACGGGATGAGAGCGGGAATCTAGTCATGACTTGGTTTGGGCATAATTTCGAACTGCCGCTTCCAGCGCTGCAGTAGGACCTATATACAAAGTTAGGAGCCTAACCATGCAGCTAAACACAGAAGCACCACGCCAAAGCATTAGAGGCGTCATGACTAGAAGCCAATGACACCGAGCGGAAGAACGCATAAGAGAAGAACAAGAGGAAGCAGGAATAGGCTCATCTTGGGCACACCATAATGCCACACCATCTGCACATGCTGACTCAGAGCTATCACGGCTCCGTCGGTACGCCTAGCCCGAGCCATGGTACCCTACCAGTAGTGGTGGCGATAGTTCATACCAGCCATCGCATGGTACCTAGTACCATGGGGATGAGAGTGTGTCACACCACATCAGCAGAAACCAAGGTCCCTCTGCATCAGCCCGATTCCACACCGACAACATGGCCAGCATCAACTCCGCAATGGAGGGGATGAACCTAGGGCCAGTATAACCAGAGGCTGTACCAGCAGGTGAACGACATCTACCGACACACCGAAACAATGGACCAACGGCTCCAGGAGACCAGCAGCATGCTCCAGAACCTGAATGAAATGGTGGAAGGCTAGCTTCATCAATGCTCAGGACTTGCACAGATATTACTACCAAAACTCCTAGCTTCATTGAAGCTTAGGGGGTGGTAGACCGACATGAGCATGCTTCCTCATGTCCCATACTGAGCATGGTACACACATACTGAGCTATATCATAGAACATAAAATATATTGGTACACTTGTTCGTTGAATTAAACAAAGAAAAAGGTACATCAAATAAGGCAATCACATTAATATTTGTATTTCGACATGCTTGCGGTGACCAATATGACTGTAGTCTGCAAAACGGGCTTCTCTAGATAGCTCTTGAAGATGTGGCACACTGTCCAAATTGTATGTAAGCGCATACTCAAACATGACAATGGTATAATAATACGAAAAATGTCACCGGTTCAAATCCTGTCATCCCTACCTTTCTGATTGGAGCTCAAAAGAAGTTCGGCGATGTATGCTCTTGGATGACCTCCAAAGCAAATGTTTTAAATCTCCCCTACACTGATATGGAGGCCTCATGTCCTAAAAATTCATAAAAGGGATAGTAGTGAAGGATATGATAAATTTACAAAACTCAGATGATAATTTGAAATATGTAATCCTAGGCCTCGTTCGGGTTTAGAGTGGATTAGACGAAGGCGAAGAGTAAATCTCTTGCAAGTCAAAATCCCCTCCAATACTCTTTAAGAGTGGATTCATTGAACAAACCTTAAGGGGGTCTGTAATCTAGATGGCATTGAACTTGAACCAATATCTATTATCCCAAATCATGGCCACCTATGGGGGAACCGATTACTATAGTTGCATATTGTACAATGAAATATTTACAATGATAATAACTAGATATAGTAGTTAGGTTTCGATGAAGCAATTACTATACCAGTGAGTAGAATTACGATGGAATAGTTACCGTAATACGACAAAAAATTAGGATATGGAGTTTCCACAATTTCGCTCAAGCTACTTGAAAAAAACCGTTACTATAGTGACAAATTGCATTTAATATAAATAGATACGATACTTCAAATGGCTTAGGATGAGCAATTACCATATTTTGCCACCAAGCTGTTTTATATGGTCTTTTCACAGATTTACACAAAATCCAAATTTACAATAGTTCAGTAACAGGAAACAGCACATTTTACTATAATATTGCTTGCAGTTATTGGTAGTTCAAGCACATATATTTTCGCTCACGTTTGAACCATAAGCTCAATTTTCAACCGGAAGGGTGAGAAACTTTCAAAAAGTGAGAACTTGTCACCAAAACTAGACAATGTGTGTTTATTTCTCTCATTTGTCTGGATACAACTGGTCCTGCAATATATAAATTTTTCAGTCACCCTATAGAACTGAATAGACTTCACTAGTACAAATGCAGCCTAAATTTTCTGTATACTAAATATAGAAAATGCTATTTCTCGTCCTACATTAGAACTCGTGATTAAATAACATTTGGACTAGGATTATTTTCATACATAAGTAGTATAATCGTTAGGATATCTAGAAAATCAAATGACTGCAGATAAAAAAAATCAGAAGTGCTGGGGAAAAAATAGGAAAACCAACCACAAATGTGTAGAGTTCCTAATCATTACTGCCAGCAGATACCTCGTTGCTCCTATTGAGAATTTGGGATGACCAATCTCATTCACCTAAAACATCTGGAAAGAAATATAAAATTTAAATCTGCATAAGGGTACTAAGCATTTTTAAAAAATGTGAGTGAGAAGTCAAATGCAAATGTGTAGTTGCACTTGCACAGCCACATCAGCATCTGTATCCATGCATAATTGGAATTACAAGCAATAAAAAAGATTATGAGAGATTCAGTACGAAAGAGAAAAATATTACTATATGAATACAAAGGCAAAATCAAGTATAATGGTAAATCATGTATTCTAATTACAATATCATATAATCACCATCTGCTGCTGTTTGACGTATTTTTTTTAACCTAAGATTGAATCCAGCAGATTGTCTATCCTACTATTCTATCCACTATTTTAACTACCTCCCTCTCTGTAAACGGTATCGCTACAGTGTCATTTTGTACTATACACGACCGTTTACATGATCTGCTGGATTCGACCTAAGACCTCATAATTGTCCACACAATTTAGTGATATGTAGTAACTCGATTATTGAAAATCAAAGACATTTGGCAATTGCTATGATACACTAAAATTACTGTTGGTCATTGATTAAATAAGGTATTACCTTCTAAGAGGTAATAGAATATATATTTACTCATTTTTAATTCTGAAAATAACGGAAATATGGTAACTACTCGATACATCATCTGATGTACATTAATCACGTTTTTGGATTGGCGCAGTTTTTTCTCATCATGATAGGAATCCAGCGTGATTAGACGTGAGCTGTTGTAATCAACATGACAATTGGCGCTCATTTTTCTCTCGTCATGATCGAAGACTATCATGATTGGATCTTTTTTCTTGTCACGATTGAACCAAATGCAATTCACTCTTTCCATATCACCTGAGAACACGTAACGTGATTATGGATCAAGAATGTTGAGCTCTGCCGCGCTCCGCGGAGAACTGGATCGAGAGGTATGGTGGTGCAGATCAGTTGGCTCAAGTACTCTCGGGGCGACTTTTGCGGCCCGAAGCGGCGTGGCTGTTGCAAATCGAACAGGGAGCTCATGAAGATGGTGGCTAGAATGGCGGCCGATTCATTCTTTCCTTTTATTTGTTTTATTCTCAAGGGTCTGTCTCTTTGTCAATCGATTGACAGGTTGTATTTGTGCACCATCCTGTAGCGTTGGATGTAGATCCTACAGCCTAAACAACACTGTTACTTTTGTACTCTGTTGTTGCTGCTTGTGGGCGCCAAGGCAAAGTGACTGAAGATTTGTGTTTGTATCAGTCATCTTGATTTCCTACTGGTGTTGACTAACTCTAGGCATTCGCGGGTTACAAGCTTACTAAACTCGGGTATCGGGTGAAAGAAGTGCTACTTCACTACTCTTACTACAGCATTCGGTCCAGACTGGACTTACCTAATTCTGTGCTTTCACTCTGCCGGGGGAATTCAATTCCAAAACTCAAACGTCAAAAACTACTCAAACAACTAATTGCTTCTATTATAGGCTTTCGCTCATTCTTTCCCACCTTTGCTTTGAATCTTACAGACAATGTGCCAAGAAACTAATGCAATTTATATCCTTACTGAATGCCCATACCAAAGAAATCTTTTTCTTAGTTTGTCTATTCTATCTCTTACTTTCTTTGGAATCCTATAGAAAGACATCCAATACAGTGGAATGGAAGAAATCACTGAGTTTAAAAGAACTAGTGTTGCCAAATAGGCTCACGCACCCCTTGTGTAAAAAACTGAGCCAGCTCAAATCCAGTCGGCTCGCACACACCCTTCCCTGTGTAAAATGATTGAGCCGGCTCACGCATCGCCTGTTTACTGTGTAAAAAACAGAAGTGTCTCTACTGTTTTAACAGTGTTTCTTCTCTATGTGGCCTATCAACTGTCCTCACGCGTAACATCAACGACCTGAAATAGATCATACAAAAATGTATGAAATAGAGGGGGGAAAAAGCCCAGATGCTTTACACAGTAAACTGTACATACATACGAATTGAAACAACCAGAAATATTAAAACCACATTGACAAAAATATGGTGCTGTAAAGCAACAATCAGTAATATATACGTGCAGAGATGGCTATGCGTGGGAGGCTGGCAGATAGATGGCAGGGTGGCTATCATATACATGGAGAGGCTCGACTGCTGTGCATCTATCATATGCATATATTTGTTGTAGGTAGCAATCACTAACAGTAGAGAAAGAAACTCACCGTCATTGTTCTTTATATGCATCTATCATATAGATGTTTCTGTTCGGCTCACATCCATGGCTCGAGCTGTCTCATATGTGTTCTGTCTGTCCTGCTGCCTCTATCCGACTTCTTGTACGTGCAGTCCTATGAGCAACAGTCTGTTCCTTAACTCACTGTCTGCCTGCCTGATAAAAAAAACTGGAGTGTTCTCCGTTTCAATCACAGTTTTCTGGCTGCCTGCCTGCCTGCCAACTCTACTGTGCATACATTATAGTAACAGCCTGAAAAATAGATAGCACATGAACTCTAATCAAAAATTGCATTTACTACTTGTAATGGAGAGATATATGGAAACACTCACAGGGTGTGTAAACTATCTCTAAAAAAATCATGTGTGTGAAAAAAACATGGCTAAATTACTTGTGGTGACCTCCTCGATCTAACGGGGAAATCCTTCGTCATTTGAACAGTCATAAAATGGTCAACCAAAACCACACCCTCACCCATTACCCCTACAAAGACGAACAGAAGGAGAGGGAGGTGACATACCTCCTAAACCAAGTTTAAGTTGGATGATGTTTTTCTTCACAAACTGATACCCTCCTAAGCACCTCTAACTTGCACCAAAAGACATATACATGTTTAGCAGCAGCAGCTACCTAGGTAACTGATATCCACGTATCCAACAGCATATGTAAACTATATCATAAATAGATAGATCTATAACAAAAAAGACAACCACAGCCAAACCGAATACAACCACAGCCCAAATTCTACTCACACACTCACAAATATAAAGTCACAGACATACCTATCTAGTCACGTACAGTTTAAATTGTACTCACACAATCACAAACATAACTCAAAACATCAACAACAAAAAAAGCCATAGACAGCATCTGCTATCCAGGTAACTGATATGCAAACAAACATATAGGCTAACTGCAGCTAAACATACACACAAATATCCAAACAAACAGACAGGCTAACTGCAGCTAAACTGACACATACACTTACAACCACAGCCACAATCAGTCAAATAGTTATATAGCCACAGCCTAAATTATATTCACACAATCACAATACAATTACATGAGTGCGTATGAATTTAAACAAGACAGATAAAGGACCAAAACTTTAACATCAAGATATTAGTACTTTTTGCAACCAAAGTCACAGCTAAAATTCTAGTAAAACACTCACAAATAGACCTAAAACAAATAGACAAAAAACTACAGCAATACATCACATCAACACTCACAGATATCCCTCGCTCCCTCCGCAGCCTCCCTAAACATTGCTAAATTTCTTGTAGTGATACTGATAGGCACAGTTTATCTGAAACCCTTAAAAAATAGATATACAACTAAAAAAAAGTCATATAGATTCGTATTACGGTGAACAGTCGGCCATATAGCTAAACACCCACAGCCTCATTAAAAGGTAGCCTACTCTAACTGACACACACCTAATAGACCTAATACATACACACAGATACAGAAATATACGATCTTGGCCCTGACAAACACCCACATTATTGAAAACCAACATCCACAGCTTAAATTTTAAATAAAAAAATGCAGTCACAGACATACAAAGTCACATACACAGCCACCGCCAAACTCATGACAGATAAATATAAAACAGATCTAAATATACAAACATACTAACATGGTCCCATATATGTATCCTAACACAAACAGCTCCAGCTTAGCCACAGCCTAAATTCTAGTCAGACACACTAACAAACATATACTTATCAGAAGATTAAAAAAGACAGACAGACACAAATAATTGTGCAACATGTTACATTTGTATTCTCATTGGCCGGTGACAGAGAGACACAAATACACACGCCCCATTCGGCATAATTTGGTTTCTTTTATTGTTTGCGGCCTGATACAACCCAACAGAAATGAGTCTACATGTCTACTATTGTTTTTACATGGTCACACACAATCTATGGACACAAGCATCACCCACCACTATGCGTGTGCACACACACAGATACTTAAGAAAAGCATAAGTTGAAACTTAAGAAAGCTCATAGTCCTTAAAAGAATAAATCTAACAGATTTGCAATTGCTAGAACTAATAAGAACTTCATATAACTTGGGTTTCCAAGATTTTAGATAAATCATAGTATCAGTTAAATAAATATGTTTGCGTACAGGTAATGGTACAGGTTATATTTGTATTCTCATTGGTGACAAACACACACCGTTACCAAAACTGCGTATAAAGGCATACTAACCAGACATGACAGCTTGGTAAACCTAAATTTCCTTTTTGCCAATATCAACGTCATGCTTCAGGGCAGACCTAGTGAAAGACCCCTTCTTGCTCTAGCACCGGTTGTCGCGAACCTTTTCCTCGCTAATTTCTGCAGTCCATCCTTTTATAAACTAATAAACAGTTAAACACACAATCATTCCTAAAAAGCACATACTAACACCATATGAAATAATAAAAATACAATTCTAAAGATATCAACATAAATGGTACACACACGAACACATAGAATAAATGACAGATTATCCATATGGCAAAGTGTTTTTACAATGGATCACATGAGAAGGCAACATAAAAAAGATAGATAACAAAAAGGACCCCAATAGTTAGAAGATAGAACAGCAAAT
This sequence comes from Paspalum vaginatum, assembly GCA_030272315.1. Lineage (NCBI taxonomy): Eukaryota > Viridiplantae > Streptophyta > Magnoliopsida > Poales > Poaceae > Paspalum > Paspalum vaginatum. Next base: position 19,827,638 of record CM059014.1, read on the forward strand.
CACATTATAAATAAAAATCATTTTGTTATCTAAAGCACCCTAAAGTGGGTGCAATTTGAAGTAATGTATTCTAGTCTCTCTACTTGATGCAATAATGGGTATAACAACACATTGTTTAACCAAGAAACATCAACATAGCATGTCAACATTTGAACAAGTACCGACTTAACATGCAGAGTAAGGAACTAGGAACCATGAAAAAATGTCATTTCCACAACTTGGACTATTTCCAATACACATCCTCGTTGAACCAAACATTTTCTACAAGTGAATGGACAAAGCAACTTCACAAGTGAATGTCCCCTTATGAAAAAGTAAATAACTCACAAATCACAAGAATTCACAATCCATCCTTCTCCTCACTGCACAATTTCGCATCTCAAACTAATGCACCGATGTGGCTAATAACACACTATTAACCTATAACGTTAGGAATAAAGAAAATTGGTTGGACAAGTACCATTGTCCCATCCCCTCCTGATGGACAACGTATCAATCAAGTGAACATGACTACAAGCAACAGGAGTGCTCCACATCACGTACATGCCCGAATACAACCCCGAACCCACACAAACACACGCGCGCATGAGTACACCCATTCACTGAAATCGAGAGATCTAGCAATAGTGCAAAACCCACCGCTATCACTAGGGAGGAGCAGTTGTTGATGTCTCTTAGCATAACAGATTTTACTCCGCAAGCGCACGGAGATTCGCTGTATACTTTTCACTCAGAGTATTCTGAGTATCGTAAATTTCCACAGGGAAGCGGTAGGCTCAAGAGTGTAATTGAATATACTCAAATCGAATAAACTATAAACTTAGATAAATTATACCAACTAGTAGTACACGGGGGTAAATGTGATATCGATAGGTGTATGGCAGGAGAGGTAAGTCTATCAAAGATATCCGTAGAAAAGGTATAGTTACCTGGGAGGACAACGAGTGAGAAAAAGTCACCAAAGTCTAATTCTAATCGGCTGCAAAGGCTATCCGTGAATAACTAAGAAATTCAATTAACCAGCCAAGGTCTTGTGTCGAGCGAAATTCTGGAGTCTCGAGGGTACCAGGGGTAGATAGTTGGTCCCGAAGGAGAGTCTAGCTAACACCTACGGGCCTCTCGAACGATGGGTTTGGACTACACAGGCACACCACACGCTGTCACCGAGTGGGGCTACCAAGCAAAGCTGCGTGGAGAGGATGGCATGCTATAAACGTGTTCAAGCGAAATGATAGATCGTCCTTGATCGGAGGAGAGGATCTAGCCAGAGCCTAGCGTCTAAGTCTAGGGTTGAGTTATAGCACTGGCAAGAATAACAAGAATTAAATGACAAAGTTAAACACAACCTATGCCTAGTAAGTGTGCAAAAGAAAGGTACACCACACTCTCAGGAGATAGACTTAGAGTAAAATATAACTGAAATTATATTGAAGGTAATCTGAATCCAAAAGATACAAGAGTTTTACCACAGACTCGAAGATAACTCCGAAGACTCCGCTCGAATCAACTCTAACTCCCAGGACTATCCTAACTACTAAGAGAATAGTGTAGCACTCTAAGATAGAACTTGAACTCAACTCCCCCCCCCCTTACAAATGAGCTCTCGGGGTCTATTTATAGCCTAGAAAGTGAGGGGGGTATTTGTAGGTGTGCTAGGTCGGTTAAGAGGGTAGGTCGGTGGCCAGGTGGCCAAGGTGGGTGGCCGGGCGGCCACTTGATGCACCGACTTCAAAGATCCAACGCTTGATATTACCCTCCTAGGTCGGTTGGCAGTTGAGGCGGTTAGTTGTACGTGAAAAATGCGCCGAGGAGTGGTCGGGCGGCCACGTGTCTGCCCCCGATTTGTTGCATGTTACTTCCCTCAAATCCTTGACATCAGCAATCCTCATCCCAACGGCTTGTGACCCTTGGATACATTGGATGCTCTCATGTATGGTTGGATCTTCACCACTTGTGTTTGTTTGTACGTAGGATCGATGATGTGGCAACCTAGGCAGTTGGGAGACCATGTCACACGGTGACGTGGCTCTGCATGGCCTGAGGGGTGGCCGGGCGGCCATGGCTCATGGCCGGGCGGCCATGGCTCATGGCCGGGCGGCCATGCCATTGCACCAATGTTGCTCATCCTTGGTTTTTGCTGTATTTCCAACCATTTTGTGTGCGTTTCGATACCTGCATCCAAATATTCATGTACATCTTGTGGAACTCATTAGTAGCAAGGTTAGTCCATTATTATTCACTTGTTTTGCCTTATTTGATGGATAATTGACGGTTGATATCATGAGATTACGACCGTCAACACCAGCTTGATATGGTACTCATAGTCGACATGTGCCTTTGCAAGCGGCAGCACCATGCCATCCCTTCCTCTCTTCTTCCTCCTACCAGCGCGCACACAACCAGTCCCAACCTGCAGAGAGAATGTACGCGTCATGAGCAGATAGAATGGATGGCGGCGAGGCTGACCGAGATAGACCTAGAACAGAGCAGAGCACGGGAGAATCTGCGGCGTTGAGCTGTGACTATGGGATTCGGGATTGAGGAGCGGGCGGTTCCAGATCTGGGGGCTAGGCTGGGAAGATGGCGATGACCAGCGAAGGTGAGTTGGGGATATTACTCTTTTTTTTAGGTTCTTAGATTGTGCAGTCGTCGTCACCAGTACGATAGCATCAATCGTTGAGCTGGTCATAAAAGTGAAGTGAAAGCTCAACTCAGTCGACTGAGAGGCTACAAGTGCCTCAGGTGCTGGCACAAACGACTCTAGTGCCGATGAAGCTGGCTCTAACTGTGAAGGGACTATAGTAACTAGGGAGTGCCCCAACATCAAAAGATGGTTGTCCTGAGCCTGAGGTACGGTCAAGAGTAAGTCCGGGAGCTACAGCGGTGATGAGTCAAACTAGAGAGAGCGCGCTGGTAACTAAGTCACCTCCATCTTAGGAGCACTTGCTAGCATCCCTGAGTATGAGAAGTCGAGAGGCGATGTGCTAAGCGAGGCCAGGGTGGCAAACGGACTCTATAGACTCACATCTGGAAGCGGGAACTGCTGTGTCACTGAGGGTAACTGCGGAGATGCACAAGGCAGCTGAGATGAAAACTCATGTCAGAGAGAGGCAAACTGCCACTGAGTATCTGTCCGGAGCTCGGCCACAAGAGTGTGCACGGTCTTTAGAATCTGTGTCTGATGCTCTAGCTGCTGCTACTGGAGTTACATGTCATCACTGCACTGCTACATCTGCTGCTGCTGCTGAAAGAGCTGCTCAAAACACTGGTCATTGCATTGCTGCTATGCCATCATCACCTGGAGGATAGTAGCAATATCTATGGTGGTGGCAACCTGGGCCATCGTAACCTATGGTGGAGGTAGGGGAGGGGAAGGATCACGTGAGCCACCTGCCTCATGATCATGAGGTAGGGGTGATAGAGGCTATAGACGCTCATCGTCTGTAGTGTCATCCTCACTATCCACACCAGTAGCTATAGCTCCCCATGTCACAAGTGTTGTCTCTATCTCTGACGGACATAGGGGAGACTCGGTCCCCTGACCCTCTAGAGGTGCCTCTCTTAGTGGACGCACTTTCTACGCTAATGCCATATATGTCCTACAAATTGTCTTGGCCTCATACAAGGTAAAGCACGGCATCAGACGAGTTGGACCGTGATCAATGCGACTCAAAAGATAGGAGATATAGTGGGCATATGGGAAACTATGGTGCGCCCGTATCCCCTCGGTGATCACGTTCTCCATCTGAGTGATAAGAAAATCAACAACACAGAAACTGATCCGCTGGATGAACGTTCATGGCTCTATGCAGGCTGTCTGCTTTTGAGATGAGCTCTGCAAGAATCTTCTCACGAAATCCCTCTTTGAAAAGCATTGTAGCCTCCTCAAGCAGTAGAGGGCTCCCCCCGGCCTTAGAGCATCAGGAGGGCTTTGAGTCACCATAGACATTGATGTGCAGACGGCGGTTTGAGAGATTAAAGACGAGAAGGTGGGCTACATGCTGCCTGTAGAGCCTGACCTCCTGCCCCTGAAACAAGAACTGAATGGACTCCCGTCCTTCTCTGACATAGAGTGTCACATAAAACACACGGACCCACTCCTCAATATACTTGTGCCTGTGCTCAAGTAAGTCAGTCAGTCCAGGGAGGTGCGCAAAGAAGGGGTATAGAATTTGTCCTAGCACCATCCCCATCCTCAATATACTCAACACTGCGTGAGGGAACATGCCTATGCCTGCATGTCTGTACCTCTGGTAAAGGGAGGCCTGGACAAGGGTCCAGAACCTCCTGTCTACACGTGGATCTCGCTACTCAGGGTGCCACTTGCAAGTGCACACAAAGTATCGGATCTTCTTGAGCCTCTCGCCATTGTACCATGTGTAGTCAATCAGTTGTGCATCTCTAGTGAGAAAAGGAGCTCTGGGATTAATCTGTAAAATAAGCTCCTGCTCATCCTATCTCTGCTGGGTAAGATACTAGGTGTGAGGAAAATAATCTAGACAAGGTGAGATCAAAAGCAAGTGATAGACTTGTGAAAATGTAGCATGCATGTTGATTTTCTAAACTTGAGATACTATAGTTAGAGTGCGTGACCATCTCACACTAAAACCAAGTTTCTCACGTCCATAACCGTAATCTACATGAACATTTATTCCTTTTCATGCCACATGCTACAAATTCGTGAAGAAAATAAAACCCTAGGGTTGAATCAGAGAGCTAGATAGCATAGGATAACTAAAGAATCGAAGCTCACCCTAGGATTGAGAGGAGGACGGTCACCGAAAATGAGGAGATCACTGGTCGTGCGTGAGCACAACCGGTAGTGCGAGGGCACGAGGCCGGTGGCACAAGGGGTCACAAGTCGACAGCACAAAGGCACGGGGGTGAGAGGGAGAGGTGGCGCGTGGCGGCTGCGATGCGGGCAGGCGTGGCTGAGCATAGAGAGTGGTGATGAAGACTAGTGGCACGGCGGCGTGGAGTGGCTGTGTTGCGGGAGAGGCGGTGCGTGGTGGTGATGGGCGCGGGGGCTAGGGTTCGAGGGTGGAAGATGGAAGAAATATAGATGGGCCCATGAGATAGATGCTTAAGAACAAGGGAACCCTAACCCCGATTGAACACCATCGGACCAGTTTGAGGTCCATCGAACGATGAGGGCAGAATGGCTTTAAAACGGGCCAAGAGCCATTTTACGGTCCGATGGTAGCACTAGGACGGTCCAATGGTAGCAAATAGATAGAGAACCAGCTAAACTTGCTCCTTTTCTTCTCCTACTTATTTTAAGATTTGAATAAACACAAGTGTGGACAATCCAAGGTGAAACTCTTGCCCCTCAAACACTCAAAAATATTTGCATTTTCACATGCTCTATATAGTTTTTTATTTTTTAAGCATAGAAAACAACAAATCCAAGAGAAATGGCATTAAGATCCAAGGAAATGTATGAGTCTTTTCCTAGGAGAGCTAGAGATGAAATTAACTCATATCCTGTGGGAACTTGACTCAATAGACATGAGGAACAATGCCAAACCGTTAATTTGTTCTCTTTTCATGATTTGAGATGCTTGCACTTGAAACAAGTCTTGATGTCATCAAGAGCTCTCCTTTGTGGCACTACCAGATGCAATGCAAGTGCAAGGTACCAACAAGCATGGATAGGAATTTAAACATGAGTGCACATCTATATGACAAGAAATGCAATGCACACGAGAATTTAAATCTACACTTGCTATATTACTTCCCCCCGCAAGCTTCTTCAAGAGGAGACTTTTTTCATGCCATGAGCGAAACTTGGACCACCAGCTCATGCAAGACCCTTGCTCCTCTCTATCTTGTAGCAGTTAGGCAAGTTACTAGCATATACATATGAATGCAAATTATATGGCATGACAACTTACATGATGTTTTTAACATCTATCACGTTAAGCTCACTTTGCAGTCTACAAAAATTACTCTCATCTAATGGTTTCATGAAGATATCCACCAATTGCTCCTTAGTTCCCACACTCTGCAAGAGGATGTCTCCCTTTGCGACATGGTCCCTTATGAAGTAATGGCGGATATCTATGTGCTTTGTGCGAGAGTGTTGAACCGGGTTAGTGGCAAGCTTAACGGCACTCTCATTGACCCAAAGGAGAGAAACCCTATCTTGCTTCACACCAAAGTCCAAAAGCGTTTGCTTCATATATAGAGTTTGGGAACAACAAGACCCAGCCGTTATATACTCTGCCTCCGCTGTGGACAAAGACACATAGTTCTGCTTCTTGGAAGACCAAGAAACGAGCGAGCGCCCTAGCAAGTAGCAACCCCTAGAGGTACTTTTGTGCTCAACTCACCATCCAGCAAAGTCTGAATCCAAGTAGCCCAAAAGTTCAAGACTAGCGCCCTTGGGGTACCACAAACCTATGCTAGGGGTGTGCTTGAGATACCGAAGAATCCTTTTCATTGCAGAAAGGTGGGATTCTTTGGGATCAGCTTGGAAACGAGCACACAAGCACTCACTAAACATGATATCCAACCTAGAAGCACATAAATACAACAATGAACCTATCATGGACCGGTAGAGAGTTTGGTCCACCTTGATGCCACTTTCGTCGAAGTCGAGATGTCCATATGATGCCATGGGAGTACTAATTGGCTTGCAATCATCCATCTTGAATCTCTTGAGTAAATCTTTAGTGTACTTTTCATGATAGATGAAAGTATCTTCCTTCAATTGCTTGATTTGAAATCCAAGGAAGAAAGTAAGCTCACCAATCATTGACATCTCAAACTCTTTTGCCATCATATTGCCAAATTCCTTGTAGGACTCTTCATTTGTTGAGCCAAAGATAATGTCATCAACATACACTTGACAAATGAATAGATCATCATCCATCTTCTTAGTGAATAAGGTGGTGTCAACTCGGCTAATCTTGAACCCTTTTGCTTTTAGGAAGTCCCTAAGCCTCTCATACCAATCTTGAGGTGCTTGCTTTAGACCGTAGAGAGCTTTGGACAACCTATACACATGATTGGGATGACTTGGGTCCTCAAATCCGGGTGGTTTCTCAACATATACTAGCTCATTGATGTATCCATTGAGAAATGCACTCTTCACATCTATTTGATATAGCTTCATGTCATGGTGAGAGGCATAAGCTAGTAAGAACTGAATAACCTCTAATCTTGCAACCGGTGCAAAGGTTTCTCCAAAGTCAATGCCTCCTATTTGAGAGTAACCCTTTGCCACTGATCTTTCCTTGTTTCTCACAATGTTGCCTATCATCTTGCTTGTTGCAAACCACCCACTTAGTACCAATCACTCTAGCACCCTTTGGTCTTGCTTCAAGTGTCCAAACTTGATTTCTTGTGAAATTGTTGAGCTCTTCATGCATGGCATTCACCCAATCTCGATCACTCAAAGCTTGATCAACATTTATAGGCTCAATGCTTGAGACAAACGAGTATGCTTGTCAACATGCGGCTTGATTGCGAGACCTTGTTGTAACTCCTCTTGATGCACTACGAAAGATGAGATCTTGGGGATGTGCACTTGTAAGTTGACTTCTTCTTTGAGGTGCCACTTGAGGTTCTGGTACCGGTGCATCAACATTTGTTCTTCAACTTGCTCTTGTGGTACATGAACATCTTCATTTGGAAGTGTGTCATCTTGTTCACTACCAACTTGAGGTGCCATCGATGAGGATGGTTGATCAACAACTTGAGCTTCTTCTTCATCCTCATTTGGCTTGATGTCACTGATTGGCATATTCTTCATAGCCTCTACAAGTGGTGCCTCATCTACATCCACAACATCAACATGTGCTCCTTGGGAGCCATTAGATTCATCAAATTCCACATGATACATCTCTTCAACCATGCTAGTGGCATTTTTGAATACGCGGTATGCTTTGGATTGCTACTGACAAAATTCCACAAGTTGTGTTGAATATTTGGTTCGGTGCAAGATCAGCAGAAAATAGGTAGAATTGGCTAAGTTAGGAAGAAACCTTGGCCACCCAGCTAGTGAAACTTGCCAAATCATCCCATCTTCGACCTGCATGCACACAAGTGATGTGTCAACACAATTCCAAGGTGTAAACCATGAAAGCAACATGGAAAGCACTGGAAGACCCGCCACTTCATCAATCTAGCTCTTAGATCGATGATATCAGCAATCCAAGGCACTTCAATCCTACGACTAAGGAAGAAACATAAGTGATCCAATGATCCGGAAGAAAGCACATGTTTTAACTGTCTTATCAAGCTTTGCACTCAACTTGCTAATTACTTTGTTTTGTTCTTGGACTAAGCTAGAAAGTTCATCATAGGAAGGCAAATCATTATCATCATCGGAAGAATCATGAAGGGTCTTTACCTTATCACCCTTAGCCACGAGGCATAAGTGTGGAGTGGATGAAGAGGTTGATGAAGCCGGTGGCGGTGTAGAGGTAGTAGCAATGGCAAGTCCCCCAACTGCTTCATCTTTACTATCACTTGAGTCATTCGATGAGTTGCTTGAGGTGTCATCATCCATCATCCACTCCCCAATGTAAGCTTGAAGAACTTATTCTTGAATTGCTGGGGGGGCTTCTTCTTGTTCTTCTTCTCATCGTCACTTGACTCATCACTTGAGTCATGCTTGTGGTGCTTTTTCTCCTTCTTCTCCTTGTTCTTCTTTTCTCAACATTGGAAGGAGAGGTGGCCAAGATTGCCACAATTGTAGCACTCCATTTCTTCAAGCTTCTTCTTGGATGGAAAGAATTTCTTCTTGCTTGAGGAGTATTTGATGCATTTCTTGTCAAGATGCCCCAAGGAACTAGTGACCTTGCAGACAAGCAAAGCAACTTCTTCATCACTATCATCTTCTTCTTCAACCTTATTGTGCACCACAATGATTTTCTTGGATGTGGACTTCTTTTCTTTGGATGAGCTTGCTCTAAGAGCAATGTCTTTCTTCTTTGATGGCGGTTCCGCATCCGGTGTGATGCTCATGTACATCTCGTGTGCATTGACCTTGCCAAGCACACCAGATCGAGTCGCCTTTGAAAGGTCAGTTTGATGAAGATATGTGACGATGTGGCCATACTTGTCACGTGGAAGGAGATCCAAAATTCTTCTAGCCACATCGACTTCAATGATTTGTGTCAAACCAAGACCCGTGATTTCCTCTACAAGAATATTCAAACGTAAGTACATTTGATTTACATTTTCATGAGGAAGCATATGAAAGTCATTAAGCTTCTTGCTAAGCATACTATGGTGTTCCTCTCTCTCACTCTTGGTTCCCTCATGAAGAGTATAAATCTCATCCCAAAGCTTCTGAGCATTAATGTTCCTCACGTGATTGAAGAGCTTTAGCATTCCACCTCTCACAACTAAGCTCCATAAATGTGGGCTTGTTCTTATCAACTATGGTCAGGAAGCTGGTGATGGTTGCCGTATGTAAGGATACATCAATGGCTTCCAAGTAGGACTCCATATGGATGTTCCAATATGGAGTCCTTGCCATCGAAGACGGGTGGCGGTCCTTCCCCACCGGACATCTTGCTCAAGGCGATGAAGCCTCAACCAATCAGCACTCAGCACTGACCAATTGAAAGGATCAAGATGTCCAAGAGGTGGAGTGAATTGGACTTCTAATTTCAAAACTTGAAATTAAACCCTATCGATCAAGTCCCAATTCACCCTAGTGCCTGGCTAAGTGTGACTAGAGTTCAACACGATAACAAAAAGGTTTGCAACCTAGAGCCAAGCATGCAATTCTAAGAATGTAAATTGCAGAATGTAAATTGCATGAAAGTAAATGAGGAATGTAAAGATAAGAGATGACATAGTGATCTTTTTCCTGAGGTATTGAGGATTCGCGACTCCCCCTAGTCCTAGTTTAGTACCCCTCGCAAGGCTTTGCTCTCACATAGTCTTCACAAAGACCCTGACCCCAAACCTCAAAAGGAGAGGGGTTGGCAAAGTCATTCTCGCAAGAACCAAGCAACCACTTGACCTTCGCAAAGATCAAGCGCTCTGTTCAGGATGCCCTTCTCCATTCCAGAACGGTGGGCTCCAAACCGCTCACAACACCCTCGTAAGGGCCTTCTCCCTCTTCTTCCACAATCTCCCAGAAGCTCACGGAAGGCATGACTCGCAAGCCATCTATGTGATTGCAATCACCAAGAGTAACGAGCCTTGGTATTCACTTGATTCAACTTCTACTCAAGAGTTATCTCTCTCTCAAGTCCCTTGCCCCAAAGCTCAAGAATGGTGTGAAATATGGTGCTTGGGTGACCTTTGTGTGTGTGTGTGAGTGATGCCTGGTCGCAAAGATGGTAAATGGAGGGAGGAGGAGCCCTTGATATAGTGGCTAGCTCAAAAACTAGCCGTTACTGTATGAAATACGATTTCAGCGCGACCATCGGACGGTCCGATGGTTCGAGCATCGGACGATCCGATGCACATATTTTTCAAACACCCCATTTTCGTGCCACTGCCTAGAGACCATGAGATGGTTTGATGGGTGGACCATCAGACGGTCCGATGCACGATTACACCCAGAAAACCGCAGTGACAAGCCTCCATGTCCAACTGGTCCAATGGAGGAACCATCAGACGGTCCGATGGTGGGTTAAGCGCTGGGACAAGCTGGAGGACTCCCCTACCTAAGTGGTCCAGTGGTACATCGGATGGTCCGATGGTTGGACTATCAAACGTTCCGATGCACAGTAAAATGCTGATTTGAACCGTTTTGAAAATGAGTAAAGTTTGAGGGAGTTTCTTGGGTTTGTTTTAGAAAAGTTGAGTGAGTTATAGCACATTTAAGTGTTTGAGCTTTAGGACAAAGATGCACTTGAGTTTAAGTATAACTTTGAGCAAAAGTCTTTCATGCTACTCACCTCGAACTCCCTCGATAGTATGGCTCATCTAAAACTAGCAAAGCAAACCCTAAGCGCCCTTCTTTCGACTTTATGGCACTTAGAGTTAACAGTACTTGATATTCACGCTAGGTCAACCATTCCAAAGCCATCCTTCATGAATTTTGAATTGAGGGGGTCTCTTGTGCTCTACCAATGAGCACAAAATTAAATATATCACCTTCATGTCATGAATGAATTCATTAGTAACAAGATTAAGTTGTCATTAATCACCAAAACATCTACCTTTTAGGGTCATGTTTCTCACATAGTAAAATTTAGAGTTGTTGAGTCAAATTACATGATAGTAATATTTAGTTATATATTAGAATAATCTTTAGCTCTACAGTAATATCCAAGTTCTATAGTAATATTAGAGTTGATGAGTAAAATTACATGCTAGTAAGAATAATAATATACAAGTAAGAGCGATAATTTTAAGTTCATAATTATGATAGTAAAAATAACTTTCGGTATCAAAGTTTTGTCCTAATTCATGTTCTCTAACTATTTGTAGAATTTTGCTAGAGCTTGCAGGAGATCAGAGCACTGCAACCTTAAATACATATTAGGATCGGTTTCATAGGAGTAAATGTTGCCTAGGCCAACCAATGTGTTGGTTTTGCTACAAGTTGAAATTCACAGCATTGACTGACCGTAAAGTTCTATGGAAAAGTGCCCAAATGTAAATGAGCAATGTGATTCGTTTGACAAGAGAATTGTTCAATCCCTGAGCACATGTTCACCCACAAGGCCGCAACAGTAAAATGCCATGGAAAAAATTAGCACCGGCTACCGTAAGAGGCGATAAGATTGATTCCAAAGAGTAATGTTTAGCCTCTGCTCACTTGCAGGCTGCAGCCGTATTATGCTAAGAGAAAATACGTCTGAAACTGTAAAAAAGCTTGGGATTGTGAAGACAGGTACATCTCGCTGCTGTAAAATGGTGTGCAGCTTTCTTAGGCCGTAAAATTCAGCTGATTGATTCTGTAATAGTAAAGTATGTTCAAAAATTGTTTCCAACATATGATTTCTACAAATGGAAAATACAATTATTTGATTTCTACAAATGTAACATGTAAAAATGCATCACTATTTCACACTTCAAAGGAGTACATAATTTCCCACCAATACATTGATATTTCACACAGGAGCATACATCAATAATTTGCATAGGGACATCATCAAATCCACAATAAGAAGCTGCAGTGTAGTTGTTCAAAGTTGTAAGCCTTACAACAGCATTGCTGCACACCATCACTCCTTTTCTTCAAAGTATTTTTTCTTTAGGAATGAAACTATAACCTTAAGCTGAGATACAAGAATGAGCCCAAATTTAGTTCCAAATTTAAATAGTAGATTAATTTGAACATAATCCTAAAGTGTTCCAGGCAAAAAACACATTCTCCTGCATACAGCAGGTCCAGTAGTAAAAATGGGACAACCTGAAACCAGAATGATCATTGCTGCAATGAGTATGCAAAAAACTGAACTAAATAGAAACAGAGAAACAGAATGGAGCAAAATCTCAAATGTGCAAGGTTCACTGTGAGATAATCTAATTTTGCAGATTCAGTAGTTAAAATGGAAGAACATAGAGCCAGTATGAATAAATTACCACAATGAGTATGTGCAAGGAACTAATGAACGGTAGAGAAACAAATTGGAGCATAATCTAAATCTGCATAGTGTCAGATTGCCTTGATCAAATTTTGTATTAGTGGTAGAAATAGATATCATTGTGTTGCATCTTAATATATAATGCAACTTTACTCAACTAAAATTCAAGAACTAATTCCAAAAAATGGAAATATATCAGCTCCTAAATATAAAATAAACTAGGTGTCAATTAATCTAATTTTGTGGATTCAGTAGTAAAAATAGGAGAACCTGGAGCTAGTACGAATAGGTTCCCACGATGAGTATGTATGTAGAGTACTACACATGGTTTCTGCATTAATTTGTGGGTATGCAGATTAGAAATTGGATAGAGAGTACTGGTCACTGGATGCTCCATGTGATATTCTTAAGGCTAGTTTGACAATCTTCATTTCTAGAAGTTTTGATGAAAAAGCGGTAGGAATTGAAAAAAAAAAGTTTGTCTCCGTTCCCACTGTTGCCCCACCAAAACCCATATAAACGGAGGTTGCGGGAAATGGAAACTGCCAAACTAGTCTTAGAGATTAGAGATCAAGAGGAATACAGACAGTGTGCAAGAACAGGGAACCACCAAGAGGAGGCAAAAAATAACAATTTTTATACTATGCCAGTCGATCTGCAGAGAGAGAATGGGATGGATCAGGAATCAACCGCACAACTCAAGCACCTGACTCTCGAGATTAGTAGAGCCATATCTTTGAAAAACAAAGAACGTATCGCCACAGTTCCTGCCATGGTGAGGTCACATCTTACTTCTATCACCCACTAGCTAGCTAGTTGTGCTGCCGCACCCACACAGGCACCATGCCTTGCCGATGATGAGGGAGGACGTAGGCGCCGCCGATCCAGATATGAGGGATCGAGGGAAGGTGGTGATTTAGACTCTGGTGTGTCCTACATCAACAGCGTAGCTTCACGGCTTCACCAGGTGGGAGCACCGGGGACCGGGGAGGGACTCGAGCGGGGCGACATTGGGAAGGGAGCGCCGCCGCTGCATAGGACGTCCGGGAGAGTCGCTGCCGCCGGAGCACGCAAGATCGATGAAAGAGAAAATAAAGAAAAAAATGGAATGATTAGGGTTACGTTGAATTATATATACAGGGCATCTACCGCTTTACGTTTTGAGTATGTTCAAGGTCAAACGTGGTATATTTTACAGTTGCGATTAAGTTTGTCTGAGAGTAAATATAGAACAATTTTACGATTTTGGTTAGAAATTTTTCTGTTACGGGATTTGCTCGCTCGCCGGAGTTGGGCGGTGCTCCGCCGGTGCATTGAAAAATATTCAACATGCAGGGAGCTGAATAGCAGTTTTAGCGCTATTTAGCGCCCTGCGCGTTGAATAGTTATTTAATGCGCTGGCGCCGCTGCCCCCCACGGTTGAAAACTCAGGCAACCTCCCACGGCTGTAAAAATTGGCTCGCGACTATAAAACTCAGTTAGATTTATTCCCGTAACCATAAAATTAGCATAATAAGAGCAAAACTCACGATTGACTTTCAGCTAGCGTAAAAAAATTGACCCACAATCATAAAACTTGGTTGGATTCATTCCGCAACTGTAAAATCATCATGGTGACAGTACAAAAGCTGGTTTGTGTGTTCAAGAAGTAAATTCTTATTGTCTGCCACCACAAAAGTTATATAGAATCACAGCTGCAGCCATAAAATAATTCTAGTCCATGTTATCTGTTGTTTGTTGTCCCGTAACAATAAAAATCCTTTGTATATGGCCGTTCCCATCCTCACACCTTAATATCATTCTATAATCTCTACGAATAGAGGTATCTTCCAAGATTGTGAAAGGCTCTACCAAAGATTAGTTTTACAGTAACTTGGGAATAGGATAGTAATATTTAGTTCTATGAGGATCAAGATGTCCAAGAGGAAGTGAATTGGACTTCTAATTTCAAAACTTGAAATTAAACCCTATTGATCAAGTCCCAATTCACTATAGTGCCCGGCTAAATGTGACTACTACACGATCAAGTCCCAATTCACCCTAGTGCCTGGCTAAGTGCAACCTAGAGCCAAGCATCCAATTCTAAAATATAAATTGCGGAATGTAAATTGCATGAAAGTATTTTAAGTAAATGTATAATGTAAACAGAAGAAATGACATGGCAATCTTTTTTCTAAGGTATTGAGGTGTCGCGACTCCCTCGGTCCTCGTTTGGCTCCCCTCACAAGGCTTTGCCCTCGCGGAGTCTTCGCAAAGACCACGGTCCCAAACCTCACAAGGAGAGGGGTTGGCAAAGTGGTTCTTGCAAGAACCAAGCAACATCTTGACCTTCACAAAGATCAAGCACTATCTTCGGGATGCCTTTCTCCGCTCCGGAATGGTGGGATCCAAACCGCTCACAACGCCCTCGTAAGGGCCTTTTCCCGCTTCTTCCACAATCTCCCAGAAGCTCGCGGAAGGCAAGACTCACAAGCCGTCTAGGTGATCATGATCACCAAGATTAACAAGTCTTAGTCTTCGCTTGATTCAACTTCTACTCAAGAAGATATATCTCTCTCAAGTCTCTTGCCCCAAAGCTCAAGAATGGTGTGAAATATGGTGCTTGGGTGACCGTTGTGTGTGTGTCAGTGATGCCTGGTCGCAAAGGTGGTAAATGGAGGGAGGGGGAGCCCTTTATATAGAGGCTAGCTCAAAAACTAGCCGTTAATGTACGAAATACGATTTCTGCGTGACCATCGGACCATCGGACGGTCCGATGCACGTATTTTTCAAACACCCCGTTTTCGCGCCACTGCCTAGAGACCATGAGATGGTCCAATGTTGGATCATCGGATGGTCCGATGCATGATTACGCCAAAAAACCGCAGTGACAAGCCTCCATGTCCAACTGGTCCGATGGAGCATCGTATGGTCCGATGGATGTCTAATGGTGGGTTAAGCACTGGGACAAGCTAGAGGACTCACCTGCCCAACTGGTCTAGTGGTGCATCAGACAGTCCGATGATTGGACCATCGGATGGTCCGATGCACATAAAAACGCTGATTTGAACCATTTTGAAAAGGAGTAAAGTTTGAGGGAGTTTCTTTGGTTTGTTGAAGAAAAGGTAAGTGAGTTACAACACATTTTAAGTGTTTGAGCTTCAAGACTAAGATGCACTTGAGTTTGAGTATAACTTTGAGCAAAAGAATTTCAAGCTACTCACCTCGACCCCCTTGATAGTACGGCTCATCCAAAACTAGCAAAGCAAACCCTAAGCGCCCTTCTTAAGACTTTATGACACTTATAGCTAACAGTCCTTGATCTTCACGCTAGATCAACCATTCCAAAGCTGTCCTTCATGAATTTTGAATTGAGGGGGTCTCTTGTGGTCAACCAATGTGCACAAAATTAAATATAACACCTTCATGTCATGAACTCATTAGTAACAAAATTAAGTTGTCATTAATCACCAAAATTTCTACCTTTTAGGGTCATGTTTCTCACAATCTCACCCTTTTTGGTGATTGATGACAACACAAGATTAGAGCTTGAAAAAAAAAGAAATTAATTACAAAGCTCAAAGGAAATGACATGAATATAAACACATAACCATCCACAACTAAAAGATCCATAGGCATGGTAAAACGAGTGAAGCACAAGAGCCAAACACCATGTCCATGAGTCAATATCCAAAATTAACATCTAGCTAGATCCTAGCTATACATCAAAAGAACAACCCTCATAGCTGCCCCTAACTACTAATCACCCTAGCTCTAGCTCTACGCACTCCCGCTAAACATAATTCTCCCCCTTTGGCATCAAGGACCAAGAAGGGAGATCTATGAGCTCGACGGAGGAGGGGCACCCAGAGGAAGACCACGAGTAGCCGCCTGGATATAGAAATCGAGGGAGACGTCGTCGTTGGACTCTGCGACAGCGTCGACGATTGCTTGCTCGATATCTGGATCTAGAACACTAGGTGCGGCGAGCGAGGCCGTGACGGTAGGAGTAACTATCGTCGCTGTCATGGCCGGTAAGGTAGCATCAATCGTCGAGCAGGTCGTAGAAGCGAAGTAAAAGCTCGGCTCGGTCGACTGAGAGGCTGCATGTGTCTTAGGTGCTGGCACGAATGACTCTGGTGCTGATGAAGCTGGCTCTGACTATGAAGGGACTCCAGTAACTGGGGGCTGCCCTGACATCAAAAGATGGCTGTCCTGAGCCTGAGGTACGATCGAGGGTAAGTCCGGGAGCGACGGCGATGATGAGTCAAACTGGAGACAACGCACTAGTAACTGAGCCATCTCCATCTTAGGAGTACTCGCCAGCATCCCTGAGTATGAGAAGTCGAGAGGCAACATGCTAAGCGAGGTCAGGGTGGCAAACAGAATCTGTAGACTAACATCTAGAGGCAGGAGCTGCTATGTCACTAAGGGTAACTGCGGAGATGCACAAGGCAGCTGAGACGAAAACTCTTATCGGAGCGAGGCAAACTGTCACTGAGTATCTCTCTAGAGCTCGGCCACAAGAGTGTGCACGGTCTCTAGAATTGGTGTCTATTGCTCTGACTGCTGCTGCTGGAGTAAAGCGAACCCTTCGTCACTGTGCTGCTGCTGCTGCTGAAAGAGCTACTCAAAACACTGGTTGTTGCACTGCTACTGTGCCATCATTGCCTGAGCATAGTAGCAATATCTGTGGCGGTGGCAACCTAGGCCACCGTAACCTGTGGTGGATGTGGGGGAGGAGGAGATTCACACAAGCCACCTGCCTCATGATCATGAGGTAAGGGTGATAGGGGCCACAGATGCTCATCGTTTGTAGTGTCGTCCTCACTCTCCACACCTGCGGATATAGCTCTCCCTATCACAAGTGTTGTCTCTGTCTCTGATGGATGTGGGGGAGACTCGATCCCCGGACCCTTCAGAGGTGCCTCTCTTAGTCGGTGCACTTTCTGCGCTGAAGCCTTATATGTCCTGTAAATCGTCTTAGCCTCCTCATACAAGGTGAAGTGCGGCATCGGCTGAGCTGGATCGTGATCAATGCAACTCAAAGGATAGGAGATATAGTGGGCATATGGGAAACTATGGTGCATCCGTATCCCGTCGGTGATCACATCCTCCATCTCAGCGATAAGAAAATCAACAACACAGAAATGGATCCACTGGATGAACGCTCGGAGGAGGTGTTGTTGTAGGTTTGTGAGACCCTCACGATACCCCTCACGAGGAAACAGGGTCTTCCTCAATGCTCTATGTAGACTGTCTGCTGCCGAGGTGAGCTCTGCGGGAATCCTCTCACGAAATCCCTCTTTGAAAAGCACTAAGTCTCAACCAGTAGAGGGTTCCCCCCGATCTTAGAGCGTCGAGTGGGATCTGAGTCACCGTAGGCGTCGGTGTGCTACATGCTGCCCGTAGAGCCTGATCTCCTCTCCTGAAACATGAACTTAATGTACTCCTGCCCTTCTCTGACGTAGAGTATCACGTAAAACACACGGGACCCACTCCTCAATATACATGTGCCTGTGCTCAAGTAAGTCAGTCAGTCTAGGGAGGTGCGCAAAGAAGGGGTACAGGTTCTGTCCTAGAACCGTCCCCATCCTCGGTATACTCAACATTGCGTGAGGGAACATGCCCATGCCTGCACGCGTGTAGCTATGGTAAAGGGAGGCATGAACGAGGGTCCGGAACCTCCTGTCTACACGTGGACCCGCTGCTTAGGGTGCCACTTGCCAGTGGACACAAAGTACCGGATGTTCTGGAGCCTCTCGCCACTACCCTGTGTAGTTGATCAGCTGTGCATCTCCTGTGAGAAGAGGAGCTCTGGGATTGATCGGTAAAATAAGCTCCTGCTCATCCTGTCTTTGCTCGGGCTCTGCCACTGCCTCATTCTCTATCTCTGACTCAGGATGTGGAGCTGCCTGTTGTGCTGCTGCCCTAGCTGCTACCCTGGCCTTCTTCTTGGCCTCTGCATCTTGCCTAGCAATGATCTCGGCAGCTGAGGTTATCCTGCCACTGGACCTAGGCTAACTCGGAGGGGAGGCATGTTTGGTGCATGCCTTGTACCCTGCCGGTGGCTGAGGGTCGAGCTGTCCCTCGGAGGTCTGTCCGATGTAACGATTATAACACTCTTGTAAAATCCAAGACGTTTTTATTCTTTTGCACCGTCCGCAAGCGTAAAAATCTGAATATATATTTCAACCCGTCCCTGTATCTTTAATTTTTCTCTCTCCTCTGTCATTCTTCATCATGGCGAGATCTGGATCGAAATCCCAGAGCCGGCGACAACAGGCTGCATCACCTTTTCACCGCGAAGGTAGCAGCCCCTCGATGGCCGTTTCACCTTTCCTGCATGGGATAGGCCATCCGTAAGTCTCAGTGATGCATCCATTTGATTGATTTATTTTTAGAAAAAAATCACATGTCCTACGGATCTCATAAGTCAGGCCGATTTCCTTTCATTTTTTTCTCTACAGAACATAGCTACTTGGAATTTAATCTAGCGTGTGATCTGATTTGGTGGACAATGGCGCAAACGAAGAGCCTCATCGGCGATCTGCTAGGCTGCCCCTTCTGCATGAGCACATCGGCAACTAGCGCCTCCCTCACTCATTTCCTATAGATCCGGTTGAGCTGAAGACGGAGCAGTGTATAGATCAGGTTGAGCTGAAGGCAGCACAATGAAGATTATTCCGACAAGCAGCGTGGGGGGATATGCATGGCGGCGCCTCCCTTTTGCCTGTGTGGTGCTGCTGCAACTCACTGGATTGATGGCTGGAGTTTCCAGGTGAGCAGAGCCCCAAATCAAAGCTCAATCCTCTTGATCCTGCCTCCAATAATTTAATGCACACCTGACCAGGCTCATCTACGTAGGAGTAGCAACCATTCAACCTTCAATCCGTTCTCCCACGGACCGAGGTCCTAGTTCCGGCAGAATTAGTGGCTCAGCCATGGGTCTCAGTGGCTACCCCTCACTCCTCTCATGAAAGGAATTCTTCAGCTGCTCATAATCAGCCTCAATTTGTTGGAATATCAGGTATGATTCAAAGGAATTTTATTCCATCCATTTTATCATGCGAGCCATTAATTAATTTTAGTCCCAATTTCTTTCCTGTATGCATATCAGATACTCTAGGAATTGCAATCTGATTCCACCTGCTGATTTGAGAATTCGTGAAATCTATAGTAAGACTAGTTAATAACCCGTGCGTTGCTACGGGCACTTAATATTTGATAAATAATAATCTGTGCAAGTTATTGATTGCATAGTATTGGGAAGGATGTAGGGCTATAGAGCTAACAATTTACATGCACTAAATTCTTTTAGCACATCCTCGTTGCAAGGCAAGTTTTTCCCCTTTCTCCTAACTATCTTTGGTGCATCAACACAACATTCCAGTATAGTTAACTTCATTATGAGCACAGGTAGTTCTCATACTAAAATAATGATGCAATCACAATAAAATTTGAAAATAATATACACATAGGAAGCTTTCCCATCGACAAAACAGCGAAAAACATCTAAACTGTAAATCTGTAATTACCAGCAGCAGTCGTAATGCACCAATGCTGCTACCCCTCCAGCTGAACATCGATGAGTAGCATAAATCCTGTAGCATGCGATCAATTGACACCTTGCAATGTTCAAGTGATCCCACAATATATGATTGCCTTATATCTTGTGACTTATGGCTCACTTGCAGACGGTGTTTCTTGCAACCCTGCAGCAGCTAAATTACTGCAAGCCTGATGCTTTGAGGAGAATGGTGGCTTCAATTGCTACCAAATCGATACAACGAAGGAAAACCTGAACAAGAAACAGAAGGGTTCTGAGGCAACTGTCTCAGTATGAGTAGTTCAGGAGCCTTAGACCAAATCAGTTCAGCTGTCTATAGCAATTTTGCAGGTTATCAAGGGTGAAAACAACTACCTTTCTGCTATAATGGAATCATCTTATTCTCTGCATGCTTAGCTGCTAGCTTGGATATGAATTTACAGCTATTCTTCCCGAAAGTGATAGATCTCAATATTTCATAATTGCATCAGGAATGTGGTTAGAACAAATCAAGCTCCTCAAGATATACCAAATTAGACAGTCCGATTGATAAGGTTGAGGATTGTGACGATGTTCTTGCAATGGTTATAACTGCTTATCCCGACCCGTCGATTTAAGAGTAATATGGGTTTTTATTATTAGTCGTTGTGCCGTGTGCGACCCCAATAGCTGCGGCTGCTTTCATATGCCATACCATGGGACTAACAAGCTACTTCGGAAAATTCCATAGAGTAGATAGGTATTTAGTACTTGCAAAGCACTGTAACAAATAAGCTATCCAAAATCAGTACCAACGGCCATCTCATATTGATTTAAGAGTAATTTCATTGATACAATTTCACACATAGTGGAATCATAAATCCAGAATAATGTTCTTAGATAAATATCATATAGATCAACCTTACTGGCATTTGAACAAACACCTCGGGAGCATTGCTACACTGCATCAGCAGCATTCTTGATCTTGCTGCCTGATCTCGATCTCGCAGAAAATAGAAGCAACGGATGGGGGATTAATGGAGCAAGTGAGGTGAAAAGTGTTCTCTTCTTTACGCAGGCAAAAAGAGTAGTACCTGAAGATGGCAACAGGGGGGAGTGCGCAGCAAATACATGGACGAGATGCTGGTTCTGGATGCCGGTGTCGCTCCCCACGGCCTGAGCGGCATGGCAATGAGCCAAGCTGACACCATTCTCTTTCGCTGGTGCTTGTGACGCTGAGAGGTGGAGAGCTACGGACAGAGAGGTGAAGTGTCGAGGCGAAGAGAGGGGGGCAGAGCCGACGAACCGGCGGTGCGAGGGCGTGGGGCGCGCGCGCGAAGGAGTCCGCCGCGGGGGTCGCGGTGGCGCGCGCAGGGTCGATGCGCGCGGAAGGCCGCCGGTCGAGGCGGGGACGCCGCGCGGTTGCGCGCGGGGTCGAAGGCGGCCGGTCGGGGCTTGCGCACGGAGTCGAGAGCCAGCGGTCGAAGTCGGCGCGACCGCGCGGGCGGGGCAGCGGGGTCGAGGTCGGGGACGCCGCTCGTGGGGGATGGCAGCGCCGCACGAGATCGGAGCCGCGGGGCGACATGGCATGTCGGTGCCGCCGGTCGGTTCGGGGCGCGAGGAGGAGGGCAACCGTTCGTGGCGTAAACACAGAGGAGGGAGGACGCCGCTCAGTCGAGGGGCCTCGCCGGTCGGGGCGGCGTATCTGGGTCGGAGCGTGACCTGCAGGTCCGCGTGGCGCAGCGCGGGAGGCTGATGGTAGGGAGGAGGCGCGAGCCGGGGTCGGGTCCGCCTGGTCGCAGTCGCGCGGGGAGGGGCGCTCAGATCCGCTCGCCGCCGCCCTCCATTGCCCCATCCTCTTCTCCGGCGGCTGGATCCGCGACCCCACCCGCGCCTGCAGCTCGATTCGTGACCCCGCCGCCGCCGCCAGCTCGATGTCGGGCTCGTGATCACGCGCAGAGGCGGCGCAGCTGGGGTGAGGGTGACACGGGAGAGGAGGAGCTGGGTGGGGGTGATGCGGGAGAGGCGGTGCGGGGCGGGGTAGGAGAGGGCGGGCAGGGTGGGCGATGGCGAGCGTACCGACGTCGGTTGGAGACGGACGATGGAGGCGGTGCGGGATCGGTCAGGCGCAGGAGGTGGTGCGGGGGCGGGTGGGAGTCGACGATGGAAACACAAAAAAACTTTTTAGGAGCAGAGATTATTATACGGAAACGCTCTCTTAGAATACGTTCAAGCAAATAAATGCCACTGCCGTTTTCCTGTACCAATACTTCTCTTTTGTGTTTTTCTTTTGCCTTGTTTTTATTAAAATTAGTATTTTTTAAGTGTTTAATTTATTTATTTTTAATATTACACCGAATGTTATAGTAGTTTATCTTAAATTTTTGAACATAATGTTTTTTATTCGATTTATGGATGTTGCGATAGCTAAGTGTTGAATAGACTATTTTTTCGATATTGAAAATATGCATTTCTAGTGTTGTCCATGAATCTTAAATTTTAGATGAATATGATGTTTTTTATTCGATTTATGTATGTTACGATAGCTGAACTAGAGCGTTGCATATGCTATTTTTTCGATGTTGAAAATATGCATTTTTTGTGTTGTCCATGAATTTTTCTTTTGTTTTTTTCCATATTATGTGAAACATAAATCGAGGTTGCGGTGAGATTTTTTTTTCTTCAATCGGATAGACGCAATGATTTTTTTAATCCCAAGCATTGATGTTGCGAAAGTTCAAGAACGCTGTGGCTTTGACGTCCGACGCAGAGGCAAAAAATCGGATGCGTGCCCATCCTCCATATATGTTGATGTTGTAATAGTGTATTTTCAATATTTCATCAGTTGTTTGTTGATGTTTCGGTAGTTATTTTCTCATGTTTCACGCACTGTATGACGCGTCGCGTCCAGATTTTTCTCAAAATCGCGGACCCGAATTTCTTTAAGCTACGTCTGGTGGACGACGTAGTGGTGCCATTTCTCTCAACACACCCAACATTCCTCCAGTACTGGGGATTTGCTGGGGAGAGAAACGGTGGCCAACAAGATCTAGTTATAATTTTGGTTGAAGGAAAAGTGGCCACGAAACACCCCAATAGCGTGACCACCCCCCTTAAAGGATTCTGCCCTATCAGCATGAATGCAGGGTTCACAACAGTCCGCAAATCCCAATAGCGCTCCACCAGTACTGGGGATGGCTATGGCCGAAATGTTGCTTTCCAAAGCGCCGAATATGCATATGAGTTCTATCTAGGTCAGAATGTTAGTGATGTCACCTGGTATTACACTGACATCCTTAATATGGGCATACCGATACTCTCATTTTTCAAATACTTCGAAAAGGGTTTTCGAAAATAGGTTTGCAAATCAAAACTGGATGATATGTCTGTTGTCTGTGTATGATCGGCTCTGATACCAGCTGTGGCGGAACCGCCGATTTAATCCGGACTAAGCACACCTGCCACCTCTGGCTTGCAGTGCGATTAGACCGAACTAAAACCGGTCGTCCGTCGAGAGTCATTCGACTCCCGATATTACCTGTTTCCCAGAGGAACCGACATCATACACATCCAGCCCACAGTGGAGCCACAACAGATACATCATCTCAGGCAGTTAAATATAGCATATATACACTTATTTTACAAACCAGTTCGAAATAAGATATAGGTTTCAATATAATGCCATACAATAGGCAGGTTTGAATCAAAAAGCGGAAGCGAATCTCAAAAACATCTCACCGCAGATACATAATACTTTATTAGCCTTCATGCAACGACGATCGAGGCAAGCAGCACCGAGCCCACCGGCACTACCCTCCTCCATGCAGTTGTCCAGATGTCCCCGGTACCTGTTCTCAAAAGGTGGGGGCAAACCCTGAGTACTAGTTACTCAGTAGGACTTAATGGATTGGCTTACGGCTGACGCAAGCTTGCTTACTAGCATGTGGATCCTTAGCCATTGATTTTAAACAGTAGTATATCAATATAGAGTATCAAGATTCATCTTTTGCATATATCTCCGTAATAATAACTTGCAGAAATGTAAGCAATACAATACAAACATGTAGTATTTGAAAACATGAGTATCAGATATAATATATTCAAGTAGTTACTACGTTGCCCGTGTGCATTATCAGCATTCCCACACCTGGTGGGTATCAGCGATTCGAATCGATTTTAATTCCCGGGAATAACTATCATGCCAGGGGTATATGCTTACTAGCCATCGCGTTCCCACATATAGCCCCCATCTCCACCTGTCTTGTCCCAAGATTCAAAGCGCCCTCACCTAACCCCCGGGTTGTGCCCCCTCAGGAGCGATACCACGGCCGCACCGGGTCAGCCCTCCCTTAGGAGCGATACCACGGCCGCACCGGGTCAGCCCTCCCTCGAGTACAAGCGCCCCCGGGCCCATCGGCCTCCAGCAAGTGGATGAGCGGAGCCTCGAAAACTTCGGACAAACCCAGGTAAGACTTCACCGGTCCCATTTCCCGGTTAAGCACTCTAGCCATGTTATGCCGAACAGCAGGCGAATAGCGGACGAGCCTTATGCGACTCGGGCGGAGCCAAACGCACACCACATAATAAAATTATTCTCCGCCCGGTCTCCATTTAAATCATGAGCATAATATTACTTTCTCAATAGTAATAGTTTTGTAACCTTTGAAATCACCTACGCGACGAGTGACTCCTTTCACTCGTGTCTACTTGCACCTAGCAGAGCCTAGGCAACTCGTCCTACGAACTCTATATATAGGTGCTAGGGCCAGGGCGGCCAGGAGATCTAATGCAATTGTTTTCAATCAACGCCTAATGCGGATGCGTAATGAAACCATCAATCATCATATTAGCGGGGAGAATTCATGGTCCTGCCTACCTTTGCTTATTCTTATCAGGCCAACAAACTAAACTAGGTTAGTTTGTCGGGTTGTGGGGCTTTGTCTCAGGCAACCCCTTGATCACTTGGACAACTCCTCCTTCCAAACACGACTGATGGGCTCTCCAGGTCGTGTCTGGGGCTTACTTGACCTTCTGGACCACCGTTGCCCGAAGTAGTTCCTCACACTTGCTTCTCAATCACGTATCTGCAATGAGTGTCGCTATATGAATGCTATGCATGACATAGTGAATGAGATGCACGATCATCAAGCATACAACTGATTAAGCAAAATATGAGGCAAACATCTAGTTACGCATGTAATGGATTACTAGCTCAATCAAAATATCCCGACTGGCACTAGCATTAATATTACTTTTATGGACCCGAAGCAATCGTGTATGTGCAATCTCACAAGAACACATATACAAAAATCAAGTTGTTAATCATAAAGCTAACATGGTGATGTGAGCCGCTAAAACATGCAATAGTTATTTAATCATTAAGATTATTATGATAAGTGTGGGGGTTTTTATTGGATATACTAGTCTTATATTTTCTATTATTTACGTAAATTTGCATTATTTCTACCATTTTCAAATCAGAGTCAAAACCGTATATGCACCACCTCCTACTCTAGCAGTGAGCCATGTTCATAACCTAGAGCTCATATCAAGCCCCTAAAGTCACACGGAGCATTTTTCACCATAGCAAACTTTTCTTAAATTAAATATTTGCTTAAATATAAGACAAGGGCAAAATAGTAATTAAACAGTCAGTGCTAGGGCTACCAAAATTTATACAGAGCCTACATATGTTAATAAGGCCTCTGCCCAAATTTCATAATTTTCGAAGCCCACTTTACCCACATTTCCTATTTATTAAGGTTTTTCATGCATGCACATTAACAGGGGCAAACATGTCTTTTTATGCCCAACCACCATATCCATTCTGTAGACCTACATAAGAGGAGTATTTTGCAACAAAGTTTGTATTTTTCTGAAATTTACTTGATTTACTATGAATTTCCAAAGTTTACTGCCGCTTTAATAATCATTTTATTTAAATACCGCAAATCTAAAGACCTTTTCGCTATTAAATGTAAACTGTAGGGGGTGGAATGTAAGTCCTATATGACTCATTCAATAGTGTCTCGGACTAAAACGTAAAACCGTAAAACTTCGGGGGCCAGACCGCAAAATGCGGCCTTCTTCCACCTCTCGACAGAGAGAGAAGCAGGCGGCGGCGCGCGGCCAACCCGGTGCCGCAGGGGCTCCGCCTGCGGCTCCGGGGCCTCGCCGGCGGTCTGAGAAGAGGGAGGAGGAGTCGAGGAACCTCACCCCGCCACCGAATTCGGCGGAGAAGGCTCGGATATGGCCGGCGACGGAGCTCTGTACGCGGCGAGGTACGGTGTTGGAGTGCGGCCCGGTGAAGCGGTCCCGGCGGCCCCGGGCAAGGGAAGTGGCGGAGCGGAGGTTGCGAAAGAGCAGCGCGGTGCTCCGGAGGCGCGCGGAGGTGCGGAATGGCGGGCCCAGCTCGAGCTTCGAGCTCCCTGTTATGGTGGCGGCGGCGCTTGGCAGTTCCGGGCAACACGAGCCAGGGGAGGGGCGCGGTGAGAGCGGAGGAGGTCCGTGGCAGGGAAGGGCCGGGGAGAGGCTAGGGAGACGCGGTGAGGGAGGCCGGCGAGTGAGGCGGGGCTCGGCCGCGCTTCGGCTTGAAGGAAGCGAGCAGGGGCCCGCGGCCATGGCGCGGCAGGCGCGTGGCCATGGCGGCCAGGAGCCGGTGCCGCGTGGGCGCGGTTGAGCAGGGAGAGAGAAGGGCGACGCGGCGCGGACCGAGTCTATGAACCGGAGGTCGCTGACAGGTGGGACCGGGGCGAAGTAAAATGAAGATGGCCTATGGACCGGGTGCAGGAAACGTGGAGCTGTGGGACCCACCCGAGTACCGGCGCAGGCGACCCGACAGGTGGGGCCCGCCCGTCATAGAGACAAGGAAAAAGAAAATTTTTGGTAAAAAGGAAAAGAGCCCTTTGACCAGCTGAAGTCACGTTTTAAAATTCAGTTTTTGAACACCTTATGGTGCGATTTTGCCAAAACCCCAAATACAAAAGTTGTTCTAATCTTTTAGATCTACAACTTTGTCAAAATGCGCAGTACCCACTTACATTCAAATTTTGTGAGTTTTAATGAATTCAAATCAGGGGTTCATGTTTGACCAACTATTTCTTTAACCTTATAAATTCTGTTTAGCCTATTTGTGTGCATTTTCATGCCAAGTAAACTATACCAAAGTTGCTTAGTATTTTATTTCCTACAACTTTGGTATTCAAGTCATGGTCAAATTTAGAACTTGGTTTCAGAATATTTTGAATTTACTAAATTGTTCTCAGTTTGGCAGATTTCTGTCTTTTTCATTAATTGACTCAAAACTCCACTTAAACCTTTGTGCATGTTACCACACTCAATACCAAAGTTGATCCACATAAAATTGTCTACAAGTTTGTCATAGAGAGTTTGGTCCAAAACACATCATATTTTGAACTATAGTCACAAGTGTGCTCAGGGGTTTTGTGAAACTGCAACTTCAATTTAGGTATGGTCCTTTTTGTTTCAAACCTTTGAAGTATCAAACGGAGTCCAATAACTTTGATATTTGGTTCAGTTGAAATCTTATAAGTTTAATTTCATTTCCTAGTCAGGTAGATTTTGAAGTTCTATAGTGAAAACAAAAGTAATTTCAGAACGAAGTTTGGGGAAAGACTGAAATGCAGATTTGGGGGTTTAAGCGTGGACCAAGTTTGACCTGCTTTGACTTGGCCTTTTGAAGTTTCCAATTCAACATTTTTAACTTGTGATTTCTCCACCTTAGTTCTTTCCATCTCTAAACATGATTTAATTATAAGAAACCATTACCTTAAGTCAAATATGGATTAGGGCCTCTGAGATGCCGGGGGCATCACAACCCACCCCCCTTAAAGAAATCTCGTCTCGAGATTTGGATGAGGCACGGCGGTATAACCTAGCGTGTATTACAAAGGGTATGGGCATTGTGGATTCGTGTCTTTTCAAATTCACATAGAAGCATCCAAATCTTCAACTGTTAGCTTTGTCAACTAGCTTGTGAATGGTTAGTACCTATTTTACACAAGTAGTCACAGAGCATCCTCTAAGTTAGGCTCGGGTGGTCTCTCTAAGATACTGGACGAGTCGTGCCATATAAGAGAGCGAATGAACAAACCATGAAGAGAATGTGGTCAGTGGGCCAGTGACTGTGATTGAAGCAAAGGAATGGAGTCATTTCCGGACTTCGATACCAACATTTGAAACATGGTAAGTACCTGATTTATCCAGATAATGAAAGCCAAGTGTACACAGTCGGAAATTGAATAAGGCAGAGTCTTTTGATTGAAAGAAGTGTCATCGGACGCGTTTTTGAGAGACACATTCATTTTATTTGACAGGGACTGTGTCCACATATAAAATTCCAAGTTAATATGTTTTCAAAGAGTAAGATGTGGTGAAGCGTAGCACATTTTACTCATTAGGACAAGAAAGGCACAAGAGGGAGAAGATAGGCC
Source organism: Paspalum vaginatum (assembly GCA_030272315.1). NCBI lineage: Eukaryota > Viridiplantae > Streptophyta > Magnoliopsida > Poales > Poaceae > Paspalum > Paspalum vaginatum. The sequence continues at coordinate 19,856,104 of CM059014.1, forward strand.
GTATTCACCTAAACAAAGTGATGATCTGTACGATTTCTTAGCGTTGGTCATGATCGATCATGAAAATGGCAGTAGATGATGTGGTCTTACTTGCGAAACAAAATGCTAGTAAGCTCTCTCCTAAGAGGAAGAAAATCACTCATAATTAAATGACGATAAGACAAGAGCACTAGCCGAGGACAAAAGCTAGTGTGGAGGATGTTCGTAAAGTACACCCTCGGGGAATAAGGTTCAACGAATGGATAGAAAATATCAACGGAGTTAGTGAGAACGAAGTTGACTGCTCCCACCAATCTTCAGAGGCAAGGTCAACATGGATATGAATTAATATGAAGAAGTCGTGGGGTTGAGGCGGATCATCCCCATTGGTCAAGAAGGCAAGGTGAAACAAGGCAATGGAAAAAATGTGATGAGATGGTGGAAATGAGACTGATCACTTCCACAGAAGCAATGAAAAGGGTGTGGATAAGCAGTGGGTGGAGGTTGGCTACTCCCACATCTCAGGAAAAACAGGGTGCAACAAGGCAATGGAATGATATATACAGGACAGTGGAAATGAAATCAAGCATCCCCACAAATCAAGAGTAGTAAGATTCGAGGTCAATCAAATGATAAACTCCGATTATGAATGTTCCACGATTGAAGGGATGTCATGCCTTCGCATGTCTTAATGCCAGCGCGAATCTTGTAGCACAACCATGTGACGGCCGTACACATAGGACTCTAGGTCCCGTCGAGGCATCCAAGACTGCCTAGGGAGACATCACAACAAGAGTGGCTCAATCATTCCACTTACAGAGTCATAATCACTATAAGGTTTTGGTAAATTAAGAGGAAGTCCGAAGTGATATAAGAGTTTAGGGCGCTTGAATCCCATTGTAAAAGAAGTTCCTTGATTTACAAAGTTTGGAGCAAGTAATTAACGAATAGTGGAATATAGTGCAATTAGGCTAGGATTTCTTCGATCACAAGGGTTCGAAGCGCATGAACGACAAGGGTTTTAAAGAAAAAGTTACCAAAGCTCCATGTGCTATCACTATAAGACTAGGAGTACATTTAACCATAAGAACGAGATACAAGTTGACTCTATAGAGCTAGACACCTGAGGCCTTTCTGATTTACGCAGGTTAAAACCTTCTGATACATAAGCTTGTCCCCAAACTTTATCGTACTAATTGGTACCCAGCTAGTACTGCCTAAACGTGAGATTGATGCGTCCTGGACGAAGACCGGTTCCTTCTTTTAGCCATGTCGGTGCAGTGTTAGGCTTCACATGGGAGATGCCATGGAACAGTAGTCTGGATCTTCCATCGAGTATAAGAACATCGCCAGATTCGAGGTTGATCTTAGTCGCTCTATCCTTGTCTCGAGTATCGCTGAACAGGAATTCTGCCGTGTCGCCTAGGGAGATTGAGATGATAGGTAGACCTTGGTTGATGCTTCTTCCTGATTCATCCTTATCCTGATGGAGTCCGAGCTTCCCGACGTTGTTGTAGTAGTTAATGATGCATATGTCAGGATTGATTTGAGAAAATTCGCTTGCAGTTGAATTTGCAGTTTGAGCAATTGTCTTGAAAGCTTCTGGTATCGCAGGGACTTGGGCACCATTGCATGGACGTGTTGGCCCATAGAAACCTGTAGTTGGATCCCAATTCTTCCCTAGACACATCATCCATAACTTCATCTTGGCTCCATTCTTGAAACTAGGCCTATAGAATCCTCCTGGACCAATACCTAGTTGTCGACACGTACGAACCATCTTGACTTGATCTTCAGGCTTGATGAATCCCTTCAATAAAACCAGGCCAGGTCGCAGATGTTGAACTGAAGCCGTGTTAGTAGAAGATTCTCCCGCTTTTCTCTTCTTCTTGAGACTTGCAGGGGCTGTTGTTTTAGCCTTCGTGGGCTCGGGGTGACCAGGGCATAAGTCGAAGGGCTGCGACATCTGTAGCAGGAAGAATAAGGCTCCCGTAAGTTCAAGGGTTTTGGAACTTGGCGTGGTCATAGCATATTTCGCGTTTACAAGCTCGGAAAATATGCCGGAAAGTGATTTTATCGCAAGATGATGGCACCTCTGAGGGTCGACCAATGAATTCTAAAGATCTTAGGAAACGGTAGTCGTACATTAGTCTACACTCAACCTTGGTGGTATAGAAAGTTCCGGTTAGTTCTATTTTGAAATCGTTCAAGTATCCAAATTTGCGAGAGACGGAAAATCTGTCCAGATAGTTTCTGTATGTTCGGATTCTTCCCTTTATTTTATCAAACCATACCCCACTACCTAAGCATCTTCTTGGTATATGAAGAATACAGAAAGCGTTTGCATAGTTGTTAACAATGACCATTACATACGTGGTTTTCATATAATAAGGTTAGAATACGTTGTAGCCTCGGTAACTTTGAGACGGGTTTGATTTTTGGACTGATCGACACATTTCTTGTATTTGGCCTACATTTATTAGACACTTCTTATTTAGAATGAATGATGTGTAGAAAAATTGCGACAACCTAAGTGTACTACTCGAGTCGCTTGCTTAGTTTCTCCTAGTTCTATTTGTACTTCGAGATACATATCAATACAGTAGTAACACACACTTAACGCAATATGCTCCTAGTCACACTCAAGTAACAAAAGCAATGCATGCAAGATAGGGTAAGATATGATGCCATGATGCATGATTCGCCCTATTCGGTCTCACATCACACACCTTATGTATAATTTACATATCTAGCGAGTATTTGGTGACATATATGCACGGCACTCCCTAATGCAACTAGTCATTTTCTACCTGTTCTTAATTTCGCACGCGGTTAGTGTACCTGCAGAAAAATGCATGCTCATACCACATCATCACCATGATCATACATTACCACTCAAACCCTAAAAGTGGCATCCACGAATTTCTTTAAGCTACGTCTGGTGGACGACGTAGTGGCGCCATTTCTCTCAACACACCCAACATTCCTCCAGTACTGGGGATTTGCTGGGGAGAGAAACGGTGGCCAACAAGATCTAGTTATAATTTTGGTTGAAGGAAAAGTGGCCACGAAACACCCCAATAGCGTGACCACCCCCCTTAAAGGATTCTGCCCTATCAGCATGAATGCAGGGTTCACAACAGTCCGCAAATCCCAATAGCGCTCCACCAGTACTGGGGATGGCTATGGCCGAAATGTTGCTTCCCAAAGCGCCGAATATGCATATGAGTTCTATCTAGGTCAGAATGTTAGTGATGTCACCTGGTATTACACTGACATCCTTAATATGGGCATACCGATACTCTCATTTTTCAAATACTTCGAAAAGGGTTTTCGAAAATAGGTTTGCAAATCAAAACTGGATGATATGTCTGTTGTCTGTGTATGATCGGCTCTGATACCAGCTGTGGCGGAACCGCCGATTTAATCCGGACTAAGCACACCTGCCACCTCTGGCTTGCAGTGCGATTAGACCGAACTAAAACCGGTCGTCCGTCGAGAGTCATTCGACTCCCGATATTACCTGTTTCCCAGAGGAACCGACATCATACACATCCAGCCCACAGTGGAGCCACAACAGATACATCATCTCAGGCAGTTAAATATAGCATATATACACTTATTTTACAAACCAGTTCGAAATAAGATATAGGTTTCAATATAATGCCATACAATAGGCAGGTTTGAATCAAAAAGCGGAAGCGAATCTCAAAAACATCTCACCGCGGATACATAATACTTTATTAGCCTTCATGCAACGACGATCGAGGCAAGCAGCACCGAGCCCACCGGCACTACCCTCCTCCAAGCAGTTGTCCAGATGTCCCCGGTACCTGTTCTCAAAAGGTGGGGGCAAACCCTGAGTACTAGTTACTCAGTAGGACTTAATGGATTGGCTTACGGCTGACGCAAGCTTGCTTACTAGCATGTGGATCCTTAGCCATTGATTTTAAACAGTAGTATATCAATATAGAGTATCAAGATTCATCTTTTGCATATATCTCCGTAATAATAACTTGCAGAAATGTAAGCAATACAATACAAACATGTAGTATTTGAAAACATGAGTATCAGATATAATATATTCAAGTAGTTACTAAGTTGCCCGTGTGCATTATCAGCATTCCCACACCTGGTGGGTATCAGCGATTCGAATCGATTTTAATTCCCGAGAATAACTATCATGCCAGGGGTATATGCTTACTAGCCATCGCGTTCCCACATATAGCCCCCATCTCCACCTGTCTTGTCCCAAGATTCAAAGCGCCCTCACCTAACCCCCGGGTTGTGCCCCCTCAGGAGCGATACCACGGCCGCACCGGGTCAGCCCTCCCTTAGGAGCGATACCACGGCCGCACCGGGTCAGCCCTCCCTCGAGTATAAGCGCCCCCGGGCCCATCGGCCTCCAGCAAGTGGATGAGCGGAGCCTCGAAAACTTCGGACAAACCCAGGTAAGACTTCACTGGTCCCATTTCCCGGTTAAGCACTCTAGCCATGTTATGCCGAACAGCAGGCGAACAGCGGACGGGCCTTATGCGACTCGGGCGGAGCCAAACGCACACCACATAATAAAATTACTCTCCGCCCGGTCTCCATTTAAATCATGAGCATAATATTACTTTCTCAATAGTAATAGTTTTGTAACCTTTGAAATCACCTACGCGACGAGTGACTCCTTTCACTCGTGTCTACTCGCACCTAGCAGAGCCTAGGCAAGTCGTCCTACGAACTCTATATATAGGTGCTAGGGCCAGGGCGGCCAGGAGATCTAATGCAATTGTTTTCAATCAACTCCTAATGCGGATGCGTAATGAAACCATCAATCATCATATTAGCGGGGAGAATTCATGGTCTTGCCTACCTTTGCTTATTCTTATCAGGCCAACAAACTAAACTAGGTTAGTTTGTCGGGTTGTGGGGCTTTGTCCCAGGCAACCCCTTGATCACTTGGACAACTCCTCCTTCCAAACACGACTGATGGGCTCTCCAGGTCGTGTCTGGGGCTTACTTGACCTTCTGGACCACCGTTGCCCGAAGTAGTTCCTCACACTTGCTTCTCAATCACGTATCTGCAATGAGTGTCGCTATATGAATGCTATGCATGACATAGTGAATGAGATGCACGATCATCAAGCATACAACTGATTAAGCAAAATATGAGGCAAACATCTAGTTACGCATGTAATGGATTACTAGCTCAATCAAAATATCCCGACTGGCACTAGCATTAATATTACTTTTATGGACCCGAAGCAATCGTGTATGTGCAATCTCACAAGAACACATATACAAAAATCAAGTTGTTAATCATAAAGCTAACATGGTGATGTGAGCCGCTAAAACATGCAATAGTTATTTAATCATTAAGATTATTATGATAAGTGTGGGGGTTTTTATTGGATATACTAGTCTTATATTTTCTATTATTTACGTAAATTTGCATTATTTCTACCATTTTCAAATCAGAGTCAAAACCGTATATGCACCACCTCCTACTCTAGCAGTGAGCCATGTTCATAACCTAGAGCTCATATCAAGCCCCTAAAGTCACACGGAGCATTTTTCACCATAGCAAACTTTTCTTAAATTAAATATTTGCTTAAATATAAGACAAGGGCAAAATAGTAATTAAACAGTCAGTGCTAGGGCTACCAAAATTTATACAGAGCCTACATATGTTAATAAGGCCTCTGCCCAAATTTCATAATTTTCGAAGCCCACTTTACCCACATTTCCTATTTATTAAGGTTTTTCATGCATGCACATTAACAGGGGCAAACATGTCTTTTTATGCCCAACCACCATATCCATTCTGTAGACCTACATAAGAGGAGTATTTTGCAACAAAGTTTGTATTTTTCTGAAATTTACTTGATTTACTATGAATTTCCAAAGTTTACTGCCGCTTTAATAATCATTTTATTTAAATACCGCAAATCTAAAGACCTTTTCGCTATTAAATGTAAACTGTAGGGGGTGGAATGTAAGTCCTATATGACTCATTCAATAGTGTCTCGGACTAAAACGTAAAACCGTAAAACTTCGGGGGCCAGACCGCAAAATGCGGCCTTCTTCCACCTCTCGACAGAGAGAGAAGCAGGCGGCGGCGCGCGGCCAACCCGGTGCCGCAGGGGCTCCGCCTGCGGCTCCGGGGCCTCGCCGGCGGTCTGAGAAGAGGGAGGAGGAGTCGAGGAACCTCACCCCGCCACCGAATTCGGCGGAGAAGGCTCGGATATGGCCGGCGACGGAGCTCTGTACGCGGCGAGGTACGGTGTTGGAGTGCGGCCCGGTGAAGCGGTCCCGGCGGCCCCGGGCAAGGGAAGTGGCGGAGCGGAGGTTGCGAAAGAGCAGCGCGGTGCTCCGGAGGCGCGCGGAGGTGCGGAATGGCGGGCCCAGCTCGAGCTTCGAGCTCCCTGTTATGGTGGCAGCGGCGCTTGGCAGTTCCGGGCAACACGAGCCAGGGGAGGGGCGCGGTGAGAGCGGAGGAGGTCCGTGGCAGGGAAGGGCCGGGGAGAGGGTAGGGAGACGCGGTGAGGGAGGCCGGCGAGTGAGGCGGGGCTCGGCCGCGCTTCGGCTTGAAGGAAGCGAGCAGGGGCCCGCGGCCATGGCGCGGCAGGCGCGTGGCCATGGCGGCCAGGAGCCGGTGCCGCGTGGGCGCGGTTGAGCAGGTAGAGAGAAGGGCGACGTGGCGCGGACCGAGTCTATGAACCGGAGGTCGCTGACAGGTGGGACCGGGGCGAAGTAAAATGAAGATGGCCTATGGACCGGGTGCAGGAAACGTGGAGCTGTGGGACCCACCCGAGTACCGGCGCAGGCGACCCGACAAGTGGGGCCCGCCCGTCATAGAGACAAGGAAAAAGAAAATTTTTGGTAAAAAGGAAAAGAGCCCTTTGACCAGCTGAAGTCATGTTTTAAAATTCTGTTTTTGAACACCTTATGGTCCGATTTTGCCAAAACCCCAAATACAAAAGTTGTTCTAATCTTTTAGATCTACAACTTTGTCAAAATGCGCAGTACCCACTTACATTCAAATTTTGTGAGTTTTAATGAATTCAAATCAGGGGTTCATGTTTGACCAACTATTTCTTTAACCTTATAAATTCTGTTTAGCCTATTTGTGTGCATTTTCATGCCAAGTAAACTATACCAAAGTTGCTTAGTATTTTATTTCCTACAACTTTGGTATTCAAGTCATGGTCAAATTTAGAACTTGGTTTCAGAATATTTTGAATTTACTAAATTGTTCTCAGTTTGGCAGATTTCTGTCTTTTTCATTAATTGACTCAAAACTCCACTTAAACCTTTGTGCATGTTACCACACTCAATACCAAAGTTGATCCACATAAAATTGTCTACAAGTTTTTCATAGAGAGTATGGTCCAAAACACATCATATTTTGAACTATAGTCACAAGTGTGCTCAGGGGTTTTGTGAAACTGCAACTTCAATTTAGGTATGGTCCTTTTTGTTTCAAACCTTTGAAGTATCAAACGGAGTCCAATAACTTTGATATTTGGTTCAGTTGAAAGCTTATAAGTTTAATTTCATTTCCTAGTCAGGTAGATTTTGAAGATCTATAGTGAAAACAAAAGTAATTTCAGAACGAAGTTTGGGGAAAGACTGAAATGCAGATTTGGGGGTTTAAGCGTGGACCAAGTTTGACCTGCTTTGACTTGGCCTTTTGAAGTTTCCAATTCAACATTTTTAACTTGTAATTTCTCTACCTTAGTTATTTCCATCTCTAAACATGATTTAATTATAAAAAACCATTACCTTAAGTCAAATATGGATTAGGGCCTCTGAGATGCCGGGGGCATCACACCTTCTAGATGAGAGGGCACAACATCCACACCTAGAGTCCAGGTGCATATGCATCTCTGAAGATTGAAAAAGCTAGCACGAGGTCTGATTGATTGTGGATGGGGATGGCTTCTAGACTAATCTGGTTATGGAGAGGTGAGATTCATCAAACAGAAATCTAGTACATGACCAATTTAGTCTGCCATGATCATTTTTCTGTAGTTTGATGGACTGATGATTAGAGTTTTTTGCAAGTTAACTGGAAGCCATTGCTCTGTTTTGCAAGTACGAGAGGGCCACTGTAAACGTTTATGTATTCATGTGAGGTCTTCCATAATTGTGTTATAAAATTAAACTTCAACAATCAAAATTTCATAGCCGGCAGTCATATGCACTACCAACTGCAGCACATTCACTACTAAATATTATTTTTCTTACTGCTTTCTTCTTGTAGAATTTGCTAGTTGGAGTATTGATTCATCGCTTGAGCGATCTGATTTCTAAGACATCAATTTTGACACTCCATCATGTGCAGCAGCATGCTAAATCATAGATATAATTATAATTATATTGAAATTATTTACATCTTTCTCATCGAATAAAAAACTCCTATAGTTCTAGATTGCCATGACATCTAAACTCCAAACCGTAATAAGTCCATTCTGCGAAGTACTAGTGTTATAATCATTACATCTTTACTAATATGTTTATACTTTGTTGGAAATTGTGCTTGTCGTCCAGATTATCTGCACCACATGCTTGTTATTTTTAGTTCATATTTGGCTAATGCTTCGATAAGCCATTCCATCACTTTTGTTTCTTTAAAATTTAAATACTAATTCTTTTTTTTGTGTGAAAATACAGTAGTTATGAAATTGTAAGATTACAAATGATCATGGCAAGGCAATATTGGCAACGTGGGAAACTGCAATTACAACGCTACTCGGCATTGTTGTCAGTTCACTGGACCAAATGCGTTTCAATTTGTACCATTTTTATCATTAGACAAATTACTGTTGTAATACAAGCAAAGCCTGCATAGGTTTCTTCCTCTTAGCTGTTATCGTTTCAAAGAGAAAATTGATCTTCCTCAACCTAGGAAATGATCAACTTGCATGTCACTTGTTAGTTCAAATGCTATCGTAATATAAGTACAAGTTTGATTATGAGATGTACAATTTATTTTGCGCCATGAGCTTCATTTCAAATTTCGTTTCAAATGTTGTTTCAAAATAAACACAAGTTCGATGAGATTAACATGGAGACATCAAAGAGAGTTAATTTTATGGTAGTGGAGATCAAATGTGCACTTGGTAACAATTTTATAGAGCTTGAAACGTTGAAACATGACTACTTGCATGTCAGTTTATAGGAAAAGGAATCCAATATTTACCACATGATTATCGATTGAATTGGCAGATGTAATTTACAAATAAAATACTACTTGGCCAACGGATACATTAAATGTGGAGATCAAATATGTTGAAACCGCTCAAAAAAGAAATAATTTGTTACTCTCGAAAATTTTCTCATCATTACCGAGTTTTAAGATTTAAAGAAACAATGATTTATGGTTGCGGTTGAGGGCACAAGGTTCTAGCCTTGTAAGGATGTGATCAGAAATATCCCTAATGTTAATAAAGAGCTTTGAAAGATAAAGGCCTTCCTGAAAATTAAAATTTTCTTATGGTATTTGCGCAAGGGTGTTATTCTCGCAAAAGATAACTTGGCTAAACGGAATTGGCAATGGAGCTTAACATGTGCTTCCTGTCACGAGGAAGAGACCATTAATCATCTCTTCTTTGAGTGCCGGTTAGCCCGGTCAATCTGGAGTGTTCTACAGATGGCTATTGGCATCAATCAATCACAAAACGTGGACCATATGTTTAGGGATTGGCTTCAGGGTTTTAATAAAATGATGAAATCTGTGTTTCTAAGCGGCGGTTTTGTGCTGGGCGCCGTAGAAATGACTTAGTCTTTAAGAAAAAAACTCTCTTACTCCCCTTTGCAAGTTATCCATATGGCGACGCAGTGGCTTTCAAGTTGGGCTATTCTCCAGCACGAGGAGGTGCAGCCGTTGGTTGTTGCGGGGTCGTGGCTCTTGGTGCGAACGGACACGGTCTTTTTTACCCGGGCGCAAGGGTGGCGCTCTAGTCTTCAGATTGACTGCCGCTAGCTTGGGATTGGTGATGCGTGTCTTTTTTTTTCTTCTTTTAGTCTGGCTGTGTGTTTTAGGCAGAGACCGGAAGTTTGTACCAAGAATTTGAATTCTCTTGATGTAATACTCTTGGTAACCTTTTATAAAGCCTCCTTTATCGAAAAAGGATGTAGCTAGTTTTTACGGTTAGAGAAATTTAAATAAAAACAAATAGCAAAGATCATTGCTAATCTACCTTAGTTGATTTTACAATAGTAGAGATTAAATCTCCACCTGACTTGTGATTTCTGGGATCTAAGTCCATATTCATATTTAAGTGTCATGGTTGCTTCATATTCTACTCCCTCAATTTTACAGTGTCTTGAGAATCTACTATTTCGAGACACAAACAAGAAGCTCCACTTCAACTATAACGATTTTATTTTTATGCATCAAATGCAAGCAGCTATAACATGAAACATCGAAACATTACTACTTATGTTGGTTTATAGGGAGATGGTTCAAATATTTACCACTTGACTCTCTATTGAATTTGGATAATGTCATTTATAAATAAATGTTTATTATTTGGCTGAGGAGGAGGCATGGCCAGATTCAGATAGTTAGAAAGGCCAATACATTCATTGAATGTGGGACACCATATATGTTGAAATCACTCCAAAAAATTAAGAGATATTGTGTTACTCTTGTGAATTTTTTACGTAATTATTAAGATTACTGTTTAAAGAAAAAAAGGATTTACATTTGTGGAATGAGAGTGTAAGTTTATAGCCTTCTTGCAAGCATGGTTGTATTCTACAGTTACAGGAAACAATAGTTTACGGTTTTAGGATTTGTTTTGTGGCTGCGAACTAAGAGCTGATAATTTTACGGTGGTCGATATAAGAATTTACTGCTAAGAGACATAAACCAATAGTTGTATACATCCACTATGATAATTTTACAGTTGTGGGAATAAATCTAGCCAACGTTTATAGTTGTAGCACTGGGTTTTTACTGTTTCGGCCTGCAAGTTGAGCTTCTTTCCAAGCTTTTACGGTTGTGGGAATAATATTTACTATTGCTGGATGGGATTTTATGGCCATAGGATTTTGACTAGAGTTATTACGTTGTAGCAACCGACACTGTAGCAAGTTGCAACTTGGGCTACCGTAGTGAATTGCAACCCGGACCACTGTAGCGAGTTGCAACCCACACTGCAACGAGTTCAACCTGGCTACTGTAGCGGGTTCTTCTCCGCCACCTATTTGCCTCGCCTCCTCGCGGGAGAAGAAAGGGAAAGAAGGGAGAAAGGCCGTCGCCGCCACCTTAATCACTGAGGTTAGGGTTAGGGTTAGGGTTTTGGGGTTAGGGGTGGAGGCCGCTGCCATGGCCAAGGCCTCCTCCATCTCCAGACTTAGAGGGATGGCTGAGGGAGGCGGCTGGCCGGGCGGTGGAGGTGGTTGGTGGGGTGGCGGAGAGACTGATGGGGCGGCGGTGGACGGCCAATGGGAAGTGTAGGTGGCGGGGGCAAATGGATCCACGAGGCGGCCGCGGCAGAGGTCAGGGTCAGGGTCGCGCGGTGGCTGAGGCAGCGGTTGGCAGGCAAGGATGTCGCGGTAGGCGAGGCGGTTGTGGGTCGAGGCACCAGCGGCCAGCGGTTGGCGGCGCCGACATCCAGAGGAAGAAGAATAGAGAAGGCAGGTGGGGCTCCTTCGGGATATGCACATCATTTTAGTTTGTACCTTATTACACACACACACACACATATATATATATATATATACACACGTCGTGCATGCGTGCGGTTGCACATAAACTCACAGCAGGGATTTTCAAAGAAAAAATACTTCATTTCCACAAACACGGCTTACATACGGCTTTCCTTTTCGGAAAACCCCAAGCACTTAGTATAAATGGGGGATTACTTTAAAGCGGCGCCTCAGTATACAAGGTTTATTCCTTAGACTACCGCTGACATTACAAGGTGGGTGGTGGTGGATGATGAGTGCGATGGTGGTTGTGATCGCCGGTGGGTGTGTCTTCTGATGTCTGAGCGAATGCTTGAAGCTGCTGCCTGATGCTCCATTTTATAGCCAAGCTAAGCCCTTCCTTCACCACTGAGGATGCCTTCAATAATTGACGCCTACTGTGTGTTTTCACTGTTCTCACAATAGCTCGTCCTTTTATTCTTCAATAATTGTACTGCACACACGATATTCGTCGCTATGTATGTATATACATACATACATATATATGTATGTATGTATGTAGTATGTATGTATGTATGTATGTATGTATGTATGTATGTATGTATGCTCAGGAAGATGGTTTAGGAAAACTTGAAAATATTCGGAATACTGAACAATAAATGATATCAAACCTAAAATGGAAATATTCAAATTCGCTCTGGTACTATTCAAAACATGCGGAACTATTCAAATTACTCTAGTACTATTCAAATTAGGAATATGAACGTGGAAGGGCACTTAGGGAGCACTTCCTCTGCTATCTTCTTGCGGTTGAATTTTACTATTCCCACTTCGCCTACTCTTTAGAAGGAATTCGAAACGTCGCTTTCGAGATTATATTAAGCGGCTTTTAACTCTTCGGAAGTATAATATTTTACAGAATCTTTGGCAGACTGGCGAAACAAAACAATTCGGCCGGGTTGTGGTCTTATGCTTATTTAGTCATACTCGGTAGTCACCATATGTTCAGTAGGTTTGCTTCAGAATTAGTTAATCTTTCCCTTAAATTTATGCTGAAGCAAACTTAAGAGTTACTCTGCTCATCTTCTCCTAATGAATCCATGAATTCTTTATATTCTTTTGCATTATCAATTTCTCTATATATATCTTTAATTTCTTTATCTTCACTTTCTTCATCTAATTTATATTCTTCTTCTTTTGTATTACTTTCTTTATTAGTTTCATTTTGAATTTCTTTATACCTTTTGAGCCACACCTTATTGTTTATATTTCACTCTTCGCTTATGCTATTACGTCTACTTGGATTATTTTCTTGACCTTTTGTAATTTTTTCTCTTATTATAGGACTAATTGGTTTTATGACATCTTTTTTAACTATTATATTTTTTACAACCTTCTTTTCTTTAGAATTCTTAAAGCTTAACTCTTTTTCTCTTTTTAGCTTCTTCAGCCAATGTATTTCTCCAAGAAAATAAACTTCCTTTTCTCTTATTTTACTCCATTCACATATCATAGTATTATTATATTCATCCGATGTCTTCTTTAATTTTATTTCAAAATGCTTAATTTCAATACCTATATCTAATTTTTTCATGAATTCATAGACACTATGCCTTCTATCTTCTTCTATATTTGGTTCTGAACTAGTTGCTTCTAAATCATCTAAAGCTCTTTCTTTATAATTCATAAATCTAATGTTTGTCTTATCATTTTTATTTTGATAACTGATGTAATCTTCAAGACTGCTTTAAGATCATAGGTTCTATTAATTCACTTATATTCCATTCTTCTCCGGTGCTTCCTTCAGAACTTATCCTGAGAGGACTCATGATTTTATTCCCGGCGTACTTTTTATAACACTATTCACATTTACCTTATATTTGATACCACTCCTATTAATTAATCTTTCTATAAACTCTATGCTTGCAAGCAAATTTGTTCCCTTCAAATCTTTATAACCCTTGGTTTGCAAACCAAATGCTATTTTTTCTATAAACTCCTTAATAGCCATCATTAAATCTGGCGCAATATAGGTTATTAGCATATTTTCATGCACATCTCCTTCTAGAAATTCCATTATTGCTTTGTTTACTGTATCCCATCTTTTATCTAACAATATTATTAACATTTTGGTTCCTAACTTCTTTCTTGTCATCACTTTAATTCCTATGATATACATTCCTTGGTGTATATATTTATACCCTGAATATTTTAGACTATTTTTAAATTGTTTACTAACTATTCTTAATTCTACTGGCTGAGTTAAAACACTTAACTCAACCTCTCTTGATATTCTATATAGATCATTCTTATTTTCAAACCAACCCATTTGATAAATTTGCTGAGGTCTTATTTTCCTGAGAGAATCCCTTTGGTATTTTTCAACATCTTTTTCTACATCTATCACTTTTTCAAGATTATCTATATTATCATATTTGCATTTTAACTTATCCATCAAGGTCAGGGGCTTTATATCTCTGTTTACTAATTGGAGCTCTATGTCTCTTCTCACGAAACTTTGAGGTACTTCCATTTTTCTGAATTTATTTCCCTAGTGGATGAAACTATTCCTGATGAGACTAGCACCGTCTCTTTGTTACTTTCTTCAATATTTATCTTGCTTAGTTGTTGAACTATATTTTTTTATTTCTTTGACCGACTTCTTACGTTCTTTTAAGTCTTCAACAGACTCTTCTATTCTCTTTGTTTTAGTAGTATTATATGAGACTTCTATTCTTTTATATAACAAAGATAAATCTTTCTTGATATAATCATGTAACACCTTGATTTTTGATAAATGAAAATCCTTAGCCAAATAATTTAATTCAGCTAGAGTTGGATGTTTACGCATGACACCATAGCTATTTATGCATTTTCTAATTAATCAAGTAAAATGAATCATAGGAATTATTTGTTTGATGCATACATGCTGCTGCATATTCTTTTTGGGTGATTTGTGGTGATTCATATTTGAATTGAAATTCGTTTAGAACTCTTAAAGTATTCTCCTTCTCCAAAGAATTTCAGGGAAAGTCTCATTTTTCTTTTCCGTCTTCCCTTCTTTTCTTCTTCCTGGCCCGAGCAGTAAAACGGCCTGCTCTTGCTCTCTCGCATTTGCCTTGGCCCGGCACAGCAGCAGCAGCCCAGCAACAGCCACGCCGCCCCAGCCCTTCACTCCCTCACTGCCAGTAGGGGGTCCACGCGTCATCCCTTTCTCTTTCCCTTTTCCCTGCCTGTGCACGCACGGACCAGTGTCCGTGGTGGACTCGAGCTTCGGCCAAGCCGAACTCTGTAGCGCCGTCCATCCCGTGCCTCCTCCACAGGTCACAGACTTCGCTCCTATAAAGGGCGCCGACCTCAACGTCCGTGCCTACCGAAACCCTAACCCTTGCAGCCACCATCGCACCAAGCTTGCCGCACCTTTCGTCGTGCTTTACGTTGCCGTTTGTCGCCTCCACAAGCCACCACCGACGATGGGATTTGGCTGTCGATTTTCGCCGTCAGGTGGAGTGCCTAATCTTGGCCCGAATCTCGTTCTCTTCCGTTGGTCTTGGCTCACCGCGCCGGTGTTTCATGCAGAGGCCGCTGCTATTCGTAGCCGTTCACCGTCGCCGTCTCTCCCGTCGACCACATCTACACTCATAGCTTCGCCACCATGGTGAGGAGGCTATCTAGCTCATCCGCGCCCTCAATCCTGCCTCTTCCTTCCCCAACAATTGCTCGCCGGAGTTGTGCCGCCGTCCCCACTACGTCGCCGGCCACCGTCGGCAGATGTGCCGTCGTCGCGACCGCCCTGCTCGCTTCGCTGCATGCCCCGCTTTGTTTGCGCACCCGACCAGCACACCTTAGGCCACCGGAACTGCGAACTCGCAGAGCTCCGGCGAGGGCTCCGCCACGTCCCGTAGGCGGCACCGGGTCAAACCCGATGCTGCGCCCCTCCTCCCCCCCCCCCCCCCCCCCCCCCCCCCCCCCCCCCCCCCCCCCCCCCCCCCCCCCCCCCCCCCCCCCCCCCCCCCCCCCCCCCCCCCCCCCCCCCCCCCCCCCCCCCCCCCCCCCCCCCCCCCCCCCCCCCCCCCCCCCCCCCCCCCCCCCCCCCCCCCCCCCCCCCCCCCCCCCCCCCCCCCCCCCCCCCCCCCCCCCCCCCCCCCCCCCCCCCCCCCCCCCCCCCCCCCCGCTCTCCCCGATCCGATCCAGACCGCCCGATCAAGATCCAACGGCCCACAGTTCGCGCGATCCGGGTCAATACCGGTCAGCGCTGCGGTTTTGCAAAAGTGCCCCTACACTTTTCGTTACATAACCCGCGGTCCAGAATTGTTATTTTTGGGTCCCTGGTTTTCATGGTTTAGTTCCTGTAGGTTCAAATTTTCTTTATTTAAAGCATTTTATCTTGTTTTATGTATATCTTTTGCATTATGACTCCGATTAGAGCTATTCTTGAGCCTATCGAATCGTAGTAAAGTGTAGATTAATTCTATATCCTTTTTAGTCCCTGTTTATGATGTTTGGTGTACTGTTTTAGTCATATTGTGCTTATTGCTTGTATGTGTGCAACGTGCAGCAGACGATCCGCCCGTTTTCGCTGATAATCAAGCTTGGGAAGCCCCTAAGCAGTTTTTTTCTGAAGAAGGCAAATATTCTTTGACCTATTTGTCCTATTCACATTAAGAACTTACTTTATCGCATAGCCAAGCACGCTCAACGTAAGGATGACTAGTATTTATTTTTCTGTCAATATTTCATCCTATGGGAGGGCTACGATGTGTAGATTAATGCCAACGCTCAACCCATCTTACTCATGTTGCTACTCTGGATTAATTATTGAAGCAATGATGATCAAAGTTGGATATTTAGCAACATGGGGACTTAAGCATATTTTGTTGGTTTGCTCAAGTGCTTCACCCTAAGGATTGGTTCATCGAGCGACCACCCTAAGGATTGGTTCATCGAGCGACCACCCAGAAAAACAGTACAACCACAAGGGATGGAATGTGACGTCCTTGACTGATTAATTAGATGAACTAGGGCGGGTGGTTTGCTTACCAGAAAAATGGCGTATGAGGGGCGTTGACGGGTATAGGACTCGCTCTTCTAAGGGGGTGCAGTTTGGTTTATTTGGTTTTTGTCAGTCACCCTTCGGGAGAGGACTTTTATGCCCCGGGCAACGGTAACCTGCAACGGACGGCTACACTCTAGGGATTCTTTGTAAAGGTCTCGTAATGAAACCCTGCCGGTTCATCAAAGGATAGTGAATACATTAGGTTTGGCCACCTCTGGCGTACGTGAATCATGATTTATGGGTAAAGATGTACAACCTCTCGAGAGTGTTTAAAACTGATATATCAGCCATGCTCACGGTTAAGAGCGGCCTGGACCCTCGTAGATTAGATTTTTAAAAGAAAATGGCTTATGGTGATTATGGTGATGATGATGGTCATGATGACGGTTTATTTACAAGTACTTTACTGCTTTTATGATATTTTCATTATGGGATGGGCATGCTAATTATTGTTAATAATAAAACTGGACTAATTAAAAGCAACTACTATGCCTGTCTACTACAAAGCCAGTCCACTTTCATTCTAAATGGAATACTTGCTGGGTACGGCATGTACTCACTCTTGCTTTGCTTTATATTATGTTGCATCCATTGCAACCGCTGCTGATCCTAATCAGGAGTTCCAAGACTACAACAAGTTCTAGGCTGGTGTGCCATCCGTCAGTCGCCTGTGGAGCATGGTCGCCTTCCGCTGTTGTCTAGTTATCTGTTTTGTTAAGAATTTTTGGTTTCCGTTAAAAACATTTATGGTCTGTAATAGCTTGTTATGCTCTTAAATTATGGTTGTGATACTACTTATGTCTATGCTGTGTACGTGGATGAACTGATCTTAGAGCATACATGGATAGCGCTTGGTTTTATTTCTAAAACTGAGTGTGACAAAAGTGGTATCAGAGTCAGGCTAAACGTGGGACGCAAGCCTAGACTAGAACTAGTCGTTTTTAAGGATTTTGCTTATCTTGCTCTTGCTTTCTCATTCAAATACTTACAATATACGCTATTTTGATATCTATATTTGTCTAACTCAAATATGATATTCTATATTTGCTTACCTATCCAAAAATAGAGCTCCTTCTTGTGTTGCTTTCGTTGTGGGCCTGCAAATGTCGAGCTTCAAGTGCACTACCCACATTTGAATTGGTGGACGTTTGGGTAGACCTAACAGGGTCAGGTTGCCCACTCCAATACCAACATCCCAACCGCCACAAGAATGGAAAGATCTGACCAGCAATCAGAGGAGCAGCTTCAGCCCCCAATACCACCTGTGGCGCCACCATAGGAGTAGCCCCAAGAAGAGCACGAAGCACAGCTAGAAGTGTCGCCTGCCATTACTGAGGAATCAGCTGCAGCTCAAGGGCAAGACAGGGGACAAGCCCAGTAGCAACAGGATGAGGACGAAGACCGCTGCTGGATTCGGACCATCCACCGTTGGTTCGACTACCCACTGCCATTTCCTCAGATGTTGAGGGAGACGTTGGTGAGGCTCTAGCATGGCCACGCGTTGGTCACTCATGTAGGAACTCACTACCGTCACCCTATATACCGGGAAGAGTGGGCTATGGCCGTACAGATTAGCACCTTGGATGAGTACGGGGTGCATCAAGACATCTCCATCAGCTACGCCCCTACCCTTCACCACACCCATGAAGCCGCCATCAGTGATGCAGCCAGGGAGGCCCTGGCGACCCTATGCTATGCATGACGCGATCTGCTAGCCAACGCTGCATAGCGGTATCTCCCATGCCGTCAGCCTAGAGGACTCGACACGTGGATCGCCACTCCTGCCGCGGAGCAGAACCCGTGCCTTGATGCCACCATCGACTACCTCATCGCGCTCAACACCGGCTACAATGCTGTTGCTGATGAATTGGGCTTGTTAAAGCTAGAAAATTCAAAACTGCGTGCACAGGTTACGCCAGGCACACAAGTGTTCGACCCCATCGACTCCCCACCAAGGAAGAGGGTCTGCTACAATGATCCAGAAGCAAGGACCTACATACAACAGCTCGAGGATAATTCGGACAGCTACCACTGTAATGGGTCTATTAGTATCGTTTAGTTTAGTTCGTTCGAATAAGCTTAGATCGTTTAAAGGTGTGCACGTTTGCTTGTGCTAGTGTCATATGGTGATTTGGATTTTTGTTATGATTGCTTAAGTTGTGGGGTGATGTCCGCAACTTAATTTTTCTTTCTGCTTAAAAAATAATAATAAAGATAGTTTGGGAAAACGCCATGTTATACCCGTACCTTAACTCTCCTTGTTATTTGCTGCTCGATGAATGAGGTTGCCGGTATGGAAACAAAAATATATGTTAATGGCATATTAGTTTCTAACGTTCAATGGAGTTGCTGTAAAAAAAATGTCCCAACGACGTTCCTGTCCATGCACTAAAAAAATAATCAAGAAGAGGGTGGCCTCGTTCCTTTTGCAACCTTCTTGTCCTTGTGCTAACGAATGAAAGAAAAACGTACCTCCACAGTAACTTCCTGTCTGTGTTGACGAAGTTACTGTCTGTGTTGACGATTATGGATAATAGCTTAACTGTTTGACCACGTTGATGATATGTTTTGGACAACAGATGCTGGATGTGGACGTGGTCGTGGCCGCGGACATGGAGGAAGAGGTCGTGGAAACGAAGGACCCGAGATGCCACATGCACCGCCACCCATGACTATGGAGTAGCTGATCATGAACCAGACCCAAGTGATGCAGGCCATTGCGCAGACTGTAGCTGCTATGCAGCAGGTGCACCAGCAGCCACCCCCGCCACCACTGCAGCAACCACGGGATAGACGGGCGGAATTCCTGAAGGGACATCCACCTATGTTCACTCACTCTACCGACCCAATGGATGCAAAAGATTGGCTCCATGCAATAGAGTGGGAATTGGATGTCGCCTAGTGCACAGACCAGGAGAGGGTTCTCTATGGCCCTCATCAGTTACGGGGTGCCGCCCAACAATGGTGGGAGGCATACCGCTTGGCTCACAACAACCCCAACACTATCACCTGGCAGGAGTTCAGGGAGAGGTTCAGAGCACACCATGTTCCTGGTGTGATGTCTCTGAAGGAGGAGTTTTTGGCACTTGCCCAGGGTGCCATGACAGTCAGTGAATATTGGGACAAATTCCTCCAGATGTCCCATTAAAGTCCGGAGGAGGTTGACTCAGATCCCAAGAAGCAGTACCGTTTCATCAAACGCCTGGTTGATCCGCTCAGGTACTAGCTCATGAACCACATCTTTCCTAACTTCCATCATCTAGTAGACCGTGCTATCGTGACAGAGAACACTCTTCGTGAGATGGAGGAAAAGAAGCGCAAGAAGAAGCTGCAAGAGTCCAGCAGCAACACCCGCCCACGGTACTCTGGACCACAGAAGTATCAGAACTGCCCTGCTGGTTCACAGAATAATAGGCAACAGCAATATCTGCTCTACAACAACAACTACTACCAATACTAGCGCCCAATTATCAGCCTCAGCAGGGCAATGGTCAGATGCAGCGCCCGAACAATCAGGCTCCACGTCCGCAGACTCCTGTCAGTACTCCTGTGAAGGCCGGCATGCCCGTACAACCAGGGAGCAATAACTATTACAAGTGTGGTGGAAGCGGCCACTTTTCCAAGCACTGCCTGCAGAGGAACACGCCACAGTAGACTCCGCAGCAAACCCCAAGAAGAGGCACCACTAATCAGGCATCTGGAAGTCAGCCACATAATGCAACTGACCAGGTGAACTATGTGGCTGCAGAGGTGATGCACGAGGCTCCAAACGTGGTGCTAGGTACGTTGTTAGTAAATTCACACCCTGCCTCAATTCTTTTTGATTCCGAAGCTTCACAATCGTTTGTTACTGCCCGATACAAAAATAAGTATGAGATGCCCATATCCACCATGAAACGTCCCATTCTAGTAAGTTCACCAGGTGGAGATATGAAGGTGGAAACTATGTGTCCCATGGTCAAAATTAATTTACAGGGGGTAGATTTTCCTACTGAGCTTATAATTTTGGAGTCAAGTGGGATATATGTCGGTCAAATGAGATAGATGTCATCCTGGGTATGAATTGTGGCAGAACCGCCAATTTAATCCAAGCTAAGCACACCTGCCACCTCTGGCTCACCGTGCACTTAGGCCAAACTAAACCCGGTCGTCCGTCGAGAGTCATTCGGCTCCCGATATTACCTTTTCCCAGAGAAACCGACATCATACACATCCAGCCCACGATGCTCACGATGGAGCCACAACAGTTACATTATCACATGCAGTTGAAATCGAGTATAAGTAGATTTACTTTACAAACCGGTTCGAAATAAAATACAAGTTTCAACATAATGCTATACGAAAGGCAAGTTCAAATCAGATAGCGGAAGCGATTTCAAAAATATTTCGTAGTGAAAACGAAATACTTTAATAGTCTTCGTGCAATGATGATCGAGGCGAGCAGTACCGAGCCCACCGGTACTATCCTGCTCTAAGCACTTGTCCAAATGTCATCGGTACCTGTACTCAAAAGGTGGGGGCAAACCCTGAGTACTAATTACTCAGTAGGACTTAATGGAATGGCTTACGGCTCACGCGAAGCTTGCTTACTAGCAAGTGGGTCATTAGCCATTGATTTTTAAACAGTGGTATATCAACATAGAGTAACAATTTTCATCCTTTGTATATAACACCATAATAATAACTTGCGGAAATGTAAGCAATACAACACAAGCAAGTAGTATTTGAAAACATGAGTAATATATGTTTTATATTCAAGTAATTACTACGATGAACGACAAAGGTATTGGCATTCCCACACCTGGTGGGCATCAGCGATTCGAATCGATTTTAATTCCCGGGAATAATTATCATGCCAGGGGTATATGCTTGCTAGACATCGCGTTCCCACATATAGTCCCCATCTCTACCTGTCTTGTCCCAAGATTCAAAGCGCCCCCACCTAACCCCCGGGTTGTGCCCCCTCAGGAGCGTTACCACAGTGCACTAGGTCAGCCCTTCTTCGAGTACAAGCGCCCCCGGGCCCAAGGGCCTCCAGCAAGTGGATGGGCTGCACCTCAAAAACTTCGGACGAGCCCCGGTAAGACTTTCACCGGTCGCATTTTTCGGTTAAGCATTCTAGCAATGTTATGCCGACCAATAGCCGAACAACGAACGGACCTTAAACGACTCGGGCGGAGCCAAGTGATACAACAACACACACCACAAAATAAAATTATTCTCCGCCCGATCTCCATTTAAATCATGAGCATAGTATTAATTCCTCAATAGTAAAAGTCCTGTGATTTTTGAAACCACCTACGCGACGAGTGACTCCTTTCATTCGTATCTACTCGCACCTAGCAATTCTAGGCAACTCGTCCTACGAACTCTAGGTATAGGTGCTAGGGCCAGGGCAGCCAGGGAGTCTAATGCAAGGGTTTTCAATCAACTCCTAATGCGGATGCGTAATCATCAATCAAGATAATATTAGCTGGGAAATTCATGGTCCTGCCTACCTTTGCTTATTTTCACCCAAACCAACAAACTAAGCTAACGTTAGTTTGCTGGGTTGTGGGGCTTTGCCCTAGGCAACCCCTTGATCTCTTGGACAACTCCTCATTCCAAATACCACTTCAGGGGCCTCCAGGTGGTATTTGGGTCTTAGTTGATCTTTTGGACCACCGCTTGCCCGAAGTAGCTCCCGCACTTGTTTCTTGATCACGTATCTGCAGTGAGCGCAACTATATGAATGATATGCATGATGCAGGGAATGAGATGTATGAGTATCGAGCACACATTTGAACAATCGATTCATGGAAAGGCAGAAAGGTGATCGATAAACTACTTAAACAAAAGTACTTTTGTGAACATGGAGCAATTTAAGTAACACTTTTCTATTTATTGGTTTAAATCCCTATAGGAATTGCCATTTTCAAATCACCTAGCAAACAACAATTAAGGCACATGGAACTTTATCTCTTGACTATACTGGACTAAATGAGTACCACATAATTACTAGGGATTTATTTGAGCACATTTCATATAGCATGTTTTTTTTATTCAATAATTATTTAAAAGTGGACCCTAGGGGTAGATCTGTCATTTGCAGCAGGATCTAGGCCATCAAAAATACTAGTGCACAATATATAACGTAAATAGCACATAGTCCAAGTTTCATAATTTTTGAAGACCATTTAGTCCACTTTTAGCATTTATTTTGTTCTAGCATGCATGCAACATTCCAGGGGCAAAACAATCATTTCATGCATCCATATCATACTCATCCTTTAGGTCTACTCACAAGCAGCGCAGCAAAACAAATTTCATGTTTTTATGATTTTTCTAGGTCATTTCAAGATTCATATGCCAAATCTGAAAGTTAGTTTAATATTTCACTATTGTCTGGACCTATTCGTGATTATCTACTAGCCTCCAAGGGGTAACCTGCAAGATAACAGTGACTCCATACACAGTAATCACACAGGGCGCATAAAAATGAAATATGACAGGGGGATTTTTGTAAAACAACCATCTTCTTCAACCTTCTTCTTCCTCGTTCGACCGACGCGCAGGGAGGGGGACTGGCGGGGCCGCGGCGGCATGTGGGGGCGACGAGGTGGCCGGGTGGGACTCGGGGAAGACGTTCCCGGTGAGGGGGAACTCCTCCCCCCAGTCTGGACATGCCGGGTGGCCCGTGTAGCCCGGGTGCTGAAGGTGAAGCGTGGGTGGCGACGGCGCGCGGAGCTCGGCGTCGACGCGTTCGATCGAGCGATGGAGTGGGGGACCGGTGCTACGAGGAAGAGCACGGGGTGCGCGGTGAGGTGCTGAACTTGGCGGAGGGAATCCGGACGCGAGGGAGGGCGCCGGTGGTGGGTCTCCACGGAGGGGCGTGGAAGAACGCGCGGTGCGCGGCGGTCTACGCGGAACGGGGTCGAGGCATCGATGGCGGAGGACCTGCGGGGACGCGCGCAGATGATGCGCGAGGTCGCAGCGAACCCGGTGGATAGGACCTGGAGGAGAGTGCTAGAGGTGGCGGCACAGCGAGCTAGAGCTGCGCCTTCCATGGCGGACATGGCGACGGCGCGCTCTACGCAAGAGGCAGAGAGCGGGGCGGCAGGAGGAGGGCAAGCGGAGTGAGGCCAAGGGAGAGCGGGGAGGGAGAGGGAGGCAGCTTCCTTCATCTTGAAGGGAGCAGGGGCAGGGGGCTGGCGGCCATGGCGGAGAGCAGGCAGGAGCCTCCTGCCGTGTGGGCGCAGGAGATCGGAGGAGGAAGAAGGAGGGGGCGCAGTGGACATGGTCTGTAGACCGGATGACACCGACAGGTGGGACCGGGTAGAGGAAATAGAAGATGTGCGCATGAACCGAGTCCATGGATGGGATTAGTGGTTTTCCAAAACCGGCGGTAGTGGGTGGTTTCCGGTCTGCTGGGATCCAAAGCCCGATAGGTGGGGTCCGCATGTCATACACTCAAGAGTAAAAGGAAATTTCGAAATTGGAAAAAGGAGTGTTTGACCAGGAAACAATCTTCTGTAATTTGCTTATTTGACACTCTATATGGCCAATTTAGGGGAAAATAAAAATACAAGAAATGGTCTAACTTGTGTTCTCTATAACTTCCTTATAAACTTTGTGGTGAGGTTCTATTTAAATATTTAGAGAATTTTTGAATCCAAATGTCTGACCCTAGGTTTGACCAACTCTATCCCTCAGTTTAGAAATTCTAGAAGTCCATTTTAGGGCCAATTTTTTATAAGGACTTTTAAACAAAAGTTGTTTAGAATTTCTTGATCTACAACTTTCTTATATAGAGTTTTGCATGATCATGTCCTTTGTTTGTTCAAAATTTGAATTTACCCAGCAGGTTAATCATTGGTAGATTTGTTAGTTTAACAAAAATCAACCCAAAACACTACGCAAACCTTTATGCATGTCAACAAATGAAATACCAAAGTTGTTCCTCATCAAATTTCCTAAAAGTTTGGTATAGAAAGTTTGGGCTAGATCACATTATATTTTGAACTACAAGCACAATTGTATTCAGGGGTTTGGTAAAACTGCAGTTTCAATTTACGTAGAGTATTTCTTGTTTTCAACTTTTGAACTACCAAATGAAGTCCAATTAATTCAAGGCCTGATGCATTTGAAAGGTAATGAATCCAATTTCATTTCATAGAAGGGAAGATTTTGAAGTTGTATAGTGAAATTGAAAGTGATTTTAAATTGAAATTTGGGAAAGAGCATCGACCCTAAACTTAGCAAAACTTCCTGAGTGTAGGCTAACTGGGTTTGGTTTTGAACTTTCGGGCCCCTTAACATCTAATTTTGAGAATGGTCCAAATAGCATATTTAAGGGCAACATCTTGAACTAAAACTTTTGTATTTGATGTCTTGCATGAAAATGTATAAATGTTTAACTACACAACCAAGCAACGCAAAGTTTTGCATATTCAACTTGAAAATTTGTGACTTAGTGATTTACTGGCCTTGTTGTTGTTCTTCTCTAAGCATGATTAAGTCCAAATCCTTGATTAACATTAATCTAATTGTGTGTCAAGGCTTTTGAGATGCCGGGGGCATCACATGAATTGGCTGCAAAGACACAACGGAATAATCTATGTGTGCCTAGAGGAAATTAATTCTAACTACACCAGCCATAGAACGCATCGAGGTATCAATTCTAGTGCCGCAATCAGGAGTTAATGCTAGCCCTAGAGAGCATTATAGTTGTGTCCTGAATTTCCAGATGTTTTTCTAGATTCTTTACCAGGTGTGCCGCCTGAATGTGATATTGAGTTTTCTATAGAACTTGTGCCTGGAACTGCACTTATTTATAAGAAAGCTTATAGAATAGCTAGTGTTGAACTACTTGAAGTAAAGAAACAAATAGATGAATTACTAGAAAAGGGATTCATTCGTAAAAGCACTTCGCCTTGGGCTTCACCGGTATTGCTTACTAAGAAGAAAGATGGTTCGCTGAGAATGTGTGTCGATTATAGAGGTCTCAATGCCGTCACAGTAAAGAATAAATATCCGTTACCCAGAATCGAGGATTTATTTGATCAGCTCAAGGGTGCCCGTGTCTTTTCCAAAAATTGATTTACGGTCTGGTTATCATCAGTTAAGAATTAGGCCTTCAAATATACCTAAGACGGCATTCATTAGTCATTATGGTTTATATGAGTATACTGCTATGTCTTTTGGTCTAACCAATGCCCTAGCCTTCTTCATGTGTATTATGAATAGTGTGTTTATGGAATATCTGGATGAATTTGTCGTGGTGTTCATCGACGATATTTTGGTTTATTCAAAGACCAAAGCAGAACATGAGGAGCATCTGAGACTGGTGTTACAAAAACTGAGGAAAAATAAACTCTATGCTAACCTCAGCAAGTGTGTAACACCCTGAATTTTACTTTCAGCAGTTTAAATAAAATTAATATGCTTTATTTAATTTTCTAAGGATTATGCCTAGCCTTGCATGTCATGATTTATTTTATTTGGGCAAGTGATTAAAATATATCATAGGTCAACATTGTTGATGCATTCATGCCGACAAGCATATTTTTATTTGTGTGTCAAAAACTGTTCTAAATGCGATTAGTCATTGTCGAGTTGTTTCTGGGAATTTTCCGAATTTATCTGGAGGTTTTTCCTATTTTCCCTAAGCAAACTCCTTTTATTTGAAGCTCTTATGATCCTTTTCTTGAATTCTAAATATTTTATTTGAGTTCATTGGGTGGCAAAACATTCCTAGGAATTTTTCTGCAATTTTTGGAACCATCAGAGTATTTTTCGGGACAGGAATAATGATTCTAGATTTTCTAGAATTATTTTATTCCCCGAAATTGAATATTCTAAAAAGAGGTCGAATTTAACTCGGCCCAAACTGGTGCATATATATATTCATAGGAATCCTCTTGTCGCGCTCTTTTTCAAACCGGTCTCCGTTTTTTCAATCCCGCAACCCTAACTCGCTGGATCTAAGGAAGAAGTTCGGAAGGTGCTCCAACTCTGGCGAACCTTCGGCGTGGATTTTCTCCGCGTCCGTTCATCTCCGGCGAAATCTGAGGGTACCACGACGTTCATCTCGACGAGATCTTCGTAGACATAGTCTCCGTTTTGCCAGAACATCACCGGCGTTTCGTAGATCTAAGTTTTTTCTAAATCGGGTGAGCAGCTCTTCCTTTTATCCTTCCTCTCCGCCGTCTCGGTGCTCCTGACCGCGACGCGCGCCCCGCTCACAAGGCCTGCTCCCCGCTCCGGTACGCCTGGGCCCTATGTCAGTACCGGCCAACAGGAGCCAACACGACGCCGCCCCGCCTGCTCCTGCGCGCCAGCGACCGAGCGCAGAGCGCCCAGCCACGCCCCGCGTCCCCTGCCCTCCCGTGGCCACGTGTCAGCGCCCCAGTGGCCAACCTCATCGTTCCCCGTTCTGCACCCCGCAGCAGATCAGCGCGCCGCCACACCAGATCCGGTCGGATCTTCTGCGGCCACAACTCCGATGCCCACCGCGTGTCATCAGGTCCAGCCAACCAGTAAGCGCCACGTCGCTGCTGCCAGCACGTTTTTGCAAAGTAGCCCCTGATGTTTCCGAAAATTAACCCGCAGCTCTCTCCAACAGTAGCAGGCCCCTGTTTTAACAGTTTAAACCCCGGTTTTCGAAAATAATTTACAACCAAACCCTGCAACCTTCAAAACCGCGTATCTTCTCCGTTTTAAATCCGTTTTCGACGATTTTTGCGCTCACGTGTTCGTAGCAATGCGTAGAATAATTTTATAACTGTTTTACACCCTATTTTTATGTAGTGGTGTACTGTTTCTTATCTTTTGCCTTGTTTGCTTGCATGTGTGATTATGTGAACGCTTGTATGGCGCTATGATCGTGCGTAGACGTTGATCCGCCTGTTGAGTTTGAAGAGCCACCTCTAGAAGCCTCTGAGCATCAGCATGGAAATTTTGAAGAAGGCAAGTATAACATAAACAACACCCAATAACTCTTGCTAATCACTGCATGTGCATTTAATTTTGTATGACTATAAGATATTACCTTAGCTACTTTTATCCTGATAATCTCCCTCGGGAATGTATTTGGTTATGTTGTGCTAGGTGCAAGCGCGAAATCGTGTCCTTTTGGTTAATTAATTTTGACTAATAGTTCTATGCAATTAATTGTCGGGCTTGACCATGAAGCGGTTCATATCCATTTTAATAATCTGCTTTTTAGCAACATGGTTTAGGGATGCCTGAGCAATGTGCTCGTGTGCTTTTGCGGCTTCTCTCCTTAAGGATCGGTTCACAAAGCGACCACTTGGGACAACAGTGCTACCATAAGGCCGGAATGGGACGGACTTAGCTGATTAATTAGATTGTTTTAGTTTGTTGTAACTTACCTGCGGGGCAAGATGGGAGATTAGCTTCTGTGGTCACTGCTCTGCCTTAGGTTGAGTGTGCTTTATGTGATGTATGTGTTTCTCCCTTTGTGAGGCGGACACCACTGTTGCGACCTTGAATCCTTAGCGGTTACATCTTACTAAAATGATCTTTGTAAAGGCTTCGTAGTGTGATTGCTAGTCATCTCACCTAAGGTGTGTGATGAACCCCTAGCGTAGCGCATGACTTGTGGGTAAAGATGTACAACCACTCGAAAGTGTAAAACTGACATGTCAGCCGTGCTCACGGTTATGAGCGGCCCAGACCCTTCCCAGTGATCAGTGGTTTATCTTGGTTTTGATTATGGTGATGGTTATATCAACTAAATGTTATTTACTTCTTTATACAGTATCTTTGGGTTAATTGTTCTTTAATCAATAATAGTAAACATGCCTTAAGTAAAGATGTTCAATTTAAAAGCTCATACAGTCTGTCAGCTAAACCTAGAGCCTCATAGTTTATGTTATATTTGTTGAGTACGAGTTGCTGTACTCACGCTTGTTTCTTTATATTTATTCCTTGTTTGGGGGAAAAATCCAACCGCTGCTCAATTGATGGAGGTGCTGAAGATTATGTGCAAGACTACGACGAGTATTAGGCGCTTCGTTCATCGGTCAACGTCCCTCTGGCGCCCTTGTTATATTTTGTTTTATGCTTCCGCAATGCTACGCTATACTCTGAGTTAAAGACTTGTGTCACTATGTAATAATGAGATGTTTTAATGTTATATACGTTTTTATCTTTGACATATGTCTATGTTACCTATGTAATTTGTCATGTATATGCGATACTTGATCCTGGCGCATATATATTTTTGCACGGTTTTGTTCGTTGGAAACCGGGCATGACAAAGTGTGACTTTTGGATAGCAAAGGTACAATTTCTCGGTCATGTTATATCCAATGGAGGGATTGCTGTTGACCAAAGTAAGGTGGCCGAAGTACAAAATTGGGAGGTGCCTGAAGATGTGAAGGACATTAGAAGTTTCCTTGAATTGGCTGGTTATCATCGACGCTTTATTAAAGGTTTTTCTAAGGTTGCTAAACCAATGACAACCTTAATGGAGAATAATGCCAAGTTCGAGTGGACGTCAAATTGTCAGCAAGCGTTTGAGGAGCTGAAAAAAGAGGTTGACAACAGTACCTGTGTTGACTTTTCCCCGACATGCACAAGCCGTTCTCAGTACATTGTGATGCTTCACGGCTAGGCCTGGGATGTGTACTTATGCAGGAGAGTAAAGTTATCGCTTATGTGTCAAGACAGCTGAGGGATCATGAGAAAAATTATCCGACTGATGATTTGGAGTTAGCCGCAGTGGCATGCCTTAAAAGTTTGGAGGCATTATTTATTCGGGTAGAGGTGTGATATCTACACAGACCACAAGAGCTTTAAGTACATATTTATCTAGACTGAGCTGAATATGAGACGAAGAAGGTGGTTAGAATTAATCAAGGACTATGGTCTGGAAATACAGTACCATCCCGGCAAGGCAAAGGCAGTGGCAGACGCCTTAAGCAGGAAGACCCAAATTAATTTGTTTTGGAGTAGAGAATTACCAGATGAGTTAGCAATAGAATTTGACCGACTCAGCTTGGGTTTCCTTAATAATATCGGGGGGCATCACAATGGAAATTGAGCCTACATTAGAGCAGGATATCAGAAAAGGGCAGCTTGAGGTTGAGAAAATCAAAGAAATAAAAGAGTTAATCAAGCTGGATAAGGCGCCTGGTTTTCGGGAGGATGCCGAAGGTACAGTATGGCATGGAAATAGGATTTGTGTCCCTAACATAAAGACCATACGGGAATTAATTTTGAAGGAAGCGCACTGAAACAGCTTACTCTATTCACCGGGGGAGTGAGAAAATGTACCATGATCTAAAATTTTGGTGGTATGGCATGAAGCGTGAAGTGGCCAAGTATGTAGCCTTGTGTGATATTTGCCAGAGGGTAAAACCTGAACATCAAAGGCCAGCTGGATTATTACAGCCACTCAAAATTCTAGAGTGGAAGTGAGAGAAAATTGGTATGGATTTC
Organism: Paspalum vaginatum; assembly: GCA_030272315.1. Taxonomy (NCBI): domain Eukaryota; kingdom Viridiplantae; phylum Streptophyta; class Magnoliopsida; order Poales; family Poaceae; genus Paspalum; species Paspalum vaginatum. Next base: position 19,886,234 of record CM059014.1, read on the forward strand.
ATCGTCGGTTTGCCGTGCACTCAAAGTGGTTTTGATTCCATATGGGTTTCTGGTAGACAGATTAACCAAAGTCGCTCACTTTATTCTTGCCAAGACCACTTATACAGGAGCTAGATTGGCTGAGCTGTATATATCTAGAATTGTGTGCTTGTACGGAGTACCTAAGAATATAGTGTGTGATAGAGGGACTCAGTTCACATCTCACTTTTGGAAGCATTTGCATGAGTCGATGGATACTAAATTATATTTTAGTTCGGCTTATCATCCGCAGACTGATGGACAGATGGAAAGAACCAACTAGATATTAGAGGATATGTTGAGAGCATGTGCGTTACAGTATAGACCTAGCTAGGATAAGAGTTTGCCGTATACCGAATTTTCCTACAACAACAGTTATCAGGCTAGCATCAAGATGTCTCATTTTCAAGCTTTATATGGCAGATGATGCAGAATGCCGTTACACTGGGATCAGCCTTGTGAGAAGCAAATTTTTGGTCCGCAAATTATAGAAGATGCAAAACGACAGGTGCAGATAGTTCAGGAGAAATTGAGGATTGCCCTGACTAGGCAGAAGAGTTACGCTGATAATCGCCGAAGGGATTTGGAATTTGCAGTAGGAGATTACGTGTATCTCAAAGTGTCACCTATCCGGGCTACGCAAATTTAAAATAAAGAGAAAATTAGCACCGTGGTATACTAGTCCCTTTAAAATAGTTGACCGAAAGGGAGAAGTTGCATATTAGTTGCAGTTACATGACAAGCTATCAGATGTACACGATGTGTTCCATGTGTCTCAATTGAAAAAGTGTTTGAGAGTGCCATAAGAGCAATTGCAGATGGATAATCTTAATGTGCAAGATGACTTGACTTACACAGAATATCCGATTCAGATTTTAGAAACAGCAGAGAGGGTTACAAGAAAGAAAGAGGATAATAAAAATGTGCAAAGTTAAGTGGAGCCGTCACTCGACAGAAGAAGCTACGTGGGAAAGAGAGCACGACCTCAGATTAGATTACCCAGAAGTCTTTGCTAGCCAATCCTAAAATCTCGGAGCGAGATTTCTTTAAGGGGGTGGTTTGTAACACCCTGACTTTTGATACATGAAAATCCTTAGCCAAATAATTTAATTCAGCTAGAGTTGGATGTTTATGCATGACACCATAGCTATTTATGCATTTTCTAATTAATCAAATAAAATGAATCATTGGAATTATTTGGTTGATGCATACATGCTGCAGCATATTCTTTTTGGGTGATTTGTGGTGATTCATATCTGAATTTAAATTCATTTAGAACTCTCAAAGTATTTCTCCTTCTCCAAAGAATGTCAGAGAAACTCTCATTTTTCTTTTCCCTCTTCCCTTCTTTTCTTCTTCCTGGCCCGAGCAGTAAAATGGCCTGCTCTTGCTCTCTCGCATTTGCCTTCGTCCGGCGCAGCAGCAGCACCCAGCAACAGCCACGCCGCCCCAGCCCTTCACTGCCTCACTGCCAGCAGGGGTCCACACGTCATCCCTTTCCCTTTCCCTTTTCCCTGACTGTGCACGCATGGACTAGAGTCCGTGGTGGACTCGAGCTTTGACCAAGCCGAACTCCGTAGTGCCGTCCATCCTGTGCCCCCTCCGCAAGTCACGAACTTCGCTCCTATAAAGGGCGCCGACCTCAATGTCCGTGCCTACCGAAACCCTAACACTTGCAGCCACCACTGCACTCAAGCTTGCAGCACCTTTCGTCGAGCTTTACGCTGCCGGCCTCCACGAGCCACCACCGACGACGGGACTTGGCTGTCCATTTTCACCGTCAGGTGGAGTGCCAAATCTCGGTTCGAATCTCGTTCTCTTCCCTTTAGTCTTGGCTCACTGCACCGATGTTTCAAGCAGAGGCTGCTGCCGTTTGTAGCCGTTCACCGTCCCCGCCTCTCCGTCGACCACATGTACACTCGTAGCTTCGCACCGAGGTGAGGAGGCTATCTAACTGATCCGTGCCCTCAATCCTGCCTTGCTTCCCTAGCTATTGCTCGCCGGAGTTGTGCCGCCGTCCCACTACGTCGCCGGCCACCGTTGGCTGATGTGCCGTCGTCGCGACCGCCCTGCCTGCTTCGCTGCATCCCCCGCTTATTTGCGCACCCGACCCCGCTCACCCTAGGCCACCGGAACAGCGAACTAGCAGAGCTCCGGCGAGGCTCCGCCACGTCCCGTAGGCGGCGCCGGTCAAACCCGACGCTGGGCCCCCTCGCTCTCCCCGATCCGATCCAGACCGCCCGATCAAGATCCAACGGCCCACAGTTCGCGCAATCCGGGTCAATACCGGTCAGTGCTGCGGTTTTGCAAAAGAGCCCCTACACTTTTCGTTACATAACCCGCGGTCCAGAATTGTTATTTTTGGGTCCCTGGTTTTCACGGTTTAGTTCTTGTAGGTTCAAATTTTCTTTATTTAAAGCATTTTATCTTGTTTTATGTATATCTTTTGCATTCTGACTCCGATTTGAGCGATTCTTGAGCCTATGGAATCATAGTAAATTGTAGATTAATTCCATATCCTTTTTAGTCCCTGTTTATGATGTTTGGTGTACTGTTTTAGTCATATTGTGCTTATTGCTTGTATGTGTGCAACATGTAGGCAGACGATCCGCCGTGTTCGCTGATAATCAAGCTTGGGAAGCCCCTGATCAGTTTCTTGCTGAAGAAGGCGAGTATTCTTTGACCTATTTGTCCTATTCACATTAAGAACTTACTTTATCGCATACCCAAGCACGCTCAACGTATGGATGACTAGCACTTATTTTCCTGTCAATATTTTATCCTATGGGAGGGCTGTGACGTGTAGATTAATGCAAGCGCTCAGCCCATCTTACTCATGTTGCTACTCCGGATTAATTATTGATGCAATGATGATAAACGTTGGGTATTTAGCAACATGGGGACTTGAGCATGTTTTGTTGGTTTGCTCAAGTGCTTTGCCCTAAGGATCGGTTTACCGAGCGACCACTCAGTAAAACAGTACAACTATATGGGATGGAATGGGACGTCCTTGCCTGATTAACTAGATAAACTAGGGCCGGTGATTCGCTTACCTGGAAAATGGCATATGAGGGGTGTTGATGGGTATAGGACTCGCTCTCCTAAGGGGGTGCAGTTTGGTTTATTTGGTTTTTATCGGTCACCCTTCGGGAGGAGAGACTTTTATGCCTGGGTAATGGTAACTTGTAACGGGCGGCTATACTCTAGAGATTCTTTGTAAAGGTCTCATAATGAAAGCCTGCCGGTTCATCAAAGGATAGTGAATACATCGGGTTTGGCCACCTCTAGCGTATGGGAATCATGACTTGTGTGTAAAGATGTACAACATCTCGAGAGTGTTTAAAATTGATAGATCAGCCGTGCTCAGGGTTAAGAGCGGCTTGGACCCTCACAGATTAGGGTTTTAAAAGAAAATGACTTATGGTGATTATGGTGATGACGATGGTCATGGTGACAGTTTATTTACAAGTATTTTACTGGTTTTATGATATTTCCATTATGGGATGGATTATGCTAATTATTGTTAATAATAAAACTGGACCAATTAAAAGCAACTGCTATGCCTGTCCACTATAAAGCCAGTCCACTTTCATCCTAAACGGAATACTTGCTAGGTACGGCATGTTCTCACTCTTGCTTTGCTTTATATTATATTGCATCAATTGCGACCTCTGCTTAGATCCAGAAGGGAGTGGCCGTGATCCTAATTAGGAGTTTTAAGACTACGACGAGTTCTAGGCTGGTATGCCATCCGTCAGTAGCCTGTGGAGCATGGTCGCCTTCCGCTGTCGTCTAGTTATTCGTTTCGTTAGTAATATTTGGTTTCCGTTAACGGCACTTATGGTCTTTACTTGTCATGCTCTTAAGTTAAAGTACTGGTTGTGATACTATTTAGGTTTATGTTTATGTTTATATTGTGTGTGGATGAATTAAGACTAGCGCATATATGGTTAGCACTTGGTTTTATTTCTAAAACTAGGTGTGACAAATCACTGTTTTGTCTTATCTTTTCTTGCTCTGACTTGCTGTATTTCAATTCTTGCAAAGCTAAATCAAATTTATTGCCTATAACAGAATATTGTTCTTCTATCCTTTTATGTTCTTTATACAGGTTCTCAAATTTTAATTCTAATTTGTCATGTCTCTTATCCCACGTTATATAAAAATTAAGTATTAAATGTACCACTAAATTTAGCTGTATTTATGAGCTATGCCAAATATGTTCTTCAAAATGATTGATTCTACACCTTATATTGATATTTTCTTTAGTATTGATAGTCTTTCTTGTATTAATTTATAAATTCAAATATTTAAGCTTTTCAATGATGTCTGATGTTGATATTCAGGCTTCTTCCTTATATTTGACTATATAAAAACTTTGTACAGTTAAATTTTGAATAACTTCAAAAGATACTAATTTTAATACTTAAAGTTTGTACGATGCACCAATTTCACACTTAAAAACCTTAATAGATCACAAATTAAATACTTAAAATATAAATCAGGTTCTGATACCGGTCTAGAAAATTATATATATATATATATATATATATATATATATATATATATATATATATATATATATATATATATATATATATATATATATATGCTCAGGAAGATGGTCTACGAAAAGTTGAAAATATTCGGAACGCTGAACAACAAAAGATATCAAATCTAAAATGGAACTGTTCAAATTCGCTCTAGGACTATTCAAAATATGCGGAACTATTCAAATTACTCTGATACTCAAATTAGGAATACGAATAGTGGAAAGGCACTCAGGGAGCATTTCCTCCACTATCTTCTTGCAGTGGAATTTTACTATTCCCACTTCGGCTACTCTTCGGAAGGAATTCAAAACGTCACTTTCGAGATTATATTAAGCGGCTATTAACTCCTCGGAAATATAATATTTCACAGGATCTTTGCTAGGCTGGCGAGACCAAACAATTCGGCCGAGTTTTGCTCTTATACTTGCTTAGTCCTACTCAGTACTCACCATATGTTCAGTAAGTTTGCTTCAGAAGTAGCTAATCTCTTCCGAGCTATCCCTAGTCACATGCATATACGGCGAGATTATATCGTCTCTTCAGACAGTTCCACCCGAAGGGAACACTTCTCCACTGACACGGCTCTCCAGGCGCTACAACTTCGTTCTAAATGAGAGCATCAAACGCAGAGGTTTCCTATAGGTTCCTAGCACATAAACTCTTCCCCATATATGCGGATTAGAACGACAACAGAGATTTTCAAAGGAAAACAACTAAATTTTCACATACACAGCTTACATACGGGTTTCCCTTTCGGGAAACCTAAGCACTTAGTACAAATGAGGGATTGCCTTACAACGGCGTCTCAGTATACAAAGCTTATTCCTTATGCTACTATTAACATTACAGGGTAGGTGGTGGTGGATGATGAGTGTGCTGGCGGTTGTGATCGCCGTTGGGTGTGTCTTCTGATGGCTTAGCAGATGCTTGAAGCTGCTGTCTGGTGCTCCATTTTATAGCCAAGCCATGCCCTTCCTTCACCACTAAGAATGGCTTCAATAATTGACGCCTCCTGTGTGTTTTCACTGTTCTCATAGTAGCTCGTCCTTTTATTCTTCAATAATTGTACTGCATGCACACTGTGCAGTACAATATCCGTATTGCGTCTTCCTTTTGCTGTATCATATTCATACTTAGTTTATCTTCTGCTTCGCACGTCTTGAATGTATTTGGAAAAAATCCGAGTGCTGCCTTCCACGTCCAAATGATTGATATTCCATCAATTAACATATGTTATATGAATTCGAATTTCGATATGTATCTTAAGTATATATGTATATATTAGTGTGGATTTGGTGACTCCGATGGTAGCTGCTACACAGGGGGGTTGTACCTGTCTACAGCCGATGGCAGCTCCCCCTTTACTCGTTTTGGGATAGCCTTTCCTGGTCCACTATGAAAGGTCCTAGCATGCGCCCTAAAAAAGCCCCATACTCACCACTGTAAAAAATTGATGGTAAAAAATTAATCAGCACTGGCCACTAGCTAATGTATTCTGAGCGCCGTTGGCGTTTTGTGTTTGTCTCTTCTCCCCGTACGAGCACAGTGCATAGCTGCCGATTGGACACTTTTGACCACCGTGTCATCTGTGACACCTTGTTTACTCTTTTCTTTTCTCCAACGATCCATTGTTTGCGTCTGTGTTCACGCAGGTTCTTGATAGTCACTTGAAAACCATCTAAAAAAAGAGCTTCCATGCTATCCATCCTCCACGGCAGAGTGAAATGAAGAGCTACAGCGAACAACAGGAGACAAGCTCAGATGGGGCACGCATTCGCTGAGTCATGATTTTTCACCCTGACCCCTTTTTGGTGCATCTTTTTGATGCAGTTCGACATGGGTCTCGTGCGGTACAAACGGCCGGACCACATAAGCATTAGTCTCGAGGAGGAAGACATCGTTCATGCAATAAAATGAGATCGTAGTGTGCTTTCCAGCTCTACAATGTGGTTTTATTCGGCTACACCGTTCGGGTTTTCGTTTCAAAATAAAAAAACATACACCCTGCCAGAGGGCGCAGGGGTAGCAGGCGAAGAGTGGCAGGCTAAGACTCTGCTGCCAGGCCTTCCAGCCATGCCAGCTGTCCGGCCTGGGTGAGCTGGCTGCAACCTGCTGCTGCAGTGTGGGGGTGGCAGTATGAAGCCATGCAAGAAATTTTTATATTTTTATATTTATTTAAATCGTTTTTTGCAAAAATAAATCCGCGATTCAAAAATTTGCAAATATAGACCTATACCGCCGGACCACTCGGCGGTATATAAAAACCGCTAGCCTAATCGGCGGTATTTAAAAACCGCCGGACCAACCGGCGTTTTTTAAAAACCGCCAGAACAGGAAGCTATAGGTTGGCAGTGCGGAAGACGCTGCCACCGGTGGGCCCCGCGGACAAAAAACGCCGGATTGGCCGGCGGTATTCAAAAACCGCCGGCGGGGACGGCGGTTTTTTAAAAAGCGCTGGCGGGGACGGCGGATTTTTAAAAACTGCCGGCGGGGACGGCAGGTTTAAGGCCCATATACCCGTCGCTCTTCTCTTTCTTTTTTCTTCCTTCCTTCTTCCCCGCCGCCCGCGCCGCCCGCGCCATTGCTGCTGCCGCCGCGCGCCTGAGCAGAGGGGAGAGGGGCGCGGCGCGGCGGAAAGGAGGAGAGGGAGAGGGCGCAGAGGGGAGAGGAGGAGAGGGAGAGGGCGCGGGTGGCGCGCCGCCCAGGAGGGAGAGAGAGAGAGAGGGAGAGTAGAGGAGGCCAAGGTTGCATGTAAATCTTCTTTGAAACATGTATTTTTTTAGCATTTTAAGTATCATTAGTAGTATTCTATGATATTAGTAGTAGTTTAGATACTATTATTAATAGATTAGGTAACAGTAGTGGTATTTTATATAATATTAGCACTAGTTTGAATTATCATTAGCGGATTTAGTCTCGTTTTATGTAATACTCATACTATTTTAGTTGACATTAGCACATTTACCAGTTTTAGATTTAGATAGAATATTCAATCATTACGATATATGGAAAATTTAGTGTTATATAGAAATGTGGTCACATATGTGCTAAGTACTGTCTTGGTTGTCGCATTTGTGGTCAGTCATGTCACAGAAAACATATTTTCAGATATATTTTGGTGAAGGAGAGATACGTTACGGTCAGTTCGAGGTAGATTTGAGTGGGTTTCGGTCAGTGACAAAAGGGCTGGACAAAGCAATTGAGAGGCCATTCCGTTCAGTGTATAACTAGTTCATGAAGTGTTTTAAGTTGGATTATGATAAATGTCAATTGAGCATCTCAGCAGTAACAAATAGGAGTTCATCTCCTGTTTATTATGAATTAGTGCAAATAGAAAGCACTGCCGTATGGAGGAGGTTTGTTGATGTTAGTTTGCGTCATGGGTTACCTCTGGTTCTTTTTGTGCAAGCATACGAGAAGGTGAATGCTGAACCAGAAAGCTCACGAGGCTGTGATGAGGCCACAGCAGTTGAACAAGTGGTGGAAAATAATGTGAATCAGGTTAACGAGGTGGGCGTTGATATAGATGAGCAAGGTGAAGCAAATGAAACCGTACGGGAACCAAGGGGTGAGGTAGATGAGGGTGAAGAAATTGTAGGTTTGGTTGAACAGATGCAGCGGCAGGATGCCGAGGCCAATGTCCCTGTTGATTAAGATTCAGATAATGAAGATGAAACATTGAACCAGGTTCCAAGTCTAATGGGCCAACTTTGATCACTCAGAACTGCTAGTAAATGAAGGTGAAATGGTGCCATGAGAATATAGTGAGAATGAAGTATCTGTGGGAACTATTTACCATAGCAAGATAGAGCTGAAAGAGGCCGTGCAAAGATGGTCGGCTAAGTGTCTGAAGAAAGAGTTCAGAGTTCAAAAGAGCAGTCCACAAGTCTATGATGTGAAGTGTGTAAGTGCAACAAGGCTCCTTAGTGGTTTTGGTGGTTGAGTGACAATGCGATTAAAGGTCTAATCTCTTTGTAAGATCATTTGACAGGTTTCTAGAGGTATATATTGTCAAAGGACATCACTAGTGTTGCTTTATTAATGCACTTGGCTGATCATGAAGACACTCTATTGCATATTAAAGCCAATAATGATCAAGACAAATTGAATGAATGGATAATGAGCAAATGTGCTCCATCTACCTATCGAAGAGGTTTTCTAAATTGAAGTCCAACTATTTCGCTCAAAGAGGATTACTCACAAAGGAAGAAGCTCAGCTTCGCTATTTCCCTCTGTGGATATATTTTAAGACGGCATTATTCATCAAGACAAGACTCAAGTGGATTTCATCTAGATTTATATTCACCTTGAGCATAGGTATGCCGTACTATCAAGAGGGAAGCGAAGCTCGGAAGTCTATTAGTCAACATGTGCTCACAGCTTGTTCAGAGAGTGTCGAGCCAAAACACTCCTCGCGAGTTGTTATTGTGCTGAGGGTGTGTTCACTGGATTGTCCGGTAATCCTCACCGGACTATCCGGTGAAGGCTGAGCCCAGAATTGAGAGTGATCTCTCTGATTTTTTCCTTGTGCTCTCATCTCCTAGTTAGGTGTATCTCTAATGGAGACAATACCTACACTTTGCTCATTTGTTGACACAGGCTCAGTGCCTTAGCCTCTGATCAGGGAACCCCTCACCGGACTATCCGGTGAGCTATACCGGACTGTCCGGTATAGGGGGTTTGAGCTCCAACGGCTAGTCCGCCTCTACCAGACTATCCGGTAGGAACGCACCGGACTGTCCGGTGATGGTCTGACACAGGCCAACGGCTAGTTTTATGAGGGTGGGTATTTATACCCATCACTCTCTTCCAGTTGGAGCTACTGCTTCCCTCCACGTCCACATCCATCCAGAGGCTCTTAGTAACACCTCACAACACTCTCTTTGTGAGATTGAGCTAAATTTGTGAGATTCTTGAGTTGGGAGAGGATTTGTGAGATTGTGTGAGCTACATTGTGAGCACCTAGCTTCTGAGCACAGTTGGCAAGCATTTCTGGGAAGCGTTTTTGTTACTCTTGGAGGTTTCCTCCTAGACGGCGAGAGCAACCCGAAGGGCACCCGGCTTGTGGGTGCCACTTCTCTTGTAGGTGATTACCCCGCTCTTCGGAGCATTTGCAGTGAGCACCTTCATAGCCTTGGTGGTTGTGAAGGAGAGGCAGTGAGCTGAAATAGACTCAAGCTCTTGGTGGGCGCCTCAAAGGGGACGTACGGACACTTGCGGGTGTGCCCGAACCTCGGGACTAAAATCCTTTGTTGTGTGTGCTGTGCCCCTGCTGGGAGACCCAAGCTTGGTGCTTGTGGTTGTTTTACTTGCTTGCATTACATTATTGCTTCCGCTATTATTATTCGTGTGCAAGTTCTCTTTGTGAGTACAGCAATAAAGTGTTGCCGAGATCATAATCAACATACAAACACATTACACAGCTCCACATAGCTCGATAAGTATTTTCTCGTATATTTACCTTGGGGGTTTCGGTTTCTGTGTGACACCGGACTATCCGGTGTAGAGAACCGGACTATCCGGTTATACCGGACTGTCCGGTTGTACCCATCGGACTATCCGGTGTGAGTGCTGACGGTGTGTTTCTAAGTGGTGTAAATTTTCAGTTACGCCTATGCACCCTCCCTCTAGGCGACATCTAGGTCCTTACAAAGTGCATACGAGATGATTGTCCTTTTAGGGTCCATGCTTTCTTGGGAAAGTATGATATTTTCTGGACCATTTCAAGAATTGAACATCATACATGTGTCCTTGAAGAGCTTGAGAGTCATCACCGTAACTTGACAGCTGATTTTGTGGCTTAACATATGTACTCGAAGATAGTAAATAATCCTGGATATGAGCCGAAGGCAATAATCAATAGCATAGAGGATGACTTTCAGTACAAAATAAGTTACAGCAAAGCTTATAGGGCAAAACAGAAGGCATTGGAAATGAGATGGGGTACGTATGAAGCATCGTACCACAACCTGCCACGTGTGCTGAACACACTATGTGACCGGAATCCGGGTAGTTACTTTGAGATTAAGCACTATAATTTGCCTTAGGACCGGAAAAAGCGTGTTCTTCAGCGTGCTTTCTTTGCTTTGGGGGCATGTATCAATGCATTCTAGTATTGTTGCCCAGTGATATGCATCGATGGGACCTTCCTAACAGGGAGGTACAAGGGCACAATTCTGACTGCAATTGCGGCAGATGGAAACAATCAGGTGCTCCCACTGGCTTTTGCGTTTGTTGAGAGTGAGAATGGGGACAGTTGGTACTGGTTTTTAGAGCGGATCAAGTCATGTATTGTTCAGGATCGGCGAGATGTGTGTGTGATTCATGATCGCCATGGAGGCATTATGCAAGCAGTGCAAGATTTACAGGAAGGATCTGTACAACGTCAAAGAATAGCAAAGTGGGTCGATCTGAAGAGTCGGTGGTGCATGAGACACATGGGAGCTAACTTTCAAAAGCAGTTCAAGAACAAGAAACTAACAAAACTTTTTAAGAGGTTGTGTAGTCAGAATCAAGACAGGAAATTCGATGTTTTGTGGAAAAAGCTTGATGAAGTCACAAAGAAGAAGGCTATGGAACTAAGTACTAGAGGTGTGAATTTAGAAGATGATGAGCCAATTGCAATGAAAAATGTGGGCCTTGATGGTCCTAATGTGCGATGGAGGCCTGGTCGTTCGATCAAGTCATTTTCGGAGTGGATTGAGCATGAGCCAAAGGAGAAGTGGTTTTTGTTGCATGATGAAGGAGGTGCACGTTATGGTATTATGACTACGAACCTTGCCGAGGTGTATAATTGGGTGTTACGTGGAAGCAGAAGCATGCCACTTGTCGGGATTGTGGAATTTTACATATACCGTACAACACAATACTTTCGGGAACGTCATCCTGCAGCAAAGAATGTGTTTCTAGACCACCGCCTCGTATATGGGTAGAAATTCTTTGAGTATATGGCCAAAGCAAATAAAAAAGCCGCAGGACATCGTGTCAGGAACATGGGTGTCGCTGAGCATCGATTTGAGATCATTTGTCGGGATAAAGGCCGAAGAGGAGGCAATCATGAGAGGCACGTGCAAGAATGTGTCCTGTACAATAACCATTGTATTTGTACCTGCCACAAGCCGAGGTTATACCACAGGCCGTGTACACATGTCATAGCTGCATGTCAGGAAATTGGAGGTTTGAACGCTCGTATGTTTGTGTCCCCCTATTACATGAAGGATGCAATCTATCACACCTGGACTTCTGAGATATATGGTTTCGCCATTGCAGGGACTTTCACTAGTACTGCAGAGGGTGCTCCTGATTTCATACCCAATCCTCACCCTGACATGAAACAACAGATAGGGCGACGCAAGAATCGTTGCATTCGTAACAACATGGATGACGCCGAAGCTGGGCCAAGAATTGTCATATGCTCGAAATGCAATGAGTTCGGGCACAGCTACAAAAAATGCACTAATACACCTCAAGGAACCGTGTCGAACATACTTGAGCCAGGATCATCGAGTCACGGTCGACGCGATCGTGGAAGAACCAATGAAGTCATTTAATGATTTTTAGTTACTGTCATGGATTGTAATAACATAATGTTTGGAACCTTTCTCTGCTATGTAACTCTTGTATTAGTTGTAATTCAGTGTATGTGGAATTGCTATCGTGGATTGTAATAATATTATGTTACTATGTCATTTAGTTTGTTATTATTTTGAATTCGATGCAATGGTATGCAATGTTATGTTACTGTTATGTGCTGTTATTTTGAATTCCATGCAGTCTTATGTTAATGTATTAGTTAGTTTATACTTGGTTTATAATGTGGACTAACGATATCAATCTTTTTTTAGGGATGGATGCCCCACAGGGTTACGTGACCCCCGACCTGCTCGATGCAGCGACGGACAAGAAGCACCGGTCGTACTTCAGTGCGGTATTGGGGAGCTCCCTTGGACAGTTTCGCTCACGTGTTCCGATGGAGACGATGGCATTGGACCCTCGTTGGCTACCGAGGTTCGCTTTACGTGCTTCATTCTCTTGTTCAGATATATTCAATCTCATTAAAATTTATACAATGGTATGCTCATCGCTTTTTTTAGGCTGTGCGCTTCTGGTCTGCTCCCACTTGCTCGCATGGTCGAGGGAGACGGACCGCGTTTCAGCTACGACTTCTCTCTCCTTAGCTTCAATGGTGGATAGGTGGAGACCGGAGACACACTTTGCACCTCATCTTGGGCGAGATGGCGCCTACGTTGCAGGGCGTGTCGTACCTGCTTGGGTTGCCGTTGAGGGGTGATGCCATGGGCCCCACGGACGTCGGCCCCGGCTGGCGTGAGGACTTGCTCGCTCGGTTCGGTGCCGTCGAGCGTATCGGCAACGCACAGCGCTATAGGGAGTTTCCACCGACGTACACGGGCGGACCTCCCAAGTGGTGGATTCTTCAGTTCAAGGTGAGTAGATTCGACCGCAACCGGCATAGTTAAAAATCATATGGTACTTACTTATGTGCAACTATTTACAGGCCGGTAACATTCGAATAGGTGCCACAGAGTACGAGGTTGCGCGGCACTTGGAGGCGTACGTGCTGTGGTTGATGGGGTGGGTGATGTTCTGTAGCTCTGCGGGCAACTTTGTGCCCAAGAACCTACTGCCTTTCGCGCGTCACGTCGCCGACAGCCCACTAGAGTCGATCCCGCAGTTCAGCTGGGGGTCCGCTGTCCTAGCTGCGACGTACCGGGGACTGTGCATGAGTTGTTTGAAGAGTTCATCAGCGGAGCCCATCTTCGGGGGATGCCCGCTACTTCTGCAGCTTTGGGCCCACGAGAGGTTTCAGATAGGTCGGCCCGCGGTCGTGCACAGCCCGTACGACGCGTATATACGCGACGACGTAGACGGCCCTACAATGGGCTCTCTGTGGTGCGACCGACGACTACGTGGCTTGTTCTTCCTTGACTTATTTGGGTGTGTCTTTACTTTCTGTACTAACGGTGTAATTGAATGCTTTCGCAGTTCGCATACGCTCACGTGCAGACTAGGAAGTCTTACCCTGACTTCGTAGGCCAGTTCGACGTCCTCCGTGACGATGACGTTCGTTGGACGCCCTACTCTGACGAGGCAGTGGAGAGTCGTGCACCTGACGGGCTGTTGTCGTTGTGCGTACGCGACGCCGAGTACTGGAGAACGCGCAGCCCACTTGTGTTCGACATCTACGTCGAGGAGCACGCAGTGCACCGCATGCTCCGTCAGCTAGGCTTGTGGCAGGAGGTGGTCGTCCCTCAGAGCTTACTGCCGCCACACGTGCACCGGTTCGTGCCGACCTTGTGTATTACCGCAAAGTTATTTATTTCACATAATTCACATGCTCAGTCCACCGACAAAACTATTTTTATTTTCAGGTTTACGAGACAGGGCCAGAACGTTGGCCAGATCTGGGCACCATGTCTTGCCCAGTTCGTGGCGAAGTGGTCCACGGCCTTAGATGACCTCGTCATGGAGGGTAGGCCACATGACGATGCAGCCTGGGGTCACTACCTCCGTTGGTACCTCCCACGGACACGACTTTGTGTCTTGTCGACGCCACAGGAGTTGCCCCGCCGCACACCGTCCGTCACGGACAGTTACCCTACACAGCGAGACCGGGGGGCGTATATAGCTGTAAGTTTCTTTCCTGATTGTCGATTCCGCATTAGAAGACATCTAAGTTCATACTTCATGGCAAACTAATGCAAACTTTTTGAAACAGTATGACGTGCTCCGGCAGATCCATGCAGACGTCGTGACGTACAGCCGTACTGCCCTCATCATGGCCCCACAAGATCACAAGGCGGCGTACGACAAGATAGCGGAGCTGTGCAGAAGAGTGACTAGGTCGTTGTCGTGCCGTGACGACGATGTTGGCCATCCACCACCGCAGCCGATGTTTGTTGCCCCTACCCCGACCCCGCCATGACCCCCTCCGGTACGACCTCCGGTACCACTGTTTGCGCAGACTCCGCCGATGACCTACCCGCCGCCAGGTATTTCTTGTACAGGTCAATTTTATTAAACACGAGTTCGCCAAATATTTATGCATGTTCCGTGCAACAGGTACGCAGTACGGGACCCATGTTGGGTCATCGTCTCGTCACCCTACCTACCACCACGACGTCTTCGCTGCAGGGACATCACGGACTCGTGACGTTGAGTGGGGTAAGTGGCATTCACATACATGCAGCAGACTTGTCATGCCTGTTACAGTGTTACTTTACAATTTTAATCCATGTGATTGATTTGCAGGATATGAACCTGGCACGACCCCTGACGACAGCTACAGAGCCGGCCACGCTCCACACAGTCCACCAGGTGCAGCAGAGCAGATGGCGCAGTCCTTGTTCGCGTCGCCGCCGCGACTTGATGAGATTGGTTACTCACAGCTACAGGAGGTGCCACCCCACGAAACTCAGCAGTCAAAGGAGCCGCCAGCGCACGATGCAGTCCCTAGCCGACGTACTCGACAGGCACCCGACCCCTTTAGTCACGGGTCACGGCACACTTGGGCTGCCCAGAGAGCTGCACGCAGGAGCAAGAGGGGTCGTAGCTAGATCATAGTTCGAGAGTTGACTTGCATTAGTTCAGTGTACTTTCGTCAGCATGTATTTTATAACTTTCACCTTTGCAGTAGGCCGTGACAACACGTATGCAATCGTTTCAGATACAGATGCCTCCGTAGCCTTTTCTGTTCGACGTGACAGCACATCACGTAGCCTTTTCAGTTCTACGTGACAATACCTATGTAGCCTTTTCAGTTTTACGTGACAGCGCAAGACGTAGCATTTTCAGTTACAGGTACATTCGTAGCCTTTTCAGTTTGACGTAATAACACCTATGTAGCCTTTTCAGTTCGACGTGACAACATCTATGTAGCCTTTTCCGTTCGACGTGACAACACCTGCATAGCCTTTTCAGTACCATTTCCAGTTTGACCTGACAACTTTTTCGTTTTCAGAAGACCACTCAACCCCCATCTCGACTAAAAACACGGCGTACCTTCAAAGAACACACACAACACACTACCAGAGCGAGAGAGCAATGGCCGAGCCTGGAGGAAGGGGTCGTGGCCGCGGCCGAGGCCGAGGAGGGAGGGGTGGAGGACGTCGTAGCCACCACTTCCTCTAGGGAGGTCCTCAAGGCCCAGACATGTTTCCACATCCACTGGAGGACTTCCCGCTAGAGGGACAAGACGTCTTTGTTGGCGAACGCAAGCTTAGGCCTTACGATGATCGCACGGAGGTGTGGGCTAAGTGCCGTTGTGGTGAGTATTGTGTCGTGCAGGTGTTCGATGAGTTCATCGATGGAGGTCGTCGCTTCTACAGATGTCCTTTTTGGCTATGTGTGTGCTCAAACTCGCTCTCTACACTTTGTTCTGACATAACTCAAATTGTTTCTAAAAAGAGATATATATGCTTGCAGGATTCCACTGACATGGCATGCCGCTTCACCAAGTGGGTAGATCCTCCACACCATGCCTACGTCGAAGACTATATCAACCACTTGAAGACCAAGATCCACGACCTTGAGTGTCGCGTCACCTCTCTGGAAGACGAGGCTGACGCTAACGCGATAGTGGTTGGACTCGAAGATGATCCCATGTGCCCTAACCCCTTCTGCAGATGCCCGTACCACCCGCGGCAGCGTATGCCCCCCAAGTCTCCACCATCAGGAGGTTACGGCTACTATGATCTCGGAGGCCCATCGCAGCAGTATTCGAACCAATTCGCTTAGACGAACTTGCTACTATTATTATGTTTCTAGCATTTCAAATTACCTAAGGCAAGTTAACTGTGTAGCGCGAGTTACGCGCTACAACGAAGGCATAGCAAGTGTGTCCAACTTTATTTATGTCGTTAATCCACGCTGTCAACATTGAGAATTATGTATCCGAGTTCAATCTATGTTGCGTTTTAACTTCTGCATCACTTGTTCATGTCGTACTCAATGTAACGCTGGGATTTCAATTTAATGTAACGTATACTCTCATAATTTGTTTTTGTCTGACGTCCATAGTAAGAAAAAGAAAACAAATATTTTACGTCATAAAATAAATAAATACAAATTTACCAGTACAAATTACAATAGTTTTCATGCCCACATTAAAATAGTTTTGTAATTGCCATTTTGCTTGTACATATACTCATATTGGTTATTTAATAAATTACCATGCTCTTGTTTTTTAAAAATGCACATGGAGCAAAATAACGCCGGATGGGCCGGCATTATTTAAAAATCGCCGGATGGGCCGGCATTATTTAAAAAACGCCAAAAGGATTAGATACCGCCAGGCATTATTTAAAAAACGCCAACAGGACTTAAATACCGCCATGGGGAATTAAAAAACGCCGGCCCATTCAGCGTTTTTTAAATATCGCCGGATGGCCTGGCGTTTTTTATTTTTCGCCGCTCCAGCCAACGGTTTGATGACAGGGGTTCAAATCCGGTGGCAGACAGGATGCCACGTCACTAAACCGCCGGATAGGGCGGCGTTTTTTAAATACCGTCGGATGGTCCGGTGGTATTGGTATATATTTGCAATTTTTTGAATCCTCTATTTATTTCTGCAAAAAATAAATTAAATAAATAAATAAAATAAAAAAAATTCGTCTCCCGGTGTACTCGTGGGATGGGGATAAAAAGATTAGCGCGAGGTAAAAAACATGGAGTGAGATTAGCGACCGTCAGCCCGCCTGCGTGGTCCAGCCTGCCTGGTGAAGGAGCTGATCAGGCCGTCCATGAAAAACGATCCGACGGTATAAAGCTTGTAGATAAGTAACACCCCTGGAAAATAGGTACAACCCGTCGAGGGCCAGGTACCATCCATGTCACCAGAATATTTTTGACTATATCTATACATAATATTAAAGCCAATAAAGATTCTTGGTCCGTCCTGACAGGTGGACCCTACCTGTCAGGTGTCCAACCCTCCACATCCTGTCCATAGCAATGAAATCGTTCTGACATGTGGGCCCCCGGTCAGCGCTACGCCTCTTTGCGCCGGGTCGCATGCTTCACTCGCCCCGCGTGGTTCCTCTGTTGCCAACAACAGAATCCGAATACGATTGAATGTCCTCAACAAGAGACGGCCCTATAACTTTTCGGGCAGCTCTGGTCAAATTCAGCCCAACAACAATGAAAATACAACAAAACATACAACATCTATGATTTTTAATACCTAGGGATAAAAGCGGGACGTATATTATCCACCGGATAATCCGTCCCGAGAGGTTCAGAGACTAAATGAAACGTCCGATATCTGAATCTGAACGATTAATATCCGATCTGTATCTGTATCCGGAAACTAAAAATTAAATATTATTATGCATACGAGGCATATATCAATATCCGGCGCATTTTGACACTACCCGTATCCGAACCGAATCCGAAAAACAAATAATTATATCCGTCCGTATCCATGTATATCCGTCCGTATCCGATATGGTTTCATGACTATTGATACCATATCGTTATTTAGCTTTGTACAATTCTCCATATTTGACAGAGCAATCAAGAACAGATGGAGAGGAACCTGTAAGAACAAAGGGAGACCAGAACACGAGAACAGAGGGAAGGCATTGATTCGCCCAGACTAAATCCGTCCCAAGACGGATTAGAGTCAAAAAAATCCCAAAGATCTCGAGACCCACGGATCAGGACCCATCAGAAATCAAGCAGCGAGACCTGCTGCTCCTGCCGATCCCCACCGGCTCATCGACGATGGGCAGGGAGGACTCTTTCGTTGGTGGTTTCGCCTTGCCAGAGCCCGAGGGCCACTCTTCTCCGGACAGACGGCGGCGGGGCTCTGGCGTCGAGCGGGCGAGGGAGCGTCCGCAGGCAGAACCACGAGGCGCGGGCATCGGGCAAGGGGGCGAGCGATCGAAGGCGGCGCGAGGGGGAAATGACTGCGTGCTTAGGGCACCAGACCATCGGGACGGTGCCTTGTGGCCGGTTCTGCTGGGCCAATAATATGGCCCAATTAAAATAACTCGTGGGGATGCACTGATATAATAAAATGAGCCCAAGATATTGCCCCTTTTCACCAGACCACGGTTTCAGCAATGAATTTTTGGCACACGAATGCAAGGACACAACTAGAAAGAGTTGCAAATATGTATTGTAAATAGTGTAATAAAAGGTATTATAGTTAAAATCATTTTCTAAACCCTTAAAAATAGTATTATTTGCATGTTTTACCATGGCGACACAAGTGTTTATGCAAAACAAAGGATGTGGGGCCGTAAAAGAAGAAAGTGGAAAGAAAAGTTTAAATCTAGGTTTGAGGGGACTTAGCCGCCAAATCACGATATTATCTGATCGAGTGATGCAATATGATCTGACAGGTGAGCATTACTTGTGCCTTAAGTGGGTTTGAGGGACCTAGCAGCTTTTGGGCCAAACAAATGCACCTTGATTCAATCTTAAAATGCTAAAGCTTCTTTATTTTATTCATAATTTTTTACATTAATCCATTGTTTATCCATTAGAATATTTTCAATTACTCCCTATGTCCTAATTTATAGGTCATTGACTTTTTTGGCATTCAGTCAAACCGGGTCGTCTTATTCAAAATATTTTACAATTATCATTTATTCAAATTGGGACGGAGGGAGTAACAAAAAATTAAAGAATAAATTCTTGCCACGTGATTGCGCAACTCCAGAAGTCTCTCGAAGCTCTTTGCGCTCACTTCTGACACCACGGGAAGGTAAGAGAGGAAATGGCGATAAATATTTTAATTTAAAAGAGAGGAGAGAGAGAAAATGATGGCAACAGATTTTTTACGGTGGAGATAAAATTTATTTAGTGATTTTGTTAGGGTTAGGGTGCCCCTGATTTCGTGCATGAGGCCAAGCAGGCTACCTAGGTCCACGTTTAGTCAAGTATAAATATAATATAATGATGTATTGGATTCTCCCGTTACGACGTATGGTCACTTTTGCTAGTATATACATATGCATGTATATACATATATATAAATATACACTAATTAGTTATAGCGGAATGAACCGACTCTCACACATCCTACACAACTAACGCACACATGCATGCAGTTCATTCCATTTCACTAGTTTTTTATGATAATTTTTTATTTAAACATCCAATCCCGCGGACGTTTGACATCCATTGTGACTATATTTTTTTAAAAAAATTTAAATTCATAAATTTACGCTTTTAGATTAAAAGTTCTATAACTCAGTAGAGTAGTTCCTAATAAACAATTTGACGTGGTATCTTCACCGACGAAAATGAAGAGGGATGAACAATAGCATAAACAACTTTTTTGAATCCAATTGCTTGCAGAGTTGGCAACTATTGCATTTTGTCCTATTCTGGATCTATATGTAGCATAAATAAAAAATAGATGGGATCATAAACTTCTCGTCAGTTGGCATCTGCATGTTTTAATATGGAGGCCATAAACCATTTTCTTCATGCCGCTATTGGAGCATAGATACACGTATAAATCAGCATAAAGGGCGCAGTGATAGAGTTGTTCAACACAAAATCGATTTTAAGTTATTGCACTTAACATAAACATTTCGTCATAAACTTATTTGGGATTTAGACTATCATAGAAAGCACTTGTTTAGTGCACAGTTAGCCAAAATATAATCCCAACCATCTGATGTATAATCCTACATAATATTTAACTAGCATAAAATGCTACTGTCCAGTGCATAACAAGTGATCCGGTTGTGCGTAGTGGTCTTGGCATGAGCTATTCGTCTGCAAAGATGCAAGGATGTCGCAGAACCCTTTCCTCGCTACGGCTTTCCGCTGCCTGTCACTCATCCATATGCTTACAAGAACATCACGATGGTTGCATCTCACATTAAACCTCTAAGGATAATGGATAAAATATAATAAAAGGGGGTATCAGACAAAATGTAGAATATTGTGCTAGTAGTATCTGAAGAATGCATTGTGATAAAGGGCATATAAATTATCTATGCATATGCATCTGATCATAGAAAACAACAATAAAAGACTTTTGGTACATCATATATTAGGATAAACTACAATTATCACATCATAATGAAGAACCACAAAATAATTATCTGAGCCAAGAATATACATCTAGTATTCGTTGCTAGACTGCAGGAAAATCAAAAGCATTGGTAGGCATAAATGGTGCAATGGAAGGCATAAAAAGGCTGGGATATGCATAAATAGAAGCATGAATACTAAATAGTGCAATGGTAAGCATAAAACTAGATTTAATGATAAGGAAGCATCACATGCATATCAATACCAGGTTTTAATCATATGGCTTGACAACAGAATTTTAGAAATTGTGCAAGACGTAGAACAAATCACACGGTGGGATGGAAATCACATGACAATGTACAATTGCAAATGTAGAAAAATGGGAGTAGGACAATATCGCAAGCATAAAAGCTCAATGGGTCAATCATAAATAAAAGTTGAGTTTGTTTCTTGTCCAAATGTTGGGAACTCAAGACCTTATTCTGGACATTAAATATCCAAAAAAGCGACAATGCTCATGTATACAAACGGTGCAACTATAAGAACATACTGGCTTGACCATAGAAACATCATTGTTTTCAATAGAAGTTGGGAACTAACCTCTTCTAGACAATTTAATGTCTCTGTTGCATAAAAATAGAAGTCTGTAGTCGTAAATTTTGAATTGATTACACAAAATGCGGTGGCTGCCGACCCTGCAACCAATCAAATTAAAAAAAGTTGTAGGTTAATAATTATACCTGGCATAAATTGAGTTGTAATAGGCAGCAGTTACAAGCATATAACTGTGGCAAGAAGGACAAAAAATGGAGCACAAAATGACCTACAATCAATCAATGATGCATCAAAACAAGGGACCTTGGCTTTAAATTTCTATGCAAAAAGATTCAATTTTCATGCAGATGGCTCCTACATATTGCTATTCCAAAAGATTTCAAACAAAAGTGTCTAAATTTTGGGCTAGATAACAACAATACTAGGGACCATAATCCACCACAGCACTTGTCTAGCTAGCATTGCTAGGGATAAGTGCAATGGAAGTTGTAACAAAAATCACCAAAGGCAACCAGCCAACCAGTACCTCAGCTTGCACATGACAAAATAAGAAAAAAATTGCTCCTACTGGTCTCTTAATTACAGCTTCATAGACGCAAACACACCATGATCATAAAGCACTCCTCATGACCAAAACATGGAATAACCATATGGATTTGGGCATGTGGCTAGAGACTTTCGGATAAATTCATTCACTAATGAACCAAAACAAAAGAGGGCTCAGTTACTTTCGATTTCTATGCCAGTTCATAAGAAGGTGAAGACATGTAACAACTAAATTTCAGTGGCCCTTCTATTGAGCATAAAAACTTGCCTTGGAAGGCATAAAACTACTACTGACAAGTCATAAAGCAGTGAAGAGCATGTGACAAATAACTTTTATGACTCCTGTTGGGCATAAAGAACAATGTGAATGCCATATTTAGCTTTAGGGTGGGTTGGTTGCCAATTATGTTGAAGGATGGAGTTCTCAAATGAAAAGCAATGCCATAGGCCAAGCATGTCAATTATAAAATCCTATGGCAAGTAGTGATGTAAACTAGACAAAACCTGGTTTACCCAATAATGCATCTCATCTGATGCTCACACAGAGCAGAATAAGAAAGTGGAATGAAACAGCTTAATGTAAATAATTACTTAATTTATAGAAGAATTGAAGGCATCCCCACTAATTGCTCTAGAACTCCAGTGATTATAACAATCAAATCAGGGGAGATTAGTTTGTAAAAAGGAATGCAAGATGGGGGATTCAGCATAATCCTTGCTGGTCGCACCATTTATGGTTCGGTTGAGAGCTCCAATTCCGGCTCCGATGCAGTTGCAAGCATTTGAGAAGAAAACATTGTAAATATGTATGGATTATACAAGCCCTAACTTCTCAAATCAAAACAAATCATGTCATAGGAGCAAGGAGGTTGTCTAACTAGAATCAACAAAATAGATGGATCATCTAAGGCACACTGGCACAGAGGGAATTCAGCATCTAAATGCAGCACTAATCCGGGGGCAGAGGAAATAGCATCGAATGCGGTAAATGATTTGGGCTCAAATTATATTAACTATTCTGGTCACTGATTCACTCTTAATAAATAAACAATGGCATCTAGGAGAATAAATTAGAATTTTAAAAATGAACATATAAATACATCGCATACAAACAATTGCATAAAGGCATAGAAACAGCGACGGGAAAGCATAAAAAACCAAAATTGCCGCTATGAATAATACATCTAAGTAATTCATTTGGTTCAATGGAATAAATAAAAGTTATAGCAATCATAGAAAATTATAAAAACAAGTTGAGTAGCATCAACATTGGCAGAACCGTAATAATCTTACCCTGAAGAACTGCTAGCAGTACAACTTGCATGTCAATTGAAGCCAGTCAGACTGAATAAAGACGAAAAAAGGGCAATAAAAGGTGATGTTGCGTCCAATTGCTGCTGCTGCTTCCAAAAAAAGAAGCACAATAGCCAAGCAAGCTGCTGCGCAGTTGCCAAAACCAAGAACTAAAAGTTGTTGTGCTGCTGAAGGAAAACAGAGCACAGGCAGAAATGCATCACATTGCAAGCTGATCATTGAAAGGCTAGTTCTGCTCTACTTCTACTTGGTGATAGAACAGGCAAAGGAACCGACCTATGTATCAGTAAGGCAATCACATACTCAAGACAGGTAATAAAGATGTATAAGAAGTTGTGGTGAGAGGCGTAAAAATCAAAAAAATATGCATCATCCATGTGCTTCATGCTACTGGAGGAGCATTTTTCCAGGTGCCATTTCTGCAAAGAGATTGGACAGAATTATTAGGGATCCTTTTTCATTGAACTTGTTGAGAAGTCAGGACAGAATAACTGTCTACATGTGATGGCATGCATTGTGATTCAGACGTGTCTGGTTAGTATGCCATGCTAAAAGCATGATAAACACGATTTAGTTGTTATGCTAAAAGCATCATTTTATATGCATCAACTTCTAGTTCTCAGAACCATCATGTCAACATGCGAGCAGCACCTGGCATATAAATACCTGAAGTAGAAAAGCATAAAAAACATCCATTTCTACATTCAAAGAAAGCAGCCCTGAAGAGCAAAGAATCAGAGATTGGGAGTTGAGATTTGAAAATCGGGCAAGTTAATTTGGAATAGAGAATTATCGACACACATAAATAAGCAAAAGGGCAATATCTCGGAGACCACAACAAACATCTGCTTCTACATCTAGGTCATCACCACCTTGCATCAGAAAGGCTAAAAAATAGTGCAATGGTAGGCATTGATATGCATAAATAGTGCAACGGTAATCAAATAGTGCAATGGTAGGCATAATAAGTGCAATGGTAGGCATAATAGTGCCCCGATAAGACCTGCGGACAAGATAAGAACCGTTCTCATGTAGGTATAGAAAAATCGAAATCAATAAAATCCAAAATAGCCTACCCTGCTGTGAGAAGTAGCAGCACGGAGGCATAATCTTCCTACATAGACTAGTCTGTGCTCCTCAATTCACGTGGATTTGAATCTCATATGGCCCTCAGTCTTGGTCTGCAAGAGAGAAAAACAATGATTTTTTGCCTGCAAGATCGAAACAACCACAAATATCTGGAACTAACCTGTACTGGCTCCAATTGTTGGGTCAGTCCCTGGATCTCGAATGAATGCCCGGAGTGCAGAGGATGCTTGTTTGGTTGTGGAAGACGATCTCCATGGCTTGCCGGTCGTAGAAGATGCCAGATAGGGCGTGCTTGCTAGAATTCCACTTCTCAGGCATCCGAACATTGCTGTGTAGCCTGGCGAGGCAGCGCAAGGCGGTGGGGAAGGAGCGGCCGGCTGCACGGGGAGCGCTCATCGCCGCGCCGGCGCCTATGCTCCCCATCGATGACCTCTCATGGACTGGATCTGAGAAGGGGAGAGAGAGCAAAGATTTTGTGAGAGATTGGTGGCCGGTAGCGGTTGAGAATGGATCGATAACGGACGGGAATTGAGTGCGGCGGCGGGATCGCCGGTAGCAGGCGAGGACGCGTAGGGTTTGGGGGCCGGAGCGAGGGTTGGTCACGGCAGCGGGGTCGCTGTCCGCTGCGCCGGTATCGGACGAGGACGGGTTGGGGCGCGGGGGAGACGACGAAATGGAGGCAGCAGGAGAGATGGATCGACAACGCACCGGGGTTGGTCGTGACCGTGGTGTCACCGTCCGCCGCAAGGTCGCCAGGCGACGACGGGTTGGGGGCGGCGGCCGGGGTTGGTCACAGCCGCGGGGTCACCGGGCGACGGTGGGTTGGAGGCAACGGCCGGGGTTGGTCGCGGCCGTGGGATCTCCGTCCACGGTGGGGTCACTAGGCGACGGCAGGTTGGGGGCGGCGGAGCAGACGACAAAATGCATAGGGTTCGACAGGGGGTGGAGGCGTGGGGGGTGACGACGGTTGACCGGCAGGGGTGGCGCGGGTTGGGTTTGGTTCGGTGAGGGGGATTTGGGTGGTGTGGCTGGGCATGGACCGGGGCTTCAATTAGTTACTAGAACCCATGGCACGGCGTTGCCTCGCCTTTTGCTACACTGAACCAGCTATATTTTTATTGCAAATCTAAAACTGTTTTTTGTCATGTGTAAGGTCCAAGTGTTAAAAAACTGAAGTAATGGATCACAGTAGCTCTTAATCCATACATCGCCGCTAACTATCTGAGATGTTTATGTGCTCTAATAAGTGATTGACTGTTAAATGTGGCAGTTATGTTATAAATAAGTATGAGAATTAGAATAAGGGACAAGGAAAGTAAAAAACTCTATTACACAATAAAATCAGTAGAGCACCTTCAACTTGTTGGTTTAACCCTCAGAAAATGGGTTGCTATTGCAGTATTGCTAATACAGGAGGGTAGTAAAGAGACCATCATGAGATAAACAGTTCCTGGTCTCTTGGACAAACATTGCACTTCCATATTATTTTAAGTTAGGAAAAAAATTTCCGATCTGCACAATAGATTGTCCTATTCCATGACTTAGAACATTCAAAACTAAATACAAGACTTTGGCTGTAACTTCCTATCTCGACTGCCACAATAACTTGCTCCGTGGAGGGCGAGTCCAGATCCTAGAGCATCCAAATATAGAGGATGGTCATGGCTGGAGGTGGGGCCGAGTCGAGCGAGAGAGCGATAGTGAAACTGTAGAGGTCTGGTAGAAAATACTTGTATTTATCAATTGAACCGTTGGTTCTGGAACCTCATGCCTATCACTCTGAAATAGCGTAAGTCTGCGAACCTCTTGTTTCTCAGTGAATACTCGAGAGTTTTGACGAGGTCCTCGAAATATGTTTGAAATAATGATAGTCAGGTAAACAGCAGTTTATCGCACTTTGATTTGAAGCCATACTTACCAATGTTTAGAAGCAGCATCATGAATGATCAAGTAACATAGTAGTATGACAGAAAAAAAGATCCATAAAAAAGAAGCAAAGAAGAATGCAATGCCATCATTTTTAAGTCAGCAGTCGTGTTGGCATGCCATGGAAAGGTAGATTAGCAATTGTGTATTGACAGCTGCTCAGAACCTTCCTTGAAGCATTGTATCATTGGAAGGGGAGAAAACCCAACGGAAGAACCAGAGCCATTGTGAGCAACCAGGACTCAAGGAGCTTACCAGATTTACTTGGTTAAGCTTGGTTCATTTGCTGCGCGTGAATCCACATCGTGGCATCACCACGCAAAGGCAAACGAGCGAAGCAAAGACTTAGTTCGCTGGCAGTATCAAGTACAGGATAGCTTACATTAATTGAGATAACTGGTCATTGAAGGTACCGATGGTGGTTTAACGTAGGACCTATGCTGAGTAAACAATTTGGATGTAGGTGCATGTATATTTGGCATGGTCTGGCAATGAAATGAGATGTAGAACAATAGCGGTTGGTTCCCTTACCTCAAATGAAGAAGGTATTTTGGAAGTGATCTCATGAAGCTGATACAGAATAGTTGAATGAGATATCGGTAGCTCTATTGTTGTGGCACCTAGCTTCAGAATAGTTGAATCAGATATCATAACATATTGTATGTCATGACTAACCTGAGAGTGTTATTCAGTAAATTATGTATACACCTCTAATTTTCAAGCTGAACATTTGAAGAACAAGAAATAAAAGAAAACCCACATGTAGTATTTAATAAAAATGTTTCTGGTGGCAGTACGGTTCCATAGCATGTAGTATTTTATCAGTCAAGTACTGATTGTCTTCTTTCTGTTCTAGCTCATCTTATGCCTATACTTGTGATGCTCAATTGTGAATTAATATTCAATAAGAATTAGGCAGGCAATATATTTCCTGCCAATTTGGCTGCATGAAAAAGAATAGCTAAAGGCATAATATCAGGTAGTGAGGTGCTAATCTGCAGTTTAAATAAAAATGTGGATGGCTCTGGAATTGCGGCATGGCCCTTCAATCACAATATACTTTTAGGAAATCAAGGTGCACCGTCGTGCCACCCAAGCATGATAACATGAACCCGCACATCATGTAAACAACATAGAAAGCACATATGAGGATTCGGTAGTTGGAAAACCATGAAAGCACATGCTGTAAACAGGCAAAAGAGGAAACACCTGGTAGGCAGCAACTCCGTCATGCTGCACATCACTGCCAGAGTTGCCGGCATCTGTATGCGCGATGCGCTAATGCTGCTGTACGCCCTCTAGGATGCCGCTTGTAGCTGCGGACGCAGCTCCGCTTGTGCACCCTCACTGCACCACCTGGACGTCCACTCCTGCGGCGGTGCGGCCTGTGTGTGGCGACTAGCGACTATGCTTAGTCTGCTCGTGCGCCGTCACTGCACCCGCAGACATCCAACATCCACTCCTGCGGCCTGTGTGCGGCGACTGGGCTTGGCCATTCAAAGCCATGGGACGGTGGCATTGGCACAACAGCACGTGCTGTGGCTAGGGGCACTCGACCTCCAGAAGACCAACTCGGGCTTGAGCTCCAGGGGAGGCAAGGGCAGCGTGGATGGCTTGTCCGTCTGGTGGCATGGCAAGCATGAGCAATCAGACACATGGAGAGCACAACGGTGAGCACGAGTCCAGTGCTTGCCTTCCTGCCCAAATATAGAGGGGATGAACACCAGCGACGCCTATCCGCCATGGAATCGACGAGGGGACGGAGGTTGTGAAGTGCAGCAGCGCAAGCGTTGACACGGATTGGATACCAGAGAAGAGGGTCCAGCAGCAGGGCGGGGCGGCAGGGCCGCATCCACAGGGGAAGGGCAACGGAGAGACGGGCGGGTGAGGCAAGGGCTGTGGGTGAGGGCGGCTGGGTGGCTGACCGTAGGTAGGCTGGCGGGCGGCTGGGTGGCTGACCGTAGGTAGGCTGCAGAGGAACAAACACGTGCGCCTTGCCTCGTGGCGCCTCGCGTGGCCGTGTCCGCAGTCCCACGCAGCTCACCTTCGTGGGCTGCCGGTGCCGGGATCCGACGGAAGAAAGGGGCTGCGACGGAAGAGCGGGGTGGATTGCCGATGGGGGAGGCGGAGCGAGTCGCGGTCTCACCTCGCGGTGGCTGCGGTTCGCAGGGTCGCCGTAGGTGGGGGAGGGATCCGGTGCGGCGGCGAGTGGGTCGGCCGAGCAAGGCGACGGCCGAGGCAGTAGGGCGTCGGGCCTCGGGCGAGCAAGTTCTCGAGGGTTCGCGGCTAAAAGGGTGAGAGGCCCGACTCAACGCACTTCGGACGGTCCAGATTGCGAGTTGTGCAAATCAACGGTTATCGGATTTACGGATTACGTGGATACCCTACCCAATTGGAAAAGGGCCCCAAGATTCGTCTATTGAAGATTGGGAGCCCAATATACGTTGTACAGTGTCAGTTGCGACTTTCGCGCGCTGCAGTGGTCGCAACTGTGATGCCCCTAGCATCTCAAAGGCACTAACACAGATTTTAACCCATGCTAATGATAATTTATAACTAAATCATGGTTAGAGCGAAACAAGAACCAGTGAAGAAATCACTAAGTCAAAAAATTTCTATAAAAAAAAACAAAACCTCGCGTTGGTTGGTTGGGTAGTTCAAATCTTATTAGTTTTTAAGCAAAATATTAAATACAAAAGTTTTGGTTTAATTTATGTTTTTCAACTCTACTATTATGACCATATTCGAAATCACATGGTGGGCGTTCCAAAGTTCAAGTCAAAACCATCCATATTTACCGAAGTTCAATCTGAAATTACTTTAGGATTTTACTATAGCACTTCAAAATTTACCTGACTGTGAAATGAACCTTTCAAATTCATCTTACCTTGATGTGATTGGAGTTCATTCGAATCTCCAAAATTATGAAACAAGAAAGACTCTACATGAACTGAAACTGCTGTTTGACCAAACTTATGAATATATTTATGCTTATATTTCAAAACCTGTTGCTGATCTAAACCAAACTTTCTACACCAAACTAGCAGAGGACTTAAAGTGAACAACTTTGGTATTTGAACCAATGACATGCACAGAGGTTTAGATAGGGTTTTGGGTCATTTATCTTAATATCCTAAATATGCCAAATTCTGACCGGTGAGATAAATTCAAGTTTCATTTAAACAAAATTCCTTATCATGCAAAATTTTATGTATAAAAGTTGTATATTATGAAAAACTAAACAACATTCATATAATACACTTAGTATGAAAATGGCCACAAATAGTCCAACTAGAATTTATAAATTTTAAGGTTCAGTCGCTCAAACTAAGGACGGCGTGCTAAGTTCAAATTTAAGCCACAAATTAGTACAGAACATTATATCAAAATATATAACAAAGTTGTAGAGGAGAAAATTTGGAACATTTATTTTATTTTGATCTTTTCCAAAATCGGACTCTAAGTTGATAAAAACGCGAAATATAAAAAAAGGTTTTCTATAGTCAAACTGGGATTTTTCTATAGTTTATCAATCATCTTTCTGCCTACCTATGAATTGAATGTTCAAATATGTGCTTAATATTCATGCATCTCATTCACTGCATTATAGATGTCATTCATATAGTGACGTTTATTGCAGATACGTGATCCAGAAGCAAATGTGTGGAGCTGCATCAAGCAACGGAGGTCCAGAAGACCAACTAAGACCCGCTCACGACTTAAGGACCCATCAGTCGTCTTTGGATGGAGGAGTTGTCAAAATAATCAAGGGGTTGCCTGGAGCAAAGCCTCACAACCCGACAAACTAACTTTAGATTAGTTTGTTCAAGTTATTTCAACAACAAAGGTAGACCCCTTAGGCATATACACCAACTTAGTTAGTCTCACCATGCTTAGACGGTAAAAGACGAGTGAAGATATTCACTCACGAGATGATAGGACTCAAAATGTTTTACAAAAATATAAATGCACACGCAATATGATATGATACGATGAAAAGATGAGACCGGGCGGAGATATAGGTATATTACGATGAAAAATGATATGGATGATTTGGTAGACACCGCCCGAGTCGGTTAAAGCCCATTCGCTATTCGCCTGCTAATCGGCATAACATTGCTAGAGTGCTTATCTGGAAAGTAGGACCGGTGAAAGTCTTATTTGTGCCATCCGAAGAATGGAGACTTGTTCCTACCATAGGGCCTAGAGGCACTTGACTCATGGGAGGGCTGAGCTGGAACACCGTGTTATCGCTCTATGGAGGCTAAACCTAAGGAATGGCGGGTCGGAATTGAACTTGAGATGGAAGTAGTGGAGATGGGAGATATATGTGGAACGCGTTGGCCAGTAAGCATATACCCAGGTATGATAGTTATTTCCGGAAATTAAAATCGATTCAAATCGCTGATGCTCACTAGGTGTGAGAATGCCAATATCGCACACGGGCAACGTAGTAATAACTTTAATATCAAATTTATTTAATCATGCTTTTAATTTTACATGCTTGTACTTGTATGTTCATATTTCTGTAAGTCACTTAATGTTGCCATATATATTGGAATGATGAGATATATGAATTTTGGGATCATGTTTATAACTATGATGAACCAAATGAGGCTTATTATTTAACGATAAATGAAACTCGAAAGTAAGGACTCACTCCTAGTAAGCTTATGTGAATTAGAGTCAGGTCCACAAAAAGCCTTGTATACTTTCAAATATGTCGGACTGATACCGTCCTCGGGTTAGTACTACGAGTACCCCACGTACTCATCGTTTGTTGTTGATATTTTTTGGTACTTGTCGGTTTGTGATAAGGATGATAACTGTGGGCTTGATGTTGTGCTTTGATGTTTTATTTCCGCTGCACATTTACACCTATATAATTTTACGTATCCGCTGCGAGATATTTTGAAGTTTTATTTCTAATATGATTGTACATCATTTTGAGCAAATGTTTTGTAACTAATCAAGCTATGTTTATATGAAATGCTGGGTTGTTGTAATAGTTGTGGCTCTTTCGAGGGCTTAAAGTGTATGATGTCGGCATCCGTGGGTGATGGTTAGATCGAGTGCCCTTTTGGGTAGCTCGACGGACGACGAGTTTAGTTCGGCCTAAGTGCACTACGAGTCATGTGGTGGCAGGTGTACTTAGTTCGGATTAAATCGGCAGTTCCGCCACAGCTGGTATCAGAGCTGATCATACACGAACAACAATTATAACAACTTTTTTTTGATTTCAAAAACATATTTTACAAATCCTTTCGAAGTATTTGAGAAAATGAGAGATATCATGTATATGCCCATTATAAGGATGATATAATATATATATGTGGCATCACTGACTTGTCTGACCTATATACCAACTCATGTGCATATTCAGCGCTTTGGAAAACAATGCTTCGGCCATAGCAATCCCTAGTACTGGTGGTGCGCTTTTGGAATTTGCGATCCATTGTGAACCTTGCATACATGATGCATAGATAAAGCTCTTTAAGGTTGGTAGGCATGCCGCAGAGTTTTCATGCCCACCACACTTATATTTGGTTTTGGATCCATCTTGTGGACCATCCCCAGTATTGATGGAAAGTCAGGTTTTGAGAAGAAGATGCCGCGGCCCACTCAACGTTGTCCACACAGCGTAACAAATCGCGTGGATGCCACACTAGGTGGTAATGTATGAGCATACATTTTTCTTATAGATACACTAACTACGAAATGTATAGCAAGAACGACTACAACTCGGCTAGTTGCATGTAGGGAGAGTTCGTGCATATATACCACCAGAATATCGTTAGCTATAAAAGTAAGGATTTGTGAGGATGAATAGGACGACCATGCATCATGTCATATTGTCTCATCTCATCCAACACGTGTTACCATGCATCATGTCATATTATCTCATCTCATCCAACATGTCTTGCTCTTTGTTTGATTGAAAGTAGCTAGATTCATGTTGTATGTATACGTGTGATGCTATTGTTTTGATGTGTGGTTTAAATTGCAAAAAGAATTACCTGAAACTTTGTGTATGAATCTTGTAATACACATAGTTTGTGACAATTCTTTTAGACATCACTTACTCTAAATATGAAGGGTCTAACAAATATAAACCAAATACGTTAAATATGATGTTCAGCCCAAAATCAGCCCTTTACAAAGATTTCAGGTTTAAGACATGTATTACACTCTGTTAGTAAAAACACTATATTTGGAAGGTGTAGAGAATGATTAGGTGAACGCTTTTTTAATTCTTGACCCAAGAAGAAAACGCTTGTGGAATGGGTTTATGGCTCGATGAAACAAGGACAAAATCTGAATGAAAAGAAATCAGCATTTAAATTTGAACTTTGAGCAGTTTTGCCATAAAACCTACCTGTACTTTGTATAAGAAACTTGTAGAATTGAAGGTTGAGATCATTTTAGTATATAACTCTATCTCTAAAAATGCTTAGATTGTCAGATACCAACCTACATGTGTCCTAGTTACAAATCTGCACATATGTGACCTTCAGTTAAAGATTTTGAATTCTGTGTTGATCCAAATATTTTCGAGGGACACTTTCTATATAAAAGTTGTAGCTAGTAACTCAAAAAACAACTTTTCTATATTGACTTTGTTACAAAAATGCATGTAAGGATGTCCTACAATCACTTTAAGTCAGAATTTCAAATCTGGGCAGCGAGTGCTAAGCTTGCAAATTTAAATTCTGGACATGATATAAATAAAATCAGCTAATGACCATTTGAACAAAGTTGTAGCACATGAAATAGGTAACAACTTTTCTATTTTGACCATGTCTTGAAAATGCTTCTAACTGGACCAAACACCTGACTCTAAAACCAGACTCAAATCTGGACAGATTAGACATTATCTTAATAATCTGAAGTTTCACCTATTTTCAACTCACAACTGGTGGAAACATTCTATATCAATGTTGTAGGAAATTTCAAAATGAAAGACTTTGATTCTAGGACGGTTTCTTCTTTGATCTATAGCAGAGTTAGTGCGGAACTTTAAGGCTGGACCGATTGCACCTAGGTAGAAATCTGAATATTTGAACCACATAGAAGTAAAACCAATAAAAACTTTATATACCAACGATGTAGAGTATAAAATTTCGCATGACTTTCCTATTCTGAGTTTCCGCAAATCCAATAAGCTACCTCCTGAAAGTTAATTGCAAACTGTATACATTAGAATCCAAGATGTAAATCATGCGTTGGTATTGTGATAGTCTCATCGTTCGACAGGTTTCTTGAACTCATAGATATGAACCGAGGTCATTCATAGGTTTTGGATCCAAATTGCTGCTGAGCTAAGCTTGTTGTCCTCAACAAAGTTATCACAAGAAGAGAGTCTGAAGCAAGACAAAGCTAAAGAGCACTCCAATTACATGGCCTTCGTTCGACATCTGCGACTCGAGATTAATATGCTGAAGGGATTTGTCAAGCCTGAAGATTAAGTCAAGAGCGTTTATACATGTCGGTGATTAGGTGTTCGTTTAGAAGGATCCCATGACCCTACATACAATGCACAAGCCTATGCAATACCAAAAGCGTTCACCCTACATACAATGCACGAGCCTATGCAATACCAAAATCGTTCAAGAAGATTGCTCATCACCTCATCGCTGAAGCAACAGGATTCTTCTCCAATTGACTCCAAGACACGCAGCGTCAACTTCTACACTGCCACAACAAGTTGAAGCTCCACCAAGACAATAAGAAAGAGTTTAGAAAAAGCCACGACCAAGAGTTAACCATTGTTTACTTATCTCTAGGCAAGGCTTTAGAGTTCACTAGAGATGAAAGGGAAATGCATTCCAGATCATCCTCGACTCCAACAATGTTCTCAAATTTGGTGCCCGATAAAGACTATGGTGCCTTGGTGTCTCCCATGTGAAGCGCCTGCTACATCAACATAGCGGAAGGAGGGAAATAGTTTTTGATCGAGACATTCGAATCTTACGATTTGCAAAACAAAATGGGTATTAATTAGCATAGTAATAATGCAGCACAAACCTTTATTATCTGAACTTGTGACACATATAGTTCATTGTGCCCTCATACTCCAAACTCTTTGGAATCAACTCTAGTGATTCATGTATTTCCAACCATTACTACTCTTGTGTCCAAGCTCCAATATGCCATGCATTTCAAACTCTTATAGTCCACATGTTTTAAGCTCTTGTCAATTCATGTACTTCCGAATCTATGTAATCACCACAACTCAAGAGTTGGTGGTCCAAATGTTTCTCATTCTCATGATTTCCTATGGTTCTGACATTTGAAATCCATGTGTTTTCACCTCTTTGATTCATATCACTCATACAATTAAGTTCATGTGCTCCAAGCTCCTATATTATATAAAAATCCTTGTTCACTCCTTGTCATGACGTAGTATTGTTCAAAATACTGTAACCGATACGGTTGGGCCACTCTTGTTGTGATGCCTCCTTGGGTAGTCTTGGGTGCCTCGATGGAACCTAGGGTCCCGAGTGTACACCCGACATCGAGTAAACCACTAGGTTTGCACTGGCATTACGACTTGCAAAGGCATGTCCATTGCTTCAATTGTGAAACATTCATATCCACTTTCTATCGCTTTGTTGACCTTTCTACATCTGATTCGTGGAAATGATCAACTCCATTTCCGCTGCCTCGTTATATCATTTCATTGCTTTGTTTCACAGTGCCTTTCTTGATATGTGGGATTGATCCATCTCAACCCCACAGCTAGTTCATACCTTTTTATTGCCTTGCTTGCCCTCACCATCGTTGATTTGTGGGAATGAATCAACTTTGTTCTCACCCCTACCTTCTTCTTGTTGAACTTTATCTGGAACAGGTGAACTTCTAAATCATTATTTGCACCAACATATTTTTTCCAACTGGAGTTCATCTTCATGCCATCCTTTCATGACTTATTTTCTTTCTCTTTGAAATTATCCTCAAAGGTGAGCTTACTAACTTTTCTAATCGTTCATTAGTAAGCACACGTCATCTACTAGGGGTTTTCTTGGTCAGATCTGACCAACGAAAGTAAACTTACAACCCATCACCTTGTCTAGGTGAATATGGCCTATGTTGTCCCTCATGTACCCTTCTTATTGTGATGGGTAGGACGTGCTATACTTCACCACATCTTACCTTTTGTAGGTATTCATACTTGATATCTTATATGTGTACACAATCCCTATCAAATAAAATGAATGTGTCTCTCAAAACGCATCCATTGACATTTCTTTGAATCGCATGGTTTTGCTTGGTTCAATTTCTGACTGTGCACACTTTGCTTCTATTGTTCTGATAAATCATGTTTCCAATCTTGGTGTCAAAGTCAGGAAGTAACTCCTTTTCATTGCTTGAACCAATCGTTCTCACCCGCTCACTACTGCCACATGCTCTTCATGGTTTGCTCATTCGCTCTCATATATGTCATGACTTGTCGAGTACCCTAGAGAGGCCCCTTAGCCCTACTTGGTGGCGCTTTGTGACTACCTTGTGTTAAGGAGGTACTAACCATTCACATGCTAGTTGACAAAGCTAACAGACAAAGATTTGGATGTTACCACGTGCATTCAGAAAGACATGAACCACAATGCCAAGACCATTTTCATTATGCGGTAACCCGTAAGACCCTGCCTTATCCAAATCTCGGGATGAGATTTCTTTAAGGGGGCTGTGCTGTGATGCCCCTAGCATCTCAAAGGCACTAACATAGATTTTAACCCATGCTAATGATAAATTATAACTGAATCATGCTTAGAGTGGAACAAGAACCAGGTGAAGAACTCACTAAGTCAAAATTTTTCTATACAAAAAGGCAAAACCTCGTGTTGGTTGGTTGGGTAATTCAAATCTTATTAGCTCTTAAGCAAAATATTAAATAGAAAAGTTTTAGTTTAATATGTGTTCTTCAACTCTGCTATTATGACCATATTCGAAATCACATGGTAAGACGTTACAAAGTTCAAGTTAAAACCATCCATACTTACGATAATTCGTAAACCTGCATTTTCAGCCTTTTCCCCGAAGTTCAATCTGAAATTACTTTGAATTTCACTATAGCACTTCAAAATCTACCTGACTATGAAATGAAATAAACTTATCACCTTTCAAATTCATCTGACCTTCAAGTGATTGGATTTCATTTGAATGTCCAAAATTATGAAACAAGAAAGACTCTACATGAAGTGAAACTGCTATTTGACCAAACCAATGAACATATTTATGCTTATATTTCAAAACTTAGTTGTGATCTAGACCAAACCTTCTATACCAAACTTGTAGAGGACTTAAAGGTGAACAACTTCAGTATTTGAACCACTGACATGCAGAGAGGTTTAGATAGTGTTTTGGGTCCTTTATCTTAAAGTCCTAAATCTGCCAAATTCTAACCGGTGAGGTAAATTCAAATTTCATTGAGACAAAATCCTTATCATGCAAAACATTATATATGAAATTTGTAGATTATGAAAAACTGAACAACATGCACATAATACACTAAGTATGAAAATGGAGACAAATAGTCGAACTGGAATTTATAAATTTTAAGGTTCAGTCGTTTAAACTGAGGGCAGCGTGGTAGATTCAAATTTAAGCCACAAATTTGTACAAAACATTAAATCAAAGTATATAACAAAGTTGTAGAGGAGAAAATTTGGAACATTTATTTTATTTTGATCTTTTCCAAAATCGGACTTTGAGTTGACAAAAACGCAAAATATAAAAAAGGATTTTCTGCAGTCAAACAGGGATTCTTCATTTTCCTTTTTCTTTTTCACCCGTAAGACGCTTATATGTGGGTCCTGCCTGGCCGGTTGGCTGACCACGCCCAGGGCGCACACGCCATGTGACTGTGGCCGCCTGCTGCCGTTGGCCATGTGGCTGTGGCCGCCTGCCGCCATGGCCATGTGCTCACCCTCGCCTGGCCTGCTCTGCTGCCCACCCCGCGGCTTCGACTTCAAGGGGAAGGAATCCGAAGCTCCCTCTCTTGCCTACTAGTGCACTCGCCCTCCATTTCCTCCCTGCGCCATTTGCTCTCTGCCCACCCAGAGCACCGGACATCACCCGCCATAGGAGCAAGCTCCTTGAGCTCGCACGCCCGTCGTCTTTGACCCTCTCTCTCCCAACTGCGGAGCGAACTACCATCGCCACCATCATGTCTCCCTGACCCTACTGGTCCTTGATCCCCTTCTTTTGCCTCTGGCCGCTTCGCCCGTGAGCACTGCTGCCATGGCCACCATGGCAAGTTCTATGCCACCAAGGGGACCACCTCTGGTTCGTCCCCGGGCCTCCACTCCCCTCCTCCAGGCGCGCCACCTCCCCACGCAGTGCGCTCCAGAGGCCGCTCCGCTGCCTCACCTGCCGGATCGAGACCGTGCCGTCCTCGTCGTGCACGCCTGCCGGTTCACCTCTGCTTCACTCATGTTCCCCGTCAACGCCGACCTCTTCGTGCAACCAGATTAGGTGGTAAGGTTCCGCGTTGCCGGGAACACCTTCCCGGAGCTCCTCGGCTCCAACCTCAAGCCTCTACGCGCCGGCACAGGCACCGGAACGCGGGCCACCGCAGCGCCTCCTCTCCCTAGCTGGAGGAAGAAGAAAGGAGGAAGATTTTCCCCAAAACCCCCTCAGTTTTGTGATAATTGTATGCAGTATTTCTCTGAGTTTTATAGATCTTGCATGCTAGGCCCTGGAGTATACGGTTAATTATATTTTCTGATGTTTTAAACTTCGGAATTCCATAACAAATCACAGAAAAATCATAAAAATGTGAAACTTGTTTTGTTGCATTGCTTGTGAATAGATCTACACAGTGGATTAGGCCTCGCTTTATGAAATGACTATTTTGCCCCTACTTGTGTGCATGCTTTATTTCAGTAGTTAAGCAAAAGTGGTGTAAATGACCTCCAAAAATTATGAAACTTTGGCAGTAGCATGTATATCATTTTTAGGCTCTGTGGTGATTTTTGCAAACCCTAGAATGCAATGAAAATTTCTGTTTTACCCCTATATGCTCTTTTAGTGTATTTTAGAGGTATGAAAATATATGCGATGTCGGAGTTTATCCCCGGCAGCCCACCACGGGACGGATTACGTGGGGGTTTTGAGATCGGTGGAGGGTTGGCAATGAGATTGCAATGGTGTACAAAATGATGAACACAACGATTTAGACAGGTTCGGCCAGCTAAATCGCTGAACCCTGTATGGGGCTATGTTAATTGTATTGCTTGAGCGTATGAGCCAAACCTAGGTCATTGTGACCTAGGGTCTGGTGGTGGATATGGGTTGTGTCGAACTAGGGTTCCCAGCTCCTCTTATATAGACCGAGGAGCTTGGGGTACAAGTAAAGAGTCCTAGTTGGATTACAATTAGGAGTCCATGCCATCTTGCGCTATGGGCTTCAAGGCAGACCACTCGCCCCCCCTGGCAGAGTGGTTCAATTCGTCGTCATAGGGTACCCGTGGATATATGACTCCCACATGCTACATAAAAACTTGTCTAGAAAAATCCTTAAAAATTATATTATGCTCATTTGGTCTAGTGTAGCCTAGAAATAAAGTTCCATGTGTTTTGCTTGCTAATTGCTTTGTATTTTGAAAATGGCAAATGATTTGGTGACTTAATCAATAAAATAGAAAAGTACTATTTAGTGTGTTACAAAACATGCCACCAAAATTCATGTAGAAACTTTACTGTGCAAGTATGCTTGTGTGAATTTGTCATGAATTTTGGTTGCTAGTTACTTGAGGGGTCCATTAATAGTCACTTTAATAAGCTCAAAAGTGAAGAGAATAAAAGGAGAATGTTATGGCATTCAAATAGACTTATGTTTTCCCTCATGTACCCTGCATGGTATGTTTGACTTGCTGAACCAAAATTAAACACCATACCCAATGCATGTATCTTAGTAATCTAAGTAGCCGCATATCTATCGCTTGCCATTATCGGGTCACAGCATTAATATGTCTCCCCTATGATCAATAACTTGATAAGGTTATATATATAATCGCATGAGTGAATGCTTGCTCTAGGCCCATAAAGTACTATTGTTGCTAGTGCCAGGTGTGATGTTTTGAATGAACTAGTAGTCCATTACTTGTGTAACTACATGGAGTATGATAAAGGAGAATTTAAATTGATACTTGATCATGTGCTGGATCCATGTGTTGCTTTGTGAACATCTGATTCTATGAGTGTATGCTTGATCCATGTCCACAAAAGTACTCTTGTTTAAGTAGTTTATCAATCACCTTTCTGCCTACCCATGAATTGATTGTTCAAATGTGTGCTTGATATTCATACATCTCATTCACTACATCATGCACGGCATTCATATAGTGACGCTTATCGCAGATACGAGATCCAGAAGCAAATGCGTGGAGCTACATCAAGCAACGGAGGTCCAAGAGACCAACTATGACCCACTCACGACCTGGAGGGCCCATCAGTCGTATTTGGATGGAGGAGTTGTCCAGGTGATCAAGGGGTTGCCTGGGCAATGCCTCACAACCCGGCAAACTAACTTTAGATTAGTTTGTTCAAGTTATTTCAACAACAAAGGTATCCCTTAGGCATATACACCTACTTAGAGAGTCTCATCACCCTTTATTTGATTGTGCATTTACGTTTAGGAGTTGTTTAAAACCCCATATGCATAAATACCTGATATCCTATGTAGAATGGATAGGTCGAAGTCTATGCTTAGCCATGCTTAGACGGTAGAAGACGAGTGAAGATATTCACTCGCGAGATGATAGGACTCAAAATGTTTTACAAAAATATAAATGCGAACGCAATATGATATGATATGATGAAAAGATGAGACCGGGTGAAGATATGGGTATAATACGATGAAAAATGATGTGGATGGTTTGGTGGACTCCGCCCGAGTCATTTAAGGCCCGTTCGCTGTTCGTCTGCTAATCGGCATGACATTGTTAGAGTGCTTATTTGGGAAGTAGGACTGGTGAAAGTGCTTGACTCATGGGAGGGCTGACCCGGTACACCGTGGTATCACTCCATGGGGGCTAAACCTAGGGAATGGCAGGTTGGAATTGAACTTGAGATGAGACTAGTGGAGATGGGAAATATATGTGGAACACGGTGGCTAGTAAGTATATACCCCTGGCATGATAGTTATTCCCGAGAATTAAAATCGATTCGAATCACTGATGCTTAGCAAGTGTGAGAATGCTAGTATCACAAACAGGCAACGTAGTAATAACTTTAATATCTTATTTATTTAATCATGCATTTAATATTACATGCTTGTACTTGTATGTTCTCATTTCTGCAAGTTAC
Source organism: Paspalum vaginatum (assembly GCA_030272315.1). NCBI lineage: Eukaryota > Viridiplantae > Streptophyta > Magnoliopsida > Poales > Poaceae > Paspalum > Paspalum vaginatum. The sequence goes on from CM059014.1 coordinate 19,926,556, forward strand.
TTTATTTTGCCATATATATTGGAATGATGAGATATATGAATTTTGGGATCGTGATGATAGCTATGGTGAACCAAATGAGGCTTTTGATTTAACAATAAACGAAACTTGAAAGTAAGGACTCACTCCTAGTAAGCTTATGCGGGTTAGAGTCAAATTCACAAAAAGCCTTGCATACTCTCAAATGTGTCGGGCTGATACCGCTCTCGGGTATGTCCTACGAGTACCCCACGTACTCATAATTTGTTGTCAGTTTGTGATCAAGGATGATAACGGTGGGCTCAATGTCGTGCCTTGATCTTTTATTTCCGCTTGCACATTTACACCTATATAATCTTACGTATCCGCTGCGAGATATTTTGAAGCTTTATTTCTAATATGATTGTACATTATTTTGAGCAAATGTTTTGTAACAAATCAAGCTATGTTTGTATGAAATGCTGGGTTGTTGTAATTGTTATGGCCCTTTCGAGGGCTTAACGTGTATGATGTCGGCATCCCTGGGTGATGGTTACATCGAGTGCCCTTTTGGGTAGCTCGACGGACGACCGAGTTTAGTTCGGTCTAATTGCACTGCAAGTCATGTGGTGGCAGGTGTACTTAGCTCGGATTAAATCGGCGGTTCCACCACAGCAACTACGCATTGGCAGTTGCGACTCAGGGAAAGGTGTACTACAGCTATTGCGACTCGAGGGAAAGGGTGCTGCAGCTATTTTGACTCTATTGTTGTTGTTGCAATTGCTGCAATCTTCTTCTCCGCACCTCCTCCATCGCCGCCAGCTCACCGGGGAAGAAGGAGATGACCTCGTAGGCGCAGCCGTCTTCTCTTCGAGGTCGGGGTTAGGGTTCGGGGTTAGGATATACATATACATATACATATACATATACATATACATATACATATACATATACATATACATATACATATACATATACATATACATATACATATACATATACATATACATATACATATACATATACATAGACATAGACATAGACATAGACATAGACATAGACATAGACATAGACATAGACATAGACATAGACATACACATAGACATAGACATACACATACACATACACACACACACACACACACACATACACACACACATACACATACACATACACATACACATACACATACACATACACATACACATACACATACACATATACATATACATATACATATACATATACATATACATATACATATACATATACATATCCTAACCCCGAAGAGAAGACAGCGATGCCGGCGAGGTCATCTCCTTCTTCTCCGGTGAGCTGGCGGCAGTGGATTCGTAATTGCGATTGCCATAGCGCGTGGAGTCGCAACATCTATAGTGCAGTCACAACATCTATTGGCGCGCGGAGAGCCAATGGACCGGCTCCATTGCCTCTGGAGTGATAAGTGATTGTCAACAGAAGTCAAGACTCAGAAGGACATGGGCAGAAGCCCTCTGATGGACTAGAGGCCCTCCGATGGACTAGAGGTAGATGGAGAAGAAAGTCCTCTGAAGGACAGGAGGCATGCTTGGCGTCGGTCAGCCATGGTAGTTTGGTACACGGAGGAGCGGCACGACGACGGCAAGTGTAAGACCTCCCAAGGACTGCGAGGCAACCTTGATGGATTGGGGATGCCAAATGCCACCGCGGTGCTCCAACCCGAGTGCATGGTGCGAAGACGTGCGAGGGCAATGGCGGATTCGCTCAAATCTGCCACCCTACCAACAAGTTACCATGACTTGGCGAATAGGCTCAATTCTCGCCGACATAGAGTGGAGTGGGCTGTTCTAGGCCCAAGAAGGAAACCCTAAAGTTTCTCAGTTTCTGACTTCAAAACCGGGGGTCGATCGGCGGATTTGGACTATTGGCCACATAGACGTCATCCAGAAGATTGTGCATAACCGAAGAAGATCAAGACTCCATCGCGGTTGTCCGTCCTCGAGAAAGTTGGGTCTTTTCCTGTTTGGCCCCTATGGGTGTTTCTGTGTGGCTTCAGAGGAAGAAAAGTCGAAGCTTTGGGTAAGATATCATTGCACGTATCCTTTGGAGAAATTCAGTAATTCACGGACAGAATTCATCACTTTGGATGTTGTTGATGTCAGGTATCCATATAATGCAATTTTGGGTAGGGGAACACTCAATGCGTTTGAAGCCGCTTTGCACTCGGCATATCGGGCGATGATAATACCCACTTACAAAGGGGTGATTACTATGTATGGAAACCAGGAAGATGCTCAATAGGCCAAAGGGAACTGGTGCCCAGGTGATAGAAATATTCATAGCATAAAAGAAGACAAGGCCGAAGCCCAAAAAGAGCTGATAATAAAGGAGAAAGCATAGGCGGTAGAGCAGCTGAAGCAAGTTGTCCTTGATGAAAATAGGCCAGACCAAACAGTGCAAGTGGGCTCTCAGTTATCAGAAGCAGAAGAGTCAGGATTGAAATAGACCAAACAGTGCAAGTGGGCTCTCAGTTATCAGAAGCAGAAGAGTCCGAATTGAAATCGTTCCTCGAATCTAACAAAGATGTGTTTGCTTGGTCAGCTAGAGATTTTATGCGGCATAGACAAAAATATCATAGAGCACGCTTTGAATGTTGACCCGGCAATATAACCCAGAAAACAAAAATTGAGAAAAATGTCAGAAGACAGCTGCTCGAAGAATGGTTGGCTAATGTTGTCATGGTAAAAAAGCCAAGTGGAAAGTGGCATATGTGCATCGATTTCATAGATCTTAACAAAGCATGCCTGAAGGATGAATTCCCTCTACCTCGTATTGACAGCCTGGTTGATGCGGCTGCAAATTTTGAGATGATGAGTCTATTGGTTGGGTACTCAGGTTATCATCAAATCTGGCTTAAGAGGGAAGATGAACCCAAAACAAGCTTTGTCACCCCGTCTGGAACATATGGCTTCGTCTGGATGCCTGAAGGTCTCAAGAATGCTGGAGGAAGTTTTAATAGAATGACTGCAAAAGGTAATTGGTGGTCAACTGGGCAGAATGTGCTGACATATGTCGACGATATCATCGTCCAAAGCATCAAAAGGGAAGAACACATTGCCGATCTAAGGGAAACATTTGTTAACTTCAGAAAAGCAAGGTTGAAGCTCAACAATGAGAAGAGTACTTTTGGGATTTGTAAAGGAAAACTTTTGGGGTGCCTAGTATCATCAAAGGGCATCGAAGCAAACCCAACAAAAATTGAGGCCGTACTTCGGATGGAGCCCCCAAAATCAAAAAAGTCCATCCATAAGCTAATAGGGAGGCTGGCATCTCTCAACAGATTCATTTCTAGATCGACAGAATGAAGCCTTGCCGTTCTTCGAAGTCTTGTGCTGGAACCAATCCATTCACTTGGGGGGAGAAGTAACAAAAAGCGTTCGAAGAACTTAAAGAATATCTGGTGCATCTGACAACATTGTCATCGCACGAACAAGGAACTCCATTGTTGTTGTATGTTGCTGCAACTCCAGCAGTGGTCAGCGCTGCACTTGTGTAGGAAAATGAAGTCGACGGTCAAAAAAAGCAAAGGCCAATATATCATGTCTCCGAAGTACTAACACCTACAAAGATGAATTATCCGAAATTGAAAAAGTGATATATGCTGTTGTCATGGCTTCAAGGAAGCTTCGGCACTATTTCCAGGCACACAACATCATCGTACCTTCGTCTATGCCCCTCAGGGATGTGCTCCGAAACAAGGAGACCAGTGGGAGAGTTGGAAAATGGGCAGCGGAGCTAAATGAGTATGTCATAGATTTTGTGCATAGAACCACAATTCAATCGCAAGCGTTAGTTGATTTTGTAGCTGAATGGACTCCAGCAAAGGAAGAAGTCAAACTCCCATCTGAAGATAAGATTTGGTAGGTATACTGTGATGGGTCATATACAGCAAAAGGGGCAAGAGCAGCAGCTATATTACGGTCACCTTCGGGAGTAAAATCATCGTCCGCAGTACGGCTCGAGTTCCAAGCACAAACAATGTCCCAGAATACGAAGCAGTAATGTTGGGGCTGAGGAAATTGAAATCGCTAGGAGTACGAAGAGCTATTCTGATGTCAAATTCCTAGGTCATTTCGGAGCACATCGAGAAACTTCAAAAGCTAAAGAAGAAAGGCTACAAAAGTATTTGCATACAATCAGAAGGATGGAGTCCTACTTCGAAGGATTCACAGTAAAGAAAATACACTGAAGAGAAAATAATGAGGCCAATGCATTAGCCCGAGCAACTTCTCAAGGAGCACCTTTGCTGCCTGATGTGTTCTTCGAAATACTCAAAGCACCTTCAATTGAGCTGCAAGAGAGAGCAATCTTGTCCATCTCACCGGTTGTGAGTGAAGATTGGAGATCAGAAATCTTGTCTTACTTGAATAATACCCATCAAAATGACGACGAAGCTTGGCTCGCAAGGATGAGTCAGAGAGCAAGGCAGTACAAATTGGTTAACGGTGAATTGTACAAAGAAGGAGTCTGTGCACCGCTGCTGAAATGCATTGCAAGAGAAGAAGGCAAACAACTAATGAAGGAAATACCTTTTGGAATCTGTGGAGCACATATTGGTTCAAGGAAGCTATTGGGAAATGTCTACAGGATGGGATTCTATTGGCCAAAAGTGCCAGCTGATGCTGAAGAACTAGTCCGAACATGTGACAATTGCCAGAGAATGTCGAAGCATCAGAATCAGCCTACTTCGTACACTCAGCTGATCGAACCAACATGGCGGTTGTAGAGATGGGGCATGGATCTGATTGGCCCAATGCCAAACGCACAAGGAAATTTAAAATATGTCAGTAGTAGCAGTAGAATATTTCACAAAATGGATTGAAACAAAGGCTCTCACGACGATAACACGGCAACAGTCCAGCGGTTTTTTTGGCAAATCATAGTATGTCGCTTCGACGTGCCAAGGGTATTAACAGTTGACAACGGAACTCAGTTCGATGCAGAGTCATTCAGAAAGTTCTTCCATGAGATCGTCACTGGCCTCAACTTTGCTTCGGTTAGACATCCACAGTCGAATGGTGCTGTCGGAAGAGCTAACTGCATGATACTCTTGGGCATATCAAAGAAGCTAGTGGGACTTCCGAAGGACAAATGGGTTGATGAGTTGACAAATGTGGTTTGGAGCCACAACACTACAGTTTTGAGAGCAACAGGCTTTATGCCATTCAAATTATTGTATGGAGAAGAGGCGATGATGCTCGAAGAAATCAGGCACAAGTCACTAAGGGCAACTAAACCCGAAGCCGAGCAAGAAGAACAATTCGTTGGAAACAATTCAGTGGAATCAGTCAGACTAGAAGCAGTTGATAACATCCGAAGGTATCAAAAAGAAACCAAAAAGTGGAGAGACAGGAAGGTAAAGCTCAAGTCCATCGAGCCCGACAACTTCGTCCTTCGAAGAATAGCCAACGCAGATACAGCAGGCAAGCTGCAGAGTAAATGGGATGGTCCTTTTCTGGTAAAAGAATTGAATAGGCCCGGTTCATATAGGCTCGAAGATATGTTTGGCAAGGAAGTGCCAAGGTCGTGGAATATAAACGATCTTCGGCGCTATTACCCATAGGAATAGATTTTTGTTTATTATTTTGTACAAAGTACCAAAAAGGCGTTGTACCCTTTTTCCTTATAGGGGAATCCTAGAAACAAGAAGGGGCGTAAGGTTTTTTAATGGGGCAGTTACATACAACCAGGCTTCGAATCAATGAGAAGCAGATTTTCCCATGATGTGTTGTTCTGATGTGGCGAAACTTTGTATTGAGTTTTTACCTCAATGACGAAGGATATCGCCGAAGCTCCATGTGATGAAGTAAGTAAATCACGCACGTCAAAGAGAGCGTTGCGTCTTCACAGGTGCGCGAAAGGGCGCGCTCTGATTAAAGTGACTCTTGTCATGCAAAAATGCAGCAGAGCACATACCACAGAAGTCGAACAAGGTCGTAGTGGGTAAAAAAGTATTGTAAAAATATCATCAGATTCCCTTTGGCATCGGATTCCTAGCTTCTGTAAACTGTGAAGCATCGGATTCCTTAAGAGAACTGTGTATCAGTCAAAAGCAATAGTTATAATCCTATTCATGCATGATTATATTGCATCGGATTGCCTTTAAAGGTACCCAGTGTGTCGCTCGCCAGAGGCTATAAATAGAAGCCTGGTGCATTCTCAAGTATTGCAACACAACCTAACATCCGCAAAACCCACAGAAGTGAGAAACGTCGTCTAATAGATATCCAGGGCCACTTCGCATTGCAACATATAGAGCTAGAGTGCTCTATAGTCTATGGAAGGAAATAGTGGAAGATGAAGTCTTCCGCGGACAAAGCCTATCTTCGTATCGGCGTCGTTCCATGTCTATCACGAAGAATTTCAGGCCGTGAGATTCTCCTAATATTTCCCTTTCGTCAGGATAATCTTGGCAACGGATCAGGACGTGAGATGCTCCTAACGGAGTAATGCACGTACTGAAAAGGTCGCATCATCACCTCACCGAGTGGCCAGCCTCAGTCTGCTCCGAAGGTAGGTGGCAGAGGTTTTGGCGATGATGTTACCTAAGTGCGCTAGCAGTAACATGCTTAGTGCGCGACCCTCAAGCTGCCACACACACGGTTTTCAAACCAAGAGTGTGCAGTAGGCGTTAGGGGCATCGGTGTCACAAAGCTTGCCGCTCACCATGAGACGATGTCGATGACATCATAACAGGGTGGTGGCGCATTTAAGATTTACTCAATTGTAGTGTTGTTATATCGTGGATGTAGCCGTTGTTTGTTCAGTGTATCCAAAGCTTCCTTCAATCGATTGGCAAATTATGCATGTATGTTTTACTTCATACTGTGTAAGACAAGGTGTTAGAGTGATCCCATTTTTGTGAAGGTATTTTCAGTTTGAAACGATTGCGTAGAATATGTGAAATTTCAGCTTCGAAGATGAAAGAGATCGCAAAATCAAAAAATCAATCTCGCAAGTGCACATCACAGCAGTTATGCTTACTAGAAACGATCATATCAAACTATTACAGGCACACAAAACACATTACAACCGCTTTGGTGCTCTGCCAACATTACATTTGTGGCTATCTCATCAATAATGTTGTCCACAACAGAATCCAAAATACAGTCGGCATAAAAACGGCTAAGAATATTCAGTGCAAACTTAGAGGGGCTTTGGCACACATATATAGACATTGTCCCACAAGAGCCATGAGTAGAATCGACAAAAGACACCTAGTACCCAACAAAGAAAATAATAAGCGTACCTTGCAAACAGGTCAATGCAGCCAAGTTTGAAGGTTACACCTCTGAAGCATCATGCTGAGTCTTTGGGGGCTCGTTCTCAAGTGACTTCGGCATCGGGGGCTCGTCCGCCGGAGACTTCGGTCTTTGGGGTTGTTCTGGCTCAGCAGGTTGAGCTAGCTTCAAAGCATCAGTTCTTGGAATCGTGTTGCGTGCTTCGCCAGCATCTGGACCGCTATCTCTAGGCCTAGTTCCATGTTGAGGTTCAGTGGTCAGGCATCGTTTTTCGGCACGTTTCAAGGCCACCTCCTCAGCCTGAAAGAAAGAATTATTATATATATAGAGTCACAAGGTAAGATAGAAAACGAAGGTACCAAGAGCAGTAGAAGAGAGCAGTGCAGAAGCGCTTGGTAACAAGTTACCTCCCTCCGACGTTCGCGAATCTGCACTAGGACCCTTGCTTCAAGGCCATGTTTCCATAACAAGCTGTAAACACGACGCCCAATATTCTCACAAGATCGGGTGCAGTTGAATACTTCGTCTATAACATAGGTGGAAACCCGGTGTCAAAGCTCTGTCAATGTGAGAGCAGCCTTGGGATTCAAGAGATGAGGAGATAGCCTTAGGACCAGCCATGACACAGTACCCCCATACGAAGTCATCAGCTCCGGTATTGCTGATACCTCCTTTTTGATCCATTTCAAAGCCTCTAGGGAGTTACCCTCTTTGTATCTTTGGGTTCACGGGGGAGCACCGGTGTTAGACACAACTGATTGAGCAACAGAAGCGCAAGATGAAATCTTGTTGAAAATAGTTTTATCCTCTTATGTTTTCGTTAGTTTGAGAGATTCAAGCTCAGCACGAAGATTAGCAAGTTCTTTATATTTGAAAGAGATGCTAGCCTGAAGTTCCATCAGCTCTTGCGTTTGTAATTTAGCACTTTTCTTCAAAACTTCAACCATATCCTCAAAAGTTTGCCGGGCCTTCTTTTCCTGATCCAGAAGGATTGTTCACCTTCGAAGCAACAACCAACTGTCTCTCCAGTTCCGCTGTGAGCTCTGGATTTTTATCCTCAAGTTTTTTGGTGTTGGTTCGCTGGAGAACCACTTCGTCAGTTAGGCCTTGAACAATTCTTTCGTGGGACTCCCGCTCTGCTTTCTCGTTTGCTTTGTGTTGACGAGCAATATCGCCAATCTGGGTCCGAAGGTCGTCAATGTGGGTGGTTTGCGAGATGTTTTCTAATATTTATCTCTTCGAAAGAGTTTTCGAAAGAAGAAGTCCCTGCAAACGTAGAAAAAATAAAAGAAAAAGAAAGTCACAACAAGTTCATCTTCAAATAAAAAAGAGAGAGGTGGAATGTAACGTAAAAAGAGGTGTGAAACTGCACCTTTAAGCAAAAAGCGTTATGTTGTCCGGCTAATATTTCGGTGGGCAAAGAAATCAGTTCTTTCTCAGCGTTTGGAAAATAGAATGATCAACCCAGCCCATCTGCTACACTCATCTTGGCTTCGGACCCTAAGCACTGCAGAGACTTTGAGTGTTCTCCGCCAAAAATAGTGTTGTCTTTATCATAAGCAAGCTCTTTAGTAAGGCTGCGTAGCCTGTTGATCTCTTCAACATCAATGTTCTCAGGGCCGTAAACCCGGATGAAACCAACATCTGTTGCTTTGGAAGCATTTTCAGATTTGGTGTCTTCGGCCCTGTCAGAATTGTCAATGTGTGCAGAAATGGTACGAAGGTCTGACAGCACCTTGGCGATCCCCTCAGAAGCAGACTCTTCTAAAACAGATTTTAGGTCATGAGACTTCTTTGGAACCTTTGTTCTAGGGTTCATCCATCAGGTGCCGCCTTATGGTTGGGAGATGGAGGTTCAGCATCAACGGTTTCCTTGTTGTCGTTGGTAGGTGCTTCATACTTGGGCGATGCACCTATAGAATCCCCATTGACTATGATATCAAATGGGTCAAGGATTCATGGAATACATTCGGATTCCAATGCAGAGGACATCAGGGGACGAAGCTTTGTTGACAAACTTCATGACCTGGGAGCCAAGCGAGCCCAAAGCATGAGAAGGGCCGAAGCTGCTAACCATTGAGGTAATCATTCTGTTTGCTTCAGATGTCATCCCTCGAAATGAAGGGGCAGCCTCTGAAGCATTGGGATCTTGTTCCCCTGTCGTCCCAACACCTTCGGCACAAGCTACCTTCAGAGGGCTTGCATCAGGTTCAAACATCGCTGGTTTCTTAAAAGTCCGGTGAGCAGGCTTCTTTAGGCAAATCTTCACTCATCTTCTGGTAACATCAGCATCGGCTCCAGGTACCACTACAACCTCTTTAGCCTTGTGCTTGAGGGTATTAACCTTCGAAGCAGGGACTTCAACATCGAAATGTTCATAATCGGGATAAGTCACCCCAAAAGCAATGAACACGTAGTTCAGGCGAAGCTTGGGCCTGTCGCCAAAGGCGCGATGTAGGCGCTTGTACTCTGCAACAATGTAGTTACCGAGCATAGCACATACAACTTTCTCAACACCGGCAGTCCAAGATTCATCTGGAGTCTTGTATTTGCCAAAAGGCTTGAATTTGTATGGCAGGTGGACAAGCTGAGTTTGATCAATCCGACCTTCGGAAGCAGGCATAGAAAACTTGCTTTGAAGAGGATGTATGCCACTAGCTGCAAATTCCTGAGCTAGGCAGCACATATGAATCGGTGAACAGACAACCCTATAGGCGATGTTCGCTGAGATAGTCTTATCGGATTGCGCACATAGAGGCCTCTTGAAACTAAACGAAACCTTCAAAGGGTCCATCAAGCATGGACCAAATTTTGGTTTCTTTTCAGCATTAACACTGTAGTAAAACCACTTCTGCGTCCAGCCACTAGACCATTTGCTTCGGTAGGCTAGTACAGGGCCAGGTGAGTCTGTGTGGCTCTGAAAGTTATAACATCCGAAGTTCGGATGAAGCCCAGTCGCCTTGTCCGCCTGAGTCTGATAGTGCAGCTCATGTGAACTGACAGTAGTGTTCAACATCTGGCTCTAAGCCCTGGCTAGCCAACATCCATATGTAAATGCCCAATCAGACAAAGGCATTGGGGGTCAGCCAATGGAAGTATATGGGCAGCCGAAGCCCAGCGTCAAAGAAGTTCTCAAACAAAACAATCTCGCCTGGCCTTGGAGCAGGAGGTTCTTCGTCTTTAGGGCTTCGGTAGCGAATGGGGTTCTTGATGAAACCCATCTTCTGGTACAGTTTAAAATCCTTATCTGTGATATTAGATGCCCCAAAGATTATGTGACTTGGTTTTTGGGGACAAAGGGCCAGCTTGTCTTCGTCCTTTTCAATTTCATCAAGGTCTTTGTCCTCTTCTTCTTCGTCATCGGAGACTTTGGCGATGTTTTCCAGTTCTTTCTCAGGGTGTGCTGGAGATAGGTGAATAGGAGTCTCCTCTCCAGTGGCATTGTGGGTCTCCCCAGTAGACTCAGCTTCATAGTCGGTGCCCATATGGGCTGTAGTGCGGATACGCACCATCGCAAACCTGAGATGATCACACCAAAATCAAAAATCGTGTGCTAGCGCGCATCTAGTACAGAAAGTAAGGCAAAGACTTCCAAACATATGAAGTGACAGCAGTGGAAGACGAAGTAGATTTCAGGAGGCAGAGCTCTAGACTACAGCAGAAGAAGAAACAGCAAGTGCAGAACAGATTAAGGAGGAAGTGCTTCGGAGCAAGGATAACAGGAGCAGCAATTACGTGTTGGCTTAAATGAGGAGGGAGGGGGTCTGTTGGTGGTCCCCTATAGCTTATATATTGCCTCAGGCGCAAAAACCGAAGGGGCGGGTGATGAACAGTCACAGCACATTAGAAAGCTGACGCGTGTCTGCTGCTTACCGGCGTCCTCGGCCTAACGGCGCTGTTGTTTTTTCTTTTTCTTTTTTCGCGTGTTTTCCTGTTTCTGATCTTTTTCCAAAATAATCTCAAATCGGGGGGAAGTGGCTCATACATCCAAAGCATGAAGCCGAACCCTCGGCGTATTTACTCGATCGCGGTTTGAGCTCATCTTGGAAAAATGAACTAACCCCACGAGGGGCTACCGTTGGGCCAAAGGCCCCAGGCCCCATGCTTTGGATAGTTCATTTGTGTTGGTGAATCACAGGGTACGAAGAAGAAGTTGAGGACTATTGAAAGGAAGAGCAACAAGTTCAACCCAAAGATTCCTAGAGCTGACATGGGGCTTTGCTTTGAAGCCTAAAGGCGGCGTGTCCATAGAAGATCTACTCCGAAGCTTGAGGGCAAACACCGTTCGAAGTGGCGCGTTCTGGGAAGCTAAGCCGAAGCACAAAGGGTCACGTATTCGACTTGACTTCAGATGTAAAATTACTGACTAGACAAGTGCTTTGTATAGGTAGGGAGAAGTGTGAAGGGTATGCCTGAGGGTAGCTATGTAAAATCACTGTAAAGTAGACCATCGGTTGACCCCAATAAATACCGGGGAGACCAACCGACCAAGGGATAGGCTTCTCGCAGTGACACTTGGACGCCTTGCATTGAACGTGACGTCAGCCCTAGTTTTGGGTATGAAGGTATAGAAAACGGATTTACCTTTCGTCCTCCGTGCATTTTTTCCTTAAGCATTTTTGAACTCGGCAAAGAGTTCCCATTTCGATCGTCATTTATGATTTGTTTAATTGCACTCGAGGACTCCAAAGAGAGAGGTCCTTTGTATTTGATGTTGCCCTATTGTCGTCATGTGATTTGATAACAGACCCCCAACAAGGAGAAATTTGAATTCAAAAATTCTGACCCTAGTTTGACCAACATCACCTATCAGTTTAGAAATTCTAAAAGTCCATTTTACGGCCACTTTCACACAAGGATTTATATACCAATGTTGTTACGAATTTCATGATCTACAACTTTCCTATATAAAGTTTTGTATGATCAAGACTTTTGTTTCACAAGAATTTGAATTTACCATGCAAGTCTATTTCTGACAGACTTCACGCAATGGCAGAAAATGGCTCAAAACAATATGCAGACCTTTATGGATGACAAAGCACAAAATAACAAAGTTGTTCTGCATGAAATGTTCTACAAGTTTAGTATATAATGTCTCATTAATTCACCACAGATGCAAAGTTATAACCCCAAATGTTGTAGCATAATGCTGAAAACTGAGTTCAAAATGCATTATTTCAATCCAGTTTGCTCATGAGGTTCAAATGCATGCCATTATATGATGAAACGCTGCATGTTTGATGAAATTAAGCAAGTGATGCTAATGATATGCACTTGAGATGCCAGAGGCATCACAACCCACCCCCTTAAATAAATCTCATACCGAGATTTTTGATGTAATGTGGGTGGTTAAGTCGAATAAGAGAGAGTGCATTGTGTATGAATTATGTTTAAATCTGAAATTTAAAACTGTTGCGACGTACCAATTTGTAGTGGATGGAAGAAAACTAGGATATTTGGTGCGTAAATATTCCTCTTGTTCCCAAGTTGCTTCTTCTTCGGAGTGATTACTCCATTGTACTTTATAAAAGTTTATTGTTCTTCGGCGTGTTGATATTTGCTTTTGGTCAAGGATTTTCATGGGGTCTTATTCATATATGAGATCTAAATTTGAGACGTATTAACAATTTTATCCGACACTCTCAAGCACTTCTTAAGTTGTGAGACATGAAACACGTCATGAATGTGTGGTGGCAATTCTAATCGATATGCAACCAGCCCACATTGCTCGGTGATCTTGAAAGGACCAATGTACCTCGGTGCTAACTTCCCCTTCACTCCAAACCGATGCACACCTATCATCGGTGATACCCGCAGGTACACATGATCGCCCTTCTCAAAGACAAGTGGTCTCCTCCTTCTATTAGAGTAACTTTTCTGTCGGGACTGTGCCCTTTTTAGCTTGTTGTGTACGGATTTTACTTGCTCTTCAGCTTTTGTTACTAAGTTGGGACCGAGTGTGACCCGTTCACCCGGTTTGTACCAATTGAGTGGTGTTTTGCACCGCCTACCATATAGAGCCTCGAAAGGAGCCATTTCTAAGCTCTTCTGGTAGTTGTTGTTGTAAGCAAACTCTGCTAAGGGTAGGCACTCATCCCATTTGGAAGAGTAGGTTAGTGCCCAAGCTTTGAACATATCTTCTAGGATCTGATTCACCCTTTCTACTTGACCACTTGTTTGAGGGTGATATGCTGAACTGCTAATTAAAGTGCTCCCAAAAGCAGTTACAAATGCTCCCATACACGGGACACAAACAATGAACCTCTATCGGAAGTGATAGTCTACGGTACCCCATGTAAGGAGACAATTCGGGAAATGTATAGTTCAACATATGTGGCTGCGATGTAATGGGTCTTGATGGGTAAGAAGTGTACTAATTTGGTTAACCGATCGATAGTCACCCATATGGAATCATAGCCGTTCTGGGTACGACGCAGACCCACAATGAAATCTATGTGCACATCCTCCCATTTCCATGCCGAAACTTCTAGTGGTTAGAGCAAATCGGCAGGCTTCAGGTTGAGAGCCAATGGACCGGCTCCATTGCGTCTGGAGTGATGAGTCATTGTCAACAGTAGTAAGACCCAGAAGGACTTGGGCACAGGACCTCCGATGGACAAGAGGCCCTCCGATGGACTGGAGGTAGATGGAGAGGAAAGTACTCCGAAGGACTGGAGGCATGCTCGGCGTCTGTCGGCCATAGGAGTTTGGTACACAGAGGAGCGGCACGGCGATGGCAGGAGTAAGTCCTCCAAAGGACTGCGAGGCTGCCCCAATGGACAGGGGTTGCCGGGCGCCACCGCGGTGCTCCAACCCGAGTGCGTGGCGTGAAGGCGTGCGAGGGAGGCTTTGGCAGCTTCGGCTCAAAACTGCCACCCAAGCTACCCAAGCCTTGGTGAGTTGGGCCACGGCTCACCAAGATAGAGAAGTTGGGCCAAATCCGGCCCAAGCGGAGACTTCCTAAAGTTTCCCGGTTTCTGACTTCAAAACCGGGGGCAGATCGCGGATTGGACTACTGGCCACGTGGAGAACTTACGAGGATTGCGTGGAACTTACGAAGATCAAGACTTCATCGTGGTCGTCCGTCCCGAAATATCGTGTAATCTTTCGTTTGAGTCCTTAGGGTTTGTCTAGTTGTAGGGACCTAAGTGGAAAACTATCTAAACATCACTCGGGTATAAATAGGTCTAAGGCAGGTCATTAGAAACGCTCTTGGCTGCTAGGATTAAGTTTTACTTGGTGATTTTCGTCCTTAAGCCTTGAGCTTCATTGTTAGGGAGGTTAGAGTAGGATTTTGCCTCCTAATCATGAGGGAAGGTGAGGGTGGTTGCTTGAGATGAATTTCTGCTTGTATGCTGAATCTTTAGACCCATCTTGGGCACTTAATCGAAGCAAATTCGTGCAGCAACCTTGTGTTCTTCTTCTCCCCCTCTCTCTTTGGTTTTTGGGTTCAATCCTTGGCTTTTGGGTGTTTATGTTGGCCAAGCTTGAATCCCTTCCCTTGCTGATGTTTTGGACATGCTATGACGTGGAGATTATGTCTTAGAACATCTCAATCCAATTGGATTGCCACGAGCAAGTCAGTTTGGGTTTTTCCCTTTCTTGCCCAAATTTTCCCCTCTTCACGAGAACTGAAATTCCCGCTAATCCCTTGCTCTTTTTGAGTAGATCTTTTGGGAATATCTTTGGAATAGTGCTAGGATAGCCTGTGCAAAATTTCGTGAAGATCCGAGAAGATTTGGTCAAGTTTGAGGTTTGCAAACTCAAAGTCCGAGGCTGATTTCTGGGCACACCAGACTGTCCGGTGAAGTTTCCAAATGGGCTAAATTTTTAGAATGTTGTTCCCCATGTTTCCGCAGCCTGTGGTTAAAATTTCAGGATTTTTGGAGTCCATTTGACTGGGTTTTGGCATTTTTCTTTGCAACCTGGTCTGCTAGAAAAAGTCCTGTAGGACTGTCCGATAGATCCTATCGGACAGTCCGGTGTGGACAGGGTTTTTGGCCTCGGATTTGGTTTGAGTTGTTCCTAGGGTTTGTGCCTTGTTCCGGGTGGTTTTGGGGGTGCCTAGGGTCATTCCTAAGGTCTTTAGCACCTGATTTGCTAAGAGATCTTGGTGATCACTAGGCGTGTTCATTTTGGTTGGTTTGTGTTCGTTTGCTTTCGTGTTTTTGCCTCAACCTCGCTTTGGTGGTTCTCGTTGTGTGCCTATACTCTTTTGCTTGCTGTGTATCAGTGAGACGCATCTAGGTGCATTGAGTGGCTGGCGAGACACTTCAGCGTGAGTTGTTGCTCCACTTGGCTTGCGGTCTTTGTGATCGTTGAGCTGAGTGCTTCCGCTTGCTTGGTGCGTATCCTCTCAGTGGACTGCACCCTTGCGCTGCTAGGCACGTATCTGTTCAGTAGACGGTGCCTAGTTCTGTTTCTCTTGAGCTTTGCAGAGCACCTGCTTGGGGGTTGTGATTTTGAGTTTTTAAGTGCTCCTATTCACCCCCCTCTAGTCGCACGTCTCGATCCTACAATTGGTATCAGAGCTGGTTAGGTTTCTTCATACCTTTACCGGTGAGAAACCAATAGCGACTATGACTCACTCCGGGAAGATTTCGGTCCTTGGCTCCGATGGCTACTCCTACTGGAAAGGTAGGATGTGGGCATTCTTGCTTAGCCAGGGCCAGGACATATGGGATGCTACTCAGAGTGCGAACTTTGTGGTGCTTCCAGTTGCTCAGCGCACTACCCCAGTGATTTTGGCTCCGCATGAGGCGAATGCCAAAGCTGTTAACTTTCTCTTCTCAGGACTTGGTCTGGTTGATTATGAGAGAGTCAGTCACCTTGAGACTGCCCGTCAGATCTAGTCCCTGCTGAGTGCACACCATAAGGGCACTGCTACTATCAAGGGGCGTCTCGTTGAGACTTACAGGCGCGAATATGAGAATTTCGTTCAAAAGCCTGGTGAGTCCATCGATGACTTGTTTGGTCATTTTCAATCGATCATCAACAAGTTGCGCGTTAACTCTAGCCCTGAGAGGATCCCATACACCGATCATCAGCAGACTGTCAAATTGTTGTATGCGTTGGACAGGAAGGTATGGGAGATCAAGGTTAACTCGATCATCGAGTATGAGGCCTATGACACGATTGGAGTGGAGGCTCTCTACAGCAAGCTCAAGGCCGCAGAGGTGGATTACAAGTTGAGGGATTCTCTCTCTTGTACTGGCTCCAAGAGCCTAGCCTTGGCTTCTCCCTCCAGTGAGGCCGCTACTAACCCCCAGCTTCACAACTTTTCTTTTTGTGCTCTTATGTCTGTTACAGAGGAGCAGTTAGCATCGCTTGGGGATGATGAGCTTTGCCTGGTGTTTATCTGCTTTCAGCGCGCCTATGACAACCGGATGAGCAAGAAGAGGGGCGAGAGGCCCAAGTGCTTCGAGTGCGGAGAGGTCGGCCACTTCATTGCTGAATGCCCGAACAAGCAGAACGACTACTACAAGAAGGGCAAGAGCCACACCCGCAACTCCAACAACTACCACTCCGGCAAGCACGACTACAGCAAGCGTGACCACCCCAAGCACCGCTCCGGCAAGATCAAGAACTTCAGGAAGGCTTTCAAGAGCTACCAGATGGACAACCGGAAGCGGGACAAGGCTTTCTTCACCGAGCTTGGTGGTCTGTGCGGCGGATCATCCTCCTCCTCCTCATCTTCATCAAGCTCAAGCGATGAGGAGATCGTCACCAAGTGGGACAAGAGGAGGGACCAAGGCGGTCCAGCTGGACTCTGCTTCGTCTCCACCAAGTCCAAGCGCAAGCACAAGATGCACCGGAGATCTTTTTGCTCCATGGCGCTTGAGGACAAGGACGACAAGGGCAACGACAATGACTCCTCCGATGAAGACATAACTCCTGAGCAAGCTGAAATTCTTGAGATGTTGGAGGCAAATAGTCGTGAGTTGAAAGCCTAGGATAAGATGTTGGAGAGGGCAGCCAAGAAGCTGCAGAAGAAGAAATCCAAGTTGGCTAATGCTCTAGCTGAGATAGAGAGGCTGAAGAGTGTGCCAGCCCAGCCTAGTGAGTCTGAGTGCCTTACCTGTGAGACTTTGATGAGATCTCTGTGAGCAGAAGAGCAAGTATGCTCATCAGGTAGAGGAGATGGATAGGCTGAAGGTAGAGTTAGGCAAGCTCCAGTCTAAACTGGATGAGCCTATCTTGAGTGATGAGCCTGAGTGTGAGATGTGCCCCCACCTAGCTATTGACATAGCTGAGCTGAAAGTGAGGTCTAAGGGACAGCTCAAGGAGTTGGAGGAGCTTAGGGCTAGACCCACGCTTTTGGGTGCGTGCATGGTCTGTCCTACTTTGAAGAGTGAGCTTGAGCAGTTGAGAGCTAACTTTGAGGTGCTGTCAGCACCCCCTAACACTGGTGATAACTATCTCACTTTGAGGTTGATGTTGGTGGATAGGGATGCCACCCTTAAGAAGTTAGAGAAGTCTGCTCCATCTATTCCCTCTCAAGACTACCCCACTTGTGCTGCCCAGACTCTAGTACTGGAGGATTTGAGAGAGGAGAAATAGACTTTGGTTGATGAGAACAATCGCTTGAGAGAGGTGCTCAGTTGGTTGTAAGCTAGAGAGCCCCAACTAAGGATGATTTTAGAAAGCACCAAGAGAGCTGAGGGTGATATGAGTGGACTTGGGTTAGGAGAGTGCAGTTCTTTGGGAGAGAAGAAGAGTTCCCCAATTAAGCTTAAGACTGCCTCTCCTCAGCCTAACCCTACTGTTGATGGGGTTTACCATGAGCCTCCCAAGGCTGCCCCAAAGAAGCAGTTCTGGACACCCAAGCCCTCACAGGCTAAGCTGGACAGAGTAGTGACTGAGATTCTCAAGCCTCCAGTGAGCAAGGAGAGAGTCCAGCAGCCTGTTCCACCCAAGGCTACTCCACCTAAGCCCAAGGACTAGCCTAACCCCACTCCCAAGAGGCCTGTCTACCACTGTGATTTTTGCCAGCAGAATGGCCACTTGGAGGAGTTTTGCTTCAGGAGGAAGCGAGTTGAGAGGCTGGAAAGAGCCTGGGGGAACCAGGATCAGTTCTACCAGGGTGGTAGCCAGGATCCTCCCCACCGTGGTGAGATGAGAGACCGCTTTGTTCGTGGTGAGAGAGGAGGCGGCTTTCGGGCCCGTGCTCCTGGTGGAGAGAGACGCTTTGCCGGCTGAGTTCCTAGTCGTTTTCAGTGCGGCTATGGACCTCGTGACCGAGGCTTTGGAGGAAGAGGGTTTGAGAGCTCATGCTTTGGAGGTCATGGGTACCTAGATAGACGTGATGCTTACTTTGACTATGTTTACCCTACTCTGGAGCAGATGGCTCGCCACTGGTTCAGCAGTTTCACTAACCCCAGTGCCGGACCATTTGCTCACTCTCGCTTTCCTTGATTTTGCAGGATCGAGGCCTGGAGGACATATGGATCATGGACTCTGGCTGCTCTAGGCACATGACAGGGCACCGCAGATGGTTCTCCAGCCTCAACCCCGTGAGCACCAAGGAGTACATCACATTCGGGGATAATGGTCAAGGTAAAGTGTTGGGTGTTGGTTCTGTTGCTCTTTCTAGCAAGCTTTCCCTGAGAGAAGTTGCTTTGGTGAGGAATTTGGGGTTCAATTTGGTTTCAGTCTCGCAACTTCTCAATAAAGGGTTTGAGGTTCGTTTTAAGGGGGGTTCTTCTTGTGTGCTTGATGCTAAGGAAAACCTTGTTTGTCAGATTTTGCCCTATGGGCAGGTTTTTAAGGTTGACCTTGCATCTGTTTCTGGCCCTCCTCGGTGTTTGGTTGCTAGTCCTTCTGCTAATATTTGGAAGTGGCATAGGAGGCTTAGCCATTTGAGTTTTGATCTGCTAGCCAGGTTGAGCTCGATGGGTCTAATCCGAGGATTGCCCAATTTGAAAGCAAAAAAGGACTTAGTGTGCCACCCCTGTCGTCATGGCAAGATGGTTGCCGCTTCTCATGCACCTGTCAATCAGGTGATGACCTCTTACCCAGGTGAGCTGCTACATATGGACATGGTTGGTCCTGCTCGGGTACAGTCGGTCAGTGGGAAGTGGTATGTGCTTGTAGTTGTGGACAACTTTTCTCGCTTTTCGTGGGTGTTCTTCATGGAATTCAAAGATGAGGCTTTGGGTTTTGTTCGGGATCTGGTCTTGAGGTTAAGGAATGAGAGTCATAAGGCCATGAGGGCTATCCGCAGCGACAATGGCGGAGAATTTCGTAACTCTCATTTCGAAACCTTTTGTCGTGACCTAGGTCTTGATCACCAATTCTCATCTCCTTATACCCCACCTTTGAACGGTGTTGTGGAACGAAAGAACCGCACACTTGTTGAGATGGCACGGACGATGCTTGATGAGCATAGGACTCTGTGACGCTTTTGGGCTGAGGCTATGAATGCGGCCTGTTACATTGCCAACTGCATCTTCCTACGAGCTTTCTTAGGGAAGACTTCGTACGAGCTACGGTTTGGTAGGTAGCCTAGCGTCATGCACCTGCGTGCATTTGGCTACAGATGCTTTGTGCTAAAAAAGTGGGGGCATTTGGACAAATTTGAATCTCGCTGCTTGGACGGTATTTTCCTTGGGTACGCCTCTAGGTCTAGGGCATATAGAGTGTGGATCCTTGATACCAAACAAGTGGTTGAGACCTATGAAGTTTCCTTTGATGAATCTATGCCTTGCACAACCCCTGCATTTGAGCTTTCAAGTGATGATGAAGAACGTGCTCCTATCTTTGAAGATGAGGAAGGCGAAGTAGAAGCTGGTGATGCAGGAGCCACTGCACCAGCTGCAGCTCCTGCCCCCTCTGCTACGAGCTCTGAAGATGAAGGAGGACCCTTGCCTACGGCTTCCTCCTCGCTCCCCCAACTGCAAGCTCGAGCAGAGGCTGGCCCCGCTGTGGACACAGGGGAGGTGACCTCCGAGATTGTTCCATCTAGGCAGGTCCAGCGGGATCACCTGTGATGCCCTAGGCATCTCAAATGCTTTGCACTAAAAACATTAGCATAATGATATCTTTTCAGAGGCCTTTTATCTTGAAAAGCATGCATAAACTAGGCCAATTGAGCAACTAAACCTAGTTTTCAGAAAAACTGAGTTTGTATTGCGGATATAACTTTAAGGCCATTGTGTTTTTCATAAAACCTTACATACCAAACTTGTAGGTAATCCCATAAGGAATGACTTTGGTATTTTGTGCTTTGGCATGCATGAATGTTGAAATCTAGTTTTGGGTCATTTTATGTGAAAATGTGACTTTTGCCAAATTCAGCCCTGTTTGGTAAATTCAAAATTTTGTGAAACAAAATTCAAAATCTTGCCATGTCATGAATACCAAAGTTGTAGATCATGAGATTCTATGCAACTTTGGTATAGTTCACCTTTCATGAAAATGCACCTAAAATGGACTTTTATAATTTTCAAGTTGGGGGTTTTAATTGGTCAAACAGGAGTCAGCAAGTTATTTTCAAATTTAAATCATTTTATATTTGGAATCTGGTATAGGTCCTTTTGACAAAGTTGTAGATTTCAAAATGTACAACATTTCATTCAATTGGGTCTTTTTCAAATTCGGCTCCTAAATTGGTCAAATTTGCGAAATTCAGAAACCATGTCAGCTGGTCAAAGGGGGTTTATTTTTTTTTTCGATTTACTTTTATTTTCTCGTCTGTATGACAGGCGGGACCCACCTGTCAGCCCCGCCCGCGCCAGCGCATGGGTCGATCCCCGGCCCCTCGCTCCGTGCACCCAGTCCATGCACCCTGATCTTTGTTTCCGTCCTTGGTCCCACCTGTCAGTCCCACCGGTCCATAGACCGGGTTCACCCACGCGCCTCCCTCCTCTCTCGCCGCCCGCGCGCGCCCACGCGGCGCTGCGCGCTGCGCGCCGTGGCCACGCGCCGGCCACCCCGGCCGCCGCGGCCACGCGCCCCTGCCGCGCGCGGACAGCGCGCGCAAGGCGCGCCTCCAAGGCGAAGGCGAGGGCCGGCCTCTTTCCCCGACCCCATTCTCGTGCCTAGGCTCCCTTCGCTCGGCCTCTCCGCTTCTCCCCGCCCGCGCCAGTTCGCGCTGCCATTGACGGCGAGCTCCGAGCTCGAGCTCGCGCCGCACCCTCCGTCGCTTCCCGAGCCTCCCCACCTACCCCGCGACCTTCGCCTCGCTCCCGCGCACCTCGCGCCCTAGACCTCGTCGCCGTTCCCCGCCCGGACGCCGAGGTTCGACCTCGCCTCGACGTCGCGTCGCGCCGGTTCACCCTCGGTTCATCTCCGTCGCCCGCCTCGTCCACGCCGTCTCCGCCGTCACCGCCTCCCCAAGGTAGAAGCCCCGTACGGGGAACACCTTCCCCAACCCGTGTCGCGGCCGCGGCGAGCCCCGGCTCGCCGGCGCATGCGCGCCCTCCCGCGCGGCCGCGGCCGACGCGAGGAAGAAGAAAGGGGGCCGGGCAAATTTCAGATCCGGCCCCTGCGTTTTCCATTATTTGCGAATCAGTCCACCGCGCTGTACGCTGAGTCTTGTAAATCTTGCACAGGAACCCTCAGAAGCTATAGATATTTACAGATAGGTCCTGGATCTGTTTAATTTCGATTAAAATGCTTTTAAAAAGGCTGAAACTTTGAAAAATCATAATAAAGTGTATAAAAATCCAAAAATAGCAAACTTTGTTGCATTTTGTTCCTAATAAATAGATCTACAGAATGGGTATGATGGTTGAGTAGGAAAAGACAGTTTTGCCCCTGTTTTTGTGCAAGCATGAAAAACCTCGATAAATAGAAAATATGGTTAAAATGAACTCCAAAAATTGTGAAATTTGGGCAGAGACCTTTTTATTCTGTGTAGGCTCTATGAAAATTTTGGTAGCTCAAATGTCCACTGCTAATTACCATTTTGCCCCTACATGTGTTTTTAGCATGGAAATAAATGAAGAAATGTTGTTTACATAAAAATTAGGTTCTAAATGGTTATACCTAGTTTTTTGTGCTCCTTATAGCATAAAAGAGTTCTAGATGGTAGTAGACATCGATCTTTTCGCATAAATCGATGCAACTCAGTCACACACCACGTTATTTTATGTGACAAGCAAAGCTGTCGTAGATGATGGCTTGTACGATTTCTTAGTACGAAACAATTTTCGCCTCAATATGCATAACCCTATACCATGAATCATAAATTCACTGATTTACTGCATTACGCTCACATCATAAAGCAAGCATTGCACTAATATATGTTCTACTCGCATCATGTCATGCATATAGAGTCCGCGAACGAAGAACCACCGCCGAACCAAACCGTCGCAGAGGAACCCGAAGAGGAGTTGCACCCGGAACCAGAGGGCCAGCAGCAGGAACCAGGCTACGCTCCAGAGGAATCTACTGACCCTAGTGAAGAAGGTAGGCAGGACCATACTCTACCCAGCAAACAAGTTATACTTGATGATTACGCATATGCATTAGGAGTTGTTTGGAACCAAGTGCATTAGACTTCCTGGCCGCCCTGGCCTTAGCACCTATTCATAGAGTTCGTAGGACGAGTATGCCTAGAAATTGCTAGGTACGAGTAGACACGAGTGTGTGTACTCGTCACGTAGGTGTTTTCAAAATCAAAAGCTTACAGTTATATCACTGATAATTGTTGCTCATGAAGCAAATGGAGACCGGGCGGAGATTTTTTTTCAGTATTTACTATTCATGATGTCGCACCCGGACTCCGCCCGAGTCGTATAAGGCCCGTTCGCTGTTCGCCTATTGGTCGGCATAACATTGCTAAAGTGCTTATCCGGGGAATGGGACCGGAAAAGTCTTTCCTAGGCTCGTCCGAAGCACAGAGACACGTTCCTACCCGCTGGTTGAGAGGAAGGTGGCCCGGGGGAGCTTGGTACTCATGACGGGGAGACCGAGATGTCGGCAGGCTCGTCATGGGGGCACAACCCGGGGGCTAGGCGGGAGTGAATCGAACTTGGGACGAGGCAGGTTAAGATTGGGGCTATATGTGGGAACGCGATGGCTAGTAAGCATATACCCCTGGCATGATAGTTATTCCCGGGAATTAAAAATCGATTCGAATCGCTGATGCCCACCAGGTGTGGGAATGCCAATGCCTTTGACGTTCAACGTAGTAATTACTTAAACTCTCGGTACCGTAATACTCATGGTTTTTGGAATACTACATGTTTGAGCTGAGTTGTTATCTTGCAAAGACTTACTTTTATGTTGGTAATCATGCAGAAAATGAAACTTGTTGTTTAAGTTAATTAAGTAGCTGTTAAAAACTAAAGGCTAAGGATCAACTTGCTAGTAAGCTGCTTCGCGTCATCCGTAAGCCAAGTCCATTAAGACCTACTGAGTAATTAGTACTCAGGGTTTGCCCCCACCTTTTGAGCGCAGGTATGGAATTCATGGTGTGCGCCTGTGTTGGAGGCGGGGCATGCCCTCATGTAGGATGAAGTGACTAAGTGGTACGAGGACAACATCGGTGGGCTCGATGTTGTACCTCCAATGCAAAACTTTTGGTGATAACATGGTGACCTAAACTTATATTTTCCGCTGCGAGAAACTTTCAAACTTGCTACCGTATAATATTATGTTGGACTGGTATTTTATGTAAAAACTGGTTTGTAAATAAATCTACTTTTATGCTATTTAACTGCCTGTGATGATGTTTCTGTTGTGGCTCCATCGTGAGTCGGATGTGTATGATGTCGGTTCCTCTGGGAAAAGGTAATATCGGGAGTCGAATGACTCTCGACGGACGACCGGGTTTAGTTCGGTCTAATCGCACTGCAAGCCAGAGATGGCAGGTGTGCTTAGCCCGGATTAAATCGGCGGTTCCGCCACATCACCCTCCAGATAGGATGATTGGATATCTACACTAGTGTGTCACACGCTCTTCGGTTAACTCTCTAGCCTTTTTCTACCACTCCGCATTTGTTGCCTCTTTCGAACCCCGGGATGTGTCACATGCATTATCTGATCCTAGTTGGGTGAACGCCATGCATGAGGAGTTGGAGAACTTTGAGAGAAACCATGTCTGGGATTTAGTTGAACCTCCACCTAACAGCCACCCTATAGGAACCAAGTGGGTCTTCAAGAACAAACAGGGTGAGGATGGGATGGTTGTGAGGAACAAAGCGAGATTGGTTGCCCAGGGTTTCTGTCAGAAGGAGGGGATAGATTATGAAGAGACCTTTGCTCCTGTAGCTCGTTTAGAAGCCATTAGGATTCTGCTTGCCTTTGCTGCCTCTAAAGGCTTCAAACTGCAGCAGATGGATGTCAAGTCAGCCTTCCTAAATGGTTACATAGAGGAGGAGGTATATGTGAGACAACCTCCTGGCTTTGAGAGTGCCAAATTTCCAGATCGGGTGTATAAGTTGAGAAAAGCCCTTTATGGTCTGAAGCAAGCTCCAAGAGCTTGGTATGCTAGGTTGAAAGCTTTCCTGCTCAAGTCTGGGTTTGTGGTTCAGTAGACAAGACCTTGTTTCTGTTGAGTCGAGGCGGTGACACCCTTCTAGTTCAAATATATGTTGATGACATTATCTTTGGTGGTTCATCTCACACTTTGGTGTCTAAGTTTGCTGAACAGATGAGTAGTGAGTTCGAGATGAGTCTCATGGGTGAGCTTCAGTTCTTTCTCGGGCTACAGATCAAGCAAGGCCCGGAAGGAACCTTCGTCCATCAAGCCAACTACACGAAGGACATTCTAAGAAAGTTTGACAAGGGAGGTCTTAGGCCAATGGCGACTCCCATGTCAACACAGACGGCACTTGATGCTGATGAAGAAGGGGAGGTGGTGGACCAAAGAGAGTACCGAGGGATGATCGGCTCACTTCTAAACCTGACGGCCACTAGGCCGGACATTCAGTTCGCGGTCTGCCTCTGTGCGCTATTTCAGGCCTCACCGAGGACATCACACCGTCAAGCGGTGAAGCGCATCTTCAGGTACCTGAAATACACTCCTGAGCTTGGTCTTTGGTTCTCTTCAGCTTCGTTGCTTTCTCTCAGAGGGTATTTGGATGCTGACTTTGCGGGTTGTCGGCTAGAGCGCAAGTCTACTTACGGCACCTGCCAGTTTCTCGGTTCTTCTCTTGTCTCTTGGTCCTCACGCAAGCAATCTAGCGTAGCCACTTCCACCACAGAAGCTGAATACATTGCTGCTGCTAGTTGCTGCTCCCAGCTGCTTTGAATGAAGTCCACCTTGAGTGACTTTGGTCTCAGTTTTAAGAAGATCCCTCTCCTAGTATACTCTACTTCTGCTATTTTTGTAGCTAAGAACCCCGTCTTGCACTCTAGAACCAAACACATAGATGTGATGTTTCACTTCTTGAGAGATCACTATGAGAATGGAGATATAGACTTGATCCATGTAGAGACTGAGAACCAGTTGGCCGATATCTTCACCAAGCCCTTAGACCTTAGCGTGTTTGCTCGCTTGCGTGGGGAGCTTGGTGTTTGTTACCCCTTTTAGGTTGGGGTAACTTTGTTGTAGTTTAGGATTTTTTTTTTGTTTTTTCTTTGTTTTTCCTTGTTTTCTTGCATTTTGTATC
The DNA here is from genome assembly GCA_030272315.1 of Paspalum vaginatum. NCBI lineage: Eukaryota > Viridiplantae > Streptophyta > Magnoliopsida > Poales > Poaceae > Paspalum > Paspalum vaginatum. The sequence continues at coordinate 19,952,369 of CM059014.1, forward strand.
ATACCATGCATTGCATTGTAATATATGCATTTTCACTTACACTAGCACTAGAGCTCTTCTGGTATGACGAGTTAGTACTTGCTTATGCTAGATTATACAGTTGCTTGCATGATCATGGTTGGCTAAGCTCCTTGAATTTGTCTAATATCTTTTGTGAACTCAATCACTTTTGTTTCTTGAAAATAAAAAACCATGATCACCACTTGACTTGGCTACCTAGCATGTGTAGGAATGTTGAATGCTATGCTATCTTTTCATGCTTGGATATGCTAGTCGAATGCCTTTGTTAAGTTGATGCCTAAGCATTTAAGACACCTTGCCTTAATTTGAATTCTGAATTAATCTTGTTTACAAAGTGGTGTCCTATGAGCTAAATTGAAAAGATCCAGGTGGGTTCACTTGTCACACTGATCTAGTTTGAGATAGCTTGCCTTTGCACCTTGGCATGAACTTGGACTTGGCTGTGTATGACCAAAACCTTGTCTTAAGCTTCTGATGGTTTTCTGAACCTAGGCTTGGCATTGGTTGGTAAGAAGTGGAAAAAACAAGTGAATAACCCCTGGCATATGATCTGATTTGCTTGAAGTTCAAAATTGCTAAATCTGAAATCTACAAGTCTCTAAATTGCTTATGGCATGATTGAATATGCTTTGGTTGAGAGTAGCACACCTTGTATGTTTGGCTAGCATCTTGTTGTTCATGCCTATCTTGCTAGATGCTATTCATGTTGGTGATGCTTTCTTTTCAACAACCCTGAAAAACATGCTCCAAATCTGTATAAGATAGATTCAATTGAGCTTGTTTGCATGCTTCCTTGCTCTCACTTGCTCTGTATGCTAGAACTTGTATTTACTAGCTTTTCATCCCTGCTGAGCTCTTCATGGTACACTTCCTGCATTTCATGGCATATTCTGAGGGGGAGTTGTCCATTTCAGGGGGAGTTGAGTTCTATGAACCCTTGATGTGTCCATTGTCAACAAGGGGGAGAGATGTTGACCCTTGAGGAGAGAGATGATGGACCAAGGGGGAGAACTCTGTAGAGATCTAGTTGTGGGGGAGTTTGAGCTTTTAGCATGCTCTTGCATCGGTGCATTGAGCCTTTTGCCTCTTTCTGGTGGAGCCGATGTTTTGCCTTAGCATGACTGTGTTGAGTCAGTTTGCCTCTTTCTTGAGGGGTCATGCTTTAGTTTGATCGACTGCGTTGAGCGGTTTCCCTTGTCTTAGGGGGTTGATCTTTGGCTTTGTTTTTGTTGTCTCAATTTGCCCTTTTCTGCTTGTATTTGGCTTTTGGGCATCTTGAGCAACTTCTTCTTTTTCTTCTTTCTTTTCGGTTTTACGCTTTTCTTCTTGTCTTTGTCCTATTTCAGGTTACAAGTTGAAGGTGTTGACAATGCACTCATCAAGGGGGAGATTGAGAGCCAATGGACCGGCTCCATTGCCTCTGGAGTGATGAGTGATTGTCAACAGTAGCAAGACCCAGAAGGACTTGGCCACAAGACCCCCGATGGACACGAGGCCCTCCGATGGACTGGAGGTAGATGGAGAGGAAAGTCCTCCGAAGGACTAGAGGCATGGGGCATCTGTCAGCCATGGGAGTTCGGTACACGGAGGAGCGGCACGACGACGGCAGGAGTAAGTCCTCCGAAGGACTGTGGTGCTCCAACCCGAGTTCGTGGCGCGAAGGCGTGCGAGGGAGGCTTTGGCGGCTTTGGCTCAAAACCGCCACCCAAGCTACCCAAGCCTTGGTGAGTTGGGCCACGACTCGCCAAGATAGGGAAGTTGGGCCAAATCCGGCCCTGGCAGAGACTTCCTAAAGTTTCCCGGTTTCTGACTTCAAAACCGGGGGCGGATCGCGGATTGGACTACTGGCCACGTGGAGAACTTACGAAGATCAAAACTTCATCGTGGTCGTCCGTCCTGAAATATCCTGTAATCTTTCGTTTGAGTCCTTAGGGTTTGTCTAGTTGTAGGGACCTAAGTGCAAAACTGTCTAAACAGCACTCAGGTATAAATAGGTCCAAGGCAGGTCATTAGAAACGCTCTTGGCTGCTAGGATTAAGTTTTACTTGGTGATTTTTCGTCCTTAAGCCTTGAGCTCCATTGCTAGGGAGGTTAGAGTAGGATTTAGCCTCCTAATCATGAGGGAAGGTGAGGGTGGTTGCTTGGGACGAATTTCTGCTTGTATGCTGAATCTTTAAACCCATCTTGGGCAATTAATCGAAGCAAATTCGTGCAGCAACCTTGTGTTCTTCTCCTCCCCCTCTCTCTTTGGTTTTTGGGTTCAATACTTGGCTTTTGGGTGTTTATGTTGGCCAAGCTTGAATCCCTTCCCTTGCTGATGTTTTGGACTTGCTATGACGTGAAGATTATGTCTTAGAACATCTCAATCCAATTGGATTGCCACGAGCAAGTCAGTTTGGGTTTTCCCCTTTCTTGCCCAAATTTTCCCATCTTCATGAGATCTGAAATTCCTGCTAATCCCTTGATCTTTTTGAGTAGATCTTTTGGGAATAGCTTTGGAATAGTGCTAGGATAGCCTGTGCAAAATTTCGTCAAGATCCGAGAACATTTGGTCAAGTTTGGGGTTTGCAAACTCAAAGTCCGAGGCTGATTTCTGGGCACAGTATACTGTCCGGTGCAACTTCACCGGACAGTCTGGTGGACCTAATAGTCTCCAAATGAGCTTACTTTTTATTATGTTGTTCCCCATGTTTTCCTCAGCTTGTGGTTAAAATTTAATGATTTTTGGAGTCCGTTTAACTAGGTTTTGGCATTTTTCTTTGCAACCTAGTCTGCCTGAAAAAGTCTTGTCGGATTGTCCAATAGAGCCTATCGGACAGTCCGGTGTGGACAGGGTTTTTGGCCCCAGATTTGGTTTGAGTTGTTCCTAGGATTTGTGGCTTGTTCCGGGTGGTTTTGGGGGTGCCTAGGGTCATTCCTAAGATCTTTAGCACCTGATTTGCTAAGAGATCTTGGTGATCACTATACGTGTTCATTTTGGTTGGTTTGTGTTCGTTTGCTTCCGTGTTTTTGCCCCAACCTCGCTTTGGTGGTTCTCGTTGTGTGCCTATACTCTTTTGCTTGCTGTGTATTAGTGAGATGCATCTAGGTGCATTGAGTGGCTGGCGAGACACTTCAGCGTGAGTTGTTGCTCCGCTTGGCTTGCGGTCTTTGTGATCGTTGAGCTGAGTGCTTCCGCTTGCTTGGTGCGTATCCTCTCAGTGGACGGCACCCTTGCGCTGCTAGGCACCCTTGAGCAAAGTTTGCTTCATGCTTTCTCAGTTGGCAGGAGGCGAAAGCAATCCTCTCCCTTCTTGCATTAGGACCCAACCAAGCCCATTGCCGGAGGCATCACAGTATACATCGAGTGGTTTAGTGATGTCCGGTTATGCTAACACTAGTGTAGAGGTTTACAATTTCTTCAGTGTTTGGAAGGCTTCCTCACATTTCGGACTCCAAGCAAATTTTGCATTTTTCTTAGTTAATGATGTCATTGGCTTGGCAATCTCGGAGAAGTCTTTGATGAAGTGGTGGTAGTATCCCGCTAAACAAAGAAAACTCTGGATCTCAGTCAACGTTTCGGGTTGCTTCCAATTCAGAACATCTTCTACTTTGCTGGGGTCAACTACTACTCCCTTCTCAGATAGAATGTGACCTAAGAAACCCACTTCTTTCAGCCAAAATGCACATTTGCTGGACTTAGCATAGAGCTTGTGTTCTCTAAGCCGAGTGAGTACAATCCTTAAGTGCTCTTCATGTTCTTTCTCATTTTTGGAATAGACTAGTATGTCATCAATAAAGACTACCACAAACTTGCCAAGTTCGTTTATGAAGACCGAGTTCATCATATACATGAAGAAAGTCGGTGCATTGGTTAACCCAAAGGACATGACCAAATACTCATATAAGCTGTATTTGGTAGAGAATGCTATCTTTGGTATATCTTCTTGTCTAATTTTTATTTGATAGTAGCTAGATCTTATATCAATCTTTGAAAAGACCTTAGCTCTAGCTAGCTGACCAAACAAAATGTCAATGTGTGGCAATGGGTATTTGTTTTTTATGGTGACCGCATTCAATGGCCGGTAATCAACACATAGCCTTTTACCGCCGTGGTCCTTCTTCTCAACAAAGGGAGCTGGACAACACCATGGCGATGAGCTAGGTCGAATGAACCCTTTGTCTAACTGTTCTTGTAGTTGTGTTTTCAATTCTTTCAATTCATCAGGTGGGATTCTATATGGCCTCCTAGATATAGGGCTGTGCCTGGAACAATGCTCAATTGCAAACTCCACATCCCTATCTGGTGGAAGTCTAGGAAGTTCCTCCGGAAACACATCCGGGAATTCACACACTATTGGTATCTTCTTAATCTCTTGCAATTAAGTTGTATTCACTATGGGTGACATGTGTTTCTGATTTGGCATGTGTACTCGTAAAATCTTGCCACTGACACTAGACCTTAACTACACTGTCCTGCTGCCAATATCAAGGACCGCATTGTTCTCTGTCATCCAATTCGTACCTAAGATGATATCAATCCCTTGGCGTGGCAGCACTACAAGGTTGATAATAAATTCCTCCTCTTCTATGCTCAAACGTAATCTCATTACTATCAGATTTATATTGATGGGGTTCCCTAGTGCAGTGATATAATATCTCTTTCTTATGCAGGAAGTTTTTATCCCATGTCTAGATGCATATGACTGACTAATGAAGGTGTGAGTGGCTCCCGAATCAAATAACACGACGGTCGGGTGACCGTTGACCATAAACATACCAGCACGTACCGGCTCTTCGGCGGGGATCCGTCCATGTGGATGTAGTGCACACGACCTGTCTTAGGTGTGGGTCCCTTTTGCTTGCCCTGCTGATTGCCATCCATAGGGGTAGGAATGCCCTGCAGTCCTTGCTGAAGTGCCCAGTCTTGCCACAGTTGTAGTAAGGAGCACTGGGCCCTGGAACGGTGGGAGCATGAGGAGCTGGCAGCTGTGCTGGTGCTCGGTAGGCGGGGTACTGCCTTTGCTATGGTGTGCTGTGGATCCAACCCGGCTGATTGGGTCGGATCACAAAGCGGGGCTGCTGGTAGTACTGCTGCTGTGGGGACCTGTAAGCTGTCTTCTGCCTCTGAGAAGAACTAGCCGCTGCAGTGTTGGCCCACCTCTTGCGCTTCTGGTCCTCATTGGCAACACAGAGACGATTCTCCATGTCAAGAGCCATGTCTACCAAGTTAGTGAAGCTCTCATAACGGCACCCCAAGTGTGTACGAAGAGTAGGGTCAAAACCGTCCAAGAGCCTCGCTGCTCGGCGAGGATCTGTAGTAACGTCCTCCGGCGAGTACTGAGACAAGTGGATAAAAGACTGCACATACTGCATCACAGTCATGTTGCCCTGCTTGAGGTCCTGGAACTCCCACTGCTTTTGTTCCATCAAGCTCGCCGGGATGTAGTGAGCTCGGAAAGCCTGATGAAACTCCGCCCAAGTGGGCTCATTGCCCCTACGGCTACATAGCAAGGAAGGTGGCGTGCCTCGCACCTGCTGGCCCCTGTAGCAGCCGAGCAGCAAACCGAGCCTTCTTCTGCTCGGTCAGCCCTGGGAAGGAGCGTGAACTTGGGACTGGATGGTGTGCAGCCAGTCGTCAGCAGTAAGTGGCTCAGGACATGTCATGAAGACGGGAGGCCGCAACCTCTCAAAATCCTGGTAGGAGATGCCGCAGGACTGATGCTCCCGTGGCTGCTGCTGGCCATCAGCCTGACGCTCCTCCGCTAGCATGCGGATCAGCTCAACCTACTGCACAACCAGGGTGGCCAGCACCGGCGGATGTGGAGCATCATGTGGTGGCTGCCCTAACGACTGACCATGGCGAGTGTTCACCATCTGCAAAAATGAGGCCAATCGTGTTTAGTCCAATCACTTTAGTGCAATCGATGCGGTGATAAAATATCATAGCATCAAAGATACGTTATGAATAGTACTCATGCTCACAGGAAGCAGGCAAGGACAAATCATGGTGGCATATATCTGCTGAGTGTCGTCATCATCGGCAAAGTTATCCAGCCTAAAGGAGGGATTTTCAAAATTTTTTGATCCTGAGTAGGTGTTGAAGGTGGCTATGGTATGTTCATGATAAAATAATTTGAACAATTTGTCCATCTTTGTTTCATCGTACTTGATGCCTAGAAGCTGATATAATGCCTGACTAAAGAGAGTACACTGTATGCTCTTGCCTGAGGAAGTGGGGAAAGATGCGTCTTGTAAACGCAAGAATTTTGGGATATACCGTTGAAAGTACAGTTGGCACCAAATCTGCAGAAACCACTAGGGGCTTCCTGACTTAATGCGCTCATTATTCAGTAGTCTGCTGGTGTTCACGGATAGGTGTCTGTACAGTATACCTAGAAACAGTTTTCCTAGTGCAAATTGTTGGCTGTTGGCTAAGGTATTGGCCAGATCAAGTTAATTTTAGTTGGAGCAAGGGAAGGAAAACAAAAAAGGAAATTATCTAACTAGAGATTCAGAAAAGTTGTGTGCTCCCGATGATCAACAGACCCTGAACGCTTATTGTGATGATCAATATATTGGCCCCAGTTTTTTGTTGTGGCCTTGTCTATAATCTTGTGCCTATAGGTTTCCAAGGAAAAAGGGGAAGGACTGGCTGAATGAGTATCTATACCCAAGATCATTGTCACGTCCATTAGAGTGGGGGTCTTAGGACTAAGACCGAACAAGAAGCGGTTTAAGGCATCAGACTAGAAACAGCTGATTCTCATGTTTCTCTATTGGAGATGGGGTAAGGGAATGAGCATCGGCTATTCCTATTTTCTGCCAAACGGTTGATTCATAAGACTTGCCCACGCGCTTATATGAGCTCATCCATCCTTCCATGGGGAATGGCCAAGACCTAAGTTGGTCTCTCCAGCGGTCTAGATCTGGATTTTGAGCTACAAAAGGGATTCACTTGGTTTCAGTAAAAATTAAATCCAATGGTGGCTCAAAAGACTGCGGTCCTAGGCTAAAAGACTTTGAAGCCATAGACTGAGGAATCAAGATGTCATTTGGCTGCGTATTTACTAGAAAAAAAAGATGGGAAAGTGTGAGTAATCTGATTATCTTTTCCTACCAAAAAGGGAAGACTGAAGTAGATACCTTCAGGCCAAAGATTCTTTGGGGAAGTGTTTCTGCCATTGATGAGCTTGTTGTGTCTGCCATTTTTGAAGAAGCAAGCTATCTAAACGGGCACGATTGACAAAGACAATGTAAGGGAGGTGCATGGTTTAAGTGTGTTTAAAGTTTGACTCTAAAGTCGATTTTCTTAGAGGAGCGGATGAGAGATCGGCCGATTCCAGAATGGAACACTATCAGTTGGAAGCAAAGCCGAGGTCTGATGCTGTGCTATCAGATCGATTCATGAGAATAAGGCAAGAATAAAATCACAATAATGAAAAGAGGCAAGATCTATTTAATATAAAGCTTCGTTACTGAGGATTTTTACAAGACATAATACTAAGAAAAAGTTAACTAGAGAGGCTAATCCCCTTTGAGCCGATGCAATGGCTTTTTTGAACCCTAGCAGTTAACTACTGCTATTTGCCGATGAAGCACATCGGCTGGCGCCGACATTGCCATCTTTTTTTTTTCTGGCGACGACGAGGGTGCAGCACCATTGGCGAGGACGGTGGCGGTGGCTCCTTCCGCTTCTTCCCTGAGCGGTCGAACCACGGCATGTCGACGCTGGAGGCTGTGGAGTCGAGGACGGCTCCGACATCGACGTAGCTGCTGGTCATGGAGGACTTAGAGTCGGTGTCGCTCCTAAACTCCTAATGACCATCACCGCGGTCGGATGGTAGCTCTAGGAACTTTGGCGACTTCGGCGAGCACTCTGGGGAAGGCCACGGCACTGGCGATGCTAGAGGAGTGTGGTCTGGGCCTAGCGACCTAGCCAGGCCCTGTTCGCTTCGGTAAGCGACTCATCCTCCTCCTCTGAATTGGCTGCCTTGACTGGCGGCACAAGGTCTATTCCCACTGCCGGTAGGGGAGCGAAGCCCGGCGGCACATTTGTGAAGGGCGGCGGCGATGGTGGAGGACTTGGCGACAGTGGCGAAGCAGTGCTACTCTCTGCCGATGATTCCATCGGCCGACGGACTTTTGCTAAAAGAAGTTGGGGTTTTTTCTGCCGATGTGAGGGAAAATGGGGAAAAGACTGTATCTGAGGCGGTGGCTAAATACTACTCCGGGAGGAAGACGAAGGGGCGCTAGGAGCGAGTTTCAAGGAAATAGTGCGGACGGACGTGACAGTAATTGCGGAACTGTGTGGCTTTTCGTTTTTCACATTAAACTTAGCTTTGGAATAATTTTTATTGCCAAAGCTAGGGGGGCACGTGTTATTGCCAAAAATTGGCCAATTGATATTTGGGCCAAGTTGGCTAATGGGCCGAGCAGAGACGATCTGCTAGACAAGAAAATCGGCTGATGGGCTAAGTTTGGTCGCCCAGGAAAAGGGCGATTCTGAGGGGCCTATGGGCCACGTATCTTTTATTTCTTATTTTAGTCGAATTAGAAGCTAGCCTAGTTAAAGTTAGGGTCATGCTAGATAGAATCGGACTTGACGTCCAAGTCTCTAGACTATAAATATATAACCATACATACGTAATAAAATCGATGACATTACGCTTCCTACAGCTCGTGTCTCCAACTTCTCTCGGCGCATCGCCACCCCTAACAACTAGGGTTTTTCAAGGTAATTGTCATGCTGATCTAACGGTTCTTGGATTCGTTAAGGCATTACGGCATGAGCCACATGGTGAACTATGTACCGAAACATGTTTGATGGCACGGTTCGCTATTTATTCCGATGAATCCTATGTCAAGCCTAGGTTGTCACGGGATTCATTAGTTACCTCGATGAATCTCGCGGTGAGCTTCGCTTGGCACGAGATCTATCTTTACCTTCACATGCCTATCGATCTGTTTACGCACCTATGCTTCATGTAGTATATTTATCTTCATGTAGCTCATTTTGCACTACCTAATCACTTGTTACAATCCACGACATACCGCTGCAGCATGTGCACATGACCTACCGATATATCAGCGTAGTTTGAGCACCCTAGCTACACATGTCATAATTTGTATCTGTCTAGTTAGATGGACTTCTTTGGAGGTCCTGGTTAAAAGCCAATTTGATTATGTAGATATGTTATATCATGTTTTTAGTTAGGTCTTTTTCATATTGGAACGCAGTTTTGGCTTTTCACTCTGATTATTCATGCCCGATGGAACACCCGATGCTCTCGCATCGGACGACTGGAGTACACAACATCTCATGTTTGCCGATCCTAGCGATCTGGTAGGAGTTTAACATTTAGATCTGTTGTGTACACTTTATAGAGAGAACAGGAGCCAATTCGCACGACCAACTCACCTTCTTGGCCGCATGGTCAAGTCAGGTGGCACACCCACACCACCACGAACAACTAGGATCGGCTCCCCCGCTGTGAGCCAATCGGAACCACACGACAGGGAGATGAGTGCAGCAGCAGCAGCACGATCCACGGCTCCCGTGTGCTCTGTGTCCAAACCACACTGTCCGCCGGTATTTGAGTGCAATAGAAACCCAGGGAGGGACACTGGCTTGGGAAAACCAAAGGGAGTCATGGCACAGCTCGTGGGACACTAGCGTACCCTCAATATACCCAACATAGTCGGACCACTACAGTTGAGGTCAGCCGTATTATGTTCATCATGATGGTGCAGGTCTGTCCACATCCACCCACTACACCGATGTCGCGGAACCGCCGATTTAATCTGAGCTAAATACACCTGCCACCACATGGCTCACGGTGGACTTAGATCGAACTAAACCCGGTCGTCTATCGAACTACCCCAAAAGGGCACTTGATGTAACCATCACCCAAGGATGCCAATATCATAGACATTAAGCTCTCGAAGGAGCCACAACAATTAGAACAACCCATCATTTCATACAAATATAGCTTGATTTTTTATAAAACATTTGCTCAAAATGATAATCATATAGATATAGAGTTTCGAAATAAACTAGCAGCGAAATACATATTAATAACAAGTGCAATGCAGCGGAAGTAAGATATCAAGACATGACATCGAGCCCACCATTGTCATCCTCGATCACCAACTGATGTGTACCTAAAAAATATCAACAAAAAAGGATGAGTACATGGGGTACTCGTAGGACTTACCCGTGGGCAAGTATTGGCCCGACACATTTGAGAGTATGCAAGGATTTTTGTGGACTTGACTTCTAACCCGCATAAGCTTACTAAAAGTGAGTCCTTACTTTCAAGTATCATTCATTTTTAAAGCATAAGCCTCATTTGATTCATTATTGTTATCTCCATGATCCATAACTCATATATCTCATCATTTCAATGCATAAGTCAACAACTTGCAGAAATGTAAACATACAAGTACAAGCATGTAATATTAAAAAGCAAGATTAAATAAATGACATATTAAAGTTATTACTACGTTGCCCGTGTGCGATATCTGGCATTCTAACACCTGGTGAGCATCGGTGATTCGAATCGATTTTTAATTCCTGGGAATAACTCTCATGCCAGGGGTATATGCTTACTAGCCATTGCGTTCTCACATATAGTCCCCATCTTAACCTGTCTCATCCCAAGTTTGATTCACTCCCACCTATCACCCGGGTTGTGCCCTCTTAAGAGCGATACCACGGCATACCAGGTCAGCCCTCCCTCGAGTACAAGCGCCCCCCAGGCCACCTTCCTCTCAACCAGTGGGTAGGAATGTGTCTCTTTGCTTTAGACAAGCGCAGAAAAGACTTTCACCTGTCCCATGTCCCAGATAAGCATTCTAGCAATGTTACGCCGATCAACAGGCAAACAACAGATGGGCCTTAAATGACCCAGGTGGAGCCCAATATTACAACAACCCGCACCACAAAAATTAAACTTATGCTCCGTTCGGTCTCATCTTTCCATCACATCATATCATATTTCTTTTGATTTAAAGTTTTTCTAAAACGTTTTTGAGTAGTGCCCTTTCATCTCATGAGTGAATATCTTCACTCGACTTCTACCGTCTAAGTATGGCTAAGCATAGACTTCGACCTATTCATGCTGCTTAGGATAGCATAGATTTATGCATGTGAGGTTTCATACAACTCCTAAACATAATGCTCAAACAAATATAGTGTGGTGGGACTCTCCAAATAGGTGTATATACCTAAGGGGCCTACCTTTGTTGTTGAAAACTTGAGCAAACTAATCTAAAGTTAGTTTGCCGAGTTGTGAGGCTTTGCCCCAGGCAACCCCTTGATCCCATGGACAATTCCTCCTTCCAAACACGACTGATGGGCACTCTAGGTCGTGCTTGGGGCTTAGTTGGTCTTCTCGACCACCGTTTCTTGATGTAGCTCCACGCACTTGCTTCTTGATCATGTCTCTGCAATAAGCATCGCTACATGAATGATATGCATGATGTAGTGAATGAGATGCATGAATATCAAGCAGACATATGAACAATAATTTTTGGGACAGACAAAATTGATAAAATACTTAAGCAAGAAGTACTTTTGTGCCCCTTGGACAAGTATACAATCAAACAATCATACATATACAAATATCCAATTAATGATTATATAATTAACATGTTAATGTCGTGACCCAATAAAACAAGCAATATTTATTTTGTTACTTAGATTACTAGGATAGGTGTGGTGGTGTTTATTTTCACCTAATGAGTAACAAGTTGAAAAGCATGCACCTCTTGCATTCATAGGCATACAAGAATGGAACATGCAAGAGGGGTACGTAAAAATGCAGCCAGTTTACAATCTCCCCCTGTCATGTCACATATAAGCAAAACATGGATCAAGTCTAATATTTGAAAATGTGTTGGACTTCTAGTTGTGAATAATCTAGACTTAGAACTATTGACAGCAATGTCGCTCTAGGTATTAAGGTTTAGTGGCTCATAGACATAAGAAAGGCACATTTTCATTATTTGTATAGTATTAGTTGTTTTATGGTTTGAACCACAACATACATGAACAAGGTGTGAGGGTTGACGCGGCTTATGTACGAAAATTATACATCATTTTATATGGTTTTTCATTGATTTTATGCGTCAACTATATCTTTCTCTAACATTTATCACCGATAATTGTGGATTTTGCAATATTGTAGAGGTCGGGCATCTAATTCATTATCAAGGCGACAAGATGTAGAGAAGAGGCACAACAACTAGAGGAGAGCTAAGGGTCGAGATTCTAGGCTAGGATTAGAGTTCTTCTAGTTCATAGAGGTGATTAGAGGCCTTGTGGGGTGCTCTAATTATCTAGCTCCAAAGGTCTAATTGTATCATCAAGAGCTATGGCCATGGTTGTAAGTATGATACAATTTATTAATGAAGCATTGTTCTTGTCTAATTATCATGTTCTTGTTCTAATTATGCTTGTTCTAGCTCTAATTAGCTTTAGATCTAGATGCTTGTTGATTAGATCATGTCTTTAAAGGTTATATTCTTCTAGCGGTCTTGATCGTCGATCTAGCTTACTAATGATATAGTTGTATATCTAGTTTTTTTATCATGGAGATTAGAGATTCTAGTTGTGCTAAATATGTTGTTAGACCATATAAAGTAATTGGGGATGCATTTCTAATTATGTGCCTGTTGAAAGCTTTTCGTCGATTACCTGGTTACCAGTGACAGTAGAGCCCGGGGAAAGGTTAAGCCGATCTAGGGGGTTAGGTTGATTGATCTTGATTTAATCATGCTATGAAGTTTATTCTTGATCATGCTTATTTCTACCTTGAGCTACTAGTTATCTCGTTGTTCTTATCTATTTGTGATGCCCATATCATGCATGTCTTGGATCCAATTAGAGCTTGATTAGACTCTAGTTAGTTAATACCCCTTAATTGGTGTTCTAGTTCTGTTCTAATTGCTTATCTTATAGTATTTGTATAGTTTAGACGTAGATTAGATGTAGCTTAGGGATAGTTTAGAGGTAGATTATAGTCCTGTTTTATACCCTTAGTTTACCATAAACTCTTGTTAATTAGTTCTCAATTAGTTCGTTTTCTGTATTGACAAAATCCATGGTACTCATCTTGGGAAAAAGCTACACACGATACTGTCGCTTGCAGTATAAGGTTTGCCGTGCTTAAGTGCCGTCAACAAGCTTTTCTGGCGCCGTTGCCGGGGAACTAATTAATCGAGTTCTAATTAATTTGAGTTTATGTTCAAATCTAATTTTGTCTTTTACTACTAGTTAGTGTTTGCTAATTATGTGCTAGTCTAGTTCTAATTGTGTGCTATTAGTCTTTCTAATTGTGTTCTAATTAGTTAGCATGTTCCTTAGTTTGTGTTTAGTCTTTATGTTCTAATTTTATTCTATAATTGTTTAGTGTCTTCTAGTTATATTCTTATTCTCTAACTGTGTTCATGAGTTCGTCATTCGTTTCTGTGTTCAGTCATAATTTAGACTCTTATTAGATTTTTATTTTTGTGATTTTCTTAATTTAGCCTTTTATCTATTATTTTGTGCATTTTATTTTATTTTAGTTTAGTCTACTTTATTTACTTTCTTGCATTTAATTTTATAATTAGATAGTTTTGCATAGAATAAGTTTGGCTCTTCTATAAGTTTAGTCTTTTATAAACTCTATTAAAATATTGTTTCTCCTGTATATATATTTCTTTGACTAACATTACAGGAAAAATAGACCTCATTCCAATAAACAAATATATATTTTTTCCAACCTAACTCTTTAATAGTAGGTGCTAACGCTGTTAGTGGCTTATGATCTATTATTGAGTTTTTCTACGGCTATCACGAAGGAATAACTATGGTGATCAAGGTATGTCTGCTGTGTCAATTAAATTTTTAAGACTAATGTTATTTGAAGCTTGTTTGTTATAAGCTACAGATAATGGAGGCAAAGTTGATTAGTCGAGAAGGTTTCGGAGGCTAAAGATTGATTGAGTATAAGGAAGATGAAAACACGGAAGGTTTATCTCAAGACCAATCCAAGCTCCAACCAAATCTCGAGATGCTCCCGAAATTCAGAACAGCAACAACTTGTGGGGCCGATTCGAAGACCTTAACGATGTCGGATGAAGAAAGTCTGAATACCAAAGTTGTAGATCTTTTCGAGATCTTCAAGTTAGAGTCCGAATTTGCATTATTTGGACTTTGGATGAGGAATTTATGGTCGAAATACTAAAGGGGCAGAGCACGGAAAGCTGAATTTCGGGAAAGACAAGAAGCATTCCTCTCCAACACTTGATGGTGCATACAACCATGGCGTCCCAAGGAAGAAGATGAAGTCACCATGGAGTTAAGATTTGAACTTCACTTATTCAAGATTAAGGTAATTCTTATTTTAATCATAAATATAATTATAATTTACCTATGTTTGATTAGAGATGTTTCATAATAATCATTAAAGTGTTGTTTGGTTGATTGTTATCCTCGTATCCTTACTTATATTTTGTTTTTAGTTTTTTTTAAAAAACCCTTTGTTCCTTTTATCCATATTTTGAGAATCGTTTAGACTAGCTTCTTGATCCATATCTTTGCAATGCTTAATTCCAACATGTTGTGCTGGCCCAACGTTCTTATGTTCTTTTAGTAGATCTTTTTGCTTTAATTAGTTGATTGAATCTACTCATGCTCAGAGATGGTTAAAATTTGCTAGTTTGTCAATTCTCAAGTTTAGTGTTTAGTGTAGGAATCAAGTTTTGTGTTTAAATAAAAAAAAATTTGAGAGCCAAGGTTTGTATAAAAGTAGAAGGGACTGACTACTTATTCCACCATAAGTGGTTCGGTCTAGGTTTATTTATGTGCAAATTGCTTTTGAAATTTTAAACTTCAACGTGTGCATGTTTCTCGTGATTTATTATATTTGCACAATATTATCTTTGAAAAATTTAAAATTTTAAAACATTTGGTCTCTCTAAAAAAGAACCCTCGTTAGAATTTTATCTAAGCCAAATTTTATTTTTCTTTCAAAATCATATCTCTAATTTGGCCAAAATCATTAGGAACCCATCGTTTTGTTTATCCCTTGTTTGATTTTATGAATCAAGATCATCTATGATTTATATATGCTTTAGTACTTTGCTAAGTGATTTCAATTTGAATTTATAGTTGTCTTTGATTCATGAATAAGTGTTTGTTTAAACCCCAATCAACCATGTGACTCCACTTTTATCTCTAATCAAAACCATGATGTTATTATATTATATATATGTGTGCACTGTGAGCTAACCATACAGAGAAATTCACACTTCATTTGAAACAATGAGACCAATGTGGTGAAAGAGTACAAGGCAAATTCATGATGATTGATGCAAAGATTTGACAAAGATATGAGGACAACATCAGAATTTGCAAAAAATTGATTGAGTTTCAAATTGAAGAGTGAGTGGACTGAATGGAGGAGAGATTGAAGACAAGAATCGAAACCATGAAGCTTCAAGATCAACGATGGTGGACTCCGACAATTTCCACCAGAACCCAAGTCCAAAAGGTTGAAGATTGTCAACATTGGGAGAGCTGAAAACGGAAGCTGAAGATGTCATCAACATGGAGGTCGACCTCAGAAGTCAAAGATAGAATATTTTCTTATATTTGGAAAGCCTATGAAGTCCTCTTTCCAACGCAATAAGAATCACTCAATTTGGAGATTTCTACAAGGAATAATGTGCAAATCATTGAAGGCTGCGCGAGCTGAATCGAAGTCTGGACAGAACGCAGTGCTCGAATAAAACGGGCATAACTCCTTCATACAGAATCAGAATTTAACGCATAAGTACTCGTTGGAAGGATAATTTCAGAGGCTACCCAATGTCATGTTCTGTTCGAGACCAATGTGTTATACCATGAGGAATGAGGTGGCAGCGACAATGGTGATGACTACTTAAGGAAGATGGAGACAACAATGATGAAGAAGGCTTGGTCAATGCTTCCATAAGATTTTCATGATCAAGTTCAGTTGCAAGGAGCTTCAAAGACATTGGAACATGAACACACAAGTAGAGGATTGTGCATACAAGTAATACTATACACGATGAAGCTGCACAATCAAGTTATCAAGCTGCATGGACACTTTGGATTCTTACTCCAAGGACATGGCTTCACTGCAACGAAGGTAAGTAAGAAGTCTAGCTTTATGACTTTAAATTAAGCGTTTTTCGAGAGGCAACCCGTTTAATTATTTGTTTTTAGTGTTAAGAGTCTTAGAGTCTTTTAATAGAGAAATGGGAAGCATGACACCACCATTTGAATCTTTTGCTTGTGGCTAGTTAACTTAATTTTATGTTTTCTACCTTGCATTTGCATTATCATTTGTTTTTCCACACTTTTTTTATTAGTATTGAAATTTTCATAAACTTCATGACGGATGCTTTATTGTACTCGACGGAGTTTTTTTTGATAAATTAAGTGTAAACATGGTGTTTTGATTTAATTTGAGACCATCATCATTAAGTTTAATTGAAAGTTTTTTGTTAATCATGTCTCTTGTGGATAAACTTTCCGCATTTATTTTTCATATTTCATGCATAAACCACCATTTTACATTTAGATTAAATTGTATGTTTTGCATTATAATTGGCTTGGTTGTTTAATTAACTCCATAATGTATGCTTTCATTTTATGATAACATTACTAGAATGTTATCCTTAGCAATTTTTATGTAAGCAGGGTGCTTAGATTAAATTGTTGATCATCATGATGAAGTTAATTGACCTGGCTAGTTATCCATAATTTCATTTGATTAGTTTATAAGCTTTGCAATGTGCTTTGGTTTTCTTGTACTGTTATGAGTTAATAACCTTGAATAAACATGGTGTTTTAATCTTGGTTAATTAAAGTTTTGATGGCTATGGAGAGACTTAGCAATCATGTTGTAAACATGGTGTTTAGAACTTGATTTAATCATTGTATTTGTTTATATGCTTATCTTTCGCATAATTACACGTTTACATTCACATACACCATTTAGTTTTTCTTTTAAGATTAATTAGGCAACGAGTTAAAAATCATTGGGAATATTATTAGATTATTGTAAATTGCTTCTACTCCCGATTGTTACCTCGAGAGTAGTACGTGCACTTGAATTGTTTTGCAGAAAATTATTTGATGACAAGAAAATTGAAGAAATATCCAGTAACATATTTCTAACACCTTCTCTTTTTCATTTTGTTTAAATTCTGCAAATTATTAGCTATATCTATCAATTTGGTGTTCCCCTTGTGTTTCTCTTGTTTTTGGTGTGGTAGTTTAGATTTATTGTGATTAATACTACAACCATGATCTATGCTTAATAAATTAATTATAACATCGTTTTCAAGAAAATGATGAAAGTGACCGCTTTATCTTTATCATGCTTTGATTTTGATTAGTCAAAAATAACGGGCTCTCATAATACATGTTTAATTGAACTAACCAGCAAATTTGTGATTGATTATGATTGTTCATAAAGACTCATATGATTTAATTTTTGTAAAAGTTTAATCTTTATCATGATCATCTCCTTGTTTATTTTTACTGCTTATAAATGCCATGATCACCTTTTTGAGATTATTTTGCAATAGCTATTCCTACCAAAACCATATATTTTTAACCCTTAGATATATCAAATTTGTTTTTTAAATGAGTTGGATCAAGACTGCAATCTAGGGTATGAGACTTAGAAGCTAGTCATTCATTTTTGCGTATCTTTTCTTTGCTAGCCTTTTCTATCTATGCATTGTATCTCTCTACATTGGAGAGATTGCAAACTTCGCTGGATATCCATCCTTAAACCAAGATTATCTTTTTGTGTATCCTCCTTGACCACAACCCATTATTTTCTGGAGTATTTAAGGGATTAAATATTATTCTTTTTATTAGACAGCTCCATCCTCTAAGTTAAATTGTTTAGATATATACTCAAGGACGAGGGTGAGTATTATTCAAGAGTGGGGATGGAGAGCTGCCATATATAGTTTTTTTTATATATAGAGAAAGTTTTTTTGAGGGGGCAAAAGCAAAAAAAAAGACCAAGTGGTTGCCATATATAAAAAAAGAAGAAAAGAGACCAAGTGGTCGTCTAAAAATAAAATATATATATATATTGTGTCCCTCAATAATCTTCTAAGTATTTTTGAGAGTTTTATATATGGTTGTTTTTAGTATTAGCGAGGGATATTCTGTATATATACTACAGAAAATATTCCAACCATGTGCAATCTGATAGCAAGGACTTCATTTGTGCCTTGAGATCATCCATTGACACTTGCACATGTCCACTTTTCTAAATGTGTGTGTTCCATCCTTTCCCTCTCAACATTATTTTATTCCATGACCTTTTTGACAAGTCTCAGTAAAACCAGCAGATTTCTTTCTTGGTTTGACAATATTTTGAAAACAAGTTTTTGATTAGGATTCATACCAAGCTCTAGAGAAACTTCCACCTTTTATATATATTTATTGAATACTATTTAGATATTGAGAGACTGGAGAGTTGAGTGTGTTTCTTTGGCTTTGCAAGAATTTATCTCTTAATGTTTGATTATCTTTTTTTAAAAAAACATATTGCTAAAATGAGGAGATGTGTCTTTGATAAAATTGACTCTTGCTAATTCTTTTGTTGTGAGATGAGCTTAATTGAATATCTTTTCTTTCATGATTTGCTGGTTCAAACTTAAATTACAAGAGAGCTTGTTAGTTTGATTGATTAAGATTAGAGTATGAAATAGTTAATGTAAGGCAACGCTGATTCTTGACTTACTCGAGGACGAGCAAGGTTTAAGAGTGGGGATGTTGTTGACGCGGCTTATGTACGAAAATTATACATCATTTTATATGGTTTTTCATTGATTTTATGCGTCAACTATATCTTTCTCTAACATTTATCACCGATAATTGTGGATTTTCGCAATATTGTCTTGGAAATATGCTACATGTGATTTTTACAGGTTTTAGACCAATTTTTCGCGAAATTCACCAGGATCCACTTCGAGTAAGAAAAGACCGCTAGAAGACATGGATTGAAGATGAAGAAGGAAGACTTGGTGTACTCATAGCCCCTCTGTGTAGATCAAGGCTCCCTAACCAGAAGATTCAATGAAGTGTTAAAGAGCTACAAGAAAATAAAGATATTTATTCATTAAGGATGATGAATATGTCAAAGGCTAGAAGAATCCGTCAAAGCTCGGCCCATTACGAAGATTCCAGAAGCTCAAGAGTCCGAAAGACCCCGAACAAATATTTCTTAGGCGGCAAGCAACGTCCCCGCGAAAGATGGAAGGAAACGGATGAAGGAAGGGCTGAGGTCGGCCGACCATAGGCCTTCTGGTCGGCCGACCCCACCCAACC
This sequence comes from Paspalum vaginatum, assembly GCA_030272315.1. Lineage (NCBI taxonomy): Eukaryota > Viridiplantae > Streptophyta > Magnoliopsida > Poales > Poaceae > Paspalum > Paspalum vaginatum. The sequence goes on from CM059014.1 coordinate 19,971,744, forward strand.
GTAGGTCGGTTTCTGATTCCTTTTCTCCCACGTCTTCTCCAGGGTATAAATAGTAAGCATAGACCCTGGGGTCGGGCATCCAATTCATTATCAAGGCGACAAGATGTAGAGAAGAGGGACAACAACTAGAGGAGAGATAAGGGTCGAGATTCAAGGCTAGGATTAGAGTTCTTCTAGTTTATAGAGGTGATTAGAGGCCTTGTGGGGTGCTCTAATTATCTAGCTCCAGAGGTCTAATTGTATCATCAAGAGCTATGGCCATGGTTGTAAGTATGATACAATTTATTAATGAAGCATTGTTCTTGTCTAATTATCATGTTCTTGTTCTAATTATGCTTGTTCTAGCTCTAATTAGCTTTAGATCTAGATGCTTATTGATTAGATCATGTCTTTAAAGGTTATATTCTTCTAACATTCTTGATCGTTGATCTAGCTTACTAATGATATAGTTGTATATCTAATTCTTTTGATTATGGTGATTAGAGGTTCTAGTTGTGCTAATTATGTTATTAGACCATATAAAGTAACTGGGGATGCATATCTAATTATGTGCCTGTTGAAAGCTTTTCGTCGATTACCTGGTTACTAGTGACAGTAGAGCTCGGGGAAAGGTTAAGCCGATCTAGGGGGTTAGGTTGATTGATCTTATTTAATCATGCTATGAAGTTTATGCTTGATCATGCTTATTTCTACCTTGAGCTACTAGTTATCTCGTTGTTCTTACCTATTTGTGATGCCCATATTCATGCATGTCTTGGATCCAATTAGAGCTTGATTAGACTCTAGTTAGTTAATACCCCTTAATTGGTGTTCTAGTTCTGTTCTAATTGCTTATCTTATAGTATTAGTATAGTTTAGACGTAGATTACATGTAGCTTAGGGATAGTTTAGAGGTAGATTATAGTCGTGTTTTATACCCTTAGTTTACCATAAACTCTTGTTAATTAGTTCTCAATTAGTTCGTTTTCTAGATTGATAAAACCCATGGTACTCATCCTGGGAAAAACTACACACGATAGTGTCGCTTGCAGTATAAGATTTGCCGTGATTAAGTGCCATCAACACTCATCTATACTTAAATTAGTACACATCAAGTACATTCGATGAGAGAAATCACAAACTAACAACATGCATGCCCACTAACATCCCCTTTTTATCCTCTTCATTCTTAAGCCCATTAAAATAACTATTAATGGACCCCTCAAATAACAGCAACCAAAATTCATGAAACATTCACACAAGCATGCTTACACAACAAAATAGCTACAAGATTTTGGTACAATTTTTGTAACCTATTAAATAGCACTTTTCTATTTTATTGTTCAAATCAGCATAGCACCTATGAATTTCAAAACACCTAGCAAACAGCAAGCAAAATTCATGTAACTTTTATTCTAGCCTACAATGGACTAAATGAGTTTAACAAAATTTCTATGGATTTATTTGAGCACATTTAATGTACCAGGATTTTCCATATTCATTAAATACCTAAAAACAAATCCTAGTAGTAGATCTATCATCTACCAGTAAGAACTAGGGAAAATAAAAATGTAGGCACTCACACATCACATAATACATGCACTATCCATGTTTCATAATTTTTTGGGTTCATTTACATCACTTTTGCTAATTAACTACCAAAACAATACATGCATGAATACAGGAGCAAAATAGTCATTACATAGATCAAACCATGTCCACAAGGTAGATCAACTCATTAGCAATCCAACAAAAAAAGTTTCACATTTTTGGCATTTTCCTATGATTTATTATAGGATTTTAAAGTTTGAAACTCGATTTAGACCCAAATAAAGAAAAACCCTTACTGTTATGGACCCAAACCTAATTTATCTTAGACTTCAAGGGCCTGCACAGAAGATATACAAGACTCAGTAAATAGCACATTGAACTCAATTGGAAATAGAAAAAAGTACAGGGGGTTTTGTGTAAACTAGGCCGTCTTCAACCTTCCTCTGGCGTCTTCCTTGTGCATGGACAAGAGGAAGGGGATGGCCGACACGTCTACAGATCGGGGCAGAGGTGAGGACGCCGGTGGCCAAAGGCGGCGCAGCGGCAGCACGGAGCGTGCCTGCCCGCTCAGCCCCTGCGGCTCGTCTCTCGCGACGCTCGCGCATCGAGAGAAAGGAGCGAGGCGACGGCTCACTTCGAGAAATGGTGCGGGCCGAGTGGAGGAGGATGCGAGGTCGGTGTGGGTGGTGGATTGGAGGGGGAACATGCAGAGCAGTGAGCACACAGAGTGGAGTGGAGCTCGAGCTCGAGGTTTACCATGGCGGTGGCACTCTATGTGCGCGAGCAGGAGGCAGGGGAGAACGCCAGGAGATGCGAGCAGTGAGTGAGGTAGAGGTGGTGGAGGTGGCTTCCACCTTAGGCGACCAAGGCTGAGTGAGTAGTGGCCGCTTGCATCCACATGGCGTGGGCAGCAGAGCTGCGGCGACCACCGGTTGGGCGAGACGGGGAGAAAAGGAGAGGAAAATGAGTCCATGGACCTAGAGTTGATATCAAGAAGGACCGGGTGAGGGGGAATGAACGTGAAGTGAGTGGACTGGGTCTATGGAGGAGTGCGACATGGGGCTCACGGGCCGATGTCGACATCCTGCACTTCTGAAATTTCGACAGGTGGGGTCCACTGGTCATAGACACACAGAAAAATGGAAAAACCTTGAAAATAGAAAATGGGGTTTGACCTCCTCGAGTCTCGTTTGTAATTCATCGTTTTGAGCCTCTTAGAGGCCGATTTAGAAGAAATGCAAAATACAATAACTGTTATAAATTTGCTCCTCCACAACCTTGCTATAAACTTTGGTACTAAGTTCTGTATAAAAATATGGTTAAATTTTAAATTTAAGTTACTGTCCTTGGTTTGACTGGGTAAAACTCTAGCTTCAAACATATAGAAGGGGTAGTTTTGAGCATTTTCATGTGAAGTGTAAAATAACAATATTGTTCATAATTTTGTGTTCTACAACTTTGCTATAAAAAGTTGGTCATGATAATGACTTTTGTTCAAACGAAATTTGAATTTACTATCCTGGTCTAGTTTTACCAGATTTTGCAATTCGATATATATCAACCCAAAATATTCCTAAAACCTTTATGAATGTCAACACTCAAAATACCAAAGTTGTTCTATAGGAAATTATCTACAAGTTTGGTATAGAGAATTCTGTCTATATCAGAATAAATGTTGAAACACATGCACAAATATGTTCAATGGTTTGATCAAACAACAGTTTTACTTTATATAGTCTTTCTTGTTTCAAACTTTTGAGTGACCAAATTAGGTCCATTCACTTTGAGGTCAAGTGCACTTGAACGGAGATAAATTTAATTTCATTTCATAGGTAGGTAGATTTTTAAGTGCTATAGTGAAATCAAAAGTAATTTCAAAGTTAAGTTTGGGGAAGAGGTGAAAACCCAAACTTAGGAAATTTCAGTGCGGACTGATGTGGGCTGACTTCATAAGACATTTGGATGCAATTCAAAATAGGTAAATGATAGATTTGAAAAAGGCTTAGTGTAGCAAAAATGCAGGTTATGATTTGTACAACAACTTTAATAAAGGGGCGGATTTAAGGTAGTTGATAAATTTGAAAGTTTTATTAGGTGTCACTTTTGATCAAGGACACCTTTTTAAAAGAGAGCTTGGTTTAGGTGTGCTCGATTCCATCTTTTAAACCTCCTATCAATTGATTTCGAGGATGGTCTCAATAACAAGGTTGAAGGACACATCTTAAACTAAACTTGTGTATTTGATGTTTGGCATGAAAATTTATAGATTTTGAACTTCTTGACCAAACAACACAAAGCTTTGTATTTTGAATACAAAATTTTTGCCTTAGTGATTTTTCCACCAAGTTATCACTCCTCTGTAAGCACTATTAAGTCACAAATAATCATTACCATGTGTCTAATTGTGAGTTAGGGCTTTTGAGATGTTGGGGGCATCACAGCCCACCACCCTTAAAGAAATCTCGTTCCAAGATTTGGATGAGGCAATGTTTGTGGCTTACCGCATAATTCAAATGGTCTTGGCATCACAATTCGTGTCTTTCTGAATGCACATGGTAACATCCAACCCTTCATATGTTAGCTTTGTTAACTATCATGTGAATGGTTAGTACCTTCTTTACACGATGTAGTTACAAACCGCCATCTCGGGAGGCTAGGAGGGTCTTTTCAATGTGCGCGGCAAGGTGTGCATCGGAGAGCGAATGAACAAACCCAAAGGAGGACATGTGGTGGTAGTGAGTGATAATGATTGGTTTGAGCAATTGAAAGGAGTTTCTTCCTGACTTTGACACCAGGATTAGAAACATGATAAATATTTGATTTATTAGAAAAATAAAGGAAAAGTGTACACAATCGGAAATTGGACCAAGTAGAAATATTGGGATTCATAGAAACGGCAATGGATGTGTTTTTGAGAGACATTCATTTCGTTTGATAGGGACTGCGTACACATATGAGATAACAAATTAGGATATCGTCAAAGAATAAGGTGTGGTGAAGCATAGCGGATCATGCTCACCGAGACAAGAGAGGTACAAGAGGAAAAAGACAGGCCATATTCACCCAGACAAGATGATGAGTTGTGAGATTGCTTACATTAGTAAGGATTGATCAATAAAAGTAAGTTGATTTGTGCTTACTAACGAAAAAATTGACAATGCTAGTAAGCCCACCTTTGAGGATAATATCAAAGAGAGAGAATACAACTCATGTGAGTATGGCATGAAGATGAATCCCAGTTGGAAAAACTCATGTCGGTGTTGAGAATGACCCTGAAGTTCAACTTTTTGGGATAAGTGTTAATAGGGAGAAGAAAACATTTGAGGATGCCGTGGAAACGAAGTTGACAGTTCACACAATCGACGAATGCAAGGATAAGCAAAGCAATATAATGATGTGAACCAGGACTAGACTGGAGGATTGATCATTTCCATTAAAGGCAAAGTGAGACAAAAGCAAAGAAATCATGTAATGAGGCAGTGGAAATGAAATAGATCATTCCCACGAATCAAGAGTAGCAAGTTCCACAAAGTGATGAAAAGTGGGTATGAATGTTCCACAATTGAAGCGATGTCACACCTTTGCATAGTCTTGATACCTGCATGAGCCTAGTAATTTAACCGGGTGATGGTCGTACATACAGGACCCTAGGTTCCGTCGAGGCACCCAAGACTGCCTAAGGAGACATCAGAACAAGAGTGGCTCAACCATACCATTTATGGAATCATAGACAACACAAGGTTATGTTAAGGAATGAATAAGAAGTTTTGATGCAATATAAGAGCTTGGAGCACATGAATCGACAAGAGCTTGAAGCATGAAGACTTCACTAGTTTGAAATGCATAGAGTGGAAGGGCTTAAACTGACATGGAACAGTAGAGCTTGGAACATGAGAGTTGATTCCAAGGAGTTGCAAGCATGAGGGCACAATGAACTACATGAGTCCAAAGTTCAGACAATAAAGGTTCAAGTTGAATATTGGCATTATGTTAACCAATACCCATTTAGTTTTGCCTAATTGTAGCTTCAAACACCCAGAGAGAAGGCATGTTTATTCTCTAATTTGTGTTGGTGTAGTCTTGATCTGCATCAAACTTGAGAACATTATTGGAGACTTGGAGTCAAGGATGAGCTTGAAAGCTTCCTCATACCTTTCTAGTCATCAAATGGGTGCATTTGAACGGTCATAAATTTAATTTCATTTCATAGTAAAGTAGATTTTTAAGCGCTATAGTGAAATCAAAAGTAGTTTCAGAGTGAAGTTTGGGGAAGAGCTAAAAACCTAGACTCAGGAAATTTAAGAGTGGACTAATCTAGGCTGACTTCATAAGACATTTGGATGCAATTTAAAATAGGTAAATGACAGTTTTGAAACAAGTTTAGTGTAGAAAAAATGTAGGTTATGGTTTGTACAACAACTTTGATAAAGGGGCGCATTTATGGTACTTGATAAAGTTGAATGTTTTATTAGGTATCACTTTTGATCAAGGACACATTTTTAAAAGAAAACTTGGTTTAGCTGTGCTCGATTCAAACTTTTGAACCTCCTATCAATTGATTTTGAGGATGGTCTCGATAGCAAGGTTGAAGGACACATCTTAAACTAAAACTTGTGTATTTGATGTTTTGCATGAAAGTTTATATATTTTGAACTTCTCGACCAAACAATGCAAAGCTTTGTATTTTGAATACAAAATTTTTGACTGAGTGATTTCTCCACCTAGTTCTCACTCCTCTCTGAGCACTATTAAGTCACAGATAATCATTACCATGTGTCTAATTGTGTGCTAGCGGCATCACAACTGACGATCCACTCTCGAGGACCCTGACTTCCATTTTCGGAGCCTTGGATCTTCAAGACCACCACACTAGGGGGGTGATGGACAACCTGAACAAGATCAGCTAGCGCAACACTAGGATGCAACAACAAGAAGATGTTGACCATGACATACTCTTGGAAACAAGAGCGACGACCAACCTCATCTACGAGAAGAGCCGCCAGTACTACCACTCTCAAGGGTTCTATCCCGACTGAACTTCATTGAAGCTTGGGGGGAAGTAAGCTTGGCAAATGGAAGGTATGTGTGCCACACCACCCCTTTGTGCATCCCTGTGTTTTCCCGAAAGTTGCCAAGTCCTGCATGAATTATCGTTTCTGTCCTGCCTGCCATGAGAAGTTTGAATGAGTAGTAATGTATCCTTAATTTTAGTTTGTTTAATTTTAGTTTTATTAAAAAATGTGTATCATAATAAACAACTCCCATGATTAAGTTCACATGCTAGCTTCATTTTGGAGATGATGAACAGTTGCTCTATCAAGTGAATGGTTTAATTCTTGCATGTGACTTATGCTTAGCTTAGTTCCGAGCTTATGAATAAAAGAAGTGAACCAAAGTTTTATCTTGTGTTTGCCACTTGAGATAACAAGCATAAGTTGTTGGGAGATAATGATATGACCTAAAGGTGGGATGATTCTTTTATGTTCCTAGTAAGATGAATGTCTCAGGTATTCATTTTTTTAAATGGCAAAATAAAGCTCACCCTTGATCAAATTCCTATCATAGCCAAAAATAATTCAAATATTTAAACCGCTACATAGAGCTACTTAGCAATGATTTGAGCTCTATCAAGTTTTGAGTCTCATTGCGTAGAAATATCACCTTTTGTTGATAACTGGAGTATAAAGCATCAAATGCGAATGATCCATTCTAGACTTTTCATCCACCAAAAAGTCTCAAAATACTTCTCAATGTCCCCAAAGCCTTCAAATCTCAATGGGGAAGGGTATGGAGCCAAGAGAAAAATGTGTGCAGAAGCACGACAAAAAATGCATGCAAAGGCATGGTAAAATGAAAAGCATGCTAGTTCAAGAATGACAAAAATAAACAAACGCTCCATATCCCCTCCAAACCTATAAAAGGCTGCAAGGGATGAAAATCAAGAGAAATAGACGTTGTGCTCTACCACTCATACTCCAGTAATTAAATAGAAGAAGTGATGAAGTATACTCTTTGGTCCAATCTTTGGCTCAGCAAAATAAACATCCTAAGTGTGCCACACTCTACCCCACCTAAAGCTCCGCAAAAGCCTTAGTGTAGGAGAAAGATGGCCAAGATCATGGCTTTAAGTGAGGAAACACCCTTGAGCGATCTTGGAAACACCTAAGAAGGACATCTAAAAATATTAGGTTGAATTACTCCTGCAAATAAACTCATTCTATCTCTCAACCACCTAAGGCAAGGTAAGCAAAAAGATACACCACAGGTATTACACAAGGTGAGCTTTGATTATTTCACTACTTGGGGCAAAAGTTTGAGTGTTGAGTTGCATATAAGAATGTCTCCCTCATCTTCGATATTGCAGCAACTCCTGATCCACTTTCAGTCTTAGCTTTGCTCGAGGATGAGCAAAAGTTTAAGCTTGTGGGTGTTGATGGACATAATCTCGAGATTTCAACCGTCAATTATCCACCGAATAAAGCAACACATGTAAATAACATGGACTAACCCTCTTCACTAATGAGATCCACAAGTTGTGTACAAATATTTGGTTGCAGGTATGAAAATACATGTAAAAAGGATGAAAACAGGCCAAAGATTAATGATGGGAAGGATTGGTGAAAACGCCATGGCCGCCCAGCCATTTGCAGGGCACACCACTAGCCGCCAGGTCACTGTCAGGGCCCAACCATGGCTACCCAGCCATGTGTCTTGGCCGTCCAACCACCCTTCGAGCCCAACTTACCACGTATACAATCCAGCAAGCAAAGAAACACAATATCAAGTACATCCAAAAGCGAAACTGAGCATCCAATGTATCAAAGGGGCGAAAGACCATCAACACATGCATCAGTTACATCAGCAATCCAAGGGAAGTGCCATACAACAAATCAGGGAGGAACACGTGGCCACTCATCCATGTTTCTCGGCCGCCAGGCCACCCCTCAGACATATTTTGCACGCGCATTAACTGATTCCACCATCAACTGACATAGGGAATTGATCTCAGCCGAAGGATAACCAACGACAATAAATCGTATGGCTACCCAACCACCGGCCTACCCCCCAAACTAACCATGGTCACCTAAAAATACCACCTTCACTTGTTTGGGCTATAAATAGACCCCGGAGCTCACTTGTAAAGGTGTGGAGAGTGAGAGAAAAGCTACAAGTCCTACCTTAGAGTGCAACATTCTTTCTAAGTAGTTAGGATAGTCCTAGGAGTTAGGAGTTGAGTCGAGCTTTGCCTCGAAGTCACCGGAGTTTTCTTCGAGTCTATGGTAAAGCATTGTATCTTTGTACTCAAGTTATCTTGAGTATAATTTCTGTTATATTTTACTCTATTTCTATCTCTTGTGACTGTGGTATACCTTTCTTTGCATACTTGCTGGGCTTAGGTTGTGTCTGCTTTGGTTATTCAATTTTTGTTAGACTTGCTGGTGCTATAACTCAACCCTAGACTTAGATGCCAGGCCCTGGTTGGATCCCCTCCTCTGATCAAGGAAGATTTATCGATGTTCAAGCTTCACTTGAACATGTTTTTGGCATGCCATCCTCTTCATGCAGCTATGCTTGGTCAGTGACAGCATGTGGTGTACCTGTGTATCCTAGGCCCGTCATTTGGTAGGCCCATTGGTGTTAGGTAGACTCTCTTTCGGTGGCCAACTATCTACCCCCTGGCTCCTCAAGACTCTAGAATTTCACTCTATGCAAGACCCTAACTTGTTTATTTGGATTTCCTCAGATAGTCATGGATAATCTTTGCAGCCGAATAGAAATAGAGTTTGGTGACTTTATCTCACTCATTGTCCTCCCAGGCAACTATACCTTTCTATGGATATCTTTGGTAGTTGATTTACCTCTCCACCCTACACCTTTTATTTCACGCCTACCCCTATTTGACTATTAGTTGGTATGTTTATTTAAGTTTACAATTCATTCGATTTGAGTTTGTTCAATTACACTCTCTGGCCTACCACTTCCCTATGGAAATTTACGATAACTTGGAATACTCCGGATGAAAGGATACAGCAGTCGCAATGTGCTTACGGAGTAAAATCTATTTAGGCTAAGAGATGCCAACAGCGACCCACCTCCAGCCGGGCTGAGAGCCAATGGACCGGCTCCATTGCCTCTGGAGTGATGAGTGATTATCAACTGAAGCCAAAGACCCAGAAGGACTTGGGCACAAGACCTCCGTTGGACAGGAGGCCCTTCGATAGACTGGAGATAGAAGGAAGCCCTCCGAAGGACTGGAGGCATGCTCGACGTCGGTCAGCCATGGGAGTTCAGTACATGAAGAAGTGGCACGACGACGGTAGGAGTAAGACCTCCGAAGGACTGTGAGGCAACCCTGGTGGACTTGGGATGCTGGGTGCCACCGCGGTGCTCCAACCCGAGTACGTGGTGCGAAGACGGGTGAGGGCGTTGGCGGATTCACTCAAATCTGCCATCCTACCACCAAGTTACCAGACTCGGCGAATGGGCACATTCTCACCGAGATAGAGTGGAGTGGGCCGTTCCAGACCCAGGAAGGAAACCCAAAAGTTTCCTGATTTCTGACTTCAAAACCGGGGGTCGATCGGCGAATTTGGACTACTAGCCACGTGGACATCATCTGGGAGATAGCTTGCAGGCAAAGAAGATCAAGACTCCATCGCGGTCGTCCGTCCCCGAGAAATTCGAGTCTTTTCCGTTTTGGCCCCTACAGGCCGTTTTGTAATATAGGGGTCTTAGTGTAAAATATGTGTCGATTAGGCCAGGCCTACAAATATCTAAGTGGCTGGTCATTTAGATGACGCTTCCACCTTAAGAAACCTTAGCCTTAGTTTCCAACCAGCAAAGAGCTTAGAGATCAAATCGGGTGCTTAGCTTAGGATTTGAGAGTCCCCTAGGCTAGTACTTTGCATTAGTGGGAGGATGAAAGATGGAGGCTGAGTTGAACCTTGTAAGCATTGATTTCCACATCTAATCAAGGCAAGATTCATCCCCAAATCGTGCTCATGTGCGCAGCCATCTCCCTTCCCCCTTTCTAGTTGGTTTTTGGATGAAACTCAAGGGCTTTTGGTGATTTGCTTTGGCCATGAGTTAATCTTGTTTTATTGGCTCTTTTGGACTTGCTAGGACATGGAGATTATGACTTAGTTCATCTCAATCCTGCTGGATTGCCACGAGCAAGCTTCCCTTGAGTTTTCCCCCTTTCTTGCCCAAAGATTGCCATCTCACGATATCTGAAATTCCTACTGATCCCTTGGTCATTTTGCGTTGATCTTTCGGGAAAAGCTTTGGAATAAGGTCTAGACAGCCTGTGCAAAATCTCATGAAGATTGGACAAGATTTGGTCAGTTTTGGGTGTGAAAACCCCCTGTCTGCGACTCTACCGGACAGTCCGGCAGAGGCCACCGGACAATCCGGTTCCACCGGACAGTCCGACAGTGCCCACCAGACAGTCCGGTGTTGGGGTCTGTCTGGGACATCCTCCCGGATAGTCTAGCAGAGGTGACCGGACTATCCGGTGCCACCGAACAGTTCGGCCCTTGCTACCGGACAGTCCGGCTCAGACAGGATTGCTGCTGTGTTTTCACTGTTTGCTTCTTCCGCTGTGTTTTTACTTTAGATTTTTGCATCCCCCACTTCCAGACTACTCTCTTTGCTTGCTGTGAGTCAATGAGACGCACTTTGGTGTGGTGAGTGTCGTGTGGCGGTTTTTGCAAAGATTCATTGCCTCAGTGACCTTGTTGAGTTGGATCTCCATTTTTCTTCCCTTGGTGCGTATCCTCTCAGTGGACGGCACTTTTGCGCTACTAGACACGTATCTGTTCAGTGGATGGTGTCTTGTTCTTTTCTCAAGCACTAGTTTTGGGGGGTTATGAGTTTGAGTTTTAAAAGTACTCCTATTCACCCCCCTCTAGTCGCACAGTCTCTGTCCTACAATTGGTATTAGTGCCGGTTAGGTTTCTTCATACCTTTACTGGTGAGAAACCAGTAGTGACTATGGCGCACTCTGGGAAGGTTACGGTTCTCAGCTCGGATGGCTATCCCTACTGGAAGAGTAGGATGAAAGCTTTCTTGCTTAGCTAGAGCGAGGACATATGGAATGCTACACAGAGTACGAACTTCACAATGCTCCCCGTTGCCGAGCGTACCGCATCAGCGCTCATTGCTCAACACGAAGTGAACTACAAGGCGGTGAACTTTCTCTTCTCTGGACTTGGTCCAGTGGACTATGAGAGGGTGAGCCAATCTGGTCCCTGCTTAGTGCACACCATGAGGGGACGGTGACAGTTAAGGGTCGGCTTGTTGAGACTTACCGGTGCGAGTATGAGAACTTTGTTCAGACGCCGGGAGAGTCTGTGGATGCCTTGTTTGGTCATTTTTAGTCAATCATCAACAAGCTCTGTGACAACTCTGCCCCTGCTTCTCTTCCATACACTGACCATCAACAGGCTATCAAGTTGCTATATTCCTTGGACAGGAATGTGTGGGAGATCAAGAAGAACTCCATTCTTGAGTCGGCAGGGTATGACACCTTGGGAGTTGAGGAGCTTTACCGCAAGCTCAAGGACACAGAGGTTGATTACCAGATGACAAATATGCTCACTGGTACCGGCTCCAAGAGCCTGGCCTTGACTTCCAGCTCAAAGGAAGTTGCTACTAAGCCCCCACTTCACGGTTTTTCGTTCTCTGCTTTGATGTCTGTGACAGAGGAGCAGTTGGCGTCACTCAGGGATGATGAGCTTTGCCTAGTGTCTAGTCATTTTCAGCACGCCTATGACAACTGGATGAGCAAGAAGAGGGGTGAGAAGCCCAAGTGCTTTGAGTGCGGAGAGGTCGGCCACTTCATCGCCGAGTGCCCGAACAAGTAGAACGACTACTACAAGAAGGGCAAGAGCCACTCCCGCGACTCCAACAAGTATCGATCCGACAAGCATGACTCTGGCTAGTGCGACCACACCAAGCACTACCCCAGCAAGATCAAGGACTTCAGGAAGGCTTTCAAGAGCTACCAGAAGGACAACCAGAAGTGGGCAAGGCCTTCTTCACCGAGCTTGGTGGCTTTTGTAGCGGATCGTCCTCCTCCTTGTCCTCGTCCTCGTCAAGCTCAAGCGATGAGGAGATCGTCACCAGGTGGGACAAAAGGAGGGACCAAGGCAGTCCAGCAGGCCTCTGCTTCATCTCCACCAAGTCCAAGAGCAAGCACAAGGTGAACTAGAGATCGTTTTGCTCCATGGTGCTTGAGGACAAGGACGACAAGGGCAACGAGAATGACTCCTCCGATGAAGAGGTAACTCTTGAGCAAGCTGAGATTCTTGATATGCTGGAGAAGAATAGTTGTGAGTTGAAAGCCCAGGATAAGTTGTTGGAGAAGGCAGCCAAGAAGCTGCAGAAGCAGAAAGCCAAACTTGCTGATGCTTTGGCTGAGATTGAGAGGCTAAAGAGTGTGCCAGCCCAGCCTAGTGAGGTTGAGTGCCCTACCTGTGAGTCCCTCATGAGTGAACTTTGTAAGTAGAAGAGCAAGTATGCTCATGAGGTAGAGGAGATTGATAGGCTGAAGGTTGAGTTTGGCAAGCTTGAGTCTAAACTAGATGAGCCTACCTTGAGTGAGCTACCTGAGTGCGAGTCTTGCCTCCACCTAGCTGTTGACATAGCTGAGCTGAAGGTGAAGTGTGAGGGGCAGCTCAAGGAGTTGGACGAGCTTAGGGCTAGACCCACACTTTTGGGTGCGTGCACAGTCTGTCCTACCTTGAGGAGTGAGCTTGACCAGTTGAGAGCTGACCTTGAGGTGCTTTCAGCACCCCCTGAGACGTGTGAGAACTGTCTCACTTTGAGGCTGCAGTTGGTGGAGAAGGATGCCACCATTAGGAAACTTGAGATGTCTGCTCCTGTGATTCCCTCTCTAGACTGTGACACCTGTGCTGCCCAGACTTTAGTTCTGGAGGATCTCAGAGAGAAGAAACTGACCTTGGTTGATGAGAACAACCGTTTGAGAGAGGTGCTCAGTTGGATGTTAACTAGAGCGCCCCAGCTAAGGATGATTTTAGAGAGCACCAAGAGAGCTTAGGGTGATATGGGTGGACTTGGGTTAGGAGAGTGCAGTACTTCAAGTAAGAAGAAGAGTGCCCCAGTTAAGCTTAAGACTGCCTCTCCTCATCCTAGTCATACTGTTGATGGGGTTTACCACGAGCCTCCTAAGGCTGCCCCAAAGAAGCAATTCTGGACACCCAAGCCCTCACAGGCTAAGTTGGATAGAGTAGTGACTGAGATCCTTAAGTCCATGAGGCTTCATCCCCTACTGCTTCTGCTTTGGAATCCGAAGGTATACCCAGAATCCCTGACCCATTTGATATCATACTTGATGAGGACTCTACAGGTGCATCGCCCAAATACAAAGCACATGAGCATGACAATAAGGAAACCATTGACGCTGAAGCTCCGCCTCCCGAGCACGAAGTGGAGACCCAAGCGACAGAGGCTGAAGCGAAGGTTCCCATGCTGCCTCATGATGTAAAATCTGATACCAAGGAATCTGCTTCTAAGGGAATTGCTAAGACACTGTCAGACCTTCGTAATGCTCCTGTGCACAGTGTCAATTCTGATAGGGATGAAAACCCTGAAATTGGAATTGCTTCCGAAACGACAGACATCGGCTTTGTTCGTGCTTACGGTCCTCAAGATATTGATGCCGAAGAGGTGCTCAGGCTCCGCAGTGTCACTGAGGAGCTTTCTTATGACAGAGACAACACTATTTTTGGCGGCGAGCACTCTAAAGTCTATGCAATGCTTAGGGTACAAAAGTGAGATGATTGTGGCAGATGAGCTGGGTCGATCGTTCTGCCTTCCAGACATCGAGTAGGAACTGATTACGCTACCCACCGAAACACTAGTCGGGTAACTCAATGCTGTTTGCCTAAAGGTGTGTTTCGTACTTCTTCTTTCGTAACATTCCTTCTCAGTTCCTATGCATCATCTCTATGCTCTCTCCACATTTGCAGGGACTTCTCCTCTCGAAGACCCTGTCAAAAAGGCAACTCTTAGAGACCATGTCGCAAACTGCTCAAATTAATGACCTTCGAACCCGAATTGGTGAGATTGCCCATGAGCATGAGGCAAACGAGAAGGCAGAGCGGGTGTCCCACATCAGAATTGTTCAAGGGCTCACTAAGGAAGTGGTTCTTCAATGAACTAATGCCAAGAAGCTTGAGGATAAAAATTCAGAGCTGACGGCAGAGCTAGAGAAACAGTTATCTGCTGCTTCGAAGGCAAATGATCTCCTAGAGCAGGAGAAGACAGCTCGGCAAACCTCCGAACATATGATTGAAGTTTTGAAGAAAAATGCTGAACTGCAGACATAAGAGTTGTCAGAGCTTTGGGCCAAGCTTTCTTCTAAGGATGAAGAACTTGCAAATCTTCGTCCTGAACTTGAATCTTTCAAATTAAAGAAGGCAAAAGATGAAAAAAGTATTTTTAGCAAGATTTCATCTTGCACTTCCACTGTTTGGTATGTTGTTTCTCACACTGGTGCTCATCTATGAACCCAAAGGTACGAAGAAGGCGACTCCCTGGAAACTTTGAAGTGGATTGAAAAAGAGGTATCCGCAATACCGGAGCTAATGACTTCGTATGGAGGAAACTGCGTTATGGCTGGTGCTAAGGCCATTTCGTCATCTCTTGAATCGAAAGGCTACTCCCACATTGAAAGAGCTTCTATGCCAGGCTTCAGCCTTTGTTCCGTGGATGATGTATTCACATGCACTCGAGCTTGCGAAAACCCCAGACGCCGTGTCTACAGCCTACTATGGAAACATGTCCTCGAAGCAAGAGTCCTGGAACAGATCCATGAATGTTGAAGAGAGGTACTCTTCTCGCTACTCGCACGGCTTGTATTATCTTATTTGCCCTATGTACATATAACAATTCCTTATTTTAGGCTGAAGAGGTGGCTGCTAAACGCACCGAGAAGTGACGCCCGACGACTCTACTTCAGCAAGAACTCGAGCCTAAGGATGGCATTCCTAGTGTTGACAAAGCTCTTGCACCCGCTGATACTTCGAAGCCGACTCAATCTGCTGAAGCAAGGCAGCCCCTGATGCTGAAATCACCTGCGGACGAGCCCCTAGAGACTCAGCGATGCTTCGGAGTTCTAACCTTCGAACTAGCTACATTGGTCCGCTTGCAAAGTGCGCTTATTGTTTTCCTTCTGCTGGGTAACAGGTGTTGTTTGATTATTCTACTTTTAGCTCTTGTTGGACTTTATCTGTTAATGTGTGTCAAAGCCCCTCTAAGTTCGCACTAAATGTTCTCAGTCATTTTCACGCCGACTGTGTTTTGGACTCTGCAAGGCAGCCCCTGATGCTGAAATCACCTGCGGACGAGCCCCTAGAGACTCAGCGATGCTTCGGAGTTCTAACCTTCGAACTAGCTACATTGGTCCGCTTGCAAAGTGCGCTTATTGTTTTCCTTCTGCTGGGTAACAGGTGTTGTTTGATTATTCTACTTTTAGCTCTTGTTGGACTTTATCTGTTAATGTGTGTCAAAGCCCCTCTAAGTTCGCACTAAATGTTCTCAGTCATTTTCACGCCGACTGTGTTTTGGACTCTGTTGTTGACAATATTCTTGACAAGATTGCCACAAATGTGATGATGGCAAATGACTAAAGTGTCTGTAATGTGTTTTGCATGCCAACAACAATTTGATTCATTTACTTCTCAGCAAGCATAACCGTTGCGATGTATACTCGCATGAAGTGTGTTTATTCTTAGTTTTTGTGATCTTTCTCATCTTCGAAGCTAGAAACTTCACATAGATACTTCGTGTCGAAAAATATTCCTTCACAAAGACAAGATTTCTTTGACGCCTTGTTTGATACGATACAAAGGAGTTATGCACACAAGATTTACAAATGGATTGAAGGAAGCTTCAGATACAATGGCCCAAGTGCGGCCACATCTGCCATACAACAGCACTACAACTTTATATTCTAGATGCGCAGCTAGCTTTGTGACACCGAAACCCCTATAACCCAGTGCACGTTCGTGTGTTGAAAGCCCCACGTGCGGCTGCTAGAGGGTCACGCACTGACATGTTACTGCCAATGCACTTAGGTAAGATGGCCACCAAAACCTCTGCGTCCTGCCTTCAGAGCAAACTAAGGCTAGCCACTCTGAGAGGTGTCGATGCGACCTTCTCAGTACATGAATTGCTCCATTAGGAATGTCTCATGCCCTGATCTGATGCCAGGATTATCCTGACGAAGGGGAAAAATTAGGAGAATCTTATGGCCTGAGCTTCTTCGTGACAAACTAAATTGATGCCAATACGAAGATATGCTTTGTTCATGGAAGACTTCATCTTCTATCTCTTCTTCCGATAAACTACAAACGATTCTAACTCTGTATGCTATGATGTGAAATAGCTTTAGCTATCTGCCTAGGCAATGCCTCTTACTTCTGCGGACTTTGTGGATATCGAACTGAACTGTGATGTTCAAGGAGGGCGCCGGGCTTGCATTTATAGCCCCAGGCGAGCGAGACACCCAGGGAATCCGATGCAATGCAGTCATGCGTGGACAGGATTATCACTATTGTTTTGACTAATGCATAGTTCCCTTAAGGAATCCTATGCTACACAGTTGGCTGATATATATTAAATAATTCGAAGGTCTTCGATGGCGACAAAAAATTTGTGAAGCCCCACGCCAAGGGAATCCGATGCTGTTTTTATAATATTTTTTATTTATCCACTGCGACCTTGGTCGACTTCGGTGGCATGTGCTCCGCTGCATTTTTGCATGATAGGAGATACTTTAATCAGAGCGCCCCTTTTTTGGACGACTGTGAACACGCGAACGCTCTCTTTGGCGCGCGTGATTTACTTGCTTCATCACACTGTAACTTTGGCGATATCCTTCGTGTTGAGGTGAAAACTCAATTCCAAGTTTTGCCATATCAACACACCACATCATGGGGAATTTTGCTTCTCATTGATCCGAAGCTTGGTTACATGCGACTGCCCCATTAAAAAACCTTACACCCCGTCTTGATTTTGGGGTTTCCCTTGTAAGGAAAAAGGGTGCAGTGCCTTCTTGCTTTTTGGTACAAAATAGCAAACAAAAAATCTACTCCTATGGGTAATAGCGCCGAAGGTCGTTTATATTCCACGACCTTGGAACTTCGTTGCCAAACATATCTTCGAGCCTATAGGAAGTTGGCCTATTAGACTTTTTTACGAGAAAAGGACCATCCCACTTGCTGTGCCGTTTGATTGTTGAATCTGCATTGGCTATTCTTCGAAGCACGAAGTTGCTAGGCTTGATGGACTTAAGCTTTACCTTCCTGTCTCTCCACTTCCTTGTTTCTTCTTGGTACCTTTGGATGTTATCAACCGCTTCCAATCTGACTGATTCCACTAACTCGTTTGCAACGAACTGTTCTTCTTGCTCAGCTTCGGGTTTTGCTACCCTTATTGACTTGTGCTTGATTTCTTCGCGCTGTCATCGCTTCTTCCCCATACAATAGCTTGAATGGTATAAAGCCTGCGGCTCTCAAAATCGTAGTGTTGTGGCTCCAAAGCCATGATTGTCAACTCATCGACCCATTTGCCATTCGGAAGCCCCACTAGCTTCTTCGATATACCAGACAGTATAATACCATTCGCTCTTTCGACAACACCGTTGGACTGTGGATGCCTGACCGAAGCAAAATTAAGACCAGTGCGGATCTGATGGCAAAACTTTCTGAATGACTCTGCATCGAACTGAGTACCATTGTCCATTATTAACACCCTTGGTACGCCGAAGTGACAGACTATGTTTTGCCAAAAAAACCGTTGGACTTTCGCCCATGTTATCATCGTGAGGGTCTTTGCTTCAATCCATTTGGTGAAATATTCTACTGCCACCACAACAGTATCTTAAATTTCCTTGTGCACTTAGCATTGGGCCAACCAAATCCATGCCCCATCTCTTTAATGGCCATGTTGGTTCAATCAGTTGAGTGTATGATGCAGGTTGATTTTGATGCTTTGACATTTCTGGCAATTGTCACACATTCGGACTAAGTCTTCAGCACCAGCTGGCGCCTTCGGCCAGTAGAATCCCATCATGTAGACCTTTCCCAACAGCTTCCTTGAGCCAATATGTGCTCCACATATCCCAGAGTGTACTTCCTTCATGAGCTTTTTGCCTTCTTCCCTTGCGATACATTTCAAAAGTGGTGCACATACTCCCTCTTTGTATAATTCACCATTTACCAACTTATACTGCCTTGCCCTCTGACTCATCCTTGCAAGCCAAGCTTCGTCGTCGTTTTGATGTGTATTATTCAGGTAGGATATGATTTCTGATCTCCAATCTTCACTCGCTACCAGCGAGATAGACAACACTACTCTCTCTTGCAGCTCGACCGATGGTGCTTTGAGTATCTCAAAGAACACATCAGGTGGCAACGGTGTTCCTTGAAAAGCTGCTCTGGCTAATGAATCAGCCTCATCATTTTCTCTTCGATTTATTTTTTTACTGAGAATCCTTCGAAATAGGATTCCATTTTTCTGATCGTTTGCAACTACTTTTGTAGCCTTTCTTCTTAGCTTTCGAAGTTTTCTCAATATGCTCTGAAATGACTTGGGAATCTGAAATTAAGACAGCTCTTCATACTCCTAAGGATTTTAGTTTCCTCAACCCCAGCATTACTGCTTCGTACTCTGCAATATTATTTGTACTCGGGAACTCGAGCCGTACTGTGAACGATGACTTTACTCTCGAAGGTGACCGCAGTATGGCTGCTGCACCAGCCCCTGTTGCTGTGTATGACCCATCATAGTATACTTGCCAAATCTCTTCTTCGGATGGGAGTTCAACTTCTTACTTTGCTGGAGTCCATTCAGCTACAAAATCAGCCAATGTCTGGGACTGGATTGTGCTTCTATGCACAAAATCTATAACATACTTGTTTAGCTCTGCTGCCCATTTCCTGACTCTGCCACTGGCTTCCTTGTTTCGAAGCACATCCCTGAGGGGCATAGACGAAGGTACGATGATATTATGCACCTGGAAGTAGTGCCGAAGCTTTCTTGAGGCCATGACAATAGCATATATTACTTTCTCAATTTCAAAATAACTCATCTTGGCCGGAGTTAGAGCTTCAGAGACATAATATACTGGTCTTTGTTTTTTCTGCCCATCAACCTCCCTTTCTTGCACAAGTGCAGCGCTGACTACTGTTGGGGCCGCGGTGACATACAACAGCAATGGGGTTCCTTGCTCAAGCGAAGATAATGTCTTGAGATGTACCAGATACTGTTTAAGCTCTTCAAACGCTTTCTGCTACTTTTCTCCCAAAGCAAACGGATTGGTTCCATGCAAGACTTCGAAGAATGGCAAGCTTCGTTCCGCCGATCTAGAAATGAACCTATTTAAGACGTCAATCTCCCTGTCAGCTTTTGGATGGACTTTCCTTATTTTGGAGGCTCCATCCGAAGTATGGCTTCAATTTTTGTTGGGTTTGCTTCGATGCCTTTTGCTAATACTAGGCAACCCAAAAATTTTCCTTTGGAAATCCCAAAAATGCTTTTCTCGGGGTTTAGCTTCAACCCTGCTTTTCTGAAATTAACGAATGTTTCCCTCAAATCAGCGATATGCTCATCTCTTTTGATGCTTAGAATGATGATGTCATCAACATATTTTAGTACATTTCTGCCTAGCTGATCTATTATAACCTTTGCAGTCATTCTGTTAAAACTTCCCCAGCGTTCTTAAGACCTTCGGGCATCCGGACGAAGCAGTATGTTCCAGACAGGGTTACAAAGCTCGTCTTAGGTTCATCCTCCCCCTTGAGCCAAATCTGATGACACCCTGAGTACCCATCTAGGAGACTCATCATTTCCGAGTTTGCTGCCGCATCAAATAGGCTATCAATGAGGGGTAACGGGAATTTGTCCTTCGGGCATACTTTGTTGAGATCTGTGAAAACAATGCACATACGCCACTTTCCGCTTGGCTTTTTTACCATGACCACATTTGCTAACCATTCTGGGTACTCTATTGGTCTAATCACACTAGCTTCACGTAATCTGTTTACTTCGGACCTTGCACCTTTGGCCCTGTCTTCTGACATTTTTCTCAAATTTTGTTTTCTAGGCTTTACTAATGGGTCAACATTCAGAGCGTGTTCTATGATGCTTCGGTCTATGCCACATAAATCTCTGGCTGACTAGGCAAACACATCTTTGTTGGATCCAAGAAACGATTTCAATTCAGATTCCTCTACTTCTGACAACTGAGAACCCACTTGGACTGTTTGGTCTGGTCTGTGCTCGTCAAGGACAACCTTCTTTGGCTACTCTACAGCCCTTGCCTTCTCCTTTATTATCAGCTTTTCCTGAGCTTTGGCTCTGTCTTCCTCTATGCTATGAACTTTTCTGTCACCCGGGCACCGGTTCCCGTCGGCCCTTTGAGCATCTTCCTGATTACCATACACAGTAATTACCCCTTTGTAGGCTGGTATCTTCATCGCTAGATACGCTGAATGCAAAGCAGCTTCGAACGCATTGAGTGTTCCTCTACCCAAAATTGCATTATATGGGTAATTGACATCAACAACATCAAAGGTGATAAATTTTGTCTGTGGATTACTGATTTCTCTGAAGGATACTTGCAACGATATTTTTCCCAGAGCTTCGACTTTTCTTCCTCCAAAGCCTCACAATGGGTTCGTTGCTGGCTCTAATACCAAATCACCTATGTTCATCTGCCTGAACGCTTTTGCCAACAGAATATAAACTGAGATGCCATTATTCACTAAAACATCATGTATGACATAGCCCCCAATGTTGCAATTTATCACCATTGCATCGTTATGCGTATAATCCTTTAGCCAAAGATCGCTCTGGTCAAATGTGATTTGGACATGTGACCACTTTGTTCTTATATGCGGACCCTAAACTCTAATATGATGGACTCTTCTCTGATACTCCCTCTTCTGTTTTTTTGATTGAGGTTCATAACTTGAGCCTCCCATTATAGGAAATATATGCTTCGAAGCAGGCACTATGGTGTTCACCGTTTGCACTTCAGATGTTTCCTCATCTTTTCCCTTTTCTAGAAACCGTTACTATTGCAAAGGCATCACTGAATAGCTGTGCGCGGAGGCTTGTGATTGATACTGATTCGAAGATGCCCACTGTTGCTGTGGCGGTGGGCCTGGTGGTGAAGGAGGTAGGGCTTACTGTTGGGGATATGTTAGCGTGGGAAAATGACCCAAAGACTGCGGCGGCAAAGCCTGCGGATGGCTGTACGCCGAAGATGCTGGCATGCTCAAAGGCGGCGGCAGAAGAGCCTGCCTCTGAGTGTACGTCAACGCAATGGTGTTTGCTATTGCATAATTGACCAAGCAATATTTCTGAGCTTGACATGCTTCCTTCGGAATGGACTGCGATGAAGACTCACTCAGCTCCTTCTTCTTTTGAATTGTGATTTCGCACTACTTTGTGTTATGGCCCTTGTCCTCTCCACAAAACACACATAAAAGCTTCTTTTGAAACCTTCCCCCACTGCTTTTTCCTCCGAAGCCTTAGCCTCCTCTATAGCCATGACCTCCTCTGAGACTTTGACTCTTACTTGAGATCAGATTTTTCCTCTTCAATGATGAACACATTTTGGGCCCTGACCTGATCATCCCCCCCCTGAAGTTTGCCTGATTTCGCTTGCCAAACTGCTGACCCGTCTCTTTTGACTTCTATTGTTCTTGTTGCCTGAGCCAAAGGTCGTTATCTGCCCTGCAAAACTCATTCATCTTCTAGTGCAGCTCGGCAACCAGTCTTCGGAGGTTTTCTTGCGAAATATTGTGCACATTGACCTATTCTGAGTCCATTGATAGCAGCATCAATCACAACTTAATCTGATATACTTGGTGCCTGAGCTCTGATGTTCAGGAACCTTCGAAAATAGCTCTGCAAAGCTTCTCCTAGCTCTTGCTTGCATGCAAATAGAGTTTGAGATGTGACAGCCTGAGAATGGAAACCCTAGGAAATTTGCCAACAATGCTTCTTTTAACTACTGCCATGAATAGAAGGATTCGGGCCTAAGTGAAGAATACCACAACTGAGCAATCCCCTAAAGCGTCATCACCAGTGATTTTGCTAATATAGCAGTGTTTCCCCCAAAAGAGGCCACCGTTGCCTCGTGGCTCAACAAAAACTACTTCGAGCTTGATTTTCCATCATAACTAGGTAACATGGTCGGTCTATAACCATTCGTCCAAGGAACTGCCTGCAACTCCTGCGATAGTGGCGACGTAGCATCAAAGATGTAACTTGCTTCTGATCCTTGGTGGATGTATTGCTTTTCCTGGCCACTTTGGTGCTGATCTTTGCTTTGATTGCTCTGAATGTATGTCAAAGCCTCCTCTATCTGAGACCTCAATAGCTTCAGCCTTGCTAACTTTTGTTTCCTAAATTGTAACTCTTCAATGATTTTCTCAAGTTCTGCAAGCTCATCTTCATCAATATAAGGCAAGGCCGCTAGCTCTCAAACTACTTTTCGTTTCTGCTTTGCAATCTGTTGCTTCAAAGCCTCTCCATCTGCTTGCACTTCTACCTCAGCTTCCTTCTCCCTGAGTGCTTCCCCGTTCCTTGGCGGATCTTTGGCATTTGGGTGTTCAAGGCCGAAACTTAGCCCCTTGGGAATTCTCATGGGCTTCGGATGAGGTTGCTTAGCCATTCAGTGGTGAGGATCCACCGTGGGTGGGTGCCAAATGTTGGGGTCTGTTATCGAACTACACAGCGACAACAGGGCAACATTAAATATGAAGGACTTCCTCCATTGGAGTCCACGGATGCAATGACACAGAGCTTAAACAACGACTAAAATGGGAACTCTTTGCCCAATTCGAAGGATGTCATGGATGCCTAAGAGAAAATGCAAGTGATACATAGACTACCAGAAGATGAACGCGTGAGGAAAGTTATCTGAAATACTTTCGCCTTTAGAAGTTAGGGCTGACGTCACGTTTCATGCGAGGCGTACAAGCGTCAAAGCCAAAAAGCCTGTCCCTCTTGTCTGTTGGACTTCCCACTATTTATAGGGGTCAACTCATAGTCTACTTTACAGTGATTTTACATGGCTGCCCTCAGGCATACCCTTCATGCCCCCATCTTTCTATACAAAGCATCAGCCTATTTAGTAACTTTACACACGAAGCCAACTTGAATACGCAAGCCCATACTTAGCTTCACTAGCCCCTTTGTGCTTTGGCCCTCCTTCATGGGACGTGCCTCTTTGAATAGTAACTCTCACCAACCTTCAGAGCCTTCGGAGTTGCGCTTCTTCAGATGATGCCGGTTTTGAACTTCGAAGCTACACCCGAAGCTGGCCCCCAGAACCTTCGGATTGAGCCTATGGAAGTCTCAACCTCTTCTTCGTGCCCTGCAACTCATCAACATCGAATAGCTATCCAAAGCCTGAGGCCTAGGGGCCTTCGGCCCAACATATGTGTAGATGATGACTTTGGCTCCCACTAAATATGATCTGAATTTGTCAATAGCAAAGAAGACAGCCAATAATTCTTTTTCGGAGGTCGGGTAATTCAGTTGTGGGCTAGTGAATGTCTTCTCGCATCGGATATGGCATGATGTTTTCTAACCTTGCTTTAGTCCAAGACTGCTCCTATAGCATAATCGCTAGTATCACACATGATTTCAAATGGAGCATTCCAGTCAGGTGGTTGGATGATGGGTGCTATGCATGACAAATGCCTTTTGAGTGTGTGATAGGCTTCTAGGCATGCATCATCGAACATGAAGGGTGTATCCTTGGCTAAGAGATTGGTCAGAGGTTGGGCTATATAGGAGAAGTTTTTGATGAATCTCTAATAGAACCCAGCATGGCCAAGAAAGCTTCGGAGTGCCTTGATATTCGCTAGTGGGGTAGTTGCTCAATGACTTCTATCTTTGTGCAGTATACCTCTATGCCTCTTTCTGATATGCTGTGTCCTAGCATAATACCTTCTCTAACCATGAAGTGGCATTTCTCCCAGTTTAGGACAAGATCGACATTCTTTGCATCTTCGGAGAACATTTTCTAGATTCTCCAAGCATCCATAAAATGTCTTACGTAGACAGAGAAATCATCCATGAAGACTTCCATTACGTTCTCTATCAAATCTAAGAATATGGCCATCCTACACCGTTGGAATGATGCTAGAGCATTGCATAGTCCAAACAACATCCCTCGATAAGAGAATGTGCCATAAGAACAGGTGAATTTGGTCTTACTCTGGTCATCCGGGTGAATTGGGATCTGGTGATAGACAGAGTAGCCATCGAGGTAGCAAGAGTGATTGGCTAGTCTCTCTAGCATTTCATCAATGAAGGGTAGGGGGAAGTGATCCTTCCTAGTGGTTGTGTTAAGTTTTCTGTAATCGATGCACATCTGCCATCTAGTGATAGTATGTTGTGGGATTAACTTGTTGTTTTGATTTTTGATGACTATCATTCCTCCCTTCTTTGCGATGTGTGTAGAAAATTGTCTACTTCCTTCTTGACTACCTCTCTCATCACATTATTGAGTCTGCATTTTGGTTCCCTTGTTGGCTGATGTTCGTTCTCCATGGGAGTGCGATGTGTGCACTGGTTAGGATTGATTCCCTTCAAGTCTTGGAGAGAGTACCCAAGCATAGGTCTGTATTTTTCCAAGACTGAGATTAATCGCCAGCTTTCATTCTCGGTCAAGTTGCCACTGATGATCACTAGTGTGTCCTTATTCCCATTAAGGAAGGCATACTTTAGGCCAAACGGTAGCTAGTTTAAGCTCTACCTTTGGGGGGTCATGCTGCAGTGAGTCACCTAGTTCATCGAACTTGGGCGGCTCAGTCTACTACACTAAAGTCGCTAGCCTCTTCCTCTAGGCTTGGTTGATCCTCCTCTTCCTCAAGTGAAATACCAATCACTTCTTCTAGGGGGTCAACATCTAGCTTAGATTTTGTTTTGGTGTTAAGTGCTCAACTCATGCCAATTTCTAGCACTTCTTTACTAAACTGAAGTTGTAGCTACCCTAGACATGTCATCACATTGATAAGGGAAGCAAGTGGGTGTCCAACCAATATGAATGGCATGGCTCCCTTGGGTATGTCAATGACGTGGAAGTCTAATAATATCCTTTTGTCCCGCAATGTTACTGGTATGATCCTAATAACTCTATGATTTTCCAACAATTCATTCTTGTTCCATTTCAAGAGAATGTCAGATTTTGATCATGGATGATTGGGGAAATAAGCGTCAACAATGTATTTAGGAATGATGTTCACACCAACTCATGGCTCATAGAAAATGTCTTGCGGAAGCATGTAAGATATGTGGCCAGGGTTGAGAGTTGGCTCTAGGTAGAACCTGATCAATTTCATGTCTAATCATCTCTCTTCAAGTCATTCCTGATTTATTACACGTGTAAGCCAAAACATGCCCTCTCTCATTTGGTGTATACGATGAGGGAAAATGTATGCTAGTTGAGAGATCATGTCAAAGCGTCAGTTCACTTTGGGGAGTCTAGAGACTTTGCAAAGTTCGTTAACAATTCATCATCGAATGAGAACGGTGAGACCGACGGAGGGTGCGTCATAGTTGAACTAACCCCTCAGTATCTTGTGACATGCTTGGTTTAGGGGTGTCTTCAATCCTGAGAGTTTGACGGGGTGGTGGAGCTAGTGTTTTGGTGTTTTGATCTTATTCATGGTGGCTAGCCTCAGGTGTGGTTGTGAGCGTGGTTTCTCGATCTTACTACCAACAGAGGATTTCTTGAGTGTTTTATCAAGAACTTTACATCCTTCTGATGCAGTTAAGTGAGAACATGATCCTCCTGAAGCTAATTCCAAACATAGTCCAACGTTAGGTGAGAGGCCTCAGATGAAGTGTTGCATGAGCATGGACTCTTGTATCACCAAGTCTAGTCTAGGTGAGACCAGGCCGGTGAACGTGCCAAGGCTACTGCCTTCGTTTCGTTACTCCCTTGTTGAAAGTTGAGAACTTCACATCGGACATCAATGACGTGATTTTGTTGGAAAAAGTGTAGACAGAACTTGATTTTGAGTTTCTCTTAACTCCCCTCTACTGCACTGACTGCTCTGGTGAACCAAGAATTTGCTTCCCCTGTAAATAAAATGGTAAGAAGAACCGTCAAAGAGTTTCTCCAGGCATTCCCACGATGATGAGACAACTACAAAGTTGCTCAAATTCTCAAAGTGTGAGTAGGGACACTCTAATTCCAATCCCGCGAAGGATTGATCCCGAACCACGACTATCAAACCGGGACATAGTTGATAGCCCGATGTGGTGATACGTGTGGATCTCCCTTCAGAGTAGATAACTCACAGATAGGAATGGTATCCGTAGATGGTATGATGGAGTGGTAGTGGTGGTATAGTGGGAGATAGGATGGGCATGGTTCTATGTTAAAATAGCTACCATTCCCCGGCAACGGTGCCAGAAAAGCTTGTTGGCGTTCCTTAGCCTTCAGATTAACTCCGCAAGTGCACAAATAATGCGTTAGCCTTTCACCAAAGAGTATTCTGGGGTATCAAGATCAATGAGGAACGAGGAGTATCATAACACAGAACAGAACCAGCCAAACTAGTAAAGCTAGCAATGCAGAGAGTAAAAGACAGGCAAGCAGGTTCTCTACAAAAGTTATGCCACTTTTCTATACTAAACATACAAAGCTTAATACTTGTCACGTAAACTTAGACACCAAAGCTGCATGACAACTGTCGGGCACCATAGTGCTGATTACCCAGCCAAGAAAGGCATGTACTATAGGATTAGGCTAAATCGTCAGCAAGTCTATCCAGACGACGAGATTGGAATACAAAGGACACACAAGCTATCACCAAGTGGGTCTACCAACCAAAGTTGCGTGGGATAGCATACCAACCAAGGCAAACTCTAAATATAGACACTGTCATGACTATTCAGAGAGTTCACTACTAAATTGGTAATGAGCTAGATAAAGCAACTAAAGCTATATAGATAACTATAAACATGCACAAGGTGGCCGTAAACAGACAAGCAAAAGACTAAGTATGAAAGTAAAGTAAGAATGAAATGACTAAGGTAGTGGATAATGAACTTTACTCAATCTTGGAATAGAATATCCTTCCTCTGAGATTACAATCTTGGGGGCAGAAGAGAGATCCCACTCCTTCATTCTTCACCTCACTACTCTCCTTGATACAAGAGACACTCTCTCTACAAGCTAAGGGAAGCTTCAGTTCATCAAGTAATAGAAACCACTACTCTACTACTACACCTCTACACCACAACACCACACACACCTCCTACAACGACCTCAAGGGTATTTATAGCTATCATAAGGCGGTTATGGAGGTAAAGTCGGTGGCTAGAGGGATAGGTTGTAGGTCGAGCGGCTAGGTAGGGGTCGGGCCACCTGGTCCTTAGGCCGAGCGGCCTGCCCCTTGGTCGTACAGCCCTTTGATGCACCGCTTTATCGATCCAACGCTCCTGAGCACTTGGCTAAGGCGGTTGACAATTATCCTCGTGTGCTTTTGTTGTGGACGTTGGATTTGCTTTATGTTTCTTCCTTGGCCATTGGATGACACTACCCTAGATTGCTGACTTCACGAATCCAGGGCTTAGATTGATGAGGTGTAGGCCTTCTGGGGTGTATTGTGTCCATTATTCGGTTTCCACCTAAGATTTGTGTTTGACACGTTATATGTTGCATGCAGATCGAAGGGCTTGGCAATTCGGGGAAACTATAGGCTGGGTGGCCTACCAAGTGGGCTGCATGGCTAGCCCCTTTACCCCAT
Source organism: Paspalum vaginatum (assembly GCA_030272315.1). Lineage (NCBI taxonomy): Eukaryota > Viridiplantae > Streptophyta > Magnoliopsida > Poales > Poaceae > Paspalum > Paspalum vaginatum. The sequence goes on from CM059014.1 coordinate 20,000,084, forward strand.
CTACCAGTGAGGGCAGAGGGAGGCCGAGTGGCCTGGCACAATAATCGGCCTGACCAACTAGCCGGGCGGCTAAGGTTTGGCCGAGTTGCCCTCGTGTTCTCTGAATTGCCATATTTTGACATGTTTCCTATGTATCTTTGGTATGTAGTCCATTCCTACATGAACGTTGTATACAGCTCATGGAACTAGTTAGAATGTATGAAATTTTCATAAAACTTGACCTTGATACATGAAATGTTGGTGGTCAAAATGGGTTGTAATGACCGCCAACACCGAGCAACCTCTGGCTTGAATGCACTGGACAGTCTAGTTGTATCACTAGACGGTCTAATGGTAGCATAGGTCTGATGTGAGCACCAGACAATATGGATAGGGAGCAATCCAAATAGCCCTGGGGCCAGTTGTACATACCGGACGATACAACTGTAATATCTCAAAATAAATAAAGAAACAAATTAGTCATAGCAGTATCAAGGTTGACTAAGGACAAGGAAAATTTGACTTTTTCATCCTTATGTCTGATGGACGATCCGAGATCGGGGTTGCATGGAGCTCATTGAGACGATTCCGTCGACTACTAACTCGGCCCGTTTGGATACCACATGAATTTATACGGAGCCGAGAGATGTGGACCGTTGGATCACTTAGGGTTTCCTTTTTTTTTCTTTCATTTTCTTCTTTTCCCCTCCTACCCCTGTCCTGCTCGGAGGGGATATATTCCCAGGGGCCCCTGGTTACTGCCTGGCCGCCGCCCCTTCTCCCTGTCCCTGGCCGCCACCCCTTCTCCCTGTCCCTGGTTGCTGCCCTCTGTGCTGCTGTTGCCCTGCCCTCCGTGCTGCTGCTGGCTGCTCCTCCGTGTTGCTGCTGCCCAGCTACCTCGAAGTGTGGCTGCCCCTGCTGGTGAGTGGCGTTGGATCTGCTTCTCATTTGGTTCTGGGGTTGTGCTGCTATCTGCTTGCTTGTGCGCTGCTGATCCTTGCCGTTGCTGCTGCTGTGCGCTGTCAGGGCTGCCATCGCGGTTGGTGAAGCTGCTCCTGCACTGCTGCCCCTACATCTGCTGCGTGGGGAATTTTCTTTCCCAAGGAGAGATTACATCTAGGGGAGAGATTATCTGCTTGAGTTTCAATATAGGGTAATTGATCCCTGAACAGCTGCTGCCAATTCCAGCCACCAAGAAGAAGCATCCAAAAGCTCCAGTGACTGCACCTCGCCGTAGTAGGCGCAGTGGCTGGTATTCAGCCTTGTTCGCCGGGGCCAATAGTTTCTGAAGCGCAGAAAAGGATCATTAAGGAGTTGGGCTTCACTTCCAACAATGAAGTCATTGATCGCAAGGCACAAGATGATTACAGCAAACTCTTTGAAGGGCGTCTCTCCGATTCAGAACTTGCTGCCCTCGCAGCCATCTTCGGCTGGACGGTGGACAGCAGTGAAGAGTTCCGAGGGGCAGAGATGATACTGGCCGGTCACTAAGGACTTGTGCCCCTTGGTCGCTTTATTAAATTGGTTATCAATGAATATTTCTTCCATCCTTGTCTGGAATGCTCGGGGGCTTAATGCTAAGGCGAGACACAATTCGGTTAGAGACACAATATTGTCATCCCGGGCTGAAATTGTATGTCTCCAGGAGACTAAGGTCGCAACCCTCTCAACCCACTTGCTTCTCACAGTTTTTGGTCCTGATTTTGACAAGTTTGTGTCTCTTCCGGCGGAGGGGACATGCGGAGGCATCCTGATTGCTTGGAAAAGTACAGTGTGTCAGGCCATCTCTACCCGTGTGGACAGTTTCTCGGCTTCAGTTCTTTTTGCTGGGCTTGATGGTGCGAACTGGTGGTTCACTGGTGTATATGGACCACAAGAGGATGAAAACAAGGTACTGTTTTTATAGGAACTCAAAGGCATCAGAGCACTCTGCAGTGGACCGTGGCTGTTAGCCGGTGACTTCAATATGATTTACCAAGCTGCCGACAAGAACAACTCCAACCTAAATAGAGCGCTGATGGGGAGGTTTCAAAGTTTTCTGGACGACACAAGTCTTAATGAAATTCCACTACATGGTCGGAAATTTACTTTGTCCAATGAGAGGGATTCTCCCACTCTTGTGAGGCTGGACAGAGTTTTCTGTTGCTCCGAGTGGGAAGAGTTTTTTCCTGATTCACTGTTACAGAGTGCGTCATCGGGGGTATCTGATCACTGTCCTCTTATTCTTGGTCTCAAAGTAAACGTCCAGAAGAAGAGGCGTTTCCACTTTGAATGCTTCTGGCCCAAGCTTCCTGGTTTTGTAGAGGCGGTCAGTCAAAACTGGAGCGCTCCTGTCTCCTCTAGATGCCCGGTCGAATGCATTTTCCTGAAATTACAGCGACTCAGTAAGGGTCTACAAAGTTGGAGTCAGCGCAAGGTGGGTAATATTAGATTACAACTAGAAATGGCTAAGGAAATTCTACACCGCCTTGAGATAGCTAGAGATACCAGGGGACTCTCTCCAGGCGAGGAGTGGCTGCGGCGCAAGCTGAAGCATCACTCCCTTGGACTTGCTTCCCTGGAGCGCACTATTGCTAAGCAGCGCTCCCGCTTGCTGTATCTACGGGAAGGCGATGCAAATACTTCCTTTTTTGACAAACAAGCTCGGTACCGCAAGAAGAAAAATTTTATCGCAAAATTTCAGGATGGGAATCAAGTTTTCACTGCACAGGAAGATAAACAGCAGGCAGCATTGGAGTTCTATGAAAACTTGATTGGTTCAGCAGAAGAGAGGTGTTACAGTCTGGATTTTGCTACCTTGGGCGTACAACAGCATGACCTTGTTGGCCTTGACTCACCTTTTTCTTTGGAGGAAACATGGGCTGTTGTAAAGGAGTTACCTTTGGATAAAGCGCCGGGTCCAGATGGCTTTACGGGACGCTTTTATAAGGTCTGTTGGGATATCATCAAGGATGATGTGATGGCGGCTCTCCTTACTGTACAGCGAGGACACACCTCCAAATTCAAACTCCTAAACTCAGCCTTCATCACCCTCATACCTAAAAAGGCTGATGCACTCCATGTCAAGGACTATAGACTGATAAGCCTCATCCATAGCTTCGCAAAACTGGTGTCTAAATTATTGGCAACCCGGCTGGCCCCCCATCTGCCAAGCTTGGTTTCCTTTAATCAGAGTGCTTTTATCAAAGGGAGAAATATTCAGGATAATTTTCTACTGGTGCAGCAGACTGCTAGATCCTTACATAGTAAGAAAGAGCCCCACATTCTCTTGAAGCTGGATATTTCTAAAGCGTTGGATTCAGTGTCTTGGTCTTTCCTACTTGAACTGATGCAGCACCTGGGGTTTGGCCGTGTTTGGTGTAATCTCATCAGCCTCCTGCTGTCCACTTCCTCCACAAGGCTCCTCATCAATGGAGACCCTGGAGAGTTTATTGACCACCATAGGGGCCTCCGCCAAGGAGATCCCTTGTCTCCTATGTTGTTCATTTTGGTGATGGAAAATCTGAATGCTTTGATCAGCTATGCCGACCGAGAACAATTGCTGCAACCACTTGCTTCTCTTCAGGCCAAGCACCGCATCTCTACCTATGCCGATGATGTGGTGATGTTCCTCCGGCCTACTAATCAGGACATTACCACTGTCACCGGCGTCCTGGATTTATTTGGTCATGCTACAGGCCTCCGAACCAATATCTCCAAAAGTTCAGTTACTCCTATACAGTGTGGAGAGGGTGATTTGGCCACCATATCTGAACTGCTGCCTTGTGAGATTAAAAATTTTCCTTGTACTTATTTGGGCCTCCCTCTTTCTATCCGCAAACTCAGAAATGCTGATTTTTTACCATTGATCGACAAAGTTGCGGACAAGCTTCCGGGGTGGAAGGCATCTCTCTTAAGCCGGGCTGGCCGGCTGGTACTTGTCAAGGCAGTACTCTCCTCCATCCCTGTCTACCTCATGCTGGCCCTTGAACTACCCAAATGGGTGATGAAAGCCATCGACAAGATAAGAAGGAATTTTTTGTGGAAAGGGCAAGCCAACGCAAATGGAGGAAACTGTCTTGTCTCCTGGAATGTTGTACAGCGACCACTACAGTATGGCGGGTTGGGCATCCTTAATCTCAAGTTGATGGCTTGGGCCTTACGCATCCGATGGTTATGGCTACAGAAAACTGATCCTTCAAAACCGTGGGCTGGGCTTCCAGTTCAGGTTCATCGTACAGCTAAGGCTCTCTTTGATGTGGCGGTTGTCTCCGTGGTTGGCAATGGAGAAACAATAAAGTTCTGGACCGACCGCTGGCTGCAAGGAAAAAATGTTGCAGAGCATTGCCCAACCTTGTTCAAACTGATTCCCAAACGGGCTGTAAAGCAGCATACAGTTGCACAAGGTGTCACCGACCGTAAGTGGGTTTCGGACATCAGAGGTGCCCTGTCTGTTCAGGTTTTGGTGGAATATTTGCAGCTTTGGAATTTGATTGAAGGGATTGATCTCCGACCAGATGTTGCTGACCAACACCTATGGCGCTTCACTAGTCATGGATCATACTCCAGTAAGTCCGCTTATGAGGCCTTTTTCGTTGGATCCATCACCTTTGCTCCCTGGAGACGAGTTTGGAAGACGTGGGCACCTTTGAGGTGCAAATTCTTCACCTGGTTGGTTTTTAAAAAAAGACTATGGACAGCTGACAGACTTGCTAAAAGAGGGTTGCCTCATCCAGCCGCTTGCCCTCTTTGTGACCAATCCGATGAGACCATTCAGCACCTCCTCATCTCTTGTGTTTTCGCCCGAGAGGTTTGGACGGTGATTCTCAACAAAATTGGGATGGTCTTCATTGCTCCGCAGCCGGGCTGCATGGGGTTTTCTTGCTGGTGGCGGCAAAGTGTCAAGAGAATTGGAAAGGATATGAGAAAAGGCCTTAACTCGCTTATTATCCTAGTAGCTTGGCAGATCTGGAAACACCGGAACTCTTGTGTCTTTGAGGGCACTAGACCCTATGTTCAAAGTGTGGTATCGGCAGTGGTGGAGGAGGGTAGTGCCTAGGTGCTTGGCCGAAGCATCGGCACTCCACGATCTCCTACTGCGGACAGCTCCCCTCGGGGCACTCACCGTAGTTTCGGCGGTGTCTAGTGGTCGTGTTCGGTTGTGTGCGTGGCGCGACATGTTTTCGAGTTGTAATGGGGGCCGACTTTGTTGTCTCCCCTTTGTATTTTTTTCTCCTTAATGAAACGACACGCAGCTCTCCTGCGTTGTTCGAAAAAAAAACTTTAGTTATTATGTGAGCTTCGCTATCAATCGATTTAATGTTCGTGTTCAAGTTTTCATGATTCATGTTTCAAGTCTCCTTTTACATTCATTCAAGTCCCGGTGTATCCGGCTGTGCAATTTGGTTCTTCATTCAGGTTCCTGTGAGTAAGTGATGGCCCCACTTACTCGGCTTTACCGGTAAATGCAAAGGAAATTTCAAGATTGTCCGTTTCAGACGGAAACTACAGTCTTATCAAAATTCAAGTCGATTGTCGTTCTTTGGATTTATGTCATGATTTGTTTCTAGTTCGGAATTGTACTTGTTGAGTATTTTTACTCACCCTTGTTTCATTTGGTTTTTAGGTACCAGTTGATCGCGACATGCATGGGCACCGGGAGTAGATTACATTCAGAGAACACCCATAAAAATTCTTTTGTTCATCTTAAATTAGTATAACCTAGTCTAGTGGTGGTTGACTCCTGTTGTTCTGGCTACGCATTGTGATGGTCTATGGTTGGATTGGTCAGATATTTTAAACTTGGGTTTGGGCTGTGATGTTTGGAATTTCAACCGTATCTTGATATCTATGTGTTCTTGCTTCCGGATGGCTAAATTATAGGGGAAACTTTGCCGAATTTTTTTTTAATCTCCAAACTTAGCTCGCAAGTTGTTTTGTGGTAAGCACCTAGCTGTGTGGATAGCTGGGGTGTTACAACAGCAGGTACTCACACTGATGGTCTGGTGTGTTATAAAACTTCCTCGAAAGCCATCTTGGCCCTTGAAAAGTCCAAACTTGATTGAATCTCAAATCAAACCATGTCCAATTGAGAAGAAACTTTGTACCAATGGTTGTTAGAAACCTTGGAAGGTACTCCCAAAAAGATCTAAGAATAAGATCACGAGATCTCCTTGAATCTTAGTTTCTCTCACAAACAAGGCAAGAATTTGAGCACCTCCAAAACTTCAAGATCCAAGTGAGTTTGTGGGGAGTTCTATACAAAGATCACTCAACATCTAATCACTCAGACCATGGCATCATCAAAGTACCAAAAGATCATGAATCCATTCCCAGCAAAATACCAAACACACCAAAACCAAGGAATGAACTTGAAGAACCAAACAAGATAGAGGAGGAAGGCATGCTGCTACTCAAGACATGGATTAGTGAGGAACTTTGCTTGGATTGACTAAGGAAACAAGTTCGTACAAAGATCCACTACATCCTACCTCCCATCATCCACTCACTAATACGAAAAGATTTGCACTAGGGCACACAAAGCCTAGCCTAGTCCCCTCTGTCCCTCTTAAGGTCTTGGCTGCTAGGGTTTGCTAAGCCTAGGATTTGTTGCTGGCCTAGTGTATCTCGAATGAGCCTCTAAGACTCTATATGTACCCTAGGCCTAACTACATAGATTTACACTAGGACCCCGAGAAGTCAAAATGCTTGGGTTAAACCGAAAACGTACAAAATATCTGGGACGGACGACCACGATGGAGCGCTGATCTTCTTCACTTCCAAGTCTTCTCTAGATGGTCTCCATGTGACCGGTAGTCCAATCTACTGCGCCCATAGTTTTGAAGTCAGAAACTAAGAAACTTTAGGCTATCTTCGTAGGTCAAGGCTTGGCCCAATCTTCTCTAATTTTCTGAGTTTGACGCCCAACTCACCAAATCCTATGGAATCCAATTGGGGTGGCGGTTTTGAGCCAAAGACGCCAAAGCCTCCACTCGCACTCCTCTACGCCACGTGTCCAGGTTGGAGCACCATGGTCAAGCCCAACTTCTCTAGTCCATCGGAGGACTTACACAATGTCAATCTTCTGCTCTTCTGTATACTGAACTCATGTATCCAACCGACTTCGAGCATTGCCTTCTGTCCATTAAAGGTCTTTTGCCCAAGTCCATCTAGGTCTTTTCATCCTCTACCTCCACTCCATCGGAGGGCCTCCAGGCCATCAAAGGATTTAACTCCATTGACAATCACTCGTCACCATGAGCAATGAGACCGGTCCATTGACTCTCACAAGATAGGAGAGAGGTCGAGGGAGATGGAAAGAGATAAGGTTCATATTTTTTGGAAAAAATAATTGAATCAAAAAGGAAAAAAGAGCTTAAAATGGGGGAAATGGGGATTTAATATTAATTTATTACTCTTTTGATTTATTATTTTGAAGCAGAAAAATATTAAGTCGAGAGGTGGTTGGAGATGTATGGATAAAATATTGTTTGGTGGTGTATGGAGGAGGTAGTATAAAGGGTATTGCTCTACAAGATTTTAATATAATGGGTTATCCCTAGGGTTATCCTCTTTAGAAGCCTGAAACCCTAGGGCTATCCCCACCTTTTCTCTAGGATGTGACCCCATGCCAAGCTGCCCCATGACTGAATTCCCCTAGCATTTGGAAGCCCATGCACAGAGACGGCAGACCCTGACCCCAGCATTTTCCACAAGGCATGGTTTCCCCACGTGTTAGTCCAGGTGTCTCTTCTCTGAGGCAACATGACATGCGACACACTCTGTCGCCGCCTTCGTCGTCGGTCAGGCTCGGCTGCCGCCACCATCATCCGTCGTGGCCTCCTTGTCCTCCACGCTTGACTGCACCACCTTCCCTATCCTCCACGCCTGGCTGCGCTGTCTCCAACGTCGGAAACACTCAAGATTCTAACATCTTCCACCACCACAACCCTGTCCTTTCTTCAGCCTCTACCATCTAACATCTTTTGAACTTAACACCGACTAACATATTGGCCAAGAACCACTCCGTGATACAGATGTTCTTTAGAGTTCAAATTTAAGAGAACTATTTACCTCATATCTTTCTACATGTAGCAATAGATCTTGCAAAAATCCAGTTCATGAACTCAAGATCCACTGCAAGTTGATCTCAAAGATCCACTCAAAGTCCACTCAAAGGTCATCTCCTCTCCTCTGTAGTCCTTGCACTATATTGTTTGAACCGCATCCCCTTCAACGTGTACTTGCAACATTAGATGTTGTTTTAGTTGTGTTTTGATAGGTATTTGAACGTGTGTTCTGCTGCAAAAAATCAATTGTTCCCTTAGTCATTATCAGATCTTGCTGCCGGTTGATTACTCCCATGGATTGCTCAGTTGCAATCGGTTTGATGCCGAGTTGTCTATTGAATTGGTGATATATTATTAAGTACTAAATCAGGTTTAAATTCAATCACTGATCATATGCATTAGTAAATCTGTCCTCCCTGAATATCTCAACAGACAAGTTTGTCTCAAACTTTTCAGTTTTAGTTTAACCCTCTCATAAATTCGAGTTATCTTCTATAATAACTTGTGTGCATGAAGGGAACTGAAACGTGTCTTCCATCGACTCCTCAACATTGCTAGTCATAAGTTGTGCGCTTGATAAATTCAACTATACATAAATGATAACTTGTGCACGCTACTACATACCCGAAACTTCCCAGGAGTAGGACACTAGGTTTAGTATTACCTATTTCACTGTCTTTTTAGGTGCCAAGTACTTATGTCCTTTCAGTATTTTTTTCTGTTTCTTTGTTCTGCATGTATCACATACTGCATCTATGAATGTGGTCAATGAAACCTACATGTAGATCATTTTTTGTATTGGGTTCACTTCATGATCTTCATTTCTTAGACCTGTTCTTGCGAGCTCAACACAGAACTTAACCTCGCAATTGCAACCTAGATAGCAGATTAGTAAGAGTTAGTGATGAACTTAACCTCTGTGTTGACAGTAGTGTGCTTCCAGGATTAAATAGCACAATTGAATTTGAACCGAAGTAGGATTATATTTGTTAAGTATCAATGATTCACTACGGATTATCAATGGTGCTCTATGGATGAAAAGAGAAAACATGAAGTAGAATATTCTATTGAAAAATGTCTAGAGGAATTGGGTGTAATGGATGGACTAACTGATGAAGACAAATGTATGGAATGAATGTTTTTTTTAATCGAGACAAATCAAAAAACCATAAAGCTCGTTTGATTTGGCTCAAGAGGAAAATTACTCACAAGTTCTTTGCTTATATATGGTATAGTATTTGTAGTAGATGTATTGGAAACATTGTTTCTATATTTCTTTTTATTTTTGTTGCCATATTACATGTAGAATGATTGCTGGAACGATCTAATGGAGAATGCGGCAATGAGGAGGAAAATAAGCAAACTCTGGTATGGATTATTATTGATTCCTTTTGCCATAATTTTTGGGATATAGGGAATATTTTGTCTGCTTGATCATGTGGCTGTCATTCTACAGCCGGTAGTTTTGTATGTGTGATGCGAAAATCGAACAGTCAAACAGCTAGCCACAAGTAAAGCTTTTTGTTTTGATGAATGCTTGTTAACAAATTGATTTGGACTATCCAGTTAATTGTGTTCGTGAATGCGGTTGCTTTTGTTGATTGATAATCATTCTTGTTCTAAAGTTGTTTCCATGTAGCAATGCAGTTGAATTAGCTCCTGGGCTGGTCCTGAAGCTCTTGGAATTAGCGAGGCGATACAACTTGGATTGACTTAATTATTTACTATAGTTGACATTGTTTCTCTTAATTTTATATGCTTATATGGAAGCTGGGCCCTTAGATACTACATCTGCAGGATTTTTTTCTTAATTTATCTACTATTTTAGACCATATTTTACAAGGTATTCTTGGTGCTGCGTTTATGCAGCTACAGATTATCCTTTTGATTGACTATTGCTCTAGACTCACTAGCTTTTGATTGCATCTGTAGTTACGTGTATGCATTTTATTACATCTGAAGCTTAGTGCAATAAATTAATTTGATGAATGGAGAGAAACTAGTGCAAAGCGCCAGAGATAAATTGTCAAAGCCTGTCACGCACTGTCCATGCCCCCTTCCATTGTCGAGAACCTCTTCCAAACGAGCACAGGGGAGGGGGGAGTGGTACCTAGGGAAATAGCAGGGTTTGATCAGACACAAAAATCCTCGTCCGTGGTCTCTCTACCCTGGGTGCATCTTCCCTTGACATCCAAACTAGGCCCTGAGGGTCAAATTTGTTGAACATCTACTCCTGCTCTCGCCTGAACTGAAGCTTGTACATACACTTTGCTGTTTTTTCTTTCACCTGTTAGTTAGTCAGTTAGACTCATGTGTGCATGCCCTGGAATAGCTGAGGACATGCGCGTCGCTCGCCTGACTCACGCTGCGTTCGTGCGATGGTGTAGCTGGTTTTGCGCGGCAAGGATGTGGTCGTGGGATGGCGCGACTTCAGCGCGTTCGTGCCGTGCATGTCGGGCAGCGTGGCTGCCGTAGTTAGCTCTTGTATTCCCTTTAAATTCAGTAATACAATGCCCAGAAAAGCTGCCGCTTTCGCAGCACCAAAACCACCGAGTTTCGCGTGAGTTTCCGAGTGCGCAACCTGAGCTTGCCGGCGTTTGGAACTCTGGCGATCTCCAACAAAATTTAGGAGTCACCGTTGAAGTCAGTGTAAGGAAGCAACTCAAAGTAAAGAGCAGCGGCAGCGATCAACTTGCTTCTATAAATCAAGATATGGTTGGCAAGTTACGACCCAATCTCAGGATGCAGACCATAGCAAGTCTTGGTGCTCAGAATTTAGTGCTTGAGTCATATAGAGATAATCTATCCGTCATCAAGATGTTATTTATGCCAGATGGATACTTTTATTTTTGTTTCTTTCAATTGCATAAGTGCATACCTGGTTGCCAATGCATGTGAGCTGCAACATTGGACGTGTTAGAGTGAAGTCTAATTTACCCACTGATCTCGTCTCGGAATATGATCCAGCCCGTCCCCCACATCCAAACCTGAATACCAGACATAGGACATCCCCAAACTATTAAAACATGACAAATAATCTCCTACAAACAGTTATAAGTGTTTTTAAAACAGATTTTTGCGGATGTGTCATGTGGGCCACATGTCAACACTATCACCTTTCCTTTGTCTCTCAATGACATGTGGACCCTACCTCCTATCCTTCTCTCTCCTTCTCCATGCCGTCATCATTTCCCTCTCTCCCGCAGCTCCGCAGCCATCACCTCCTCTCCCTCCCTAACTGTCGCACCGCCGCTGCCTCCCTCTAGCTTGCAGAGCCGCCTGCCTCCCTCTCCCTCATGCAGCAGCTAGCGGTGGAGGGGCAGCCCGCATTCGTCGGCAGAGGAGGAGCAGCGCAGTGTGGCTGCCGTCGCACGTGGAGTAGTGGGGGGCAGCATGCCGCACCCGATGGCAGAGAGCACCGACTACCTCAGGCGACGATGACAACGCAGTGCGAGTAAGAGAGAGGCAGCAACGGTGCAGCGGGATGGAGAGGGAGGCGGTTTGATTAGTTCGAGGGCCTAGATTATCCAGTTTCGTAGTTCGAGGACCTGGATTACCCGGTTTCGTAATTGTAGGTTGAAAAAATCGAACAACCATGACAGCTCAAGGTTGTAGAATAGAATTTTGTGCTCGAGTCACATAGAGATAATCTATACGTCCAAAAAAACATAGAGATAATCTATCCGTCGTCAAGATGTTATTTACGCCCGATGGAGATTTTTATTTTTGTTTCTTTCAATTGCATAAGCGCATACCTGGTTGCCAATGTATGCGAGCTGGTATGGACGTGTTAGAGTGAAGTCTAATTCATCAACCTGATCTCCCCTCGGAATTTATCCACCAATTGAAAGGATCTTGTAGTCGTCTAAAAGGGGGTGAATAAGCGTAACTGAAAATTTACGTCACCTGAAAACAAACTGTCAGCCTTAACACTGGATAGTTCAGTGTCCCCTGCCGGACAATCCCATAGAACCGGATTAGTCCGGTGATCCTCACCGGATAGTCCGGTGTCACATAGAGACTAAGCCCTACAAATGTAAATATGCGAGTAAATACTTATTGGGCTATGTGGAGCTGTGTAAAATATTTCTATGGTAATATTGAGCTCGGCAACACTTAATCCCTGCACTCACAAAGAGAACATGCACATAGTAATAATAATAGCGCAAGCAACATTGTAATGCAAGTAAATAAATCAACTGTAAGCACAAAGCTTGGGTCTCCCAGTAGGGGAACAGCACACACACGATGAGAGATTTTATTCCCGACGTTCGGGCACACCAGCAAGTGCCCGTACGTCCTCGTTGAGACGTTCACCAAGAGCTTGAGTCTTTTTCAACTCACGGCCTCTCCTTCACAACCACTAAGACCATAAAGGTGCTCACTGCAAATGCTCCGAAGAGCAAGGTAATCACCTGCAAGAGAATTGGCACCCACAAGCCGGGTGCCCTTCGGGTCGCTCTCGCTGTCTAGGAGGAGACCTCCAATAGTAACAAAAACGCTTTCCAAAAATGCTTGTCAACTGTGCTTAGAAACTAGGTGCTTACAATGTAGCTCACACAATCTCACAAATTCTCTCCCAACTCAAGAATTTCACTTGTTTAGCTCAATCTCACAAAGAAGTGTTTGGAGTGTTTCTTAGGGCCTTCTAGATGAGTATGGACGTGGAGGGAAGTAGCAACCCCAACAAAAGTGAGTGGAGGGGGTATAAATACCTACCCTCATAAAACTAGCTATTGGCTTGTGTCAGGCCATCACCGGACAGTCCGGTAGAGGCTGACTAGCCATTAGGATTCAAACCCCCTCTACTGGACAGTCCGGTAGAGCTCACCGGATAGTCTGGTGAGGGGTTGCCTGACCAGATGGCTAAGGCACTGAGCCTAGGTCACTAGATAAGAAAGGTGTAGGTGTTATCTCCATTAGAGATACACCTAGTTAGGAGATAAAAGCACAAGAAAAGGTTTAGAGAGCTCTCACAGTAAGTCTCGGGCATTTTCCACAAGGGGTATGCCACACTCAATGCCATATGCACTACAAGAGATGCAATGGCCTGTCACTCTCTGAAACTAGCTATGAGCACATGTTGACTAGTGACTTCCGAGCTTCGCTTCCCTCTTGATAGTACGGCATACCAATACTCAAGAAAAGATAAATCTAGATAAAATCCACTTGAGTCTTCACTTGATGAATAATGCCGTCTTGAAAATACATCAATAGAGAGGGATAGCCAGTCTTCACTTGATGAATAATGTCGTCTTGAAAATGTATCAATAGAGAGGGATAGCCAAGCTGAGCTTCTTCCTTTGTGAGCAATCCTCTTTGAGCTGAATAGTTAGATATCAATAGTGAAACCTCTTCAATAGGTAGATGGAGCACATTTGCTCATTATCCATTCAATATACTTGATTTTGATTATAGTTGGCTTAGATATGCAAAAGAGTGTATCCATGATCGGCCACTTGTTATATATGAGTAGGGATGAAAACGGTTGGAAACGATCGGAAGAAGGCTAAATTGCTTTCAGTTTCATATTTTTCTTCGGAAACAGAATCGAAAACGACATTGCCGGAAATGAGTACGATGCCGGTATTACGGAAACTTCGGGAATGAAACTATCCAATCGGGAGTAGTTCAATATCAGCTCGGGAGTCTATAATTTATAATTTAAAAAATGGCTAGCCAATATTACACAAACTAGCAAAAAATCACCCATATTACATACCAAATCTAACCGTACAACTCAAAACGATGAAACAATTCAAATTCATAAATATGATTATTGATTCAGCATCCTTATAAACATACATATAGATGACCAAGTAAACAAAATTTGACCTCAAGGTAGGTAGTAGAAGTGCGATTAATAGATATTGCATATAGCCTTTTAGACTATATTGCTAAAAACGGTATATTATCATCAGTAATTACCACGAAAATACGGTAAAACCCGAAAACGATCGGAAACAGGAAAAATCGTTTTCGTTTTCGTTTTCGTTTCCGTATTTTTTTACCGTTATCGTTTCCGCTTTTTCGGTTTTCGTTATCATTTCCGTTTTACCTAAAATCACGGTAAAACCTCAAAAACGAGCCTCGGTAAACGGACTTTTTGGTTACGGCTTTCAGTCCCTATATATGAGTGATCCAATTGAAGCAGTGACGTCTAAATGCAAGAAATAGAATCCAAATCACTTTTCTCAATATGATAGCCAAATGCCTCAAAGTGCATCAATAATAGAAAACAAGTGAAATCCTGCACTTAGGCAATGCAATCCATTAGAGATGGCTACTCTCACGATGGCACACTAAAGTGATCAACAATATGAGCAACCAAGCCATAGTGATAGACTATAACAAATATCATGGTCATTTTAGATGATCCAAGAGTAGGTCCAACTGAGTGAGATGATCCATAACCAATTATCCTCATTAGCCAATAGATATTCAATAATAATCCATTAATCATATCATAAGTGTAATATTCATTCAATATGCTTGACTCCCAATACATCAGAGTATTCATGCTTGATCATGATATATATATATACATACATATATATATATATACACACACATATATATATATACACACATATATATATATATACACACATATATATATATACACACACATATATATATATACACACATATATATATATACACACATATATATATATACACACACACACATATATATATACATATATATACATGCATATACATATATATACATGCATATACATATATATATATTAAAGTTCACTCATTTACACTTTGACACTATGATTTAACCTGTGAAAACCTGTCAAGTAACTTCACAAAGTATGTAGGCTTTTAATCACGTTGTCACTCAATGCACCAAAACCACTAAGGAGCCTTGTTGCACTTACAATCTCCCCCTTTGTGGTGATTGATGACAACTCCGATTAAAGCTTACAGGAAATAATTAAATTAGGCACATGAACACTCAGATATTTGGTATGCTCTCCCTTAATATGTGCTTGAGTTACAAAAACTCAAATTTGAGCCACAAATGCCCAACAACACATATTTGTGCAAGGAGAGCTCCCCCTATATCTCAGCATTCCAAAATCACAAAGACAAAAAGGAAAACACAAAATAAACCAAATAGGAAGACTTGGTGGTGCATCTACTGCCTGTCACCGGATAGTCCGGCAGCCATCACTGAACAGTCCGGTGCACCAGACAGTCCGACAGGCTGCACAAGATAGTCTGGTGGCTACAGTCTGCACACACCAGATCAAAACCACAAAGCTCACAAAGACAAGCACAAAGCTTCTAGCATAAGATTAACACTTAGATAACATCTAGTTCACACAGATCACACAGGAGTTTTGAAAAGTATTACAAAACGAGTTTCCATCACATGAACCTAGGAGTTCGATACAGAAGTTCAACACATGAACTAGAGAGTATAGCTGAAAAGGAATTGAAAACTAAAACATGCTACAAGCGGCTTCAAGATCTGCTCTGAATCTGCACTAAGCCTGCTATTGCTGCTGCACATCTCATGGTGTTCCCCCTGCAACCAACCAAGCACTAAGGTTTAATGCACAATTTCTCCCCCTTTGTTATTAAGCACCAAAAAGGCAAAAAACAGGGAGAAAAGTACCTCAAGGGCTCACTAAGTGCCCTGATCCCAGCCTGCACTAGAACTACTACCCGGAGGTCCCGACTGGAACTGACTGCCACTCTGAAAGAATGCTCCACTAGAAGAGCCTAGACCACCCTGACCCATGAGGAAGGGTAGTGATCTTGAGAAGCTCGAGGAGGCCAAGGTGGTGGAGTAGCCTGGGTAGCTGGCTATCAAGGCATCACCTAGTGCTGAACAAGGACTGAGCAACGGACTGGGCAACACCTGTCACAGAGTCAGGTGCAGAAAGAGGTGGCTGTTGGAAGACCTGAGGTGGTGGAGGCACTGAAAAACCTCTAGACTGAGCCTAAGCTACGAGATATGCTGCAAAGGGATCCTCTAGCTCCTCTGGCTCATTGTCTAGCTCATCCTCAACTGGCCTTTTTGGAGAGGGAGGTGGCTGCACATTAAGAGCTCTCTGAATGCTCTTAGGCCTGTTCGCATTCTCACGCGTCTCTCTAGCCAGCTGCTTCCTTGCTTTACTTTCCTTGTACTGATTGGCCTGGAAGCATTTGAAGGCACCCATGATAGCTCTGAAAGCCTGAGCTACTGGAGAGGTGCTCTCCTCTCACCTGAGTGCTGTCCTCTATCTCTCCTCCTCTGAGGTGACTGTCGCTGCTGCTGTGGCACTAGGGGCATGCTGAGCCCATGGTGCCTCTGAACCTAGAGGCACAACTAAGGGAGCTGGCACAATGGGATGCTTCACCTTCTTCACATGTAATGGCCGGTGCTCTGTGTCACAGATGTACGCTGTACCGATCACTCTGTCAATCATCTCCATGATGAAGGGAGCATATGCGCAACTCCTATATGGGTCAAAGGATATTGCCTTAATCTCCTCCCATATGAAGTTGGTCAAGCTGAAGGGCGGTGCATCTTCCCTCATCCTAGCAAGCAGATTCTTGGCATAGCGGGAAATATTGGTAGCATCACCAACATGAGGAGCCAAGGTCTTCCTGAACATTTTATTCAAATATCTATAAAATGAGTAAAGACCCTAGTGAGTGTCCAAAGTTTCCCTGATTGTTTGGAGGATACATGAACTTCATCTCACTATCAGGGAGACACTGCTCTCGGTGAATCTTGGGCCTAGTTCAGATCAGTGTTGTTCCTCCCAAGCACCAAGGCAAAGTCAAGATAGGTTATAGAACAAATGTCACCCTCTGTCATCCATGCCATCTTCCACTTCCTCGGATCTCAACGTACACGGTGGCATAGAACTGGGCAATGATGTCTTTGTTTCAATCATGTTTGAAGCCCATGACCTTTTAAATATGCTGCCTCTCACAAGCTGCAATCACCTGATCAAATATGGGATCTTTCTTGTCTTTCATGTATTTCTAGTCAATCCATTGATCAAGTGTGACTGGGTGCTCCTTGGAGAGAATCGCTGACTCATAGTAGTCCTCCTAAAACCTAGGTGTGAAACCTCCAATCATAAGAGCTCTTGGGCTCTTTCCTAAAATCCTTTCTCCTGGTATCTCTGCTTTCATTAAGTTTTCCCCTCTTCTTGTAATCCACAGCCTTTCTATTAGGTGGTCTGCTGGGCTTTGACATTTTCCTTGCATAATCAGCTTCAGGAGGTGCTACCTCTTCTTCTTCTTCAACCTCATCATCACTGCCATTTTCCCTACCATCATCACTGCTTCTGTCCTGAGCAGGGCCTTTTCCATGAGGCCTGGGTAGGACCACATAGGTCTCATCCTCCACATCATCATCAGAGGAGGTCTCTGCTGCCTCTGGCTCATCTGAAATATGCATCTGACCATGAGGAGTAGGCTGCAGAAGTGCCGACTATCTGTGTCTGAGGTTCCTTCCCCATTGAGAACCACCTGCACCGGTGTCCTCTAGGGGAGAACAAGTGTCACTGCTAGACTGAGGGTGAGGTTTCCTGGCCTTTCTTTTTGTCCTGACATATTGCCTGATAGGTTCTTCACCATCCATCTTTACAGCCCTGAGAAACAGAGATTTGGATTTCAAACCAGGAATTAGTCTCAGAGTGTAAAGGATATGGGTAGACTAACATGATTTTCTGGCAGGAATATGTCACAAAGACATAGTAGAGCATATCAAATGAGTTTGGGAGCTCAATGTACAAAACAAGAGCCAAATGACCCATTGACCTAGGCCCTCTAGTTATAACCTGATAGTCCAGTGGTACCCACTGGATAGTCCGATGGTGCCAGACAGTCCGGTAGCAGGCACCGGATAGTCTGATAGCGCCCAGTGAACTAGGGTTGGTGGATCTCCCAAACTAGCTGTGGAATCATTTTGATCTTCTAGGGCATGACAGATAGGTATTGCAGGAGTACTTCTACCAAGGGAAACATTGAGCATTGCACTGAGGAGGGAGATCGGGCAAAAAGAGTGCAAAGTACCTTTGAGAGAAGGCCCTAGGGCAAAACTAATGGAGAGGCCGCTGGAATCGGATACTCTGGAGATGCAGTGGCCAATCCACACTGAAAGGTCCACAAATCCACGGAGGAAAGTGGAAATCGCCTTAGAATTGCCAAGACTGGTGAAAAACAGGGATGTAGCGGCGTTGGAAGTGAATGGGGGTAAAAACACGAAGTGGATACCCCTTGGACCGCGGGTGGGGGTAAAACCCGCGTAGACCAAATAGTCCGGTGGAACTTGCCAGATAGTCTGATGTTATCGGATTGTCCAGTAGGTCACACCGGATAGTCCAGTGCAAAGTAATTTGCTGAGAAAACTGAGAATTGTGTCAATTTCCTTTGATTCACTGATTCATTTATGTAACACAATCCTCAGGGAAGATAAATGATCTTTAAAAACACATTTTTGTCAAGGCTTTTGGTCAAGAGATGATTTAGTTGAAGGAGATGAGCTTTGGACAAATTCACTTAGAAAGCAATTTTGAATTTCAGCACAATTAGAAATCTCAATGTATGTTGTTAGGCACAATCAAGCACAAAGAACAATAACCACACATAAAGAGAGGTTGATCACAAAGATCTCAACAACAAATGTTTTCAAAATCCCATTTTTGCTATACTAGTGGACTACCATGTCATGTTTAGGATGATTAGCATGTTTGACTCATACTCATCTTACCAAGGCATTAAAGGCAAGTGAGAATATCAAGCAAACATCTAATCTTAATAAAGCCTCATGAGACAAACTCATGACAAGACACAATTATTTCACTAGCTCAAACCTAGGAAATATACCACAAAGACTGCTAGTGAGATTGAGGGTCATATCATAGATGTTGGCATATTTAACTCATACCTCCTATCATATTTGAAGCACCAAGCTCTCAAGAGTAACTTGAAAACTTTTAAAGTTTCAGAGGTATCAATCAAATATCCATACTAGAGTTGAATCACTCAATTCACCAACAACCACACAGGAGCTACAAGGCTTAAAAGCACTTACAATGCATCTATTAAACTCATACCTTGGCCTTGATTTAATATATTCATAAGGTATATAAGAATAGAAAAACCTTTGGTATATGCCCTAATTTTATCAATTTTGGAGAATTATCAATTTATTTTGCAATAAGCCAAAATCTTTTGATCCAATCACCATCCTCTAAAGATCTGCAATCTTACTCACATAGAGCTTGTTAGTACCACAGTGCCTTATTGTAATTCTACTCCCCCTAATTGCAGGCTTATGGTCCTTGAATGACCAATTATGAAAGTTCAAGTTTAGTTACAAACTTGGGAGCTAGAAATTACACTTGAGGCCAAACATAGAATGAATGAATAAGTACTTCTAAGTATATACTCACAGTCACATAGACTTGATGAATAGAACATGATTACCAATGTCAATCATGGTCACATAGACTTTGGCTGCTGATTTTCCCTCCACCGGATAGTCCGGTGGCATCCACCGGATAGTCTGGTGGGGTGACCGGTAGACCGGTAGATCCAACTAATGGGCTTTGAGAAAATGCATTAAATCTTTTGATGTCCTTCAAATTTTATTTCTTTATCTTCTCATGAGTTTTAACCTATGTACCTACAAATTTTAAAGCACTCGCTCCACAAAGAGAGCCGTCAACATATCACAAGAACACAAGCATAGGATAGGAGTGGAATTTGAACTTGAATGGTTTGGGCAAGGCCCAACTCACTAAGAGTAGATTTGTCCAAGCCATCAAGGGTCTAGTCAAGCACATGTTACCCATGATGTCATTGAAGATGAGGATACTGCAATAATTCATATCTTGGCTTGAGATGGGAAGAATAGATCTTGAGACAATAATATATTTGTATTTAGCTTCTCAAGACTGCCAAGACCCTCAATGAATCCTATAGGTACCTATAGATCTTTAAGCTTGTTTTGGTACCCAAGCTTGGTTGGGTCCTTTGAGGTTAGTCACATAGACCTTGGGTACCCAAATGGCCTTGGTAACCTTTGGTGCACTAGTCACCTTAGACTCACCATTGCCAACCATAGGCACACAAGTCATTTTGGCCTTTTTATTGACAAGGTTGGGATGGGTGAAATTACCATGTGGGTAATCCTTACCGAGATGCCCTTTTTGTTGGCAATTGTAGCATATTCTTTGCCTGAAGCCCTTGGGTAGCTCTTCTACTATGCTTGAATGGGATTTAGCTTTTCCAACCTTGTTTTGTGTTGACTGGTCATTGCTTCTTGTCTTGCCTTTGCTGACTTGAGCTGCCATTGGTTTCACTAGATAGTCTGGTGCACTCTTGCCTGGACAGTCCGGTACCACCAGATAGTCCGGTAGCCTATGCCGAACAGTCCGGTGAGCCAGTGCTGCTCACAATATTGGACTTGAGATCTAGGCAAACATCCACATAGTGCCACTGTTCCTTGCACCAGTGGCATCTTCTCTTTGCCTTACTCTTTTGCCCTTTTGACTTGGCTTTCCCTTGTGCTTTTGAACTTTCGTCATTGGTGTTGGACTTGATGTTTGGTGTCTTGGAGAGTTGTGCCCGGTTTGTACCCTCCTCAAGCTTGTTCACCATGTTGTCACGGTTATCTTGAGAAGGTTGCACAATCAAATCCCTTTTCAACTTTTCAACCTCTTGCTTGAGCTCTTCATTTTCTCTTGCAATGGAGTTATCACAAGGTTCTACAATAACATGCTCAACACAAGGGTTACTTGCTTTTGAATAGCAATGGTTAGCACAAGCAATGATAGGATCAATTGAAGAACTAGAATTATTTAGCGCAAGAGGTTCATAGGATTTTACCGATGTGACAAATACCTCATGTGTTACCTCACTCAAGGCTAGCTGATCAATGAGCTGCATACTCTCATCTAGGACTCATCGTTTTCTTATTGAAGCTCCAAGCACTTGTCATTGATCTTCTTAATCCACTCTTTTCTTTCTTCATTTTGCTTCTCAAGCTTCTCAATGTATGAAGAGACATTTGCAAACTTATCAACCTCATTGGATAGCTTTTCACACTTGAAATTCAGATTGGTGACCTTGAGTTCAAGCTCTTCCTTTTCTTCTTGAGCTTCCTTGAGATCCTGTTGTCACCTAAATCCGCTCGGGTTCGGACAAGTGACACACATGGGATCCGGGAAGTACAATACCGCTGCGGTCGACCCTCCAAGCAGATCTGAGGGGATTCGGGGCGTGCCACATGGCTTAACCTTCTGGCCAAGGAGGTTTGCGGTGGTCGGAGGATCGCCCTGCAAATACAAAGATGAGCAAACGGGCGTAAAATCCTAGTCGATCGCATAGATCGGCATAATTCCTCTGAGTTGATCGGCTTATACAGGCCGATCGCCTCCTTGCTTCATGTCGGGTGAATTCATTGGCAAAGCACAAATAAGGAGACAAAAGGAAACAACCCTACTTAAAGCATGATCTAGAAGATGTGACTCCCCTAGGTTGACATCCGCTACGCGCATAACCAGATAAATCTAACCATACGTGCAGCATAGATCGGAACCCCCAAGGGGGTTCACCTAGGCAAGAAGATAGAATCTAGAACATGTAAAGCAGGATGCCAATCGTATATCGATCTCTCAAACTACCGCGTGCACATGTTGTGGCACCATGTCATGGATTGTAGCAGCCGAACAAGCTATATAGGCTTGGCTACATGAAACCGATCTATAGCATGAAGCGTCAGCAAGATAGCAGATCGATAACATGTAAGATAACTAGTGAGTCTCGCAACTTGTGAAGTTTAGTACGAGATTCACTAGGGTAAATGCAAGACACCAGCAGCCCTAACACAATCTACTAGAGAAAACATTAAAGCATATCATTGTCATGCAAGATAACTAACAAACCTTGCCATAAAAAATGCTTCAGTACAAGGTCCGCCATTGATCCAGTAAACGCTTCACTGCCCTAGCCGACCTAGATGAACCCGCTAGGGCAGCATGACGCTTACATGGAGAGAATAAACCTGGGAGCCAGGGTGGTGATGCGCCGAGAGTTGATGAACGAAGTATGAGCTGCTTGGGAGCGTAATGCTGTCGCTAGTGTATTCATGAATGGAAGATACATATTTATAGTCTAGGAGACTTAGCCCTCAAGGCAAACCCTTTCCTAGATAGACTCAAACTCTTTCCTAACTAAAAGATTACAACTCCACTAAGACCCTATGATTCGATAACGTGATCTGGACTCTCCCTCTTGTCGATCCAGATCCTCCTGAAGCTTCCAAATATCAACCGAAACTTGACGTATAATCTTGGTAGATTTTGGTCATCCTATTATTTCAGCAATTCCTGTCGAATCCAAACATATTTGGACGTGATTCCAATTGCATTAGAAAGTTTATCTCTTAGTTTTCTATCCATATGTAGAACACCTCAAACGGAGTCCGTATGTGGCCTGGACTTCCGTTTTCGTGCGGCCTACTCCAGCAGTCTCAACCAGCCTCGCAAATAAATTGGGCTTCAATATGGATTAGGCTTGTGACTCCATCTTGGCTTGGGCCTTGGGCGCATAATTATCATCATATTTGGCCAAACTTATGATATAGGCCTGGCCAAGTGGATTCCTTCACCCTAGGCTTCTTCTGACATTTTGGCCTACTAGTCCTAGTCAAATTTTGGTGATAACACATGCCCCCCAAGTTTGGCCAAATATATCAGAATCTTCTTATGGGTCAACTGCAAACCATCCAAGAAGGATCAACTCTTCGACTTGTCTGCTCATGCTTCTGATTTTGCTTCCCGAGCTGATGGATTGGCCCTTCATTAGCTGGCACTATCGATATTCAACTTGAATCCTTAGGCATCATGATGATTTTTTTTATATGGCCGATTGCTTGAACCGGCCTTATTTCTTCATTGACCAGTCCTAATATTGTTGGAGACTAGTCCTGAGCCTTCTATTTTGAGGTTAGTGCCAACTTGCGTGATCGCTATTATGCTTCATCGGTTTAATATTTTTGTAACCAATTGCTTGATTTGGCTTTGACCTTCCTCTTCACACCAAGATTGGCCGATGACTTATATGATCCTCGGACGGTAGTCATGTCGCTTGTAGTACTTCTTGCTCCTCAGTCATTCATCCGATGGCAGTTCCTCTGATAGGTATCAGCCAACCGTGATAGGCTGATTGGCTGGACATGCATATCGGCCTCCACTTGTTGACGCAGAAAGGTTGATGAAGACATCCATTTGTTGGCAGGATAGCTCAGTCGATCCTACTTGGAACAAATAAGAATGCGGACGTTGTGGATCACCTGCAAAACATTTGGTTGCTGAGACCGGCACTGTAGAAAAACTATGAATCGGCTAAAAGCCGATGGATCATATCTGGTTTGGCAAAAAGTCGATATAATCTGAACTAACAACAAGGATAAAACTATCCCTCCCACAAAATATGCTATGTCATACAAAGAGTGTAAGTGAAAGCTTCCAGGTAGGTCTAAAAGCATTTACAAGTGCTAGCATGTATATACAATGAGAGTTTAGTATAAAGTCGTAGCATAGAAAAGCTCTGAAGAATATATTTATATTGAAACATGAGCAAGCAGTTTTAGGATTTATAAAATAAAAAGCATCACCACTTAGCCTAGCCAACTAGCATGATAAAGCATGATAAGCAGAAGCTAGCAAGTATCTACACAAGTGAGCTTTCCAAAACAAGGACCTTTAGCAAGCTTGATTACTCATGCCCCCAAGTCTTGCTGGTAAAACATATTGAATTTGAACTTCAAGCAAGCCTTTCGTTATGTGCTAGGGGTTATTTGCTTGTCAGGCCACTTCTTACCAACCAATGCTAAGCCTAGGTCCATAGAATCATTAGAAGCTTAAAGCAAGGTTTTGATCATTCACAGCCTACTCCAAGTTCATGCCAAAGTGCAGAAGCAAGCAGTCTCAAACTAGATTAGTGAGACACAGCAAACCCGCCTGGATCTTTTCATTTTAGTATACACATGGACATCATTTAAATTTTAATTCAATTCAGCACAAGAATACCATGTAAGCATTGAGACTCGAGCTGCATATTGATTCCAAAGTAAAGGACATAGCTACCAGGCATTTGCAAGATAGCCAAAGCAATCAGCCTACACATACTAATAGCCAGGTAAAGCAGTGACCATGTTTCAGATTTTCAAGGGATAAAAGCCATGCTCAGCATCAGATATTCAACATATTCAAAAGAGCTTAACCACACACGGTCAAAGGCATCAACACCTCAGAGCACATACACGAAGCACAAGTAAAAGCTACTAAGCATACAAGGAAGCTAGTGCAAGTGGCAAGTGCATATACTACATGACAATGCAAGGGTGGGTTTGAGTTTTACCGATTGAATCAGCTAGCGATGAGCCGATGGCCGACATTGCATCTAGTGTGTGCTTGCCTCAATACAATATCATCACAACTATCGGCTATCAGGAAGCCAAACATCCATAACCTACAGTAGGCCAGTGAAGTATATAATGAAAACAACACATGCTGACCTTAGGATGAAGTCGATCTAAAATCCAATCAACGGATTATAGTCCTAGGGAATTCTTCGAATGCTCCGTCGAGTGAATCGGAATAGCCGATGATGATGGTGTCGTAGAAGTACAGTGACTGAATCGACCGGCTGAGGTGAGTAATGCTCCAGCACAAGAGCCGAAGACGCAGACATCGGTGGTGTCGTAGGAGTGCCAGTGGTCAGATCGACCTGTTGAGATGACGGATGCTCCGGCGCAGCAATCGAAGCAGCCAATGTCGTTGGCGCCGTGGACGCTCCGGTGCGACACCAAAAGCAGTCGATATCGATGATGCCGTGGACACTCCAGTCCAACACCCGAAGCAGTCGATGTCGATGATGTTGTAGATGCACCGGCGTGGTAGCCGAAGTAGTCAATGTTGATGGCGTTGTAGAAGCGCCGGTGGCCGGATCGATCAGCTGCGATGACAGACGCTCTAGCTCAGGAACCGAACCGTCTGATGATGACGACATCAAAGGAGTGCCGGCGGCTGGATCAGCCAGCTATAGTAATGACTCCAGATGCATGATTGCTTCATGGTCCTATTTCTTGTTTCTAAAAACCAATGGCTGAATATTGGCACTACTACACCCTCTTCATAATGCCTCGTGCCCCTCCGATGCTAAACGCAGAGCCGATAGCATTGTGCTGGCCATTCCTCCATCTTTTATTTTCTCGAGGTAGCCTTCTATGCCCCCCAAGTGTAGTCCATGGCACGACATTACCAGCTTCGTAATCTTGAGGCAGGTCATAGTGCCTCCTGAGCGAGAGCACTTCTCCAGATGTGATAAAAAAGTACGTGCTCCACTGTCGGCTAACCACGTGGACCGGCCACAGGCCTCTCCCATACAAACGCTGTTAGACCTTGTACCTATCAAGAGCCGATGGTCTCAATCGGCCATGTTATTGATGCTTGAGCATTGCACGCATGCGTGGCGTCGTGGCGAGGATGCGTTGACAGAATAAATATAAGCCGATACCCGACGTAGCAGGTTCTGGATGTACCACTATTTTATCAATTCCCGTTGAGTCCTGAGAGTATTTGGACGTGATCCTTAGTGGGTTGGAAAGATTATCTCCTTAGCTTTCCATCTATATGTAGAACGTCCAAAATAGAGTCCGTATACGGCCTGGGCGTCCGTTTTCGTACAGACCATCCCTGCAGTCCGAACCAGCTTGGCGAACAGATTGATCTTTATCGTGAGTTGGGCTCATGACTCCGTCTTCACTTGGGTCTTGCTCGATGGGGCCATAGGTTCAGAGCTTGATGTAGTTGCTGACAATGAAGGTGGAAACACTGGTAACTAGATCGGCTAACGCGATGAATGCTTCGACGTGGGAGTTGAAGTAGTCGACGGTGATGCCGACATAGGAGCACCAGTGGTAGCTCTTCAGCCAGTCAAAACGGGTGCTTGACGGCGACTGCCTCGGCTATGCGGGCGACGGCGCACAGCGACGCGAGTATGGACGATGCAGACGCCCGACGAGAGCCCTTTGGCCAGTAGCAGCTTCACCTGGGAGGTGCAGGTGGCCGACGGTGTAAACTGCTTGGATGCTGCTGGTGGCGCTCGTCTGCTGGGAGATGCACCTGCAGATGGCGATCAGCAATGGAAGGGCACCGGCTCCTGTCGGTCCTCGCGGGAATGGATCTTGAAGTGAGCAAGAGTTTTGGTGTCGGTCAGTGCCGTGCTTCTGGACATTTCTTCTGCTCCCACCTCCACATCGAGTATACATTCAGTACCTAGGTACGTGCGGTCAGGCTCCATATGCATGCATGGCCCATACATGATGCTGCACGCTCGTGGATTATCCCTCGAGCGGCTATGCCACCAGCCACATGCAGACACATGTATATACAAGAGCCGATTGCACCTCTTTCCAAAAGAGCCGATTGCACTTCCTTTTAATAAAGAGCCGATTGCACTTTCTTCTAATAAAGAGCCGATTGCAGACTAACTAATTATATACAATTGGCAGTTGATCATCTTCCACTCGGCTTCAAATGTTTCTTCCACCAAAGCTGATTTTTTTTGTGGGTGTACTTGTCGTGATCTCACCGTCAGACTACGTTGCTTTAGATAATAGATCGGCTCTTTCTGTCCCCAAGCAGGATAAAAATATTTTTAGCAAGCGATCCTTCTTGTTGACTTGTCCCGTTGTAAGCCGACGCTACCATTATTGCTTTTATTCATGTCTTGCTGGCGGCTGTTGTAGATAATAAATCGGCTCTATTTGCCTCCCAAGCAGAATAAAATATTTTTACCTGAGCCGATTTTTTTGTTGACTTGCAAAGATGTACATCGTTCTGACTCCTAATCAAGCAAAAGGAGGGGTCCCACTGGGCATGCCAATTTGGGTAGTCACCTAAATCCGCTCGGGTTCGGACAAGCGACACACATGGGATCCGGGAAGTACGCTGCCGCTGAGGTCAACCCTCCAAGCGGATCCAAGGGGGTTCAGGGCATGCCACCCGGCTTAACATTCCAACCAGGGAGGTTTGCAGTGGTTGGAGGATCACCCTGTAGATACAAAGACGAGCAAACGGGCGTAAAATCCTAGCCGATCGCATAGATCGGCATAATTCCTCTGAGTTTATAGGCTTATATGGGCCGATCGCCTCCTTGCTTCTAGTCGGGTGAATTCATTGGCAAAGCACAAACAAGGAAACAAAAGAAAACAACCCTACCTGCATAACCAGATAAATCTAACCATACGTGCAACATAGATCGGAATCCCCAAGGGGATTCACCTAGGCAAGAAGATACAATCTAGAACATGTAAAGCAGGATGCCAAGCATCTATCGATCTCTCGAACTGCTGTGTGCACATGTTGTGGCAGTCATGCCATGGAATGTAGTAGCCAAACAAGCTTTATACGCTTGGCTACATGAAACCGATCTATAGCGTGAAGCGTCAACAAGATAGCAGATAGATGAAATGTAAGATAACTAGTGAGTCTCGTAACTGGCGAAGCTTAGTACAAGATTCACTGAGGTAAACGCTAGACACCAGCAGCCCTAATACAATATACAAGAGAAAACATTAAAGCATATCATTGTCATGCGGGATAACTAACAAACCTTGCCATCAAAAACGCTTCAGTACAAGGTCCGCCATTGATCCAGTAAACGCTTCGCTGCCCAAGCCGACCTGGATGAACCCGCTAGGGCAGCATGATGCTTACATGGAGAAAATAAACCTAGGAGCCAGGGTGGCGATGTGCTGAGAGTTGATGAACAAAGTACAAGCTGCTTGGGAGCGTTATACTGTCGCTAGTTTATTCATGAATGGAACATACATATTTATAGTCTGGAGTCTTAGCCCTCAAGGCAAACCCTTTCCTAGATAGACTCAAAATCTTTCCTAACTAAAAGATTACAACTCCACTAAGACTCTATGATTCGATAACGTGATCTGGACTCTCCCTCTTGTCGATCCAGATCCTCCTGAAGCTTCCAAATATCAGCTGAAACTTGCCGTATAATCTTGGCAGATTCTGGTCGTCCTATTATTTCAGCAATTCCTATCAAATCCAAACGTATTTGGATGTGATTCCAATTGCATTGGAAAGTTTGTCTCTTAGTTTTGTATCCATATGTAGAACACCTCAAACTGGAGTCCGTATGTGGCCTGGGCGTTCGTTTTCGTGCGGCCTACTCCTGAAGTCCGAACCAGCCTCGCGATTAAACTGGGCTTCGACATGGATTAGGCTTGTGACTCCATCTTGGCTTGGGCCTTGGGCGCATAATTATCATCATATTTGGCCAAACTTATGATATAGGCCCGGCTAAGTGGATTCCTTCATCCTGGACTTCTTCTGACATTTAGGCCTACTTGTCCTGGTCAATTTTTGGTGATAACAGATCCTCTATTTTTTTTATTAGGAGATCTTCTTATTTCTCAATAGTGTGCTTTTGTTTAGTGATGACCTTGACAAGCTTCATTACCCACAGTTGATCTTGCTTGCTTAGCTTGCCAAATTCTAGGTCTCCATCGGTGAACTCATCATCATCATCTTCTTCATCACTCTCACTCATTTCTTCCTCACTTTCTTCATCTTCCTTGGCCATGAGGCACTGATGTGAGTGTGAAATGGTGGAGTGGCACTTGGGTGAACATGATTCTTCACTTGATCTCCATCGCTGCTCTTCACTGGTTGATGCAGCCTCACTGCCATCGTCGGATAGTCCAGTGGGAGGTACTGGATAGTCCGGTACACCGGATTGTCCGGTGTCATCCACCGGACTATCCTTTGCCAGCAGTTACTACCTCACCAACTGCCTTTCTTCTTCCTCCTTGTCCTCTATGCTTTCACAGAGGCTCATTGTTTCTTCTTCTGAGTCCTTCACATGGGTGTTGGCTTGTTCTTGAGTTTTGCATGCATACACATTCTTAAGGGTGACCCAAATCTCATGGGCGTCCTCAAACCTCTTGTACTCATTGAACAGCCACCTAAAAGTCTCTAGACTCAAAGTGCTCAACAAATAATTAGCAACTCGAGCATTTAGCTGCAAGCGCATTGTCTCCTCATGAGATAGGTTGCCCTACTCGTAGCTAGAAGGCAATATGCTTGCATCCATAATTTGCTCCACAAGTGGACCATTGGTCCTAAGCAAATGAAGTACATGAGCTGACCAATGAGAATAGTTTGAGCCATCAAGCATGAGTGGCTCACAAGTTACATCACTAGGTGTCGACATCTTCTCTCACGGTGGTGAAGCCTTTCTGTGAGTCCAGCCTCTGATACCAATTGAAAGGACCTTGATGTCGCCTAGAGGGTGGTGAATAGGCGTAACTGAAAATTTACACCACTTAAAAACAAACTGTCAACCTCAACACTGGATAGTCCGGTGTCTCCTATTGGACAATCCGGTAGAACCGGATAGTCCGGTGATCCTCACCAGAAAGTCTGGTGTCACACAGAGACTAAGCCCTACAAATGTAAATATGCGAGTAGATACTTATTGGGCTATGTGGAGCTATGTAAAATGTTTCTATGGTAATGTTGAGCTCAGCAACACTTAATCCCTGCACTCACAAAGAGAACTTGCACAAGAGTAATAATAATAGCGGAAGCAATATTGTAATGCAAGTAAATAAATCAACCGCAAGCACAAAGCTTGGGTCTCCCAGTAGGGGCACAGCACACACATGACGAGAGATTTTATTCCCGAGGTTCGGGCACACCCGCAAGTGTTCGTACATCCTCGTTGAGGCGCCCACCAAGAGCTTGAGTCTTTTTCAACTCACGGCCTCCCCTTCACAACCACCAAGGCTACGAAGGTGCTCACTGCAAATGCTTCGAAGAGTGGGGTAATCACCTACAAGAGAAGTGGCACCCACAAGCCGAGTGCCCTTTGGGTCGCTCTCACCGTCTAGGAGGAGACCTCCAAGTGTAACAAAAGCGCTTCCCGGAAATGCTTACCAACTGCGCTCAGAAGATAGGTGCTCACAATGTAGCTCACACAATCTCACAAATTCTCTCCCAACTCAAGAATCTCACTTATTTAGCTCAATCTGACAAAGTGAGTGTTGGGGAGTGTTTCTTAGGGCCTCTAGATGAGTATGGACATGGAGGGGAACATCAACCCCAACAAGAAGTGAGTGGGAGTGGGGGGTATAAATACCAACCCTCACAAAATTAGCCGTTGGCCTATGTCAGGCCATCACCAGACAGTCCAGTGACCCCTACCGGACAGTCCAATAGAGGCTGACTAGCCGTTGGGATTCAAACCCCCTCTACCGGACAATCTAGTGAGGGGTTCCCTGACCAGATGGCTAAGGCACTAAGCCTAGGTCCGGAACTCTCTGAAACTAGCTATGAGCACATGTTGACTAGTGACTTCCGAGCTTCGCTTCCCTCCTGATGTTACGGCATACCTATACTCAAGAAAAGATAAATCTAGATAAAATCCACTTGAGTCTCGACTTGATGAATAATATTGTCTTGAAAATATCAATAGATAGGGATAGCCAAGCTAAGCTTCTTCCTCTATGAGCAACCCTTTTTGAGCTGAATAGTTGGACTTCAATAGTGAAACCTCTTCAATAGGTAGAAGGAGCACATTTGCTCATTATCCATTCAATATACTTGATCTTGATTATAGTTGGCTTTGATATGCAATAGAGTGTATCCATGATCAGCCACTTGTTATATATGAATGATCCAATTGAAGTAGTGACCTCTAAATGCAAGAAATAGAATCCAAGTCACTTTTCTCGATATGACAGCCAAATGCCTCAAATTGCATCAATAATAGAAAACCAGTGAAATCCCACACTTAGGCAATGCAATCCATTAGAGATGGCTACTCTCACGATGGCACACTAAAGTGATCAACAATATGAGCAACCAAGCCATAGTGAGAGACTATAACAAATATCATGGTCATTTTAGATGATCCAAGAGTAGGTCCAACTGAGTGAGATGATCCATGACCAATTGTCCTCATTAGGCAATGGATATTCAATAATAATCCATTAATCATATCATAAGTGTAATATTCATTCAATATGCTTGACTCCCAACACATGAGAGTATTCATGCTTGTGTGTGTGTGTGTAGTATTTATATTAGGAGATTGTTGACGGTCGATAAAACCCATTTCGACCACCAACATTTCATGTTTGAGAGCATAATTTATCAAAGTTTCATGTATTATTAACTGGTTCCACGAGTTGTGTACAAAAGTTGGATGCAGGAGCATGGCACATCCAAAATATCAAAGAAATGCACAAAATAGAAGCAAGGTGGCAAGGGAAAAGCAAACGGCCAACAGTGCATGGCTGGCCGGCCATCTTCCATGGCCGCCCGGCCATACACCCTGGCCGCCCGGCCATCAAGAGGCCTAGTCAGGGTTTCAACCCAAATGAGAGTGGTCGCTCGACCATTACACATGGCCGCCCGGCCATGTCCCGAAGCACAATTTTGACCTGCATGCAAGGAAACACAAAAGGACTCAAATGCCGCCGTTGGATCAGGTATCCAATGCATCCAAGAGTTAGAAGGCCACCATACAACAGATTGATGATGTCAGTGATCCAGGGAGTGGCCGCCCGGCCATGCACCGACCCCGTTTTACACATGCATCAACTACTTTAACCGCCAACAGACTCTAGGAGTGCAGATCAACCATTGGACCTATGCGATGTGGTGGATCACTTGCAAGGTGTGGTGGGTCAAAAGAAGAATAGTGTGGTTGTGTAGTTGAGTGCAGAGTATAGTAGTAAGGCTGCCCTTGGCATTGTAGAGAGAGCCAAGTGTATCAAGAGTGAGTAGTGAGTTGTAGAGTGAAGGAGGCGGATTTCTCTCTGGTATTCTATTCCTGAGCTCTTATTCTCAGAGGAAATATTACTCTATTTCCATGATACAATAAAGTTCCTTGCTCCTATGCTTTATTTATTTTTCTACTTACTTTACTTACATACGTAGTCCCCGCTTAATAGTTTACGGGTGCCAAGTGTGCTCTGTGTAGTTTAACTATACAGTTGTGCTTGCTCTCTGGCTTCGAACCAGTGTAGTAGCAAACTCGGTTGTGTAGACATGGTGTCTAGACTAGAGTTTGCCTTGGAAGGTGTCTTGTCCCACGCAGT
Source organism: Paspalum vaginatum (assembly GCA_030272315.1). NCBI lineage: Eukaryota > Viridiplantae > Streptophyta > Magnoliopsida > Poales > Poaceae > Paspalum > Paspalum vaginatum. Next base: position 20,032,271 of record CM059014.1, read on the forward strand.
TTTGGTTGGTAGTCCCACCTGGTGACAGCGGGTGTGTGTCCTGTGTAGTCCAACCCCGTCAATCGGATAAGTTGTCATCGACGCATAGCTGAGTCCTGTAGCGCCCGTCTTTCTCGTCTGGGTTATCAGCACTCTGGTGCCTAGAAGTGGTTCTATAGCCTCAGTGTCCAAGTAAACCTGTTAAGTAGAGTACTAGTTTGTTTAGTAAGGTTAAGTTGTAATATCTAAAGTAGTGATCCTGCCCTGCTCTGTTAATTATCTCTACAATTGCTGGTTTTACTGTTTGGTCCTATCCGTTTTACGTTGAGTTACTCCTCGTTCCTCGTGGATTTCGATACCCTAGAATACTCTTGGGTGAAAGGCTACAACGTGTTTCCGTGCGCTTGCGGATTTATTTCAGTAGGCTAAGAAACGCCAACACAGATATATAGTATTTATATTAGGAGCCCTAGGCACTCTATAGCTACTGGAAGCCCCGGCCACCCTGCCGAGCCAGTCCTGGCCCGCATGCCCACACCACTCCGATAGGTCAACCGGACCAGGGGACCCCAAATCCCACTTGGTCCGAGATTCTCGCCCTATCCATATCAAATCGGAGAAACCGATCCCCACCATTTTAGAGAACTCCCGTCGCTTTCCCAATCCAAATTTCCCCTTCCCCGCCAACGCTTGGAGACACCACGACCGCGCTCGACCCTGGACGCCGCCCCCAACCCATCCTCTCTCGGCCACCCACGGCGGACGGCCACCCCGCGTCCGCGAGCAACACTGGTACATCGTCCATCCATCTCTCCCGATTCCTTCTTCCCATCCTCGTCCGACGCGGGGTACCGACGCCCCCAACATTTACAATTCTGGTACCAGCTCGGCGGACGGCGAAGCTCCCACGATGACCAACCCTTGCTACAGCCACCATTCCCGCCCTGCCCCCCCCCCACCGAACCCGCTCCCCCCGCAGCCGCGACCGACCCTGGCCGCAGCCCCGAACCCATCGTCGCCCGGCGACCCGCGGTGGACGGCCATCCCTCGTCCGTGAGCAACAATGGCATGTCACGCTTCAGCCACCAGTCTCCACCCGTCGAACCAGCGTCCCTTTCGTCGCCACCGCACACTGCCACCAACCATAAACCGGCCGTAACCATAACCCCTGTGTCACCCGGTGCCGCCGCAGCGCACAATGACCTCGCCGCCACGGCAGTCCTTTCTTCGCTGAAGGCCTCCAATCTCCACACGTCGCATCCGCTGATTCGTCGTTCTGCTCATTGTCAATCGTTTTTGTTCTTGTATAGATTCATATCAATTTCAATTTTTTTTCAATTTCTACGCGGTTCCATTGGTCGGGACATGAAGCCCATTGATCGACCTCCACCCAATCCGAAGCACGTAACCATCGAGTCAAGCCAGGAGTGCTTCAGCATCGACATTCCACGGGCGACGACAGATGGGCACACTCGCAATCCATCCCCCTCTGTCTCTGTTGAACCAGAAGGCACATCGCGTGAACCCAAGAAGCCCCGTCTCATGAAGAGAGTCGCTACTCGTGTCAAGCAAACTTCGCAGGACATGGCTGCCGAGGACGAAGATGATGATTTCATGCCCCCTAAGAAGAGGCTCAATGTCATTGGTCCTACGAAGCAGCTTCGATTGTCGCCGCGACTGTCTGGGCGGAGCCCTCCTTCTACACCTGCCGCCAAACAGACAAAGTCTGCCAACAAAAAAGACACCAAAAGGCACAAAAACAAACCATCCCAGGTTAGTTGGACTCACCCTAATCTGGTGTTCATTTCATATTGGCACCCTTTATTAGCCACAGTTCATGCTCATTAATTTTTCAGCCATCCAGCACACTTGATTCATAAATAGATGCATAACACTGCACTATCAATGCACATATTTACACATATTGTTGCACTGTTTATGCATAACATTGGCATATTTCTCAATAACGGTGCACTATCTATGCATATCAGTGAGGCATTTACGTATATCATTGCACTAGTTAGGCTTACTGCTTCATTTTATATGATTATCGTTGATCCATTTACGCTTTTTATCATGTTTCAAAATTCCTCATTGTCATGCCACCCTCCTGGCAATGAACGGTATGTATATGCTTATCCTACTATTATTCAAAACTCATCACTGCATATATGCCCACCTTTTGCAGTATTTAGGCGCATCAATGTATTATTTACGCATATCATTACACCATTTTATGCAGCCCTCTGGGATCTTGTTTTTGGCTACCCATTCCATTATCTATGCATATGATTGTTCTTTTTATGATCATGCTTCATACACGTGTTCACTGACACACGTCGTTTATTTTGGTCTGTGATTTTTATTTGTTCTGTGTTTTTGTTGCCAGAGGATTAACGTCAGGTGCATCCCCCAGGATGTGCTTGAAAGCATTGAGATCATGAATGAAAGGCAGCGGCAAGCTGTAGTGAGGAAAGGTTTCTCTGCTATCCTTGATATGAAAATTGATGCTCTAATGAGCTGCTCACACCTTTGCTGGCTGATGGATAAGCTGGACCCCAGAGACATGACAATTCATCCCTAGTCTAGGCAAAGAGCTAAAGATTACAAAGGACACCGTTCGCCTCATCCTTGGTGTGCCATGTGTGGGTGGTGGAAAGCCCCTAGACATCCACGCAGGTAGATGCTGCTGATAGGCTAAGGTCCTCACTTGGCCTTAGCAAAGATGAGTTTAGCGTTGCAAAGCTGCAGAACAGATTGAGATTAGGGGATGATGATGAGCTCTCCATCAGATGTTTTTTTTGATCCTATTCAACCGTCTGCTTTTCCCTACTGCTAGCTGGAACATATCTAACACTGAGGTCCTCTTGACGGAAGAAATGGATCGCTTCCCTGAGATCGATTGGTGCCACCTTATATTCAATGGCATCTGCAATGGTGCACATAAATGGCATGAAAGAAGCATGACAAAATGTACTGCAACGATATACGGATGCTCCATCGTTGTACTTGTAAGTCCTTCACGCCTATTTGTTTACGACACAATTGAATTCCATTTCACACACATGTCCTATATGTTGATTTCAATGTGCATTTATGCAGTCTGTGCATACAACTTACCCATTTTGTTGCTTTGTAGCTGTACTACTTGGACCACCTACATGCTGCTGCTGCCCCAAGAACAAGTACGACACACCTCGTATCAAATATTTTGACAGAAATACCATACAAGCATTGACCAGAGCTGATAGGAGGAAGCCACGGCAGTCCGGCAAACCATTTGGCCATAGCGATGTAAGTTTACCCCTGTCCATGGTTTTTTTCTCGCTATACCCAATGTGTGTTCCATAAATCATTAATATTATTTAGCATACGGCCTTGCCCAATATATCCTTTCATTTGGACATCAATCATATGCATCCCTTTTCGGCCCCTGCCACTGACTATTAGTGTAACCGTATTTCACGCAGTTATTTATGACAGTTCTAACATACATATATGCCTATTCATTTCTCCTGTATCAGTTCCGAAGCTCGACAGAGACATGCTATGCAGCTGCCCCTGAAGCACATGGCCCTCGTACTTCCCCTAACATGGCACAGGTCCAGCCATGAAGCTGCCCTTGACTCTCATGGCTGAGCTGCACCTGCCCCGGAAAGCCATGGCCCAGATCCTATCCCGAGCACCACAGAGACATGCTTTGCAGCCCCATCTGAATTCCGTCACCAAGTTAGAATTTCCATTCATGTTCCACGGATTAAAGATATGCTTTCAACCAAGATTCAGCAGCTTCCCGTACGAGAACGTCCAAGATTCGAAGCTCAGTTGGGTGCCCATGACTTGGAAGTTTAGAAGCACTGTGATACCATCAAACATAGTCTTAGCATGATCGTTGACAAGCAGTTTGAACTAGCAGATACGTTCGGAGAGTTGATCAATCATGTTCTCCATGCAGAGTCAGATAACCCAGATGATACCACTCAAATGCCTCGACCATCCATTGATATTGCTCAAGGTCAGTCACCCAGATTTACTTTCTGTATTGAGAATACATGGTCCATCGATCCGGTTATACATTTTAAACATGTCTTTTATGCTGATTTGAATGTGCTGCTGCACTCAAGCACCAGATGAAGTGTATGCTTCTTTATGTAAGCGATTATGTGGTACGATTCCTAAAATACCTCCACCATTCCATGTTTCAGATGGTGTTCCTAATTCCCCATCCAGCGTTTCACATGCTGTTTTTGGGTCCTTACATGAGCATGCATCACCAGGTCACTCACCCATCCCTACTTACTGTAATGAGCATGCATCATCAATCGTTGTGTTTTTATTCTGTTGTACGTTTTTTTATGCTGATTTGAATGGTTTTCTACGCTCAAACTAGCAGATATCGTATACACCTAGTTATGTAAAGGCATTGACCTCCAATACTACCTTGTTTTATGATCCTTCATTATTCCTTTATGCTATTTTGAATGTGTTATTATTTCAGAAAAATCCCCCTCCCCCCCCCCCCGGTTACCCAGTGCACTCCTGAGCCGGAGATGATAGATACGCAGGTGGAATCGAGGAACAATAAATATACCAAAGGCAACAGCAACTCCGCCAAGCGTTTCAGAACCAGCCCGATGACGACCCCATTTCCGCTGCCAATGAGCTGCTAATGAACCTTAACATCACGGCTCAACACATGTCAGAACGCACCTCCATCAACTCACGTGACTTCTCATGCTACCCAAAGTTTGATGACACACCTCAAACTAACGTATGTTTCTACCCTTATTTACTGATGTTCCATTTCAGATGTCCATTTTTTACTTTTATGCTTAATAATTCAATGTAATTTGTCACAGGTCGCAACCAAGGACCCAAAAGATGATACTGCAGTGGCACATGGAACGAATTCGAGCAAGGCTCCATGCAATACTGTAACAGCCACATCAATTGTGTTCGTCCATTTTTTTGCCTGTCATCAAGGGTGCCTTTCTTCCATTTTTTAACTGCCATATTATTTGCTCAGGGAGGCAACATGCCGGCAGGAGATGCAGGTCAACGAGACAAAGGCCCAGTCTTTGATGAGACACCATGTGGACATGTTAGTCCACTGCCTCATATACGATCATTGTTCTAGGTATTTATGATTGTTGTGATTTACATAGGTTGGATTAAATCCTTTCTGTGCATGTTCATTTTGAATAGGGAACATCCACACTGTCCACGACTACAATCGACCCTCTGCCACAACTAACAACAATGGATCGCGTCCGCAACCTTCGTGACTTTCTGTGTTCAAAAGACATGGACCCAAACAGGTACACTGCCCTAGAGTGTAAACCCATGAAATCTGGTCTCGTTCATTCACAACTTATCATTTATGTTTTACTACATCCAATTCTTTTGCAGGAATATCATAGATTTTGGTGGTTGTGGTGACACTTGTCTGGATATACAAGAATCTTTTGCCGATGGGAAGTGTCTTGACAATGTTTTCATGCAGTGTGCTATCGATTGCGTTCGCGATGACGACAGTAGCCATCTCCCGTTTCCAATTACTCATCGTGTGATCCTCGACCTCAATGTTGGGGTATTTTTCTAACTCTCAACATAATTGCTACTGCACCCCACATTCTTTCCGCTACTTACGCTAACCCTAATTGTTTTCCATTAGGACATTCTGAACATCGAGGAGCGGGAACCCACAGGCCTTTGACCCAAATATCCTACAGAATCATTTGGTGAGAACCTTGCCGTAGCATGACAACCTTGACCGCTGCAAAATGGTAAAAACTTTTCTATGCACATGGATTATAACAAATATGGCTAATGGTTATCCAGTACTAGTTATCCAGTACACACCCTGCAATACCAGCAGATTCACCGTACTCATTTCCCATTATACTCCTTTTTTCCCCAAGAGATCATGGTTCCTATGCTACATGCTAGACATTGGACATTGTATGTTGTTAATTTACAGAGGAAATGCATACACATATTAGACTCCAACCCATACGGCCCAGCTCTCGGCGGCACCCACTGGAAGTCATACCACTATCACCAAACTGACATCAATGGAAGAAAACTACCATGGGCTAAACTTATAATGAATAGGATAAACAAAGCTATTCAACATGCACGTCTCAGATCCTGCATCCCCAGATTTGGCAACTTCACAATTGACATTCCTGCAAACTGCCCCACCATGAACGTAGGGTCAAATGATTGTGGTTTCTTTGTTGTCCGGTACATACAATACTACGACTACAACGATGGTGCTGTAACCATACATATAGACCCGGTGAGTCTCCCATCAAATATTTAGTCAGCGTCGACCATCAATTCTAGTCGTTTCTTATTTATTATGCTCCATTTCTCCATAGCTTCCCTTTTATTACAATGTGCATTCATTGATTTCCATTTTCTTCTGATGTAACTCCAATCACTACATGCCTTGCAGGATAAATCACGTGACCTATGGGCCATGGTGCTGTACTACCTCACCTTCCACCGACTGAACCGAACTCTCCCGCTGCCTCTGGACATACAAAGATTCAAGCTCCCAGATCGTTAGCTCATCCAACAAGAATAGTCACAACCGGATCACAATGTTATGCAATAAACAGATGCATTTTATGATACTCTACACAGGATGTATGAGCTTGCCTTACATTGTTCTGTGTATGGTTTTTGCCAACTGTGGTTCCATGAACTCAGTCACAGTTGCCTAGATCCATGTTATTTTTCATAACATCCTGTTCAGTGCGAACTCCAAAATGTGATCATGTGTTGAACCACTCTGTCACTCTCACGATTAAGTATTTATGCTGAATGGTCTTTTGGTTATGTGTTGCACAATTATATCTAGTAACGAGTTTCTGATCATGTGATACACTGTAATATAGTTTGTACTAAGCATAAATATTTTATTCTCAGCCTACGTGCAACCTGAGCTTTTTGTATGAATTTACCTGAAGTATTTTATGCTACTTCGGTCAGGATGTATCGTGGTTGAGTTGATGACCAATGCGGTTGCATATAACAACCAGATGAACTATTTCTATACTCTTATCTTAAGTAGTTTACGCTAGTTTTTTTAAGATGTATGCCAGGTCCCAGTATGAATAATTCTTCAATACAATAGACAACCTAATAACATTTCACTGCCATGTAGTGCAACTCCTGATCCTTTTTATGAACTTAGCTGAATTATTTTCGGCCACTTTTGGTCAGAATGTATCATGGTTGAGTTATGCCCCTAGATCAAGTATTTCATGCTAGTTGGGTTAAAATGTATGTCAAGTACCAGTATTAAAATAGACAACCTAATAACATTTATCGTCAAGCTCACAGTACAAAACTGGATGAATAGGTAACTGAATTAGTAGCAGATAAATGAACTGATTATATCAAAATCTAGTACTTTAACCATCTATAACACATAAATGGATTTCATAGTCTTGCATCTGCCAACTTGATATAGTTCATCCAACTTTATAAAATAAATATGGCATATCATCTTACGCAATACGCAGAAGCAACTTACGCACTAAACACCATCAGTTTATGCTATTTTTGATAGAGCTCATAGTTGGCCTACAATCCAGTAAGGTCTACAACCCAGGGTTTTGTTGTGCACACAGATTTTACGTCATGTAATCATTATCAGATTCATCATCGTCGGAAACAACTAGCCTTCTCTTTTTTGAAGTTGTTGTCTTATTCCACTCAGGAGCTGTGGTTGCACTCTTGTTCTTCGAACCAGGAGGACGACCTCTCTTGCGATTACCAAGGTTTGCCAACCGAACCCTATTCTCTTCCACCAACAGACATGTGCGACTGTTGTGTCCATCCGCAATTCCGCATTTTTGGCACTTCCTGTTCTTCTTCTTTTCTCCTTTTGCACCCAGCTTGAGAACCCTTGATTTGGACTCTTTGATTGTCCTCCCTTTTGGCTTTGCGTGATTCGGTCTCTCCAAGCTTAACCCCACAATAGCAAAATCCAGTTTCTGCATTTTGAAAATTTACAAATTTTCAGCTGCAGGGTCTGAAAATGTCCTTCACACCTGAACAGAGGACAACCTTATGCAACTAACACTATATATACCTTTCTAGCTTCAATATCTGGATGACAGTCACCACCCACTCGCATCTCATGGTCCTGCAGTGTGCTAGGCTGATGCCCTACAACACAATTGCTGTTCCCATCCTATACACCAAGCTAGAAAGCCAACATACAACATTACACCTTATTGGATATCGTGTAAATATCGTTAACTGCTTCCATAATGCTTTGTTTTTTATGCATTTCGCCATGTCATACCTGCTGCACAGTAGTCTCAAGCACCGGTTCCTCAACAACGCCTTCCCCACCTTCATCAGCATTTGAAAGCACCTGTTTGTCCGAGCTCGATGGATCTCTCCTTTGTGGCAAATTGTCTTCCCGTATGTCCCCAACACGGACCTCCTCATCCTGCACATACCATGCAAACATCAGCTTTGTCTCATTATTGTTGTTCGATAAAACACAACATTCATACCTGGTTGTCCTCCCCATCACCAGTTACGCAACTCTCATCTCCCCCAATATCTGGCTCCAGGCGCTCCAGCAACTCCAGTAGCTCGTCCATCACATCCATCGTCTTATCATGGCTCGCCTTCGACATACTAGCCTTATTTACTACCTTCATTGTCTTTTTTAGCAACGTCTTCTGTCTATAGGATTTAGTCTCTCCATCCTCGCCCTTCAATTTCTTATCATCCCTCGAAAAATCCACATCCAGCCTAGCTGAGATGATGTATCTCTGCAAAATGTATTCCTAGGGGATTCTATCAATCTGGAGTTGCTGGAACGCACATAAAAGATGCACACATAACAGACCTGCATTTAAACTACCAATTATTATTCCATACATTATTATCCTTATTATAAATTAGCATACCTTATAAAAACCATAACTGAACATACATACCCGTGTGCTCCCACTGCTTGCACTCACATGTATACCTCCTAGCTTCTACATCCACCATCACTTTGAATTCGTGTTGACCCCATACAATTCTGTTCGATCTCTTAGTATGCTGCACCAACCAATCATTTGCACCACCATGTGGATCACGCGCTATTCTGTATGCAGTGGCATATTTCATCAACTCCTCAAACCTATTCATTACAGCACGGGTGTATGCCCTCACAACCTTAATCTCAAACTCATACAACGTGTTTGTCTCCTTCTGGCCCCGCATTCCACCCAAACATAGGCAGATCACATTAAGTGAACTAGCATAATACACAACCAATTTCACTCACCTTGCAGCCTAACGCCTCTTTTGCCTCCCTCGTCCTCCTGCCGTGTAGCATGTTCATCATTTGCTTAGCAAACTCATGAAGTGGGGTGTTTGTATCCACATGAGCGCTCTTCATGAGTTTGTTCATCCTCTCACTACGCTGTGTAGAGACCATCAGTCCACAGTAGTCCTATTTGAAAAATGCAGGGATCCATTCTTTCCGAATCTCATACAATTTTTTAAGTGTCACGTCATCGTGTAGGTGGAACTCATTGAGCATCCATGCCCATGCAGCCTCAAACTCCCTTACAGTCAATGGATGATGTATTATAGATTGAAACTTTGTCTTAAAATCATCTTCATCAAACCTTGCATACAACTCATTCAAAAATGGCATAAATCTGTTCTGCATGTGCCATAGACACAATCTATGGATTGTGTTTGGGAAGACTCTGCGTAGTGCAACTAGCATCGCAGAGTCTTGATCTGCATTCATACATGGTTGCTTATAGTCAGCTGACAATTTAAATAAGACGAATGAGAAATGCATGTATGCAAACCATACCTGTCAGCATTACCCTTGGGCCATTTGTTCCCATGCACGTCTTGAATGCATTGAAAACCCACTCGAATGTCTCGACTGTTTCATCTCCCAACAATGCAAATCAAAACACGGCGCACTGCAGGTGGTGGTTTGCACTAACAAACATGCATAGCGGTTTATCATAAAGATTAGTCTTATGAGTTGTATCGAATATAACAGCATCACCAAAATCTACATAGTCCCCTTGCTGACTTGCATGAGACCAAAATATACTATTTATCTTCCCCTCTTTGTCCAACTGGAGGTCAAAAAAAAATTTCTTTCTTGCATGCTGCAAAAAATGTTAGTAGCTTAGACACATCATTGGCATTTTTCTCCCGACGCCTCGCTGCCTTCTTGTGTGGTACAATTAATAAAGTGAGAATCGTTAAAATTTCACTTTGTGTTACGATAAAAACCTAATTCTAGTTGCATAAATAAAATTGTGGCTTACATGTTTCTCATGTCTTGTGATGTCACCGGAACGTTCTCAGGACCACCATGCATTTCTAAAACATAGTTCATAATGCAATGATGCGGGACCCTGCTATCTTGCATCGCACCAATAAATTCCATGTATTCTGAATCATGGGTCTCGTTGCATTGCAGCTGTTCCTTTTCTTCTTGCTGCTTAATAAATTCGTGATTATGTTCCAAGTGCAGCAGGTCAATCCGCACCGCTGTGACATTCTCCTTGGCATCGTCATATATTTTCTTTAGCTTCATTCCAGCCTTGCAGTGTGTCCGCTTCAAAGATGTCTTGCAAACCTTCGGATTATCAACACATCTTTCTGCACACTTACCCTCCATTGAGCAATTCAACCACTTGCAAAATTTTGCCTCCCTGTATTTCTTTAGTAGGAATCCCACTTCATAGGCGTATTTACCATAAAATTTGTACGCCTCATCCACATTCCGAAATGTCATGCCCATTTTAGGTACTATCCTAGAATCAATAGTGTATGGCTGTGCATATACAAAACATACTCAGGCAAACATCAATTATTCACTATGATTTCATAATTACGCACTATCTTTATACTCGTGAAACTCAAACAATTACATGGCTATGCATATATTTTCTATTGGTCAGTGCCGATTACTTACATGGCTTTGCACGATATGCGGAGTGTTCATCTCTTGATCTGTGATACTTCTCATTGGCGCCCGTTGCAACGCATCTCCCAACCTCCCTGCCTCCCCGGTGATGATCTCATCGCACCCTGGTGCTTGCAGCCCCGCTGGTGGAGTTACGGTCTCCCTGCATCCTCCAACTCGTCCCTCAGGCGATGCATATGAGGCAGCAGCATGCGTTGGCAATGAAAGTCCAACCCCCTGCGTCCCTGGTGGAGTTACGATATCCCTGCTCGTGGAGGCAGCAGGACACATCGTAAACGACCGGCCACCACCCTGCGACAATCGCGCCGCCGACATTAGTGGAGTTGCGATGGTGGAGGCAGCAGGACTAGGCCGGGCACCGCCCTGCCATGATCCCGCCGCCGTTGCGTGTTGAGTTATGACTGTGGAGGCATTGGCAATGCCGCCATGTTCCGCCGTCACCGTTGCGAGGGAACTGGGCTTTTACGACGGCAGATTGGTCCACAATGATCGTAATTCTGATCCGGTCGTACCCACGTCCGACATAACAGCGGGAAACACGGCAATGACCGTCAATCGTGCGCGTCTTTTACGCCCAACTCGTGGACCCTTTCCGCTGCAGTTATACTAAACCTACGCTCAATTATACAGAGTTTTACGACAATTTACACACAGCTTTACGCAATTTGGATGCCCGCGGCGCCCAGGCCGCGCCCCGCTATATATATGTATATGTATATATGTATGTATGTATGTATGTATATATATGTATATATATGTATGTATATGTATGTATGTATATGTATGTATGTATATATATGTATGTATGTATATATATGTATGTATGTATATATATGTATGTATGTATATATATGTATGTATGTATATAAGTTCACTCTTTTACACTTTAACATTATGAATTAACACATGAAGTAAACCTGTAAGTACCTTCACAAAATAGTTAGACCTTTAACTGCATTGTCACTCAATGCACCAAAACTACTAAAGAGCCTTGTTACACTTAGAGGCAGCAACGGTGCAACGTGATGGAGGGCGAGGAGTGGGGGCAACATGCACCACCCGATGACAGAGGGTGCAGACTGCCTCAGGCGACGATGACAACGTAGTTGGAGTGAGGCAGCAACAGTTCAACATGATGGAGAGAGACGGTTTGATTAGTTCGAGAGCCTAAATTATCCAGCTTCGTAGTTCGAGAGCCTGGGTTACCCTGTTTCATACTTAGATTGAAAATCGAACAATCATGACAGCTCAAGGTTGTACATGACTTTTCTCTATTAAAAAACTTGATAATTATCATTTATTTTCATTATGATTTAGCTTAACACGTAGTACACTATAGCTATGACCTAAATTTTTCTGTATTTTTGCAAAAATTTGAATAACACGAGTTGGTCAAATTTTATGTTAAAAAATGAAACTACCTATAAATTGAAACAGAGGAAATATATGTTTCTAGTATCGACCAACAACAGTTCAGTGTTGCCAACGAATATATAACAAAACGTTGAAGTTGATAATAAATGTAAAATTCAATATTCTACATATTTGTTTATGCAGTAGTACAGGATTACAGGACTGACGAGTCATTAGCAGCAAGGATAGACAATCAAACCATCATACTTAGTTAAGATATTCGAAATAGTAAACGGGATCAATGTGCTGCTTTCTGTAATGTGGCTGGGGTTTGCCGAGCTCAAGCAACAGCTTGTAGGGCCCTCTCAAAGTTCGCTTCCGACGATGCCGCACTCTTAACTAGCACGTGATCAGGATGAGATAACTTCAGCTGGCTGCAAAGGAAAACAAAGTTAGAAACAAACTACACTTGTTTTCGCTAATCCAAACTACACTAGTATATTACCCTCAGATGGTTTCATTGTATTCTCAATTTTCCTGTTAGTCTTAAAAAATTAAGCCTCTAAACACGAAACTTAACACAAGTTCACAGAAACATTAATTCTACAATCTACATTTGTGCTGCAGTAAGTTCACCAACTGTATATTTCTAAGACCACTAAATCAGTTTAGGATGCATTTATTAGTTTAATTCAAATTCACAAGTCACAAATAATCACATAATGAGCAGACTAGAGGTAGAAACTGCATAGATGTTTTTTCCTTACACTTCATACCTGAGGAATCGTGATGATGGTTTGCCTAGGTGGAGATTACATACAATAAGATTGGCAAGAGTTTCAGGATCTTTTGCATCCTACAATAATTATAAATAAGGGTGAGGGCACAATTAACCTTGTTATACCCTTATGCATTTTGTAAAAAGAAAAGATAAAAAAACAAATTTCACATGTTTTGGACTCCCAGTCTCCCACTGATGGAAAGGTGGGTAATCGGTGCAAACCTTGTTCAATGCTTCAAGTAATAGAGTCTCAGCCTCTTCAAAGCTCCCCATGTGCATACAGCAAACTGCCTTCCCATTCAAAACCATTCCTGTCATTGGGTACTTTTCAGCAAAGTCTTGGAATATGAGGTAGGCTTCGCGGATCTTAGAGCCACCCTGCGCCATTGATTAAAATTATCTAAAGCACATGTTTCCATTGCAAGACCAATGCAGAGATGAAACATCAGTGTATCATAACATTAGACTCTGAAACTACATACAACAGCAATGTCCAGCCATGCATTTGCAAGCTGTGTCAGTGTATGGTCTTCATCAATTTGTTGCATGATCTTCAACTGCTTCTCAGCATAGTCGGAACGATGCATCTTAATGAAGATCTGAACATTCAATGCATGCCTGTGACCAAAAGCAAGAGTCCCATCAACAAAAAGCTATAAGCTTCACAATGAATTTACCAATCAGCAATTTCAAGATCAAAATCAGTACAACAATATCAGTTATAACTTCCATTCAAAGCATACATTAAAAAAAGTACATTTATCTGATCCTACCGTCCTACAAAAATAAACATCCAAATGGCCCAACTCTGACCATCATAGTTTCAACAACACAACCACACATGGGAGGCTAAAAACACTAGCACTGTGGGACACGGAAATATTTGAACCACATATTGAGGAACAGCGTGAGGGAAACTGTAGAATTTGACGTTACTTTTCTATTAGTAAGATTTTCGTTTTCAATTATATACAACAATTAAAATTGTGCACCATTGCCATATGATGGCAATCGAAAGTCAGAGCATTTGTTGCTGTCCAGTGTCATCCATGCTATACTGAAAGTTGAAACAGTCAAAAAGACAGGGAAAAAGGTAAACATACAAATCCAGAGTTCCTCCAGAGTGTGTGTGCTTCAGAGCCTCATTGCAGTCCTGCTCATGCATAAATATAATTCCAGCAATCAATCGTAGAACAGGATTGCTTCCAATTGCTGAATCACTCAACCATTCCTTGAGACTAGAGATTGCACCTTCCTTCAGAATTGCACAAGAAAAAACAAGAAAAGGGATTTCAGACAAACCTGGACGGAAAGGAAAAATACCAAAGGCTTAAACATCAGAAGCGCGTTTGAAGTGTGAACTAGAGTCACAGACACATAGATGCACAAAAATTAAGCAAGTGGCCACCTGAACTACTGTCTCATTACCATAACAAAAATTAGATAGTAGTTGCAAAAAAAAATTATCAAAGGGTGCCACAAATAAGTTAGCAACACATCTCAATTGGCCACATGCCATTACATCAGGTGTGGCAGAAAATAACTATTCTATGGTGTTAAGCACCAAATTGGGCATGCCTGCACTAGTTGCCTCCACCGGACTGTCCAGTGGGGGTTACCAGACTATCCGGTGGGACTGAACTATCCGGTGGGTTACGCCGAACTATCCGGTGGAGTTGAGTTCAAACATAATCTCACGGATTGTGCGTGATCTCAAGGATTCCGACTTGTACAAAGGTCAAGACCACCCTCCTCTATAAATATGAAGGGGTAAGGCCAATTATGACATCCACAATCGAACCAATCTATTACTTTTATCTCCTTTTATGCATATTCTATTTCCCAAACTCTAAGTCTCTTCTCCAACCCTAATTTCACCTCTCTTCGACTCTACGCTGACTTGAGGAGCTCTAGGTGGCCTGCCGACGCTAGAGCAACCACTGAGGGTCCGTATCGGGAGCTTTGATATAGGTTGTACCCGAAGGGCTGCCCATCACCGGACTGTCCGGTGACGTCCACCGGACTTTCCGACGTGGACAGGTCGAACCCGAGGTGCCCAGCAGCAGCGAGCAGACCCTAGGGTTCTTTGAGTATTTGGCGTGAAATCGTGTCAATACACTTTTTGGAGACACCGTTGGGGAAGAAGATCGTTGATCCAAGATCGGCATCAATGGCCGGTACCGTGGATCCATCTAATGCCTCCACCACCAACATCGTGAGGCTGACTTTTGACAAGTTGTCGGCTGCAGACCATAAACTCTTTGAAGATCATATGCAGAAGCTAGACGATGAAGCGCAGCAACGCCAAGCCAAGATCCATGAGGAGTTGGAGCAAAAGTTCCTATCTCGCTTCGACATGGGTCAATTCAACAAGGTCACCAAGGAGAAGGAGATCGACTTCAACACCCTGGTACCTTCGTCGTCGCCATCTTCCTTAATCCCCATTATAAGTAACTCACAATCTGCACAACTTTTCCAATATCTTAAGAATTACATCGATCAACGCGAAGATCGGTTCATGAGCTCTCTTCAGGATATGGGGGATGTGTTATACCAGAAATTTGCTCGTATTCATGAAAAATCCATCGCACCTACTTTTCCTCACACGAGCATAACATAGAATCGGTTGCCCCTAGCCCATCGGCGCAGAGTGTGTCTTAGCAAATCTAGCCGACGTACGGCACGCCTCTAAATTTTTATCCAGGGCAACCGCAGCCGCCGCCCTCACTGTTGGGCAAACCGACTCAGCCGATTGCTTCTGCCGGATGCGATCATCAGACCAGCGCTACACCGAACTATCCAGTGCACCCCACCGAACTATGCAGTGTGCCCCATGCATGGCCTGTCATGGCCCGACCATGCACATCAATTCCGTCAACTTCGGTAGATCTTAACCGAAGTGCTGGTTTAAAGATGGCAGAAGTAGAATATTTCACACCGCCGCAGGAATGAGAGGGTTTTATCACACCTTTTACCGCAGTCGCATACGACACGGGACTGATCCCTCCAATCGGTTCTGGTGTGCCCAAAGGACCCATCCCAGATGCAACATACAACCGCCTATGGTAGGACAATCAGTATACCACCCCTAGGCCACCACTGGTGTCACATCAAACCGGTGACCCGCCACCAATAACTAGAGAGATGATTTGGCGGGAGATGGCTGAAGCTTTCAAAAGCAAACTAGGAGTTAGCATATCAGGGCCTGGTACTTCGTATCAAAAGACCTATGATTGCTGATTTGATGTTCATGCTTTCCCTCTTGGTTTTAGAGTGCCAGATTTTGTAAAATTTTCAAGCAGCGATGGTAAGAGCACCAGAGAGCATATTAGCCAATTTTTAGCCCAACTAGGGGACATGGCCGATGAGAAGCATTTAGAATTCGGCTATTTTCTGTCTCTTACCGGTAGTGCTTTTGCATGGTACTCCGCCTTGCCTCCCAATTCAATTAGGTGGCGTTTGGTTGGAGGGATATGCTGGGATGGAACCATTCCATTCCAGTTTTGAGGGTGTTTGGTTCACAGCACGTTGGGATCCATTCCAAGAAGAGAATATTCTCTTGAGATGTCAGACGTCCGCGTCCCACGAAAAAATTGGAACGCGCTCATCCCACTAACGTCTTTCTCTTTCTTGTTTTCTCCTCCCACATGCACACCATACTCAGGCTAGTGTCACCAAGGAGTGGAAATGGGTGTAGAAAGCACTGTACACAGAGTACGAATGCACTACTTGGTGACACTACCTCACAGAGCAGCGGCGGCGGGCCAGCTTCAGCGCTCGGCGCCGGCGGCACGAGCACGCGAGCACCAGCGGCGACACGCAGAGGCGGATCCTGTTGCGGCGACGCGCGGTGGCGGATCCCACACCGACGGCTGTGTGCTGAGGCGGCATGGCGGCTGGAGGCAAGCGCGGGCCGGAGGTGGAGGCGAGCCGGGCGTAGCGGAGGCAGAGCCGGTGAGGACCAGGGCGGTGCCGGCGGCGAGGACGGGTGTGGCGCTGGCAGCAAGGACAAGTGCGGTCCCGGCGGTGAGGACAGGGACGGCGCCGGCGGCAAGGAAGGGCGTGGCACCGGCGGCAAGGACGGGGGCGACGCGCGTCGACGAAGACGGGGAGGGAAGAGATATTTCTATGACAGATGGGTCCTACAGTTAACGGTGTTACCTGAGTTGAAACTGCTCCCTTTACATCCCTCTGACCAAACGTAGAAATGGAGCCGCTCCAACCTTCAACCAAACACGGAATGGAATCATTCTATCCTAGAATATGGGAATGAAGCCATTCCATTCCACCGTGTACACCAACCAAACGCTACCTTAGTACATAGGATGAGATGGAGACAATTTCACGAACACTTCTTTTCAAAAGATTACAAGCTGGAGCTAGCCGAATTGGCGAAGCTTCGGCAAGGACAAGAAGAGTTGGTTCATGACTTTCTTGGGAGGTTTAGAGAGGCTAGGAACCGCTGCTTCGACTTAACTGCACCAGATAAGCAACTAGCTGGGCTAGCTTTTGAAGGGTTAAAGTCATATCTTAAGGAAAAGTTAGCAAGCACACGTTTCTTTTCTTTAGCTCAATTACACCAGCACGCTTTGGCTGTTGAAAGCTAGAGCAAAGACAGTCAAAAGGTTTCCCGTCATAATGAAAACTGTGTAGAATATGTTTCGAGTAGTTCTGATGATGATAATAAGGAAGTCTACGCAGCTCAATTCGTTTGGCCGACTAAAGCCAAACCCTTTACTTGTTCCTCTTTGCGCCCGATTAACAAAATCGGCAAGAGGAAGTTAGATTTACTTTTGATGTTGCTACATGCGATAAAATCTTTGATGAATTGCTTAAAAGTGGAAACATTACGTAATCGCATACTATTCCTTCTATAGATGAGTTAAAGAAGATGGCATATTGCAAATGGCGTAATTCTTTTTCTCATGCAACTAATGATTGTAATGTTTTCCGTCGACAGATTCAATCGGCTGCCAATGAAGGGACGTTTGAGTTTTCCTGAGATGCAAATAGACAAGCAGCCGTTCCCATGAACACTCCGGATTTGAGCGGCAAAAAGGTCTTGGTTCGGCCGGAGGCGACCGATGCAAGCAATAGCAAGGCTTTAATCATCAGTAGCTCTCGGGTGGTCGATGAAAGTACTAAAATTCTATCCAGGGAGGTGATCTCATAGAAGACTGCAGATGGCAAGGAAACAAGATCACCAGTAGGATCGCCGGCGCCAGGGGGCAACAGGCCCAGCTGAAGCCCTCCAAGACAGGATCACCGGACAGTCCGACGTTCGACACTGGACAATCCGACGCTCATCAGCATAACCCGAAGACCTTGAAGCCAAGGCAGCCGGAGGTGGGCACATGGAAGCAACATCGAGCGAAGGCCCCTGGTAAGATTTTCAAATCTGGACCAACATTTGATCAGTTGCTTTCAAAGTATGTGAAGAAGGCCACTCCTATCAATCAGCCGTTCAAGTGACCAAGATCACCACCACGAGATGCAAGGCCAGTACAAAACAAGACCACCCAGAAACGGCTCCACAAATGCCTCAGCTAGTACCACCAACACCTGTCTGTCCACCCATGCTATGGGGATCTCCACAAGAATTTCAACCGAATCCGGCATGGAACACAATGGCTATGTATCCACCATATCCTTACAAACCTCACTACTACCAGGACTGGGGGCCACCACAATCTTCTGTATTTGACAGGTTAGCAGCCTTAGTACATGATCGATTGAATGCGCCTCAATCCGGTCCGTGGATGCAAAGTCAAAAGCAATGCCAAAATTATCGGGCCTACAATGCTGGGCAGGGGGCATGAGGGACAACCACCTAGATTTATAGTACCCCCACCTCAAAATCAAAATTTCCAGACACCTTCACCTGTACTTCAATTTCCACCAAAACCGGTTCGACAAAATCCAGTACCAGTTCAACCAGTAGCACCACCGGCTCAACCAACACAAGTACCTCGAACTACAGCCAATGATGTTGTCAAGATTGGGACAAATAATGTGGTATTCAATGAAAACTATAAGGGGCCGTTGATTTTTGGGAAATCAGCCAATATTACACCAAAGGGGGCTTCGTCTAAAGATAACTTGTCCAGTGACCACGAAGCAAGCTCTAGTAAGCCTATCAACAAGTCACCACTAGATCCAAAGTATTCCATGCCACGATGGTGCCCATCAGGCATGACACACTCTCAAAAGAGGACGATTGCTAGCCAAGGAGGAGAAGGAAGTAGAGAGGATATTCAACGAGACACATCCTATGTTCCCTCCGAAGCGATGGAAGTCAAAGGCCACCGAAGCTCCTGCTCAAGCGGCTAATCAGGGTCAGCCCAGACGCCGGACTGTCCGACGATCAGCAAACAGTAGTACGAGAGCCAACTTCGATGCCAATGGTCACAGAAGCTTTCCGTGCCTTTGTTCCACATGAAGAGACTCTAGAAGAAGAGATTGGTCGACTATGAAGCTTCTCCAGAACATCCAGGTATAGATATTAATGTTATTGCCTTCTCCGTTGATTACAACATTATTGGTGAAGATAGAGGTTATGGCTCAATTCAGTTTTGGGCCGCGAGATGTTGTATTTACAAAACCGACAAAAGCGGTTAATCATCTTAAGCCACTCTATGTGCGGGGTCATATTGATGGTGCCCTAGTTTCTCGGATGTTGGTCGATGACGGTGCGGTAATCAACTTGATGCCATACGAGTTGTACAAGAAGCTTAGGAAGCTAGACTCCGAGCTAGTGAAGACCAACATGACACTCAGGTGGTGTGGGGGGGCAAGAACCCCATTGAAGCCAAAGGAGTTGGTTCCATGGAGCTTTCCACTAGGAGCAAAACGATCGCCGCTGCGTTCTTCGTTGCTGAAGTAGATGGTAACTTCAGTTTGATTCTAGGGAGAGATTGGATCCATGCCAATCAATGTGTGCCTTCCACTTTACATCAATTCCTTATTCAATGGGTCGGCGATGAAATTGAGGTGGTCCATGCCGATCCATCAGCCAGCATTGCTAGGGCTGATGCTCCTATGATCTGGGCATACAACAATGCCAAGTGCTTGACGAGGGTCGATTTGTCCGACTATCAATTTCTTAGTGTGTCCAAGGTGGGTTTTATTCCTGTGATGTTAGCTGAATCATGTTATATAAATCCAATGCATACATTAGCAGGAAGTGAAGACAAGAAGAAGACACGATGGAGTCCAGGCAGCAGGCCTAACGCCGGACATGTACCGGACAATCCAGTATGTTCCACCGAATAGTCCGGTAAAGACCAGAAAGCCAGTTGTAATTTAATTTTGGTTCTTTTGTAATAGAAGAGTTTAGAGACTTAGATAAGCTAACACAGGGGTTTACATCAACTAATCCTTTAGAAGAGGTAGATATAGGTGATGGTACTATTCCAAGGCCGTTTGTAAACAAGAACCTGAAATCCGATTCTAGGAATAAAATGATAAGGTTGTTGCGAGAGTATGTTGATCGTTTTGCACGGAACTACACTGAAATGCTTGGATTAAGTCATGACATACTTGAGCATTGGGTGCCTAATAAGCTCGGGTTTTGACCTTTTAAGCAAAGGCCGCGGCATTTCGGTCATGACATTTACCCTCGCATTAAAGATAAGATTCACCGGCTCTTGGAAGCCAACTTTATTAGACCTTGCAAAGCCAACTTTATTAGAGCTTGCAGGTACAGCTGATTTGGTGTCTAACATTGTGCCGGTGGAGAAGAAAGGCAATGACAAGCTTCGGGCGTGCATTGATTTCCACAATCTAAACAAGGCTTACACCCAAAGATGAGTATCATATGCCTATAGCCGTCATGTTAATCAATATGGCAATAAAGTCATTAGCTTTGTTGATGGTAATGCCAGATATAATCAAATCTTTATGGCTGAAGAAGATACGTCTAAAACAGCATTTATCTGTCATGGCTTTATTGGTTATTTGAGTGGGTTGTCATAACATTTGGCTTAAAGAATGCTGGTGCTACTTATCAAAGGGCTATGAATTTTATCTTTCATGAGTTGCTAGGAATCATTCTAGAGGTCTACATTGATGACATAGTTGTTAAATCAGTAGCTTTTGACTCTCATTTAACCGATTCACAGCAAAGCCTTTGAAGAGATGCTCCAGTATGGTTTGAAGATGAACCCACGTAAATGTGCTTTTGGTGTGTCAGGGCTATCGGCTAGAAAGTTTCTAGGCTTTATCATTCATGAACATGGCATAGAAGTTGATCCTAATCATAGCATAGAAGTTGATCCTAATCGTGCTGAAGCTATTTCGGAAAGTTACAGCTCCGATGTGCAAGCTTGAAATACAGAAGTTTCTTGGCAAGGTAAATTATCTACGATGGTTCATCTCTAATCTTGCCGGGAAGGTGGATGCTTTCACTCCCATTCTTTAGTCGAAGAATAATGCTGATTTCACTTGAGGGGCAGAGCAGCAAAGGGCTTTTAAGAAGACCAAGGAGTATTTGTCTTCAATGCCGGTGCTTAAGGCATCTAGAAGTGGTGTTCCATTCAAATTATATATTGTTGCTGAAGATAAAGTCATTGGCGATGTTTTAACTGAAGAAACCGAGTCGAAGATTGATCGATGCTGAGACAAGGTACACGCATTGAGAAATTGTGCTTATGCTTGTTCTATGCATGTACTAAATTAAGATATTATTTGCTATCTAGTTTATGTAGTTGCTTGTCAAACCGATGTTATTAAATACATGTTGTGTAACCCCACCATGAGTGGTAGAGTCGGTAAATGGGCTTATGCTTTGATAAAGTATGACTTGGCTTATGAACCTTTAGAATCTATGAAAGGTCAGGTTGTAGCTGATTTTATAGTTAAACATCAGATAGATGATTCTTATGAACCAGATATGGTTTATATTACTCTTACTCCATGGAAGCTTTACTTTGATGGATCGATTTGTAATGAACGACGAGGTGTTGGTGTAGTACTTATTTCACCATAGGGTGCTACTTTTGATTTCTCTAGCCAATTGGAATTTCATTGCACTAATAATCAAGCCGAATATGCAGCGTAGTTGTTTGGTTTAGAGTTATTGCGTTCCATGGGTGTGATGCTCCGTTCTTTTCGTGGGTGGTGTCGGCGGTGGGCAAAAGCTGGTAGCCCACAGATGCTTCTAGGCCTTTGATTTTTTGATCACACGGTGATGCTTAAGCCACATCATGTGTTACGCTATCGGCTGTAAGCTACCGCCCATATGCCTTTAGAAAAGAAGGGTGCCTGTAGCATGTTCAAGCCTTTGGAGATTTTCAGTTGATAGACCAACAGGTTTCGGGGGAGTACCAATGCTTTGACGGAATTCTCAATTCTTATCTCAAACGGTGTTTGGATATCATTAGTTCTTTTGATGAATTTGAAATTCGTCACATATTTAGAATTGACAATTCCAGGACTAATGATCTGGCGTGGGGAGCATCCGGTTATCATATATCAAAGGAAGGTTTCATATCTCTGAGAAACCGATGCTCGAAGAAGTTTGTGTGCTGAAGCTGCATGTCGAACTGTCTGGTAGATTGTGGCGGACTGTCCGGTAGTGCGTCAGACTGTCCGGCAGGAGGCACTGGACTATCTGGTGCGATGGAGAAGGGCCTGATTTTGGCTTTGGATGATCCGACAAGTGATGTGGCCGATCTGGATGGTTGGAGGAAACCTTTTGTTACATACTTACGAGATCTAAGTGCCAAAACAGATAGAAAGGTTCGGTGAGCTGCTTTTAAGTATGCTTTGATTGATGATGAATTATACAGTCGAACCGTTAGTGGTGTAATGCAAGTGTCTAGGTTTTGATGATGTTGTACTGGCTATGGCAGAGGTGCATGAAGGTGTTTGCAGTACTCATCAATCAGCTTTGAAGATGAAGTAGCTTTTGTAGTACTCATCAATAGACTAGTATGGTTGTCGATTGTTTTAAGTATCACAAAGGATGTAAGGTGTGCCAGAAGTTTGGAGATTTACAGATGGTTCCTGCTACTAAGATGCATCCCATTAAGCCTTCGCCATTCAGAGGATGGGGCTTAGACTTTATTGGAGAGATTCATCTGTCATCTTCCAAGGGGCATGAGTTTGTGTTGATGGCTACAGATTACTTCACCAAGTGGACTGAAGCCGTTGCCTTGAAAAACATGACGCACAGAGGTAATTGAGT